>JAWNOU010000103.1:3562500-5022500 GCA_035045725.1 Drosophila ezoana | reverse complement strand
AAGAAGAAGCACAGCAAAATGGAGATTTGTTTGGCATTTGCATTTTATTCGCTGGCAAATTGAAAAATGTGACGCCAAAGCCATGAAAAGCAATCAAATCAAATGAGTGAGCCGAGGGCTGGGTTGGGTTGGGCGAGGTGTGAGGGGGGGCGGTAGGTAGTTGGTGATGGGCGTGGCATAAGCCGGTGCCATACCATCTCAGCGAGCATCAAACATTTATGCCACACGCTGCGCAGCCTAAAAACGAAATCGAAAATCCGCAGCGGGCACCAGGCAGTGCAACAAAAGGAGGGGAGTAGCTGGGGCGGTAGGAGCTGCAGGGTATCGTTAGTTGCCACTGATATGCGTTTAGTCAGCCAGCAAATTAGTTAACCAATTGGCATTGACAATGTCCAGCGTCGACCACAGGCAGCCGCCATGTGAGACGAGCCTCGCATTAGGCCACAAATTGGAACCGTGCCCTGCGGCTCTTTGAATATTCCATAAAACCGTTTGGGTCAGCGAATGCCTCGCTTATCGCTTATCGATAAGCATTCAAATGTGAGCTGAACACAAGCCACAATAGCTCCGACTAGGGGACACTCTGCACTCTACTACATTCAAGCCTCCTTATTCTTCTATTTTTCTCTACTCCAGATTATTTATTAGAAATGCGCTCTCTTAAAACTTTGCTTCTATTTGTCCAATCCGCAAGAAACTTTAAGTGCTCAAATATGGCTTAGAAATACAGAAAGAATCGGTCGCTTTTCCTCGATATTTTCATCAAATTTAGCATTTACGGGAGTATTAGGTATTCGGCGTTAGAAGATACAACTTTCTTCCTCCTTTCTCTCTCTTTTCCTATGCATTCATCTCGACTTGAAATTTCCGCTCATTTAAGCGCTCGAGAGCTCTTCAAATTGTTTTATTCCCCTTTGTGCAACATTCGTAAACGTTTACGTTTTTGTATACAAAAAGCCTTATCTCTTTGAGAACATTTAAATTTGCGTTTTCTTTTGGGAGAATGCAGTTTCTTTATTTTCCATTTTAATTACTTCTTGTGCAACATTCGCAAACGTTTGCCAACAAATCATGGTGACAAATCTGCCTAGCTTCATGTTATTCCAATCGTGTACGCTGTCAGAAATTTGGCCAGAATTTTGTAACCATTTTGAATCCAATGGAATTCAATTATCGGTTTTGGTGGTTAACCAAGCAACTAACCAAAGCCAAACCGGCTGAAACAGGACATTTATTTGGGGGCACAAGTGGAATGGAATTAGGCATGGAACGGCAAATTGAAGGGCAATAAATACTATGCCTCTCTCTCTCTCTCTCTCTCTCTCTCTCTCTCTGTGCGTGTGTGTGCAACATTTATATTAATCATACGCAGCGTGTGACTCTTTAAATGTTTTCAGCTTTAAAGCGCAAATCCGAAAATATGACAGGCTATGCTTTTAATGAAGGTTCCTGAGGGGGGGCCGCATTGCAGGCGGTTTTGTATTTATTTATTTTAATTTTTTTTTTTTGCCTTTGCTTTTGCTTTACGCTTTGTTGTGGCCAAGCAATGATGTTGTATTATGCCCTGTATTCGCGGGAAATCGCTTGATGTTTTTGTGCAAACGTTTGTAACAGGCATCTGAAAGGCAGCTTCGAGCCCATTTGGTATATACATATATATATATCATATATCTGGATCAATAAAGATATGTCCTTCCATCCATTTCTCTGTTCTCGGTTGGAAACTCCACAAACCAAAGAAGTGTCATAAAGTACAAACTTCCTTTCGAAATCTTTACCCGACTTCGATGAATATATATTATCTATTACATGGTTTTTCAGCAGAACTGGCAGATTATAAGAGCCTTCTTTACCACACTAAGTATAAAGCTTCTCGTATGGTAAGCACAGATTAAAAATAATTCACCCCAATAATTGAAAAGAAGACTCTCCTGCTTACAGCCAGCTTCTAAAGCTTTGGTATGTGCACTCCTTTGGCTGTCATATTCAAGCCCAAAAAAGGTTAGTAAGATGCGACCTGAGACACTCGAGTAATTGTGGAATGCATTTGCCAAACAGAGCACAGTCGCTGGGTTCAGAGCGCAGTTTGCGGAGTGTCTGGGCTTTGGGCACTCCCGACTAGGTGACTACTGCTGCTTGTTGTTGTTGTTGTTGCTGCTGTTGTTATTTCTGTGTGGCCAAATGCAAATTCAAGTGCGCGCATAAATCCAAAAGACCACTACAAAAATGAAAAACGAGCCAGGCACAAAGGGTTCTACCAGATAGAGCTGGGCAGTGGGTGGTGGGTGGATTGGTAGGTAGGTAGGTGGGGGCATGGCAATGACTGCGCTTTGTGGTTTATTTACGAATAAAAACGAGTAGCAACAACAAACCGAAAAGCGAAAATAAATAAATATATATTTGATATTCTCAACGCTTTATTGCGTCGCGGTTGCAGTTGAAGTTGAAAATTGTAAAAGTTGCAATTGCTGGCTGGCATTGGGCGGGGGGGGCGGCGTGGAATTGCAGACTGTGGCTGGGCGTGGCTGACAGTGGTCTGCTGCGGCGGCAATTTGTTGTAATTACATTTGGTATGTGCGCATACGTAAATACATATATATATATATATATTATATATGTATATATATTTATGTGCATGCATAATGTTGCCGGCCCTTTCATCTTCTTTTGCATCATTAGAGAGCCTGCAGCCGTAGCCCCGCCTCAGTGGCAGCAGCCGCCATTCCCCGCTGCCGCTGCAAAGCCACTTGCATGTGCAACATTGCGGCAACTAATGAGACGGCCAAATGTACAAATGGCGCGAGCGACTGGTCGTTGCAATAAAAAACACAACAAAAATAAAAACCAAAGGCAAATTAAAAATTGCTCAAACAACAAACAGCCAAAAGCCACTACAACAACAACAAACGGCAATTGCATTTTGAAGTTGCCGTCTCAAGTGGCGCCGCCAAACCGCCGGCTCACTCCCTCCTTCCTCCTCCCTCCTCCATCCTCAGCAGCCATTCAGCCGACCCAAAGTTTCACAGTTTTTGTTAGCCCTCGCCCAACTCTATTTACGAATGACTAATGGATTGAAGCTGCGGCTCAGCTCATGCTTGTGGCTAGCTGCTGCGGCTACCCGTTTGGGTTGGCTTTAAAGTGCGGCTGCACCACCCAACCGCCCAACCACCCAGCCACCCAGCCACCCTATCATCCAAACAACTCGCCTTCGCTCAATCAATGCAGGCACCCAACTGCACAGAAATTCACACAAAGCGCAGAGCTTTAACGTTGCCATCCAGTTATCAAAATTTATTTCGCTTTAACTATTTCCCCTGACAGGAAGCAAAATAAGTGCACAATTCACTTGCATAGCTCAGTCCCAAACGAAATCCACTTAATTCCCAAAGTTTATTTAATCCCAAAAAAAAAAACTCCCCATAGAAATGCAGAGTGACTAAAATTGACTGAATGTGAACTGAATGTCATGTCAGTTGACTGTTAATTAGATTGCTCTGCATTTTCGTCAAGTCAGGCAAGTGGCAACGCCAAGTGAGGCAACGCCAAGTCTAATAACGTTAGGAGTATGGCAGTATCATGACTGGCCACCCTATGTATGCCAAAGCCAAGCCCAGCAACGTCAAGTGTGGCAACGCCAAGTGTGACGTCGCCAAGTGTGACGACGCCAAGTGTGACGACGCCAAGTGAGATTTCGGCAAGTGTGGCAACGCCAAGCCTGGCAGGTAGCATTGGAGAGTGGTACACGAAGTCTTTTAACAACAAATGTATCAACGTGAAGTTCAACACAAGTAAGAAAAAGTGTGGGTACAACAAAGTTAAGAACACAAAGTTTGGCAACACCGGGTCTGGCAACGCCAGCATTAATGGCGTTCAACGATGCAAAACAGCTTTAAAAATCAAAAGAAATAAAATTCTGTGCAAGCAGCATGTAAAAGTGGATGTTGACTCTGGCAGGCACATGAAAAATGCATCGTTGAAAACTTAAGGAAAATGAAAATCGGAAAATAAACTTAACTGGTCTTTGCTCACTTAATAATGCCAGATAATCGTTCTGTAAGCCAGCTTTGCATACAAAATTGGACTTTCCAGAGAACAGTGAAAAAAACAACATAAATTCCGTAGAAAAAATTATAGAAATTAATAATTTAAGAGGAAATCTGCCGGGAAACACAGCACTAATTATGAACCACAATACAATCATGAGCGCTTTTTATACTCTGCACACAAAAAGGCAAAAAGGGGTATATCGGTTGTGGATAAGGACTGATGGTCTGGCAGTATGAGATTTACTAATAATTCTTCAAAATTTAGCATTTCACTAACTAATTGGCGCATACGCGGAAATTAAATTAAAATTAATGATATAATAATATATAATTGAAATAATATATGTGTATTTTAACTATTGCCACAACAGGGTATCTGCAAATCGGTCAATTGCTTTGTTGCCAAATAGATGCCACCTAATTGCACTTTGTGTTTGTCGTAAATATTTAAATCAAACGCAAAACAGCTGCAATAATGACTGCTGAATACTGGTGGCAAAGAATCACAAAAAAAAAAAAAAAGACGCGACAAAGAAGAAGAGCAGGGGCTGAAGAGCGCGTGAAAATCGCAGCAGCTCCCGTGGGAGACGGAGGGCGGAAGGTTGGATGGCGCTTCGCCAGTTGCATGCGCTCATTGGCAGCGATTATGCAAATGGCAAAGACAAACACACACACACACACACACACACACACACGCAGACAGATTGTATGTGTGGGTTTAGTTAATGGGTGTGGCAGTTGGGCGCTTGTAACTGAGCTGCGGCAGAGTTTACATGCGTTTCAGTATGAGGGGCAAAGTTATAAATATAAATTAAGCAAATGTGTTGCATAAATTGTTGTTGTTCTGCTGCTGTTTCATCTGTGTGCGTGTGTGCGTGTGTGTGTGTGTGCAAGCTAACGACAAAGTGGCAGCAAAAATTACGAGCTACAAGTTCAAGACATAACAACAACAGACAGACAGACACAGCCACACCCAGCTGCAACAAACTGCATGCCAAAAGCACTTACTAAACACTTCGCTGGGCACGTGCTTCAAGTGCTCTATCAAAATTGGAAGAAATTGAATTTAAAACAAAACGAAAACTAAAAAATGTTAAGCATTTCTTAGATGCTTTTAGAAACGAGAAAATAATGTATATATAAATATGTTTCTTTTCTCAAATTTTCCTTTGAGGGCTCTTAGCTTAAGGGGTGCAAGGTAAGACATGCCAGAAGTACTTCCAACTGCATGTCGTCTGCACGTCATAGATATTTATTGACCAATTTGTTTAAAAATCAGTTATTTTTAAAAGATTTCTTTAATTTCAAATAAATAAATGATTCATATTCAATAGATATATTCGATAAATTATAATAGTGTATAGTTTTGTTTTAATAAATGCAAACACCTGCACTTAGTTTCCCGCTGGGCAGCACAACCAAAATGCAGGCAATTTAATTTATACGCATGTGTGTCGAGCTATGGGTGCGTGTTTATATGAGTGTGCGTGTGTGTGTGTGTGTGTGTGTGTGTGTAGAAGCCTATACTGTTGCCACAATATTTGCATATCATATATGCATAAACACACGCGACATTTCGGCCAGACAGTTGCAATTAAGTTAGATGCCGTGTGCACCAGTGGTGCATAAAGCTATGAACGTGTGTGTATATGTGTGTGTGTGTGTGTGTGTGTGCGCGTGTGTGTTGTGTGTGTGATGATACTATACAAATGAGGCAACTCGAATTGAGCACAACAAACAACAAAGTCGGCAGTTAACGTCTGCCACCTGAACTTAGTCAATCAGTCAGCAGAGGCGATGACAACAACAGCGCTTGGGCAGACTGACAGACAGGCATATGCACATGTCTTTGCTTTAGTTAAATATGCACATGTATCAAATGCGCACAAACACTAATACACACACATACACACACACACATACACGACCACAAAACACAAAGCAGGCGGCAGACAATTTGCATTGCCTACTTTTAGGCTGTCAATTCAAGCAGCTGCAACAAGAGCTACCAAAAATGCATGAGAAAAAGCAGACTGACAGAGATGGAATGGGACATATAATGCGAGTGAGACTAAGAAAGAGAAATAGAGAGAAAGAGATAGAGAAATAAAGAGAGTGTGTGAGAGAGAGAAGAAAACACATATTAAAAGTATGTGCGCATGGCAATTGATACGATATTGACATTCGAAATTCGCATTTGATGAAACGTTTGCCAGCTTCGACCACGTTCACACACATTTCGAGTGCAACATACATATAATTAAAGGTAATTGCAGGTAATCGAGCTGGTCAATTGTTGGTAATTAATAGAACAATTTAAGCAAATAGGCATTACAGAAAAACATGCTGTTTTCATTCAGATGAAAATTAACGCATTTTTTCCATTTGAAAATCATTTTGCACAATTTAAGAATGAAAGTTTTTTCAGCTGAAAGTAAAACTAATTGTGGGCATTCCATGAATGCCTTTGGTAGCAAGATATTTCTTGGATATTCTCGCTCGAGTCTTGGGTTTTATTTTTATTAAAACTTTATTAAGACTCATTCCATATAAATCTTGGAAATTTCCGTGTCGCAGCTTTCCAGAAATTATTCATTTTATTTTATTTCTTCTGCTAAATATCTTGCTATTATGAGATATTTTGTTTGACTTTTTCTAGGAAAAAAAACACAATTTAATGTATACAACTTTGTGTTTCAAGCAGACTCAACTTTGACTGCAGCAAAGTTCACAGCGTCCAGATATCTTTTTATGAATTCCAAGCCACAAGCGGATACAAACGTTAATCTAGCCTGCTTTTCAAGTGCATCAGCTCATCCGCACAGCTTTTTTTCCTGTTATTTATAAAGATCTTCTCAGGTAACAAGGCTCAAGTATTTGAAACACCTTAAAGTTCTCTGACAGCCATCATAATGATTCAGGCCATAGGCACCTTGTGTTCAAGACTTCTCTTCAACAACCTGACAAAACTATAAAATAAAGTCTTAAATTTAACTTTATAGCCACAAATAACTATAGAAAATACAGCTTTGCTCAGCTTGTGAATTAATTCTGGGTAAACAGGCAAATAGAAAACGAAACGACAATTCCATAAGCCTCTTATTTAATTGAATTGTTCTACAAAAAGCTGGTTTCATGTAAGCCAAAATCTTGGATTATAATTGTTTTGCATGCATACAATAATTTGTTTTTAGCTTAATATCATTTCGGTTTTCTACAATTCAAAATATCAGTTAGACAAAGCGAACCAATTTCTGGTTCGAATCGTATTTGTATTGCTGAGGCTGCCAATTAATAGCACAGAAAACACTCTTCGAATACCAATTTAAAATGGAATTTGCAATACAATGCCAGATACGAGCAAATTAAAGCACGCTCAGCTTTTAGCGTAAACATATTGATTTAAGTTTTTCTCTTCTTTTTTTCTGGTCACGCTTATCGTGCGTGTAATATATGCATTATCATTGCTGATTACGTGCTGGCCCCTGGGTAAGCAACTGCTTATCACAAAACTGCTCTCCCTAACACACCCCCCATCAGCTCCTCCCCTCCCCCAAGCCGACGCGCTTTGTGGCAGAGCACGTTGCGCAAATACAATTGCATTTTCCGCTACTTCATTGCTGTGTGCACTTTTCACTTAATTGCACACACACACACACCCGCACTCTCGCTTGTCCGACTATTCAAATCATAAAATAAGCACACTTACACACACCCACGTAACACACACACACACACCCACGCACACACCCAGCCGAAATCAATTAAAACACAAAAGCGCACGCTGCTTTGGCACGCAAAAAAGTCGAGCGAAAAAACGTGCTGGCATGCGTTTAGCTATGGTTATATCGGCTTGCGTATACTCTGTAATGCAAACGATTGCTATTTATTATTTATATTACTTTATAAATATATATTAATATATATTTAATCGATTTCTCTGAATTCTGATAGTGAAAAAATGTTTTTTAAAATTACAAATACATTTTTTTCTCTCAAATTTGTAGAGTCTCCAAGTTGTGATATCTTGAAGCTAGTCCATAAGGCATATATTATAACCCTAAGCGAGAATTTGAGCTGGCGAAATGATGAAGAAATGCTCAAGACAGTTGCCTTATTGCCGCGCTTTCTTGTTTAATTGTAGGCAACATTAACTGAGAGAATTTCTAGACAGAAATATATATGAAATTTATAGCTCGCACGTGACTCAGGAGCGCGCGTCACGCACAGCTGAGGGAGACAATTGCATATACCCACACACAGCTTCCATATAAATACAGTTTTTTTTTTTTGTTGTTAACGTTTTCGTTAACTGGGTATAAGCAGTTTTGGGAACGGGAGAATTGTAGTGCTGCGGGGCCGGTTGGACGGGGGGCGAGGGGCGTGTACGTACTGAGTGAAATCTCTTGGCCGTCGAACGGAATGCAGCAGCAGAAGCTGTTGGGCGGGGGTGAGCATTTTTGTTGCATAACTTGCGGCGCGCTTGTGGCCAAAATGCCCGCACAGGTGCCAGACGCGGCGCTGTGTGTGAGTGTGAGTGTGTGTGTGTGTGCGTGTGGCTGTGGGTGTAGCTGTGTGCGTGTTTCTGATATAAAATGCAAATACCTTAATTAAAAGCTTTGCAGCTTCACTAAAGCATGGCTCCGTACGTGGGCGTGACGAAGCGCCACCCGCCTATCAAGTTGGACCGCTGAAGACGAGGAGGCGTGGGTGGTGTGGGTGGTGGTGTTGCGGGGTCGCAGTGTTGCATAGTTTTTTAAAGTTTTGGCGCGTGTCGCAATGTGCCATTTGCCGTCTTTGGCATTTTTGGACCAAGTTATCAGCAGCAGGGCCAAGTAACCAGGTGGCCGCAGTCACAGCCCACGCAGCCGACACTCTCTTACTATGCCACTCCCTTCCCTCTCCCTCTCCCTCTCCCTCTCCCTCTCCCTCTCCCTCTCTCTGCCGCTCACACACACTGATTGCAGGTGTGCGTTGTGGTCGAGGTAGGGGTGTGGTTGCTTACGCACATGTTTGTTGTGATTTTTATTGCATACTTTTATGCGGCCCGCAATTTATGCAAGATTTCCAACAATTTCTTTAGCCCCTATTTTGCAGCTCTGCAGCACACAGGAATGCCAAACAACAGCTAGCAAAGCCACACCCCTCAAATACGAACAACCCCAGCCCCCCCAAAACTTTCGTAATGCTTTGTCTCTGGTTTTTTTTTTTTTTTCGTTTTTTCCTTTTGTTTTGCTGTGCTTTGCATAAATTTTCATAGCTAACCCCCCACAAGCGAAGCATTTTTTTTCATCTTCAGCTGTAGATGATTATGTAGCAAAAAAAGATACCAGCCCCTACCCCCAAGACGGGCTACCCCAGCAGGTGCGTCTGTTTGTGTGTGTGTGTGTGTGTTTGTGTGTATGTCTTTATAGCATGCTAGCAAATTTGTTAATCATGTTGCTCATCTATACGAGTTTTTCTTTTTTACACCCTGAACCCATTGCAAATGGTTAAAAAGGGTAGCATTGTTTTATGCTTATGTATATAACAGGCGGAGAGTGGCATATGTATATGTATATGTATATGTATATGTATTCTTGATCAGTTCGACGCGCTGAGTCGAGCCAGCCATCTGTGGAAAATCTAAAAGCTGGGTTTTTTAAGATCTTTTAAATATATAATATGTCCTGCATCATAAGCATAAATCGATTTTAAGACTGGCTTTTTGCTAACAGAGCTCTCGTCGTAGCGTCGTGTGTGAGTGTGTGTGTTATTTAGTTTATGTGTGTGTTGAACAACGCTAGAATGTTTGTAGAGGCAGCTCAGCGTTGAGTGCGAGGTATCTGCTAGTCGTGCACTCTGGCCTAGAGCTCTCTGGCTTGTTGTCTTGCTGTCTGCGTTCAATTCGTCTGAAGAGATGCGAAAATTATTGCCATTTTCAAGTGAGTTCATTAATGAATACGAAATACACAAAAAAAAAAACAAAATAATGGGCAGAGCAAACGAGTGTATAATAAAAAAAAAAAAAAAGAAGGAAAAAAATTGGGGAAAATGAGTGCTGAACAAAAAAAGGTTTCACAATTGAGACCCAAAACACAAAAGCGTCACATACTTTGACAAGAATTTGAATGGCGAGTGGAAAACCATGACAACTGAAATTGAAGTTTGAGATGTTTGACGAAAGCAATACCGAACGAAGCCTTACAAAAAATGAATAAATGAATTCAATTTCAATTTGAATTCAATTTCAGTTTTATTTCCATTTTGCCATGTCTAAGTTTCGTTTATTGAATTCGTTTGAATACTCAAGTGTTTATTTATTATCTGATTCTATTTTCAGACATAAATGCTTCCACATAGCCAAAGTGCAAAACTTTATCATCAAGTAGCTGCATCAAATATCAGCTCATAATTAAATTTTATTGAGCAATCAATTTATTGTATTAGCTGCGAAAAATGTGCGCAAATAGAAGATTGATTTCATTTCTCGGCTAATTAGAGCTATTCCAGTTCGTCAGCTCGATAATATTGAAGAAGTAGCAAAATTCTCATGAAATCAATATCAGACGCTAAGACAGCAATTAAAAGGAAATGGCAGTTGAAGCAGAATTATTTACGCTCACTTAAAGGCAAAAAGCTAAGGTGTTCTACGACATTTTTATTATTAAACTCCCCCTTCTTGAACTTTGTCTCGATGCATTCAAACAGAAAATGAGCTTTTGATTAATAAATAACCCAACTGAAAAGTTAATTACAATTCGTTGTCGTGCTTTACTGTAAAATATCAATAAAATAATTCTAATACTTTAAAAGCTTAGGGAAGCTATGACTTTAACTAACTATCTTAATAGAAAAAGATGCTTATAAAGTTCAATCAACACTTTGAAAGCTTTAAGCTAGATATATAAGTTATTCCAATGTACTTATTATGTTTTTGCTTCTCACTTAATACTAAAACCTCAATAAGCTATTAACATTGCATAAGGGCATTTGAATCCTATTTATTCCAAAGAGCTTTGAGCCAGCTTTAATATGTTATATAAATGCCAAAACGCCGACTTCTTTCTAAAAGCTCAACAAAAGCCCAATAAGATTTCACCAGTTAATTGCTCGCTAAAGATTCTTGAGAGCTTTAATATGTGAATTACATTCTTTTAGATATTGCTCCTATTAAGTGCATTTTCAAAAAGGCCCGCTTTAATATCTTATATGAATGCCAAAAAGCATACTAAATTCTAATAACTCAGCTAGCGTGTCAACATTGACTTAGGTATTGCTCCAATTAGGTGTTTATTTCACAAGGCATTAGATATGCTGAAAAATGAATTGAATAGTTAACTGTCAGCCTTTAGCTGGTATCATTGGCACATGGCACATAAAGTTTCCAGTTGAATTATGCACAGCTTAGTATAAACTTTGACTTTGAGTTGCAATCAATTGAACAGTGTCCAAAGTAAGCAACAAGATAAACATTTGTATGACCCGCAGCCATAATCGGAAATCAGCTGAAAACTTCTTGTTGACGACTTGCAAGACAGCAACAATACAGCAAAATCGAGTAGAGCCGTGGGCCGTGGGCCGAGAGGCGAGAGCAGAGAGCAAAGAGCAAAGAGCAGAGAGAGAGAGAGGGAGAGGGTGAAGAAAAGAGCTCGAGAGCTGAGTAGGGGCAGCTAGTGGTAATTGTATCTGCCACCAGGGGATGCAGGACTGCAAATCACACAATTAATTAAGTGCAATTTGATACAATACATTAAATGCCGCAACAGGGGGCGTATTTATTCCAAGAAACTGTTCCGCACAATGACAGCTGTCTTTCTTTTAAACTGTTTTAACTTTAATTGAATTAATAGTTATACGAAAATATAGATACAAATATAAAGCGAGTATTCAGATACTATATATATATATATATACATATATATACTTCATACTGTTAGAAAAATAGCTACAACCATTGCAATTGTTTAATATAAGTATAATAAATTTCTTTCTTCAAGAGATATGGTTGTTTGACATTTATTAAATTCTACTTAATTGTAAGCAGATTAGTAGAGCTTGATTAGCTTGAGAGGCTATGTTTCTTATACAAATTGTAGGATTAAGGAATCCGATCTGAACTAGCATAAAATGTATAAGGAAAAGAGTTAGACAAGAAACAATTATGTTTTGTATATGCATAATATATCTTTATCCATATATATACATATACTTTTTAATTGTTTTGAAAGACAAAAGATTAAGATTCAGATTAGGCTACTATATATAGATATATTTATACTTTTTTTTAATAAGTCTCGTCATAAGAACAATTTCTTAAACAACACACAATATATTTAGAGAATGAATATATATAAATATACAAATGCATAAATAGAAGAGAACTTAAAGAAAGTTGCTGGCGACTTTATTAGCGTGGGTGTATGGTTATATGTATGTGTGGGTGTACGTAGTGTGTACGAATGTGTGTGTTATGTGCAGGTAAATCGCGGCAAATGGGCTGGTAAAAGTGCAAAGGCAATTCGTGGAAACAACAAAAGAGGGCAACATTTATATCATGCTCAACTAATTGCAGAAGAGCGAGAAGCTGTGACCAGAGGGGCAGCAGCAGCAGAGGAGCAGCCAGGCAGGCGGGCAGCCAGGCGGACAGGCGGGCAGACAGAACGCCAGCAGGCCAGGCCAGGCCAGGCCAGACCAGGGCATGGCATGTGTGTGTGTGTGTGTGCACATGTCGGGCCATAACATAAATTCTCATAAGCATAATGCTTTGAAAATTGGAGCAAAACGGGCCAAGCTGCACGGCAAGGAACTCGGGCAGGAAAGGCGATAAAGCGACTCGGCTCGGTCCTGGGCCACTGGGCAAACTAAGTTATTGAAATTACAAGCTGTACGCGCGCTGGCCCAGCACTGGCGCTTTAATGAGCTGCTCGTCCTGCCGTGTGTCCTTACGGGCCCTGGCGAGCTACAGCTTTAACTAAATTAATAGAAATATGTAATAAATGACAGAGTGGGCCAATGCGAAAGCTAGAGGGAGAGAGCGTGGGTAGCAGAGTGTAGCAAAAGGGAGCAAGAGGGAGCAACAAGGAGGAAGGAGAGGGCGAATGTGTGTGTCGTCAGGCGTAAGGATGTCCGTGCCTGTGTGTCTATGTGTGTGTGCGGACACATGGTCGAGACATGAAAGCCAAGTTCATTTTACAGAGCCTCACAATGTTGTTGTTGTTTGCATAGCCTGCACCCATTATGGGTAAATGAACGAGAGAATATCATGAACTTGCGAACTGTTTGTAATAAACCAAAGGAGAACTTCCTGAAGACGTCCTAAATTATATATTCCGGAGCAGAATGAAGCTTTTAGCCAATCTATCTATGCCGATCAAAATGAAATCTTATATAAATTCTTTTTCTATGCAAACTACATTTATCCTGATTGGGGGTACATACATACATGTGTATGCCATCTTCGTGCAGCAAGAATATCATAGAGATGGTGGAAAAAACACAATAGTTATTTAAGAAACAAATTTTACAGAATGTGCAAGAACGTGTAAGAAGAAGCACAGCTGTTGCCTAAAGTGGACAGCTATAGAGTTATGCATACACAAGCTGTGCAGCAGTTAACAGGGTAACTGCTAGTCAGGCACACGCGACTTTCGCGCTCTCTTACGTGCTCAGCTTGTTGTCGTTGTTGTTGTCTGGCGTTCTTGATTGTATTATAATAATAATGCTCAGGCGCGCGTTGGGTACAACAACAAAGACAGCAACAACAGCAGCGGGAACAACAAAAAAAAGAGAGAAGAGAGAAGAGAGAACAGAGGGAAGAAGTAAAAAGAAATAAAAAAAGCATGAAGAGCAACAAAAATCAATAACTACCCGAAGGCGCTGGGCGCATGCAGCAGGCATATAAAATTTACATATAAGCCATGAGTGTTTGTGCCTCTTTGCGTGTGTGTGTGTGTGTGTGTATCTGTGTGTGCCTTTGTGTGTGGCAACTGGGTGTTTTTTGTGACTCAAGGTTGTGGCACAGCTGAGACAGCAGCCAAAGCCAGCCAGTTAGTCAGTGCGCCGACATGTTGTTGTTGGTGTTGTTGTTGTTGTTGTTTGTGGCACATGTCCTGCTGCCCCCACGCGACTGCCAGCAGCTGAAGTGGGCGACAAACACAATTCCGGGGCAAGGATAAACAAAAAATTGCAGCATAAGCAAATCGAATGACAACTAAACAAATTGAAAATAACAACAAAGGCCACGACAACAACAACCCGAACAGTAAACCGAACGACAACACGAACAACAAGCACACCTTCGCTTGCCCATTTCGAATCAATTAATTAATTAGCTGCACGACAATTCAAATATTGACAATGTCACACTGAAAGGCGCAAGTGTTGTAAAGTTCCTTAATCTCGGTTATTAAAGTGAACATGGGGGTCAAAGTCATATGATTTATTAAGAAAATATTTCTTTGTATATGTATTTAAATATAATAATAGTTTTAATTAGAAAGAGGCAGAGAGAGAGAATGCGCGAGAGGGAGAAAGTGTTAAAAGATAGAGAGCGATAACGAAGAATAGACTTTAAACAAACTGAAGATCAAATCAACAAAGGCCTTTACCAATACTGCAAATCGGTTTGGAATCGAATCGATTCGAAGCCATTTTAAAGCCGACACTTATATATATATGTATATGTATATTTTTGTTTCGGAAAGGTCAAATATAATAAGATTTTTAGCCATGACCTTCACTTATTATAAACTTATAACTATTTTTTTCCGTTTATGAAATTATTTTGCATATTCATTTTACTTTCTAAATTTAAATGCCAAAGTTCATGACAGAAAGTCAATTGTGTAACGTTCGCAATTGGCTGATTGTCAGAACTTGACAAGTACTTGTTTATGCCATTAAAACTTAGTATCTAGGTTAATGTCATCTAAAGTACCAAAAAACTACTATATAAAAACGTCCAAAGTGTGTTATGCAACATCGAATTGACTATCATTATAACAAAACCTATTTGGTCTGACATGGCATGCGAAATGGGGTCCGTTTATTTATTTTCAAACACCGCCCACCAATTACGAATGCCAAATAATGGAAATTTGTGCACATGTTTGCTTAAAGGTTCTCAATAAAAAATTGATAAACGATAAAGCGAAAAACGACTAACAAATGGGGTCGAATTGGAAACACTAACTAGACCAAAGAACAGTATCGTCATGTGCAGGTGTTCACTTTGTAAATTATGAACTTAAAAATTCAAAATGATTGGCATTACAATTGAAGTACAAAAGAATAACGTGTACAAATAGTATTTTTTTTAAATGTTCACAAACTGTTTACTTAGGTGCACTTCCACTTACATATGTATATGTAAAGTATTTTTTTTAGATACAAGGAGAGTACTCTAAATATTAATTTATGATAAGTAATACTCTATGGTACGCATTTATAGAGTTGTAAAATAGATCACATTTTGATACTCTCTTATATTAAGAGTATAGAGTTCTTTTGACTATCTTACTTGACTATCGAGAACTTACTACATATATGAAGAATACTCTGTGACTTTCTGAGCTTTCTGAGTATGTTTCAATTATATGTCGATTATTTGTTGGATCTTTTCAGATACATTATTAACTTATTTATGCTACCCATAGTATGGTGTACTACCAAGAAATAAAGTTAGTCAAATTTGTTGGTATCTACAAAGAGTTCTTTTTGGTATTCCTGCAGAAAGCTTCTTGAATCTATAAATACTCATTCTTAATCAAAGATCGTCTTGGTACTCATACCCGACAAACAAAAAGTTCTTGTTTTCTAATGAGTACTTTTTGATAATTGGAATAGTATAATTAATGGTGCTCATATTGCTGTATAAAGTAGTCAATAGTACCCTGACTTAAATTAATATTACTTTATGCTCGTATATGGAGTGCTTTATGCTACTCATTCCTCATACAGCGTACTCAATTGAACTCAGACCAATGCGGCGAGTACTTTCTATACGCAATGCCCTTATCAATGCTTCATTTGACTCAAAGCTAAGTTCAAGCTTGAGTAGTGCAATTCACGTTTATTTATTGTGTATTTGCATTATTAGAGCAACTCAGCTGTAAAAAGCAATGGGGATTGAAGGCGGAGCATTGTTTGGAGAGGGGAACAACAAGCGACTGTACACATCAGTCAAACGGAACCGGACCGACCGCCCCACCGACTGAAGTGTCTTTTGTCCTGACCAGAGCTCTGGTTTTCTAGTCCCCACATGGAGGTCCTATTTGTCTGTCCGTTCTCGTCCGCTTGTCCGTCCCTTTGTCGGAGTGTGTGCATTATTATGTATTGGCAACTTGTTTAGTTAGGAACTTCGTAATTTCGTTATGGCACAGAGAGCCTGGCAAACGATGCTGAGTAAGAGCTCAAGTGCTACGTGAGTGGATGGATATGTACACAACACTATATATACGCATATACATCCATATATATACATATATAAATAGATCTAAACATATATACGCTGTTTATATATACAACTGTGTGTGCTGGTATTTTTGGAGCCGTCTGTGTAAGCGTGTATTTGTTTTTGTTTGTTTTGCTAATAGAATCATATGAACTTAATACTATTTTCAGAGCACTAGACTCGGCTTCGTGACACGAGCTTCCAGCTCGATACAACAAAACTTTACTCGTTGCCAGCAGAACTTTTGGAAATCTGTGGCAAATTACATGGTGCATAACTCTTTTGCATTGGTTCAGCATCTAGTTTAATTTGGTTAATTGAATTATTGACTCTTTTAAAATTTTGGAAAATATATTCCCTTGCTCTCTTCGCAAAATCTCAAACTTTCATATCCAATTAACTTGGCTTTAATAGACTAAACCCCAATTAGCCGTAAATTATTTACTTTTTAAAAATTTAACCCTGGTATTAAATTAATGTTTTTTTCTAAAAATTTACCAAAATTTTGAATTTTTTAGTCGATGGAAATCCTAGTCACAGGTTTCGAAAGGTCTAGTTTAATTAGGCACCATAACAAATAATAACAATCGATAACCAATCGATAACCAATTGCGTTAAAACTGATTGTTAACGCTGGATTTGGTGTTTTATGTCTAATTCAAGATGAAGCTGAAACTCAAGCAGCAGGTGTCACAAAGCAGAGTGCGAAACTTGGAAATGGGAATCTACTTTGGTAAATAGGAACATTTAGTATGATGTGTGTGTGTTGTGTATAGAGACATATTTACATATGTGAATAACATACTTGTGTATCAATATACAAGACAAGCTGACATTTGCCCAACCCTTGAAGCCGTCGGCAGCAGCAGCAGCAGCAGCAGCAAAAGCTGCAGCACACACATATGTATGAGGGGAACATCAAACAAAATTCCTTTTCTTTTTTGATATTTTGGCTACAAACATCGGCAAGTTTGACAAGCCAGAAGATTGAGTACGTGCTCTACATTGACAAATGGAACGCGACCGGCAAACAGAACAAAAAAAATATAAGGAATAGAAAACCATGAACAGCCAAGAAAAAAAGTCTACTGAGGAATATCGTATTTAACTTCAACTTTCGACTTTGACTACAAAATCGATGGATGGTACACAGCTGGCATGTGTGTGTGCGGGTGTGTGTGTGTGTGGGTGTGTGAGTGTTGGTGGTGGGTTTTAATACCCCTGCCAACACTCGACTACTTACCAACTAGCATATCGGGCACATATATGCCCATCAGAGTGTGATGTGCACAAATTGAAAATGCCAAATACGAATGCGTCTACTCACCTGCAAAGAGAGCAAAAAGAAATAGAATTGAAAAATTGATGTAAGCTGCGGGCATTAATAGACATGAATTTCGCATTTCGGAATATTTCCCAGTTTCTCATATTTTCATTACGCTTTGCATGTGCTTCCTGCAACACAGTCAAGTGCTACTGGGGTCATTGCTATGACTTTTCAATCGTATCATGCCTCCCCCCTGGCCATGTGCATCTGTCAACAGAGCTTATAATACGAAAAGGTATGCCTTATAGTCGACAACATGCAACAGACGACAGCAAATGGCAAGCGTAAGTAGCGCATAGAACTTATATTTTGCAAGACCCAATACAATTTTTTTTAGAGTAGGGATTTTTAAAGTAGGGACTGACTGGGTATTGACGGAGGCCTGCGTATGCCACTGTGAGACATCTGAGTAACTTTTATAAGAAATTTGGAATACGCATAAGTGTACTAAGATTACACTGCTCGGTCAGGTTTTATATGCCTAAGATCCAAGCATTACTTATTGATGAAACTGCATATCATCGATAGGCTGAAACATAATTCTCAAAACAAGATGGTTACCATAACGTTTCTCGATAGACACTTACTGATAAACGCATATCGATAGTCCCATTAGGATAGATCGAGTTTTTTAACAGCTTAGTTTTGCTTTGCATTTAACACTCGACAATTTGTACACAGCTTAACGCTTCAATGCTTATCGATATGTACGTATCGAGAGACACTTCAATGGGCAAACATCTATAGGCTTATATCGACTGGCACATATTGATAGGCACATATCGATAAGCACATACCGATAGTCACACTTGGACAGGCACATATCGATAGGTACATATCTATAGGCACATAGCCCATAGCCAAACATTTATGGGAACATATCGGCAGAAACATATCGATAGGCACATATCGATAGGCAATTATGGACAGGCAGCTATCGATAGGCACTTGCATTTCGCCACACTCGATGCAAATATGTCGTAGAACTGCTTTTTGATTTAACCAACCATCACATTTAATTTCAAACTAAAACTTACACAAGTTGCGAATTATAATGGAACTTTGCTTTAAATTGTGCCTAGTGCGTGCTTTTAGTGCTCCATGGGGAATCGCCCAGCAGGGCTCAAGACACCGTCAACGTTCTAGTCTGAGCATCAACAAAAGCCGTTTGTATGTAGCATTATGTGCTCGGTAACTGGTGTTCGGTCGCGCTGGTTCCTCAACTTGGCCGGCTTTTGCTTTTCAGGCACACACGCATTCAATTCGCCTGCCATTCAGCGCGAACTCTGCGACAGAGCCGGGTGACGGGCAGTGGCGGGCAGGTATTTGGAGAGACATATGACATGAATTTTTAAAGCCACTCCCTCCCCCACCCCACACACATACACACACACACACACACACACACATATCCACACACAAGCGGTGGCCCGCCATAGACGAGCGTCTGCGAGAGCGATAGCGATGGCTGAAGTGGGAAATCAAATGTTTGTAATTAAAATTAAATATTCTATTAAAGGATCAAAACTGCAAGGCTAAAAGGATGCAGTCGGGCGGTAAATAGCAATCAAAGCGAAATGTAAGTACACCTACACTAAGTACACACATACACGGACACGGACACGGACACACACACACATATGGAGACGGACACACGGACACGTATTCATATCATAACACAAATGTTTAATCAAGAATCCTAGAGTCCTGAGCCAAACCGAAAATAAGTAAATAGCGAGCTAGTGCACTGGGAATTTGTAGAGACTCGATTGCCATTGCTGTGAAGCGTGAAATGTCAAGTGCTTAGAGCTTTAGTTTGGCTCTTGCAAGCACTTGGCAACCCTGCTCCCAATTTGCCAAGCTGCCAAAGTCTGTTAGTTTGTCAATCTCGCTCGGGCGAAGCCAATTGGTTGCCTAGGCAAATATAATATAACGCACAGCAGGCTCTGCAGCTATGTGTGTGTGTGTGTGTGAGTGTGTGTGTGTATGGTAGGTGTGGCTGTGTGTGTGGGGGCGGTGGAGGTTGTCTTGCCTCAATTATTAATTGAAATATGACGCATGTAAATCGTCTGCTTAGACATTTGTACAAATTGAAACAAAGATAATTAATATTGTCTCATATTCAAGTAGCTGTCATCGATAGCCGCATTGTTATCGATAAACACAATAATACAGTTATTTGAATAGACAGAGATAATTGTATAATATGCCAATGTTTAATTAATGAAATGCATTCAATACCCTTTATGATCATTAACATTTGGCAATATTATGTGGCCAACTGCGTAGCAAAGTAGAAGTCCATTTCTGACCAAATTCGGACTAATTTATTATTGGAAAATAATTTCAAATGCAAGAACTAAGTTTCGGCGTATTAGCAGCAGGTCTTCTACGGCAAACGAGTCAGAGTGCTCTAGTCGGGAGTGTTCGACTAAGGGATACCCTGATCTAATCATTATCTAATCGATTTTTTCCATTGCTGGCAAACGGGACAAGGTATCGATTATCGAAAACAACCTCCTGTCGAGCGGGAAAAAGGAGAACCTACGTTCAAGATCTAGCTCTTAGAAGTTTTGAGATCGACGTCAGACGGAAGGCAGGCGGACCGACAGAGAGGGGCAAGTTCGACTCGGCTATTGATTCAAGAATATATACATTACTTTATGCAGTCGGAGATTCTTCCTTCTGCCTGTTTCATTCTTTCACACTCAACCAATATACGTTTTTTTCTCAATTGCACTGGTTTCAGGGTATAACAAATGGGCGTTGATTAAAGAAAATCTATGTTGACAACTGCAGAGCGATTGCCTTTGAAGTTTCATACTTTATTTTATATTTATATAATATTATAGTTTATATTTCATATTAACTTGCTTTGATATTTATTATAGTTCATAGTTTACATTAACTAACTAATTACTTCATTTTATATTTGTTTTATTTATATATACATATATAGACCCATTTATTTGTCTGGCATTCACAATTTTCTCAAATTAAATTAAACACTTGTACCTTAAGTTTAATCAACTAATCAAAGACATTTAAATCGCTACATTATTTAAGCAAAATTGTTGATTATAATCTGTTACAAAATGTGTTGCGGTTACTATTTCAATTCTCATTAATATTAAGTAACAAGTGCATAATAGTTTTGTGCATTTGTATGTATAACAGGCAGAAGGACCATCTCCAACGATTGCAATATATATATATAGCTTTTGTGCAACATGTGCAAAGCGAGTTCACATGTTGATATCTCATTTCATTTCCAAACAAATTGATGGGCATTGATTTTGAGACATGGCTGCATGGGCATAGCTCATAAATAATCAGCGCTGGGTGCAACAAAGTTGGCATGCAGTTTTTTGTATAGTTTGGAAATGAATAATATAGTATGCCAAATATCGATGGAAAGAAACTCAGCTAGAGCCTGGCCTTTGATATTTACAGACATTTATACACGTTTCACGGCATCTCCAACATTTGTAGCCAGACTTAATGACTGTAAACAAATTATGAATGCTCGTTATGCTCGTCTTTTCAATTGTGTTATTGATATTGCTCGATTTGTGTTTTTGTGGTATTTTTAATATACTACTGCAGCATATAAATTGATATTCAACACATTAACAACTATTAATTATTTAAATTTGGTTTTGTTTTTTTTTTAAACCTTAATTTTTTTTTGCTACTTAACATGAAATGAGATTGTGCAATCAAAAACGCTACACAGCTGTTATATATAATTGCATTTAAAATGGGAGTGTTAATAATTTTGTTTATATATGTATAAATATTATTATATCAATTACCACCACATTATTAAAGAATTGAATGAAAAAAATAGATATTGCAGTAGGGTGCCGCATGAGCAGATACCCTGTAAATTAGATAGTTATGTTATGAGAAAAGCAAGAAGAGAAAAACTTGCTCAAAACAATTTATAAGCATATTAACTTAGCAACTTTTAGTTGGGTTTGTTTAGTCGAATCGAAAGATGTGACTTTCTTTATTTCAATTACACACAATTGAAAGCTACGTACTTCCAAGAAAAAGCACATTTTGCATATTCACATGGTATTTAGCATATTCTCTGTTTAGGGTGTAATTAAAACTGAATGCAATGTGCAATGACAAAAAGGGCACATGATTATTAATCAATTTGAATTTTATTGAACACATTTACGAATAATTTGTACTGATATGTTAAACGTGATACATATGCATAACGACCGCAAATTTAATGCAATTGTATCTGCGTGCGTCTGCAGGGCCAGTTGGAGGGCAGGCTCCATAGTTATTGCATCAAATCTGATAATTTATTTTTAAATTGAAATCAATTTGATTCGGTTTCATACTGCCGTTTCCAATTACACAATGTGGCTATTGAGGCCCCCGAAAAGGTGAGCAAATAATTTTAATGCATCTCCAGCATTGATTTTATGCAAGTAACCGAAAGTTGCGCTTCTATTTCTTGTTCGTATTCTATTTAAAACCGATTTTCGCTACGATTTTCGAATACTCATTAAACGTTAAAAAAATTGTATATTAGGAAATTTTTAAGATTAAATACCCTTCCGTTTTACAGATATATGAGCATTGTGAAGCCCGTAAATGAAGAGTTTGATCAAAATATCTTAGGGAACAGCATATTTTTGCAGCCGAGAACTCATTTGTCGACCGAATCTCCCTATTGGGCTGCATAATATGATATATAAAAATAATATTATTGTTCTTTTTCCAAACAAACACTTATATTTTCATTAAGAAAAGTTGTACTGCTTCCAAAAGCGGCTAACTCCCAAAACCGGACAATGAGTGCCTCATTAGGTCCCTTCATGGGGTCCCTCTATGCGCTGCACATTTGATGCCAAAATCAAGATACCCTCATGACACGCAATGTCTATAATACAAATTGAGACGTAACGCTGAACATAATATTTAAATACACATGTGTGTATACGAAAAAAAAAAGGAGGAAATAAAATAAAAACATGATATTGGGATACTCTCTCCTTCCCTTGGCTTTAAACTAATTGACTTGTGTGCGCTGAAGAATATTTATATTTGCTTCCCACATCGCAGTCAGTCGCCCGTCCGCCCGCTCGCCCGCTCGCCCCCTTGCTGCGCCTTGGAACGGCAACGACTCCAGAGCAATGCACTCAGCCAGACAGCAAACTGTGACCTGGCGATGCCCGCACTCAACCCGCCAGCCCTAGTCCATATTCTGGGTCCTGCATCCTGTCACTAACTGTCTCGCTGTCGCTGTGTATTTGTGTGCTTGTTTGTTTGTTTGTTTGTTTTCGCTTATTTTTATTGCCACGCATCCTTTTTATGTCCTGCTGTGATTTCAAGCGACCACCGCCAACGCCCCTCCTGTTTCTCCATTTGGCCAGCCCTGCTGTTTGCATTGCCAACCGCACTGTTTTGTCCCCCCGCCACGCCCACAAGTCCATCCCACCACCACTACGCACACACACACACACAAACACACACACCCACACGGCAATGCATACATAGCCAGCTGCAATTTCACGTTGATTTTGTGCGCTCTTTGGGTTCCGGGCCCGGGCTTCAGTTTGTGTCCGAGACCTGGTCCTGTTCCCGGCTTCCATGTCCTGATCTCGCACTCGCCGTATGTTGTACGGCAATGTCCGTACATAAATATGAAATTTATTAGTAAATGTTATAGTATATCCTTTTGTGCGTGTCAGTTCCGGCTTGGATTGCATTTCAGCTCTGCTCATTTCCACTACCAACAACAGCAACGGCAACAACAATAACATCATCATCAGTTGAAATGTCCAGACCCCATACACAGACCCAGTGGCATCATCAGCTTTATTATCGCATCCGCGTCGTTCTGGTTACTATTTTAATTTGTTAAATGCACTTGTGTCATGTTCATTTGCCAACACTGCTAACCGCTCTCCGGCCCACTGGCTAGCTTAACCCTAGAATGCCGACATTGTTAAAGCATACTATGGAATTGTGTTAAGAAAACATTTTGGAAATCTGGTAAACAACAAACTGCAACTCTCAAGCTCTATGGCATTAGGTAAAGTATTCTTGATAGAGTATGGACTCTTTTGAGGTTTAAAAACGAATTTATTATCGTTTATTTTTATCGAAATATATAATATCGTTTATATCGATACTTTTTTAAATACTTGTTTTGAGCTATTATTGATAGCATTTGTGATACAACCAAGCGATTTTGTAGATATTGAGTGAAAAAAGTATTGTAGCTATCGTTGGGTGTAAATTAAAGCGAAAGGCCACATATATTGTGTATTATCGATAGTTATATAGTTTTAAATTGAATATTGGTTATTTCAAGCTGTTACCGAAAGTTATCCGTTAAAGCGATAAGTTAAATATTTCGTTCACGATGGCACTACATAGCTTTTATTCGAATTTTGATTTTTTGAAGCTTTAATTGTTTGTTATCGATGAAAACGTTTTCTGTGTCAAAGACAACGCACAATTATTCATTATTTCTCTAACTATCCATAACAGAAATTATTGATGCAGCCATTAAGTTTCAATTTATCCCAAGTGGGATGAGCACGAGTATTAATGCGATAGTATTATCGATAGTTTAGTCTAGGACTTTAAAAGCTATTACAAGGCTTGCATAGTGGATAATACTTCAATTATACTCAAAGTATCTACAGGCAGACAATAAGAAAGCTCCTTGGGCTCCTTAAATGATTATTTACTAATTTAATTGGACAAATTCTTAAACTATTTGAGAATTTCAAACAATTTGCTTGAGCTGAGCATTGTATGCGTGTTTGCTGATGCTTTAATGACAATTATGGTCATAACTTTCAAAACTTAAAAACAAAAAGATTTATTATCTAGCATAAAATATTTTCCACAAAATTTGGCCACAATTTTCTACATTTTCATTTATTTTATTATTATTTTTGCCTGTTTTTTTTTTCTTTTGTTGTTAGGGTTAAGCTGCCGACCATTGTCCATGACCACACTCTGCCGACCTATTTGTCAGCATTTGTTTGACTCCTGCCCGCCGGCCTGCAACGTCCCGTAGCTCCTGCTTTGTTCTGGCTGTGGCACGTTTGTTGCCCATCATAATCCATAATCCCGAATGCCGTGAAATATGGAATCAACTTAAGTGCCGACTCGATGGCGGGAGAGCATTTTTGGCAAATTGTTTCGTTTTGCACACTTCAAAATTTTAATTAATTACGTTTATCAATTTCATTTTTCAGCTAACAGTTCTCCGAATATAACGTTTGCCAACATCTGTTTGTTTGGTTTGTTTTCAAATTCCGTTTGCCACATAAAAGTTTTCAATACCCTGTAGCCGTAGGTCGATAAATGGGTACCCGAAGCTAGCTAAGTGACTGTCAGATGGAGCTTTATAGCCATAAAGGTATACTTTCTCAATGTTCATCAAACTCAGCGTCGATTTAGTAGGCTTTTTCTCTTAGTCGACCCATTGAACTCAGAGAATGGGCAAATAAAAAGCAAAGTCGGCATTAAGGTTCTATGTGCTATAAGTAAACTGTTTATTTTTAAGATCTTGCGCTTTTGCTTATCTCCACAGCTTAAAATGCCACCTCAACCCATTTAGCTCAGGGACTATAAAAGCTGGAGTCTGGCAACTGGGTCTTTAAGGCTTTTCATCATGTTAACAAAAATAAAATATTAGATTATGTAGTTTTTTTCCACATAAATAACCCCAGTTACAGCCATCAACCCATTGAACTCGGAGAGTACAAAAGCGGGAGTTGGAAAATTTCGTATGTGAGCTCTACGAGGATAAATCATTAATGTCCAGGTATTAGTTGAATGTGCAACAGGGTAGCTTATCAGCTGTGCAGTTTGAACTATTGCAATCCGATATGTTTTATTGTTGTTGCAAAGTTTGCATTCTTTATGTGTGTGTGTGTGTGTGTGTGCGGATAAATTTTCATTGCGCCTTGAAGCGAGTGCCAGCAGAAAACTGAAAACTGAAAAATGCGACACAAAAACAAAACGAAAATTTATTCATTGCGCCAAAAAGCAACTGGGTTAACTTTGGCTTCTTATCTGCACAGTCGAAATATAAGAGAGAGATAGAGAGAGCGAGAGGAGGAGAGGGGGAGAGAAAGAGCGAGAAGGAACAACCATTTTATTATTGCACATTTTCGCAGAGAAATTTTTTAGTTTTTCTTTTTTTTTTGGCACTTTTATTTGATTTTTATGCGACTTTGCGCCCGGACGCCTGAATTATTGCCCGGCGCAATGCTTAAATGTGAACTAGGCCAGGATACGGATGCGGATACGTTTTATGGTGACGGCCAGCTGGGTGGTAGAGTGTGGGTGGGGGGGGATTGAGCTTGGCAACGGGACGCCAGCTAGTCGTTTGGACTTTTTGGCAAACGGTTGTTGCAGCAATTGCATACTTTGCGGCGCCTGCACTGACAGATCTGCCCATACATGTGTCTGGCGTATTTGCTCGAAATTTTTGCTCGAGTCTCCAAAGCTTCATCTTTCCGTCTCCCCCTCTCTTGCTCGCCCTTTCGTTCTACTCAAATAGGACATGCTTATGGCTTGTGACGTTTCCTTTATGCGACAATGTCAAGTCCATTGGCTAACAAATCAAAATTATTTTGCGCTCTTTGACTTTAAAGATGGGGCACTTCCGCTTGCCGGAAACTAGATTAAATATCCGAGTATACAATGAAATATATACATACATATATCTAGATATACATATACATTTATATATGTATATATATTACATATATTGGCTTTGTTGCTCTGTTCAGCTGTGGTCAACTGTCGTCCTTGTTGGCCCGGACTAAGCTCCTGAGTACACCCAAAGCGCACTTGACATTGACAATTATGACATGCGCTTAGCCTTGAGTATGCCTCTGTGTATGTGTGTGTCTGTGTGTGTGTGACAAATTTAAAGGTTTCCCTGCCTTAAGCTGTGCAAGGTCTCTTGGGCGCAGCTTAAATACATTTTAAAGACCTCTCAACTTTGTAATAAACGTATTAGAAAGCACCGTCATGTATTGCACTCATCTGCCTCCTCGCTTTCCCCCCTCAACGCACACTTTTGTCTATGGCCAACTACGTGACTGAAGCTTATGCGTCTTAGTGCCCATCAGTATCTCGCGATTATCCACTTGTAAGCAATTGAATTTTTATGTTCTTCTTTGTGTCATTTCCGTAAATGTTATCCTGTCAGCTCGCTCGCATGCACTCTAACACATGCTAACACATGTCCAAATGGGAACATAGTTTCTTTGCGTCCAACTCCATCTTTATCTAATTTAATGTCAATCGCTTGTTCTCCTTTTATCCAACCCCACATATTACTGTTTTTTCTTTATGTTCAACTACTTTTATTATATGGCTCTCCTGTTCCTTCTATCTGCCTTTATGTCTTCTTTATTTTCTCTGTTACCACCATCAACCTTCTCGCCTTCTTACGATATACCATTTCCTGATAATCTGTCATTTATGCTATCATAGATCAGTCTCTCTCCTTTATTTAGTTATTTCTTTTGCTATATTCTCAAACGTTTTACTGGCTTCGATACTCTACCTTCGCTATTGCTAGGGCTTTTTAAACCAATTTGGCATTTGCTTTTAAATGCAGTTTTAGTTTATGCATAATAATTGATAAATAGAGACAAAGTTATTTCGTATCGAATCCGTTTAGTTGCCAAATTGCAGCTCCTTGGAAACCGAAAACTGGCAATTGTTTTATATTTAAGTGTTGCCCACAATTAAAACCTAGCATTTATCATGCAATTTAGCAGCTTGTAATTAAGGTTTTATTACATGCTCTCGGTAACATCTTGTTTTGCTCTACATGAAATACAATTTCGTAATTTCTTTTCTATTTTTTTTTTTTTTGTTCTTGTCTTTATGTTTAACTTTGTAGTTATATTGCAAACTCAAATACTTGGCAATTAACTCAAGGGCGTTTGTTGCTGGGCGAACTTGCAGCAGGAGCGAAAGGGGACGGAGTGGGCAGGAGGGGCGAGGAGAGGTGTTGGGGCAAGCCTTTTGGCCAAAAAGTTTTATTTGCATTGCCTGCGTATGGAAATTTTGCTTTGAGCTCGAAGTGCAACATCAAACAACAACTAGCAACATGTCGCTGTGAGCGTGTGTGTCTATGTGTGTGTGTGTGTGTGTGTGTGTATGTTATATGTAGTTAAGACACTTTTGCCTCACCTTTGACTACGAAAAAATGCCAACAATTTGTTGGGCTTGTGTTGGTGCTGCTGCTGCTGCTGCTGATAATCAAGCTGAAAACAGAGCCGAACTACATTTGTACCAATTGCAAGTAATGCCAGAAGAGGAGGCGTCTAAAAGGGGGCGTGCCCGACGAACAGGAAACAGTGAGAACTACAAATGTAATGGCAAATTTTTGAAATTAGTATGCAACACGCACAACAGCAGCAGCAGCAGCAGCAGCAGCAACAGCAGCAGCAGCAACATCTGAGGCAGCATAAACCAAAGGGTGCGGGCGGGAGAAGGGCAATGGTGCGGGTGTGTGAGTGTCGTGCTAAGGAGCCGTGTCAACATAGCTGCCTTTCCACACACACCCGAACACACACTCAGGCACACATATTGCTGCTGTTGTTGCAGCTGCTGCTGTTGTTGCTGTTGTTGCTGCTGCTGTATTCAGCATCAATAAGCAGCATATTTAAGCTGCTTGCAAGCCCCTTTTATTGTTGGCTGGTTTTAAGTAATTTTAATGGCACTTCTTCTGCTATATTTCTGGTATGTACAGAGAGTATTAAGCCGAATGTGTGCTCGAGTTGTTGTTGTTGCTTGGCGTTTCATTTAAGCCACATTATATTAGCCATTGCGCAGCTTAGCAAATTGCTTGGGGTTTGCCCCAACTAAAAAGAAAACAAGACCCACCCGTTGAATGAATGATGGGCACAGAAATAATAGGAATGCAGTAGAAAGAGCGAGAGAGAGAGAGGCAGAGAATTGCGAAGAGGAAGACGGCGAATTAGAGTAAGAGCGCGCGAAAAGCTACTTGAAATGCAAGTGTTGTTGAGCAGCTAATCAAGAAAGTTTTCAGGCTTTCTCTTTTTGGCACTTGGGATAAATTATAGCAAAGAGCTAAGCATAAAACACAAAAAAATAAATAGAAATAGAAAAAAACGAAGGCAATTAGAGTTGCGGCAACAATCGAAAGAACTAGCAAGCTGAACTAGTGCATTATAAGAATGTATACGATATGTGAAAAAGCAACAGGAATACAAAAAATGGCAAAGTGAACTAGTTCACTACGGCAAGGTAAATTTTTTTAGTATGACAAACTATCTGTTAAAAGACGCGAATAAGCAACAGAAAACAGAAAAACTAGTTAAGTAACAGATATTTGAAAAACTAGCAAATTGAACTAGTTCATTTTAAGAAAGTCTTTGATAATTTACTACTAAAAATAATCACCAAAAAATTAGCAAGCAAATTCGAATTTTTTCATAATAAAAGAGCACGAAGGTTTTCAACTAGCCAAGAAAACAACTGTGGAAAATGCAGATTGCCTGCCAAGAGGCTAATTTGGGGAGTCGAAGATCGATGAAACCACGAGCCAGTTCTCAAGAACACGAAACTAATTTAAGCTCACCGATAACTGGTTCAATTTGTTGGGTAAAAACGAGGGAAAAAAAATTGTTTGGTTTGCGAATTTCAATTAGGCCACAGCGAGCAATTGCCGAAAGTTTTGAACTATTGGAAATGCCGCAACTCATTGGCGGCAGCTGTTTGCCAATTGGCTGACGAAACCGACTGACTGACCGAATGCCACGCCCAGTGGGCTGAAAATTGCACGGCTGCTGACACTGGCTTTTGGCCAACAACGAGCGCTTATTGCGGCCATCGCACAAAATCTCTGCAGACATGTTGGGCATGAAGTTATTGCCATTTGGCAGCGGCAACTTTCCAAAGCTGCCCAAGGCTTAGTCACACACACGCGTGCAGATACACATACGCATACACACGCTTACACACACACACAAACGCGCACAGTCCCAATCAAGTAAATTACAACTAATAATGCGTTTGAATTTGCCAAAGTTGTAAATGACAGAGGAAACGCCCTACGGGAGTGACACACACACATACATGTGTGGGTGTGGTGGTGTGTGTGTGTGTGTGGTGTGTGTGGGTGTGTGTGTGTGGTGTGTGTGTGTGGTGATGTGTGTGTGTGTGTGTGCTGGTGTGTATACGTGTAAGTTTGTGTGTATGATTACGACAACAACAATAACTGAACGCTCTGCACTTCATGCCTTTTCATTATGCAACACACTTTTTCGTAGTCTACTTTTTGGCATGCACGAAAATTTTGTTTGTTTTTGTGACGCGCTTTCGCATTTTCCAGCACTTTAGACAGCTGCTTCTTTTTTTTTCTCTGATCACATTTTGCGCCCCACCAAAAACTTCCACTCACTTAGTTTCATTTTGGCATAAAAGAAAACAATAAAAAACCTGCGCCAAAAAATAAAAACCAATTGAAAGCAAAGCGCAAAAAGCGCGCGCAAATGATGCAGGCAAAAAGTAAATAAAAAAAAATCCGAAAATTTGCTGCTGTCGCATGCCTAGGCCATGCCACGCCCTCTCCGCACTTAACCCCTTTTCGATGCCCAACCCTTTGGCTTACTTGCACTTTGCAACTATTTTACAATTTTAGTGCGAAATTTCCTTTTTATATGCTTATACCCTATAGCCCGTCACATGACAGACAAAAGGTGTCCCATAAGCCACACCCACTGAACTCGGCAACTGTTGAACTTAGAGCTGAAAGAAAAATTTGGTACTCGAGCTCTTTGTCTCTTAAGCTGATAAATTATGTTTAAAGCCACGAATATTTCCTGCCCACAAGCATTAATCGCAGAAGCGAGAAAATTGTAAATTTCTTGCAATTCTTGTTCTCTGCCTAATCGGAGACGTCGCATTATATATATAGCCTCCACTTATAGTATATGGTTACTCTTAATGTATTATCCCTTTAATATACAAATTTAAGAACAACTAACTTAAGAAGCTCGTAGGTTTTCATTAGTCTTTTGCGTAGTCGAGCATGAAAAGCAGATGAAAGAAGTGTCAATGTACTTCTCTTCGGCTTATCTGCCGCTTTCAGGTCACATACAGGGTATCGTCTAGTCTAGTAATGCCTTTAACTTAATTCTTTATGCTGCCATTTGGTGTCTTTTATATCAATTTTAAGTGTTTTATTTTTTTGTCGGTTGCTGCTTTGCACGTCCTGTGCTCGAGTTGTCGTCTAACTTATGCCATCTCATTTATCTTCGTAACTTCTTGTGAGTTTTGCGGACTCGTGGTGCAGCCAACGGGCTGGGCAGAATGGGCGAGCTATCAAGCAGTTATTGCATTTCTTTTTCCCTTCTTATACACACACACATATATATATATGTATATATCTGTATATATATATTCGCTGTTAGTATTTCTTAGTCTTAGGGATTATAACTGAACATTTTTTTCTAGCAATTGATGATTCCATCTCAAGAGTTTTCTCAAGGCTAAAAAGTTCTGAAACCAGTTTTTGGGAATTCGTTTCGCAAAAAAAGCGTTGATAACTATTTAGTATTGACGAATCTCAACAAACTGAAACCAATTGGTTATGTTAAATATACAATGAAGTCGAGCTATCGTTTGAATATCGATGCAAACTTCAATGTTATCGATCTGCGATATTTGTTTATGGCTATTTTTGTGTTACGACTACAAAAGTATATACGTTTCAATATTTTAATTGATAAATAAACTTTGCTAATTTCGATTACTGTTATCAATTTTTTTTTAAATATGCAAGTCCTTCTTCATTATTTGTTTAGGTATTTCTGTTATCGATAGTTCGGTAAATAAACTCACGAAATCGATCATTTTTTCCCAATATCGATATTTTTCTTAATGAACATTAGAGACCTATCTCAAGAACAAACCTATAAAAGAAACCTTTGTCGACCTTTTTATATTCTATCTGATAACATCGATAGCATGTTTTCTGTTATGAAAATCGATATATTTGCGATAAGCAAAACAGTTTCCTATGCGTTACACTTGAGACTTTGCAGCTTTTTTTTAGTTAAGCTGGTAAACTTGATGCCTTCATGTCTGAATTGAAGTTTCAGCACTCGCCTTTTGTTCAGCTGACTAGTTCAGGTAACTTTTGGATTTATCTGGTGGGTCTTCGTTGACCTGGAGATTCGCTTCGAGCAGCTCATTGACACGCGCACAGACGGCATCATCGAGATCGATCCGTGGATCCTGCATCCAGAAGAACAAGCGTTTGATCGAACGGCGAAATTTCAGCACATAGACCCGACCTGTTTTACAGGGCTCGACGCGTCGAAATTCCAGATAGCCCGGCTCGCTTATAATGTCCACCTCGACGTTATTCGATTGCCGATCCTTCCAGCAAAAGTGCAATTGCTGCTGGGGATCGCGATGCAAATAGAGCAGGCCACGACGCTGATCGGGCTCCACCACCTTCTCGCCGACGTTCATGCGGCCGGCCTTGAACGCTATCAGATGCGTTACATCTACCGGTGCTGGCGGCACGTTTACATTGGGCGCATTGCTGTTGGAAAAGGTTTCGCTGTTGTTGCTGTTGTCGCCATCGTTATCGTTATCGTTATTGTTGTTGGCATCGGTACTGACAATCACATTCTTATGGAGTTTCTTCGACGCACTTGTCTGTGTCTGTTGGTCTATTTTGGTCACTTTGCTAATGTTGGAGAATGACTGCATTTCGAGGCGTTTTCCTATCCAGCTTGCCTCTCCGTTTGCATGCGTGCCTGCGTGTCTGTGTCTGCGTGTGTATGCATGTGTATGTGTGTGTGTGTTCGGTGTGTGTGTGCTTTCACGCTTAATTTTGATTTATTTTGAAAGCTGATGTTGGCTTTCTTACATATCAAAAGTTTATGAATGATTTGAATTAAACATAAGACGCCTGCTGCTACAAACAAAACACAATTTCAATGTCAAATAAAAGCAGGTGTGCGTGTGTGTGTGTGTGCGAGTTTATAGCGCACTTCTGCGCCAGCTTCAACTGCAATTGACCTTTAATTGCGCACTTAAAAGCACATAAAAACGTGGCCGGAACACGGCCAAAACATGGTCAGCATTTATAAATATATATATATATATATATATATATATACACAATACAAAGCCACGTGCAATGGGTGTGAGTATGAGTAGCTGTGTGTGTGTGTGTGTGTATGTGTGCGTTGAGGGGCGTGTTGCGGTGGGGCGTGTCTCGGCTCGTAAGTGCGGCCAGCTTAGCCGTGCACAATTAAATTAAAGTGATGACTTATATAGCTTAACGTGCAACGGATGACAGGCACAAAAAGAGAAAAAAAAAGAGGGAGAGGGAAAGGGAAAGGGAGAGAGGGAAAGGGAGAGAGAAATAGAGATAGCGAGCAGCTCACAAGTGAGCGTGTAAACAGTTTCAGTGACCCTAACTATCGATTTTTTGTATCGATATATTTCAAGTGAAATCTATAGGTATATTTCGAGTAAGGTTGTACTTTTTGTGATCGCTATATATATAAAGTTAAGCAGTAACTTTTGTTATCGATTTTTTGTTATCAAGTTATTTTTAAGTGCAGCTGTATTTTCGCTTTCGATATATTTAAATTTAAGATGTTTTTTCTGGAATCGATATATTTTAGGTTAATCTGTATTTTTTCTATCGATTTACTTTAAGTTGTTAAGTTAATTTCTTGTCATCGATATATTTTTTAAGCTTAGCTGTACATATTGCTTTCGATATATGTTAAGTAAGCTGAATTTTTTGCTACGATATATTATAAGCTAAGCTGTTTATTATATAACCGGTTTATTTCAAGCTAGGCCGCATTCAAATGTATTGAACATTGGATTTGTGATCGATAAATTATGATCAAAATGTTATGGTTTAAGTTAGAATATAATTCTGTTACGGTTGGGGTAATATATAATATAGATATGCAGGAAGAACCGGGCGATATCTACCAAATATCTTGACCAAACTCAGCAATTCCAAGCATTACAATTCTTCTCGCTTAACTAAAAATCCCTAAGCCATCTGTCTAGATGCCGTACCGTAAATAGCTTCTTTATTTAAAAGACCCGATTTCAGTACGTAGCATATATGTAAATATAATAACATAAGATATATTATTTATAGATATAAATATATTAGAGCTTTGTTGCTGCAGAAGGTTTCATTCAATTTGTCAAGTTTGTATACTGAAGACGAACTGAGCGGGTCCACAAGGTATGCACATTCTTGCTTCATATGGGTCTGTTGTTATTGCCATGCAATATCTATCCATCTCTTAAACTGACTAAGTCATCTGTCTCAGTTTTGAAAATCAGTCAGCACATATGTGAGATTGGGGCAGATCTAAACACTATATCATACGACGTCATTGGATCAATCGGTTCATATAGCTGTCATAGCAGAAATATCGGTCGAAAATGTGGTACATTTTTGTGGGCTTTATCTAAAGAGAGTATTTTGTCTGCGGTGCGCTTAACGTGACAGTTCTTGCTTCTTTTTTTTTACACTTTTCAGCAGAGAAGTGAAACCTTATGCCAGACACACACTACACACACTACACACACACACACACTCTGGTTATGTGAGTGTGTGTCTACTGCATCATTAAGATGTAACTACGTATATATCTTATGTACAACAAGCCATATAGCATATGTCCCTTCAGTGCATGCCTGTCTGTGCCTGTCTCTCTGTGTGTGTGTGCGTGTTTGTATTACCTGGCGCTACCTGTGCGCGATTTAATGACGCCCAGAACCAAGCTGAGCCAGCGCCGGAACTGGAGCTGGTGCAGAGCCGAGGAGAACCACATAACGTCAGAGACAGAAGGCGGCAACTGGTTTTGCTTTTGGCTGCTGTTCAGCGACGGTGTCATGAAATGTTCGAAAGCAATTACAATTTAAGTATTTAATTAGGGAATTACGTGAGCAAATACACACGCCCAGTGAGGCTGTGGGAGGCAGACAGCGAGGGAGAGAGAGCGAGAGACAGGGGGAGAGTGGAGCTATGAGTGTGAGGCGAAATAAAAACTTTTTTTTTTGTGATGGCGCAACGACAAAATAAAACAGCATAACGAAGCTGTCGCAATCGTCATGCGAGGGGAAACCAAAAGGTGTCGAAGAGTGAGCGGAGAGAGAGAGAGAGAGAGAGAGAGAGAGAGAGAGAGAAAGGGAAAGGGGGAAAGCATGGGAGCTAGCGAGTCACCTGCTTGAATGCCAATAAAAATGAAGCCAATTTCTGGAGCTACAACAACAAGAACAACAATGGATACAACACACAATTTTCAGTTTACGCTTTACGCGCTTTCGATTCACCCACAGCCAGCATCCAAACGTGCCCCAAAAAACCACCCCCCCACCTGCCGCAGCATACTCCCCGCGCCGCGCTAAGCACATGAACAAATAGTAAATAAAATCAAGAACTATAAAAAGTCAACGGTGCGCGGCATGCGAGCTGAGGTGAAATTGTTAAATTGCCAGCGTTTTGTTGACAAATGCTTTAACGCACACAATTGCGACCACCACCACACCCCTCCCCTTCCCCACCTTACCAAAAATTCCATAGCCACCGCCCCCATGCCACCATCGTCCCCTTAAACCCGTATTCGCCCGCCCACCTTTGATCCTTGTGCACGCCCGCCTTTCGCACGCCCAAATATTGACGCAGTTTTTCGCTGAGAATATTTCTAGATGTTGCTTTTTCCTTCCTACCCTTACGTAGAGCATTCAAATTTTGTTACAGCAAATGTCTCCAAACGTTTCAAAGGTCAAAGGTCCAATCACATATTAAGGAGTCGGCTGGATCATACCCATTAATTACATCGGAACAATCGGTCGCAAAACTCTTGAAGGAAAAACGGTTTTGTTTTTCAAGCAATCCAAAGCTCACCTGGGCTTTTCCTTGTTCTTAACGTATAAGCCTTAGCTTTAAGGCAAAATTCGCTCGGAAAAGTCATTTCTTAAGCAAAAAGCACTACTCCAAGAGTATTATTTGTTCGGCTTGCCGTAAACTATCGTTCCGACTGCTTGCGTTTTTATTGTCATTTCCCATTTTATGCTTTTATTTCGTTGAGTATCAATAAATTTCCTTTGGCTAAAACAAACAGAGCACAGAAAACAGGTAAACAGCAGACCCACACGTACACATAGATGTAGCCATATCTGTGTGTGTGTGTGTGTGTGTGTGTGTGTGTGTGTGTTGTTTGGGTATTCGGTTATGCAAAATTAGGTTATTTTGAAGATTCAATTGACTTTTTTTGCGCTGCGCGTACATCTATCAATATACATATATGTATCTATATCTAATCATATTTAGGTTTTCATATCTTTAACGTGCTTGTGTTCTATTCGCAGCTATTTTACCCTATCTCCCAGGCCAACCATGTTTACAAATCTTTAACTGAAACTAAAAGCACAATTTCCATATGTTTATTTATTAAAAAAATAATTTAATTTCTTTAAAAGTTGAGTTATTCGATTTGCTCAACAATTTTGAATGCTTTCAGCGCTTGTAACAAAAATATGTTCAGCCAATTTTTGGGATTTTCAAGATTTGTTTTTATAATATCTAATTATAAGCGATGCATCGGTTATGATATCATTTTTTATGTATATATATATATATATATATACAGAATAAGTTTCTATATATTCCATTTATATTTTCGCTTTAAATCTTGTTTAACTCAATTCTTAAACTTTGTGCTAGTCGCCAACACCTGGCCGACATTTTTCAGAGCATACTTTCAGGGGCCACATATTAAAGTGACCCGAGGGTGTGTGTGTGTGTGTGTGTGAATACGTGTGTGTGTGTGCTGGGCAATTGGCCATCAAGCTGCATAAATGAAATTGTACGGACTTAAAATTGCATTTTGGCTTTTGCGAAAATTTATTTTATTTTATTCATGCCAGAGCCCTATTTATAAAGCCTGTGCGTGTATGGGTGTGTGTGTGTGTGTGTGTATGTGTGTGTGTGTGTGTGTTGTATTAATGAAGTGTTCATAGCGCACACTACAAATGCATATTTGTCATGCCATTATGAATGCATATCTGTACAAATGTAATACCTTATACTGAGATACTCTTTCACTGAACTGAATCATAGAAGCCGACAATAAATAATGCTGAAAACTGCTCGCAACAGTTAAGTGAAAATGTTGATAAGGCTTTTCGAATAGGGATTTCAAAAATAAGTCAGTAATTGCTCAATAATATATTCAATGTTTCTTAAAGAGCTAATACGTTGAAGGGATTTGCATCACAAATGCACTTTTAGTATTTATTCAAGTAAATTATTTAATTGGCATAAAATGCGAAGACTTGATTTCCAAATATTATGCAAATAATTCCAGTTCTTAAAGAAAATAAACAAAACATTTAAACGAGATATTTTCTCTAAGTAAAAAGCTGATTGAGAAATATTTAGGACTTGTAAATTTGAGAATATGTAAATATATTGTAAAGTCCGCAGTCTTTTCTTATTTTAACTATGTACATAAAGATTTCACAGCTGTAAATTTCACGCCGTTCAGCCGCTCAAAGTTAAGTAAAGTTGCAGCTTGCAACTGTGTGCTACAGTTTCAATTCTTTTCTTTTGAATTCCAAGATCGATACAACTAGCTTATTCTTATCGATAAATATATCGCCTATTGCTATATCGATGCATCTATCGCCTACATCTTACATTAAGGTACTTCTTACGATCCTTAAAATATATATAAATATATATACAATTTTGTCCAACACATTTCTCAATATTTTTGTCACAATTTAATGTTTGTTCAAAAGACATTAAAGTTCGAATTTTGAGAGAATATTTTCACCCAAACTGGCGGAAAATAGTTGCTATAAATATTGATAAATATTTCAAAACAAATAATTCATACACAAACTGGCGGAAAATGTGTATAAATACTATAAAGCAAACAATTGCTTGTATATTGTGGTAAAATGATTTAAAGTTTCAAGTTTAGGCCAAAACGGAAGCTTAAGAAAAAGAAGCATACCAGTGGGGCCTTCCCTTCCTTCCCTTACCGTCCCTTCCTTTTAACTTGGCAAAGTTAAATTAATATTGAAATTCTTATATAATTATGTGAATTGTTGGTGCTGAATAACGAGCCCCTTTTTAGAATCGTTTCTTAATTAATCAAGTGTCGACCAGCTGGCATCTCAACTATTTACATATTCAAATTCCAATTCGACAAAATGCATTTCACTCACCCCGGCAATATGTAAACATTTCATACGTATGATTCAAAGCCCAATTGTTTGGCAAAGCCTTAAAATGCGATTAAGGGCTATTGATATTTTGTCCACTTAACCCATCGACTGGCATAAATCATATGAAGACTGTACAATTTTGGACTTAAGCATATTTGCGGAGCAGGCCATTAGACAGTTGTGTGTAAAGATGGAGCGTTTGGGAGGAATTGCGTGATTGAATAGATTGAATTCATCTTGAGTTTCGCTTTCAATGCGCAACTAACTTATCTAAATGCAATTAGATTTCAACTGTAATTTCACTTATTTTACAATTTATAATTGCATTTTCTATCTAATTGAGTCACTTGAATTGTTTGCAAATGCAATCAATAAAATTCCCATCGTTGCCGGTTTGATGCACGTCTAATTATCTAATGAGCGCACTCGGGCATAAAAGTATATGTATATACATACGTTCAATGGCCCAACAGTGCGCATTCATATTTCAATTCAATGCATGCGAACGGCTTCCACTTTAGAAATTTACTTAGCCAAAGGTTTGCTCAAAGACTAAATTAAACGAATATTGAAAACTATACGAAAGACTTTTTCCTGAATAACTCACTAACTGAGAAAACTTTCTTTTTGGTTCGTAAGTGAGCAACAAAACAGAATTCGAGCAACAAGCGAAGCAAATCGTTGCTCAAAAATAAACATCAATAAAAATGCAGCCAAATAAATGTAATCGTGATGTCATGGAATTGCGTAGCTTAGGTGTTTGAGAGTCGGACCAACGAACGAAAGAATGCCGGTTCAGATTCGGCAGCACTTTCTAAAGCCAAGACGCATTATTGGTAACATTAGCATTATTATTCCTGAACAGTATAAACAGCCGCAGTTGATCAAGGCACATACGCCTGTCCACTCCTGTCTAAGCAGGATTTGGTCGAATCAGATAACTTTATTATATACCAGCCGTAGGTTCAATCGAACACAAATTAAAAACATTATTGTTATTCAAGGTATCTTGAACACGCTCGTACATTCCAGAGCTTGGCAAGTGTCTGAGCTAACATAAGAATCGATTGGAAAATTTCGTGTTCAAATACTTCACCCATCTATGCCCGAAAGATTATTTAATTAAAGGCAGCTCAAACATAACTGTTTCTATTGGCTATCTAGCTATTTTTTTTATTTTTTCTTAAATATTTATTTTTTTTTAAAAAGGTTCACATAACTCATACGCTGCGTTGTGTGCGTCATTAATTCATAGTCATGAACTTGATTGCGTTCTGTTTGGTTACGTTTTCAGTTTTGAGGCGCGCTGCTGCTGTTTTCACAAGCAGAGATAGGGAAAGAGAGAGAGAGACAGAAAGAGAGAAAGAAAGAGAGAAAGAGAGAGAGAGAGAGAGAGAGTCGAGGCAGACAGGCCAATTAAATTGGTTTAAGGAGTCAACTACACATTAACACATGCTTAGCATTGCATACAGACACACACACACACACACGCGCACACACACACGCACACAGATATATACACGTATATATATAGAAATATTTATAAATATATACAGCTGTATAACACAAAGCAGGGTAACCCACGTAACTGGTAAGTTTATGAATTTCAAAAATGCGCCCCATTGCCTAAACTAATTTTCCTGCACACGCAATCGCCCACACAGACACACACACAAGACACACACACAAGCACACGCACACACCGTGCAAAAAGTACGCTTTTCAATTTCCAGAACACACACAAGGGCAGTCCCTTTTCTTCTTCTTCCTTTTTTTGTGTGTGTTCGTGTTTGTGTGCAAGGCGGTTGTTTATAGAGGCGTCTGTCAAAGCAACGCACACAAAAGAAAGAAGCAGAATAGAAGAAAGCAGACCCCATAAAAGAGAAACCGAAACTGAATGTTGGGCACCCTGAATACCCTTCGAAAATGAACAACAATCCATGGATATAAGCAGAAATACATTACTTTGCTCAATTGCAGCTTGACAACTTATCTAGAAAACTCGCTGCCCTTGAGCTTTTACTTATCTTAACAGCAGCCAGCTAAGCGAAGGCGAACAAATGAATGAATTAGCAAACAACGTTTCCTGTGCTTATACTAAATCGTGAATTTACTCTGTGAAGTGCAATTTATCTGTAAGACAAGGCGTTAAAATCTGCAATTTGTACAGTGAAGTGCAACTTATCTATACGGCAAGAAGCTTAACATTGCTGGAAACTAATGAAAAATATTCCAACCGCTTTCCGTACTGATGTATATTGCACTGAAACTTTTTTTTATCTCCAAAAAAGAAAAACTGCAGCTTATCCATTCAGCAAGGAACTTAAAGCAACTCACTGAGCCAAATTTAATATGTTATGTCTTCATTTTCGTCTAGTATTTAGCACATAAAAGATAGTTGAACTGTAGGTCAGCAAAATAATCTTCACTTGACGTCACAATTCTGCAACTTATCTAAAAAGCAAAAAGCTTTAAATGCTTGGCAAGGCAACACTTTATATGATTTACAAATTTAACAGAGCGCAAAAAAGGCTTGTGGCATATACAAATGTACAACAATTTACAGTGGCAACTGCAAAAGCGTGACAAAATGCACGCTTCAATTGTGGCAACTCTGCAGGCTAGTGGGCAACTCTGTACATATCTGTGTAGGTGTATGTGTGTGTGTGTGTGTGTGTGAGTGTGCGTGCGCGTGGGGCGGCTGATCGCTTGCGACAGCTCAGCTTGTTGCAGCATGGCGAATGTGCGCTTGTGTGCAACAGCTTGTTGCACTTTATGCGAAGCCCACGTTTTTTGTGGCCGTGATAAAAAAAACATAGTTGCAGTTAATCGAGCTTGGTTATCGAGTGAACTATAAGACGAGCCAAAGTGAGTGTTGGGAATCACTACAAAAATTTAAATACCCATCGATTTTTTAAGCTCTAAACTAAACGAGGGCCGCAAGTGGGATTCGAAAAACTCGATTCTTAAAGGCAGCTGAACGAAAACTGAGAAAACAAAATACAAGGTAAAAGGTATATAATTAGGCTCTCGAAGTACTTTCATTTTGGGTTATACAAACAAAGAACTGAAAGATGGAGTTTTTTTGAGGTATTTAAACAGAAAGTACTGAAAGTTCAAGTTCGAGTCCCTGATTATATTTGTATGTTGCATTTTTTTTGATATTCAAGCATATTTTGTGTGTGGGATATTAATTTATTTTTCAGCTTTTTGCACAGTGCACAGTGCTTGAGTAGAGTAAGTGTATGCCAGTTTCAGATAGATATGCTTTGTCATACACACACACACACACACACACTCACACAAACACACACACATACAGACTCGTAGGAAGTCATGATTGGCGGCAGGTTTTGTTAATTTACGTATTTTGGGGTAACCTTTTTTGCATCTATCCTCGATCTATTTGCCCCACTCAAAACCCAACCTGCCAACTGCTGATGGGCCTGCCTTTTTCGCATTGTTCCATTCTCTTCTTCTTGTTGTTGCTGTTGTTGCTGTTGTTGCACGTTGCTTGTTCGCATGCCCCACACAATGTTGCCTCATATTAGAGACGCAGTTGGAGTGCGTGTTAGATAAACTGACAGGGCGTTGGGGTATGCGTGTTTTTGTGGGACACGATGAGCTAAAGGCAGGGTGGAGGGGGTCTTGTGGAAGGTGTAGCAGCTGCGATGATGTGGGGTAGCTGGAAGGATGGGTGTGTGCCAAAAACGGAAGGAAGCGACAGGAAGTGCCGCAAGGGCAAGCGGATGTGTTGCCAGCCCTGCGGCAGAGCCCAAAACCCAAAAACCAACTGCCCCCCCCGGTATGGCAATCTGCCCCGACCCGTTGCGAATGGCATGAGTTTTGCGCTAACCCAAGCCCGTAAGTCGTCCCCCAATTGTACACTCGTTGTTGTTGCTGTTGTTGTAATTTTTTGGCAAGCCTTTGACAGCGACAACAACAAGGCGAGGGGTGGCAACAACCATGCCAAGTCAAAGTCATTGGCGGCATTTTTGTGGTTTTGTTGGTGACTGAGTGTGTATGTGTATGTTTGTGTGTGTGTCCGCTTGTGAGTGTTTTTGGCGCTTTGATTTCATTTCTTTTTGGGGCATTTCTTTTTTTATGCCCCTTAACCAACACTGGCAAAAGGTATGCAACAATGTGCTCGGATCTCAGTGACCCCAAAAGCAAGCGTCAGCATTTTTGGTACACGGGTTTGCATATCCCTTATGCAACACTGGTTTGTAACGGGAATATCTCGAGTATGTGGCTTAAAAAGCTTTAACATGTAAAATACGTGAAATATCTGAAACCTGGGCTTTAGAATACATTTTATAAAGTTAAGTGTTTTATTGAGTATATTCTGGCCAAAGCACTTTAACTTTATGTTTGGCAACACAGATTGGCATCAATTTTGATATTTATAACAAACTTTTTGATCAAGTATGAAAAGTAATGCGCTCTTAACAATTTGAACATATGCAAAGCTGAACGTAACATATTCGAAAAACCTTTTGAAAAAATATATTTGTCGGAAACTCTTTGAAAATCTTAGCAACTTTGACTACATAAAAAACATCCTTATGCAACTCTGGTATGTTTATAAGAATTAGGTGCTCTATTCCTAAAAATCGTAAATGGAGCTTTAATATAATATATATTCTTATGCAACACTTGAATTGCGGCATTAGGCAACACTGTTGTGTATTATAATGTTGGTTTTCAAGCCATACGGTTTTAAAATGATGAGACCAAAACACTCAACATTTTGTAGGTTATGCAACACCGGTCTATGACTATAAATTTGATTTTGCCTTGGGCAACACCTGTTTTCAGTAAAATCAAATTTAATGCACATATGCACCTTATGGAACATCTTTGATGATAATCAACCGATTTTGAACAGGGTATTCGCCCGTTGCGCATGGGCTAAGCTCGCCAGCTACAAAATTTTTTTTTTCCCAGTTTTTCAGTTCAACTTTAAAGTGGGCAACACAATGTGAAAAGCGCAGCGACAACAACAACAAAAACAAGAACAGCAGCGGCAGCAGCAAGTGTGCTGCTGATGACGTCGACAACTTAAGCGTTTGTTGTTTATTTGTTTTGTGCGAGTGACAACAGCAACAACAACAACAACAATGAAAACAAGAACAACAATAGTATCAAAAACAACAACAACAACAATGAGTGAATGACAACGCGAATTTAATAAACATCATTTAATTACAGCCACACAAAAGAGCGCCACAAAATGCGGCCAGCAGTTGGCTCTGCTCTGATGGACGGGCGTGCAACTGGGGCTGAGCTGTTTAGTGCGTGGGCGTGGCAGGCGCCCAGTAAAATAAAAGACACCCCCGGCAGCCCCCTTCCTGTCCATAAGTAATTTGTGTGTAACTTTTTTAATTATTTACTTTGCTGTGCGCCTAATTTAAAAAGGGAAAAAATTATAGAAAAACAATATTAAATAAATACAAGCAAAGACAACTTCGGAGGCGATGCCTCACAGCTGCTTCTTGCTGCTGGCAGCTGCTGGCAGTGCGAAGGTGGGTTGCCGCCAGAATGGTTGCCAACTTGTTTGCCCAAGGTTTTGGCCGGAGAGTCGTGCCCCAGAGGCATCGATTAAAACCGTGATAAATGTGAAAGGCAAGCAAAATGCAAACGCAAAAGAAATGCGATAGACTCTTGTCTGCTCAAGTTAAAAACAGTTGAAAGGACTGGCAAAGAAAAGAGCTGAAAAGACCACAGCAAATGGAGTAGCAATTGGAAATGGTAAATGGTTGGTGAAAGCGAGAAAAGCATGGCTTAATAAAATGCAATTAAAAAATTATAAAAGCGGCTAAAAAAAAAAAACAATTTAGCATTGCGCTCAAAATTGCAAAGAGGCGAGCTTAGAAAGCACTTCTCTAAACTGTTTACGCCCCACTTATTTATTCTGATTTCTTCACTTAGCTAATTTTACCTCTTTTAGGAATTTCTTTTCAATTTGTTCTATTATATTTGTGCGGCACTTAGAGACAGTTTAAATATTTATAGAGCTTTTTACTTTCAATGTCTTCCCAGAAATTATTTTCAACAACTTATGCATACGATAGCCCGAAATTTTTTATTAAATTTAATTTGTTCAATAACTTTAAACCGACTCAAGAAGTAAGTAATCCATTCTAATAAGGATTGTATCTTGCGAATAATATGATCTTTTGTAGTTCCATTTGTATTGTCTTTCTGTCTCAATCTCGCTCTTTCTATCCCTCTCTTTCTTTCCTTCTCTCTTTGCCCTCTCATCTACCTTTCTTTTCCTCTCTTTGTGTCTCTCTCTATCTCGGGTGAGTATTTCGTAATTTTTTTTCCAATTCCGATTTGTACGCTATTCTTAAAGGTTTCACTCTTAGACTATTTCTGCTGACTTCATTTCTCTTTTTCTATCCCTCTTTCTTTCTATTTCGCGTTATCTATCTCTTCTTCCCTCTACCCTATGTGTGGGGTCCCAGAACTATTTGTTCATGCAATGACTAATCGAAAAGTTACAAGTAAATATTTGAAGAGCCATTGAGAAACCCTCTGGCTGGAGAGCTCTTCGGCTGCCTGTGCTACTAATTGCTTGGCAACCGCTAACTGGATTTTAGCTGCCTGACCACAGGCTCATTGATCTAATAGACAGGGCGTAAATACAAATATTCACGCACACCTAGGTAGTATCCGTGGGCTATAAATTCAGCGAATGGGCGCCAATGTCATCATATAAATCACGTGTTTAACTGCTGTGCGACGACCTAAATGGAACGGAATGCTATATAATAATAATGAGCATTTGCGGGCTGGCCATTAGGTAACATTTAAAAATGTCAAGGCAAGGGTTTTGTGGGCGTGGGGCGTGGCATGTAAGGAAGCTGGACAGACACACACGCACACACACACACACACACACACGCGCACACGCACACAAACAAAAGACAGCGACTCGACTGCGCGCGTGTCTAATGTGAAAAGAAATTAAATGGAAAACCAACAAAGCAGTAAATCTTCAAGCACAACAAACAACACTCGAAAGCAATTTAGTTGGGCCATACGAGAATTGAGGGCGGGCGGTTGGCAGTGGAACAAGAAGAAGAAGAAAAAGAAGAAAGAGGGCAGGCGTCGTGCAGTTGCAAGGACAACACCGACTGCTGGCAGACTTGTGGTTTTGGTTTTCAATCACGGCGCACCAAATTGCTCAACGAGATTGCAAGGCATTAACTTTAACAGCCGCTGCAGTAGCTGCGACAGTAGCAGTCACTGTGCCACACGCTGCGCAAATATGGCGGTCACAGTAAAACACAGCTTTAAGCAGTTGCAGCAGCCTTCGGTTTTTCGCAGTAACAACGTTAGTTGCAGTAGCAGCAATATTATCTATTTTATTTTCATTGGCGGTAACGGCAAGGCAAGCTGTAAGCTGTAACAGTAATAGTGGCAGTCGCAGTTGCAGTATTTTATTATTTTGTAGCAGCTGCAGCAGTAGCAGTATCGTTATCATTAGCAGTAACAGCAAGCCAAGCAGCGAACTGCAGCAGTAATAGTATCAACAGCAAGAAAAACTAGGCTGTTAGCCGTTGCCAGTAATAGTTGCAATAGCAGTGGCAGCAGTATTTGATTATTTGCAGCAGCTGCAGCAGTAGCAGTATTAGTTGCAGTAGCAGTATCGTTATCATTAGCAGCAGCAGCAAGCAAAACTGTAACAGTAATTGTTGCATAAGCAGTTGCATTAATTAATTACTTCCAGTAGTTGTAGCAGTAGCAGCTCATTGTCATAGTAATAACAGCAGCAGCAGCTGCACTATTTTATTATTTTCAGTAGCTGATTTAATTAGCGCAAAAACTGCATAAGCAGTATATGCATATGAATAGCAGTAGAAGTAACACAACAGTAACAGCAACAGCACCAAGAACAGTAGCTGCAGTTTGTTGCAGTAGACACAAAGATATAAACAGTAGCAACAGCAGTAGCAGTGGCAGTAAAAGCACTAGTATTGCAGTAACAGTTACACATATGCATGTCAACAGTACTAACCGTAACAGCAGTAGCAGTGACAGTATCATGAAGAATAACAGCAGTAATTGCAGCAGCTGTTGAATTGCAGCAGCAGTAAGTATCCGTATCACTTTTAAAAGTAGCAGCAACAGTAGCTGCGAGTAACTGCCAGCTGCCGCAAAATAAATACACCATTAACAGTAGAAACAACAGTGACAAGAAAAAGAAAAGAGCTATCCCAGTGGCAGTAAGAGCAAAATTCGCAGCACGGACGGTAACAAGAGCGGCAGCCGTAACAGCGTCAACTGCCGAAATACAAGTAATCAATTAAAGCAGCACAGCACAGTAGCAGTTACAGTAAAAACAAGTAAGATGTTCTAGTCGGGAGCTCCCGACTTGGGGATACCCTGAACCCTCTTCTTCTTACACCAAATGTAGTTACTACTGTAGTACTGTAGTACTATTTTAGAAGCTATATATCAAGTTTGGTGACTCTAGCTCTTATTATTTACCAAAACTGCTCAAAAACAGAATTTCGATATCGGTTTTTATCGATTACTTGGAAACGGGGCAAGTTATCGAATATCGGCGTAGGCACTACTAGGAGGACCTACAGCTAAAATTTCAAGTCCCTAGCTCTTATAGTTTCTGATATCCTTGCGTTCATGCTTACGGACAGACGGACAGACGGACATGTCTAGATCGAATCGGCTATTGATGCTGATCAAGAATATATATACTTTATGGGGTCGGAGAACTTTCCTTCTGCCTGTTACATACATAAACATTTTGCACAAATACAATATACCCTGTTTACCCATTTTTAATGGGTTTAGGGTATAAAAAGCAGTAGCAGTAGCAGCAGCAGTAACAGTAGCAGTGCTTCCATATGCTTGTGCTGTTGCATCTGCCGCAAGATAAATAATCAATTAAAGTGTTGGCGCGGCCGACGCGGCGTATGCGTAATGCGAGCGCGTAAATCAGGCAACGCGTCGTAACCCTTCAGCACACACACACAAGTAGGCACACACACACACACACACACACAAGCACACTTACATCCAATTGCACAACCTGAATGCGATACTCAGTTAACCCCAGCTCCAAGAATAAACCAAAGCCCCACTCCCAAGCCCAGTGCTTGTTCCAGTTCCTCTGTCTTTCAGCTTTGCAGCAGCAGCTGCTGCTGTTGTTGTTGTTGTTGTTGTTGTTTGTTTTTACTGCTGCAGCAGAAGCCACCGCTACAGCCGTAGCCTTGCATACTTTGAGGCGCCACTGCGAGCTGCAGACGCGCCACAAAAGTACCAAAATGGCTGACATTGTTAAAGTCAAAGGCAGCCCCTGCAAAACGTAATAAAAAGCATGTTTATAACAAGTTGTTCGCAGCAGCACTGCGAAAAACAGCTAAAATGTACAGTGGAAACAGCTTGAGAAAAAATAAAAACAACAATATAAATAAATCTAGAAATTTATGAACTTATTTAAAGCAAAGTTTGATGTGTGATTAAATTGTTAAAAGCCTGGAAAATAGATGGACATTTTTTATTCTGTATTAAGTCCAAAGTCGAATATGCCTTTTAGCAATTCAGTGGAAATATTTTAAATTTGATGAATCTTGCATGCCTTGTTTACATATATTTCTTCAAAAGCAGCCATATACTATATATATTTATTCTTTAATTCTTTTGTTTGGAATACGTTTGTACAACTAGCTGGAGAATAATTATAAAATGAAATTTCTTAGAGTATTAAAAGCTTTGTATATATATAGAAATTAATATGTCATATAGACTGTAAAAGGGAACTTTAAAATGCTATATCTATCTATCTATCTATATCTTATAAAATCTAAGACAGGTCTGATTGTTAAAATATTTGGAGAACGAAATTTTCATTAAGATACTCAAGAGATACTCTCTATTAGATACTAAGAATGTGTAAGAATTAAACTACATTTCTAATCAACTTTTCAAAAATTTGTTGCAGCTCTGCACCAAATGATTTTAAAACTTTCACCTTCACAAGCGGAAAATATGTGAAAAATGAAAATCTTAAGATAAACGCTCGAGTGAATGTTATTAAGGAAATATATTTTGTCAACTATACCACTGTGCGACCCTGCCATAACCACACCTTGCACACACACACGCCCATACACACACACACCTACATCTACACACACACACACACGCACGCCATTGAAGTGCAAAGCGCGCATCAAACATTTCCTTGCAGATGCACGCAAAGAAAAGTGCATTCAGGCGGGCCAACATCAGGTCCTGCTGTCGCCGACGATCTTGTTGCTGTACGTTTTGGTATATATAATAATAATATGCAGAGGCGTCGTTCAGTCACCCAGTCAGTCATTTATTCATACTCACTCATACACCCACTCACTTATTCACTTGGCCATCCACTCGCTTGCTCCTTCATTCATTGCAATGGCGCTGCTTTTGTTGCTCGCTCATTTTGGGTTCAGTTGACTAATGTTAGTAGCTGAACCTTGAGCATAAATACACCCACACACACACACACACACACACACACACGCACAAATACATGGAAACATTTTGCACATGGGTGAAACGCGTCATCGAGCTGTCAGCAGGCCAAGACTTGGCGAAAGGCATTGAAAACCTAAGCAGATGAAAGTCCTTAGCCAAAAAGCGAGCACCAACATGCAAGATTATAATGATGTTTTCCAGATGCAGCACTTATACATTTATATTATACATACATACATAGAACTATGTCCATATAGCTAGGCTAAAACTGATAAAAACTCTGATCAAGTTATTCTTCTTGTAGCTGTTATTATCATTATTATTTGTATTATTATTCATATTAAAATAAATTAAACTTAAAACTAAAATGAACATTTGAATTTTCATGCTTGGGCATATTAAAAAATGTGGGTACAACAATTGGAAGTTTTTCTCGTGTGGCAATTGAAAGAATTAAAGAAACTATTAATAATAATAGTTATTTTAATGTTTTAACATAAATTTAAGTCGAATAGATTAAATTTTAATCACAGAGCTTGGCCTTTAAAATTCTTTATATATTTTTCGGGCTTTAGTCTTAAAGCACACATTTCATTTTCAAACTTGTTTTCGGTGTTTCTTTTTAATATAATATTTTAATATTTTTTTTATAGCTTCTTGAACTTTTTGCACAGTGTGCTTTCCACGAAACTGTGTATATGTCAGTTGCTTAATGCGTGTCAGCCGAAAATAATGGCGACTGTCTCTCCGTTTTGCTCTAGCTCTATCTCTTTCGCAGAGAGACTGTGAGTGTGCGTGTGTGTGTGTGTGTCTGTGTCTTTAGTGCGCCTTTTTGTTATATAATAGAAAATCCTTAATAACATTTTCTTTACAATTGTGCACACAGCGCGTCAGCTGCTAAGCGAGACAGAGACAGCGAGATTAAACAGTGTGACTGAGTGCTGGCGAGGGGTATGGCTTGTTGGTTGAGGGACGGGGCGGGAGGGGTAGAAGTTGGTAAAGAGGATAAGATTTGCGCTAGGCACACAGAAGCACAAATCTTTTTACGAGGCTGCTGCCTCTTGAGTCGCCATCGTCACTCGCTCGTAAACATTTCACGCTTTGCCAAGCAATAAGTTTTTCTTTTTTTCTTTCTCTCTCCCTCAAGCATGCTCCCTCCCTTGCTGCCCCCCACTTTCCCTCTCTCTCACTCTCTCTCTAGCTGAAATATGTCGATCTCTTTCGGTCGTTTTTTGGAAATTTCAGTGTTTGTTCTGTCAGTTTACTATATTTGTTTTTGGCAGCCTCGGACTGCTTGGCTGCTCCTGGCCTGACTTCATCCAGTTGGTCAGGTGCTACTGACCATATTAACCCCCCACCCCTCTCCGCCATGCACAACATCGTCGCGTGCCACACCCCCTACCCTAGAGAAAGTCCAACTGGCCAAGCACAAAAAACAAACAGCAACAACAACAACTAGAGAAAAATTAAAGGCCAAAAAGGGTGAAAGCCAAATTCCAGAGCAATCAGTTAGTTGCTTTAACGCATTTCTATAGCCGGAACAAGGATGTTGCTAACTTGGTTATGGTTATGTTTGCAGCCATGTGAAGCGAATACCGACAACATTCATACGTATGAATAATATGAGTATGTGAGTGAGTGGGCGAATGAGTGGGCGAATGAGTGCCTGCAATGCGCCTTAAATGAATGGCTCGTTGGGACTGTTTATTAGCATGCAGTTGCTAAAATATTTGAATTGAATTCCTCGTTTATCCAATGGAACGCGTGAAATTCCATGCTGAACATGAGTGATAATATATGATAGTGAGCATTTGATTTAGTAAACTGAGCAGCATTTCGATGGACACACACTTAAGTCGCTTTTATTTAAGTTGGAAGTGTGGTTTGTTTATTGTTGAGTTAAGTAAATGCACTCATGAATGTAAACATAAAAGTACACAGTTTGAATTGGAAATCGAGACATATTCCAAAAGTTGTGCTATTCACACTTATTCGCAAATACTCATTGTAGCTTTGAATATGCTTACATTTTGTTGTTGTTGCCGCGCTCGTTTATGCATTCAGATAGTAAATGAATACACTCACATAGACTCTCATAGCTTAAGCGTGTTGCTTATGCTTGTAATGAATATACCATAGGTAAAATGAAATGAATATGTTCAGGCATGACATGAGGACGCTCATGAGTGCATTCATATTTTACAAAACACACGCACTTACAAAACAAGCGAATGCTCATATATTCACATCAAGCATTCTAATCCTTTCTTATTCACAATAGCCAATACGGTCTTGGAAGAGAAAACCCCGCCACAAGCTAATCGAATTTCGAGTGTAATTGCATTTGTGTCCAGCAGTTATAAGGCAAATAAATCAAGCTAAATGTGCGCTAAATTTGAGCCCAAATAGCCAAATGGATGTCTGCCCAAAATCCAGAAGGCCCAAACTTCGAGCTGTGAGCCCCGAAAATCCCTAAGACCAATCGAAATCTCGATTCTTCGAGTCGCAATAGCCAACAGCTTGGGCAACAAAGCAGCGTTAAAGAGCAGCTTGTGGCACGAAGCATGTACTGTGGCGCATGTGGCATGTGGGATGTGGTATGTGGCATGCGGCGTACGGCGTACGGCATGCGGCATGCGGCATGCGGCATGCGGCATTTGGCTATGGCATAAAGCATGCTGCATGGAACGGGCGGCAACGCTTTGGTTGCCTGTCATTGTTCGCCGTCATTAGGCGATAAATTGACCTTCACGCATGCTGAGGGATGAAGCGCTGGATGGTTGCGGTGCGGTGTGAGAGGCGGTTGAAAGGGTACGAGTGGCGTTGATTGCCAACCGTACAAGCCGAGCCACTTGCCCAAATGTCCAAACAGACATACCATGAGGGGGATGCCGATGACGTCTTGAGCATGCCCACAAAATGTGGATTTGTAGCACAAGCTCAATTTGTGTCTGTGCTGTTTCTGTCTGTGTGTGTGTGTGTGTGTGTGCTGTCGGTGGAACTGTGGCGTAGGCAATATGCTCTCAATGCTGCAATGGCGGGCTTGTTGATGCCCCACCTAATCCGCTGCCCCATCCACACACACAGCTCGGGCGCTGCCTTTGCTGCTCGCTCTCGCCAAAAGCTTATTTGATAATCTACCTGTTATTGACCTCATTTTCTATTTACCACACTCACACTCACACACATACACACAAGCACACATACGTTTATTTACTTACATGCGCGCCCAAGCTCTCAACCAACATTCAGGCAAAGACACCAGCTCAGCCACTCAAAAAGTCTCAGACTATAAGCCCCACCCACCTGGCATACAACGAAACGAATCAACATGCAAGTCAAATTGCAAGCCGTATGTTAATGTGTGTGTGAGCGCGCGTGGGCGTGCATGCCAAGGTATGTGTGTGTGTGTGTATGCGGCTATGTATGTAACTAAGTTTTAAATTCTATGGAAAATTCTCTGCGTAAGCCCCATAACTGTGCTCAAACGTAAGCGATTGAAGTGAGACTTATATGCTTAGCGTTAATTGCGGCTCTAGTTTTAAGTAACAGTTGCTTTGTACTTGCTCCCAGCATTAAATCAATTTAATTTCACATTTTTTAGACATATTAAGTTAGTTTTTTCTTTACTAGTTTTTAGTGCAATTTGTTTTGTTTTGAGTTTAGCTTCAAATCAATTTAATTTCACATTTTTTAGACGTATTAAGTTAGTATTTGCTTTACTAGTTTCTAGTGCCAATTATTTTATGCTCGGTTTCAACATTAAATCAATTTATTTTAAGTCTTTTTAATCTCATTAAATTAGTTTTTACTCTACGAGCTCAAATTTTCGAAAACGTTAAGCTGTCAAAGCTATTTCCAACGCAGATCGATCTTATGATGATAGTTAGAATATTAATAATAGTTTGTCCCCTAGATGAATTACGAGCTTATGTTATTATATATATATTAAAAAAGTGGCACACATAACAACAATTGTTTCCGCAATGCGGCATGGTAAATGCCCTTTAAACTTTGCCAACCTTTGCCAGATGATAATTCAACAAAAAGGGCATCGATTTTGTTGGGACATTTCTTTTGTAGCTTACTGTGAGCTCTATTTGAATTGGAATGTCGAATTTGAAATGAATTTAAAACTACAAAAATGGTGGGAAATATAATAAGGAGAGGTATTTGTAATAATTATGGCTTAATTGAACGCATGTGCGTAACAGACACGAGGATACTTAAAATTCTGGCGGTGGGCAATGGGCAATGGTGTAAAAGTTCAGATAGATGCCATTTAACACATTGAAGCTGCCGTGACCATACCATTGTGTGTGTGTCCGTGTGTGTGTGTGTGTGTCAGTTTGTGTGGGTATGTATGTGTATCGGCTTTTGTGCAACAAGGCTCGATGGCAACAATTACAACAACAATATCGCTTTTCGCTTTGCTATTTGCCGCACATGTCGAGAAGTTGCTTGTGTGTGTGTGTGTGTGGTAGTTTTGTGCACACACACACGCACACTGTCACACAACCAGCGAGGGTTGGGCGGTTGTGTATGATACAGTGAGTGCCACAAGTAACACCCATTCAATGTGCGTGCTCAATGGCAAACACAATGGAGCAGGCCAAGTACCGTTTCGAGTCCAATGATGAAATTCCATGTGGTAAATGTGCAACAGCCGTTGTCACAAACCCGAGCAGACTAGCCCCCCTTGGGCAACACGCCCCACCCCCGCTCCTCCTGTGTGGGAGACACATAACCTCTTTTCTTTTAGCTACACATTTCAATCGCTTTTCACAATTTTTCCCCCATTCGTAGTGCCTGTTGCCAATGACTAATTTCAATTCTTTTTTTTTGTTCGTATGGCTTTGGCTAGTTACCTTTTTCGCTTTTGTTACCCATTTCATTTCGTTGCACTTTCCAACCACTCGCCCCTCCTTGCTGCACCCCTTTGCTGCGCACATGTAGGGGCTCTTTCTTTTGATGCTGCTATTGTTTAACAAATTCTTAACTGATTGCTCGAGCTGTCCCCTGTAGGTTGCTCAAACAAAATGTGGACTTGCCAATATGGAAGGCACACACAAGCTCACGCCCACACCTACACAAGCACACATGTGCACGCACACAAGCACACGTGCAGACATACGAGCGCATCATCACAGTAATGTAAGTGCAGCTTTTTAATTTGCATTGAACTTTGCCTTAGAATTCCCAGGATTTTCGTTACTTTGCTTCAAAATGTTTCAACTAATGCATATTAAACGGATACTATTTCTGTTGACGTATTTGAGCGAAATCGAGAGAGTAAGGATATATTCGCCGCAGATTTGATACACTTTATATGTACATAGACATTTACCTCATGGTGAAGCTCGTAAATGCTGAGGTTACTCGACCGATTCTTTCTATAGAGCTATTTTATAGAGTAGTGCGATATTGATACGATTTGGCTCGTATATAAGAAGCATAGTTTTATCAAGTTATCCTGATATTCAAAAAAGTTTTTCATACAAGGACCTGCTTTTGAACCGATTTGAAACTTACGTTTTTGAGTCTACATCAATTTTTAAATTCAAATAGGGCAGCACTTACCTAAAATGAGAAAAAGAAAGAAAAAGATTTGGTCAGTACATTGTTTTTTAATTACAGAGATATATATATAAATGGAGACATCTGTATATATAAATAAATCAATCTACTTTTCCTGGCTGATTGACTGACTGATTAATTGATGTTAGTATGACAGCAAAAACCGCCTCAGCTCACCGGCGGAGATCTTTGAATATGAGTTCTAGGTCGATTGGATAATAAACAAAACAATTGCATACAAATATTTTTGGCGATTTTTCCACACATGCGAGTGGAATTTCCCGAAACCCTGTCTTCATCACATAAGGTGACTACAGTAAAAATTTCTGCTTCCTAGGCCTAGGTACTGTATGTGCTGAGCGTTGATCAGCAATCAGTCAGTCAATAAGTCAATCAGTCAGTCAGTCAGGACAAACCGTTTTATATAGGGATATACATATATATTCATTAAACCGAAGATTGGACTGCGTGTGTGTGGATAATTGAATTGAATTAAATATTTAAGAACTGCACGCACTCAATCAACTCTTAATTATATTTCCATGCATATTTTACAAGCACTTGTTAAATTTAACAAGCAGTTACAAGTAATTCTCGCTTAAGAATTTAATGCGTTAAATATACAAATGCATAAATTGTATATGTATTCACATATTTTGCAGCTGTTCAGCTTATAAATTGCAACTAGTTTTGGTTATTGCAATGGTTATGCAACCGGCAGAGCGAGCGAAAGAGAGCGAGCGAGAGAGAGAGAGAGAGAGAGAGTGAAAGGGAGAGGCTGCTGCATAAGTTGGTGGCAATGTAATTGAAAATATGCTTTCGTCTCCGGGGGGCATATCCCTTACTTTGCCATTTATGTGCCCCATCGAATACCCTTTCTAAGCATGGTGTCAGTGCCAAGGGCACGAAGGCAGCACGACAAAATCTCAGCTTCTTCTTATTATCTTATTTTTCTCTCATGCTGTGTGAGTATATTGAACATTCCAAATACAACAAACAATGGCAAACGCCAAAGGCAACAACAACAACAACAACGGCCGCAACAATGCAAGCAATAAATGTTGTAAGCTAACAGCAGCAGCTTTACAACACACACACATACACACACACACACACACAGACTGACACACACACATGTTGCCCCTTATTTCCTTATGCTATGCACACACACACACACAAACGCACCATGTACCATGCATATGACAAAGTTGTTAGTCAAAGGTTCGCAATGTTCCTGAGTTTAGATCAGTGGCGAAAACAAAACTTTGATTTTCACTCACCCAGCCACCCACTGAGCACAGCATGCTCTGCCCGCCTCCCCCACGCCCCCCACTTAGAAACGTTGCTTAAAAAAAATGTTCGTCTGCGATTTCCTTATTGACTATTCGCAACCACATATATATGTATGTATATAAAAAGAACGCACAGCCAACTACCCACGAAATCACACACAGAGAAAAAACTTGCGTAAAAAAGTTTTGAAAAAATATACCAAACAATTTTTCATAAAAATCAAAATGAAGTAAATTCCATTATTTTAAAAATGTGATAAAATAGTAAAATTAAATGTGTGTTTATTAAAATGATCTTAAAGTATCGATGTAAAAATTAAATTGCATGATTTTTGATTGGGCCCAATCACAGTTCATAAAGAAGAATAATAACAGACTAAAATTGAAGAGATTTTAAAAAGAAACATTAGAAATAAGTGTGACACACCTCAAATATTTATACTTAATAAAATTGAAAATATTGTTAAAACACATATAAGAATTTAACAAAATTTTAATCAGGTCCAAAATTTGGATACAGTAGATCGCAAGTAGAGTTGCCAGATAATGCGAAGGGTTGCCAGCGAGCATTGAAAATGCTAGAAAACATATAGAGTTGCCAGACAGCGAAAAGAGTTGCCTTTGCTAGATAAGAAATTAATCACAATAAAAGTTAAATATGAAATGCAAATCAAATTTTATATTCATTATAGAACCGAGAAACGTTTGGGTCCTGAAGACAATCTCTTACGTTTTCTATGTATGTATATGAAAATATTTATTTCGAAATCTATTTAATCAGTGGAATATTTTTTACAAAATTGTCTTAGGCTTGACATCAATTCGAAAGAATTCGTTGGCTTGAGAAATTCCTGATTCTGAATATGGCACTTGTTTTAAGAGCAGTGTAGGCAGCTACATATATGCATATGTGTGTGTGTACGTGCATATGTGTGTATATGGAGCTATAAACTATTTGAAAAGTGCATATATGGCTGCAGTTTTATTTGTGCTTTGTGGTTAGTTAGCTATGCATGAAGCAATGTCAGAGCGCTTTAGACTTTAGAAACGGTTCGCAGCGGTTCAGAGTGGTTCGTGGAGTGGTTCAGCGTGGCTCAGTTTCGGTTGCATATTATTTAGTTTGGCTTGGCTTGGTGCGCACATCTGCTTCCGTTGGATCGCATACAAAATGCATAAGCTTTATGAAAAATCCAATGCAAGGCAGGAACCTGACACTGGACGAAGCGGGCGAGGGGTGTCGGGGTAGGTGTGTGGGGGCGACGACAGGAAATGGCCACGTCCATAGACGAGTTGTTGTTTGGCTTTTGCCAGCGGCAGCTTCTTTAACATAACAAGGGAAGCCGTGGAACAAAGAGCCAGATAATAATAAAGTGGAAGCCGGATCCTGGCGCTGCCGGAGTTAAATCTGCCACTTTTTCATACATTTTTTTGTATATGTGTGTGTTGCATAAAATTGAAGCATGGAGCCAGTAATTTGTGAGCTGCATCCAAAAGCATTTTGTCAGAGCTCTCTGTTAATACAATTGCCGCCGCACTCCAGTTGGCCAGTTGGGCTTGGGAAGCTCCGAGCAGCTAGCACTGTGCCACAAAATATGCTAGCAAATATTTGTTATGTTTTTGTTTGTTTTTTTTTTGGTTTACTTTCTTTTTTTTTTTGTGGTTTGTTTTCTCTTGTACGGCAATAGCCGCAGAGCTTAAACTGTAGAAACAGTGCAAAAAGTGTTGCCACCCAATTCGAACTACCAGACAAAATTCCGAAAAGTTCGCAAATTTTCAAGTGAAAACAAAAAAAACAAAAAAATAATACGCAAGTTTTTGGCATTGCGGAAAATGAGAGAAACATAGAGGCTAAAAAGAGAAAATACACAGCATTAATTAACGTCAGCCGGGCAAGCCATTTATAGCCATCAGCTCAAAAGAACAATGAACTGGTTCAGTGAAGTAAAAAGTTAGTTAAATAAAGAATGCAAATTGCTCGGATAAAATAACATACATATTAGTTGCATTAAAAGAGACTTACAAAAAGAAGCTAAAGCACACAATAAAGGTGAACTAGTTCATATGCTTCAGCGAACAGCTCAGAAACGAATCATAACAAGCGCAGCTCAATAACAAGCAAATGAACTAGTTCCAAACAACCAACAATAATCTATAACTGTTAAATTGTTAGCTGTAGCTATCTCCAGTTCACAAATTAGTAAACAGTCTTTTGTGCACTAGTTTAAATAAACCATTCACATGACCCCTTTATACTTATACAAATATCACAATAGTTTATCTGTGTGTGTTTTTTTTTTAATATTTTACAACACTGTTCCCTTTCATCGATTGCAACAATTGAATAGAAGCTCATGAAATTGAAAATATTTCCATTAAATTGTGCACACAGTTCGAGCAGAAGCTATATTTTTAATAATTGTGTCAGGTACAGACTCTGGGGTGTTATTTTTATGCCCTTAACACTTAAATGGGCAAAAAGGGTATAATGTTTTTGGTCTAATGTATGTAACAGGCCAAACAAACGCGATCAGCACAAGCTAAGTTTATCTGGCCATGTCTCAGTGTCCCTCCGTCCATCCGAATTTATTGAACTGAAGACTTAAAATTTTCGATTTATCTTCTTTTGGTCGACATCGCACATTTTTATAATATCGATAAATATCGATTTTCAAGCAACTCAAAGATTTAAAGAGCGAGACTTGATATGTTAGCTTTTATATAAAATACACAGCTAAGAAATATTTTACTTTTTGGAGACCAAGGTCCATCCCCATTACAACTCAAAGTACCCAAACTTTACAGCATTGTTATTTCTTAAAGCTTGGCACAAAGGGAAGATGAAGCAGAGACAACCCGTCGAGTGCGCAGCATGCGATATGCTTGTTGTGAGGGCTATTTTGTATAAGGATAGCTGGGCGCTGGGTTTAGGGTAACTCCTAGTCGGGCACTTGTTTTATTTTGTGGGGATGCTGACAAATTCAATAGAATATTTATATAACGACAACACCTTTAAATTTTGGAAAATTGTTAGCAACAACTTTGTGTTCAGCCGCACACGACAGTTAAGATTCAATAAGGCAAATCCTTTTGTGATGCTCGCAGCGTGTTGCGGCGTTTTGTGGCATCCGGACCAGTCCACATCAAATGGGCAAAGTAGTGGGCAGGCAAAGTAAGGCCAAGGCAAAGATAGAAACTTTATGGCGCAGAGTCATGGCGTTTTTAATAATTTATAAGAAACACAAGGCATACGGAAAGCAAATACAAACGTTGCAAAACAAGACGAAGTGAAGTGAAACGAAACGAGCCTCAAATCAACCCAAGTTGATGGACGGACAGGGGCGACCGGTCCCAGTGAGCATATTTCGAAGCCAAACGAAAACATGCACAAAAGTTCACATAAGTTCGAACATGTTCGGGTGAAATACACTTATCGAAAGATGATTGAGTTCAAAAAGCGTTTTGCAACACTTTAAAGTTTCAGCAGCACTCCGAACAGTGTTGTTAAACTTTAAAAAATATAAATATTTCTAAATGTTTCATAGCCTTGAGCTAGGCTCCTTGCCTTGGACATCCTTTCAATAAATCTAAATAACGCTTCGGGCTTAAAAAGCAATTCTGTGCTATAACATCAACATTAAAATTATTGAAGAAGAAAAGAGAGAAGAGTTAAAATAACAGCGGCGTTGCTAACATAAGCATTAACATCATCTCGCAGTTTACAGGACGCTATTGGTTAGTTGTCTATGTTAAGACTGCCTTACAGCTCTTAGAGTACGACGTGCTGTTACCAACAGAAGCCGAGACAAAAGCTAATGCTTTAAAATAACATAAGTGGCTAACGTTTTTGGCAAACTTTTCATAAATACCTTCTTCTTTTTGGCAAAACGAATTTATATCGTCTGTTAATGAAGCATATCGAAAATCCCTTTAAGCATCAGCCCAACAAAAATTGTTAGCTATAGAAGTAGTAAGTGCATTTCGACTATCGTAATCCCATTGCGAAAACTTTCATTTTATTATATTTTTTTTTATTTTATTTTATTTTATTTTTTTGCTTGGCAGGCTGAGTGCCCATCCTTCATGAGCATCGGCATCCTTTGCAGCTTATCTACCGCACACACAAACACATAGAAAGCATAAAGTTCGTTATTTTCGTTATATTACGAGCAGAACTTCCCTCCTCCTTCAAACCCAACCCCTCCGCACCCCTTGCTCTCTCCCTCTCTATCTGCGCCACTGCAGGCGCGCCCCTCACGTAGCCATTTTAAGAGCCGTGCAGCCCCGGAAAAACTACGGCATAAAATTTCCAATTTGCCGGCATTGCTTGACTTTTCGGTAGCCGAAAAACTTGGCCCGTGTCCGGCATAGTCTATGCTGCATATGGGTGTAGTTTTTATATATATAGTATATAAATATGCGCACATTGTAATATATATGTATATACATATGTATGTGTCTATATATATAAATATATGATTCTTCTTCTTTTAGACACATTTGTATAAACTTGCGGAGGGTATTAAAAGATAGTCGCGAAATGTGCCAATACAGTTAAAACTCTTTACTCTGACTGGCTGATTGACCAACTGATAGACTGATAGATTGACTGACTAAAAGACTGACTGACTGACTGACAGACTGATAGATTGACTGATGGACTGAATGACTGACAGCACAAGACTAGAAGACAGAATGTTTGACTGTAGTCAACGTAAGTTATCCACCTTACACGCTGTACCGATGTTTCCGAAAATTCCACCCACAAATGTGGAAAATTGGTGGAAAGCAATCATATGAAACATTTGTAAACGAAAATCCCATTTAATTATGCCGGAGAGCTGCCTCCCTCATGAACGAAAGCGTATTTAATAGTCGGCAGCTTAACTCTTTTCTCTTTTTGTGTCTCAGGATCTGTATGCAGTCAAAATGGCGGCTGGTACGCTGCGCTTTTGTATTGAATTTTGAGCAGCTACACGACTTGCATTTATTTTATTTATTTATAATATTTTATTTGTATTATTTTTTGGAGCTGACCCAAAGGAGGCGTTATAGCTAGGGGTCAAGGGGCGTGCCATTGCTAATTTTGCGCAAATAAAAACGCTGAAATACAATTTTGGGTCCACTTGAGCGTCTCATTTTGAATTCATGCGCCGCCGGGCGTTGCCAGCAAGAGTTTAGAGTTGGCTTTTTTTTTTGCTGTTTTTTTTTTTTTTTTTTGGGCAGGTTTGCCAAGTCTAAGCAAATAACTTTGGCCATGTGCCTGGGCAACTAGCAACTGGTAACTGGGTTTTCGTCTCTTTTGTTGCCGCCAGAGTCGCCTTTTCACCTTTTCGCCGTGCCACATCTCGCAATAACTTTGCCCACAAACAACAACTGCCCAGAAAGTAGTGAGTGGGTGGTTGGGTGTTTGGGGGTTCGGCTTTGGTTGTGGCCGCTGGCCATGCTTCACAGCGTAATTGAAAGGCTGCGCTCTAGCTGTTTCTGGGCGGATGGGGGGGCAGGTGGGGTCAGTGGTAGGTGGCAAGAGGGGTGCTGCTGCGGCTGCTGCTGCTTCTTCTGTCGCCGTCGCCTGCTGCTTGGTAATTAAAAGTTCGCCTGCGCCAGCATGGGATGAGATGTTGTGGCAACAATACGTCAGCCAGTAGTCGGCTCCCCCTCCCACCAGCCCCCGCCCAGCAAGCGGGTCAAAAAAATAAAGACAGAGAAGGGTGCGGGGCACAAAGTCGTCATTTGCCACATTCGAAATAAGTTGAAGTTTTGGCCCAAAGTTGTTGCAGCTTTACAGCTACCAATCGAGCAGTTGGCCATTTTTCTTAGCAGCCCCCCAGCAACAAAAATTCTTTAATTAGTGGGCGTGGCGCATGGGCGGATGGGTGAAAATTAATTAAGACTACGTTCATGGCAAAAAGGCTACGCAACGTGGCTTATTATCAATTCAAGCAGCTCGTCCCGGCTCAGATTCGAATGCCCAGCGAGTTGGATTATTAAAGGGGATGCGGTGGGAGGGGGTGACAGGGGGGGGGGGGGTAGCTAGTCTGCTGTTAAAGCAAATCGAGACAAGCGTTCATTCATTGGCTGCGTCATTGCCACATTCCATGAAACTCCTCCGTGAATCAATTCATCATTCGTGCATCATTCATCAATGTCATTTGTTTGTTTTTCGCTTGCTACTTTTCGTTTTTTTTTGTTTTTTTTTTTTTTCGTGGGCGGTGCGGAAATGTGGGTGTGATTTCTCCTCTAGACTCTTCATATAATTCGGCTGCTGTCATTGCTTCTTCTTGTCATTGTTGTTGCCTGTGCTTGTTGCTTTTTTGTTATGCTTGGAAATCACAGCAAATATTCAACGACATCTTCCCTTGATTTATCTACACAAATATTCTTGGATCATTTTATGCACTTGACGAGGGTATTATAATTTTAGCATGCAATGTGTAACGCACAGAAAGAGACATATCTGATTCCATAAAGTTTACATGTTCCAGATCAGCCAAGTTGATATACCCTTCCTCCGTCTGTCTGTTTCTATGCAAACTAGCCTCCCAGTGTTGAAGCCATCGTCTTGAAACTTTGCATAGTTTCATCTTCCTGTAGCAGGCAGTACATATGTGGGAGCCGAGCGGCTCGCATCACCATATCATATAGCTGTCATAGGAACGATCGGTCAAAAAGTAGGAAGATATCTTGATCAAACCCGGCACTTACTATATAAACTATGCTGCCTATATATGTGCCAAGTTTTATCATGATTGCACTACTATATGATAAAGCTCTATAGAAAGAATCGGTTGTCGAATGTCTGTTTTCCAAGATATTTTCATTAAACTCAGCATTTACGATCTTTCTTATACTCAGATATCTGCAAAGCCATGAGGCAGGCAAAAGTCTACAAGGGTATCAACTCTTCTGCGTGCCGAGGTTATCCTTACTCTCATTTATTTTTCTTTATACATATATATATATATATTGTTTGTGATGTTCAATTAAATTTATTAGCTCAAGCATTTGTGGCAGCTAAATTGATTTTAGATATTTGATAGATGAATTTGTAATAAATATTTTGTGCACAATTTTGGTTGTGCCTGTTGCGACAAAAATCAAATATTTACATGCTGCTTGTTCTGACCGAGGGGAAAATATCGAATATGGGCTTTATCATGCTAAATTAAGCTTTGATATTCCCAAGTATTAGCAATTCAATTAACTTTACAGGGGAAAATGTACATTTTTGTAAAAATACTGATATTTGCATTTCGACAACAAAAACAAGTAAGAGGTTCTAGTCGGGAGCTCCCGACTAGGGGATACCCTGAACCCTCATATTCCATCACCAAATGCAGCGCGCGCTTATAGATAGAGAGTAGCGGGGAGGTGGCGATAGGTATAAAATGAAAGATAATCGATATATATATACTTTTCTAGAAGCTACATGTCAAGTTTGGTGACTCTAGCTCTTATTATTTACCAAAATTGCTTAAAAAACGGGATTTCGATATACATTTTTATCGATTACTTGGAAACGGGGCAAGTTATCGTTTATCGGAAACAAACTCGATCTGCGCGGGCACTAGGAGCACCTACATCTAAAATTTCAAGTCTCTAGCTCGGACGGACGGACGGACAGACAGACGGACATGGCTAGATCGACTCTGCTATTGATGCTGATCAAGAATATATATACTTTATGGGGTCGGAGATGCTTCCTTCTGCCTGTTACATACATTTGCACTTTGCACAAATACAATATACCCTTTTTACCCATTTTCAATGGGTTCAGGGTATAATAATACAATAACAATATTCACATTAATAATTACAATACTAATACTACTACTATAACTATAAATTGATGAAAGAGCTAACATATTCTTGTTTATGGCTTGTCTTATGACAAACAAAAGCCTAACTTTGGTCTTCAACCCTTTAACATCCGATAAACCTGACAAGATTGAAGGATAAACACTCTAGCTACCAAAGATTAATATTAGCTGGACAGTTCATTTTGGTTAATTGTCGCAAGTTATCTGATTAGAAATGTCAATCGGAATCCTGTTGAGCTGCTAACATTTGGTGTAGGGCATCTGGAAATCATCATTGAATCATTTATGACATTTGCAAATACTTGAACGCACTTTCCGCAAGGAATTCGTCAGGACTTTTATGTGAAAACCCAATTTGAAGTTTTACGTAAGTTTTTACAGCTATAGCTGAACATAAAATTCCCAAATCTTTTGCTTGTTTTCGTTTTCGTTTTCGTTTTTTTTTTTTTTTTATAAGTATTTTTTTTTTGGCTTTTTGTAAAAATGAATAAATTTTAAGCCAAGTTAAGCCAGTGCTTCAGCATTCGCTCTTTCACTCTCTCGCTTCTTGCTCGCTCTTCTTCTCAGTTGAGTAATGTTGCGAAAATGTATGCGAAATGCGTTTTGGCAAATGGCGAGCGCCAGGACATTGCCATTGCCAGGATGCCAGGATGCCAGGCCAGGCCAGGGCCAGGCCAGACTGCAGTCCAAGCTTGGCCAAGTGATGATGGCAACTGGTAACCAGGCAACAAGCCAGCCAGCCAGCCAGCCAGCCTCATGCGCTGTGCTGACAACTCACTTTGGCAGCGCCAAACAGCGCCAGGAAGCCAGGACCCGGGCCAGGACATGGGCCAGGACATGGGCCAGGACATGGGCATGGGCCAACGACGGCGACGACTCGACAACTTTGGTACTGTCTATTTCAACTTCCTTTTTTATTTCCGTAATCATTTATATGCAAATCGCTTGGTTGCTGCTTCTTGCACCACAGCACACACACACACACACACACACATATACGCTCGCATACATTCCGCCAGCCACGCCCACTTGAGCGCCCACTTGAGCTGCTCCTTCGATTTGCCATCAAAACTCGCAAAAGTTTTTCGTTCGTCTTTGGTTTTATTTTGCGTGTATTTTTGGCAACAGTGTGCAGTGTGCAGTGTGTGTGTGCTTATGTATGTGTGTGTGTGTGTGTGTGTGCTTATGTGTGTGTGTGTATGTGTGTGTGTGTGTGTGTAGTGCGTGAGCTTGTCTATGTGTGTGTGCGTGGATAAGCGCCCCACAGACATTTTCCGGCACTCTGCTGTCTGTTCAAGTAGCTATTTAATGCCCTCACAAAATGCAAGTGAAAATTGTATGTGATCACAAAGAAAACAACTTAAATATAATTATATTTAATATATATTCCAAATCTAGCAAATAAACTGCCTTTATATAGTCAACCCTCTGTTATAGTGTATACAAAAAAGGTCCCAAAGAGCTCTGTCCCTTCGTCTAATTCCATACCAAAAATCTTGTGCATAACATTCGGCAAAGCCAGCTCTGACCCTTTCACTAAAACAGAAACGCGACTATGAGATTTACTTGATGTGTACATGACTATATAGTACTATATGTTCATGCGAAGTCATACAAAATAGAAAACCAAAGAGTTATATATACTAGAAGAACATATTTCGTTGCTCAATTTATTTTCCTTCCATTTAGTTGCTCGCCTCAATGAAAAGCTTCTTTTTTAATTTATTTAAACATGCTTTCTAATTTATCTTTAAAAATATATGCCACCACGGGGCCTCGAATCCTGAACTTCCATGAAAAAATCATATAACATAATAACAAAACAAAGGAAATATTGCAATTATTTATGGTAATTAATTTTCCATTTTTTGTCCAGTTATACATGTTTTTTTATAGCTTTGAAGCTTGTCAAAAAAACATATTATATAGGCAACTAAAAAACGAAAAATAACTGCTAAATTTGAGCCAGCGACCTTCCGCTTGTTGGTCCAACGCCAGGCTCATGAAGGCATGTTTGCGGATTTGTGTTTTATTTTACAAACATTTAATTTGTTTACTTATTTAATTTAGTTGATTTAATTAAAACTTTTTCAGCTCGAGAGTGTACAAACTTCGACCCAAATAACTTTTTTCTTGGCTCATTTGATTTGCAGCGATAAAAAAAAATCCGAGAAGAAAATAAAGTTGCATAGTTTTTCAGGAGCTGTGGGAGAGTCAACTTTTTTTTCGCCTGCCGCACAATTTACAAGTTTTTTACTTTTTTCGGGGGGCGGCTCATTAAAATTGCACAACACTTTGATTTGCATACGTTGTAGCCGCCCAGCCAAGGCACCCACAATGGGAGCCAGCCTCAGCCCCAGATGAAACGGTGAAAGTTTTGAGTTCTTGGAACTGACAGCCCTGGCACCCCCCCAGGGCTGATGTGCGTAATATTATTTTTGAGAAATTTGAGCATTTTCGTGGCAATTTTGCGCTCCGAACACAAGGTCATTATCATTATCATAATCATCATCATTAGAGGAAAGAATCACATTAAAAAAGAAAATTTACATTAAACCGAAGCGAAAAAAAAGCAAAAGAAAACAATCAACAAAAAAAATGATGAACGAGAAAGGCGGGATATCCTCAAAGATTTAATACCCTTCTAGACATTCGCCTTTTAGAAATTTCTTGCCATTCAAAACCACGGACGGACAGACATGACTATATCGGCTCCGCAATTGATGCTGATATAGAATATATATACTTTATGGAGTCGAAGACGACTTCCTCTATACATTACACAGTCCATGACATAGTTATAATACCCTGTGTAAGTGTATGCAAATGTCAATGTATAAGCCAAGATATGTCTCTTTTAGGGGCAAAATTTGAATATTTGGCTGAATCCAAAGTTTGCAATTTGTATTAGCCAAAAAGTCTGCGCTTATTGCAAAAGACACTCTGATATATGGTTAGGAGAAACATGCTTAACTTCAAATGAGATTTGAAATTCTTAATCAAGTGAGGCATAAAGTGGGACTTGAGCGTATAAGTATTGTTTGAAACATTTTCCAATCAATGCGCACTTTTAACTAAATCAAGCCAATAAATTGGAAAATAACTGAACCAGAATTGTGTGTAGAAACAAAGTTGACTGACGAACTTGGGTTCGCTTTTGTTTTTTGGTTCAGTTCGTGAACCTGCACAGCCATGAATCAAGGAACTAGTGGGAACTTTGGTTCAAATATTTAATCAACTATTCTACGATCTATGAATGTGTGTGAATGTCCAAGTCCCAGGTGACGAAGGAAGGTATCGAAAGTGTGAAATATTCTGGACCTGTATACAATACCAGAGTATATAAACAAAATTTGGCTTTTTTAGCCACAATGGGCTCAAAAACAGAATATCGATAAAAATCGATCTGCTATCGATTTCATGGCCAGTTATCGATAGGTTGCCAGCAATTTGAGCGTGCGATTGGCAGAGCCGCGTTCCAAGCTTTAAGTGTCACTGAGATTTGAGGGTAAGGACAGGCAACTGGGCAGATCGGCTCGGATGTTCATGCATATAAAGAATTTTTATAAATTATGCGAACTTATAAGCCGCCCTCCGCCTGTTAAATACATTTGCGCAAAACCAATATACCCAACCTCTTTACACATTTTCAATGGGCACGGTGCATAAAAATAAATTTCGAAAAAAGTTTTACGTGAGAAAATATTAAATTACTTCTCATAAAAATTGAAAATTAAATGCATTCCCAAAAGTTATTTTGGCCGTGCAGCCTGCGTGTTAATGCAAAAAATTCTCGTTTATTTAATTTTTTTCAGTGTATAAAAAGGTTTATTTTAAACAAAATTGAATTCATTATTTATTCAACTTTTTCTAGCTGCTGGCCATAAATAGAAAACTCATTTAGCTGCGAACATATTTTAGGCTATATGCTATATGGCATATGTATCTATATATATATATATATATATGTATCTATATATTTTTGTATGTTTTTGAAAATGGTGCACATGTGACAGCAGCAACAACAACAACAAGAATAGGAGGAGAGAAAAAGCGAAACTCATAAAACATATTTGGTAATTGAATTTGTTATAATTTTGTATGTACATCAGGTCAACAGCATCAAATTATTCACACAGACAGACACACAACACACACACACACACACACAAAGTGGTAGCAGCTGTGTGTGGGTGTGTGTGAGCTGTAAGTGGGTGTGTGTGTGTGTGTGTTTGTCCAAATCGTTGTGTGTGCGCCATTTTTATTTATTTAACGTTTTGTGTTGTCAAAGAAAATTCTATAAAAATACAAGCACACACACACACATACATACACAAACACACACATACACACACTGACGCACGAGTTTTTGTTTTTCTTGCTGCTCAACTGCCTTGTGGGCTTTAAAGCCACTGTGACTGAGTGGGGGAGGGGTGAGGAAAGAGGCTGAGCTGGTGTTTGGGCAGCGTGGCGAGAGGGGAAGGGTAAGGGTAAGGGGAAGTGGAAGTGGAAAGGGGGCTTTTAAACGTCGCAGCAAATTTCATTTGATTTATTTGCCAGTTTTCATTTCCCTTTCCTTTTGTTTTTGCCATTGCTTCTTCAGCCATTTTGTTTGGGTGAAAACCCATTTGGCAATTTACTGTAAATCACATAAAAACGCAACAGGAACGTGCAGCAAAAAACAACAACAATAACAAAGAACGTTGCATGCTTCAAGGCGAGCCGTGTCTGTGTGTGTTGTCTATGTGTATTCCATTGAACTTTGCATTCCAACGGGCGAATGAGCACATATGCTTGCATGCCTTTGCACCAGCGCATTTTCATTTAAAACGTTTCCCATTATTTCATTCTCTTTTTTCACTTTTTTTTTTTTTGTGCTAATCACAAATTTTTCTCTTTTGTCTGTTGCTGGCAACTTGCTTGTTCGGATACCTGAGCCGCACCTATTGGAGCCTAACTCCTGAGCTTGATATGTACAAATGAACATTCCAATACCATGTTTATTTCACGAATATTTCTCTACGATCGAACTATAAATAGCGAAGATCTACGGTGGATTCAGGGTATCTGCAAGTCGAACACTTGCGACTTGTTAAGCCACATCTCCGACCGCACAAAATGCACACATATTCTTGATCAGCATCAAAAGCCGAGCTTATATGACAATCGAGATCGCATTGCTATATTATAAAGCTCTATAGGAAGAATCGGTCGACAAATAGGTTTTTGTATGGCAATATATTCTGTTTTTCAAGATATTTCCATCAAACTCAGCGTTTAAGAGCTTCACTATGCTCACATTGCTGCAAGGTCTTTAGGCGAATGCCTAGATAATATTCAAATATATCATATATATCATATATATCAATATTTCATATCCTTGCTTTCTCGTTTTAATATACAAATCAAATAAGGGATAGATAACAGCCAAAACATTTTCTTTAATATTAATCTTTTGTGCGAACCAACTTTTTTTTTGTGAAAAAATAGCTGTCTAATTGGATTAATATCAGTTATTATAAAGCTGTTTTTTTGACAGTTTTTTGAGTTATTTGAACAACTGTTTGGCGTACAAACAATTGAGCCTCATCAAGTTTTGTTTCAGATCTACAAAGCAGCTGCTGAAATTCACAAAAAAGTTTCTCTATGGACACTTGATAAACACAGCACATATCTCTAAAGAATGCGAATGAATGTCATTCGGCTCTCCTGTATTTAAAACTTGACTCCACAGCAAATATTCTGTGCAAAATTAAAAGGTAATAAGCTTTTCTTTTCCTATTTTTGAATTTATGTTCTATTTCTTCAAGCATTTTTCCTCAGTGTAGCTGCTGCAAATTGTTGCTGTATTCTATAGCCAGTCATAAAGTATCTGCGAGTCTCTTTCTCTTTCTTTTACTTTCTTTTACTTTAACAAACAATGGAACTGGTCTTAGACAGTCATTCGTTCATTTTGTGAGAGTTGACAATGTAACTTTTGTTTGAACAACTTGCAACTCGGTTGTTGTTGTTGTTGTTGTTGTTGTTGCAATACTTATTCCCATTGTTTTAATACCCTGTAATCATGAAAAATGGATCATTTGTTTTACAAATGTGTAGAGGGCATCTTCGGCGAGCTATGTCGTAAAGGCTTTGCGAGTCGATCTGAATATTCGATATTATAGTATTCCGAAGAAGACAGATCGCTTTTACTTTAACTTGTCGATATCGATAGCTCTTTAACTCTTTATTTATCGATAAATATCGGCGTACACTTAGGCATATTTTAAAGACTTTAGGACTTAGTTCCATTCAACATTTTGTGTATTGCATTTCGTATTGCAACAGTTTTTGTAGCTAAAATATATGTTTTATTCAAAATTTTCAATAAAATCGAAAATCGAAAGTAATTTATAGCTGACTACAGGGTGCCATCTAGTCGCGTACTCAAAACACATTAACTTTCTTTCACTGTTTTCACTCATGTGTGTGTGTGAGTGTTTGTGCGAATGGGTATGTTCTAGTGTGTGTGGGTGTGTGCTTGTTACCTGAAAGCTCAAGGCATTGCAAAAATTCTTGTCCTCACTTTTTGCGCTCACATCATTTGTTGTCTGTCACGGGGGCACATTTGGTATTGTTGTTGTAACTTTTTGCTGCCTTAGCGCACTTAAAAAGCAATTTAGTCTAATTACATTAAGTATAACAGGAACAACAACAACAACAACAACAACGACAAAAACAGTAACAACTCACAAAGTTGCGCGTTACGTGCGTGTGTCAATAAACACACACACACACACACTCACACACATACATACGCAGACCCACACACACACACACACACACACACGCAAGACAGAGCAGAAGAAAAAAATGGCGCTTTTTGGCCATAATTACCTGAGAACTTTTGCCCGCCAAAAGTTGGCCAGCTCTGATGCCTCTGCTTTGGCTACTATTGCTGCTTCTGCTTCTTTTCATTCTGCTTCTTCTTCTTGTTCTTCTTGCTCTTCTCCCTTTACCGCGCCCCTCCTTAGCTACATACTTGCTGTTTCATTTTGTCTTTCCGCTTGGCCATTGCTTGTTGAGCTCACTTCCGTTTCCTGTTCAGCGGCTCTCGCACCACTTGTCCTTATGCCTATGGGCCTCAACGCAGCGACCTCTTCATTATTACGTATTATTATTACTCCCCGGACTGCCCTGCACGCCTCCCCTTCGCCACCGTCCGCGCTAGCATACCCTTAAATTGTTGTTATTATTATTATTCTGGCTGATTTCTTTGCTTTTTTGTTTTGAGTAAATAAATCAGCCGTGGGCCAAGTAACTTTATCCACAGCTGTCCAAAGTGGCTTTTGTCTGCTCTTTGGCTACTCGACTACAGTTTGGCTGCTTCTTCTTCTTCTTCTTCTTCTTCTCCATTTACTTCCGTTTCTTCCTCTTGTTTACGTTCTTCTTCAACCTATTGTTGTTTCTGTTGCCAGCTGCTTAGGGATTGTATTTCCGTTGCAATTGTCTCACACTCAACACATTGATTGGATAATTATAATGAGCTTAGGCCTAAGAACAACGTTAATCTAAAAACAAAGCGAGAGCAAAAGCCAATAGGCTTTTATGGCACCACCGAGCAGCTTTTACCCTAACAATTGGACAATATTAATTACATCTCAGCAAAAAGCTAGTCCAAAATGATAGACTAGACATATTTTTATAGCCAAAAAATAGAATCCAGCATCATATTGGACTTGACTGAATAATTAATTCCCTAATTATTGGACATATTAATCAAATTAACTGCTTATTTTTTGACAATCATATTGGACTCTCATTCACATAACATCAAAGTATAGGTTATGTTCTTTAAACACCGAAATTGTCAGTGTTGTAAAGTAAACTTGAAAACATTCAAATTAAAAGACCTTTATACAAATGAAAATTGTGTTGAATACAGCATTTCTGTGCTCAGCCGATGTACGTTTGGGAACTTTATAAGTTTTAGTACTCCAAGTTTTGTGAACTTACCTAAAATGAGAAGAGAAAAAGAGAGGTTAGTTTGTTAATTGCTTGAAAAATACCAAGCTATATATAAAACTAGCTAAACATAGCTCAATATGTACAAAAAACAAATACTGCTTTTTTTGATTGATGAAGCCGCAGGAGCTTAATTTGTACAATTTTTTCATGTGAACTAAGCGAAAAAACTCGCGAAAATTGAAAATTTCTATTTTAATAGGAAAAAAATAATAATGTCATTATTTTCTATTTTTGTAGTTTTGTGTAAGCCCTAAGGCTAACAACCGTTTAGATCCGGAATTCTTCAAATTTTTTATAGCATTTCATCATTTTGAGAGACTAAATACTTGAGATCTGTTCAAGTCTAGTCTAAGTAGTTTATTATTAAACACGAGCTCACATAGTAACTGACTGAGATCGCGTGATTTATATAGGCAGCTGATGATGATGATGATGATGGGGTAGATTGTGAATAACTGAGCTGTCTGTATTTCATTCAAATATTCCAGATGAGAATTACAACATGTAACTTTCCAGTTGACCCAACACAATAATCAATGTGCAAAGTTCTGTAAAATCTGTTTGAGTTTCAGCTCGAGCTCCCGCAACAAATCAATCAACATTTTATGGTGGCTACCGCACACAACATGATGTCATAAACACGAACACACACACACACACACACACACACACACACACACACACACACACACACACACACACACTCACACACATGTGGGGCACTTAAAACTATGTCGCAATACAAGTGAAAACAGCAACCAGAATCCCACACTTACACATTTTCCAACCCCTAACTTCACACGGAGAACTATGGAACAACATTTTTACAACTTTTATTGTTTTCCTTTTGCTTGTATGGTATTTTATTTTTTTTTTGGCGCCATCTGACGGCAACTGTTGCAGCTGCTTTGCTATGCCGCACCTCTTGGCCACAACCCATCACACACCTCCCCCCCCTCCCCCCCGCCCCCCTGACAGACCCACCCCGCCCTGTGCCGCTTGTAAGTAATTTGTTTTAGTTGCGTCCGAGTCGAAAACTTTGTAATTAACAGCGCAGCGTCGACGACCTTTGCTTAACAATATTTTCATTATAATTAGCTTCAGTGTAGAACTTTATGCAAGAGCTTCGACGGTTCAACGGTTCAGTGGTTGAGCGGTTCAGCGGTTCAACAGCGACAGCTGTCAGCGGTTAAAGTTCACCCACAGCTGCCCTCCCAGCGTGTGTGTGTGTGTGTGTGCGAAGAGGGGGCGTGTCTGTTTTGCCAGTCTGTGGTGTGTCGCAAATGCTTGTGCGAATTCCAAGCAAATTTCAATTAAATTGTGATTTATTTTTGCTCTTCAACATTTTCTTTTCCCTATATTGCTTTTTTCCCTCTTTATTTTCTTGGCTCCTGCTCAACTGTGTACACCCACACACACACACACACACACACACACACACACACACACACACACACACACATATTGCAGAAACCATATTTATTGGAAGGACTTTTATAAGAGTGCAAAACTACAAGCCATAAATTCTAGAAAAATTTAAATGGCTTCGATTTAAAGTTTTTCCTCAATGCATATCATTTGCCTGTTTAAGTTAGCAAGCAATTTAACATGCGTACAAATAGCTTTTTTGCGCGTATGTTAATAATTGCAATTGATTATGTCTGACATAAGTTTGCTTATCTTTCAGTCAAATTTGACTGGCACTTTGACATGTAGTCTATTTTAACTAATGGCCCAATCAAAGTTAACAGTTACTTAAGCTTGCTGTCGATTTGATGTTCGAGCTCTACAAAGTTTATTTTCTACAATGTTCATGTTTCTGTGAAACAAGCTTACGTTAACTTATGTTCCACTCAAAGTTAACAAGTACTTTAACCCGTTGTCAAACTAGTTTTCGGCGTTCCGTGTACAACATTTAAAATTGGCCACGTTCTAGATACAAGTCTTAAATAACAAGCACGTAAACGCATAGTTATTAGCTGTGCACATCTGACAGCACTGAACCATGTTTATGAGCAGAAAATAACCCGTAGCTTGACAATTAAATAAATATGAATTTTTCATGAAAATGAAAATAAAACTGCTTGTTAGCTAACAGGAAACTCGACTGAAATGTGAGCGCACAGAAATAACTCTAAAAACAGAACTAACTAATTAAACCTAGGATATAATATGAGCATTAAATAAAAAACTGGTAGCTAACATGAAGTTTGACAGTAACCTGAGGATGTGAGCGCCAACATGGAAAACTTTTCAATAATTGAGCGACTGATATAAATTATATGGGCATAAAGTTGTCAGAATTTTGTCATAGTTTAAAAAGCCAAAGTTTTCATTTGTTTGAGGCTTAAAAGCTCTAATTAAAAGACTTTTATTTTGAATAGAAATTGTTCGCAGGATTAATATTCACAGGTCCTCTAATTGACCAGTGCGGGTTCTTCGAATTGAATTTAACCGAAGAACAGAGAGGTGACAAATTGCTAGACAGACGGCGATAATTACGGGTACAAGCATTGTGAAATGTCATAACTGGATACTGACAGCATTGGCAGCCATCCACAGCGCTGCCTTTTGGCCCGGCTTAAAGCAGCAAATGGCTAACGGGCAACAGCAACAAATACCCATGCGTTAAGCGCTCCGCAAATGCAACAGATACAAAAGCTGACAGCTGCACAGCCAGCAGACAGATAGAGAGACAGATAGAAGCTGGCCAGGACATGACCAGAACTGTGCCAACTGTGCCCCGGATCCGTGCCCAGGCACAGGCCATTAGAAGCAAGTGAACCGGCCGCTTGCACAAAAAAAAAAAAAAAAGAAACAGCCACAACAATAACCCCAGACAATGGAAACTGACCAAATGACGAGAAAGAATAAAAAAAAAAAAAACATGCAGGCAATTGGAATTGTTTGTTTTTTTTATACCCTATATACCTATTAAAAATGGGTTAAAAATCGTATAGCCCTCTGGAATATAAAGGTATATTGTTGTTTGCATTAACAGTCTAATTGATCTAGTTATTTCTGTTTTTCTTTCCATTTAGATCGATAACTGATCGATTATTCATATCCACTAATCGATTCACTTAGCCAAGCATGTCTATCTATCTGGCATAGTCGATTTTTATTAAAAGCTTGATTTGCACTTAAATCGATATATATCGATTCCTAAACTCTATTAATCGGTGTTTTCATATAACTGTGCCTGTCCATTTGGCGTTGACGGTATTCGATAGCTGATCGATTCTTCAAATTCACTAAACTATGAATATGGCACATCGATAAATATCGGCTTTTCAACGTCACTAATCTCTTCACATATCCCAAAATCGATATATCGATATATATGTCGATATATATATATATATATATATAGATTTTTCATCTAGCCTCATGTTTTGGCTAGATCTCAATTAAAATAAGCACCAAACTTGTTATATATGTCCGCGCAAGTCAATTGTTTAAAAGCTTCCCTCGGTCCCACCACGTTTCTCTAATAAACGATAAGTATCGATTTCCTGGCTCAGTTTCATGAGCATTTCACGCCGTCTTTATGAGCGAAGGAGTTGCGGCATTTATTTTTTAGTAAGTTTACCAGATAAGTAAGTTGCCAGATAAAAATATTAAGAACTCTAAAACGAATGGAAAATAAAGCCAAATGGTGCAGGGTATCTCTGGGTTGGGCATTTTTACCTTAAGCATGCTGTCTGATTGCTGTTGCTGTTGTGTTTGGCAAAGCGTTGGGGCAAAAAGAACAGCCACAACAACTAAAAACAAGCAGCAGCAACATGACATTGATGTTGGCGTTGGTAAAAGGATAAAGCGTAAATGAGTTGCCAACCGCAAGCAACAACAACAATAACTTCAAAGCAAAACCATTGGAAATACAATTTAGTTAGCTGACAGCGTTCGCAACTACGCCCGTTCGACTGTCAGATACACTTAATTGATTGCCTTCGCTTAAGTGTGACACTTGAAAATGCATTCGGTTGCACGGATTCAACAAAACGTTTTTATACAGCTAGCAGGTTGAAAGTTTGCTTTAAATAGCCATATAAGTAGGCGATTAGCTTTTATCAATAGCTTTTTGTAAGCTGAAAGCATAATTAACATACGCTTTAAGTAAGCTTTAAACAAGGTTTAAAAAGATTCGAGCCTTAGGCTTCAAGTGCAATTTTAAGGCACATTATGTAAGCTTTAAGGTAGTTTTGTATTTCCTAAACTATATCTGTTAGCTTTTTTACTTTATTCTTTGACTTTATTCTGCTGTTGCACTCAGCCTTTAAGCTAGCTTAGTTCCAGCTTTATTGAGCTTTTGAAGTCATTTTAAATGCTGCTTTAAAACAAACAATGTGGTTTTTATTTGCAGTCGGTTTCTTAAGCTGAGCTTTAAGTGAGATTTCGTGGCTAAGGAGGGCCTTGATTAAAGCTTTCTGAAGCTTACACTATTTTTACTGATATTCGTAACTTTTTTAAGCATAATAAACTTTGCATTTGCAGTTGTCCCTGCCTTTCGATATGTTTGTCGATAACATGCAAGGCACAGCTGAGCCAACGACCAAATAAAATGACGCGAACATGCAACAAGGAGAGGCAAACGCAACTTTAGTTATTAATTACTGGCCCAAAACGCGTGCGTATGTGTGTAAATACAATATAAATCTGCATGTATGTGGCACTTAATATAGACGTGTGCCTGGCACCAGTAACCACACCTTCCCGCCTCTTGCTCTCCCCTTAACTGAAGTTCACTTTGTGGACGCGCCCTTTGCCGGTCAGCGAGTAACTGTGTGTGTTGGGCAGCAACCCCTTGAGGCTGGCTGAATGGAGGGGGTTGGCATGGACATGGCAACAATGGACATAAGGCAACACACCTTTTTTATCACTGTATGTTCGGTTGTTGTTGTTGTCGTTGTTGTTGTTGTTGTTGTTGTCGTTGTTCATGTGGCCAGCTGACAACACGACGCAGCGCCCATGTTGAACAAACGGAAATGTACAGCGGATATATTGATTGTCAAACGTTGTGTGTGGGTGCTGCTGGGTGTGTGTGGCGCATGTTTGTGTGTGTGTGTGTGTGTGTGTGTGTGTCTATGTGCGTGTGTGTTGTTATATTCCTACACCAGCAACCTTTCGCATAAACAGACAACATAGTATCCTGGCCAAAGCCAAAGCTGACCAGAAGCCTATAAAATAGATAATATATATTCGTAAGACGAATATGAAATACCCTTTGCAAACTTTGCTCTTACTTTGTTGTAGAGTAACGAATTAATGACAATAAGTTGAATACAATAAATATATATACAATACATATTAGTTGAGGTATATTTCCTATGAGAGCTTCTTTGTTAAAGTACCCCCATGAAATTTTTCTTATCTGTTAAAAGCATAATGAAGCTTATAGAAGGTAAAAATTGGGTAAAAGTTTTAACTGCAGCTATATAAAAAACCTAGTCAGGCACATATACACAAGACATGTCGGCAGCTAAAACCGATCAGGAACATGCATGCATATATATATGTATATATATAATTTATATTTCGATTAATCAGAATAGTGTGTTACATATTCTTTGACAAAAGAAGTGTATCCTCAAAGCTGTAAGAGCTCGAGCCGAAGCAAGCCACATCAGACCAAGGACACAGACCACATGAAGAGGTAGAGGGGAGGTAGCTGGGCCTAGCATCGAATAATTTGATATTTATTTTGATATTATTAAACGAAGCCCTGCCATAGAGTCCCAGGTCGGTTGATAAATGCATTTGACAGCAAAGGCTGCAAACATAGAATTAACTAACTGAAAAGCATTGAGTTTCGCCTTAAATTCCCTTCCGCAATTCAAGTTGCACAATATTTGGCATGTTTCATGTTTTGGCATTGAAATTGACAGATGAACAGAAACACAAATTGGCAGCTAATTAAAGCCCGATTGTTGCCCTTCCATGGTAATTAAATATTTCCAAATCAGTTAGTGAACGGTTTGTCAACACTGGTCAATCAAATAAATCAATTATTCATCTCTCGTCGGTAATTAAATAGTGTGTATATGATTGCGTATAAGCGAAAATTAAAAGTTATTGATTAAGTTGCTCTAACTGAAGCTAAGCTATGAATGAAGTATGAAGTAACATATATCACGCAATCTCCTCAACATAATAAGTTCCTTTTAGCTACATAAACAATTGCGTACATTAAATAGTATCCATGTTCTCAATTAAGATATGTTGATATGTTAACTTAAATATTAACTAAAACGAATTTATTCAATATATGTGTATTTATTAATATGATGTATTAATTATAATTATTCATTTTGTTTTTTATTTTGTTTTTCTTTCATTTGTTCTCTATTTCTTCCCTCTCCTATTCCTTACTTTTTCTATCTCTTGCTTTCCCTGTCTCTCCTACTCTCCCAACCTTTAACTCTCTCTCTTACTCTTCCTCTCTCTCATTCTTTACCTCTACCTCTTTTACTCTCTCTCTCTCTCTTTCTGTCATTTTTCTTATAATTCTCCTTCTTCCCTCCTCCTTCTTACCTTCTCAGTCTTTTCCCTTCAGTCATTTTTCCTTCTTTCTCATTCTCTTCTCATTACGCACCTCTCTCTCTCGTATTCTTTTTCTTTCTCCCTGAGTTTCCTGTTCTCTTTTATCTTTTCTGTCTCTGTTTCTCTTTCTTACTCTCTGCAGTCACTCTTTCACTGTCTCTCTTCTTCTTCCTCTCAGTCTCCTTCGCTCCTTCTTATTTCCTCATACATTTTGTACATTGCTTTAGGTTACATTTTTAGCTTTTTTAACTACATCGCCCTGACAGACTTTTTGCTCTGTTCCGCTTTTGCTTTCATTTCGCGCAGTATTCTTAAACGTTTCACTGGCTGCAATCTTTGCTATGAACTAAATTGAAGTCAAGTTGATGAAATCTTAAGCTTATGATTTTCGTTTTCATCTTTATGTCACATTCTCAAACGATTCGCTACTGAGAGAAAAAACCATTTAACTTTTGTGAGTGAAGACAGAAACTCGTTACTTCATCAGCTCAAGAACTTACAAAATTTTGGTCAATGTTGTGACTGCAGCAATGTGCTGCCAGCAAAATTGCCAAGCGCTCAACAAATTTTGGAAAGAGCTAGTTTTTGTTTCTACGAAATAACACACACATACAAAAGTATGCAGAGAATATAAATCAAGCTGATAATCCCGACAAATTCGGTTGGGAAACTTTAACTGTGCCCGAATGCAACATGAAACAACAAGCATAATAAAAATTTGTACGCATTAAAGCTTCTCAAATAAATTATATACCAAAAGTTTGTGCATTCATATTTGATTTTATACCAAATTAGTTTTCGTTTTTTTTGCTACACAAATCCCAGCACTTTTTGCCGAAGGAGCCAAAGGGACAGGCGTTAGTTTTGCGTATGCTTAATGCTCCGAATAGCTTTGGTGCCTGCGCTACGTTGCTGGGAACTATTATTAAATTTACAATGTTATCCCAAAAGTGTTGTCGAGCTCTTTTTTGTTGTTGTTGTGACAAAAAAAAATAGATAAAATAAAGGGAAAAGGGAAAAGGGAAAATCTCAGCCCTGTCATATTTCGCATATTAATGTTGTTCATTAAAGTTGTATAAATTATATATGATGCGACATGGCCCTAATATCAACCCGAACCACATGAGTCAAAACGTTGCGACCGTCGCTCACACCAATAGAGATAGCTACACCCAAAAGGATAGAGATAGATAGATGGATAGAAATTATTATGAAATAGTCGACATATACAGCATATATATTTATTTTTGTGCCGTCGCCCTTTTTTTATGCCCTTGTTAAAAGGGTAATAAACATTTTGTTATGTGCTTTGTTCCTGCTCGCCCGATGGAACATTTAGGATTTTAATTGCCAGCTACTTTCACTTCATTTAAAGTCTATCAAACAAAAACTGGGATGACATAACTTAGCAACAGACATGATTAGAGCTGTGATATAAATATTAAACAAGTTCAAAATGAGTTTATTTTGAGGTCACGAACGCAAGAAGCGAAGGGAGAACCAGAGAGGCGAGCTGTAAGTAAAAGCCAAAGAAATGCACAGAAAAGCTTTGTTGAAAATAAGAAATAAAGCGAGATGTCAATAGAGAAGTTAAGCAATGCAAGTAGCTTACCAACAATGTGCCAAAAAGCGACAGCAAACTAAGAAATAAAGTGATAAAAAGAGTGAAAAGTAAAGAGAAGCGAGAAGCAAAGGCAGAAGAGAAGTTTGAAACAAAGCTTAAGCAATTCGAATCGTTTGGAGATAAATAAATGAACAACTATGAAGTAAGACACAAAGTGCCTGAGAGAAAAGAGAAGCTGCCGGAGAAAATAGAGAAAAAGAGAGAGAAAGACGTAGAACGAGAGAGGGAGAGATAAAGTAAGCGATAATATTTATAGCTAAAAGCGCACCTGCAGGATAAAAAAGTAATAGACCTTAGCCCGAAACAAAAAAAGAAGCAGAACCACAGTTAAAACCGTAGCAAGAAAAAATGAACTCAAGCTTAAAGATCACTGCGGATAAAATGTGAATTAGCACGATGCAATAAGCAAAGCGAGAAGCTCGACTGTTGAATGCATTTTCACACGGATTGCCAATGCAATCAATGGTCCGTTTTGAAGGGCATTTAAAGCACCGGCTACTAACAAGTAGCCTTTTTTGCCCAGTTGTTGCTCTTGCGCCCTCACTTAGCCAACCCTTCTATAGTTCAGTTTATAAATGATGTTCATTCCATTTACATGCAGCGAGCGTTAGTTACGTTTCATTTACTCTGGCCGAGTGGACGCGGGAAGGTGGGGTCGCACTTACTGTGGGTGGGCAAGTGGGCGAGTGGGCGTGGTGTGGGGACACGTCAAAGCAGCGCACATATTGATTACCCTTCAACCTCGTAACAGTTGCTGACCCAACGAAACTGAACTACGCGAACTGAACCTTTGGCAGGTTGTTTTTGTTGTTATTTCATTTTCTTTTGGCCTTTTGGATTTGGTCACTTGTTTAGCCAACTTTATGTGCTCTGAAATATATCATAAATAACAACAAGCTCACTGAATTATGCATGAGCTTATGCAGGAGTCATGATTTGAGCAGGAACTGGAACTGGAATCGGAACTGACACTTCAAGCGAAACTAACTCAAGCAGATGTTTGTTATGCGAAGGGTAAAGCTTCTTTTTGGAACTGGAGATACATTTTAAGCTGGAACTAGCAACAGAACTACTGCTGAACTTGAGCTGAACTGGAACCAGAACGACTGATGGAACTTTTTCTGCACTGAAAACAGAACAATTGAGGTTATTTGAGTTAAACTGGAACTAAATCAGCTACTGGATCTTAAGCTGAACTGGAACCAGAACTGTTTCTACATCTTGCCTTGAGCTGGAAGGAGTACTAATCCAATAGAGCTAGAACTTGTAAAATGTTCTAAGCATTTTGAGGAATTGCCAAAAAAAGGAGCCTGGAAGCACGATTTGAAATGGAAGTGAAACTGGAACTGGCAGAGGCCAAAGAGGAAGCAAAGTTGCCTGTAAAAATGTGTGCGGCACGAAATGGCCTTAAATCAAAAATTGTGCGCAATGCGAACTTGTGTCAAATGCCATATAAAAATGTGTATACATATATAATATATATATAAATATTTGCTTTTTAATGATTGTGGGTATAGGGCAGAGCGCATAGGGCAGGGGTCCAGGGGGCGAACGTGGAAGACTGTGTCATCATTAAATCCTGGCCAAAAGCAAATTGAAGCCAAAACACAAATGTCGCGTCCGACCCCTGGACTCGCACGCAGCTCACAAGAGACTGCTGTGGCGAGCTTTTTAGCGCTCAGTCTCGCTCTCTCTCTCTCTCTCTCTCTCTCTCTCTCTCTCTCTCTCTCTCTGGGAGTTCGCTTCTAAATTTTTCCGGCATTTTCCACACTCACTCAATTGGTGAGATTTTTCGCTTTTATTTGCGCTCAATCGCTGGCAGTTGGCATTCTTATTTGAAATGCCATCAAAGGACGAGCGTATTGAGCGACATGTCCTTGGCTCTCCCCACAGCACTTAGAAGGACCCCAGCAGGGACATAGAAGGACGCAGCAATCAATGCTGCAACTTAGATGCTCTTAATGTGTCCCCACTCGTCGGCAAAAGTGTCGTTAAATGAATGAGTATTGCATAATCAATTAGGTTTCTCGATGTCCTTTAACCAATATAATTTACGGCAGCGCCAAGACTCAAATTCACATTGGATTTACAAGGGAAGCTGCAATTATATCAATCAATTAATGATATTATCTTGTGAACTGCTACTCATTAGGGAAAAACAGAAGGAATGCAAATTACATGGCAAAGAACACGACATTTGATTCCTATAACTGAAATGGTTTGAAATCGATAAACACGAGAATACAAATCGATATCGAGAGTCAATAAAGGGAGGATATTTTAAGGGACTAAGGTAGAGCTTAAAAACCAAACAAACATATAATATTGTAAAACTATCGATAACTTTCGGACTAATCGACTCCTATGAACCGATCGAGCTTATGAATAAGATAAATGTGAGCCAAGAAAGAGGGACATATCGATAACCCTATTAATCTATAATCGCGATCATTTGTCATACGAAATATACACAACTAATGAGCTAATCAATAAAATATTTAATAAATACATTTGATAAAAAACGCAAATAAAAACAAATACTCATAGATGCAAAATTAACTATCGATAGCTCCACTTAATCGATAAAAAAGGATAGTAGATAGACATAGCATGAAATTAAGTAAAATACACTATTATTTGCTCTTACTTTTTATTATTGGAAAACTTTTGAAACCATACAAATCACAATTAATGAATAGATGAGTACTATCCTAATGCCATAAAAAGGCCATTGAAATAGTTATCGATAGTTTGTAAATAGCTGCAACTGAGCTCAATAAAGCTCAATAAATATCGCATCAGCAGCTCAATTGCGCTACATAATGCCCGAGCTTAGCTTGAAAAAAAAAGAAAAAGGAAATAAAAAAAAATCATTTCTAGGTATACCAATGGATTTTGCATTATTTATTCTGTTTGCATGCCCGACTAATCTGCAGCTTACGTAGCCGGCCGAGGGGAGCTAGAAGGTGGTCCTGTTGACCCAATCATCGAATCAAGTCAAAGCTAAAACTTTTATTTTTATTTTGTTGTTTTTTTTTTGTTTGTCTGCTCCAATGACTGAGCTTTGGAGGGGGTCGGGCTGGCTTGGTGGGGGGGCGGCTACCACCTAGTAGTATATGTGGCGCCAAAATGACAGCTAATGCCCAAACAGTTGTCAAATGTTTTCAGCAGTAGCAAGAAGAAGCTGCTGATGCGCTACATAAGGGTAGGCGACTATACTATAGTGTATATATATACATATATACATATATAAGCGTACATTTTGGGGGTTGCTGAGGATGGCCTGACAACCCTTGCGTATCGACGAGCCAAACGCTGGGCGTGCGGATTAACGCACACGGCGTAACGAAGACAACCAGAAGCAGGACAAAGGCCAGGAACAATGGCTTGGAGACGGGTTTATACGGCCAGGGGTAGTCCGTCTAAATCTTGGGCAAAAGGCGTTGACAACAACAACAACAACAACAAGAGTAAATTGGTTTACTATTGACCTTGGCGTTTGTCAACGCCTGCCTCTTAAAATGGAATCCACGCAGCTTCCACCTAGCGCCACATAAATAAGTCAAGCCCGAGCCAGAGGACAAGCACAGATACATATATATGTATCTATATACATAGATACATTTATATATACAAACATGGTAAATACAGTAAAAGCTACTTTGAGCGTACAATCAGGGCTTCAGCTTGTGTCCTGCTAAGCCAGATGTCCGACATCAAAAGTGGAAAGAACGGAATGGAAGATTAGGTAATCCATGAGGATGTGCGACTCAGGGCGAATGACAAAGCCCGCAATAGCTGAGTTGGATCAAGATATCGAGGAACACGTTTAAGTTTTCCGCAAAACATTTCGGTATTCCAAGGAATCTACCCTTAGAGCTATACGATATAGTAGTCGGAAGTTGATACGATTTACGAAGCTAAGCAACTAGTTTGCATAACAATCGGCAATAGGAAGGAGGGAGAGATGGAGCTAGCTTTATCGACTCGGCTATTGATCATTGATTGATATAGAATATATATACTTCAAGGGTTTGGCAAAGTCTCTTGCCTTAATACCCTGTAGATACCCTATGTAGATACCCTATGTAGATACCCTATTAAAAAACGAGTTGAATGACTTCAGCAACAATGTTATAGACATTTCGAGCTTTAAACACGCTAACTGCGAAATCGATTAAAAGTTATCGATCAGCCAGTGGGCATCTGCAATACTTGGCATCTCAAGCCGAGTCAACAACATTCAGAGATTTACTTTTTGGAACATCTACATGTTTTTTAGTCGGACTTTTTTCTAGATTTTAAAAATTTTCTTTTTCTGTATATTTTTTATAGAATAAAAGATAATTGTACACAATAAATTGAGGACAATTTGTTTGAACAACAAATAATATCCTTTTCACTGAACTGTTCCTTCATAAAGCTTTTACTGTACTTATATCAAAAATGTTTTTTATGCTTTATAGCCAGACTTAAATATAGTAAATATATGTGTCATTTTCTTGTCTCTCATTTGCTGTCGCATAAATAAATAAAAATCCGTCAAGCAGCTAGAATTAAAACAGATTTCACTTCAGCTGTCAGCCCAGCCCTCCAGACTGACACCTACCGCCGACACCAATACAACCCTCCCCACCCTCCCCCCCTTCCAAGTACCACAGATCCCTTACACCCCGCCGCGTCCCTCCAATCCACGTTCTAACAGCAGCAAGTGCCAGCCATAAAAAACGTTTGACGCTTCTTCTTGCTTTGCCTTCAATTCAATTTTATTGATTTTTTTTGTAATTTTTTTCTTTTTTTCCTTCTTTTTTTTCTTTTTCCATGCCCTAACATTTGTATACCCTGTAGTCATTAAGCGATTGGTTTTACAGTTTTTACAGGCAACTAGAGCTGGATATATATCGTCGAGTATAGTTGAGCTCCCGATTGTACATGCCCCATATGTACCCATTGAACAAGGGTATTTGAAAAGCTAGAAACCTGAAATTTGGTATGTTAGTTGCTCACATTGATTTCCTTTACTACAAAGTTTATGAAAACTGAACAAGTTTGGTTGGAAATGATAAAGTTTAAATATATTTGTGTAAGAAATACGTTTCTTGTTTATCACTTAAGATGCATGTCCTTTAGTATATATATATATATGTATATTACCAAGTAGTTAGACACGTTTCTTCATATATGTATGGCAAGAGAGCTGCGTAGAGGGTATCTTTGAGTCGTGCATCAACGCCTAGAGCAAATTCTGCTGCTGCGACATTTGTCGTCAACGTAATTTGCCGTCCTGCACAGCTGCGCCCATTAAGCGCGATAAAAGGCCAAGCCCCGCCAAAAAAAGGGCCCCTCCTCAAATACCTAGATAGATATTTATATATACATATATATATACTATACATATATATATATATTTTTTTTGTTGTCTTAAAATGTTGTGTTTGATTGTAACGAATAAAGAGAAGAATAAAAATTACATTTCGGAAATGCAGTTTTTTAAATGCACGACGAAATGCAGCGACTAGCTGAGGCATTATTGGGGGTTGTTTACGCTGGGCTGGCATCGACAACGATGTTAATGGAGTTGCCAGAGTTGAGCCAAAGATAATAAGAAGCAGAGCAAGCAGTTGGCAAAGTTTTCATCTGTTTGCCACGCAATGTGGCAATGCCCATTAATGTGTCACGCCTACCGAAACCCAGTTATTCAACTTCCCACACCCTGCGCCAACGAGTGCACAGTGCACAGTGGCAACGCAATCAAAGTGCCGTTGAAATGGCTACCGGTTACACATAACACGCGTCCGGCGTTGCCATACCGCATGCGAATCCCTTCAGCGTCCTTAAATAACATTGCGTTGTTCTTTATTGGTCGTTAAATCTCTTGCGGTTGTCGTGTCTTCGCTTTTGAGCCTAAGCTAACGTCACACCACCAAGCATAATGCCACCCCTCAACCCTCAACCCAAACCGCCCCCCCCCTCCGCCTTGTCCCCCACACCACTCCACTCCACCTAAAACCTTGGTCATGCATCTACCCCTAGCCCTTGCGGCGCCAGCAACGTTTAGCCGCACCCCCGCCGCACCCTTGGCAATGAACACAAGTTATGCTACACGATCTACGTGGCCACAGTGGTACGAAAACAGTTTGCCGGCCTTTATTTAAATTCATTGTTCACTAACTACTGCAGTACATAGGGAAATGCGCAGAGCTCTTTGCCAGTACTTTAAGCTCCTGTTAAGCATTTATATGCTAACTTTATGTTCCTGGTAAAGTTCATGTTAACCACACTCAAATAAAATACTGAAAAATATACTGAATACTTAATATTCTTGCTAGTATACTGCAATTATCTAAATGACAGACAAAAAGAGCTGTGTTCTGTGATTTTCTCTCAAAGCTCATGTTCAATTTTCATGGTATTAACTTTTTTTTAAATTATAATTTTAAAAGGTGGTTCAGGGGGATTTACGCCAACAAGATTGGGATAAACCTTAAGAACTTTGTTGGATATTAACTGCGTATAAAATTACAATTATTTTTTTCAATGAAATTGTCATCAAGCTTGGCAGGATCTTGAGGAAGCATAATTTGTGTCGTGTTCGGTAATTTAAGACATTTTTCTTATAATGAAGGGTTATTTTTTTTATCATACTCAGATACGCTCTCAGATACGCTGTAAAATGCTTTTGAATATTTTCCCACAGGTTGGGTTCTCAATGAGTTTCGACCACTGTGGCGGCGAAAGTACGCGAAGGCAGCCGCAGCCAATTCGATTCGATTCCATTTCAGTCCATTCCATTCCAGTCTAGAAACGGGAATATGCGAAGCCTGCTCAAGTGGAGCGCGGAGGTCCGGTGCGGGGCGGGGCGGAGCGGTCTGGAACAGGCTGACGCCAACGTTGGCGTCGTTGGCGTTTTGCTGTTGCTTAATTTTTCATCTAGGGTTGCAGAAGAAGCAGCAGCAGCAACAGCAACCAACACACACACACGCACAAACACACACACGCACACTCATGCTCGTGTTTGTTTTTGTATTATTGTAATTGTTTTTTGTTCTTCTTGTTGCCAAAAATTTGTGTTCTGTTTGATTTCGTTTCGCTTTTCCTCGCCGGAATTTCCCAGCGAATTTTCATGGTGCATCGGAAGCAGATGCGCTTTTTCTTGTTGTTCTCAACTCAATTCTATTTTGGTTTTTCCATTTTTCCTTTTTTTATATTTTTTAATTTTTATTTTATATTTTTCTTTATCTTTTCACTTTTACTGGGCCCTAACTGACATTCTTTCTATTTTCATTTCTCTCCCTCTTCCCCTCTCACTCTCTCTCTCTGTCTCTCTGTCTCTCTCTCTCTTTCTTCTTCGTGACTTTGACGTTTGCTTGCTTTGTGACCCACCCCCTGACCCCTGCCCTGACGTCTCACATCCTTTGTCAGGATGCCAACAATAAGGCCCATTTTTATTATTTCCTCCTGGCACTTGAACAGCTGACAGGCGTCGACGTCCACGTCCACGTCGCCGTCGGCGTCAGCGTTGACGTCAGCCTCGACGCGACTTCGTTGCGGACGTTGCGTGGCAAAGCACGTTAATTAAATTAAGTAAAATTAGCTAAATATGTTTGCATTCTGCTCTCTCATCTAGCAGACGGCCTCTTCAAAGCGTTCACCCGAGCCGCGCCCACCCGACGGGCAGGGAAAAAATGGGGGGCGTGGTAGGGGAGGGAACGGAAGCGTATTGCGGCAGCGGGAGCGGGGTGTAGGTGCGGGTGGATTTAAGCAAACTAAGCGTTAATAAGCTGCGACAATGTGCTCCACTTGGCTAAAACTGAAATGGCTGAAATCAAGGCAAGTAATTGGCTTAACTCGTTCGGCGCTGGGATACCCTGTAAACAGGCTTACAATAATCGCAAATGTGTTGAGCATCTCTTAATGTGCTTAAAATAGAATGGTGATAGTTATCATACAAGAAGAAAACCCTTCATCAACAAACTCGACTCTGTGATACCCTGTAAAATAGTTATCGATAGTTCCATCGAGCTTTCTAGTCAGTTGTGCAAATTTGTACAAACACTGAAAGGCATAAAACCATAGAGAAAATCTAAAGAGAAGTTGAACTTCTTACAAGAAAACTCGACACTGCGATACCCTGTAAAATACTGTTCGATAGTCTAAACGGGGGTTATGGCCAATTGAACAAATCGTCAAACACTCAGAAGCATAAAATCGTTATTATTCTTATCAAAAAAAGAAACAAGGTAAAGCAAATTCGACTCTGAGATACCCTGTAAGGATAACGCAATAAATATCGCATAGAATATCACTGAAAAAAGCTTAACCATACCCTGTTTACTAAAAAAAAATATATAGTAGTCTCAAACCACCTAACAATGTCATACCCTGTATAAAAGACGCAGCCAGTTAATGAAGTGAACCTAAAATACCAGAAATGTTACTTTGGAAAACTTACCCAAATACTTCTACATCAAATATTCTACAATATGCACGTATACATATGTACATATTGTACATATTGAACATATTTTACATATTGATGAGCACCCGAAATATATTATTTATATTATATTGCTACAGAATTACTTTATTTAACATATTTACAGTCTTGCCTTTGACATAAATAAATAAATATTTACAGGACTTAAGGTAATTCATATTTAAGGGAATACTTTAGGTAACAGATATTTGCAAGATTATCCAACACTGCTTTAGGTTTGTTAGCTTTCTTATTGTAAGGCCACATTGACTTCCTTTGATCTTTTGATACTTCTGTAAGTCCCTGGGCGTCTACGTGAGTTTGCACTTTTTCTCTTTTCATAGAGGGTATCGATACATTTGTAACGAACTGTGTATGCAGATGCGGCCAACTCAATACACTATCTCATAAAGCTGGCGCATCAAAACTGAAGCTCTGCTAAGAAAAGCTCTTTTGTGTATCGAAAAAATGTCCTTAGGAAAGAAATGAAATCTGCCTGGAAACATTTTCAGTTTTTTAAAACATCGCGACCAGATTCAGCTTAAGAGCATTTCAACTTCGATCTGCTTTAGATAGCCAACTTTTGCTGGTTTTTCTTTGTTTCTGCTGGTGTTTACCCTCTCCCTCGTCCTCTCTCTTTCTCGCTCACCCTCTCGCTCTCTCTCTTGTTTTGTGTGCTTATCTAGAGTGATGCTTGCTTCTTTCTGTCTTTGCCATTTCCAATGCTTTTTCTCTTAATGCAAATTGATTCCTACTCCAGCTCCTCGCATCGCTGTTGCTGTTGATTGATTCATGGCCCCCACACTCAGTCGGCTTTTAGAGCATAGCGCACTCACCCCCACCCTTCCTTCCTACATCCCCCTCTCTCTCTCTCTCTATCTCTCTCTCTCTGTGTCTGCCTGTCTTGTTGTCTCGCTCTTTCGGGCCAGCTGAAAAGTTCGCATTGGCCGCTTAATCGGTCATTGGGCCTTGTTATACAGCTCAATTATGGTCATTTGCCATGTGGCGCATGTGGTACTCTTGGCCCATTTGGTATTGGCGCCCACCCTTAACCTTGCTGGGTTAGCGCTAAGCACGCCCCCGCCCTCTTTCAGTGTAAAAGCCGTGTCACGTGCCTGGGGCACCACCCAATGGGGTTTGGGGGGGAGCTGCCAAAGCCTTTAATCGATTTGCCTCCCGTTTTTGTCGTTAGCTAAAAATGTTGCCTACTAAAAATAAACGCTTAATGCAAATCGACAACAACAACAACAACAATAAAAACATAAAACAAAACCAATTGCAAAATGAAGTCAACAACAGGCGCCCGAAAATTTTCAATTTGTTTGCCTCAGCAATGGATCCGGTTCCAGACTCTGCTCTCCCTCTCTCCCTTTCTCTCTCTCTCTCTCTCTCGAGCTGTGTGTTTATTTTTGCTATTACAACACAAAGGAAATAAACAAACACACACACACACACAAACTCACACACACACACTTCGTTAGACATCTATGCAGACATATATAATTTTAATGACTGCATTTCGAGTTTTGAATGCATCCTTTCACCCAAAATGGACTCAAAATGCGTGTATTTAGATATTATCTCTGAGTGTTTATACGAAGATCTAATTTCGATAGTTTTCACTTTTGCTACTTTACAATATTTAAGTGGAACAGCAAATTGTATAGAAATTGCGAATCAGTCTAACATTTCCGATACGTTGCGGGGGTTCGATACCTTAAAATGACAACTAATTGAACCGGCGACTTCCCAATTGTTAGTTAAACGCACGCAAGCTGATGACGTCACGTCTGAACAACTTATTTCATTGCTAAGCTCCCTAACATTTGTATATCTATTATTTCATTTGCACATATTTTCCACAAGCTTCGCCTTCATTTTGTTTGAGGCTTTTAGCGTAAGGCTTTTCTTCTATTTCTCTCATATTTAATAGAATTCTCTTATAGAATATTGTAATCAAGCTAAATGATAACGCAGCTTGGCAGCGATAATATCATCGATTTTATGGGAAAAACAACGCCCAAATGGCATCTATCATAAAGTATATTGATTATATTTTACACTATCTGGCCGATATCTGGCGCACCTGCGGCAAACAATCGAACCTGTGGGCCCCATCCATTAGGAAATGGCAATTGGCGATAAGGAATCGCGGGGGGAAATAACCAGCTAGTAACCCATATTTATAATGCGTAAAATTATCGAATCATTCTGCCAACATTTGCTATCAAGTGTGTAGGAAAGCTCTGATACGGTATCACATATTAACCATATGTTAAATATGCTCCAATTCAACTGGACTCATTTTTGGGCTTTCGGTTTGAAATTGGGCTTACAGGAATTTCCTGTTATTTTGTGCCGTTTTGAGACAATTTGAGTGAATCTTTTTCATATGCTGGGTATCACCTAGTCGGGCACTCCCGACTAGACCACTCTTACTTGTTCAGTTAACTCATCTGATGCTGCAGGCTGCATGCCTGGACAAGGTGCTTGAAACTTTCACCCGCAGCTGTGGGAAATTGGCGGAAAACTTTTGTATTAAAGTTGTTTGCTGAAATTTATTTAATACGTGTTGTGGGAAAATCCAACCAACTTGGTTGGCAAATGCGTGTCAAGGATTGTTTTGAACTACAAAATTTACAGCACGGCAACAAAAAGCGCAGAAATCGTGGAAATCCAAATATCGTCTCGGGATATTCGAGGGTCTCGAATGGAGAACTTGAATAGGACAGTTCTAATGTCTGATTTCTACATTTGATTGCTGCCAAACGAAGACCTTATTGTATATGTTAAATATGTATTTGTGCAATTATCGAAAGATGCTTTGCATGAATTTCAACATATTATAAACTTTTGTACATATTTGTAATGTGTGCATCTTAATTATATTCATTATCGCTTTAAAATGATATATATATGTATATATATTTCTTTTGTGTTTAGACGGCATTTGAACACGTCAACGCAATTTTATTTTTACTTCCATTTTTATTTGATTTTTATTATTTTATTCTTCTGTGCCGCTTATCAGACTGCCGAGCCGTATAATCTGGCCAAAAAGAGAGCGCCCGGTTTTTGTATTAATACTGTAGCAAGGCTATATCTCACTTGCTCTCTCTTTCCCCATCCCCATCTCTCTCTGTCGCTCTCTCCCCTACTCGCTTTCTCCTTCTCGCTGTTTTCTTGTCACACACTGTCTATCTTTTCGCCGGTCCCAGTTGCTTATCTTATCAATAGACAGCGTCAACAGCTACGAGAACGTCGACGTCGAAGAACTTCAATTCAATTTCTTTTCAATTTCTTGACATACACACACACACATACGCGCACACCTACACACACACACACACCCGCCCACCTGTCAAGTTGTCAGTAATTTTTTTTTTTTTGCGCACGCTGCGAATCTCGACAGAATCTCGTAATGATGAGCGACGGTGTCATGTTTTCATTAAGCGGCACACACACACACACCGACACACACCGACACACACACACACACACACACACACACACACGCCCACACACAAGCAACGCTCACTTGTGCCAAAAAATGTAAATTTGAAAATCTTCTCTAATAATAATAATAATGTCGTGTAATAATACAATATGTATGCAGGCATATTGTCTACGAAGGTAGAAATGAAGCCGAATGCTGGCCTTTGATCTAATCACACTGCCAGGCACAACACGCACACACACACACACACACACACACACGCACACTGGTCCAGGTGGGAGAGGTGAGCCAAGCAGATGACTCCGCCCCCTCGCCGCGAGCATGAAGATGTTTCGCTCTGCGGCTTTCACAAAATGTTAATTTTGTGCTAATGAAAGCGGCGTCTATTTGCCTGATTGTGTGTGTGTGTGCGTAGGTGTGTGTGTGTATAGGTGTATGTGTGCTGGAGGGTGCTGGTGTGCGCGCGTGTGTGTGTGTGCAGCATTTAGACGCCATTTTGTCAGGCTGTCTAATGAAATTGCGCTGTCTTGTGCAAAAGATTTTTGGCTGCACAGATTTGCGCGTGGCAGGAGCCGTAAGGAAAAAGCAAACAGGAGAGCTAGGCGAAGAGATACCCTGTAGCTGGCGTTGGATACAACAAACATACAATAGTTCCACATTCACATAAAGAAAACACAGGCACACACTCATGACAGACTTGGCAACAAAAGCTTTTCGCAACTGCGAGATATGCTTCAGAAACCAGAACTTAAAATCGATATCTATCGATTTCGATAGCTATCGATAATATGGAAATTGGACTGCCTTTTGTATATAAGAATCAATATACAAAATTGATGTGCACCTTATTTAAATAGATTTCAGATCTCAGAGATTGACTATACATATCGATAAATGTATATCGATAAATATCGACTTTTAGCAGCAGTTTCTGATCAGATCTCACATTTGCTAAGACCAACTGATGTCAACTCTGTGTATATTGATATCAAAAGATCAAAGCTACAGCAGTGTTGGGTAATCTTGCAAATATCGGTTACCTTAAGTATTCCCTTAAACATGAATTACCTTTAGTTCAGTTAATATTTATTTATTTATGTCAAAGTTAGTCAGCTGTAAATATATATATGCATATATGACTGTTACATACATTCACTTAAAACCATTACACCCTACAATTTGCCCTGACTATATAGGGTACACAAGTACATTTTTGTTTCAAGTTTGCTTTTCTCGTTTCTCGTTTCTTGTTTGGGTGGCGCCATCTATGGGCAGGTGTACTTCTGACCAAGTTTCCTAATGTTTACTTTTAAGGCAAGTGTCAAATAACAATTAACGAAATGAGCTAGACGAAAAAGATTTTACCAGCTGCAGCCAAATGGAAACTAATTTAAAAATTGGCTTTATAGTCAAATAGATAGAGTATGGTTGTCGCTAATGACAATCATTTCATTAATACTAATACTAATACAAAAAAGCGAAATCTTTGTTGAATCAGCAAATATACACTATCGATATTTGTTATCGACTAGAGCGAAATATGCAGAGTTGTAACTTGGCTAAGAAAACGGTTGCCTTTTAAGTTGACAAGGTAATTGAATGCGCTTCACCTAATCGCGATGAATAACTTTATTGTTCACTGATTTAATATGTTATCGATGACTTATAAAAATTGCTATAAGTTATCGATAACTGATTGTAAGATATAAATGCAATTTAAAGTCGACTTGTTGTTGGTAAATGTGTACAATAAATAATTCTAAGCGCTATTCGACCGATAAGTTGACTTTATCGTTGTGTTATCGATAGCATATTGTTATCGATAGCATATAGTTAGCATATTGTTATTTTAAAATGCAATTTGCGTCACTTACCAAATGTAAAACTGTGTTGACCACCTCACGATTGGTCACCTGGCCGACCTCGATGAGGCCGATGAGGACGGCAAATTTCAGATTGTCGGCGGTCGTCATTCTGACAATTTCGTCGGGCCGCTTAATGTCGCTAAACGGCGGACGCATGATGTCCGCCATTTTGTATCGAGTCGATTGTTAGTTATTGGTTGTTATCGATAGTTATTTGATTTCAACAATTATTTGATCGATTGTTTTGATATTTTTTTTATTATTATTTATTTTGCACAAGTGCAACATGCAAAATTGTCGCATTAATAAGTTGTTGTCATTTAGATCAGGTTATGTATATATGTATACATATATATATTCATTTATATATATGTGTAGATTAATGGATGGATTGCACAGGGGGGAAATACACACGCACGATACACACAGATACACAGATGCACACAAACACATACACGATATGTGTGCGGGCTGAAGATGCTTTTTGGCTAAAAACAATAAAGATTTCTCTTCTTTTCTATTTTGGTGTTGCAAATTTTTAATTGCCAGGCAACTGGGAATAAAATAACAACAAAAAATTGCTTAATTATTTTTAATTTTTTGGCTGGATTTCGTTATTTATTTATTTTTATATTTTTTTTTCAAAATTTTAATTTTGCACTCTCAACTTGCGTGACACATTTTGTTTTTTTGTCGTATTAGTTGTTGTTGTTGTTGTTGTTGTTGTTGTTGTTGTTGTTTTGGCAGCCAAAATTGGCGCTCAAATCGAGTCGCTTTTGTTGTTACATTTATCGATTTCTTTTTATATTAATTTTTTGATTATTTTTGAATTTGATCTAAATTGCACACTTAATTGTTGCTTTAATTGATTTTGTTGATTGTGTTTTTTGTTTTTGGTTTTTTTTTTGTGGATTGCGGAGGGGTTTCAATTTTTTTGTTATTTTCGGTGCCATACAAAACGAGAAAGAGAAAAAAGACATAAATGCAAAAATTAATAAAAAATTCAAAAAGGTTTATTGTTAATATATACTCAAAATGAACATGGAAATATTAAAAACTAAATAAATGCTCATTGAGAAAAGTATTTCAATGGGTTTTTTTTTCAGTCAAAGTAAGTTTAGAGGCTTAAGACTTGGTACAGATATTGTATTAAGTTCAGGCAAGCACAAAAACAAGCAAATTTCATAGAAAAAAAGTTGAACTTAGTTAAATGCAACACAAAATAAAAATTTAACGATTTCAATGCAAAGTTTCAAAGCTCGTGTAAAATTTTAACTGCAATTTGTGAAATGCCATTAAGCCCCTATTTAAACAATCGAAAAAGTTATCGATAATCGATTCAGCGCATTACTTTTCTGTCAGTCAGTCAGTCAGTGCGGACAAACAGTTATATATATATACATATATATTATTTAGCATAAATTATATATTTTTATTCGGAAACGTTTTGTTTCTCAAGCTTTTGCTTTTAACACAGCGTTCTCTATAATCGATTTCGCATAAAATAATCGTTATTATTTCGATTATTCTTGAGAAAGCGTTTGATAGAAAAATCGATATCGAAATATATCGGGCAGATATCTTAGTTCTAATTGAACGGAAATCTTTTGGGTTCTCATATAGTTGGCTTCACATCGTTTTTTTGCAAAACCTTGCATAAAATGTTGTCAAAGTTGTTGGTTTTTCTGATGTGTTCAAAGTTCATTTTAATACTCGCCGAGTTCAATCAAGTTAAATGTAAATCTTTTGCTACCGGTCAAATGTCATGCGAAAGCACTTAAGAGGCCATTTCAAAAGTTTCGAATGCCTTTTAACGATACAAAAAAGTTTCCGACTATTTTGGTTGGCAAAAAACCAACCTGTTTTGAGTCCAGGCAAAATCAAAAGGAGAGAGAAGAAAAAGAGAAGATAGTTGATTTGATTGCTGAGAACAAAGCAAACCTTCTTAGGATCAAAGATTGTCCAATAAAACGTGTCGCAAAATGTGTAACGCCTAGTAGGAGCTATATCCAACTCGATTAAGTTTATATATTCTTGATCAGCATCGACAGCCGACTTGATATAGCTATCTATATCCGTCAGTCTATCCGTCTGTCTGTTTCTATGCGAACTAGTTCTCAGTTTTAAAACTGTTTATTGCACGTTCTTTCAGGTAGATTCTGGATTCTGGTATGGAAAACTTCTTCTTGACCAAACTCGGCATTTATAATCTATATATCATATAGCTCTATATGGAAAGAATCGGTCGAAAAGTAAGTTCTTGCATGAACGACTTTGTTCTTTATAAACATATCATGAGCATTTACTATTTAAACAATGATGCTTTAATGTGAGCCAAGTCTTATAATATATAGCTCTATCGGAAGAATCGTTTGACAAATGAGTTTTTGTATATAGCAAAATATTCAGTTTTCCAAATTCTCACATATTTGCAAAAGGGAAATGACTGCAAGGGTATTAATTCTCGATCATCTTAAATTATCTCCAAACTAATTTTAAATGCATTTTTTATTAACTGGAAAACAGAAAGTATTATTGATTTAAGAATTGTCTCCTAAACCGATTTCATATTTGTTTCCATCGATTCTTTTGATTTCCAACTTTCAGTTTTCAGTTTCTAACTTATGTCCACAGCAAAGAAAAATGCTTATCGAGCACTTTTTTTCTAGACTGTCAGATAATAATAATAATAATACCTTCTATGCTTGAACTCGCTTTGTTTGTCTCTCTATTTGCTTCCACTTTATATTTCTCTCTGTCTCTGCTCTCTACGCTTTTTCTATGGCTACTTTATTTACTTTTTGCCCTGGCTTTGTTGAGCACATATCTGGAGGGTTTTGACTCATGCAATTGTTATGGTTGGTGTGCACACATAAGACCAAGTACTAGCGTTGTTTAGTCGGGCGTGCACGACTGGCAGATACCGTAAAACCCAGCGTCAAGCTGTCATTTGCTGTGGCTGTGTCTAGTATAAGAAGAGTCTAGTATGCTTCCCTTTGTCTAGTATAAGAAGAGTCTAGTCCCTTTGCCCAGTATAAGAGGAATCTAGTATGCCTCCCTTTGTCTAGTATAAGAAGAGTCTACTTTTCTCCCGTTAGTCTAGTATAAGGAGAGTCTAGTATAAGAAGAGTCTAGTATGCTTCCCAGAGTCTTATATAAGAAGAGTCTAGTTAATTTGCCTAGTATAAAAGGAATCTAGTATGCCTCCCTTTGTCTAGTATAAGAAGAGTCTACTTTTCTTCCGTTAGTCTAGTATAAGGAGAGTCTAGTATAAGAAGAGTCTAGTATGCTACCCTAAGTCTAGTATAAGAAGAGTTTACTATTCTCCTCTTAGTCTAGTATAAGAAGAGTCTACTATTCTCTCCTAAGTAAGAAGAGACTATTATTGTTCCCTTTGTCTAGTATCAGAAGAGTCTATTATGCTTCCCGTACAAGAAATCCATTCTAGTTTAACTTCGGTGCTTATTGTCCGATCATTTTGAAAGTTTCGGGGCTTAGCTAGGGCAAATCTATATGTGTATATACCAAATCCCAAGACTTAACATTTGAAAATTACTTTTTGAGGAAAGATTTTTCACCTGTTTATACTGTACGAATAGGTATATATCAAGTTTCTGATAAGTTTCGATTTATATTTCAAGACTTTAATTGATTTTTATCGATATTATTTGTATGGTAGGACTAATTGAAGGATAAAGAGGTTTGAACTCGGCATAGGAAAAGTATGTTTAAGTTATATTATAAAGTCTTTTTTACTTGTATAGTTTCCAAGATAGACAAGCCTGTTACATGCATTCGCCCGGAAACCTTATACCCTCTTCTCCCAGGGTTTCGGGGTATAAAAATTAACCTATACAGAGGCAGTTCGTCACGCACCAGCGATAAAGCTGCCCAGAACAATAGCCCAGCCATAACTGGCATTTATTACTATATCAACTTTTTACTTTATAGAAATCGTATGAGATAAAAGAAAACTATTCTCTTCCTCTATATAATATCTAAAGAAAAAAAACTCAAGATTGATTATGTTTAGTTTTAGTTTCAGTATTCACGAGGTTTAAATAGAATGAAAAGTCTTTGACCTGATACTAAAATCTATTTGCTTTTGATACGGTACTTAAACTTTTTGATTTGATACTAAAATCTTTCTCATATTCTCTTTCTGTAACTGAAATATTTCTTATATTCGCTTTTCTCTTGATATGGTATTTAAACTATTCGATTTGTAACTCAAATTTATCTTATATTCCCTTCTTCTCTACGGTACTTTAACTTTTGGTTCTGATACTAAAAACTTTCATGAATTCCCTTATTCTTAATACAGATACAAATACTGATACATTAAATAAAGTAAAATCCAAGTTACCCGCTCATTAGATAAAACTCATTAAGGCCAGTTCACTCTAACGAGTATTTACTGTAGATTCTTTCAAACACTTTAAACGCTGGAGCCCACATTTTATTTATTTCGAAAAGCCCCCATTGAAAGAGTTTATATTTTTTTAATATAGGGGTCTGTTCTGAATCAAAATCGATTAATTTACCACAAATCTTGCTAAATTGCAAACACAAAATACAACTAAAATTACCCAAAAAATCAAAAAAGATAAGATTGGGAAAGTAATACAAAAAAGTACACCTCAGTTTAAAGAAAAACCGGCGTGGCACATTTTGCGGTAGTTGTTGGCGGCAGAGACGTTGGCAGCGTCGTCGACGTCGGCGTCGATGACGTTGACGTTGACGGGTCGAACGACACTAGCGCTATCAAACGCAATTATCGCAGCACGCTACGTAAATGAAGTGCGCTTACGCTAAAGCGACACGTAAGCGGCCGGTTTTGGGCCCCTTGCAATGTGCCCGTGTGTGTGTGTTTGTGTGTGTAAGTACGAACTTTAAAGTGTGTGTGGCGGAAGCGGGCGAGGGGATGGGGCATGGTACAATAAACTAAATGAAACGCGGGACGCGAGACGCCAGACAGAAAGAGAGAGAATAAGAGAACGTAAGCGAGAGAGCGGCGGCGAGTGTAAAGCAAGCACCATTAAGTCATGTCAAGAGAAGTACGAGACGAGGCGAGGCGAGGCGAGGCGTCGCAGCAGCTCAGGTGATGCATGCCCAATTGGAGCATGCATGTTGCCAATTGACAAATGTTATTCATTTTACATAGCATTACACAACACTGCAGAGATCACTCTCCGCGGCCAAAGTTGAACTTGAAATTGTGTAGAAAAAAATTGAAAAAAAAAACTGCTATCAATATGTTATCTAAGTGTTAATGGCAACATGGCAGCCCAGGCAAAAGCAAATGTGATAAATAAATGTTATCTGTCTGTTGTGTGTGCTTATTCGCCGAGGGAACGGACACGGGCACGGGAGGGGCGAGGTAGCGGATTGGACCGCAAATTGGTTAGCTTTAGCAATTAGAACCTGTGCATTATTAACATAACATTGCTACGGAAAAGCAGTTTTTATTTATCGTAATTTATCTGCCTTTAGTCATTTTTCTTGACCCAACAACTTTGCCATTGGGTTTGCACTTTACGCGCGCTCTCGCGCTCTTTCTCGCTTAGACGGCTCTCCGGCTCTCTGTTGCTGTCGGCGCTCTTGTGCTGTTACAGTTCGCTGTTAAGCGTTGTTGTTCTCGTTTTTGTTGTTGTTGTTGTTGTTGTCGGTGGTGGCCAAAAGCGGCGGTTGTTCTCCTCGTTCTGTTTCGGTGGTTGCTTCGCAAGCGCTTTTTTGAACAATAATAATATTAAAAAAAAAATAAATAAAAAATGTGGTTTTTAGTCACATTGCGCAAGCAGCGGCAACAACAAATTACTCAAATTCTTTGTGCTGCGGACCCAGTTATTTACACTTTGGCCTAACATAACCTCCAACAACGAATTGTTAATTGCACACGCACACACACACGCGTACACATGGTTACGTTTTTTCCTTTGTTTTCCTTTTCGTTGCGTCTCTCTAGCTCTTTCGCTCACACGCCAGGCTATTCCACAATGCTCCTTTGCCGCCTTCCCCCTCCCCATACACTCACTTCCCGCACCCGCTCCCCTTACCCAACATCTCGTGACCACTATGACAAAGTGGAAAAATCAATGAATGTCAGCGCGTAACAGAGCCCAAGAGAGCGAACGCGTGAGAGCCAAAAGCATGTGAACGCGCCAAAGGCAAAGAGAGAGCGCGCGCGCGCGTCCTGCTTCCGTCCAAGCCCGACCCCCCTCCAGCCAACGACAACACGCTTCACGAACCTGAACACACGTCGTCAGTTTGTTAACTTATTCTTATTAGGCTGCTACCACGTTCTACCACACACACACACACACATACACGCCTTACGCTCTTGCATTCACATAACACACACACACACACACCGCGCACACACACGTTCTCTCCCTATCTCTCTTTCTCTGTGTGTGGATGTCAACGTCAGCGTTGCGGCGTTTTCTGTTTCTTCCTAGGTTTTTTTTTTTTTTTTTTTATATCGTGTTATTTTGCACCGCTTTGTTATATTTTTCATTCTTATAAGCGCATCAACACCAGCACAAATGCTTATTGGCATTGCCCAAACTGCACAAATCTTAATTGGAGTGCCCAAATGCCTCACAGCAACAACACCGCGAAAAACAAACAAAAACAAACGACAAGGGAAGAGCAGTAAAGAGAAAGGAAGAGAAGATATAACGGAAAACCATAACAAGAACGAGCATGTTAAATGTAATTACAACAAAATGCCGACAAAAATATATCTTATATATTTACATTGTATTGTTGTCACGCCGAAAGCCGCATTGGCTGCGCTTTGTTGTTTTTGTTGTTGATGTTGTTGTTGTTGTTGTTGAATTTAATTATCTTTTGTAATTTTCTATAAACATTGCCGAACACTTTGCACATACAAACATACATATATCAATAATATTTATTTTTTTTTTACTTAAATATTTTTTTTTTTTAATAGTTGTTACGATTGTTGTTTCGCACACGAACACACAAAAAAAAAAACGCAAAAAAAAGTATTATTATGATGCATAAATAAATCAACGTTCACGTAACAACAAAAACACAACCATTTTCGTTTACGTCTTGCTGCCTACTGACGTTAACTCTTATGCCGTCAAACTGGCAATGAGAACGCATGGACAACAAACCCAATCAGAATGCTTGTTTATCGGCCGTGTTCTCGTTTACGGCAGCGCACAGTGGTATGCATTGCATTCAATGCCATTTGCAGACGAACTGTTACTCAATCGTTTTACATTTACTTGTGATTTAGTTAAATATATAGTTTTCTATATATTTGTAAATAATTTGCCTGGCTTTTAGGCTCTTTTATTAATATAAAATGCAATCAAATTTTTTAAGGACGCAAGCGGAATTGAGAACGTCGTCAATTACAGCTGTTAGAGGATAATTACATCTGTTGGCGCTTAACCGACACTGTTAATGTTCACTTAGCAGTCATGCACTCTCCGAAGAGTAACGTTTACAACGGCCATCTAAGAGAAGGACTCTGTTATTAACGCTGAGAGTCCTTTAACAGTGCTGCCCAATCCTGGCGCGTGTATAACAGTTTTTAAACGCATATACTAGTGTGGAATGGAGAAGGCAATATGTGTATGATGAATTTGAGCTATATTTATAAGAAATATCGCTTGTCCAATAAATACAATTTTTTAGCATCGCTCTTTTCAATTTAGCTGCCAAATGATTTTGCATTGTTTTTCTTTTCTGCAGATGCAAAGTGTAATAATTTCCTTGTGGCATAGCGCGAATTTTAAAATTTGAATAACAGTATTTTCCAGCACTAGAAACCAGCTGGTGACATGTGCAGCAGTATTAGCCAACTCTTGTCTTGTTTTAATAATATTATTAAATAAATTGATTTAAAATTTTGGTAATTGTTGAATTTAATTTCCGTTGGTGAAAATGGACGTCACAGTCGTGTTTTTTCTATATCTACATACGTAGTTTTGCACAAGCATTCGAATTCCCGTGCTAAATGTAGTTTTAACCGTGCCATTTGAGTAAATGCCTTAAGATGAGTTTCTACTATCGTTTAGAATTCTACAGTAGCAGACAATAGATTTAGAATATCGATGAGTCAACAACATAAATATCGCATATCAAGCTCACGTCAAACATTAATTTTCAAAGAAATATTGCACGTATTAAAATAATTAACTTTAGTCTATCTAAGTATAATCACTTATGTTGATAATAATTTAAATATGAATTTATGTTCATTGTGTACACAAACTCATATATTGATGTTATTGTATCTTAATTTTAAATCCGATTAAAGTATACTAAACAAATACTCCAACAGATAATAATCAAATGTGTTATATTGTATATAAAAAAACCTTTTCCCGCAACAGGAAGTCTGTTTCTTGTGCCAAACTGCTAAGCAAAAAAAAAAAACTGACCAATGTTTGACTTTATGTACGCAAACTAAACAAAACAAAAATACCGCCTAGTGTAACAGATGTCGATAAGTTGCACTGTTAATGTTAGAAATTCATGTTAGCCTTACATTGCGCAATTTAAGTTTGCTTACTCAAAGCCGCGCGCCATGAAGAAAACATAGTAGGCAGCGCTGCGAATGCCACATATTGAAGCTTTCTTAAATTGAATGAAAAGTTGTTTTAAAATAAAAAATAAAACAATTGATTCGACCTGCCCCCAAGTGATCTTCATGTCTCCATTTGAAAACTTGGCTTTTGCGAACTGTCAACTTTAACATTAAACCGTCTATCGTACGGCCGCCACAGGCTATCGATAATTCTCTCTCTCACAACACACACACATATGCTCTATCATATTCATATTGACGACGACATCGTCATTCCGTATAAATTCCTCGAAATTCCTTATTTATTTTTTTTTTGTTGAATTGGCGCGTGCTGCGTTTGTCGACAGCAACATAAGTAGCCAACTCAGCGAACCTGCAACAACCAACAGGCCCAACGAGCAAACCAAACAATAAACAAGTGAGTAATGCGCAACAAAATAACAAAAAAAAAAGAGAGAAAAAAAACGCAACCAAACGCTCGCTCCTCTTCGCCTTCGTGTTCGTCATGCACTTTGTTTTTGTCAATGCTGTCGCTGCTGCTGCTGCTGTCGCTGCCTGCATTAGTCATACACAAATTTGAAATAGACTTTAGTTATATTGTTTTGTGAATGTGCGTGCAAAGGATACGCGTTTTGGTGCTTTTGTTTTGTTGCTGTTGATCGATTAAATCGATAAATTGCGTGCGGCCCACGCCTGTGTCTGGGGGAACGTGACGTCACTGACAACTAATTTAACATTCGCGTCTTTGCAGCAGCCGCAAACACACATACACACACACACACAGAAGCACACACATAAACACAGAACAGACAACAGACAAACAGAAAGAGCAGAAGAAGAAGAAGCACATCCATGGCAGCCGGCACGACACTGCAAAAGGCCATCGATCTGGTGACAAAGGCCACCGAGGAGGATCGCAACAAGAACTACGCGGAGGCGCTGCGTCTCTACGAGCACGGCGTCGAGTATTTTTTGCATACAATCAAATGTGAGTAAAGAACACGCCCCCCCATCCCTCCCCAGACGAATAGCAAGTTAGGTAATTGTAACTCTTTCAGATGAGGCACAGGGCGAGAAGGCCAAGGACTCGATACGTGCAAAATGTCTACAGTACTTGGATCGCGCCGAGAAGCTGAAGGAGTATCTGAAGAAGGGCAAGAAAAAACCGATTAAAGAGGGCGGCGAGAGCAGCTCCAAGGATGACAAGGACAAAAAGAGCGACAGCGACGACGAGGACGGCGATGATCCAGAGAAAAAGAAGCTGCAAGCCAAACTGGAGGGTGCCATTGTTATTGAGAAGCCGTGCGTTCAATGGTCCGATGTGGCTGGCCTCGATGCCGCCAAGGAGGCACTCAAAGAGGCTGTCATCTTGCCGATTAAGTTTCCGCAGCTGTTCACCGGCAAGCGCATACCCTGGAAGGGTATTCTATTGTTTGGGCCACCCGGTACGGGCAAATCATATTTGGCCAAGGCGGTCGCCACCGAGGCAAACAGATCCACATTCTTTTCGGTATCAAGCTCGGATCTAATGTCCAAATGGCTGGGCGAATCCGAGAAGCTGGTGAAGAATCTCTTCGAGCTGGCGCGCCAGCACAAGCCATCGATTATATTCATTGATGAGATTGATTCCATGTGCTCGGCCCGTTCGGACAATGAGAACGACAGCGTGCGCCGCATCAAGACCGAGTTCCTGGTGCAAATGCAGGGCGTTGGCAACGATACCGATGGCATTCTCGTACTGGGCGCCACCAATATACCCTGGGTGCTCGACTCGGCCATACGCAGGCGTTTCGAGAAGCGCATCTACATTCCGTTGCCGGAAGCGCATGCCCGCCTCGTCATGTTCAAAATCCATTTGGGCAACACCACCCATGTGCTGACCGAGCAGGATCTCAAGGAGCTCGCCGGCAAGACCGAGGGGTGAGCTTGTTGTGTATACAGCACCCAAGTGCCAATCACGTACTAATCCTTATCCATTCCATCCAATGCAGTTACTCTGGCGCCGATATATCGATTGTGGTGCGCGATGCGCTGATGGAGCCGGTGCGCAAGGTGCAAACAGCTACACACTTTAAGCGCGTCTCGGGTCCCAGTCCGGCCGACAAGGAGAAGATTGTCGATGATCTGCTGGTTGCCTGCTCGCCGGGTGATCCGGGCGCGGTTGAAATGAATTGGATGGACGTGCCCAGCGATAAGCTGTTCGAGCCGCCAGTCACCATGGTGCGTAATCCCTAGACCCAACTCAGAGAAGGCTTTAAACGTTTTGCTTGTATTCTTATAGCGCGACATGCTGAAGTCCTTGTCACGCACGAAACCGACTGTCAACGAGGAGGATTTGATAAAGCTGCGCAAGTTCACAGAGGACTTCGGCCAGGAGGGCTAAGCCGCTAAAGCTAATGATACCGCCGCCATTAAGTCTACCAACACCCATCAGCTAATTCTTAATTGTTGCCTATTGCATAAAACGATAAACACGCCCCTGGCTCTATGGACCCACACACACACACACACACACAACTCACGTATACTCTATATATATATATATATAATAATATATTATATATATACAAATTTTTTCTGTTCTGCTTTTTCTTTTACCACACACATTGTACACACTCACACACAAACGCTATGTATATGTGGGTTGCAGATCGTTCGTCTATATACATATATGGTTCAAATAGTTTATCGAGTTTTGTCGTATGCTAACCCCAACCGCCCCCCTTGTGGCGGCTGCTGCTGCTGCTGCTGTTGTAATCACGAAATGAAGAGAAAAAGTAGTCGATGTATTTTTATACACTTAATGTTAAGCTAAAACCCGAAATGAAGCCGATTGTAATTTATGTGTGTTACACAGACTTCGACTGTGTGTGTGTGTGTGTGTGTGTGCGAGTGTTTGTAAACCTGCAAGCGTATGCCACATTCAATGCTGCCTTCACACCTGGACACCTGCCCACATGAGCCCCATCCGACACAGACAGACAGACGGACGCAGTTGGCCAAACGGCCAGAAATGTAACCGATCAAAAAACAACCAAAAAATTAAACGATATTTGAAATTGATAAGCATCTAGAAATTCAGTGTGGCTCGACTGTGGGATGCCCTATTAAAATTAAACATTCGAATCTAAAATTCGCCTTAAACTCATTTTCATAGACTTTTCAACTATTTTCGTTTTGCAAGTCTCGGGCCTTTCATATATACATATATATTTATATATATACAAATATTTTTTTTCTTTTTTGATTATGCTTAGAAATTAAAATTGTTAAATAAATGTATTACGAATCGATAAGGATTTTAATTCAATTCAAAAATTCAGACTATTATTTATTTGAAATATTTTGAAAAAACTTTTCAACTTTGTGAACTTTATGGAACCTTTATTTAAACTTAAGTGCTTTCAAGATGTTTATAGATTGGTTGTTAATATTTCTGAGTTCGGAATCTTGCCAGTTTTAAGAGTTTCGAGAAATAATATTAGTTAAGAGTTTTGAGAGTTTCTGTCTAGGTTTGTGTGTGTTGAGAAACTGTCTTCAAAATGATGTTAGAGCGGGACAGCTGTAATTAAAGTGTTGCAGAGTGTGACAAGAAATTTGGAAATACGTGCCAAATTGCTCGAATAGAGCATGCCAAGATATAATACTGTATCAAAGATGGAGGTAATACATATATTACTATCCATCCATCTATTCAACTGACTAAGCGAACTGTCTCATGGGCGGTTTTAAAACCTCTTTTCTTTTCGAATATAGATATAGTGCTTAGATTAGATGGCTAAGCGCATTAGGGGCGTGGCAAATCGGTTAAATTTATATCCCTCGAAATGCAGTCTATGATCAGCTCCTTTTAGGATGGATACTGCAATATTTTGTCTATGCCTATCAACATTTTTGAGTTAATGTGAATTTGGTTTTTTTTTAATGAAGTCGCGGCGCTCCTTTAACAAACGTTGCAAACATGTTTTAGCCATGGTAGCAGGGGGCGTGGCAAATGCCTGTTAATCAATTTTGGGGCTAGGCTGTTGTAAGAGCTTTTATTGAACTGAGCACGAGTCAGATTTGGTGTGCACATTATTTCCAAACATGATGAAACATATCTGCTATGCATATATAAAATATATATCCTCCATATATATATATGTATATAGAACAAGCCCAAAAGTATGCTAGCCTTACAGTTACCATAGTTAGTTTAAATTGTATGGAGAATAGGAATCATAGCTCGGATTGATTTACAGAATTTCAAATGCAAAAACCTCAAAAGTATCAAATATATTGGCTTTAACTTTTACAGGTGTCTCTAAAAGGTGCTCACGGAATGTGTCACAGGCAAATGTTCTGATATTTTGCATTTTATGGTTCAGAGCGAGACAGATAGATGGCTGCCCTGCTCAAAATACCCCGTGCAAACGACGTCAACGAGGTACATAAATCATTTTTGTGCGCAATACCCATTGAAAATGCATAAGATACAAGGGTATATTGGTAAGGGAGTCAGCTGCGCCTGTTTAGCTGGAGCTAAGGAAATTTCTCACATAAAATCGATAAAGAGACAAGGTTTTTTAAGCATTATTCAAAAGTAATTAGAGCTATATACACCAAAGTTGGAAGGTAGGTGCTCCTATATGTAGATTCATTCTATTTCTTCAAAAACTAAATATAGAGCCTTACGCTTTGGTGCACATGGTTTCTTGAAACATTGATAAAGATCGGACTCTAAGCACCGAAGTTATTCTAGCATGCATTTGCCATATGTAGCATATTTAAAGGGTATAGGCTAAAGGCAAGAAGCAGCGCAGTGTTAAACTGCCTCTAAAGACAACTCGCCGTTGTGTACAGGGTATTCGCTAGTCGGGCACTATCGACTGGAGCACTTTTACTACTCTTCTATTTTGAAGCGTGTTAACATTTGCGAGCCGGCAGCAATGTGGGTCAAATTAGAACTTTCTGTGCGCAACGGAGCAGCGCGTGCTTCGATCTTTGTTCGAGCCAATTGAAGTCGTTGTTTTTAGGCCAATTCGACATTTGGGCCCTAAATGCAGGCAATGCACAGCCGAAGCGGACGTCGCCTGTGGCAATACGCTTTAGTTTTTTATATTTACATTCAACTTTTTTTTTTTTTAAATTTATTATTTCTCCTCTTGGCTTTTTGCAATCGTACGTGCTGCGAATGGCGACCACGTCTGCGGACAGTCTGGCAGCGCTGCGACTTGCAGCGACAGGCACGACTGCTTGCCGAGGCTTGCTGCCGCTTTTGCCGCCAGTGTTGCCAGCTGTCGCTCTTCAAAAAACTAGCTGAATCGAATGCCACAAATAGCTAAAACTAGCTGAAATATATTGACTGGCTAGAATATGGGCAAAGAAAGAGCTGCCTTATCTTTTGCGCAATTTTCCTTAAAGCTGTCGGAAAGGTTCACTCGTTGGTTTGAACAAGTCAAAATGCCAAAAGACAATAAAAAGAGCTACAATAAGTTCCATTCTAGCGTGTACTAAACAGTTTTCGAAATAGCTAAAAATATAAAAATAGCTATAGCTAGTCGATTCGAAATAGCTAACAACAAATGAAAAATAGCCAAATTAGGGCAACCAAAAAATGCAAAAGCAAACCCAATAAATAAATAATCCCCATTCGTTTGAGTACCAAATAGTTTTCGTAATAGCTAAAGCAAAAAAAAAACACGAAAAGAATACACGTTGGCAAATAAGTCTATTTTGTTTGAAATAGTTTTAGAAATAGTTCAAATATATCATAAAAAATGGCTAAAAAGGCATCCAAAGCTGCTTAAAAATAAACAGTTAATACACGCGGGTAAATAGCTAAAACAAGACATCCAAAAAGGCAAAAAACAAGTCAATATAAGCTAGAATAAACACTGCTAAATTACTAATTACCAGTCTTTTAAGTACCAGCAAGATTTTAAAATTGGTAAAAAATAAATAGCTAAAATATTGCATCCAAAAAATAAAAACAATAGCAATAACAGCTATGAGATATACACGGGTAAATAAGTCGCATTCATGTATAAACGATTTTGTTAAAAAATATTTTAAAAAAGGTAAACAAAACATAAAATATTTAATATGAGCTAATAAAAAACAGTGCTAACTCTATTATGCGCCGAAAAGTTTAAGAAATAGCCAACAAGAAAAAAAAAACAACAAGAAAATAGCCAAAACACTTAAAAACTAGCCAGAATTGCAAACAACAGCCAGTTACAGCTGCTGCCGGCTGACACACTCTGAGCACAGCTACGTTTAGCTGGAAAATAGCTAAGCCGGCAACACTGCTCGCACTTGCTGGCTGCTGTTTCGGGTTTTTGCGCGTTTCGCGCATCGCATTTCGGCTTCGTTTCGGCTTCGATCGCCGTCTCAGTTGATCTTCAGCCGCGGCGCGTTGCGGTTCGTGTCGGCAATTCGTGTGCTTTTTTTTTTGTTGTTGCTATTTTTGTTTTCTTACGGTTTATCTTGCGGCCACATTTGCAACGTTTGCGTTTTATGCGCTGCATCTAAAGATATTTTTTATGTTGTTGTCGGTTTATGCTTTGCGCAAGTTTTCGAAAATAAATTGACGAAAGACAGTGGAAAAAGTGCGTAATTGCAGCTTGTGTTTTGGTTTGTTTGTTTTGTTTATGTTTTTTTTTGCTTAATTTATACGGTTTTTTTGTTTGTTTGCTTTGCGCTTGTTTTGCGCTTGCATTTTTGTGTTTGAGCTGCGGCTTTGGCTTTTTCTTTGGCCTGCCCTTTTTTGTACTTTTGTCTTTCAGTTGTGGCGGCACTCTCTCTGTGTGTGTGTGTGTGTGTGTAGGTTGTCGTTTTTTTTTTTTTAAATTTTTTTTTGTTTTTGTTATGAAGCACAACTTTCACGCGCCTCAAGTGAAACTGTTAACGGAGCCCGGGCACCAAAGCAGAAGAAGCAGCCGCAGCCGCTTCGTCTGCCGCTTTTGTTGTTGTTGTTACTGTTGGCATACTTTGGTTATCACAAAATCACAGCAAAAACTAAACAAAAATCTCATCATTCCCATATGTTGTTTATCAGCTTTTTTTCCTCAATATTTTAGCCATTTTTTACATATATTTTTGAATTAGTTTTCTTTGCTGCACTTGCTGCTAGCTTCAAGTTTGTCGCTTAAGTCTTTTGCTTACTGCTTGCCTGCACTGCTTGCTGCAGTTACTGTTGTTGCTATTATGCATATTTGTTGTTGTTGCTTTAAACTCGTTTGCCGAGCGCATTACATGCCACGCCCCCCCCTTACCCGCCAGCCTGCAGTGTGTGCAACAAAACAACAACAACAAAAAGCAATAATTTAATAAAGAAATAAATAATACGAAAAAAAAAACAATCATGCTGACATTGACACGAATTGCAGAGAGCGCGAGAGACCAAGAGACAAAAGGCAGCCAATTCAGACGGCGGCGCACAACAAATTCCATGGTGTAAAGTCTAAATCAACGAAACTGCAAACTAAACTAGAAACAACAACAACTACGAAAAACTAGTAGCAGCTAAAATGCAGCGCGCTCAACGCGCAGATACCCTGCAAAAGGTTCTGCTTTACTTTACTTTTGACAATATTGACAAGCTAATCAATTGACTGCTTACATGCCATTTTCCTGCACAAAACGGTTCTAATTTTGACTTATGATTCAGTTAATCTCGAGGATTTTCAACTTTTACGTTCACAAGCTTTAAATTTTGAAATTTTCTGGCTCTTACTATAACAGATTCTGAGTTCACATAGATTGGATGCAGCATATCATTTGCTCTCGAGGATTTTCGACTTCTATGCCAAGTTCTGCATACATTCACGTGCTTTAGGTCTATGTGAAGCTACATACCAAATTTCCGGGCCCTAGCTAGACTAAACTCTGAGTTCACATAGATTGGATGCAACTGTTTGCCTTATTTGGGCATACATTTGCACACCGAGCGTCCAGTTGCACTTCTTACACATTTGCCACCAGTCTTGCCCGTTTACAGGGTATATTAATGGCATTTATGTCAAAAATTGTATTCAATTAAAGTGCATAAATTCCTTCAATGTCATTCACAAAACATTTTAATTTTAGTTAAACACTTTATGGCTGTTGTTGTCGCCTTTGAATAATGCGACTTAACATAATTTGAGTGCTGTAAACGGCCAATGATTGAGCCCCGTTGTTGTTGTTGTTGTTGTTGTGGTTGTTGACATAAGCAAGGTCGTCAGTCAATTGGGCGCACCAAGTGGGGGAAAAATCACAGCTCAAAACTTTCAAATTGCTTGTTTTTTCTCCACTTGAAAATCGTCTCGTAAATGGACAAGCTATATATGAGTAACTGGGCTCAAGCATTGGAACCATACGATTTAAACAGGAAAACAAGATTTTGAGCTTAACTATATTTATATATTTTGCTATAGTTGTAAAGAAATATTACGAGCGTGCACTTTAAACGCCTTCCCTTGAACCTTGTCTGGAGTGTTAAATATAATATGAAATATTCAAATGTTTCCCGACTCAAGGAACAGTCTAAACACTGTACAGAAGGGAAATTCTAGGCTAATGGGCGGCAAATTGAGACAAAGTTTAGAGTTCACAGTAAGGAGAACAGTAAGGACAGATTGATGCTGATCAAGAATATATATACTTAATGGGGTCGGAGATGCTTCCTGCTGCCTGATACATACATTTGCACAAATACATTATACCCATTTTACCTATTTTTAATGGGTTCTCTTTGAAATAAATTAAGACGAAAGTTGGTTCTTAAATGCAATCGAAATTTAGTCAGTTTTTGATATGTTTTTTGGGGGCTAAGGGACAAAGTTGAGAAGTTGGCGCGAATTACACGAACAAATTCTTTACCACTTTTCGTAATTTCTTCTTATCCGAGTCAACAATTTTTGAATAACACTTCTCTTATTCTTTCACTTCTTTTTCTTCTCTCACGAAGTTTTTTATATACCTTTTTGGAGGCAGTGAAAGCAAATTATTCGTAAAAGTTGCGAGTTCTAGAAATGGAACTTACTAAACGTAAGAATTGTCAAAGAGGGCACACATCAGTCAAATTCCCAATCGGTTTAAGCAGTTTGGGCCTCTTCTTTTAACACATAAATCTGACAACTAGGAAATAATGTTGTTTACTTTGGATCTAAGTGGAAAGGCAAACAAGAAAGCAATCTTTCCTAACCTAGCCCAACTATGGCTTAAATACCTGCTTGTGGAATATATATAGAAGAATATAGATCGTGCCATATTGTTGCGTTTCCTCAGCTACATTTAAAATAATTAGCTTTTACCTTGTGTACCACTTGCCCGATTCACAAACCAATTAACTAGAGTCGTGCTGAAACCATTTGAGAATTATAAGCGCACTTCTTTGCCAACTGCCGCTCAGACGTCTTTCAATTCCGCGCTCGTTCCCTTTGGCTTTCTACAGCAGAGGTCATCTAACTAGATCTCCAGCTGACCAACAATTAATGCCATAATTAGCCAGCACTCAGTCCGACCAATTATCTATGATTAATTCTGTCGCTTGGCTAGCTGAGATCCAGTGCACTGCACTTGCCTATTGGGGTCGATGGGGCAACTGTTTCGCTATCAGCGATTGTTTGGCTTCGGGTTGGGCAACCGGAGACATTGCGGCTACCCAGACCCAAAGACATTCAGCCACAGAGCCAGCAGAATGAGATCCGTAATTGGAAGAGTCTCTTTTATTATTTCAGTACGTGCTAAATTGGGCCATGTGGCCAAAGAGTTGTTGGGCTTGCGCTGACGAACTTTAAATGCTCTTGGCAATTTTTTCAAATAACAAGAGCGTTCGGGTGGGCAGTGCCCGACTAGTACTTACCCTGTATTTCTGTGCTTTACAACTCGATAAACAGGGTTTCGATATAGACTTTTATCGACTTCTTGGCAACGGGGCAAGTTATCGATGGTTGAAAACCATCCCGATTTGCTCGAAAAAGCTACGTTTAGAATGTCGAGAATATGGAGATATCAGAGCATATACATATGTATATATATGTATTTAAAAGAATATCAAATATCAAAAAATATCGAGAATCATATATAGAATATCGTATTGATACTATCGACAACTATCGATAAATTTGCGCTCATTCATGAAATCGATTAAAATCTTTATCGAAACCCTGCTTATCGTGCCTATCTCAGGGCGCAATTTGGCATACATACATATATATATTTGTTAATTTGATGTCACATATTAAATACCAAATTCATAATGCCCTCTAAAAAGGGCATACAAATTGCTTGCCTTGTGGCACTCGAGTCGCATCCCACGCTTCCATGAAGCCCACTTGACCTGTTCTCCATTCTTTACTCCCCCTCTCTCTCTCTCTCTGTCTGTCTGTCTGTGTCTCTCCCTTTCTCTCGCCATCTCTCTCTCTTTCTTTCTCCGCCTGTCTCATCTCGCCCAGCACTTAGTTTTCGGTTCTGGGCCATAACTGTTTGCTGGGCTGACGGAGCCTGGAATATCTGGCCCATAAAAGTGGGTCACATACGTTTGCCATTGCATATGGGTGTGTAATTGTTACCATAGTTGTTGTTGCCGTTGTTGTTGCTGTTGTTGTTGTTGTTGTTGTTGTCTCATTGCATTTTACCGTTGGTTGGGTTTTCCACAGCCCCCCGTTAGTTGATTTATGGCGCATTGTCTTTTCGGCTTCTTCTGCCGCTTCTTCCTCTCGATTGCATGCAGCGCATGGACAATGAGTGTGCCACTGTGGAAATTCTTGTGAAAAATTAATGCAACAACAACAACAGCCGCGACGACAATGGGTAACAATATTAGAAGCAACTAATTGTATACAACTAAAACTTACAACAACGATATGTAAACAATAAAGAAAAACAACTTTAATGTAACGGCGGAAACTTCATGCCCCGCTGGTTTTCTATCATATTTTCTTGTTGTTGTTGTTGTCGTTGCTGTGGTTGTTGTAGTTGTTGCTGTCCAGCGCCCGTTGGCTGCCTCCCTTTTTTCATTTTTTTTTTCTTCGGTTTTTTTTTTTTTGCTTGTCGAGTCCGTCGTAACAAACAGGAAACTATTTATGCGACTTGCCGCTGCTGCTGTCATGCGAAAATTGGCTAAGGAAATTTGAACATTTTTCGTTTATTTACTTACCTTATTTTTGTTTTTTTTTGTTTTTTCGTTTATTTTGGCTGCGCGCCAGCGACTGCAAGTTCGTTGCCTAAGTCTTTCGTATTGCAAGCCAACAAATAAAAACGTCTGCGATTGCTGGCATTAAAATGGCACACACACACACACACACACACACACACACACACAGTAGTCAGACAAATCGATCAAAAACGATTGCCCAAAAGTTGGCACAAAGCAAATGCATTGTTTTGCTTGCGTGTGCGTGTGTGTGTGTGGGTGTGTGCGTGTGTGTCGGTTCCTATTTATACCCACGATGCCATAAATATTGGTCAAGAATAGGGTATTATAAAATGTTGCAAGCAACAGCCATCAGGCAACAAGTGTTAATTAAAAACTACACAAGCAATATGTTTATAAAAAAATAGATCTGAAGCTGATCTGAAGCTGAAGCGGAAAATGTTAGTGTAGTTATCCTAGGTACTGAAGGTGCTGATGGGATGTAAATTCATTTGATCGATATTTCACACTTTTCCCCTTCTTTCTTCTGCAAACCTGAGGGGAAGTTTCAGGTTTCGCCCGATTCCTTTTCAGATGTGTGCAAGGACTTACTGAAGGCGTATTTATTGACTTTGGGAAATGCACCTTGAAAGTTTAATGAAGTGGTTGGGAATCAAGGTATTTGGGCTTTCAGGTTGGGGTTTCCTTTAAAACTGGTTGAGTTTCGGCTGTTGTTGGGCAATTTAGGCTTGGTTGAAGGCATGATTCATGTGTATATACATATTTCATTTTCGATATTCGGTAATGCATATTTAATTATTAATTCATATAATATGCTTCCTTCCAAAGGGTATTCATGTTATAAATCTTTGGGCTTATATGTATATATAACAATTAAAAGTCACCTCTTGTATATATATTCTAGAGCAGCATCAACAGCCGAGTTGTTCGAAGTTATTGTTAGTTATTGCCTACAAGAGTATAAAATCTTCGGCGTGCCGAGGTAATTCTCTTTTTTCGTCTTTACTAATTTAGATAGCATATGCTGCTTTAGCAGAAGTTACAGGGCATCTGCTTGTGTAGCATGCCCAACACTTTCGTTTCGGCCGTAAGCTGTGCAACCGCGTTTTGCTTTTCTTTTGGCATGGTTCGATTTCGTCTCTAGCTTTTGATTTCACAGCAACTCTCTTGGCTTTCCAATGGGGGAATGGATGAGCTGTCAGTTCTGGGCGAACGGCACTTGCATATTGGCGTCCATTTATCGGACCGAGGCGCAGTTTGTATTTAATGAGCAGAATTAGCCGCAAATGCGAAAATGAGCGCCGGCAACTGGCAACTGGCAGCTGGCGGCTGGCGGCAGCTGAAAGCGGACCCAGCACCCAAATTGGGTTAATCTATTTGAAAGTGGCAGCTGGTTTGACGCGCTGATGAACTGCCGGACTGAGGCTGAGACAGTTTAAGTCGTCGTAGAAGTCGTGCGAAAGCCTCTTTAGAAGCATTATTGCCAGACACTTTCCATTTTGTCTATTTGCTGACAACGTGTTGGCGTATCTTTTGCTTTCCCAGCGCGACAAATGCATTTCTTTTAAGCCCATTTGTAGCTGCATCCCTTTTGCTGTGCTCTTTACGCTTCGTTCGTTCCGCATTTTCACAGCGTGTTGCGGGTGGCCGCAAGTCTTGCCATTGATTGATGGATCCGCACGAACCGTCAAACAATGCTATTGTCTTTTTTAAGTTTGTCAACTGTCTGCAAATGAATGATGCCCAGCTAGCTTGACTAGCTAGCGAGCGCTGTTAAGTTAACAGCTGTTAACTGCATGTTAATCAAGATAGCAAAGCACAGGCTTAAGGCTTTCAAAACTTGTTGCAGGCTCTATGAGTTTTTTTTATGCCTTATTTAAGTATTTAAATAAATTGTATATATTTGTATATTATGTGCTGCATGTTATGTTTGGCTGCTTAGTAAAGCAACATTGTACTGCTTGACAACTGCATGCAGCTGGCGCATCCATGAGCTATGTTAAGCCGCTGTTAAGTTATTAACATAACAGTAAGCTGCTCTGCAATCAGCTTTATATTAGTCAAATTTTCTTAGAATGCTTTCTATGTTGAATGTTAACTCCCTAGGCATTCATTATTTAGTGATGAATTCAAGAATTCTTAAAAACTATTGCACATAATTGCAAACAGGGCAATATTTGATCAGATTTTATTGCCAAACTCTGTATAGAAAACTAAGCTGATCAAGTTTTCTATTTAAAAACGATAACAGCAGCAACTCAACAGCTTAATGTTAACATAATGTTACTTAAACATTTTTTGCGCTGCATAAATAAAAGGCTAACATTTTCATTGTGTAAGAGTTTAAATTTAAATAGTTAATGATGTATTTGAAAAACTGCGTGAATCAACTTGATTTGGTCTTAAACAATCATAGAGAAGTATTGTTTAATCTCACAATGCGACCTTTAAAGACAAAATTAGCTTAAATTAACTCAAGCTCAAGCGCATAATTAATTGAGAAGAGCTTCTTGGAGGGCATTGGAGTAAATGTTGATAATGCTTCTGGCTTATTTATCTTCCATTTGAAGAGCTTGCCTAATAGTTGGCTCGTATGCTAATTGATAAGTCATGGCTCGAATGAAAGTGAAGCTCTGTGAAGATTTGCTGTGCACTCAATAGATCAATAAATCAATCAATCTACAGTTTTCAATGCTGTTAACAATATTTGGTTTCGGTTTTTATTATCTCAAGCGCTTAGCAGGTTTTTTCTTTCAATCACTCTCAAAGTTTTCACTTTCGTTAGATGACACCTAGTTTTCGTATCGCGGTCCGCAGTCTCCCGCCTAATTGACTCAGTTTCTTCTCTCGAAATTAGCTAAACACTCGACAAAAAAACATCAACAAAAAAAAAAAAAACTTGATGACACGATCTGATTTTTTGTGCTTTTATTGTTTTCATTTTTTTGTTAAATATTTTTTTATGCTTTTTGACTGCCGTGTGCTGGTAACCCAAATGTGCACATTCAACTTCCAATGTTCAACGTTTATCGTTTAGCTCAACTCTGGAACTACACTATGCAACAAAGAAAATAAAACTATTCATATATTTCAGATATAAATGGACTCTTTGTGTGATAATCTGATAAAGAACACAATTAATAAAAACAACTAAGCGTGCTCCAATCGGAGATTGGACTAGGAGATATTCTGAACCCAGTTCTAAGTTCGGCGGATGATAAAATGTATCTCAAATGTGAACCACTTTTAGTCAGCTTATTCCTTAAGAGAATATACATTCCAAATAGTTTTTATAACAACATCGAAAATCACTTTAAGGATTTTTTAAAGATCTGTTTTTAGGTTCATATGGAACATTTGGGCTAACATAAATGTCTTATTAGTTCCCTTTGATCAGGTTTCCCTTAAAGTTAACAATTGCACAAACTTGATGTCAAACATTATGCCGTTAGCTAACTGTCAACATTTGACAAGTGCAGCGTTGCCATATCATGTTTGCCATCGCCTTCAAAACTATAAAAAAAAGCAAAAACTGAAAACTAGCGTCAACTCAATAAAATGGCTTGTCATTGAAGCGTTGCCACACATTTATTGGCAAGGTGTTGCCATACCTATGCATACAATCTTAACATTTGCCTTCCATATTTAACCAGCTGTTAACTTATGTTAAAGCAGTGTCATCTTATTGACCCAGCGTTGCCGTATTTGTCCACAAAAGTTACATGTGAAAAATCTGGGTTGTGCGCGTAAATTGTTTAGGTAAAAGAAATAACATATGGCTTATATAACGCAGGGCTTATTACTTTTTTAAAGTATTGTATTATATTTTAAGATTTTACTATAGATTTTATATTTATATGCAATATGTCAGATATAAAACTGATATATAAAAATGTTTCCAAGCTCTTGTTACCAGATGCAGTTCTTCAAATTAATACGATTTATGCTTGTCAACAGTTGAGCTAATATTTGTTTGTGTGTCCATTTCTATATTTGTGTAGTATAGTGTAAATTAGGTGTGCGTGTGCTTGAGCTTGCGCTTGTTAGCAATGTTTGACTTTTAACATTAGTTGCTTTTATTGTTTGCTTATTGTCGTTGTTGTTATTTGTTTGGCTAGAGAATCAGTGAAGCTGACAATAAGAAGTTCAATGGCCCAGCGGCAGTTAAAGCTGCGCTTAGCTCACATCCTGTCGGCGAGCCGGCTTATTATACAATATGCAGACAGCTGACAGCCAGACAATGGTCACAACAACAACAACAACACCTGTTGTCTGCATACTGGTATTTGGCTAAACATGCAATTGATAATTGTTGTTGCTTCTTGTAATTGCAGGCCACACACAAACACAGAGACAGAGCGAAGCTCATAAACAATCAATCAGCAACAATCAGCATCAATCATAGCTCAAATCACTGCAAATTGGAGCTGCTGCTGCTGCTGTTGCTCTTCAAGTGAAAGCTACTACGACAAGAGCAACTGTTGCTGCTGTCGCGTCTGGCACATAATTCAATCAAGCGTAAAGTCAACGCCATTAGACGAACGCGCCCCAGACGCGGTTCATAGCGCCCCAGAGGTAGCCCGGGCCGGGCAGCTGCCGCTCCCCCGCAGCAACAACAGCCGCAACTCCAGCCGCTGCTCAGTCAGTCAGTCAGTGAGTCAGAGAGACGCCGAGACATCGCTGCAGACGCCATTGGCCGTGGCCAGGAACCAGTCAACAGCAAACAGCAACCAGTCACGACCGCAGCGACTGTTGCTGCTGCTGCTGCCGCTGCCGTTGCTGCTGCTGGCAGGTTCACAAATAAGTGAAAGTGAATTTGTTTATGGTATATTGCTATTACCAAAGCGAAAGAGACATAACACTCAAATATACAAAAAAAGAGCTAAACGAACAAGAAGAAGACGCGTCAGCAGCCCAAATCATAGCAACGCGAGCAATGCAATTGCAATTGGCATAAAAAACACACTCAGCAGCAACATAGAAAGAGCAACAGAGAGTCGAGAGAGGGAGACGGAGTAAGAGAGAGAGAGAGAGCCTATTAGAGCTCATGTTTTCAATGCTAATTGACACTGTGCTCATCATTGAATAATCTCCAGCAACAACAGCAACAACAGCAACAACAGCTACAACAGCTACAACAGCAACATGCAACACATTTGCCTTACGCTGTCGCTGTTGCTGCTTGGCACTCGAACTTGCGGTAAGTAGACGCCAGTTCCATTATCTAATTGAGTTGTACACACACACACACGCACACACACACACACACACACACAATACACACACGCACACTTCACCTCTTTGCTAATTGATTTATTGTGTGCGCGTAAATTGTACAACTAACTTGAACTGAGGATGCTTTCAATTTTCAAGTTTTTGTCTTTTTAAGAGACACCCACACACAAACCTCCACACACCCCCGCACACCCCCGCACACAACCCCCCACGCAGCCAATTGCAAGGCCAGCGGGTGGGCTTGTTGGGCGGAGTGCCCGTCCGTCCGTCCGTCTGCCCGTCTGTGGGCGTCTTTCAATTTATTTGGCCTCTGCGTCGAGTTTCACTTGACAAATTTTTGCCATTGAGCGACGCGCAAAACACTTCACAGATTGCAAAATCGCCATAAATACCACGGCTTCACACACACACGCACACACACGCACACACACACGCACACACAAAGTGTGTACACATGTAATCGGAAATAGTCAACAAGTCGAAGAAGCGATTGCAATACAAAAAAAAAAAAAAAACTGACACAACTCCAAAATGGCAAATGAAAACAACGAAAGTCACAAAACGCGCCCCAAGCAAACCCAAAGAAACAAAAAGTTAACTTGTTTGACACACAGCTAAAAAACCTCTATACAAAAATAAAAATATACATTTGTTTATATCTAATATAGACTTAAGATTCACCAATTAATTCGACAAGACTGTCAACAGCGACACCAAATAAAGTTTAAAAGACTCGCGAGTTTTTCTACTAAGCAAAAAAATAGGACAAATATGAAGAACAAAACATGAGCCGTGCAAAGCAAGGGTAATACAATACTGTATGGCGTGCTTAGTGGCATTACCCAGCCTTGCGCGGCTCAGGGTTTCTTTCTTCAAATTGCACACACTAGAGTTTCACCCATTTCCCGTGCTGGAGCGATAAAATATAATCCATATAGTTACTTGGAAATGAGTTTGTGTTAAAGATAAAACTCTCTGCTCTGGTCGGGCGTGTTCGACTAGGAGATAGATGTGCTCATACAGATAAGACACACGAATGGCTAAATCGACTCAGTTCGTTGGGTTGACCAAGAATATATATATATACTTTATGTCCTCGGAGATGCTTCCTTCTGCCTGTTACATACCTTTTCACAAAAAGTTAATACCCTTATACCAATTTGCTTCAGGGGCTACACAGGGCATTTACCTTCTTTCTTTAACGATTAAGAGCTGTACAAATGAGCATAAAATCGCATAATCAATTTTTATGTTTGACCCACGTTGACCTACGTCTTACAAAAAACGGGTTGGTTTTTCCGAAAGCTGTGAAAATCGTTTCAAATGAATTTTCACAAAGCTCGGAGCGGTTCATAAAAATATTTTATGCGAAACGTGATCCGCCAGTTTTCCGCACTTGTCGGTGGATTTTCCAATGGTGCTGTTTTATCTACATCTACATACAACATATATTGTCGTCCCTTATCTATACATTTCTGCATAGATTTATCTATATCAGCGTTATCTCAGCTTTTTCAAAGATCATAGATTTTCCTTATTGCTTTTCGTGCTGGGTCATGAGTCGCGCTCATAAGTGCGGGAAATGCTTCAGCAATTAGATTTAAGCACCTGTCGTGTGGGTCATAAGCGTAAAGTGTTTTACATTGTCTCTCAAAAACTTGGATGCATTTGGTTGCATAAGTGCCATAAGATCCGTCATGCTGATTAATGGAGGGCGCTTAGCGCTGTTGTGTCTGTGCATTAGCTGGAACAGCACTACAAAGATGACGATATAGAAATAGATTATGGATATATATACATATATATAAACATAAAGAGAATATAGAAGCAGGTATATAAAGAGATGGATAAAGAGATGGGTTCAGATAAAGTTATGTATGCAGATTGAGTTAAGGATAAAGATAGAGCTATGAAAATCGAAAAGAATATAGTTATAAATATGGCCGTAGATAAAGTCACAGATAAACATTGATATATAGAAACATGATATGGAAATATCATATTGAAAAATGATATTGTATCAGAAGACCCGCCTAGCATGTGGCCCACTCTATGGAGCAGGGTCGGGACAGAGTTCTATTGCTGCAATCTCTTCCTGATTGGCCGTTTTGGGTGTCTCCCGATTGCCTGTTCTATAGCCAGATGATAATCATGTACGCATATTAATTGCCACTTGCCACGACGTGTGTGGCGTGAGGCGAAGCGTGGACAGATTTGTTTTTGTCTCTTTGGTTTTTGGCCACTTAAGAAACGCAATCACGCCTCGGTAATTTATCATCGTTTCCAGCTAACGGCCATATATTTATATATACATATATATGTATATATATGAAACATAACTATCTTATGGCTTGTGCTGGGGTTATGTCATCCGCACGTTCCAAATTATGGCGCAGTGTCTGAAAACGTTAAATGGAAACATTTGACGCGCCTGCCATTAAAGAAATTCCAACAAGTTTTTGTTTTCTTTAATTTTTATGTTCTTTTTTTAATGACTTTTTTTTAAGGAAAGGTTCTAGAATTCTTAGAAGACAGCGATCTTTTTATTTGTAGAATACTATTTTGACTACAAAAATAGTTTTACAAGTCGCTTCATCTCTTTCTTTCTTAGTTCCATTCGCTCTCTCTTTTCTCTCTCTCTTTGCCTCTTTCATCATTCTCCTTTTGTTAACTTTACACATTATTTGCTGTCTCACTCACTCTTAGAACCGATCTCTCCACATTCTAAATATCGCCTATGCAATTCTCAGCACCTTAGCATAGGCTTTATTTCCATTATTTTACTCCTACTTTTAACTTCCATTTTTTCTCAAATAGCAAGTGCCTTTCTATGCGACTTTCATAATTATAAGCAATTGGAATTGTGAGTTCCACAATCCCGCACTCTCGACGAAATGTTTTTATGAGTCAACAAATCTGAGCAAATGTGTCGGGGTTTTATTCTATCCAATCCATTTTCGAGCCGTTATATCCATCTTTAGAGTTATCTATAATTTCCATTCTATTGCGAACGATCGCACGTGCGTCGGCTGCAAAGTGTCGCATTTGAGTGCGATAGAAATGAATCATAGCCAATTAATTTATAAATTCACATATTGCTCATTAATTGCAGCGTTCGGCGAGAAGGCGCACAATGCGACCACGCCCACACTGATGGACTATGCCAACTTTACGGAACTCTCCGAGGCGGTGCATGCCTCACTGCTGGCGCATGAGCAGCTGCAGCGGCAGCGCCAACTGCTGCACGGACGGGCCAAGCGGGCGGTGAAGCGCGTCTGCTACGGTGAGCTGGGCTGCTTTGAGGACTCCGGCCCGTTCGCCTATCTGGAGATGCTGCCCTCGTCGCCCGAGGAGATCAATACCAAGTTTTATTTTTACTCGACACGTCAACGCTCGGATCGGCCGCTCATGGAGTTGTCCTTTCTCAATATGACTGCGGCGTTTGCCAAGGCCAAAGCCAAGGCCAAGCGCGAGTCCGAGACGCCAGCTCCGCCGGTCACAACCAGCGCGCCAGCGGGCACAGCTTCTGCGCCAGGCTTGAATGTGACCACCGAGAAACCGAATGTCATGGGCGGCAGTCCAAAGAAGCCACCGCCGCCATCTATCGATGATCTGGAAGGCTTCGACGAGCTCTCCGTGCGCGTGATTGTGCACGGCTTTGGCTCCGCCTGTCCGCACGTATGGATCTATGAGATGAAAACAGCTTTGATGGCAGTGGTGAGTAGCTCAATTGTAAATTTAACATGCAGTGGTGAGTAGCTGACTTGTAAACTTAACATGCAGTAGTGGGTAGCTGATGTGGTGACTTATTGCCTAAAGATTCCTTGCTAGTAGTAGTATTAAGCAATTCTTTCGAGTCCAGACCAGAAATAAGTTTGATCGAGCCGCTCGCTAATCAGTTTGCTCGAACATGTTGCTGACTCGATCTGATCGAACTTCGTTTATTGCGCGAATCGAACACTGTTCGATTAAGTATTCGAGTTCGTTGCAAGTGAATCAACCTGTACAGCGCTCAAGTAGACATCTTGTACTCAATTTAATTTTTATTTTATTATTTTTTCAGGAAGATTGCATTGTCATCTGCGTGGACTGGGAGAATGGCGCTACCTTTCCCAACTATGTGCGCGCCGCGGCGAATACGCGTCTGGTGGGCAAACAGTTGGCCATGTTGCTGCAGCACCTGCAGCAGCACAAGGGTCTCAATCTGATGCGCACCCACGTGATTGGCTTCAGCCTGGGGGCGCATGTCTCGGGATTTGCGGGCGCCGAGCTGCCCGGCTTGTCGCGCATAACCGGCTTAGATCCGGCTGGGCCGCTATTCGAGGCACAGCATCCGAAGGTGCGGCTGGACAGCAGCGATGCGGAATTCGTGGATGTCATACACTCGAACGGCGAGAATCTAATATTGGGCGGCCTGGGCTCCTGGCAGCCCATGGGCCATGTCGACTACTATCCGAACGGCGGACGCGTCCAGACGGGCTGCTCAAATCTGTTTGTTGGCGCCGTTACGGACTTCATCTGGTGTAAGCCCGATCTCACATCACAAATCAATTGCGTGCTCATCTTTCTGACTTATTCACAGCTGCCCAGGCGGCGGAGGATGAGGAGGGGCGTTCGCTGTGCAATCATCGGCGCGCCTATAAGTTTTTTATTGATTCGGTGGCGCCGCGCTGCATGTTTCCCGCCTTTCCCTGCGCCAACTACGATGACTTTCTCAAGGGCAAGTGCTTCCCCTGCGCCCAGGACGATGAGGATCTGGCCGAGGGTGTGCCACGCTGCGGCAACATGGGCTACTATGCGGACAGATCGACCGGTCGCGGCCAGCTCTACCTGCTGACGCGCGAGGAGGAGCCCTTCTGTGCGCATCAGTTCCAATTGCAGATCTTCAACTCGTTCAATGATCTGCCACTGCGCACCATCGGCCGCCTCGAGGCCATACTCGAGGGCGATGGCGGCCTCAACGAGACCTTCGAAATATCCGAGTGAGTACCAAAATGTTGCCTGCTGCACCAGCTGCCAAACTATGCAACAAATCTAGTCTTTCCCATCACGGCAAAACTGCAAGCTTACTTTTTTGGGTAGATTGACGCCTCCTGAACCTATTTTCAATGGGTCAAAAGGGTCGAGCTAGATCTGGAGAGACCTTCGTCTCTGTGAACGCGGTGATCTCCAAAACTAAAGCTTGATGACTTTACATTCTCCTTTGCCATATGCAAAACGAGCTTATAATATTTGATCGATATCTCGCCTCATTTCCATAATATCGAAATATATCGATTTTGAAATATGTTTTTTTAAGCACAAATCAAATGATGTAAGGGCTAGATACACCAGATATGTAGACTATCGTACCCTAGCTCATCCCCTCCTAAAGTAAAATAGTCTCATTTTAAAAAGCTACAGCGCATAGAAGGAAGTTAGAATGTTTAAAAGAGCTAGCTTGGTGCTGGGGTCAGGCTATCTCCTAGTCGGATACCCCCGACTAGAGCGGACTTGTTTTCCCAGGTTAAAACTTTTACCTTTTAGAAAACAAAGTTTTACAATGACTTCAAGCAAAGTTCAGACACACTTAAGGCATGTAATTTATTCGTAGGTCTCTTAATTAGTTTTTCTCAAATTTTGTTTATTATTTATTTTATTTTAACTGTCGCTCATTTTCATGCTTTGCCCATTGTGAAATTACAGAAAGGACGATGCGGAGTTCTTTGCCGGCGACATTGTATCCAAAATTATCGTGCCACATCCGGCGCTTGGCTTTCCCACCACGCTCAGCCTGCACTACAAGTCGTACAGCGGCTGGCTGTCGAAGGGCCTGCCCCACTGGGACATTGATAAGGTGGTGCTGACCGACAGCTTTGGACGCAGCCACTCGCTCTGCCGGCCCAGCACCAAGCTGAGCAGCGGCAGTCCCGTGCGCATGCGCCTGCAGGCGGGCAACTGTGAGCTGGACAACCAAGATGACTATGGCGCGTATACTACTCAGCCGCCGGCTGGATTGCCGTCGAGCACGGATGCACCCGAGTCGGACTCCAGTGGGCAGGCGTCCGGTCTGAGCGCCAGCGTTGATGGGGTCGAGAGTGTGAAGCAGCGCAAGGACATATTCAATTTGGGCACCAGCTTCAAGCTTGCACAGAATCAAACCTATCCGCTGGACCAGACGGATGAGCTGCCCTGGCAGCCCATACTGGTTGGCAATTCCCTCGACAAGGACAACACCGAAGCGGAGCCGGCCGAGTCCAGTCGCAGTCTGTCCGATGCCTTGGCGCCCGGCGAACAGCCGACCAATGAGATATTCGAGCCGGTGCTCAAGGATCGACGGCTCGCTGTCAATCGTGGACGCAATCTACACGATCCGGCCAACATGTCGGAGATTGTGGAGCCGGTGCTCAAGGCGACCACACCGCGTGCCAAACAGGGCAAGGATCTGCAGCTGGCGGAACCAGTGGATGGCAATGCCAGCGCCACGGACACACCGGCTATGGCCACGCCACCCAAAATGATGGCACAGCTCTCCAGCGGCGCGGAGGAGCCGCAAACGGTGCAGTTACTGCCTTTCCGGCTGGGCGAGCTGCTGCAGCGCGCCGAGCGCTACGCAAGGGAAACTCTGCTACCGCTCATATCTGTGCAGGCGCCGCGTTTCTTTGGCTTCAATGTGACGCCACACGATCGTGAACTGGCCCGACCCGGCGAATCCCGCAAACCTCGCTACATACCACGCTACGAGGAGGCCGCCTTCCTCAACAGCAGCAGCAGCAGCAGCGGCCAGCAGCGCCGCAGCTCGGATTCGGTGGAGTCAACGGATCAGGCGGCTCGCCGCAATCTCTTCCGTTTGCTGCGCTCGAATGAGGCACGCGGTCGTGCCGCCCAGCAGCGGCGGGCGGCTCCGTTGGCCATCCGGGAGGCAGACCAAAACGACTTCAACTATTACACGAATATGCTGCAGACGGAGTCTCGCTCGATGAGACCCGAGGCACCCGAGTATCGGCCCGTTTTCGTTGAGCTGCCCACATATCGGCCGCCTGTTGCCGGCCAGGTGAAGGCCACGGCAAAGGGTCAGCGTCGTGCACGCCTGCAGCGAAGTCCCTGAGGTTTCTGGGCGCTAGGGGTCGGGAGATGGGACGCAGCTATAAGTGAACACTATGTGATATGATAAACAGAGAGCAGCTCTGCTGCAGCGCACAGTGGGGCTGCTCAGCGTTTTCGTCGAGTTAAAAATGTCCTGGCCAGAACCCAAATGCATTTTGGGGCCCCAGACTCGTCGTACCAAAAAACTTCACCTTGCACTGTAAATAATCGTTAAATGGAATTTGAATGGAATTCGGACAACATCATTTCGCTGTTGTCGGAGAGTTCTCTATGCATTAAGTTTAGACTTTAAGTTTATAATGTGACCAATTAAATAAATTATTAGCATGCTAAGCATAACAAAAACCGATGTATTTAACTTCTAAATGGATCTCCATAAACGAAACATTGGTAGGGTTATTAACTATAGCCTCCATTGAAAATGGGTTAAACGGGCCCAAATGGATTGGTGCAAATGTGTTTTTAGAGAGAAGCAGCCAACTCCTAATTCATAATTCATGTATATATTCGTGATAAGGACGACGACTCGAGCTCATCTTGCCATGTCCTTCTGTCTGATCGTCCATTGGAAAACAACACACAACACATTTCGAATTTCTAATGTATATTCTTGTATGTCACACACAGAACGAACCCATCATTTTTCGTTCGTGTATAATTCTCAGACAAAGCTTCTAAAGCAAAGATATAAAAAGAATCAAATGATTTAAAATGTTGATTTCTTTCTCCATAATATCGATAAATATCGAAATTATTAGAAGTATTTTAATAATACAATTTAAATTCTATATTCTTATATGAACGAGTCCATCATTTTTACTTTGTCGATAATTTCCCACCACAATATCGATAAATATCAAATTTTTAGACAGGTTATCTTAAGCATAACATTTGCAGAGCTAAGAGATAAGAATCCCACTTTTGAAGGTGTATTTTTAGCGAGTCTGATAAAATATTTTCTGTGATGCGTTTTTGATTAAAAATATTAAAAAAAACATATTTTATTTGAACCGGTAGCAATATTAAAAAAGTCTCTTAAACGATAATACAAACGGCTCGCATGAAATATGGTTTACGAAACTTTTCTTGTTCCATGCCCATTTTGTTCCCATAACAATGTTTGTTGTTCTTTTGTTTTAATATTCATTTTCAATTCAAATTTCAGTATTTTATTTAACTTAAAATTAAAAAGCATTTCTTCGGCAATCTTATAATTCTAAAACAAGTTAATACATAAATAATATAGTTTTATTTAAAATTATTAATGGAAGACATTTTAAACACACACATTTTTTCTCCGTCCCACGCCAGGAGCCGTTATTATTTGGGGCCAGGGGCTCACAATGAGTTTGTCGCACGTCTTTTCAGCACATGATTCAATGATCTTGAGTAAAATGTCAGACTTATAAGTGAACAGTAAAATTATTTATTTTTCAGTTTCCTTACCAAATTTACTTAAAAGGACTTCTCATCTTTAAGATATTCTTCAAATGCCTCAAAGTCCCCAAGAGTTGCGTTTGGCCCACTTGGCAGCGCCAATTTCGCCTTTTGTGGATTTCCGCACACTTCCGTCACTTTATAATTGATATTTCCTTTCTTAATGAAATTAATTCTGCCCTTTGACGATCAGTTTTCGCCATCATCTCATGCAATGGGTTATATAATTCTGCAAATATATTAGAAAAATCTACTAAATATGGATTAAATGCAAAATTGTCTCACTTCATTAGCGGAAATATTGAATTGAACATGTGGATAACTATTTCCTTTAGTCTTTGCTGGATTATAAGATAGGTCTGAATATAGATGACATTTAAAATGGAAAATTATGTCTATATGTTACCTGATAGACTGTAATTTGGACTATTTTCGTAGCCTCCTCCATTTTCGCTGCCATCCAAAACAAAATTGTGCGACGAGCTCATTGTTATCTGAATTTAGACAATTGAAGGAAAGTAAGTGTGTATACAATTTTCTTCAAAATGAAATATTTTGCCTGATATTTTTTCAACATTATGTATATATCATTATGGTATATCACTCCAAAACCGGACATTATTCGGCCCAGAAAACCAGCGTTGGTTTTTCGTCAACAACTTTGATGTTAGCCCCAATATTAGATTGAATTGATGGCCAATCGATAGTAGGAATCCGTACAAATACGAGAAGGTATAACATTCCAAAACCAGACGTTATTTACCCGACATGTAACCCTTTGCTTTTTTGTCGACTTGGGTCAAAATTAGCTTGGCTATTGAATATATGTGTATACTTTATGGGGTCGAAGATGCTTCCTTCGGCCTGTTACACATAAAACCCCTTTTACCCATTTTTAATGGGTTCAGCGTATATTTGAAGAGATTAAGGATAGATATTTATAGAGATTTTGAAATGTAATATACATATATGTTCAAGGTATCTTAAGAGACAAAAGTTTTTCAAAGAAGAACTTAGTTTCGACCGATCGTTCCCATGGCAAGATCAAGAATATATGTGTATACATATGTATATACAATATCATTTGATTTCCCAAAAGGCTCTAAGAAGACTTTTTGGTTGGTAAAGTTGCCGTCCATTATATGTATATGTATGCGTGATCAGCATATAAGTTTTGGGTTTGAATAAAAAGTCATGCGTTGCAATTTGAGTTGTATTTTTGTAAGTTGTTCTTTTTAGCATAATTTATTTTTATATACTTTTTCATTTAATTTGCTTTTATGTTCATAAAGTAACGTGTGTCTGCCTCTGTCTGTGTCTGTGTGTCTGTGTGTGTGTGTGTGTGTGTGTGTGTGTGCGTGTGTGTGTGTGTGGGGTGTGTGTGGGTGTGTGTTGTACTTATATTGGATCTGCCTGCTCAACTGATGCCTTTGTCATTTGTGTATTACATTTACCTAGTTAGAAGACCTAACAAAATATCATTTCTCGAAGCTGCTTAATTTTGGATCCGATTCGCTTACAATTTAACATGGCTTGTAAAAATGTATTGAGATTTATTGAAAGTCGAACGGTAAATTTTGTGCTTGCTCATTTTGGTATTATTTTGGTATCTTTTTTTTTTGCTGGTATTTCTGTTGTGTGTTGTTACTTATTGTTCTTTGTGTTGTTGTTGTTGTTGTTGTTGTGTCTGTTTGTATCTTAGTTGTTGTTCTCATATTTAATATATAATAATTTTTTTTTGTTTCGCTTTTTTGTTTTGGTTTAACTATTTATAAAACATTTCACTTTTAGAATCTTAACAACGTTTTTTTTTTTTTTTTTATTATTATTTTATTCTTGCTTTGTTTTTTTCTTCTTGTTTTTTTTTTTTAATTGCTGCGGCGTATTTACTTTAATTATATATATATAAATATTATATATATAATGTATGTATATTCATTTTTATGTTATATTCTTTTTCCTTTCCATTTATTTTTTTAATTTATTGTTGTACGCATAATTTACATGGAATTTCTGCTTCGCCTGCTTTTCTGCTTCTTTGCGATAGTTTCGCAGCTTTCCTTTTGCGCTTTTCATATAATATTATACTTGATTTCTGCGTTTGTTTTCTTCTTTTATAACTATCAAAAAAATTGCTGACGCTTGAAACAAAATGAAATTGCACGTGTTCTAATACTTTTCTGTAGGTGTGTGTCAGTGTGTGTGTGTGTGTGTGTGTGTGTGTGTGTGTTAGATCGTAATAGTATAACTATATCATAATTATTTGCTTTCTATGCCCTTGCAGTCTGTATTCTAATAAAGTTCTTAATCCATTCTTCTTTCTTTGGAACAAGTGGAATCGGAACACTTTGGGGTTTGACTGCCATTATTTGTAAAATTGGTTATTATGATCATTGGCTTATTCTTATTCGTGCATTCATTCGCTTTTTCTTCTCCTTTTGGAACATGTGGAATCGGAACAATGTAACTGTTTAACTGTCATCATCTGCATGTTAACAGTCATTGGTTTTATCTTCTTCTTTTAAAAAATGTGTAATCGGAACAATGTGACTATTCGACTGCCAAAATTTCAAAAATTTGTTTACTCAATTTGCAGATATTATTATAAACATTTCATCTAATGTGAAAGCCAAACGAAAATCCATTTTCTTGAAACACGTGGGAATGAAACACTATCGGACTTGAATGCAGAGTTCATTGAAATTAGTTTGTTATTAACAAATCTGCAAGGGTAATCGGGGTTCGGCATGCCGATACGTTTCATTTTTTTTAGTTGTTGAGCTAAATATTTCATTGATTTCTTGTTAATTTTTTTTTGTGTGGAGAGTAAAGAAATTGATGAGAATTAGATAAATGAATAAAATGTGTATCAAAATTATCTGGGCTTAACTGGCTTGGATTTAACTACTATGGATGCCTGTACATACATACACACATACGGGCACGTACATACATATATGCATATATATATATACATTAATATCTGTTAAATATGCGTATTTATATTATAGTAAGTTGTTAGTATCCTTTGCTTATGATTCGAATGCCTTTCGAACGCTACGCATATGTATTTGTATTGACATTGTTCTCATTTTATATGTGATTACATACATATGTGTATTGAATAATACAGACACATATATATATACATATGTATATATGTGCTTATTTTATTTATTTATTTATTTATTTATTTTTTTTTCATTTGCTTTTATTCCAGTCTTCTTTATTAATGAATTTCTAAACCAAATTTGAAAATAGGCAACGCAAATTGACAACTTTATTGGTAAGATTATTCTCTCTTTATAGGTTAGTATTTTGTGTTTGGTATTTTTTTTTTTTTGTATTTTCTTCTTTGCTAGCATTATGTATTTTGTTGGTAGTTCTGTTTCGGAAATTGTTACTTTAAAGCAAAGCTCAGCTTGAAGGTTGCAGTATTAGATTTCATAACGATTATTGTTAGTATTATTTGTATTTTAATTTTTGTTGTTTTTTTTCTTTCTTTCTTTTAATATTATTAGGAGTATTATAATAAGGATTGCCTATGTTAAAATGCCTATTAAACTAGATATATAATTATATGCTGCTGCTGCTGGCTGAACTTTAATTTTCCCTAGGCCATAGACTAAACGCCTTCTCAGTTAGTTAGAGAGAGAGCTTAGTTTTATTTAATTATCGATTTGTTTTTTGTTTTTTTGTTTTTTTGGTGTTCGTGTTGTTAGGTTTAATGTTTAAACTTAATTATTTTGGCAAGTTTATTTTATTTTTTCTTTCTCTGTTTTGTTTCCTTTTTCATATATGTATGTTTTATATCACTTTGTTTTTTAATGTCCGTCCTGGCCAAGTAAGCCCAGACAGAACGCTTCTGTTCCTCTCTTTCGCTCGCTCTCTCGCTATCTATCTCACTCGCACGCTGTTGCCCTCCTGCTCGTTCTTGCTCTGTCTGTCTTTGCCTTTAGTTTACTACTTAGTAAGCCTTGTCTAGCATTAGAATAATTTACTTGGTAAAAAACAACAATAAAAAAAAAAAAAAAAAAAAACTTCTCGCATGACTTGAAGACGATATGTTTTTTTATTTGTTTTGCTTGCAAATTGTTTTTGTTATGTATTTTTGTTACTCGATATTTAGTTAGAATTAATAATATATTATAGTTTATTAATAATAATTTGTATGCATATTATATGTATATCATTGCTCATTGTTTTTTGTTGTTTTTTTTTATTGGCTGCACTCGAACAACTCGTTACTCGTTTGATCTCAGGAACCGAACCAAAACTCACGAAACTTAATCACAAAATCATATTTAATCATATATTATATTATATGTATATACATACAAAATATATAATATATAATGTACAAAAAATACACGTATGGGCGCCCAAAACGGTTACTTCAACTTTTGTTTCATATTAACTAAATTTTGCATATATAATTATTTGTTTTTTTTTTTTTTTTTTCTCTTCTTTTTTAAGGCCAAAAATCAAGTATACGTTAAATATGTACTCTATACCTTTGCAGATCTCAACGCTAAGTCGCTTTGTTGCTGTTGTTTTTGCTAATTCAAAATTGATTTTAATTAAAGTTAATCGATTATCTCCCACTCTCTCCCTCTCCCTCTTCCTCTCCCTCTCTTTCTATCTTCCTTCTCGCCCATCTTGAGATCATCTCTGTATTTGCTTTAAACGTTTACTGTGTGCGTGTGGACGGTATTCAAAGCTGTAAATTGATTTGATTTATTTTACTTTCTTGTCTTTATCATTTTCTTTACATATTTACAATATTTTGTTGTTTAACTTTGTTTTTTTTTACAAATATTTTTTTATTTTATTTTACTTTTTTCTTAATTACAACAAGCAGCAAATCAATAAAAACTTTGTTATTCAGTCGCAATATTACACAGAAACATACGAGACTTACATACATAGTATACATATACATATATATATATATATATATATGTATATCATATATACATATATACATAGATCTGTATATTTGTAAGCGTATGTTTCAGCTTAGTTCAATTGTTCGATACGATTTTATGAGATGTGTTGAATGTGGTCCAAAAGTAATTGTGGTTTCTTTGAGGTTATGTTGAATGCAAAGCGCGTAAATTTTTTTTGAATTATTTCAAAGTATTTTTGGAAATTTTGCAGTCACTTTCAGATTAGAAACGTAGCAAACTCTGTAGTTCAATGGAAGCATACTAAGTATATTTGTGTGTGTGTGTGTGTGTGTGTTAATATCTCAAGAAATTTCAATTCAAATTAACTATTTTATCTCTCATTTAGTGTGTGTGTGTGTGTGTGTGTGTGTATGTTTGTGTGTGTTAACTATAATCATAAAAAGGTGCTTTCTTTGGTTTATATATATTATCGTATATAGAGATATTTTCCGTATTTTTGAGATTGACAAAAGTTGAAGTCGCTAGATTGAACGTGGAAATAAAATGATAATAGGTTATACCATTTGAGAAAGGAAGAGTTAAATTACATAAGGTCGAACCCATAAAATGAGACACACCCTGCTGGCTAGACGAAATGCACATACATATACATATATGTAAATCTATTAGGTTCGATAAATAGCATGTGGAGACATAAAAGATATAGTACATATGCGTAGTTAACTACAAACTGAAGCGATTTCTAAGTAATTAGTAATTATAATCTAAAACTTGGTTAACTATATGCCAGAAGCATCATTTTATCTGTTTTTTTTCTGTTTGTTGTCTTTTAGGTTTTTGAAATCCTTCTCTTTTGCAGAGAATTGAGTTTGGGTTGGGTCTGCTGGAAGATCAACGGCCCTGTGGTTCGCTTGATTGCCGTGTTCTCTGATATTCTGTTGGTATTTATTTTATTCATATTTTTTCATGGTATTTGGTATTTTTTGTTTGTGTGTGTATCTTGTCGTGTAGCAGTATGCTAAGTTTAATTATTGTTTTTGTATCGTTAGCAGCTTTTTTTTTGTAAATGTTTTCATTTGTTTTATTTTTTTTGGGTTTTTTTTTTTTTTTTTTTTGTTGGGTTTTGTCTACGTCTATATGTTCAGCTTCAACTTCGACTTTCTTATTTACAAAATAGCAGTTTAGTTCGGTTATGTAAATTTATTAATGTATATAAATATATATATACATACATATATGCATATATATTTTCATACATACATATATATATATATGTATAATTCTTTGTGTTTTTTTATACTCAATATTTTTAAATTAACGGCAGTATTGATGTTTTAGCATTTTAATAACATATGTGTTTATCTATGTGTGTGTTGGTGTTTGTGTGTGTGTGTGTGTGTGTGTGTGTGTGTGTGTGTGTGTGTGTGTGTGTGTGTGTGTGTGTGTGTGTGTGTGTGTGAGTACGAATCAGTTTTGACAGCGCCCTCATCTCCTTAAGGAATCAATATTAACTGCCAATCGGGGCAATATATATATTTGTGTATATAATTGAAAACATTTACGGACATGATATTTAACAATTTGAATTTGCCTCGCGAGCGCATTCACTTTTGCGTTTCTGTTTTGTGCGTTGTCCTTAAACGTTTGGCTAGCTGCATGAGTTTGCCAAAGAAAACAATCTCTGTTGCACTGGGTTTGGAAGAAAACTAGAATTGCAAGAAGAGACAAACAAAATTCTAGACATTTTTTTTTTTTTTGCTAACTATTTCGATATTTTGATGAGGACATGGTCAACTGCAATCGATACTCGTGTGTTATTTTTTTTTATATTTATAATTTGCATTGCCTTAGTTTTCATTTCATTTAATTTCATTTTTGTGTTTTCATATATTTATGTATATGTATATATCTTCGTTTTAGTTTACTAATATTTGACTAATATTTATTCATAGAGCATAATTTAAAGTTGAAAATAAAATTAGCAGATATTGTATGTTTGTATGTATTGTTGCTTTCTTGTCTGTTTTTTGTTTTGGTTTTAGTTTCATTTTTTTTTTTGTTTTTCGTTTTATATTTTTTTCTTTTTCTTTTTTGTTGCAGCTAGCTTCTAAAGAAAGGAAGAAACTCCAATTAGATTAGACTACTAAGATAATTCTCATTTGTTTTTGTTTTTGTTCTCATTCCCAATCTTTATCGTGTTGTTTCTTGACTATAACGATTGTTAGTTGTTAATTGCTAAATTTGAACATAGGTATTAAGTTGAGTTTTGTTTTTTCTTTAATTTGTTTACTTCTCTCTCTCTCTGTGTGTGTGTGTGTGTGTGTGTGTGTGTGTGTGTGTGTGTGTGTGTGCGTGTGTGTCATGGTCTCCTTTGAGCAGCTGTGTAAATTGTTGCCGCCGAATTTGAGTATTACAAAAAAAAAACTATCGCTAATTCGACATTTATCTACTTTATCAAGCTACATTGTATGTGTATCTGTGTGTGTATCTGTGTGTGTGTATTTGTCTGTGTGTGTGTGTGTAGTTTGTTTTACATTTGCTGTTTAATTTACAACTACGCTGCTTACTATAATTATTATTTTTATAATTATTATTATTATTACTTTAATATTTATTTCATTTTAATAAAATTCTAGATTAGACTGCTTTTGATGACGTTTCTGGCATCCAACGTAACATTTCACTGCGCAAGTTTCGTCTGTATTCCATTTGTTTGACTGCGAACAGTATAAAAAAACAAAACAAATTACAATTTATTAAATGATTTTAGTTAGTTTAAAAGCTGAACTTGTGACGCTTGTATTGGGGACTTTATTCCATGTGTAGAGCGCGCCACGCTATAAATAAACAAGAAAGTTTTATGCAGCACATTTTCCGCGAATATTCCACAGTTGCGGGTGGAATAGTCTAAATGAATCCTTATTTTAAGCCTTGAAAACAGGTGTGAAGTCAATCGCACGAAGCTTGTTGCAAGCAATCCTTGAGCCACTTTTCCACTTGGAGAGGTGGATTTTCCGAAAGGCGTGAAATGAACTTTCATACAGCTTCTTGCAATTGGCATTTTTCATTTGAGCGATTTTTCGATAAGCGTGAAACCAAAGATTTATCCAGAAATAATTAAATGTGAGTATGGGGGCAGATCTGTTGTAAAAGCAAATAACTTCAAGGATTCAATTCTAGAGAATAAGCACAGTTAGGGTGAAATTTTGCGTAAGTCAGATCTAGTTAGTAAAAATTTCAACTTCCTTTTGCACAGTGATTTAAGCAATTATCATGCAACTTTTTATAGCTCCATCTTTCAGTAAATATGTCGGAACCAGCCGGATTGAACTACTTTATCATCAACAATCGATCGGAATTCGAATGCTTGCTGGGGAAACTTTTCTGTTTTGCAAGATATCTTTAACAAGCTGGGCCTTTACGAGCTTGACCATGCACTTTACATAGCTGAGCAAATTCTTACCAGAATCGGCGAGCTCTATGTTATACATCACTGTGTAGAGTCGGTAAGGAGGAGCTTTTGCTGGGAAACATGTGTTGCCTTTGTTTCTTTTAAAGCCTTGACAAATGAATAACGAGCTGTACAATTCTCACAGAAGAAAGTGCTTTGAACCCGCAACCTGCTTGATCAACTGAACTACCAAGGACTGCTTTACCAATAGTATGCCAACAATTGAAAGGCCATTGTCATTGTGTGAGCTATTTCGATTTGGATACTCACCTAGTAGTCAGACGTCGGTTTCAATACTGACGGCCATTGCGTTATTATGCCTTAGCTGTAAGCTATTTGTGCTCCTTAGGCCGTTCTGGCCGAGTTGCTGCTGCTGCAGCTGTCCCTGCTGAAGTCCCTGCTGCTGTTGCTGCTGTAGTTGGAGCTGCAGCTGTTGCTTCTCAAACGATTGCTGCGTTCTCAGAAATGGCACCATGTGGCGGCCCGTATGATCAGTCAGACCTGGTGTGGTTGCATCAATGCCATCATCCAAATCCATAATGTCCGATGACGATTCGGAGAGTGAGGATTTTTTCAAATGTTGACCTAGTTTCGGTTTGGGCATTTGTATGCGTGTGTGTGTGTGTTTCGGGGTTTACGTTGGGACGTTTTTTTTTTTTTTTATATTTTTTATATTGGGGGGATGATATAGAAAAGGAATCGATTAGCATTGTTTTCGCATTTCGTATTTCACAAATGAGCGTGGTATTTTTTTTTCGATTTTTTTTTTTTTTTTTTCATTTTTTGTCAAACGTTTTGGATATGATTAGTTATATATATATATATGTACCTAGTGCACCAGGTAAATATGAACAACTTGTAACGTGGTTGAAATTTTGGCTCTGCATCTCCTCCTGATCCGTTTCGCGGTGATAGAAGTAATTGAAATTACTGACGATAACCGGTACCGGCAGTGCGATTGTCAGCACACCAGCGATCACGCACAAAGAGCCGACAATTTTGCCCCAGAAGCCGACGGGCCTATTTTGCATTTTGCATTAATATTTGCATTTGCATTTGCATTTTCATTTGCATTTAGTTTTGTATTGTGTGGTATTTTTTTTGGTTTTTTTTTTTTTCAGTTTTGCATTTTTTCATATGGCAATATTCAGGTATTCGATTTTTGGTATTAATTTGCAGTATTTTTTTGTTTGTTGGTATTTTGTATATTTAAAGCATGGATTTAAATATGCAAATTTGTTTTCGATTCGATTTTGGCATATATAAATATATATATTTCGTCAGTAATTTATATATATATTTATATTGATTTTTATATATATTTTATATTTATATTTTTTATTTTATTTATATATTTATTTTTCATGTTATTTTTTTTTGTTGTTGTCGATTTGGTATGAAGAAGAACGTAGAAAAAGAACGCAGTGTGTAAATAAGGTAGTATATTTATATATAGATATATATATATATATATATAAAGAAAAGAAATTAAAAAAAATGTATATATATATATTGAAATAAGTTATAAATGGTAAGCATTAAAGATTTGTAATATTTGATATATCATTATTAAAACGTTAAGATATTACTCAATAAAAAACCAAAAACAAAACAAAACAAAACAAAACGGAAGAAGTATTACAACTGTTAGAAACAAAATGGCGTAGATTTAAGAAATTAGTACACGGAAACATAGAAAGAAAGCCAAAACCAAAATGTGTGTATTTTCAACTCGAGGTATTCATATAAGTAATAAGTTTAAGTGTGTGTGTGTGTGTGTGTGTGTGTGTGTGTGAATGTATGTGTGTTGTGTGTGTGTGTGTGTATATTGTTTGATTATTGATTATTGTATATATTGGTATGTACACATCGAAAGCAAATTGCTGTTGTTAATTTAAATTGCGCTTGGTTTGTACCGCTTGAACGATGGAACTCAAAAAAAGTTGACTGGATAGTGGAGAGATATAGAGAGATTTGGCTAACAAAAAACCGAAAGCGTATTGCCAAAATGGTAATAAACAAAATGTGCCGGCGTTTGGCGTCGTCGCTGTTAAACTTGACATAAAAATGAATATATATATATATTGAGAGAGAGAGACAGAGAGAGAGAGAGAGAGAGAGAGAGAGTGAAACCAAAGCAAATCGAAACCGAAAGATCAGATTAGACTCGATCAGTTTCGGCTTGCAGCGCCTGCGATCAATCAGTACTACATCAAATGCGAGCACTGATCAATCAAGCGCCAGTCCAGTGTGTGTGTGTGTGTGTGTGTGCATCTTCCGCAGAGATTGCGACGCACGTTGAAGAAAAAGAGAGTTAGTAATTGGCATGAGAGAGACAGATAGAGAATAGAGTTAGTTAGACTGTGTATGATTGATTGATTGACTGACTGACTGACTGTATGACTGATTGTTTGTTTGTTTTTTTGTTTGTTTGATCTCTGTGTGTGTTTTTGTGTGCTTTCAACAAAAATTGTAGGTGCTCGAGTTGTGCCAAATAATATGAACAGGCAGCAGCACAATGTTAACGGCGCTGTTGCCGTTAACAGTGCTGCGCTGTTGCCTTTAACAGCGCGGTTGACGCTCTGATTGTTCGCCGTGTGTTGGTTAAGAAGGAAAACAAACTGGTGAACTTGTGAAGGGGGTTTTTTTTACGGGGATTTGGTGATATCTTTTTATTCGGTGATTGTAGCAGCAGCTTTAAGTAAGTATATATAACTATAAATATATATATATATTTAGTTAAATATAGGTAAGCGATTTCAAGTAGTTAGGCAAGTAATTGGATAATGCTCATTCGAGTTGAGTAGAGTAGAGTAGAGTAGAGTATTTGGTAAAAGTAAGCGTAAGAAAATCATGACAGAAATCAAAGCGTTAGATTTGAATGTATCAAATGGAGTTAGGCAACGAAAACTTAAAGTGTAGCTCTTGTCTGTGTGTGTGTAACTGTATGTGTGTCTGTGTGTGTGTGTGTGTGTGTGTGTGTGTGTAGCTGATAGTTAGTATTAGATGCAAATGTGCTAAGCGTGCGCCAAGTGTTGTTGTTGTAGCTGGAGCTGTTGTCTTTACTTTAGCGAGCGGTTTGTTGTTTTCTTATCAGTTTTTTATTTCAACTTCTTTGCTTTCATTTTGTTTTTCTTTTTTTTTTTTTGTTCTTTTGCATTTTGCATTGATTTGCTCGTTTTGTTTTGGTTATTGTGATCAATCGATTGCTCGATTCTAATTATTCGATTATAGCAACTTAACGCACATGCACCGGAATCGGGAAGCACAGGGAAACGGGACTTAGGAGCAGAAGCAGGAGCCGGCGAAAGCCTCAGCCATAGCCATTGATAAGCCAGAGCAGGCGCTTTTCTTTCAGTTTTCATTCGTTTTTCATATATATGTATATATATATATTTAAATATATATATATATTTCAAGCTGTTGTTGTTGTTATTGTTGTTGTTGTTGTTGTTGTTGTTGTTGCAGCTGCTGCTGTTGTTATTGCACTTAATGCGTTTAGCTCTTGCTGTTACTGTTGCCTCTACTGTTACTGTTACTGTTACTTGAACTGTTACTGTTGCTGTTGTTGTAGCTGTAGCAGGATTTTGATGTCGGCGGGTGCAGGCAGCGCTAAAGCGTTTCTTACATTTATACGTTAAGAAAACCACAAAAAAAGAATAACACAAAATGGAAATTAGAAGAGTAAAAGAAAACAAAATTTAACAAAAGTAAATAGCATAAAGAATATATATTTGTATATATTTAGTAGAATAGCTTTATGTATTTATATATAGCGTATATATATATATATATGGTTGGGTAGATTAAGTTCAAAAAAATTGGTAGCTGGCCAAGTTAGCGTTTAACAAAAGCGCAGCGCATCGAAAAGATGTTATTATACATACTTATATACTTATTGTATATGCATATGTACGCACACATATATCAAACATTTACATATATATATATATATATATATCCATATATGTATATATATATATAGATATGGATATATCATGATAAATAAACTAAAGTTGGGTGCGCGTTTCCACAGTGCATTGCGTATGATAAGAACCAAAAGCCAATTAAAGTATACGAATACGATAACAATTACGATAACGATAACGATAACGACGATAAACGGGCACAAGACACCAGTTGGCGACCGTCTGGGCACATTTATTTTTATTTATTTTTTTTTGATTCTTTACACAACGACCATCTGGGCACACTCACCATTTGTGGAGGGGGGCATCTTAGCTCAACATTCAGTAATTGCAGCATGTGTCGCATCGATGGGGGCGGGGGTTTTTTTTTTTTAGGGTATTGGGGATTTTGTTTATAATATTTTTCTTCTGTTAGTCAACACTAGAGTTGGTCACTATTTCAAACAATGCGACTGAACTGCTCTAGACTATGAACGATACTAGTTGCTAGTGGATGATGACATGTAGTAGGAGTTGTACAATGGGCGTTTATTTTTGGACAGGGCAATTCACTTGGCATGGTTGACTGGCTGATTGATAGATTGATGGCTTTGATTGTCAATGCTCTACATATATACATATGTATATATATTATCGACTTAAGGGCTTACTTAAAAGCTTATTGCTTACAACTAAGGCAGAGCTGCGCTCACGCCCAACTGGAGAGCTCACTGGAGAGTCCTCAGGCACAGCTCTGCTCTCAAGCCTTGACTAACCCATACTTGCGTAGAGTACCCAACTCTAACTAATCATCATGGCCCATGCATTCAGAGGGTATATGTATATGCCAAGTGGAAATACCAGGGTAGATATATAAAACTACTAACAATAACTACGCGTAAATACTTAAATAAGTAGTTATAGCAGAAAAAAAATAAATAAAACTTAGCGTTTAACTAAATAACAAATTGAAATGATCTTTGCTTGGGCACTTCGCTGCTATTTTAGCTAATTTTCTTTTCTTTTCTTTTCTTTTTTCTTTTCTTTTGATTTTATATATATATGTATTTTTCTTTATATCGCAATTGGTTCGTTTGTAATTGCTGTTTTTTTTTTTTTTTTTTTTTTTAATTTACTTTTATTGAATAACGATTATAAAACATTTCATTTTTAATCTTAACAACATTTCTTTTTGTTTTTTGTTTTGTTTTTTGTTTTTTTTTTGGATTTTGTCTTGTTTTTGTTTAGTTTTTATCTGTGTTTAAGTGTTTTATTCTTGCGTTTCTTTTTAATTGTAGTCACAATATCTTATTATGCGTAATACTAAATTTGTTGGTATTTTTCAGTATTTTTTGGTATTTTTTTATATATTCTTTTCTGTTTGCTGCATTTGTATCTGGTTCTAGTTCTATGCTCAATATTAATCATTTAATTTTTCTTTAACGGTTTTCAGTTTTAAGCTATTTTTCCTTTTGGATCTGGTTTATGCTGGGCAAAATATAGAAAAAAACCTTTCTTTCATATTAATTCATATTCAAATATATTTTTTTCAATATTTTTTCTTGCAGTTATTTGGTATATTCTTTTTAAAGTATTACTGGCTGAAGCTTAAAGCTGGTAATTTTGTTGTTGTTGTTGCTATTTCTGTCTTGTTGCGCGGCGAACTAAACTAAACTAAACTAAACTAAACTAATTGCATGTTAACTAATGCACACCATATGAATATATTTTTACATATGTATGTACATACATTCATACTCGTGTGTGGCAAAAACAAATGTACAAAGTAAAACATATTTCTGGCAAAAGCTTTTTGTGGCTTCAAATCAACGAACTCAGGCAAATGGAAAAATATAAGCGCCAACATTTGCATTGATTATATATATTTAATTTATTAATTTATATATTTTGTTAGCTTTCATTTTTATTTTTAGTATTTATTAAAATATTTATTTAAATCTCTATTTGCAGTCTTTGTCCTTAATAGAAATTTGTTAAGTTTCGTTTTTTTATGCTCTTTTTCTTAGTTTTTTTCTTTCTTCTTTTGGTTTTTGTTTGATAGCAATTTGTCTTTCTTGAAGCATTGAGAAGAGTGAGAGTTGTGCTTTGTTGTTGTTTTTGTTGTTGTTGTTGTTATTGTTATTAGTTGGTTGTTTAGCTTGTTTTAGATTTAGTATCTTAGAACTTTAGTAAATATGCATGTAAGTAGGTATATAAGTATTTTTTGTATATGTATATTGTTGTACAATTCATTTTTACGTTAAATGGGTTGCTTTTTCTTTGGTTTTTATTCCTTTTATTTTTTATTTCGTTTTTGTTTTGTTTTTGTTTTATTTTGATAAATAAGTAATTAAATTTAATGGAAAACTTGAAAAGATTGTTTTGGATTCAAATCGAGAATAAAAATAGAGTGTGTCGCCTTTTACAAAGTTTTGTTTGTTTGTTCTTTTTGATTTTGTATTGGAATCAATTATGCGTTAAGATGAGTTTTTTTATGTTTTGTGTTTGAATTTTTGGTATCTTTGTTTGAGTTGTCAATTATAGTACGTATGTTGAATAACAACGATATGTTTGCTTCTTATTTAATTTTATTATTATTTTTTATTTTACTTTTCAATCCCTAACTGCCTCTTTGGGGTTTCCATCTAAAGTTGTTTTTTATTGTTATTCATTTTTATAGTCGTGTCTCGAATAGCTTTTTAAATGCAGGCAGTTGAGTACCTCAAGTACACGTAAGCATACCAAGTTCTCAATACTAAATAAAATACTAGTACGAATAACCAATGAAATGCTTTTTAGCTCTAATTGTATCTAGTTCGCTGTGTGTGTATGTGTCTGTGTGTGTGTTTCTGTGTTGGCTTTTACAGCACCGCACTGTCGCCTACATATGGCAAACTGGAGTCTTTCACTTGACAGATTCGCGGCGTTCATGAGCCTGACGCATTCCCAACCACTGGAGAAATGTTTTCAAATACTTGATTTGAGCAAATCATTCGAATATTTCAAAGCAAGGCAAATTGAGAGCTCGCTTTTGCTTCAACGGATATTAAAGCACACCTCCGAATCTACCCAAATAAATGGGTATATTTCAGCTTCATAGCTCTCGCGACTAATAAGTTAGTATTCTTCAAGTATTCTTCATATTCGAAACTCATTCAAAATGGTTAAATAGGGCATAAAGTTTTTTGGCAAGTGTATGAAATAGGCAGCAGGCAGCCTTTTCGTCCAATAAAGTATAAATTTTGTTGACAAGTTGTGTTCATCTAGCCATGTTTATCAGATGTATGTGTATATATCTTCCTATACACTCGCAGAATGAGTTTTCAGTTCTTTTTCGTATATGTTCTTATGTATATCAACTCACTTGTCTGGTATCGATAAGAATCGATTTTGAGTCGAATCTTGGTATGTTTATTAAACATAGTATAAACAGATATATTAAACTTCAAATCGTATTAAACTCATTTGCAGGCCTTGCTTGTTTGAATTATAGCGCTGCATATTTCATGCAGATCGGACTATAAATACCGAAGCTAATCACGAATTGTGTGGGGGAAATGAGAAAGCGCCTGCGAGTGCTTCTCGCTGTTCCAGACTCTAGTCTGCGCATAAGTAGGTGTTACTAGCTAGTATCGAGACTAAGCGATCTTTAGTTATATATTAGAAAGTTAGTAATCAACAACTGTATGGAGTGCATGTTATGATATGCGAAGATATCATAAACACATTGAAGTTATATGCATAAGTATGTATAGGAGCAGAAGCTTGAGCTCAGAAGAGTTACGTTACGTTGAACTTGTGTGTGTATGCGTGAGTGTGTGTGATTGTGTTGAGGTTTGAGCGCAGTTGACTTTGTTTAAGTATTAACTAAGGAATAAGTTAGACTACAACAAGTTGTACATGAATCGAAACTGACAATGGCTAAGAATACGAAGAAAGGTTCTTTGCACACATACAAAAACCAATTACAAATACAATTACAATTACATATTTACACGGTCGGATTGCAACTGTTGCACAGTTAAATAAAATACAAAACGATTCATTTTCATTGCGTATATTTTTTGTTCTTTTCCGCATATTTTCATAGGGTTTTTTTTATTTGAATGATCAACTGTTTGTTTTTGGGGGAAGTTTTGCTCTGCTATTTTTTTTTAACTTCTCTATTCATTCTTGTTTTTTGTTATAAGTATTTTTTTGTGTGTTTTATTTGCTTAACTGAGCTATTTACTTTGTTGTTGTTTAGTTACACATTATTCATATATATATATATATATGTATATATATATGTATATATAATATATATATATATATATATATATATATATAAATTTGTTTGAGGGCTTGCGTTAGATGTATTTACATTTGTTGTTTGGTATTTTATAAATATACTTATTTCAATTTAAATTTAATTAAATTCAATTTTTTTTTTCCATTTCATATTCAATTTTAAGTTTATTTAAACATATAATAACATTGTTTTTACTTTTGTTTTTAGTTTTATTTTTTGACTGAACACATTTATTCCAAATTTTTTGTTTTCTGTTTACGATTTATTGTTGATCAGCTTTTTGCTTTAGCTAGTTTAGATTTCAATTCTATTGGCTGTCCGTGCGCTGCTTCTTCTTGAAAACTCTGTTCCTAATCCGTTTTGAAAATCATAAGATAAGCCTGAACTCTGTGTATATATTGTACTATATACTGTTAATTCTCTGTATGTTTCTTTTTACATTAAGTATGCTAGCTCCTCAATTTATATACATATACATATATATTTATCTATATAGATATATACATATACATATATCTATTCAATTGCCTAGATTAATACTATAAAAAAAAAACAACCTTATTTTACACACTTTACCTCATCTTCTTGTTTCCTAATGCTAAAATGCCTCACGCTAAATCATAAAACTTAAATTAAATAAGCGATATCTTTTCTTGTAGAAATAATAAAAATTGGTTTTTAGTATTTTCTTTTTTTTGTTTTTGGTGTTTTGCCTTAAAATGTCTGGAGGTTAAGTTTTAGTTCTATTTTATAGATACATTGTGTTTTTTTTTTTGGTATGACTAGATACAATACAATACAATATAATATAATATACATTAAATGACATTTCTGTTTTTCATATATTGTTTATGACTTTCTTCTAAATTTATTAATTAATTTATATTTATTTTAGGATTTATCCGATGCGTACAAAATACCCAATTATTTATTTAGCTAATTTGCTGTGTCGAAGGGTTGCGTGTGTTTCTTTGAGTGTATTTACAGCAGAGTTATTTTAACGCTACAGTGCAGCCTGGGCCCAGTGTTGATATGGTTTTATTTCTTTTGGCGTTGGATGGAGGGGTATGGGAGGGGGGGAGGCACTACGAATCGAACAAAAATTGGCTGAATAATCTATAAATCTTGCCTGATATGAATGCGTGCGTGTGTGTGTGTTCTTTTTTGGTACGTTTCTTTAAGGCTGACTTATTCTGTTTGCAGCTTTTGCCTGTATCGAGCACACACTGTAGCGTTATTGAGAATTGTTTAAATACTCGTTTAGTTTAGTTAATTTTAGTTTTTTTTTTAGTTTTTTTTTATACCCTGAACCCATTAAAAATGGGTAAAAGGGGTATTATGTTTTTGTGCAAAACCCAAATGTATGTAACAGGCAGAAGGAAGCATCTCCGACCCCATAAAGTATATATATTCTTGATCAGCATTAATAGCCGAGTCGATCTAGCCATGTCCGTCTGTCTGTCCGTCCGTCCGTCCGTCCGTCCGTCCGTCCGTCCGTCCGTCCGTCCGTCCGTCCGTCCGTCCGTCCGTCCGTCCGTCCGTCCGTCCGTCCGTCCGTCCGTATGTATGAACGCAAGGATCTCAGAACCTATAAGAGCTAGAGACTTGAAATTTTAGATGTAGATGCTCCTAGTTCCTACGCAGATCGAGTTTGTTTCCGATAATCGATAACTTGCCCCGTTTCCAAGTAATCGATAAAAATGTATATCGATATCCTGTTTTTTAAGCAATTTTGGTCAATAATAAGAGCTAGAGTTACCAAACTTGACATGTAGCTTCTAGAAAAGTATATATATATCGATTATCTTTCAATTTATACCTATCGCCACCTCCCCGCTACTCTCTATCTATAAGCGCGCGCTGCATTTGGTGTTGGAATATGAGGGTTCAGGGTATACTCTAGTCGGGAGCTCCCGACTAGAACCTCTTACTTGTTTTTTTCTTTTTTTGTTGGCAGTTTGCTTGCCGTCGCCGGAGCGCTCATGAAATGCCAGCCTCAATCTGAGTAGTTGGCAGCTCTGGTAGCTCTGTGAGAAGCGCAGAGAAGGGTTCCTTAAGGCACTTGCACTTGCACTTGAAATGCTCCCCTGCTGCTTGACCATAAGCAACTTTTCAGTTTTTCTTGGTTTTTGTTATTGTTTATTTCATTTTTTTCGGAGTCTCTCAAATAATATGCGTTTTCGCAAGAAGTTGACAAAAAGTTGCCAAAGTATGTGTGTGCCGTATGTGTGTGTCTGTGTGTACGTGTGTGTGTGTGTGTATGTGTGTGGTTGTGTGTGTTGACATTGTTAGAGGACGTGTGCTCGTGCGTGTATGTGTGTCGAGGGGATAGGGTTAGGACAGTTTGTATGATGTTTGTATATTGTAATTTTTTTGGTACTCGTTTCCGCTCTGCGAGTCTCACCATTGTATGTGTGCGTATGTGGGTGTGTCTGCGCGTGTGTGTATGTGTGATTGTGTGTGTGTGTGTGGACGGTTTTCAAAGCTTTATTGTTTACACTTGAATGCTTCTACATCTTACCCTTGTCACATCGTTTTACACAAAATAATTTGCAATGTGCTTTCAAATACCGTTGCTGAGAGTCCTAACATATTGCTAGCACACCCCTAACACCATGGATTAAGATCTAAAGAACTTATGCATCGGAAATCAGATGAATTGTAAAGGAAAGTTTCCATTCCATCCATCATTTAACTCCCTGGTGTTATAATCTAAGGAGCTTGTATATCGTAATCGGATGATTTGTAAAGAAAAGTTTTCATTCGATCCAACTTCACATCTCTGTCAGAGCGAACTAGTTCTTTAAAGGGATCAAATCAAAACATAACCAAATTTATATAATCTTCTCCCTTCTATTTGCATCTAGATTAACTAGTTCTTCACTTTCGATATTATTCTCAAAAAACCGCAACAAGCTTAGGTTGACAAAGGAATGTATTTGTTCTGAGATTTGCCACCTGCAGCTGCTTGAACTAGTTCACGTTGTTCTGATTGTTATTAAAACAGTTCGTGAAATAGAAGTTCGTTGAATCGTATCGCTTTTAGCTGTTATCGGAAGTTTTGCATGACTACGCATCAAAAATTTGCATTCAGCAAGGGTATTCCATATGCGGCATGCCGCAAAAAGCAACTATTCAAAAATATAATAAAATATATATATGTATACATATTTTAATATTATTATACATATTTTTTAAATAAATTTTTAACCCCTTTATATGTGCGCATGTACATATATAAAACATATACATACAGTTATACATTTTTATACATTTATTTATAATTAAAATGCGAATTTGCACAGTTTCAGTCGACATTTTTTCATGTTGATTTTATCATATTTTGAATATTCTTTGGTTTGGTAGACGGCATCCGAAATTTGAATGGCTGGGTGGGCGGGTGTGTCTGTATGGGCGTGTCACAATGTCAACACACACACACACAAATGGCAAAAGAGGCAAAAAAGTCGAAGAAGTATTTGAACTATTTGGAAACTCAAACCCATCGGGCTGTGCGGCAAGCAAAGTTTCGTATATTTATTGTTTTGGGGCATTTGATCATGTGTTTTTTTTTTTTTTTTGTTTTCTTCAGAGCTCACACTTGGTATTTTTTGCACATCCACACATAGATATATATATATATATATATATTGTGTGTGTGTATATATATGCATGTATGTATGCATATGTTTGTGAGGCTGTGTACATTCCTGGAGTTCTCATATTAAGTTACATATTATTATAAAATCATAAGAGCCTTTGCCATTCTTCTACATTTGTTCTTAGTATTTTCCTTAAACATCATCAGACATTTTTTTCGTTTTTGTTTTGTTTAAACTTTACTTGCTTTTGTCTTAAGTTCTGTTAGTTTTATTTCATCTGTGTTCTTCAGTTTCAAGTATATCAATTAAATTGCAGTCGTTTTTTATTTTTTTTTTGGTTTTTCTAATATTTAAATTATTATTCTTTTTGCTGTTGTTGTTCTTTTGTTGTTCTTTGCTTGTCTTTAGTTAATTTCGTGATAAATCGTTTGTGATAATGAATATTTGTACTTTTTATTTCGTTTTTATTCGGGGGGAGTTTTAAGCAGAAAGTTAAGCAGGTTCGCTTTATATATAGAACAGTTCTTACTGTAGTTTCTCTTGTTGGACTATTTTCCTTATTACTTTTGTTTTTTGTTTTGTTTTTGTCCCATTTTGTGGGTGGGCGGGTTAGTTGAGCTTGGTTTGTTTTTGGTAGTTGGGATAGTTAAGTACGTGAAATTTGTTTTCTTTGCTAGCAGACAAACATATTGAAACAAATGCCAAAGATCAAAGCTAGACCCCATTCAATATTCTCGTTACAGTGGGTTCAATACCAATAAGAACTCTTTAGCGTGTGTGTACTGTACTTGATGTAAATTTCTTTCTGGTTAGTTGATGTATTATGCTTTCACAGTTCAAAAGCATATACTATTATTTATTTATTAATTGTTAATAACTATACAAATTGTTGATCTTTATATTTTTTGTAATATTATGGCAGTTTTTCTTTTACTATGCTGTTAGTTTACGTGTGCTTGTGTCTGTGTGTGTGTGTGTGTGAGTGTGAGTGAGGATGAGTGTTGTGAAATGTTCAATGCTATCAGCGCTGAGTTGGAAGTAGTTGTAGTCACTGGCAGCATCATTTTCGATTCCTCGTTTAGGCTGCTTGAATCAGCATTGAGGAAAGTTTCCTTAGATATAAATTCTGTTGAAATATCAACCAATCTATTGTGAGCATAAATGAGACAGAGGCGGCTCAAGCATAATATGCTCTGCCTGAAACGGCATTTAGTTAGAACTGATCTGAAATGTTTGCTTTGAGAAGCAAATGAGTTGCCTGATCGCATAGATTGAGCAAACTATATGAACCTCATTAGTTAACTAACAATATTTAGTTTTATACTAAGCTGGCAATTAGCGGAAAGTGACTCAAAAGGAAAGCAGTTGAAACTCGGAAGTGCTTTTCTAGTGTTGCAAACCAATTGACTTTTGCAATAGTATTGCAAAACTTTTGAAAATACTTGGCTTAAAACCATACTTTGCACAGCTGCACAGCACTGTTTTAGGATGCCTTTACCACACTGTTTGTGGGTGTATATGGATGTTGGTGTGCTTGTGTGTATGTGTGTCTTTGTGTGTATTTGTGTGTAAGGCCTAATTGTATGCACTTTTATTTGCTTTTGTCGTTAACTGCGTTTACTTTGACTGGGTTTTACGGTTCTGTTAATTTTTTTTTCTGCGATTCAATTAATTTTATATGAATTTGTGTTTTTTTCTCTCAGTTATTTATTTATATGCATAGTTTATTATATTTTTTTTTTTCGATGTTTTTATGTGTTTTAAATGTAGGTAATTTTTTACGCAATAAATTATTAATATTATTTATAATTATTTATAATATTAAATACATACATATATATATTATTTTCTTGTTTCTTTTTGTTTGTTTTTTTTTTTTTGTATTTTAGTTTAATTAAATTTAATTAAATTTACCAATAGTTTAAATTTGTTTGTTATTTGTTCTACTTAAATTAAACTTAAACAGCTTTTGTAGTCGTTTCTGGCATCCAACGTAACACTTGACAAGGCCAATCTTATACCACTTAACATCAATTTTACTGCCCAGCCCCCGATAATATTTTAGATAGATAACATCCAAATTTAGCCAAGTGATGCGTTTACATACCACAGATATATATACATATAAGTTATATACATAATAATATTCATAAAGATACATAATATATATATATAGTCATAGAATGAGACATACATATGGGGCATATCGCGTGGGAGGGAGCAAGAGAGCGCGCGCACGTGGATAGAAAAAAAAAAGAGAAAATAGTTTAATGCTTATAAAAAAACAGTTAGCTTTAATTTTTGTACGAATTAAGAGAGAGAGAGAGAGAAAGAGACAGTTATTAGCAATATTGAGCTTAATATTATGCTGACAATGACATTAGCTGAAAGTGAAGCAGGCAAAAAATGCTCTATCATTGTTTCAAAATGTTTGATAATAGCAGTTGCCTGTAAGAAGTGTTGGCAATTGGCTTAAGAACGCACTTTTCCCAGCTGCTCAACACTGTTTTAGCTGGTCTTCTTCAGCTGATATCATTGTGACTTTACGAGTAAACTTTACTGAAGTTTTGGTGCTTGTGCATTAGAAATTGGGAGTCAAGACTTGTGCTCAAGACAGAGAGAGAGAGAGAGAGAGAGAGAGAGAGAGAGTTGGAGATAGAAAAGGAGCGAAAGAGAGAGAGAAATGAAGAAAAATAGCTTTAGCTGAAGATTTTGCTATTTGCTTAGCATACGAAATGCTTTACATATGAGCTTGAATGGGAGATCAGGGAAAGTGTTTATGAATGCAAAGGGGCTGTTAGGGGGGCATGACAGAGAGAGAGAGAGAGAGAGAGAGAGAGAGAGGGGGGCGACAGAGAGAGAGGTGGAGTGGGGCGGGGGAGAGAGTAAAGGCGCACACTTACCCAGTAGTCAAACGTCGGTCTCGATGCTAACAGCCAGCGCATTGTTGTGCCTCATTGTGAGACTGCTTCCAGCGCTGCCAGTTGCCGCACTGACGCTTACTGTTGACTGCAGCTGCTTGAAGCCATTCTGCTGCTGCAGTTGCAGTTGCTGCTGTTGCTGCTGCTGCTGTAGTTGCTGCTGCTGCTGCTGCGCTGGCGGCGGTTGCAGCTGCATCTGTGTGGCTCCCAAAAACGGAGCTGCTCCACTGCGTCCAGGATGTGTTTCAGTTAACCCTGGCGTCGATTCAACACCATCGTCCAAATCCATCATATCCGATGAGGACTCGGACAACGATGATTTCTTCAAGTGTTGACCTACTTGTGGTTTTATGCATTTGTTTAGTGTTGTTGTTCAACGTTGTTTGATCGTTGTTGTTGTTGGTTGTTGTTGTTGGTTGTTGTTGGTTGTTGTTGTTGGTTGTTGTCGCAGTGTTTGGTAGTTGGTGTTAAACAAAGTTATGTGCGTGCGTGTTCGTGTGCACGTGTGTGTGTGCGCGTGTATGTGTGTGCGTGTGTGTGTTAGAGTGTGTTGACGGTTGACGGATAGGCATGGAGGGAATTTGGATTCGTTGGGTAATACATATACAGAATTTGGATGCGGTTACGGTTTCGGTTTCGGATTGTGGGACATTTGAGATTACAGATAATTGTTTCAAGTTCAGGTTATCGATATCGATAATTATCGGATTCGCATTAAGATTTAACGGAATAAAGAGAGAAACAAAAAGAAGAGAGAGAGAAGAGAGAAAGAGGAGATCACACATACAGTTGTAATGTATTAATTACAAAAATGCTTTTTGTTGTAGTTCTTGTTACACACAAAACACACAGTACGTGTAAGTACGTATTGTAGGTCGATACAGTTGCGCAGCGTTGCCACCGGCGAGCGATCAGGCGTTGCCACATGGCAATTCGATTATCGAATTATCGATAGACAACTGGATGGCGTTCACATTTGGCAACACGGCGTGCGATGATGCGTACGTTTTGCAATACGGCCAGCACTGCCAGATTGGTGTGCGGCATGCGGCCAGTACGGCAACGCCGTCGCATCAAGCGTTTTTATATAATGCCTACGTTTCGTTTCTTTCTTCGTAAATGTTTCTATTTTTATTCAAACTGGGTTCTGTTTAACAGTAGAGATGCAGGCGACTGTGTGTATGTGTGGGTGTGTGTAATGTACGAGTGCGTGACAGGTGGTTGGCATATAGATGTGTTTGTGTATGTGTGTGAGTGTGAGTGTGTGTATATATGTGTTTTGCTTTACTTTGCAATCGTCCAGTCGAATGTGATTGTGATACGAATAGAGTGGAAGATAACGAGGCACAGTGCACATTTCAACTTACCTAATGTACCTGGCAAATATGGACAACTAGTAACATGATTAAAGTTTTGGCTCTGCATCTCCTCCTGATCCGTTTCGCGGTGATAGAAGTAATTGAAATTACTGACGATAACCGGTACGGGCAGTGCGATTGTTAGTACACCAGCAATCGCACATAATGATCCCACAATTTTGCCCCAAACGCCGACGGGTCTGTATTTTGTTTAATTATCGTTAATCGATATCAATTTCGTTTCAATTTCATTTCGTTTCATATTTCAATATTGCATATCGTGTGTCAAACGAATTTCAATGCGTTTCCGATTCCAATTTTCGTTTATTTCCATATTTTTAACGGTATTTTTTTGTGGCGTTTTTTTTTTTTTGGTATTGAATTGAATTTGCGAGAGATATTTTTGTTATGGATTTTTAATGCGATCGTTTTTTTTTTAGATATTTGGGTTTTTTAACGTTTTTTTTTTTTTTGGTTTGGTTTTAATTAAATTGATTTGAGGTATAGATATATATATAGGTATATATATTTATATATATGTATAAATAGATTTTATATTTTTGGATTTTTGTTTGTTTGTTTGTTTTGGATGATGCGAGCGATGTTATCGAACGAACGATAAATAAAATGAAAATACAAATATATAAGAAATGTAAAGTAAAACTATCGTTTTGTTTTCAATTTAAATTCTTAGGTTATGTTTTGAGATACAGTATTTTTTTTTTAATATATATATATATATATTTTTTTTTTTTTGTATATCAGTGATTGCATTATAGAATATGTACGTATACAAGTACGAGCATATTTGATTATAGGCAATAGCAGTAGAAACAGTAAAACGAAATAATAGTTTAGCAAAGAGTACTCGAAATTAGGCACAACACTTAAAACGAGTAGCGTTACGAGTGGTTTTTGTGGTTTCTTCTTTTTTTGTATTTTTTCTGTTTTTTTTTTTTTTTTTTTTTTTTTGCTTTGGCTTTGGGTTGAGGTTCTCTATTTTATTTTTTTTGCTTTATAAGTATATTAGTATATATATATTTGCTAAGACGGCAAAGTTGCTGTGTGTGTGTGTGTGTGTGTGGGTGTGTATGTGTGTGCGCGCGTATGTGTGTATATATATACATATGCAGACATTCGAACGAGTGTTGCATAGTGTGCGAGTGAGTTATACAGGTGCACAACGTGTTAAGGCGAGTGCGAAAGAGTGCGAAGAGTTAGAGGAACAGAGACAGAGAGAGAAAGAAAGAGTGCGAGAGAGTGACAGAGAGAGAGAGAGAGAGAGAGAGGACAGCAGAAAGTTGTGTGTGTGTGTGTGTGTGTAACGAAATTTCTTTGTGACAGAACTACTCAAAGTTAGGCGCAACACAGGGCAGGGGCGTGGGCGTGGGCGTGGGCGGGAGCAAGTGGCGAGCAGCGGTTGCTGTTGCGGTGCAGGAGCTGGGGCTGATTGTTGGGCATAGTTGAAGGCGTTGGATTAGGACTTGACGACTTGGGTATAAGGTACGGTCACGGTTGAATAACTTTGCGCGCATATCTGTGCGTGTCTTTGTGTGTATGTGTGTGTGCCTGTGTCTATTGGTCTGCTGTTTGGCATGGGGTATTCGGTATATCTGGCACATGCAGCATGCGTTCGATAAGAGCAGAGCTAACAAAATTGCGCAAAATGTGTTATCGGTATCGGTATCGATATTAGCTAAAGCCACGTCCCAACAACTTTAGTTGACTCAGGGGCGTGGCATGCTGCACTAAATACGCAACTCTAAATAGTACAATTACTTCCTAATGCAATGTATAAATGTGTGTGTGCGTGTGTGAGTCTGAGTGAAGAGTTGATGAAAATATCGACTAAAGTTATCGATAGGTAAACACTGTACCTACAATACAGTTAAATAATGCATGATGTAGCTGTATGAGTGTGTGTCGGTGTGTGTGTGTGTGTATGTAACTGGGTGTTACTGGAGTTGGACTTTTACTTGTTTCTTTGTTGGGTTTTATGTGAACTAAACAACGACACAACGTTACATTGATAATGAATAGAAAAACTGTTTAAATTTATAGAGCTTTTCTAAGCATTTTTGTTCAATTGCGTTCACTTTAGGCAAAGGGAAATTTGCGTCACCAACCAGTTTGGGGGCAACTGCAAATGTTGCCTTTGCCTAAGGTTGTCGGTTAACGGAACCAGAACAGAACAGAACGGTACGCAATGGAACGGAACGGAACGGTAACAGAACACAGTGGCAACAGAATATATAAGTAGACAGTTAGATAGATAGGCAGTTAAATAATTGTAAAGATCTGACAAAAAATAACAAAAAGAAAAAGTTGCCTTGGTTTTTGTAGGCAACCGTGGTACGCTACGGAACGAAACGAAATGAAACGATATGAAATGAAACGACGGAGCGCAGCGATTCAAAGTACGTGATAAATTCGCAAATCAAAACTTGTACGCATAAAGCAAATAAAATGTAGTTCTTTTTCGGTTTTTGTTTTCGGATCAAACGAGTATTGCGAACTTTGGTTAGTATGTGATAAAAAGAAGTAACTAAAAAATACTTGGCGAAAGTGTTGATCAGTAAATGACAACACTTGAGCGCAATTAGCACCGCACAGTAAACGAACCAAAAACTTTGAATAACGAACATAAAACTCAGAAACAATAACATAATCATAATCATAGTAACATAAACAGAATCGTAATCAGAAAAGTTAGAATTGTAATTGTATAGATTTGCATACGTCATGTCACCATATCCAACGGTGGTCATGGTAACGACTGCCCACCAAAATGCATCGGGTATGGACTTGAAGAAGGAATTTTCGCTTCCAGCTTCCGCAAAATAAACCGCTGATGAGAAGAGTACGACGCCTAAAAAAATTGATGGGAGAAATTGCTTTGCATTGGTTCCGACTCGATTATTTCATAAACATAGGATTTCTTTTTTTTTTTTAAATATTTTTTTTTTTTTTTTTTTACTTTTGCATAATATATATAGTTTTTTCAATTATTATTATTTTTTTATATTTTTTTTTTGTAAATCAAAAAACATTTGAAATAAAAAAGAGTTTTGTAATTTAGCTTTGGGTGCCGATTCGGCTTGGCGTCCGGCAAGTCCTTGTCTGTAGGAAAGTCTCAGGCTGGATACGTATGAACGGTCCGGCAGGTAATACTCTCTATGTGTGTGGCTGTGTGATGGTGTGTGTGTGTTGGTATGTGTTGGTGTGTGTGTGAGTGGTTGTTTGTTCTGTAGTATGTGCTATACAATGTGTTAACTGAAAATCTCAATTGCGGACAAAACGGAACAAAGTGTGCAACTGGAACTGGAACCAGCAACGGCACCGGAACCGGAATCTAATGGCGTTAACAGTCATTGCAGCGTTTCCTTTTTTTGGTGGGGGGGGCACAACTACTGTTTCCCCCCTCCCACCACTTAGCTGCACGGCAATGTGTAGCACGCATTTCAGCTGGATTTCATAATCCTATTTAAAATAGTTTTCGGATGCTATTCGCAATCTTGTGACAATGCGAAACTAAGCCGCGGCATTCCCAAGCAGAAAAAAACGAGTGGGCAGGCCAATCCAATAGTGGGCGGTGCCTGTCCTGGAAATGGCAATTAAATGAAATCGGTTTCTGGTGTGCTAAGTCCTGGCCCGAGAAATATGGTGATATCATAGTCTTAAAACTCAACGACGAGGACGAGAATGAGAACGACGACGACGACGACGACTGTGGCGAGAATTCCAAGTGATGAATAGATCTGGATTTGTTTTTTTTTTTTTGTTTTTCATTTTTTTAATGTTCTATTGTTTATGTATGGTATTCGACTAGTTGGTGGCTTATAATTCTGCTTGGGATATTTGAAAACTCAAGAACAGAATCAGACAAACGAAATGAAGAACGAGAGAACCGAATGCAGGACATGCCAAAAAAGTTCACATAACACAAAATCAAAAGAACAAGTTCAAGAAAAATAGAAACAAAAAGAATAGAAAATATAATGAAAATAGTAAAATTATAAATGAAAGTAGCGCATAGTTAATGAAAACGTTAGGTAGAGGCAGTTAAACGACGAGGACAGCGATAAAAAGGGACACAAAGAGCAGGAGAGAAAGTGAAAGAGAGACAGAGACAGAGAAATAGCCAGAGAGCGAGAGCGAGAGAGAGCGGTAAATGGGGCTGGATTACAAAAACGCACAATAACAAAGGACGTCGATGCAACAACAACAACTAGAAACAGGATGAAGAGCACATTAATAGGGATCTATACAAGGCACAGCATATACAAGTAGATACATTAATAGATAGTTACATATAGAGTACAGTTATAGATACAGAATTAGCTTAGCTGACTTGCATACACATAAATATACATATATTCAAGACACATAGAATAAAGTATTTATATACATATTTTGTGGACATCATAAAATTCTGCTGTCTGTAAAAATTCCCAACTATTCCAAAACTCAATTGAAATAATCTGCGTTAGAGAGCTCTTTGGTTGTATGGAATGTGGAATGTAACAGAGTTATGGAATTGGCATGAAAAACCGAGCGGAACGTTATGGAATTAGAACACTCATTTATACAAAGTTAACAAGATGAAAAAGAAACAAGTAAGAGGTTCTAGTCGGGCGCTCCCGACTAGAGGATGCCCTGAACCCACTTCTTCCAACATCAAATGCAAATATATATACTATCCTATATTCTACTTGTCAAGTTTGGTGACTCTAGCTCTTATTATTTACCAAAATTGCTTAAAAATCGGGATTTCGATATCGATTTTTATCGATAACTTGGAAACGGGGCAAGTTATCGAATATCGAAAACAAACTCGATCTGTGCGGAGGAGGACCTACAGCTAAAATTTCAATTCTCTAGCTCCTATAGGTTCTAAGATCCTTGCGTTCATACATACGGACAGACAGACGGACCTGGCTAGACTCGGCTATCGATGCTGGTCAAGAATATATATACTTAATGGGGTCGGAGATGCTTCCTTCTGCCTGTTACATACATTTGCACAAAAACATAATAGCCTTTTTACCCATTTTTAATGGGTTCAGGGTATAAAAAACATTTAAAGATGTACAAAACAGTCGATGGAGTATGCAGACAAGCTCGCTCCATGCTCTCTATTGGAAAAACACACAGAGAGATAGAGAGAGAGCGAGAGAGAGAGAAAGATCGAGAAAGAGCGAGAGAGCCTTGCACAAATACACAAAAAGATGGAGTAAACGTTGTTAGAACGGGACAGAAACAGTACACAAATACAAATGCACTTGTTAATGAACATAAAGGACATAAAGATAGAGAGAGACAGAGAAAGTGAGAGAGAAAAATTACAGAAAGAGAGATAGAGAGAGAGAGAGAGAGAACGATAGAGTAGTCGTAGCGCTATGTTACATGGAGCAGTTAATATCTTGGTTAATTGAGTTGATACACAAATTAGGCAGCGCAGTTGCGATTAACTAGTTTGGTATTTTTTTGGTATTTGGTATTTTAGGTATTTTTTTTTGTATATTTGCTTGTTATCATTGGATTGATGTAGATGTTATGTAAGTTGTACCTCATATCACCATATCCCACCGTGGTCATGGTCACCACAGCCCACCAGAATCCGTCGGGTATGGACTTGAAAAAGGAACTCTCGCTGCCAGCCTCCGCGAAATAAACCGCCGATGAGAATAGTACAACGCCTGGGCGCAATTTCAAACAGAGATCAGCGTTAGATTAGTTTCAATTTCATTTCATATTATATATACATAAATATTTATTGGATGAGTTGGACACAAAGAAAAAAAATAAACGAAACAAATATATTTATATTTATAGAAGAAAGAAAGAGAGATAGAGAGAGAGAGAGAGAGAGAGAGAGAGTGAGAGAGATAGAGTATGTCAGTTAGTTTTCTGCTTGGGTCTGAGCGCTTATCAAAGTACGATTCATATGCATGGGGCAACCCTTAAAAAAGATCTTTTCAAAATGATTTGCAATTTAGGAAAGGAACCCCATATATTGTTCATTTTAGTGTACACGGTATGCAAGGTGTGATCGACTATAATATCATTTAGATATACATAGTATATGATGCTATTCAAAAGAGTTTTAGTACTTTCACAATATGCGCTATAAGATTGTCAAAAATATCTGAATATTATTGATTTTTTGTGTATATTTTGGTTATTTATCTTATTTCTGTTTACTTTTATATTAATCTGTGCAGAAACTATAAGAAAGGTGTTACAAAAAAGATATTGCAAGTGATAAAACGTTTAAGAAACTGGGTGTAAATCACATTATATAGCAGGTAAGTATGTCTCTGTGTCAGTTGTATCAGGTTATATATGAGTATATAATTGGTTAAAATTTGTGTATTGTATATATATTTGTGTGTATTGTGTGTGTGTTTTACATAAATAGTTCGCAAAATATTACAAATCGAAATAAAGGGAAATGCTCACAACGACAACGAAGTCTTCGGCTTAGTTCGGCCGAAGTTCCAATGCACAAATGTTGAGATCGTGGCGAGTTTCTGGCCGAGCGAAGGCTCATCATTTGTGCAACACTACAATTCAGCGCAATAGGCAAACGAGAAGTTATCGATCTATCGATAAATCGATTTAATTGTCCTTTTTTGAGGTTAGGTTAGTAATGCTTCTAGATTGTTGCAACTAGCTAGTATTTAATATGACGCTATGTATTTTCTATAAATATTTAGTATTTTATTTTGTATTTCTATTTATCTTTTGTTTGTTATTGTAAGGATAAACAGGAACTAGCTAGTTGAGTACTTTGTACAATACGAAATACATACGTTATTTGTAAATTTTAGATAATATGATATATTATATATATGTATATATATACTACACTACAGCAAGGCAAATGGTATACGAAAATATGAAACATATGGGGGAAAAAAATTAGTTAATATGCTTCTGTGTGCAACGGCCACATAGATGAAGATATATCCATAAGCGATCTATAGTTCCTATAAAGTACATATATGAGCCCACGTTGTGGGTACTGTAGAGTTATGCTAAACTAGTTTAGTTTGTATGCTGTTTGTTATCATAATAGATGCATGGGTACATAGGAACCGATCTACATGGCAGGCGCTAGTACTTAACTAACTAACCTGCGTTACGGTTTTAGCTTTAAGAATCAACACAGCAATGAATATGATCTAAAAACTAAACAACAACAAAATATAATAAAAAGACAAAACTCAACTCAACGCAAGGCAATCGAACTGAGAAACCTCGTTGGAGAATTTTGTACAATTTGGTTCTTTTAATATACACAGTTTGTGGAATATATATATAGATGTACACTATATATATATCATATATATATATACATACCTAATGGTTAGAGGTTAATAAGTTAACAGATACAACAACAAACTATAAACTAAAAGCCAAAGAAACGACATCAAAAACAGCGTAGATGAAGTTACGTTTACAAATACGATAACGATTACGATTACGATAACGAGTACGGTTACGATAACGATTACGGTTACGGTTACGGTTACGTTAACGTAATGCGAAACAACTTGAATATGTTAAAACGTGAACAACAATACAAAATTTTTATATATATGTATATATAGGTAAGTATATGTTTAAAATAAGTATTTTTTTTTTGTTACTATCCATTCTTCAAAAACTTTTGTTTTTTTTTCGCTATCTAATGTTGCTAGTATTTTTCTTCTTCTTCTTGGACAATTCAACCCAAAGAAGTTTGCCAATTTTAAGGCATATTATGCGCAGTTTGTGCAGGAAAAAAACATAGAAGGGAACATGGCGAAAGCATGGAAATTTTCACAAAAAAAAGGCAGAAAATACTAATAAAAGGAGTTGAAAATAAAAAAAATACTATAAGAATGATGGAATGATTGAATGAACTGCAACAAAATACGCATGAACCTTAAAATTGCCAACGACTTTAGCGGGTGGGCGTTTATAAAAACCATAAAAATTGCGTTTTTACACTGTCAAAGTATATCAGGAGTAATAGACTAAAATTCGAGTACATTGACATTGATTTGTTTTTCTAGCCAAAAGACGATGAAATTTTTTGGTTTATTTCTATATATATATATATATTATATATATCGATTTTACTGTTACGTTTACTAATACCAATACTCTAATCGACTAACTCAATCTGATCCGGACCCAAAAAAAAAAAAAATAAAAAGATATAGTATATATTTGTACTAACTGTCGCATATTTTGAAGATATTACTTAAGCTAATTAGTAGACGACAATATTATATGGTATATATACGTAGTGGATAAGTACACATACATATATCAGTACATATACATGTATGCATGTATATATGTATGTATGGGTATCACGCTCTAGGGGCGCCTAGGTGTATGCTGCATCCGGGTTTAACTAGATAAGCTATGCGTATTATGTAACTAAGTAGTTGGTTTCTCGTTTAGTTTAGTTTAGTTTAGTTTATCGTATATTTCGTATATATTGTATGGGCTTGTTTTATTCTTGATGGTATTTTCATGTATACGTAAAATATACTGTAATTGTTAAGGTAATAATTAGCATTAACTAAGTAGATGTAGAGTATATTACTTTAATGTAATGTTTAGTTCAGAGTTAAGGATCATAGCATTTGGAGCATAGATCTAATATTTATTATTTATCATATGGATCCCAAGTAAGATAAAGCATATGCTTAATTGACTTCAACTGTGTGTGGAATTTACTCAAAAACTGACCAAAAAAACAGAAAAGATCATTCCAAAGATGATCTTCAATAGATGAACTTGAGCTCTGGGTTTTTGATTTGGGTAATTGAAATGACAAATGAAAATTGTTAAAAAGCATATAAGTTGGCTTTGTATATATATATATATTTTCGCTCGATTTTCTATATGTATATATATTGATTAATTTGCTTTTAAGGGGTTTGGTATTTTTTTTTGAGTATTTTTTTTTTGTATTTATTGGTATTTTGGTGTTGTAAACAAATAGTGAGGAGTTAAAAAGTGTGCTGGCTGTTATGTACTTAAATTATATAAAGTATATCTAAAATATTACTTTTTTTTGTTGGTATTTTTTATAAGCAGGAGTTCTTTTATGTTGTTGTTGTAAACTTTGTGTTTTGCCTAAACGTTAGGTCTGTCTGAGTATTGTGCTTAGTTGAGGAGTTGAAGTTGTTGTGTTAAGAGTTGCGAGTAGAGTTAAAAGGTCGCTGGTCGTAAAGGTCGTTGTTTATATCAAAGTTAATTGATAGATTGTTTGGTACATACTTGTATGTAAGTTAGCTGTTTTATAGTTAGGTGTAAAACATGGTGTGTGTGTGTGTGTGTGTGTGTGTGTGTGTGTGTGTGTGTGCGTGTGTGTGCTAGTTGGTTGGTTTGTTGTTTGTAATTGGTTTGTTGGCCGCTTTGTGGTTAACTTACCTATAAATAAGAAAAATATAAGTAAACCTAATTCCCGCATTGAGGCTTTCAGAGTTCGTCCTAATATTTGTAAACCCTTCGAATGCCTAGATAACTTAAATATTCGAAATACTCGAACTAATCGTATCACTCGTAATATTGCCAAGGACATAGCCTGATTCGATGACTTGTCCTAAAAATTTATAATTATTTATAGATTTGTAGATTGATGTATGCAACAGATTCAGTTAAGTATTTCATTATGTGTGAGTATTTATATATAAATATATTATATATATGAGCAGTATATATAAACATACACATGTTAATAAATGCACATATGTATATATATCATATATAAATATATATGTGCATAGGTGATTATCTCTGTATATATTTATATAGCAGTTAATGTATGCGTGTGTAAGACTGTGTGCAGCTGGTTTTCATTTGATTCGTGTCAAATAGTTGATTTTAGTTTTAGTTAGTTAGTAATATACAACAATAATTCGTACTGTTATACGGATATTACAAGAGCACTAAGATAGGCATTTTATAGGTAAGTATCAAGTATATATATTACGTAGGCAGAAGCATTGCTATCAAATCATAAGCTGATTATATATATATATATATACTATATATATGCACATGTTCAATGTTTGTCGCAACTGATTTGATCACATCCATATACATATGTAAGAAGAATTTGTTTTTAAATAGAGAAATCATAAATTTATAAGCAGGCAATTTGTTTTTTTTTTACTCATATAAACAAAAACAAAACAACGCGACGAGTTTTAGAATTTTCGGTAATTTTCTTGTTTATCAAACAAATTAGTAATAATACATATATTTATTTTTTATCATATACAATGTACATGTTTGTAGCAGTAGCAGTGTGTGTGTGTGTGTGTGTGTGTATGCGTGCGTGTGTGTGTGTGAGTGTAATTTAGCATTACAGTTTTGGCCAAACAAAAATCTCATACCTGTGGACTGACTGGCGCTTTTGGAAGATTTAACGTATCCTCCTCTTCGGCAACGACAGTCGCTAGTGTTATAAAGTACGGAATGATGGCGATTATGTCGATAACATTCATGACATCCCTGCAGAAATTTAATTTGTTCGGACATGCGAGGAACCTGCGCGGGCGCAACACAGAAAAAAAAAAAACAACGCGATATGACAGAAACACAAACAAGGAAAAACATAAAGAGACAAAGAGAGAGAAAGTTTGAGAGAGAGAGAGAGAGAGAGAGAGAGAGAGAGAGAACATTTGAGCCAGAGACAAACAGAGTAAGTTAAAGAGTAATACAGTGAGAAGGAAAAAGCAAAAAAAAGAAAACGTACAAATATTGCATATATATATCAACATGGTCTATCAATTATATGAAATTTATTACAAACTAGGCGTAATTGAATAATAAATAATAAACCTAAATTTATACCCCAAGGCTGGCTGCTACAGCTTATAGCCTTTAATGTCAGCTATAAAGCTGAAGACGTTTATCATATCATAATTGCCCGATTATGTCTAAAGTCAATTTATCTGCTTTCAGTTCAGGGATCTTGGCTGTAAAAGCATATCTAGAGGATTTTTCCTTTTTTTCTCAAAACTACTTACTATAATTCTTCATAAACCTTTTCAAATTCTAAGAAAAAATTCTTGAATGATTTTTAAATTAAGTTTACGGCCAACAACTCGAACTAACTATCTACTAAGTGACTTGTTTTACACATTTCTGCACCTAGATTTGAATTATTTAAATATTTTACCAATTTTAATGAAATACTTAAGTTTTTAATTAAGAAATATAATTTTCTTGCCATACTTAACAAATTTGTGCCACAAAATTGCTTCTACCAAATAAGGTTATGCTTTATCCTACTTAAACTGTTTTTCTTTCCTTCATTTGAAGCACATTAGAAAAAGCAATGGTTCGACTCGGTTAGCGCATCTGATTAGGTGAAAGATTCAGCTCGTTCTAAGCAAAAAAAAAAAAAACTGCGGGTTCGATTCAAATGCGATTTTCAGCTTTCGGCTCAATTGGAATACTTTGAGCAACCAGTAAGGAAGGTTAATCTAGAACTACGACTAAGAATGCGTTATATTACACGAAATAAACCTAAAGAGTTTAACTATGCGAACTGAATGCATGTGAAAAAAATCGCAACAGGTGCACAGCAGCGCCCCCTGGCGTTCAGATGAGCCTAAACATCTTAACTAGTTTAACATTCCCAACATATACTTAGAAACTAGAGCTTATATTGTAATATAAAGTATTAATGCTCATACCTGACAGTTAGTTCAAATGTAAACCAAATAATACATAACGTTTCTATAAGGAAGAAGGGATCTGTGATGTCAGGCACCTCGTCTTCCTCTATTTTTGTGCCATTTGTTGTTGTATTGAACACCTAGAAAGGAGAATTACAAATGACAAGAAACAAAAAGCATTTAAACAACTTAGATCAGATCTCTATCTATATATATATATATGTATATATATTGGTCTTGGCCTTGGAGAAGTACGCACCTTGTAATGCTTAAATTCGGGTAATGTTTCTAGACAAAATATAACAATTGATAGCAATATAACAAATACACTAATTATGGCTACAACTCTGGCGGCTTGCGAGCTCTCTGGGTACTCAAAGAGCAGCCAGACTTTTCTTTGTTTCTCATTATCCGGTAATGGTCTTTCTTCCTCTTTAATAAAGCCTTCATCCTCTCTGCGTATAAAGATAATAGAAGATCAGGTGAGCTTATTTTAATTAATGTGCATGTGTGTGTGTATGTGTGGAAGCTTAAAGTATAGTATAGATTTGTTTTCGTTTGGTTAGGCCCTAAGCAGCGATTTGGTTTGGCAGCCAATTGGGGAGCTAATCAAAATTAGGTGTTGGCAATCGTTAATCGACTTCGATAAATGGCAACTTAAAATCGATAGCATGTGAAGATTAGGTAGAGTTCTATTGAAATGATATTTGGAATGAATCGAGAGTTAACTTTGATTCGTTGCACAAATTGTCGCCGAGTGGATTCCTCTTTGTTCTCTTTGGCTTCTTCCTCTTTTGCAGCTGAGCTCCGCCTGGTTCTGGGGCTCACGCTGGGGCCTGCACGGCACGGACCGAGCACAGTGCCCCCCTTTTTCTGCCGTATGAACAAAATTTTAAGCTGGTGGTCAAGTGATTAACAAGTGATTCGCCAACGGCCTTCAGGTTTCATTCTCTCGTTCGTTCGATTGTCCAAGTCGCTTACTGTATGCATGTGAGAGTGCGTATGTGGGTGTATGTGTGTGTGTGTGTGCTTCCTTTGTTTTGTGATAAATGCAATTCTCATGAAAACCGCAAAATATGTAAAACGTTCAATAAATGCCGACATAAGTCGATTGAATGAATAACCGCAAGTCAATAGCTATGTCCATAAAACCAATAACAAGAAGAACAAAAAGAGCGGTATGTGCCTGTGTCTGTGTGGGTGTGTGTGTTTGGGTGGGTGTATGTGTTAACCATTTGCTCATTCATACAATGCCTGAAGTATGAACACAATATTGTGGCTGCCAATTGAATAAAGCCATAGGAATTGGATAATCGGAATTCTCGTAGCTGAGTGAAGGGCAAATCAGTCGAAGGGGAATTCGAATTTCATAATCCAGCTGCCATGTTTTATGTTTTCCCCCATATTCCGCTTCCCTTCCTCAATGATTAAAGGTTTTAGGTAAGCGAACAGGGCGTTAACAATTTGTTAAGGCCAGTTTATTCAAGTTAAATGTTCCACACGTAATGTTTCAGGTCTTACATTTTGCCTGCTCTTACACACTTGAAACGACCCAAAGGAAAAGGATGTTGGACAAAGAGTTTGACAAGCAAGACAATTGGATTGTTCCTCTTCAATGTTCCGTTTGTTTGTATAACATTTTACCATAAGGAATTTAAGATATTTTGATTGGAAATTGAAATTAATTTGCGTATTGTTGCTTTATGTTTCATATGCCAAATACCTTATTCCACTTATAAAGTTATCATACTCGTTTCGTTTTCCGTTTTGCATATGCCGTGATCCATTCACAATTTCTCATATTCTACATAACTTGTTGGGTATAATGCTATATTTGTATTGCTTTATATGTCATGTTTCATAAACCATGTTCCATATTTTATGTACTATATACAATGAAGTATATGTCATGTTTCATTTCCCATATTGCACATGCAATGTTCCATATGTCAAACTTGACATGTAGCTTCTAGAATAGTATATATATTTGCATTTGGTGCTGGGTTCAGGGTATCCCCTAGTCGGGAGCTCCCGACCAGAACCTCTTACTTGTTATATATTATGATTCATATAGAACATATTTTCTACCGCTACATATGACATTCCATTTATCACATTTTATGCCTTCTGTGTTGTGTTTTGCTTCTCATATTCCAACTGCCATATCATTTGCATCATTCTCCATATGCCATGTTCCATGTTCCATGTTATCATGTTCCACATACCAAATTTCAGACCGAATCTCATATGCCACATTTCATTAGGCGTATTTCATGCTGATGCCATGTTCCACAGCCCAAGCTTAATATTCCAAGTTCGAAATGAAATGAGTGACTAAAGGAACTGGTTCGCTTGAACTAGTTTATGTGCAAATGATGCAAAATCGAAGTAGGTCTTGAATGCTTCTTCAGAATGATAGCGAATACTTAAAAACTGCAACTTATGCTTATGTGCAAACTTAAGTACTATATTGGTTACATAATATGTCTGTGTGTGTGTGTGTGTGTGTGTGAGTGTGCATGTGTTTTGCGTTTGTGTGTCTTGGTCAGGTGTCTACGTGCCGTGTTGCATGCCTTGTGGGTTAGGAGCTTGTTTCAACAATTTGCTGCCGCCAATAAGCAAAAACCAATTCGCGCTTTGCTGCATTTCAATTGCGGTAAGTATTTGTTTTTCAATTACTATGAGTATTTTTTTTTGTTATATTTTCGTGTACTTTTTGGAATTTTAGTTTTTAAGTAATAATTTGTGGGGCAACAGGCTTACCTGAATTTATTAATTGCTTGATCACCTAATTCATAAAATTTTATTTCTTCACTAAATACGTCTAAAGGGACATTGACCGGTCTCCGTAGTCGGCCACCTGTGAAGAAAAGGTAAGCGCATCGTAATTGCAGGTGAGCGTGTGCATGTGTGTGCGTGTGTGTGCGTGTGTGTGTTTTAGAGAGAGAGAGTTGCATGTATTTGGCATGTAGTTAGGGCGGGTTGGGGTCAGAGAAGAGAAGAGTAAAAGTGGAAAAAACATTAGCAAATTATTCGTTTCGTTTTGATGCGAATTGAGTTTTCTGTGAATGGCACTCACTTGTTATTCATTTGGGAATATGCTTACCACTCTGATAATAGTATAAAATCGCATCGAAGCTCGGACGACTACGGTCAAAAAAATATTCATTTCTAAGCGGGTCAAAGTACCGTAATCTCCGAGCTGGATCCCCAAGCAGTGTGTCCGGGAATTGATTTAGCGTACGCAGTTGTGTCTCAAACCTTAACCCGCTTACCTAATGAATGAATAATGAATAGCATAAATAATCACACATATAGTATATATTATTTTTATATATTTGCAATCAAATATTTACATTTATAACGACTCTCTCGCAGAAATCATGATCGTGAGGAATGGGTTCAAAGTGTTGTGGTCCGCCACCAAAGCCATGACCAGCCCCCCCTTCTTCGTCTTGACTGCTCAATTTGGGCAAAGACCTGTAATAAAATAAAACAAATTAATACAAATACAACATTAATAACAAAAATTTGCAAAAAACAATCATTTTCAAAAGGCAGCATTTCAAATTTTTGGGCACTTTTGATATTTCAGTATTTCTTCAGCTGCTTTTATATCATCCCAGATTAACATGCAACATTTGTTCTTGTTGCATTAATTGAAGTATTTGACATTTCAAAAATTTGGTAAAACAAAGTTAAGCGTTTTATTCTGTTAATTGTTTAAGAATGTGGCACGAAGAGAGTATATAAAAACAATGTGATAAGGGGAGCGTGAGAGCAGGGCCAGAGGATTCAATAAGAATGTGACAGCAAAGCAAGATTCGTAAATCTAGGCGCTCTCGGGCAAATGGAAGAAAGCCAGAGAAAGAAACACTACTGCAATTGCGTTTCTTCTGCCCATCACAATGGCTTTTGCTCACTAATCAACGGGGAAATGTACTTATTCGGATAGTTGAACCAATATACCCGATTACACTTTGTAAAATAGTAAAAGTTGAATAAATCCTTGTTCCTCACAACATTGTGCCTTTATTGTGCGTGGTGGCAGCCCCAAAAAGTTTAATCTAAGGTTGCCACAGTGATATATATATGTGCAACGCATATTTTACTGTTATTTCCTGTTAACCACAGTTGCCAGTCGCATATTCTACAGTTATTGTAAGTGCTGGCAACCCCAACAAGTTCAACCAAAGTTGTCACAGAATAACAAAAATATCTCGCACATTAAACTTTTATTGCAAGTGATGGCAGCCCCAACCAAAAAAAACCGGAGTTGCCACAGCTTAACCAAAAACAGCTCGTTCTCGTAATCGTATTATTGGAGTCGAACTACCAACTGACAAAGCTTCGCAGGGTATTTCGACTAGCAGACGACCTCGTTGCGCTCGAGTCTAGTGTAAATGGCCAATAAAAATCAACTATTGTTATAAATTCGAATTTGTTTTGAGTAAATTGTTTATGAAATTAAATATACAGGAGATGCATTATGCAGCAAGCAAATCAAATGCTGAGCTGTAATTGATATTTTATATTTGGTATACATTATATACCAAGATTTAGTGTTTAGTATGTTGCATTGGGCATGTGTGGCAAGCCGCATGTGGCATAGAGGGCTCCATTCAAAAACCATTTAATGCGCATTCAACTGGCGGCAAATAGCAATATTTTTTTGGCCCAATGCCCTGCCACCACGCCACACATCGTAGTCGCAATCGCAGGTTGGAGTCGCCCCCGCGGCTGTACAGGAAGGCAATAAACGTTTACACATGTAATTGAAATTGTATTACAATCACATAGATACACCCACACAGACACACATGTGTGTGAGTAAAAGGCGTTGCATGTGAGGAGGCGCCATCGCTGGCAGAGTGCCCAAAATGACAGCCAAAAGCATTTTATGCAGCGTTTCGCCCTTATCGCTGATGTTGCCAACAATGTGCAGCTGCTTTTTTCTTCTCTTCATTTTTTTTCCGTTCGAATACCCTGCACACACTGAAGGGTCGTCTCTGCCGTAGAACACTCTAAATAGCGGCAAGTTTTTATGTTGCTGTCTCTTCCGATCCTAATACTGCGAGTTAAGAAAATGCTTAGTTTGGTTTATAGCACAGCGTCTTAGGTTAAGTGTTGTCTTCTTTTCAAGCCATATTCTGGCGTGTGGACAGCGCGAATCTGTTTCTTGACAAAAGTTTAGAAGAAGAGCGGTAGCCAAATGGCTACGAAAATCTTTTATACAGAGGCTGTATTTCCGATCAATTATTCCCATATAAGCCATATGATATTGTTGTCTGATATAATACGACTCTGCAAAGAAATTGAAGCTCATACTTGCCAAGCTAGATAGATATACGAGCTTCTTAACAAGCAAAAAAGGTTTTTCAGCCGATCCCATCTATGGCAGCTATTTATTATGGAGCTTCGATCTGCCTTATTCCAAAATATAAACTCCTGCAACAAGACGCAGCTCTGCAAAGTTTAAAGACCAAAGATTGTATAGCAACAGAACGATGGAACATGCTACAAAACTTAATCAGGAATATATATATATTATAGACTTGTATATGGACTATATAGCCTGTGCATTACGCAGTGCTGAGAGTCCAACAAAACTTGTCGATGGTTCGATGCAGAGCTCCTGTCCTTAGTTTTGGTGCGTGAAACTGGCTTAACACATTGCTGAACCAGCATCTTGGTTCAAATCTATATGAATAAATCAATACTTAAAAACCAAAACTTAAAGAATACTTAAAAGAGTCACAGATGTAGCCTGCTGTGCGCAGTGCTGAGAGGTCGACAAAACAAAACATAGTTGAATTTGATTAAGGTATATTTAAATTACAAGTAAATGGCAGGGCATTTGTCAGTCGAGCATTCGAGACTATTTTTTGGCTGTCGAGGCGTTGTTGCATGGCATGTTGCCTACTTTTGGGCGCCCGGCATTTAATTAAGCGTGTAAGTGCACGGCAGGCGGGCCAAAAAATCCAAGCAAGCCCGCAGCCTGCCAAAGCGCCTAAGCCCCACATTCCGCCCATCCCTACCAACCTTCCTACCCGACCGGACTGTCTTAATATTTTGGCCACATAATTGCATATTTGATGACGCGCATAGATACACGGTTCAAGTTGTGGGGCTTGTGCATAATTGAAAGGCCAAGGGGAGGCGAATTGTTGGCCAAATGCAACGTGGACTGGGCCTTCAGTCGAGCGAACGCGACTCAATTGACCGAACGCCGCGGCCATGTTGCATGCGACGCGAGCACTGCCGCATGACGTCAGCGTCCGTCTAACGGGTATGCCTTTTATGTTACCAGAAGCGGAATCTGTGCATATGGATAATTAAACATGGGCACACTCGCACACACAAAACACACACACAAACACACACACACGTAATGTCAACAAACAATTGAAGTTTTATGCAAAACGCCAACACAAAACAACTTGGCGGCAGCTGTGGCTATGTGTGTGCGTGTGCCTGTGTGTGCTCAGGTTGAGTATTCATTCACACACACACTCCTTTACACACACAAACACACACATACACCAACAATGCGGCCAGCCTTTGTGTGTTTATCCATGCAAATTGTGAACTGCAGCTGTTGAGCTCTCACTCTAGCACACTAGACATATACATATATATGTATGTGTGTGTGTGGATGTGTTTGTGTGTGTAGGTGTATGTATATGGGTCAGCGGCACGGCTGTGACGTCATTGTGCAAGCATTGTGCCACGCCGTTTGTCGACCTATTTACAAGCCGGGCTAACACTTCCACTTGCGCTTCCACTTCCACTCGCCATCGCCCTTTGCTTTTGCACGCCGATTCGCAATTCGGATTCGGCGCCGCATTCTGATTGGGTTTCGGTTTCGGTTTTGGATTCGCTGCTGCACTTCCGGTTGTGGCAGTCATTGCATAAGCTGCTGCTGAAGTTCAATGCGATGCCAAAGCCAAATCAAAAGCAGGTCGCAGCTCATAAATCTTATGGCCAGCATCTTGGTGCATGCCTCTGCCTCTTTCCTCTGCTAAGGAGTGCCGCCCAACGCCCGCCTCCCCACTCACCCGGCTTAAACACCTTCTCTCTCTTTCTCTTTCTCAATAGGCCGCTGTCTCTCTTTCTATGTGTGTGTGTGTGTGTGCTCTTGTCTGTGCATGCCGGTCAAGGCAACTCGAGATATCTGCTCTCGCACTCGCAGTCTGTCCTCAAACACAGTAGCCCCGCCGCCGCTCCCTGCTATCGCTAACCCCCCTCAACAGCCTGCTTCGACACGTTTATATTGCAGTTGACTCTATTTTTAGCCCATGTCTTCGTAGAGCATATACGTTGTGCATGATGTGCACATTTCTGATGCTGCGGCACGTTCTGTTTCCGTTTCCTTCGCTTTCTTTTATTTGTCTCCCTCTCTACTCCCCCCCCTCTACCACTCTTTCTCCCTTTCTTTTGCTGCTGTGGGGCCAATTAATGGCGAAAAATTAAATGCAAATGCAGCAGCAGCAGCTGCAGAGAACGCTGCGACAGTCGCGAGCCAAATACGTGACATCAATTTGGACAACTTGGCCCCAAGAGCCTTGAACTGGCGCATCTACTTAATCAAGTGCGAGTGTGTGTGCCTGTACGTGTGTGTGCGCCTGTCCGTGTGTGTCTGTGTGTGTGTGCAGTTAATCAAAATCGCTGACAGTAAAAACTGCTGCAAATGGCAATCATTGAAGAAGATGACAAATCTATTGCATACCCCCAGGGGCGAGAAGTGAAAATATCATAATCTAAAGATATTAAATATACAGAAACGATTTCTTCAATTTAGCAATTTCTTTGATTAATAGAAGTTTCTTCAATTTATAAGAAATTTATAAAGAGAAATCCATTTTAATCCAAATTAATAAAAAAAAATGCATCAAATTTATATTCTTTAATATATTGAAAATATATTAATTGAATTCAATCTAAAAAATATTTATCAAAAGTAATTTCAATAATTTATAGCAGAATATCAAAAGAAGCTCCTTAAATTTGTTAAAAATATATCAAAAGCAAGTTCTTCGATTGATATAAAATAAATATTTGTTTTATAAAAAAAAATAAAGTGTAGGTTTGGTTTTAGTTGATTCACAATTATAGTTGGGGTTCGATTTGGGACTTGGTTTTCTGCTGAGCATACCTCGATGTGTATCGATCGATATGTATCGATAATTCAAATCGATTTAATTTGCAAAAGTTGGTCTCTTCTATATCAATTTCTTTATAATTTAAACACGCTGCCATTTCTAGCTAAAAATGTTGGTGCACTTTAAGAGAAGCGCTTCGCTCGGTGTATTGTGATATGTATCTGGTGGGAATGGGAATTGCAATTCGATTTTTAATATGAGTCCACGTGTGGCAGTGTTGTTGCCCCATGTTGAAAGTAGCCTTTGCTGTGGCATGCAAATAGATAAACAGACTGTGTATAAGAGAGAGCGAGAGAGAGAGAGAGGGAGGGAGGAAGCGACGAAGAGGAAGAGCTGTGGCAGACTGGCGTCGCGTGGCAAGTGCTGAAGACAGCGTTGCAATCAATCGGGCAGGAATCACGGCCAGCAGAGGCGGCAAATTATGCAAATCCGGCTTTGAGCTCGAGGCCTCTATGCCACCAGCGGGGGCACTAGTTGTATCCCAGCACCCCACCCCACCCCCCCTCTTCCCTATGCAGCACCACCCCCAACGGGAGCAGCTTGGTTGTTTTGATGTTAGCTGACCTTGGCCAGCGCAACTTTGCGTGCACAATTCGTGTTTGCTGTTATTTTTGGCAGCAATTCTCAAATTGTGCGGTGGCCAACATGCAAGCGACGCTTGTTGCTATTGTGCCGCCAGGGCCAGGGCAGGTGCGGCACGTGCGGCTGGCTCGGCAGGTGGGTGGTTCGAATCCTCTGTACACGTCAGGCATTTTAAATGTGTTCCGCTGTGCCGCCTTGTTGAAACTTTAGCCCAGCTCGTTTATTATCCAAACAGCAAACTGATGGCGACTAAGGCAAACGTGTACGAATGCATGCAGCGGGACTGCACGACCGACCTGATACCCTCTCATTACCCAACAGACTTGTCAAATGCATAAATACATTTACTCAATACGCATGCCTGCTTAAGATCTGTTAACATATAAACTAAATGGACGCGCTTTTAAGCAAGCTTTGCTGGCGCTTCTTATAATGTACAGGGTATACTGACAGCTAAGCGCGCAAGTTACAGACATAGCAGTTGAATGTATCTTCGAGCGAAGCGTGTTCAAGTGTGCTTCAGCCACGGACAGCAGTTGTCCTTTTTCCTTTTTTGTTATTTTTTTTATTTTTATTTTGTTTTCTTTGCAATTCTCTCATACATTTATTTTATTTTTCCCTTCTTATTTCTTTTTATGTTTTTTTTTTTTTTCGCTGGCAACTTCACGGATTCCCTTAAGTGATGTAACTGCTGGCAGTCGGTCTTTGGGCTGCCCTTTGCCAGATGCCTAAGTGCAGAACGTGATTGCAGTGCGCTGGCATGAAAATGGCTAATTGGATTGGTAGAGAGCTCGATATGACCGGGCTACTTCGGTGATATGCAATCAAGCTTAAAAGTAATTTGATTTTCGAGCCGCTGAAGTGCCGTGTTTGGGTCGGTGGGCGGTGGGGGTGGACGCACATTGACAGGCTTAATTTGATTAATTAAATTTCATCGATTAATATTGAACGCGCATTGTCCGTACTTGACAATCGATTTAACATACACATTTGACAATTAGTTCTGTGAGTTGTTGAAAGATATATCGATGGCTTTTCAGTTTCTTATCGTTGACATATATCGATTGACAGAGTTCGGTTGAATCGGGCTTATTCGCTGTTGCGCAATCAAGTTTAACCGTAATTTGATTTCGCTTTTGGTTGATTTTGATTGACTTCATTTTATCGATAAATATTGATCAGGAATTGTCTATATTTCACTGTTAATTGTCTGTAGCATTTGCACTTGTTAATTAGTTTTGTGTATTATTGAAATCTATATAGATTGCTCGCCATTGCTTATTGAAGGAAAAGCTCGATAGAACTGGGATTTTTCATAATCATGATCGATCAATTTCGATCATGCATTGTCCAAAGCATTTACTATTACCGATAAGTTTCAAGTATTATCGATGAATGGGAATTACCTTAAAAACTTAAATTTTTATATTGTTTTGATTGATCAATGAAAACCGATTATGCACTGTCAATTATTTACAATTTTTAGTTGTCTTGTAAACGTTTATCGAAAAGTTTTTGAAACCTTTCCCTCTAAATTACTTATCGATAATATGCATTTATCGAGTCACACGAAAACTAATTCTGTTTAATATTGGCAAGCTGCGAAATGAAGAACTATGAGGAAGATATGCAATAGCTTTATCAAGACACTTTGTATAAACTTCAATAATTATCGACACCAAGCTTATCAATAGTAGGAATGAGAATCGTTTCTGCTCATTAACTTCACAGCTAATTGAATGTAAACAGAATATAATCTTGTACAGCTTTTATTGAAAATCCAATTGAAAACTTGATGTTCAGCAAATTTGACCGTTTGCTTATATGCTCAGCTATTTTTATATAAGCATTAATCTAGCTGAGTGGGCGAGTCATTTGCAGTGTCAGCTGGTGGCAACAATGTGGAATGATACTAGTTAATAGACTTGATAGACACAATGGACAGAATTGGCTTTACGGCTTTCTGGCTTTTTGGCTTTGTGGCTTTCTGGTTTCTCTGATTTCCTGATTTTCTGGACACACTAGGCGGCAATGCCAATTGGCAGAGAACTAGCTGAATGCGCGACCAAGTGTCAAGTTCTCATTATGGCTTTGACATGCGGTGTTAATTTTTATGCCCATACAAGAGCTGGCGCAAGGACGAAGGCGAAAAGGAGCAGTTGATATAGATAAATGCTTGATAAAGTCGTGGCCATAATAAACGTAACAAGCCGAATGTAAACAACAAAAGGCGACCAAGTTAAGCGAAACACAAAGCACAACGCCAGAGACAGCCCAAAAGCGAGCCACAACAAAGTGCGAGCGTGTGTGTGTGTGTGTGTGTCGTGTGTGGCATTGTTTGGGAGGCCGCCTTTGTTGCTCATGTTGCTGACGTTGACGTCGCTTGTCGCCTGTCGCTGCCAGCAAGGATCAAAAGTCAAGAACAATGACAGCAGCGGCGAAACAAAACAAAACGGCAACAAAACGGCAACAAATAAAGCAAAGGTTGCAAAGTCAAGTTGCAAGTTGAAATATGCGGCAATTGTTCGACTTGGCTGCCACAGCAGACGGCCGAGAAGTGCGACAGGCCGGGCTTAGATTGGGATTAAGTGAAAGTCTAAGCATTTTAGCTGTTGGCCAGCCCACACCCAATCAGCATTGCGGCAAGTTCTTCTCGGGTTCAATAGTTTATTTGCACTTCAAGCTAAGTGCCACACCCACACCCACACACACACACACACACACACATACACATCTCATTATCAATGTCAAACGGATGTCAATTCGCATTGAGTTGATTATGGGGCATATTGTCAAAGGATATTGTTATGTCTCAATGCAGACCCATCGATGCCCCAAAAAATGTTTACGATGATGAGCATTGTTGTTGGCTGTTAACAGCGGCTGTTGCTGCTGTGACTGCTGTCAATGTCATTGATGCCACATTGCGCATACGCCACATAGACAGGCAGTAAATTGGCCATATATAAACATATATGTATCCATATATTTCAGTGTGTGCGTATGCGTGCGTGTGTATTGGGCGACCTAATGCTGGCCAATTTGAGCAGCCGACTCTGGCGCTTCTGCATATATGCCATTGTCAGCCACGCTGTGAAGAGTTGACATAGGCAGCTAGCCCTTGGCCCCTAATACCGCAAAAACCCCTACGCTACCCTCTGTCTATATTGCAGGTCACACACACACACACTCACACACACGCACGCATACACATTTGTGAAATAAACTGCAGAGAACACAAAATGCCAGCGCCAGCGCCTGTCGCTATGCAATGCAATTTTGTTCACCAGCCCAACCACGCCCCAAAGCCCCAAAGGGCAGGCGGAGCAGAACGTACACAGCCAAACCAAAAAAATAAAAACAAAATAATAATAATACTTATATATAAATGACAAAAATAATATTTAAAATAAAAAAATTACTAAAATGTTCCAGAACGTGCGATGCCATGTGCTAGCTGCAAAGATTGCCAAAGGTTTTCCATATTAATTTGGGTCATATTAAATTTATATTAAATTTATTTAATTGATGCTGACGACTCGAACTTTTGAAATTGTTTAAGTTTCTGTACATAAATGTGTGCGCACATCAAATCGAATTAGAGGGACACCAGGCACAAAGAAAGAGTTCTAAAAGTTACGAATATATTCTATAATATTCGATATCAGCAGGATGCCAGTTATCAGAGCTCCCGAAGCAGGTTGGGAAGATTGCAAATGTGCCATATACAGGCATGATTATGTTTAACATCATATGTTGCCAAAAATACAATAGACATTTAAATTTGATACCAAAAAACTGTAAGACACGAATACACATATATATGTATGTGCCTACTTTAGGTAATAAATGGTATGTATGTTATGTATGTGGTGTATGTTATGCATGTCATGTATGTTGTGTATGTTGTGTATGTTGTGTATTTGATGAATGTTATGTATGTTATGTATTTGACCTATGTTATGTATTTGACGTATGTTATTCATGTTGTATGTTGTGTTTGTTGTGTATTTGATGTATGTTATGTATGTTGTCTACATTATTAATGTTATGTATTTTGTGTATGTTGTGTATGCTGTGTATTGTGTTAGTTGTGCATGTTGTGTATGTTGTGTATGTTGTGTATATTATGTATGCTATATATGCTATGTATGCTTTGTATGCTATGTATGTTATGTAGGTCATGCAAGTTAGTCCGTAGAACTTGTTCAGCATTTTGCAGAAATGTTAATGAAAGTTATAAATGTTCTATAAATCATAATATCGCTTCGTTTCATTCATTCTAGTTTACTTTATTTCATTCACTACATTTCATTTCAGTCTATTTCAGCTATTTAATTTCATTCGTTTCATATCTTTTCAGTACATTCATTCCATTCCATTCCATTCCCTTACATTTAATAACATTCATTCCAGTTTCACCCCCATCGGGAATAACCATTAGGATCAATGTGGTTTTGTTTTCATGTTTTAGCCAACATTTACTCACAGCATTAATTACGAAATTTATTGAATAAATACGCATGTGAAATAAAGTATGAATTTTTAATTCAAGGTATTCATTTGTCGCATTTACTCTGTTTAGCCTGCTTTAATACAAAAGTTTCAGTTCTTCATATTCATTCAAATATATTTAAAGATTCATATAAATATATTTTTGATCTGCATCAACATTCATTTCATTTTATTTGAATCGTTTTGAATATTTCATTCGCTTTCATTCGCTTTCATTTCATTCAATATACATTCAAAAGTGCTTTAAACGTGAAACGTAGTGGAATTTGAAAAGTTTTATTCCAATTAACACCTAATTTATAAACTTGCTGCAAGAATCCGGTCGACTTAGCAACTTTTAGCTGTAAAATGCTTGACTAAATAGTTGAAATATGAGTTTCCCAAAATTCGGTGAAAACTTATGCTTTTACTAGACTAGACTAGGTTAAGTGGATAATTGGTAAAGTGGTTATTTGGATATTTGGTTATTTGGGTTTGTGTAATCGTTACCTATCACGCAGAAGAGGGGGCGAGGCGTTTGATAGATTTTCACCGCTCAAGGGCTGCTCCTGTCGCGGTCGCAGAACCGGCGTTAGGCCCCATCTCTCGATGAAATCGATGCGGGAAATGGTTGAGGACGAGCAAGTTGTTTGAATTTGTAAATGCGCCAACGCTTAGCGCTTAACTACTTAGTTCAGCTGCTAGCCGTTGCTGCCCGTGTCTGTCCCCTCTGGCCCCTCTGGACCGTCTGCTCTCTCCAGCTGGCTGCCTCGGCTGCGCCACCCGCTCGCTTGCCACACCGTGTGGCGCACACGTTGCTGCTATTTCTTATCGCTGCTCAATTTGGGCTGGCCAACAAAGCGTTGCATACTTTTGGGCGTTGCCATCGAAGCGTTCGCATTTGTTGCTGTTGTTGCTTTTGTTAACATTTAGCTGCCAATTGTTGCATGGTTGCACGTTTGACGGTGGCAAGGAAGTGGCAAGGAAGTTGACGGCGTTTAATTTGATTTTTATATTATGTTTGTTACTTTTTTTTTAATTTTAAGTTGGGTTTATTTAATTTTACTAAATTTTGTTTAGGCTTAAAGCTGTTTGTTTGTTTTTTTTTTGTTTTTTTTTTGCTTATTTAAGTTAACTAAATTTTGTTTAGGCCTTAAGTTGTTTGTTGCTTGTTGTAGAAGACTTGTTTGATTTGTTGTTGTTGTTGTTGTGTTTGTTATTATTTGTTGTTTGTTGCTTGTGGCACTTGTTGTTGTTGTTGTTGTCGTTTTGGCTGCTGCTGTTAGAGCCGTTTTTGATCTGCAGCCTTGCAACACACTTTTCGAGGCAGACGCATTTTGTGTTGCCGCAGTTGCAGTTGCAGTTGTTTTTGTTGTTGTTGCTGTTTCTATTGTTTCACTTTTTTGTCACATGTTGTTGTTGTTGTTGTTGCCGCTGCAGCAATTTCTATTGTTTGCCTGCCGCTATCTGGTGTCACTTTGCTGCATTCTATTTCATAATTTTCTGAAACGCGGCCAAAACTGATTTCATTGATTTTGTAATTAGTCGATTTGGCTTATTGTGAATAAATCTGGCAATAGACGCACGCACACACGCACACACACACACACACACACATATAGAAAAACACGGGGGCAAATGGCAACTGGCCGAAGCTGTGTCCTGTCGTGCCGCTTCGTGCTGTGGCAACCGGAAACAGCAAGTGAAAATGTTAATTTCCGCTTTTAGGCGCAGCTCACACACACACACACACACACACACACACACACACACACACACACACACACACACACACACACACACACACACACACACACACACACACACACACACACACACACACACACACACACACACACACACACACACACACACACACACACACACACACACACACACACGGACAGACACACGTGCACTTTACATGTTGTTTTGAAGTTGTTTTTTTTTTTTTTATTGTTGTTGTTGTTGTTGTTGCTGTTATTTGCCGTGCGAATTCGAGCGAGACGCTTGGCGTGGGTGCGAGCGAGAGGCAGCGCATACATATGTCCTTTGCCTATTGATTTTCAGCAGCGACTCCGTGTGGTGTCCTTTTGCCCCACACACACACACACACACACACACACACACACACACACACACACCTACATTTGCCTTACATCTCTCTCTCTCGCTCTGCCTCACTCTCGCTCGCTATCTTTTTGCTTTGCTCTTCTGATTTGCCGTTTAATTATTGCAATTGATTTGAAGTTTTTTTTTTTCTCTTCTGTTGCTACCTTTCTTTTTGGAGTGTTGCTAGGGATGCGGACAGTAATGGGCGCTGGGTGCTGAGGGGCTAGGGGCATGCCCTTTGTGAGGGCTGCTTGGCTAAGTGTGCTGCGGTGTCCTTTTTGGCGCGCTTTGCTTATTGTTGTTGCCATTTCGATGTCGCTCCATTTCATGCACTGAACTGAACAACCTTGAACCTTTGGGGGCCAGCACAGTGCGAAGGAGAAAGATCGAGAAGGAGCACAAAGAGCTGCTTACAAACACACACACACGCAAACACACACACACACACGGCGACAGCTATGGATATTTATAGGCATGCTATTTTCATATAGATTAGGCCTATTTTTGAGACGCTTTGATGTTGTTGTTATTTTTTATTGATGGGCGCAATGCACGCATATTTTTATATAATTATTTAGTTTCAATTAATTAGTACTTTTGCCATTCAACAAAGTGACAACAGGACATTCAAATTATGAACGAGAAATAAAAAAAAAAAAAAAAAATAAGCGAAAACTAACGCTGCGAACTGCGAATGAAACGAGCGCTAGGCCAAACGCAACGACATGGAATTGAAACACACGCACCGCAGCAGCAGCAGCGGCAACAACAACAACAACAACAACAACGACAACAAGAAGAAGAAGAGGAAGAGCGCCAGCAGTGACAAAGAAAAAAACCCAAAGCGGGCCACAGCGCAAAACAGCAGTATAAGAGGAAGAAGCAGCGCCGCGTTTGTTTCCAGCGAACAACAAAAAAGCAAAAAAAAACGAAAATAAAATGAAATGAAAAAAGAAAAGCGTAAAGAAGAAACCGACAACACACAGCAAACAAACGACGGGGACACACGACGAGGACAGGACATACAATACGAACTGTGGCACGAACAGACGTATCAAAAGGAGAAGAAGAAGCAGAAGCAGAAGCACGTCGCAGCAGCAAACGGTGAAACGCTGTAGCGAAAACGCAGGCAATGGCAACAAGCGACAACAAACGTGTAGCGCAAAGAGTACGGCGAAAATGTGTGGCCAAAACTGGCAGCAAGAAATTGAAGCGTGTAAGCGCTTAACTGCTGTTATAAAACACACAAGCACACATACGAATATACATACATATATATATATATATATATATATATATATATGCCCATGCATGCCCCTGTGTGTGTGTGTGTGTGTGTACTTGTGCCAGCAGCGCTGCTGGCGTTGACGAAACGTACTTAGCACAGTCAGAAACTCGCACGCGCTCTTACTCGCTCGCTCACTCACTCACTCACTCGCGCTTACGCTGTGAGCGCGCCAAAAGCTCGAAGAGAGCAGCAGCATGAGAGCGCGCGAGAGAGCGCGTGAGAGCGTAGCGCTAAACAGCAGCCACAACAAAGCGACGGCAAAATGGCTGCTGAGTGGGCGACAGCAGCGACGGCGACAGCGACAGCGATGTGCGGCGTTTGCTGACTGGAGAGCGGGTGGCGGCGGGGTTGGGGTAGTTCGCTAGTTGTGGGTGTGCCAGGTGGCGAGCCATGCACAATGGGAAACTTGTTGGCGGATTTATGCAGCACACGTACACGCACACACACACACATACACTCGCAAGCGCACGCAGCAGCAGCGAAGCGCTACGAAAGGACACGACACAACGCACATGGCCCAAAGTCGCGCCCAGCGTCTGTGTGTGCGTGCGTGTGCGTCTGTGCGTGCGCGCTTAACGTTTCACACTGTCATTGGCTTTTGCAGCGTCGTTTATTGGCGTCTATTGCTGTTCGCACGCTGCTTCGCTGCTGTATGTACCAGCTCGAAAGCAGCCAAATGGGAAAGTGTGGCATCTTAAAGCAGCAACAAAACAATTCGTGTTGCCGTTGTTGTTGTTGTTGTTGTTGTTGCTGCCGTTAACGGTATTCTTTAAGCCTCAAGTGCTTAGCAGCTGCCTTGTTGCCATTTACTCTTTGCTCGGCTTTTTCTTTGGCATTTCTTTCGTTTCTGCTGCAACTGTATCCATTTGCAACCTCGCCCCTCCCTGCCCAACAACGTCTGCCACCTACAATCCACTGCCCTCCCTCCTCCAACTCCGTCCCCGTCCCCGTCCCCTTCCACCAAACCAAGCAACCATTTGTCCCAACGGAACGTCCATTCTCCATTTTGTCTCCGGTTTCTGCATTTGGAATTTCGCTTCCTGCTTTTTGGTTGCGCAGCATTCAGTTTATCTACTTCACCTTGCCGCCACAGTCACGAGCACAAAAGCACCTCTCAAAAGAAATGATAGAGGAGGATGGGAAGGAGGGGGGGAGGTAGATAAAGAAGAAGAGCAAAGGGCCACCTCCCCAGCGGCCTTACAGTCTAACGCCTCGCGCTAACATTTTGTCCTGTCACGCGTTTTTATGGCCTATGCCACAGAGTTTGGTCTCAGTTCGTCCTTTGGCACAGTGTCAGATTGTAAATATCTCTATATATATATACATCTGTATGTATGTGTATATACTATGCATGTATATATGTATATGTGTATGTGTGTGTGCATAGAAACTGTCAACTAAAATGGAATTTTCCATTCGCACTGAAACTAAACAGAAATTTGCATATTTATTAAATTAAAATAGAAAATAATATGAAAAAAGTTATGACAATGAAAAAACTAAAGAACTTTAGTTCACAACTCTGCATTAGATTAAGTTAAGGCTAGGATATAATTGCAATTGATTAGGTTTGAACTGTGTAGGATTTAACTAGGGCAATTGCTTAAGTTAAGATTGTAATTAACTTGATTTAAACCAAATTTCTGGAGTTCCATTTTGTTAAAAGTGTTTTCTTGTAGCTATTGAGAACGAAATGGAATCCAAGCCTATCAAAAGGTAAGTTTCCAGCTGGGGCATAACCACGTGAGCTCCTTGGTCACTTTAAAGGCAATTAAAAAAGTGACAATGGAGGTGGAAGGGGAAGTCTAAAAGGAGCTGCAGCAGGCAGTTTTAGCAGAATGTTTCTTCTCGGACCCATTGAGAATGGGATTGGGAAACGCATAGAAATGGCATCCAAGCTAGTTACCAGGTAAGTTTCCATCTAAGGTAAACCATGTGAGCTCCTTGGTCACTTTGAAGGCAATTAAAAGGTGGAAAGGGAGCTGAAAGGAGCTGACTGAGCTGCGGCTGCCAATTGAAATTGATCGCATTTGGCTTGAAAGCGTGATAAATCCATTCTCAGCTGTTTTTTTCTCTCTAAAACGTCAGACAATAAAACTACGGCTAAGCCAATTAGAATATGTCACGAAAGTTAAGTTTTAATGGCTAAAAATGCCAAATGGATTTGCGGGCTGTCATTTAGCCAAGTTTGTCGACACTTTTCGCCGAACTCTTTCAAGCTAATTGAGACTTTGATATATGACAGCAAAATATAGAAAAAAATATGGCAAAAAGGAATATAATACAATTTGCATAGGATAATTAACGAATTTTGAAAAGTTTCTGACAGCCTAAGTGTGTGTGGTATTTTTATATTAAATTAAATTAAATTACATTTGAAATGCACTTTTACAGTGGTCTCTCGTAAATAAAGACTGCAAAAATGTGCAATTAAATAAAATTCCTGCTAAAGTAGTCTCTTCCTAATAAAGTCTGTGAGAAATATTTAGTTCAATAATGTAGTCCTACAGTGGTCTCTCGTGAATGAAGTCTACTAAAAATGTTAAACTAAATACAATTTGTTGAGAAAAACCTCTCCTTAATAAAGTCTACAAGAAATTTTATATGAAAATCCTCCTGATATTCAGGGTTACAGTGGTCTCTCGCATTCAAAGTTTGTCGGAAATATCAAATTTAAATAAAATCTTTGAGAAAAACCTCTTGGAATTTCGTAGAATTGTTGTCTCTAAAACTCCTTAAACAAAACCTCTTGAAATAGGCCTACAGTGGACTCGCGTAATGAAAGTTCACACAAATTTAATGCAGAAAATTGCACAGTTTTTTCGCTAAGAAAATCGCTAAGATGAAACTCTTATGCAATAAATTTTCAAAAGAAATTGAAACTCTATTTTTCAGTAAGAAAAATGAAGAATTGCCTTAAAGCAAATATAAATTATAGTTGAAGTTTCTTGTTGCAATTAGCGGGTGACTACTGTATCTATTTAACATTCTCCAGGTTTAGTTTGAAACTAAAAACAATAAATGAAATAAAATAACGAAAAACCAAATAACAAAATAAAGTGCATAAATAATAAAATAAAAACACCATACAAAAGTCAAACAAACTTAAAATAATAATAATAAACTTAAAATAAAAAATAAGTACATACAAATCGAGTTGAGATGTTGCAGCTGCTGCCATTTCCTCTCAGTTACTTAACGTAATTAGAGTCCTGCTTTGCTTTGTTCTCGTGTCCCTATAAATACTGCTGCTTTTATTGTTACTATTTTTGCCGCAGCAACGACCAAGGGGCGGGGGCGGGGCCGTAAAGGCTGCAGAGGGGGCGGGTATTGAGTGGCTGAATGTCGGCTGTCAATTGTTGCAACAAATGGATTGATTAACTAACTGCATTCTGAGGCTCTTAATCAATTTCGATTAGCGGCAAGTGGCCAGCAGTTACATGTGTGTGTGTGTGTGTGTGTGAAAGTCAAAGAGAAAGAGAGAGAGATAGGGAGAGAGGGGGGGGGGGGAGAGTGCAGCGCAACAGCTTTAAAGTTTACACATGACTGTAGCACGTGAGTGCAGCAAATAATGGCGCATAATGTCATTCTTCAATATATACCTCCGCCCGTGTGTGTGTGCACGTGTGCGTGTGCGTGTGTGTGTGTGTGTGTGGCATTGTTGAAAGGTCAGCTTCTTTGTAATGGAGCCTGAGAGTGCACCTATCAGTGTGTTATTTAATTGAATGCTCCCTGAATGTCAAATCGAATCAGTTAGCGAATGGCAAATCCTTGTTGCCCTTAAAAGCTGACAAAACAACAACAACAACAACAACAACAACAACAACTACAACAACAACAAGTGGAAAGGGCAAAGCAAAAAGCTAAAATTAAATCGATCTGGCAGCATAAGGAAAGCGTGTCTAGAATCTTGTGACTTGTGAGCACAACAAAATAAACTTTGATTCGAATGGATTGCGATTCAGACTGAGAAACGATTTCTATTTCTTATTGTTATTATTTTCGACAGAGAAAAGAAAGAAAGTTTAATTTTAGGTTATTTTTGTTAAATAAAAATTAATTGAGTGAAAGGGAGAATCAGACATAAACAGTCTCCATCTTTAGAGAATTATAACTTCTGTCTTTTTTTTCTTTCTTTTCCAATACAATAAATGTTAACAAGTAAGAGGTTCTAGTCGGGAGTTTCCGACTAGGGGATATCCTGCTCTTCCATATGATAGCTATAAAATTAAAGATACCTCATCTGTACAAACTATTCTAGCTCTTAAAACATAAGAGATTTATATCGATTTTTATCGATTTCTTGAAAACGGGGTGAGTTATCGACTATCGAAAACAAACTCGTACTGATTGATGCTGGTCAAGAACATATCTACTTTTTGCACAAATACAATCTACCCTTTTTAAGCATTTTCAATAGGTTCAGGGTATAAAAAAGTAAATTAACAAAAAAGAGTATTAATTTTTCTGTCGCTGTCTTTTTTAGCCTTTTTAATACAACAAATGTGCAATAAAAATTAAATAAATAAAATAATGTAAATATTGTTTATGTTAAATAAGCACAAAATACATTGATAGACTTCGGAAGCACCAAAATAAACTTGCCTTAAGTCTAACATATAATAGTCTAGCAGTTAGAAGACTTTAAGGAGTACACATTTTCTCGATCTCCTGGATAGATAATTTGTCATACTAAATAGGTAAAATATAATTGAAGGTTTCACTGAAAACTTTCTATTCCTGTTAATTTCAATGATAGCTAACTAAATTTACTCAGTGTAAATAAAAAGAAAAAGAAATTGACATTCAATGCAATTTTCAAAGTCAAGAAATTCTATTTTCTCTGCGAGAGTACCTCAGTCTGAGGAAGGCAGAAGAAGAGAGAGAAAGGGACCTTTTGCCTAGTTCAATTGATTTATGACTCTGTTTAAGAGCTCGAATGTAAAGTGAATTAGGCTTCGAATGACGCGTACAGTCGCATGCAAACAACAAACGCAGGGTTGCAATTTCTTTCTTTAAGCTGGCAACGCTCAAGAGAAACATGACGCACAAGCTGACAAGCTGACCTGTTGAATGGACTTAATACTGATTCGATACTGCGCGATTCAAATCGAATCATCCTGTCATTTGATACGGCAAGAAAGTTGACCATGAATTCGTCGTAATTTTATGAAATTCAGCCGAGTCCGAGTCCGAGAAGTTGTCCACAAACATATTTATGCAGCGTATCAGGTGACAAATAAATATTATTGATTGGCGAATATTTTGCTTATTAGTTTCATTTATATTTCTATTTATAGAGAGCACATTGGCAACGCGTTTCTATAGCTTAAGGTCTTAGGGAATTATGAAGAGACAACGTTTAAAATTAGCACAAGGCAAAGAAAAGCGCAAACACAGTAAATCAGCTCGAAAAGCAGGTTGGGAATTTGGGGAACACAAAAACCATTTAGAAATACGCTTCATTTGCGCTTCTCGCTGCGGCTTTTGTTTAGCTTCTTTTTTTTGATGTTTTACGACTATTTTTACTATGTTCGATGTACAAATCTAAGAAAATCCGGCACGAAAAATCAACATAAATTTAAAGCCCATCTAGCCAAGGGAGAAAACGCGAATACAGTGGTCGTTGGCTAACGCGAACGGGAGAGGGAATGTCTCTGTTTTCTATTTGCAATTTATTTAGGCAAGTTCTCTGAAAGGTAGAATTTGAGCTCGAAATGGAAAGCTTTTGGCTTAAAATGAAATGAGAATCCTAAATGCTTTATCTAGTTACTGGTTAGTCTGCTTAGCGAGCGAGCACTGTACTCGCCTGCGCTAGCTGCCAGCCCCAATCAAGATAAGCATCCACACAAATGGAGCTCAGTGCAAAAGTTGATCTATTGAAAGCTTTGCCGCGTTGCGGCATGCTTATCCTTGAGTCCTGCCTGTCATTTGATTTTAATCAGATTTCCAATTATTAGATTGACGCGCTTCTTTAAGCGGTTTTCGATTTCAACGATTTTCACCAACATTTTTGGGGTTTCCTTCATTTTTTTCGAGCAATTTATTACACGGCACGGTGAGAGACTGCGAGGGAGAGGAAGAGAAAGAGTGTGTGTGTGTGTGTGTGTGAGTTAGTGGTGGGGGGCAAGCGGAATGAGCACGCAGGCAAGAAGAGAGTGAAACCCACACGTACACACACACACACACACACACACACACACAGACGCACATAGATAGCGGCTGCTGCAGCCACAAAATTGCCTTTGGAACGTCCTTAAGAAGGATATGCTCGAAAAGCGTTGCTTTTGGAGCGCCTTTGGCGTTGTTCTTGTTGTTGCTGCTGCTTCTTCTAGCTGTTGTTGTTATTGTTGTTGTAGAAGCAGGTGTGCTCAAAGAAACAACAACAACAACAAGAACAACAATTACAACCGTAGAAGCTGTGCAGGACGAGAAAGACATTGCCTGCGGCTCAGCTGTTTGGCCATTGGTTGAGACTCATTATCTGTGTGTGTGCGTGTGTGTGTGTGTATGCCTAACAATATGTTATATTATTGTTGTGCTGCAGCTATAAAGCCCGCAGCATCAAGCGCAATGCCCCTGCCTCCGCCCCCGCCCCTGCCCCTGGCCCTGGCCCCTTTGCCTGCTGCGACCACTTGTTTTTATTGTTGTTTATAAATAAATAGCATTTGTTGGCTATTTGCTTTGATTTGATTGAAATGTTTGGCATGCCACAATTCATTGAGATGTTGCATGCCACAAGCACGCACACACACACACACACACACACACACACACGCACACCAGAGTCAAGCGCGCACAACAACAATTTGATTCGCATTTTATTTTATAGACTATTCGTATTTTTAGTTTATGTCAAGGCTAATATATTTATTTGACTTGAACTCAACTTGAACAAATGCACTTTCTTTTTTTTTTAATTTTTTTTCATTTGATTTTCACACTTTTTGCACAACAACAAAAAAAATGTAACAACAAAAAATTATTTAAAAAAAACAGAACTAGAATTTGTTTTCTATGCACTTTATGCTTGCGTATTTGTTACTTATTTAATACTTTTTTTTTTTTTTAATACTTTTTGATTAACTGTTTTATTTGTAGATGATTGCGGCTGCGGCTGCGGCTGCTGCTGATGGTTTTGTTGCTCGCGGCAGTTTGGCTTTGTGTTTGCTTTGGTTTCGCTCTTTTTGTTGTTCGCACGCAACGAAATGGCAGCCGTTACGAAACGGAACTGAAACACGACGCACTTTTTTTTTTCTTTTTTTTTCTTTTCTTACAGTTATTCTGCTTCTCTTTGTCTTCTTCTTTCACATCTAGTTGTCCGTTTGCTTTTTGCGGTTTTCAGTTATCGTTTGACGGACTCGCGCTTCGTCCTCGTCTGTGTCCGTTTCTCGGTTTCGGTTTCGGTTTCGGTTTCAGTTTCGGTTTCAGTTTTGTTTTCAGTTTCGGTTTCGGCTGCTGCTGCTCGTTTCGCGTTTCGCTTTTCGCGTTTCTCGCTTCCCGTTTCACACTGTGCGCGCTTCTCGTGCTCGTCTCGGCATCTGCTGTCGGCTGCTGGCGGCGCGCAACTAAACATCACTGGGCCCGAGCTTTGGCATTGCCCGTTCCGATTCGCATTCGTTGCGTTCGCTGCTGCTGCTGCTCTTGTTGATGCTGCACACGAGGAGTCAACTGAGCACAGCTGAGCCGTCGCCTCGCTGGAAGTCCCGTTCGTTCCTGTCGGCCATCAGCTGGCGCAGCCTTCCATTCCAGTCGAAAGCTTTGGGCTTTTGTGTGTGCTGTTGTGGGCGATTGGGTGGTGGGGGGATGGAGGCTTTGCGTTTTCTCAATGAAAAAAGCTTTTTACGTTTTCGAAACGGGAGAGCGTTGTCAATGCCGACGCCGACGACGATGACGATGCCGATGCCGACGCCTTTGCACGTGTTGTGTGCCGTTTCCAGCGTTTCTTTCGCGAAAGTTAGCTTTCGCTCGCCGCTTAATGCTTTGCATTGGCATCTCTGTTGTTATCATGCTCTTCCTAATTTCTAATCGCACTCTCTTCTCTCTCTCTCTCTCGCTCTCTCTCCATTTATATATTTACTTGAACACATGCATATTGTTATTAACTGTCATCTCGGGTATTTGTGCAGCGTCCTCTGTCACTTGCATCGGCGGAATGCATTGGCATGAAACGCTGAAGCTTTCATTGGAAGCGGGAAGCTGTGCACAGCTTCCAGTCCAAAGCTGTGGTCAAGCTTAGCCGCGACTCACAGAGGGCGCCACACGCTGCTACCGGAAGTGCTCGCATCAAGATGGCGTCCACTGGCAGATGCTGGGCGCGCGTAATTCAAATTCGCACTGGCCACATGGCAGCTGCTGTTGTTTTTGTTGTGCTTGTGGGTCGTTGCCTCGCCGACAGCCGGCTTTGACGTCAGCCCGCCTGAGGGCTGCCGCATATCAAGGTGAGGCGCCCTTGAACGCCATTTGCCGCGTCTAATACTGCTTCACACCCCCCACCCCCTGCTACTAAGCCAGCTATAGACTGACATATTTTTAAATTCAATTGATATGCCGTGCAGAAATTCAATTAGCTGCATATGGTACCCGCCTCTAAAGCTTATAATTGCATTATTTCATATAATATTTCTTTTTGCCCACCACTCGCCCCCCCGCCCAGCTGCTCCTTGACCCGATGAAACTGCACAGGTTGAAGGTGCTTCGATTCCCCGCGCATTTAATATGCGATGGCTACTGACAATCAACAAAATAAATACATGCTATCTATATGTACATATATGTATATATGAACGCAGCTTGGTTAATGCATTTTTCTGTCTCCCCATTTTCATTGCATCCAATCGATATTTTTTTGACAGCCACTCAAAGGCTGCGGTCTGTGTAACCAGTTTGAAGTGCACTTAAACAGCACATTTTTCGACCTGGGCCAGAAAAGTCCATTAGTTACATTTTTACTTAAACTGAGTCCCAATAGAGCTCGCCATACAAATTCGCAATTAACGCTGGTTTAGCTTTATGCTTTGACTCTGACTCTCTGACGGACAGGTCGACGGGCAGGTCGACCAGCCTCAATGATCCCTGGCCGGGACGATGCCACAAACACAGACTAAGGCTGGAACTCGAGTGCAAATGTTCGTTGCCTGGTTACTCAATTTAGCTGGCGTTTATTAAATATCCTTTGCTCACAGATTGGGCACTTCATATCACTTATCCTGCCCCAAGAGGTCGAAGTAGAAGCGCAATTGAGCGCTTTCGTGGAATTGTTTTATTGCTGAAATCAAGAACATGCTCTTATTTTTACGCATTATTCCCATCATATACCAGGCGAACGTAGAAAATTCTCAGTCCATCAAGAGCCTAGTTGGTCTGCCTGTCTGTCGGGAAGGAATAGAGCTCGCTTCTCACTCTCCCATCTGTTGGCTGGTATTTACATCAACTTGCATTCTGTTCCAAGAATCTTTTGGGGGCATATAATTCTTAACTGCTTGGAGCTCAGCTTGGGAGTATCAGCCTTGTCTGATAGAGGCCTGATTAGAGACCTGAACAGTAGCTCTCGGAATTTCTTCCCTTCGTGCTGTTTCCTGGCTCAATTTTAGATGTGGGCCGAAAGACACAACCAAGTAGCTGTGTCTCCAATTGGTTCTTGGAGAATTGATGTTCCAAGGCGCTTTTATTAATCCTAAATATGGACCGTGAGATTTATATAATATAGATTATATCTTGACATCTTGCTGCTGACTACAGCGTGTCTTCTATTCAGGCACTTTACACAATTGTGTAAAGAATTTTCAATTCAACGAAGCCTCTTACGGCTATTTTCAGGATTCTGGGCTCTTTTAACAAAAAAAAATAAAGACTCGTTTTCGATACGCCGAATTTGAAATGCCTTTACATAAACATGGCTTATTTTCGGGTTTCATAAAGACGTCCTGTAGGATCAGAGATATTGGCATATTTTGACCGATTTTTTGATATTGCACGTGTATATAATATAGTAGTCCGATCTGTCAGACTAAGAATCATGCGGTGCCTATAAAAGACGAACCCACGCAAGTTTCAAGGCAAAAGCTTAAGAGCTGAGTGAACAGACGAATCCGGCTATATCGAGGCGGCTGTGGATATTGATCAAGAATCTATAAACTTTCTGGAGTCGAAGTTCATATTCATATCGTGGGAAAATTTTGAATACTCTCTGCAAGAAAATAGCCTATTGATATAGTTATTAGGCTAACGAGAACTTATAATTAAGTTTGCTTGAGATTTGAATTGGCAAGCTGGTTCAAATTTCACTTCTCTCCCGCTCAGCACCAGATAAACCTACCACACAATCTTAAATCAACTGTAAATTGTAAAACTTGCGATAATAATTAGGTTTGCTTGAGACTCGAACCGGCAAGCTGGTTCGCACTAGAAAAACCTACCACAAAATCTCAACTCATGTCTCAAGACAGTTTCAATAATTTGGAAATTGTAATTGTTATGAGAACCAATTGAGATTCGAAATGGCAAGCTGGTTCAAATTTAAATTTTTATGCCTTTCAGCACTAGAAAAAACGACCACACAATCTCAATTCTAGTCTGATTGCAATCACAATATGTAAGCCACAATAGCAACAAAATGAAACATGCTTGTATAAATAAATTGAATATTTTTGGCATAAAATAATCAAATTGAATTGAATCCCTTGCATCGAAAATGTGAGTGACTGCGGAAATAATTGAGGGAGAGCCTTGTTGTGCTGAGAAATAGATTTCGTACACAAAAATAAATACAAAGAGCCATTTTGCTAATTCAGGCAATTTTAATTGAAAGTTTTAATTGCGCATTCCGCCAGCCTGGCTCGATAAAAACAATCTGATTCCAATTAAAATCAATTAAGATGATAGCCAAACTATGCAGCAAATGTGAGATGCACCCTTCAATGAACATCACTTTCGATTTGCGGCAGCTTTTCATCTGACCAAGCGATGCGCAAATCTGTAGACGCAATCATCAATTTGTTTGAGTTTTGTTGAGTGACCGACTCGTTATAAGTATTTTCAATGGCTTTCTGTCCGTCTCTCTGTAACTATATCCATATATGTATGTATTTGATTTGCCATTTTCTGTTTTTATTTTTGGCACAGCTTGCCACATGCTCTGACGCAAATGCCGCAGCAGCGCTAGCGGCAGCGGCAACAAGGATATGCATTTTAGGCCAGAGACTGCACTTAACCGCAGGCTCAAAGTCCAAGGCGGGGGAAAGAGGGGGGCAGGGGAACGCCCATAAAATTGTCAAGTAAAGATGTTTTGCATTTAGCTTTAAAATCAATTCCTAAATTTCCAAGCCAAAGTCAAAAACTGTGACATTGCATCCGGGTCCTGCATGCCCCTTGATGGGGTGGGGGTCGCCTCAAGGGAGGGGGGAGGGTGGCGAGAGATAGTGTGACTGAAAAGCGACGGTTGTTAAGCTGCAAATTTATGGCACACTATGACGCAAGTGCAGCAAAATGTGGCAAGAGTCTATGTAAGATGCAAGATTAAGTGGAGCAGTTGGTAACCTGTAAAGTGCGACGGGCGGGGCGCCGGGGGATGCCGGGGAATGCCGGCGACAGCTGCCGAGCTGTCAGGCCGGGCAATTAGCAGTGAAAGCATTTAAAATGTCTCGACACTCGTGCAAGTTTAATTGCGCCAAAGTCAAGTCAATGAATGGCAAAAAAAAAAAAAAAAAAAAAACGGGAAGTAAAAAATAAATTAAAAACAGCCGCGAAAAATTCTGCCCGCAGCTTTGGCCGACATTCAGGGCTGGGGCACATAACGTGTGCAAAGGCAACCCTTCCCCCTCACCCCTTCCCCCCGGCAGAGTTCAACCCTCCTACGCCGTCAGCCAACTAGCCGCTTGCTGTCGCAGAGCAGACAACCAAGAACGCAGTCCCAAAGGCAGCCCAAGCCAAGAGCCAGGCAATTAAAAGGAAATGCAAAAAGGGCAAGATAGAGTGCTGCAGTCGGGTATGCCCGACTAGAAGGTGCCACGTTGTTACCAACCTTTTTCCACACTATGGAAAATGCATTCTTGATTCAATTGAGTGTCTAAGGTCTTATTTTTCTCATATATATATTGAGGCAATTCAAAGCCCACGGCTTTATTTACGAAAATGAGTTAAAATCAATTCTAAGAGGCTAAGAAGGGGGTGAGGGGTACGCATCAAATGAGTGAAATACCCAATTTAAATTAACAAAAAAGTATGCTATATATAAAGCATACATTAATGTATAGATATATTATAGCTTGTTATATACATATTTTTATATATATATATGGTTTACACATCAATCCAATCTTCAAAAGCTAGTTTGAGATATATCGAAAGACTTTGTTTTGATCCTCGCGAATATATATATTGGACCATAAAATTAGATTAGTAGCTAGTTTGGTGTCAAACAAAAGGCACGAAATACAGTTAAGCATTTATATTTAAGAAGTTGGCTTTAACCATCCAAAATTCAATATGCGCGCATCTCATGTTAAGATCAGAATGCTCAATCGCAAGGGTATAGAAATTGAAAAGAAATTATATATGCATAGATTTTTATTCCGTATGCATATATATATGTATTATATATGTATATTGAAGAAGTGAAAGCAGCTGAGCACGAAAAACGAGGCAAACCCCAAAAAAGAAATAGTTGAAAAAAATGTTTTGCGGCGCAAAATAACGTGCAAAATTGATGGCAAGTCCTTCGAGCGTGTTGCAGTGGCAGGATTGGCGTCGCGGCGACCAGCAAAGCCCGTAAAGTCCGCAAAGCCTGCAAAGCCAGCGAAACTAGCAAACGAGACGCGCCCGAGCAGGCATCCCGGATATGAATATGAAAGAACGCGGGCGCCCGAGCAGGGACTTGATGCCCGCACATGCTTCGCGCGCGCTCCTGTGTGTGTGTGTGTGTGTGTGTGTGTGTTTGCTTGTCGCTGACATCTTTGCAGCTTAAATTGCTTGTCACTTCCGGCTGCCTTTTTGTCCCATCAACCCACCCCCCACTCACAATCTCCCTGTCTCAGTCTTTTCCCATTTCTAGCTCTAAACTTGGCCTTCGATATTTGCCACATGAGCTGCATATTGGTCTCAGCCTTGCCTCGCTTAAATATGCAAGCGCACTTTCAGCTTCCAACTCGCTACTTGCAACATGCGGCAAGCAGCTGGCAGCAACTGGCAGCGAAGTTGCGGAAGGAGTCGGGCGACTACTTAATATGATTGATGTTTGTATTCCAAATAAAGAGAGTGTGTGAGAGAGAGAGAGAGAGAGAGAGAGAGAGAGAGAGAGAGAGTAAGAGAGAGGGAGAAAGTGAGAGTGGAGAAGTAGGATAAGCGGGCCTTGTGCTAGTTCTCTTGCAACCAATTACTAAACGGACTTGGCCCACAGCTCGCTCTAGATGCTGCCTGATGGATGTTGCAGCAGCAGCAGCAGCATCTTCGCACGTGCTGCACTTGCGGCAATTTGTGGCGCGGTCAGGCACATAACCCTAATACGGCTGCCGCGCGTCTGCCCAGATCCAGCTACCACCCTGCCACTTGCACCTGTGGGGCAGCTGCATTTAAATGTATGTCAGCTGTTTGTTAATTTGCAACGTCAGCAACATCGGCGTCAAGCTGGCTGCGCCCAGCGCGTTGTCGTCGTCGTCGTCGTCGGTTTGTCTGGGATTTGCGGCTCGAGAGTTGTGGAGCTCTGAATTGAAAGCTATGTCTGCGCGGAGGGTGCCCGGGGGGAAGGGTGTGCGTTGGGGTTGGGTTGACTCCATTGACAGCTGCCGTTGCAGCGTTGGCAACGCCAGTTGATGCGCTTTTTGGCTGCCACACAGCTGCTGCTGGTTGTTGTCGTCGTTGTTCGCATTTGTGTTGTTTATAAGCTGCTGCTCTTTGGGACTATGAATCATGCACGAGTTGTCGCTGTGCCACTAATTGCTTTGCGATACTCTAATGCAATATTAAATGTATCATTTGAGTGCGTTTGCCAGTTTGTTGAATTTGAGTTGGACTTTAAAGTCATGAAGTCGCGTGAAACATTCGAGTCATTCGATTTATTTAACCTAACGTGCGCTTTGCCATTAGGATTCAAATATATTCAAATCAAATGTTCGAATCAAATGCATTCAAATAGTTGGCTAGCTGCACCACTGTCAAATCATGTGAATGACATAAATTTATATTTATTTTTATCATTTAAATTAGTTACTGAATCATTTTATAATATGCAACTTAACTGAGTCTTTTAGCCACACTTCAAACCTTGCAAAGGTCTTAAAATCATTCGAATCATTCATATGGTGAACTCGTTTAACTAACTGTTCATTTTGAATACTTGAATACTTTTGAATAAAATAACTTATATCTTTGACCGATATTTGACTAAATTGAATATCATAATATTAAATCATGCAAGTGCCTTAAAATCATTCGAATCATTCCCATTAACATTAAAGAATCATTTTGAAATGTTTGAGTTTTTAATGAAATCGGTTGAAGTCCAAATAGGTAGCTTGAATTCTGCTCGCCAAACGAATTCATAATTCAACTATCGTATAAATCATTTGATATTCATTTGTTAACTTGCTCGGAGATTCAGTCAATAACTCATTTGAGTTGAACCTGTCTAGATTAGTTAAGTAACACATTGGATTGGAATTAATTCGCTTAGGCAATTGACTCATCTAGTTAGTTAACTATTTTGGAGTTATGCAAGCCATTCGAATTATTCAAATGCCCAAATTGACTTAGCAAGTTGGCATTTTCATTTTGTGCAAAATTCTCGGTTTATTCAAATAACTGCATTAGCCGCTTCTTTGGCATATTTGTTTGCTCGGCTCGCATTCAAACGACTCAATGCCTGAGTGTAATATATACGTGTGTTTGTGTGCGAGAGTATTTGTGCTTGTGTGTGTGTGTGGCACGTGGATGACCCGAGCCTGCTTGGTGCCTGGCAATTTGCAACGCCTCGTTGTCGCGCCATTATGACCAGCTTGGGCGGGCCGCGCCAGCCCCGTCCAGCCACCCAACGCCCACCCATCCAGCAGCATTCTCTGAATTCCCAACCCCGCAGCAACACCCCGCAGCAACACCCCCCGCAACAGCAACAACAGCAACAGCAGCAGCAGCAGCACCAGCATCAATGCAGCAACTCCGGCACTGACACTAATGCAGCAGAATTGAAGTAGATGCAAGTGGAAATGTCCTTGAGGCATCGCTGCCGCTGCCGTTGATGCTGCACTTGCCACACAGACACACATACACATACACACACACACACACATATACACTCGCATACCCACATACCCACACACACATGTGCTCTGCCTCTCACATATGCCGCTGCTTAACCGTTGCCCACAGGCGAAAATTCTTTTCATCCTCTTTCTCTTTCTGTCTTGTGTCGCTTGGCGCTGGAATGTGTGTGTGTGTGCATATATAGGTGAATGTGTGTGTTTTTGTCTCTTTGCCTGTGTGTGTGCGCGTGTGTTTCATTCTCTCTAAGCAATGTGCCTGTGTGTGTGCCTATGTGAGCGTGTGTATGATTGCTTTTTATGGCTATAGGAGTTTTGTGTTGCAGTTTTTGGAAGCTGCAGCAGCAGCGACATGTGTCACACACACACGCACACACACAACACACACACACACACACTTAAACAGCTACTGATGCAAGTTGAAGAGAAAGCAGTGACAGCTGGGGCACCAGGGGAGCGCTGGCAGCAGCAAAATAAAAAAACATGTGTAAATTGCAGCTGCGTTTTGGGCATGTTTAATGTAATTACCAAAAGGCTTTCAATGCACACGAGCATTAAAGTCAGCGTCACTTGACACACACACACACAAGCACACACACACACACACATACACACACACCAACACACTTTAGTTTTGCTTGGCTGAATGCCAAAAATATCATTCTATAAAATACGAGTTTAAGCACAAAGCCAAAGTCCAATAAGAAACTTCGAAATGTGCGCACAGCTCAGCACAAAGGTTGCAGTTGTTGCTGTTGTTGCTGCATTTTTGGGGCAGGCTTTTGAAAAATACATTGCTTGCCACATGCTGCACGGTGCGGTGCACGGCGCCAAGCTGGCAGCAGCACTGCCAGCGTCGCTGTCGCAGCCGCAGCCGCCACTCACGAGCGGCATGTGGAGAATAACAACAAAGAGCCAAAAACAATGAAAACAAAAAAAAAAAAACAAAAATGCAGAAAATAAAAGAAACATAAATAAATAAAAAACATTTTGTTTGCAGTTCTTGTTGTCCGTGCTGCACAAATATATGCCCCAATATAAATGCAGCTCCAACATGAATATCTTTTTTTTTCCCGTTTTTTATTCATTTTTATCTGTAATTACAAATGTATCTCTATCTGCATCTGTATCTGTATTTATGACTATCTGTATCTGTATCTGTAGTTGAGGCTATAAATGTATCCCTATCTATTTGTCACTGTAAATGTATCTGTATCTGCACCTGTATTCGTATACGAATTTATACCTGCCCATAAATGTATCTGTATCTTTATATGAATTTCCATATGTATCTGTATCGTTATCTGTATCCGTATCTGTATCTGTATCTGTATCTGTATCTGTATCTGTATCTGTATCTGTATCTGTATCTGTATCTGTATCTGTATCTGTATCTGTATCTGTATCTGTATCTGTATCTGTATCTGTATCTGTATCTGTATCTGTATCTGTATCTGTATCTGTATCTGTATCTGTATCTGTATCTGTATCTGTATCTGTATCTGTATCTGTATCTGTATCTGTATCTGTATCTGTATCTGTATCTGTATCTGTATCTGTATCTGTATCTGTATCTGTATCTGTATCTGTATCTGTATCTGTATCTGTATCTGTATCTGTATCTTTAACTTTATCTATAAATGTGGAAATTAGCTCAATCTGAATCTGTATTTATCACATAAATGTAAATGTGTCGAGTGCAGATAATGTGCTTCTATATTTGTATCTACATTTTTTATCAGTATCTATATTATTCAATGTTGATTCTCAGCTTCCGTTTTATGTGCAAATGAAATGCTTAACTGCAGCTGCAGGTGCAAAAGCTGTAACTACATGTCAGATAGGAAGACTGACAGTTGGACAGACAGTTAGACAGTCGACTGGTTTAAGATCTACTCTACATGGGCAACCAGTGTAGATAGCTGGGCGTCAGTGGGGCAGAAACAATAATATTTATATAGGTCAGATTCGGATTTTAAACAAGAATTCAGTTCGGTTTCCCTTACGAATGACTGCGGATAACAAACTTGAAGGATTCTAAACGAAAGAGATTTTCTGCAGATTGAATGCGAAATCAAAAGCAAAATCAAAAAGAGCTTCCGTAAATATTGTGTGGATTATAATATAAGTTGGGTATAATTTATTGAATATATAAACATAAATCTGGCCGCCAAATGCACTTAATTGGCACATACATAAATTAATTTCATCCGAGACTATCCTCATGAAAATCAGTTTACTGTGAAAAGATGTGATTCAATTTATATATTTTTTTCTCAATAGAGAATATTAACGCTGAATACTATTATGCTGGTCTACGATTTGATCCGTCAATCGAGTCTATAGCTTAATTGTGAATAAAACTTTACTTTCTTGAGATATTCTACTGAAACTCACTCAACACGAGCTTGGGCAATAATCCAAGATCTGAGAAGGTTTATAACAAAAAATGACCTCAATCTGAATGAGTTGAAAATCAGTCGAGAGAAAGTATGTATCACACATATTGTATATCGTTTATGTTTATATCGGAAGTGGAAGATTATGTTTGGATCGAAATATTCCGATATTCTGATCCCCAAAGTTCTCTATATATATGTATATTATATATTACAACATAAAGTAGTTATATTTAAAGCTGAAAGAAGCAAGTTGTGCTTTGAGCTATAAATGATATTCATTTGGCTTATAAGCTGAGTGCTGTGTATATTTGATAGTGTATATTTTGGTTGAGCATACCCGTAGCCATCGAGTGAGTTGCGCTGTTGTTGCTGCTCCCTTAGCTGCAATTTGCGCTCGGCAATTTTCTTCTGCTCCTCCTTCTGCTCGAGCTGCTCCTTTTGGTGTTGCTGCTGTTGCTGCTGCTTCTTCCGGTGCTGTCGATCCTCGCCCAGGCCGTACAGGCCCGCAACGGCTGCCATCTCAGCAACTAACTGGCTGCAATTGTTGTTGCTGCTGCTGCTGCTGCTGCAGCAACTGCAACGGCAGCTGCTGCTAACGATGCCGTTGCACACTTAGCACTGGAGGCGCCTCTTCTGGCATTGAAGTGTTTCGCTCTCTGATCTGCTGCTGCTGCTGTTGTTGTTGCTGTTGCTGCTGATTGCTGTTGCTGTTACTGCTGCTGTTGTTATTGTTGCTGCTGTTGCTATTGTTGCTATTGTTGTTGTTATCGTTGTGGTTGTTGTTGTTGTTGTTGCCATTTTTAGGCCTTCAGCTATTCACATTTGATAATTCGCGACATGCACTTGCAACTGGAACACATTTGACGCACACGGGTTAATTTGTTGCTGCTGCTGGTGCTGCTGCCAAGTACCCCAACCCTCTCCCATCCACCCCGCCCTGCTGCTGTTGGAGGCTGGCGCCAGGAAGGCGACTTTCGGTTTCTTTTTGACTTTGGTGATTTACGCTTTGTTTTCGTTTCGGCTGCAACCGCAACACAAGAAGTCGCATGCAGCACGACAACCTTGAGGGCTGCCCCAGTCGCTGCCACATCAATTTTCGTTGTCTGCAAAAAACCTGCTGCATACCTTGCGGCGCCGCAGCATAAGTTTTCTTTTGCCCGCGTTTTCTGCGCAGAAATCAATTAGCAAACTGCCAAATAGCCCCTTCCAGCCCCAACACAAACGCACACTCGCACACACACAACCCTCCACCCCTTTGGCCACAATTGGCGCACATTTATGGCCTGATTATGTGAAGACTTTTTTGCATTACGTAAATTCAGATTGCGTTACGCAAACGCCTCGTAAATTGCAAGCGTCGCTCAACATTAATGTTAATCTCAATGTTAATGTCCATGTTTATGACGCAACTGTACTTATTGTTGCTGCTACTGCTACTGCTGGAGGTACTGCTACTGCTACTGCTAATTATAATAATTCTGAGCATATCGCCGCAATTTCCATTCCAATCGAGAACCACATAAATAAATCCAGGCAATTCAAATCGAAACACAGTGCAATGCAATGCAAACACACACACGCACACACACACACACACAACAAGGCAAACAGAACAAGCACACGCACACACACATACGCAAACTTTGAAATGGATATGAAATGAACACACTTTGTTTCGCATCGTATCAATACCATTGCATGCTAGGAGTAAGAGCGAGAGAGAGAAGGAGAGCGAGAGAGAGAAAAGTGGGAGCGAGAGAGAGCGAGTGAAGTAGGGTTACGCGTAGACCGTCAATGCTGCTGACAGTGTGTCAAATTGATATAAATGCTATCTAAATTTACAAAGCAATTGCATAGAAATTATGCAAGAATTGAATAATGGCTTGAAAGGCACATTAACCGTATACGGAGTAAAGTGACCAAGGAGGACAGGTGGGTGAGTGCTTAATGCGATTATAGAGAGCTAAGTGACATGCAGTTAGCTTAATATTTCTAGATTGTGTGTATTCTGAGGGCTTGTAATAAGTCAATGAGTAGCAAAGGTGAACTTTACAAGCAATTAGTAGGAATTATATGGGTAGGCTATACCTTAAGGGGATATTCTACGTAAATACACAGCAATAAATCGATAGAAGAGTTGAGTGTGAGCTAGGTGAAGGAATAAAGTGAACATGGAGGGTACATTTATAAGATATTGTCAATTTTAAGAGCAATTATAGAGGGATAAGTTAACATACAACATTTCAAGATAAAGTATTTTGAGATTTTATTAAGATTGATAGCTCCAAAGCAAAGAGTGTCAAAGGTGAACATGGATGGGTAGGCTATATCGTAAGAGGATATACTAGGTAAATACACAGCATTAAAAAATAAGTTGAATCTCGATAGAAGAGTTGAATGTTGAAGAGTTGGCTGAGTAAAGGAATAAAATGAACATGGCGGGTAAATTTATAAGATATTGTCAATTGAAAATCAACATGAACAGGAAACTAAAGCAGAAAGAGGATTAATTATATAATCCTTAATTTTTATAGGTCTACTTTGTCAACTATTCTCTGTGACTCTCGCAAACTTTCCCAATCGAACATTGTGCTTGCTCAACGCGTATAATTTATTTAATACTAATTTATGGCAATAGACGAAAACTTTAGATACCGAATCGGGTATAAATCATTCGTTAATTGCTTTCTTAAACTCGGTGCCAGGCCGCGCTCCGTCCACTGTTGCGGGGCATGCAGCTGTTGCCGCAGAACGGAAACGCATCCTCGCAGCGTTTAATGGACCACTGACGGGGGCGCGGGGAGGGAAGGGGCAGGGGAGGGGGTGTTGGCAATGGGTAAGTTGCCACTTGACGCTGGCTTTGCTGCCACTCTGAAAATTGCTTCCGTGTCGAAATTGAGTTAACAATGCTTGGCTGCTCGTCAGGTTACACTGTGGCAAGTGGCCAGTGGCAAGTGGCAAGCGGCAAGTGGCAAGCGGCAAGAGGCAAGTGGCAAGTATGTGTTTACGTGTGGGCGGGGCATCGTGTGTGTGTGTGCGTATGTGGCCTGCAGGTGGGCAATGTCACGAGCCATTCTATTGATTTATGCGCCTACACACATCACGTATACGACGTGTGCTGCAGCTGCTGCTGCTTGTTGCTGCTGCTGCCAGTTGCTGCTGCCAGTTGTTGCTGCTGTGTCGCTGTTGCACTAATCTGGCTATTAAGTGCATGGCTTAAAATGCAATGCCAAACACTTGCATCAGCATCAACGTAAGCGCATTAGCCTCTGCAGCCATTTCCACCGATTTCAAGTGCCAGTCCAAGCACACGCCCGCAGGTGAGCTGGTTAAGGTAAAATGTCTGCATGACGGCGTGAGAGGGGGGTGCTCTTGTGACAGGGGGCCTGCAACTGACATAGGCCTTGCAGCGGCGCCCAAACAAGGTCAGGGTCAATGTTAAATGATATAGAGTGACGGAGACAGAGCGAGATGCACAGAGAGAGGGGGAGAAAGAGAGAGAGAGAGAGCGAGATGCACAGAGAGAGAGAGAGCGAGAGAGAGAGAGAGAGAGAGAGAGAGAGAGAGAGAGGGAGGAGGAGCAGCCTAACGGGCATTCCATTACGGGCAATAACTTTATTAATGTGTGCGTGTGTGAGTGCTATGTGCGTGTGCTGCGATAGTGCAGGTTAACAATCATTAGAACTGAGGCTGATATGACATCATTACTCGTGCTTTGCTAACGATCGATACTTATCGATAACGATAACAAGGCTTTCGCACAAATTCCACATAATGTTTCTTACTACTCATTTTGTCAGCCTCTAACAAGCGTCTCAATAACTATCGATTACATCAATACTCAATACATTAGTTATGGCTATCGATACTTAACGATTCTTGTCGTTAATTGATCTGGTGATCGATATGTTTCGATCAATAGTCGATAATGTCGTCGATAATTTTGTTAAATATGCTGGAACCCTTGCCAGCATTAAGTGTTGACTTATTTCAGCTGTCTGTCTTGCAACACTTTATTTAGGTTGTTCCCTAGTAATCGATATCTATCGTTATTTGATCGATACACAACCCATTTGAATTGATTGACATTTATAAATGCCTCGTTCGCTGCGAGTTGTCGGCATAATGTCATCTCTAGTGTGCCTGCATCGTTCGATTCTCATCAACATTATCATTAACATTAATATGCTGCGGTTATCGCCGCGGCCTGCTAGCTGCATCTCGACTTGTGCAGCTCGTTATTAAATTAGAATCAACTAAATTAAATGAGAGTGTGCACATGTGTGTACGTGTGCATGTATGTGTGCGAGTGTTCAAGCAGAAAATGAGCGTTGAAGCGCATTCAGGCAAGCAATGAACAGTCAACCCGCTCCCGCGACCGCTCGGGCAGCCCACACAGACCCCCCGTCCACGTGGCAAAGCATTTAATTGAGCTCTGCGCTAATTTGAAGGCAACGACGTGACTCTCATTGGCCAAAAGTGGGCGACAGCGGTTCAAGTGGGGCAAATGGGGCGCTGGCAGTGTTTGCAGCTGTTGTAAGACCTTTATGAGGGGGCGTGCGGCTGGTCAGATAATGCGTATTTAATGCGCTTTTAGCCAACAGGTAAAAGGCAATCACAGCACCAAAAAACAAAAACAAAAGCAAAAGCAAAAAAAAAACACCCCGGTGCAGTCAGGCGTAAGGGCAGCTGTGGGGCGACCAGTGTTGAGTAATTAATGTTTATGCACCATAAATCTGTCAGCTGCCAAATGCTGAACGCACCCACGAAAGCTGAACAAATGCAAGCCAAATATGACTCGCAAATCTGTGGAAACAACATTTGCAAATACTCATTGAATAATAATTAAAAGCCCAATACAATACAAAGCACGATTCCACAGAATTTCAGCTATTTATAACCTATACCCATTAAAACTGGCCTCAAAGGGTATATCAGTTTTGTGTGTACTGTATGTAGAAGTCAGAAGCAAGCCTCTCCAAAAGCATCTATATATATCTTTTTCGTCCGTCTGCCTGCTTAAATGAGTTCTTTATCTTAGTTTTATCTGCTAGTTTCATTTTATCGATAAATATCGATTTTGAGCAAGGGTTTTTTTAAGCATAACTCGAAAACTATGGCAGCTAGAGACGTCCAACTTGTTACGTGGGCTGAGGCATAATATGGTCAGCTTTACAATATTTCACATTCAAAATACTATCTCCCATTTCTTCCTACTTAATCCTTGTGCCGGACAGAATAAACCGAAGATATTCAAGATTAGACCCTTTGCATACACATCTGTCTTAAGGAGTCAGTTGAAAGCTTTTTAACGACAGCTCGTCGCTGGGAACAGGGTATTAACTAGCCGGGCACTCGCGACTACATCACTTCCCATTGTTTCATCTCGTTTCGCGTCAATTTCCATCGAAGGCTTATGCACATGTCCAAACATAATTTCGGTTTGCAGTCAAAATGGAATGCGTTTAGCAAAGTTGGCAATGTGAAATGGAAAACGTTTCGGATAATAATCGAAATAATTGCTCTTTGAACCGAGCAGAAAGTTCGTTTAAATTAGCCAAAAATAAAAGCAAAGAAGCGTTTGCAATGTGAAAACGGATTTTTGGGTAAATGAACAAATTAAATTTCCTTTGCCATGCTGCAAAGCTTGAACCAGTTTGTGAACAAGTTCGTGAGCCAATCTGAAACTTTGCCTGGCTGAGCCTTAAGCACACGATTGCAACTTTTCGGAGATTTTATAGTTTTAGTTTAGAATTGAATAGCATTATTAAGATTATTCTGTATATTAGAAAAAGCCGATTTCAGCCGGAGTTTTGAGCTCAGATTGTCGTTCTTCAGTTGCCTGAATGACAAATGTTCAGTTGTGAAAGTCAAGTATTTAAAAATAAACAATTTGTGCCTAAAACGGAAATTGAACTAGTCAAATATCTATATATATGCATGCCATAGTTTTTCAATGTGACTTAAAGAGTTTTCGAAGTTATAAGAAGAAAGTCTTCTAAGGTTCTTATTCAAAACATTCTTTAAGATAATTCAGTTATGCACTCAGTTCTTAAGTCATGAACTTGAACCTGCTTCCTAGTTGACTTAGGCAGCTCTGCCAACAGGGTCTGCTTTTCTCCTATTCACTAATTATTGTTATTTTTAATTTATATTTAACTGTACACATTTTCAGCTAGCGTTGGTTAAGTTCTTTACTCGGCAGCAGAATACAAAGCCTCAACTGAACTTTAACGGTGAACAAAAACGGATTCACTTTCGAAAACTCATTAAACTAAAGTGCAATTTGCAGATCGACTACATGTTTGACATTTAAAACATATTAATTAAAATAAATAAAAAATTAATTTAAATGATGAGCTGCAAAAAATCCTTTTGAAATTGGCCAACAGCAGGCGAAATGATGCCGCCCCCCGCTGCGCCAGCCGCTGCATTTTGGAGCTAACAATGGAAACTTCGTTTAACATTTAAAAAACATATTAATTGGAATAAAAAAATATTAAATAAATTGATGAGCTGCCAAAAATCCTTTTGAAATTGGCCAACAGCAGGCGAAATAATGCCGCCGCCCCCGCCCCCCTCGCTGTGCCGCCCGCTGCGCCACCCACTTCGCCGTTCGCTGCGCAATTGCGATTATTTGTATAATTTATGCTGTGACAGAGACTGACTTTATCGCTGTCCCACTCCTAGAGCATTGCTATCCCTGTCTGTTGCGTTGCGTCTTTGGCACGCTTCTAATATGCAGCGCATTTTCCGTATTTTCCGCGGAACGCTTTGAAAGTACAAACAAAACATGTGCATAATTTATACGCATTATAAAAGGACCGCACGAACAGTTACTCCTTGCATATACATACACATATATACTTATATAAAAATATATATATATATTTATATAGAAAAAGAGAGCGGGAAGTCCAATCTGCCAACTAAATATAGTCCACAGCACCGACTCCGCTGACCCCGTTGCCCCCCCCCTCCACCCCGTACAGCCCCACCGACGGTGCTGCCCTGCGACTCCCCAAGGTGTCATAAAGAAGTTCGTGAGCTTTGCTTTAGCTATGCACAAATTTATTGTTCTATATTGCACAGAGGGTCACCATTATTTATAAGCCTGACTTCTTTATCCTGACTGTGGCTGGGGCACGCGTTGAGTCTCTGACTGGGCTGTTAGATCATATATCCAGCCGTTGGGGGCGTGTCTGGCTCTCAGCTGATTGATTGCGTACATTTGATGTGGCCAAAGATGCAGCAAAGTGCAAATCGCAACCTTTTAACACAACCGTGCACTCAAATGTATGCTACACTTTTTTTAAACTCTATTTCCGTGGATGGAAGGTATATTGGTTTTGTGATGTGTCATGTGTGTGTAAGCCTGGAGACTCGTAAGCAACACTTGCGCTAGTCTCCATAAACCATGCAACATTTACAGTTTGAGAGTCATACTCTTAGCAGTTATAAGAGAACTACACTTTTAAAGGGCACAGTTTTAGAGACTAAGTTAAAGGTTAAAGTTAGGCTTACAGTTGAAGAGTCTTGATTGAAGTGTCACAGTCTTAGAGATACAGTGTTGGAGTCATTGTAAAGCAGTCTTAGTCAAAGTGACAGGCGCTGTTTAGAGATCTAGCAAAATAACCGTTAAAGCGACACAGTTTTGAAGTCAACATTTCTAAGCAAAGCCGCAGTTTTGGAGTCACGGTTTTTGGGGTCACAGTTTTAGAGTCACATTCAGGCAAGCTTAATCCCAACTGTTTTCAGTTATTATTGCAGAGCAATGCGTAGCCGGAAGACTTTGACAGCAACAATTTTCCTTTCCCTTATCCTTATTCCTTTCTCTCTCTCTCTTTCTCCCTCTCTGCCTCTCTCTGTCTCTATCGGTTCGTGTCTGTCTTTCTCATTTACAAGTCCATTGAAATACAACAAATTTATCGATTAGTAACTGTCAGAGAAATGCCAACGGGGCACGAAAGCAAATTGGAAATGACAGACAAGCGGCAACAAATATCACAGCTGGGCAATGTATACATGTGTGTATGTGTGTGTGTGTGTGTGTGTGCTTGCGTGCGTGACTGTGTGTGCAGGTAAACTTCGACACACCACGCTAGCTACAGCCCCCTCACACATGCCCCTAGATTGAGTAAACAAACCAAAACGCTGAAAGGGAGTAAAAAAAAATCATTGGAAAACTTTTGCGCCAGCGTTTATGGCGTTCAATTTATAGCTAAATGTGTGTATATAAGTGTGTGTGCGAAGTGTGTGTGTATCATGCAGTGCATAAGCTATATATGTGTATGCAACTTCCACGCCTGCCACACTCATACACACACACACACACATACACACGCATGCGGGCAGATAGAGCTGATTATTTATGGTTAGAATTCTTTTGGGTTTCAACTTTTAGGCAGGCAGCTAAACTCTTGTTGTTGTTGTTGTTGTTGCAGTTGTTGCAGCTGCTGCTGCGACTAGTGTTGCATGCCACAGATATGTGCATAAGCAGTTTATATCAAGCTTTAGGATTGGGTGTCAGCGAGCAGCTCTTCAGTCGAACGCCAAACATGCCACATATCGATATCTTTTTTTTTTGCTTTGGCTGCTGCAAGAGGCAGCTTAAGAGGCGGGAGGGGGCATGTAAGTGTTCAGGGGTGGCTTAGCAGCTAAAGCTGTGTATGTTATGCAACTGTGAAGCTCAAGAGACAACAAGTGCAGCCTCTAACAGTTTATGTTAATGCATTGTCCCATTGACAGTGTCACTTTTACATTAGCCGTAACTTAAAATGCTCGAAATATTTATTCGTTTTCACGGTTTGACCAAGGTTTCCATATTCAAAGGAACGTGCTTTCATTAGAGCCTTGGTTCGTCTCATGTGATTATTGTGCAACTGATATCGATAGCTTAAAACAATATATCAATCAATATATCGATAAACAATATCGATAGATTTGGATGTCCTCCAAATCAAGCTTTACTTTCGAATTAAGCAATACATTGACGTGATTATCGATTTGTCTTGTGGTACAAATCGATAAATGCGGCACTAGTATCGATAGCTGTCAAGCTATAAATCTTCCCTGTATATAAGCCTAGCATTACTCTGAAATGTAACTTCCCGTTGATGTGATTATTTTAGATGAAATAATTCAGTTAACATTAAAGAAGACATTTGCGACTCCAACGCTTATATATATATGCGTGATCAGTATCAATATCAGAGTCAACATAGCTCAGTCCATCTACCATAAGGTTCAAGCTTCAAAGGCAAAATTTGCATAGCTCTTTCTTTCTTTCTTTTCTGCTGAGACATACGTAGATTATCTGACTAATTTTGCCCTCTGCTTAGCCTAAATGTTTTTTAAACTTTTTTTAAGTTTAAGCTTTTCAATTTTTGAAAGTGCTCAAGATTCTGGCTGGGAAAAATGCTTACCAGTTCTCAAGCTGTTGAAGAGCTTCCTTCAGGATATACGAAAAGTAATGCAACTTAATGAACATAAAGAAATATTTGTGAAAATATTTTAGATCTGTTTTTCTATTTCTTGAGCTTTGAGAAAAGTTTTCTTAACCATAAATTTATGTTTTAGATATTTAAATATAAATATATATATATATATATATATTTGAAAGTTAAATTTGTTTAAATAAGTAGAATAATATAAATTATTTTCATTTATTGTGAGAAAATGTAATTCCATGTCATATATATGTCATATTTAAATATTTAAGTTCTTGAGTATAAAACTATTTTGTATGCGAAAGTAATCTTAGCTTAAGTGTAGAAATTCTTAAAGTTTTTGGTATTTAGTTGAACGATTTTCATTTTGAGATATTCACATGTGGCTTGTGGCAAATGCGAAGACACACGTGACTTACGTGGCGCACACGGCGTATACGCAATTAGGGCAAATATATGGAAGAAATCTGAGACACGGCAGATGGGGCAAAGGAGCTCGACAAAATCTAGCGAATGCAGCTGGCAATTAAAATAGTTTTGCACAAATTGGGATTACAAGAAGAGAAAGATATAGTGCGGGGCGGACAACTGCAGATGCAGTGAAAATGCATGAATGGAAACAAGCACAAATGAAATTGAATATGTGAATTTGCATATTTATTGCATTAAAATACATTTGCTAATGGGAATATCACACATAAATAACAAAGAAGCAAGGCTAACAACATGACCACAAAATATCAAATGCAATCGAAAATAACGAGAGAAACAGAGAGAGCGAGAGAGAGAGAGGGAGAGTGAGAGAGAGATAGCAGAAAAACAGAACTAGCCAGAGATATGCTTGTGTGTAACCAACAACGAATGCATATTTAAAGCGCCTTTTGTCAGCAGTCCGAAAGCAAAAGTTGGGAATAGGCATAGAAATTAGGCGAGCCAGCGAGCCAGCGAACCATTCGATTCGAGCCACTGAATAAATAATTTTAGGGATAATTAACCCACGACTGTCGGATAATTGACAAATCAATGGCCAAATCAACTTCAATTGGGGAGAGCCTCATTTCCATTCGATAGGCATACATTAGCACAACAAAATGGCCGGAAACTAAATGCGGGCGTCGACTGAAAAGTTACCATGCGATGCTTTTGCTTTTTATCGATACTTTTATCGATTTGATGGAGTTTACTTTTAAAATGTTGGCAGAGAATTGTCAAAATTGTATTTAAATTCAATATAATCGATTTTATTATCGATACTTGGCTTTTGCTTGTTATCGATAGCTTTATCGATTTGATGGAATTTACTTTCAAATTATTTGCAGAGATATAAGTCGATTTCATGCTTATTGTCTTTTAATATGACAAATTGTTAGCAATAGAATTATCAATAAGCTTCATGAATGCAACACTGGTATCGATAACTTTTAGCTTAATGTATAAATTCAAAACTGATATCGATAGACTTAGAGGCAATGCTGCGTTCAATAAACCATATATCATGTCTTATCTGAATACCTAGCACAATTTGCAAATATAACTATCCATTGATGTGCTTAGCCATCTGTGCTAATTCTTATTACTGAACTTTTGTTCAAATGGAATTTGTTATCGATAGAGCTGTCAATAAATTCGATTAATGCAACACTCGTAAACAAATACTTCACATTGTTGTGTTTGCAGCCTGAAGAAAATGGCTGAACAATTAGAACCTGGACACATCCAGAAGTATTCCAACTCAATTAAATATTGAAGAATGGTAATTGAGGCAACAATGTGCTTAGTTCACCCTCGCATAATTAATATGCACATTATTTAGTTGAGTTTTTTTTAAGAGTTTCTAGAATACGCTTGCGGCGCGTCAGGCTCCCAGTTTCGACATGTTACAAGGGACATAGCGACAGGGAGTGCGATTTGGGTGATTGGCGAAGTAGAGGGCTAGGTGGTTGAGGGTTGAGGGTTGGGGTTTGGTCATGCGGTTGGGGCTTTGAAATAAGTTTTTGGGTTTTGCTCTCTGTGCTGTGAAGCATTTGACCAACTTCCGTTGGCCTCCGTTTTCTGCAATGCCCCAAAATGAGGAAATTGCAAAAGCCAGGACAGACACACACACAGAAAGAGAGAGAGAGGGAGCGGGGGAGAGAGAGAGGGAAAGAGCGATAAAGAGAGAGAGAGAGAGAGAGAGAGAAACTCATATACCCGGCACCAATTTGAGCAACAACAGCATTGCAGCACGCGTCTTGTGCTTGGCTCTAAGATGCCCTAGAAAAACAAAAAAAAAAATGAGGGCAAACTTCGAAAACGAACTTAGAGGAAGTTTGATTGAGACAAGCCACAAAATTTATTAAAGAAATAAAAAATAAAAAAAAAGTGATGCTCCTAAAGTTGTTAAAATGCAGCTGAAAGCAATCAAATGTTCTCAACTCAATAAATTGACATAAATCTCGCATTGAATTGAGAGAGAATCGCAAGTCTGAGCTATAAAACTTATATAAAAGAGTTTGAGCTGGCAGATAAAAAATTGTTGTCTTTTAATTTGATCATAATTGTGTTTTTGTTATTTGCTTTAGTAAATATATAAAAGAACGCTACAAATTGTTTTTGGGGCTCAATTCAAATTGTTTATTATCCATGAAACGAACCTTTAAACGGAATCATTATATAAAGCAAGATAGACTTGAAACATTTTTTCAGACTTTTTATGAATTTTTTAAAATTTGTTTTCGTGTCAAAACTGTAAGAACTTTGACGAAGCAGGGCTCGAACCGAAACTTGGGTTAATTGATAGCCGAACTTTACGACTGGACATTTTTTTTTTAAACATTTTCTTATTTAGTAAAAAAATTAATTTAATGTATCGCAATTTTAGTCACTTTCCAAGCAAGGTTTGTTTAATGGGCCGCAGCTAATATACCTAATTGTGCGCTAAACAAAAACTAAGTGGTATTCAAAAAAAGTTAGTTCGTAAAAAAGTTTTTTTCTCTGATACTTGTTTTTTTTTGTAGGTTTTTTGTAGTTTTTTTGTAGTTTTGCTTTGCTTGGCTCGCCGCACAAAACTCGCACACAATTTTCAACTAATTGTCCTGACTTAATATGCCCGACTGTGTGTGTTTGTGTGTTTGTCTCTGTGTGTGTGTGGGTCAAAGAGAGATTGAAATTCATAAAAGTGCAAAGGTTACAAAGTTGCTATTGCCACTTTGTTGTTGCTGCTGCAAGTTGTTGTTGTTGTTGTTGTTTTGCGAGTCTCGCACGCAACTTTATATACCCTGAACGCATTGAAAACGGCTAAAGGGGTATAACTCCTAGAGGAAATGCATGTAACAGGCTGGAGAAAGTCATCTTTGAGCTCATAAAGTAGGCGTATTCTTGCCCAAACACGCTGATCTCAGAGACTTTGAGAGTGGGAGTTAAGTAGAACTAGAGACATGAAATCTGCTTTGCTTACAAAGATTTACAATATTTCACTTTATACAAACCTCCCCCTGTTTCATCATGTATATATAAAGAGCTATTTTTCAAGGCATAGTCTTTGACATACTGATCACTTTGTTATGCGCTGAAAATTTCAGAAGATCGAACAATGAACACCAAAGTTCTTCAAGCAGGAATAGCCCATGGACTAAGGAAAGAGGATGCAATGAAGAGGAGGCCAGCCACCGCATTCATATGTTTGCATATGCAAAGAGGGAAGACATGATGATGGTTGCAATGAGTGTATCTCCAGGTCGAGCACACCCGACTGAAGTACTCCTCGGGTGATTGCTTTTGTTGTTGCTGTCGCTTTTGTGCGGCTTGCCACGTGGTCGCTGCTGGGTGGGCATAGATAATTGGCACACACAGACACACACTCGCACACCTATGCGCTGGCCACGCCTCACTGCGCCCAAATCGCAAGGCAAATAAAAAGAGATATAACAACAGCAGGAACAAAAAAAAATATATCAAAACATGTTTTTGTTGCTGCGCCGTCGTAGTTTGTCACCTTGTTGTTGTTGTTGTTGTTGCTGTTGTTGCCAAGTTTTACAATTAATTTACGACAATTTAAATTTAAGTGCATATTTTATAACGCTAACAACAGCAACAAAAGCAGCAGCAACAACAACAAACCGGCTGCAATTACAGCGGCGGCCCCAAAAAGTATGCAGCAATTTTTTTTAAACGCCAACCCTCCATGTTTTGCATTCCTACGGCAAATTGCATGCAGTTGTAACTGTGTGTGTGTGTGTGTGTGTGTGTGTGTGTGTGTGTTTAGTTTTGTGTACTTCTAATTTCACATAGTTGCTGCTGTTGTTGTTGTTGTTGCCTCTGCCTTTGCTGTTGCTGCTGCTATTATTTTGTGTGTTATTTTTGGCTTGCTTAATGCCATTAAAACTTTTTGTCTAACAGACCGAGAACCGGCAACAACAACAGACAGAGGGGGGGGGACTCGCTGTGTTGCACGCTGTGGCATAGCCAGGGGATGAGCCATGTTGCACGAGCGGCGGCACAAAAAGCTGCTAACAATGTTGCTTGTTATTAACATTTATAGTTTCGTGTCGGAGTCGACTAGACTCAACTTCAGTTGTGTCTGTCTGTGTGTGTGTGAGTGTCTGTGTGTGGGTGTGTTCAAAAATTTGTTAGCTGTCTGCCTGGCTGCAGCGGGAGCTTTAAATGTGCCTGCGGCTGCGGCTGCTACACGCCCGGACGTGACATTCAAAGTTCGATTTGCGTTGTGTTGCACGTTGCACAAGTTGAGCGCGGTGGTGAAGCGTTTTGCTTGCAACTTTTGTGGCACGCAGCGGGCAGCTATCAGCCGCGCCCCCAACAAACGACGAAGCATTGCGCGACCAACATTTAATTAAGCTAAGTGCATGCCCCGAAAAATCAATGAGCCTCAAACAAAATAGCCCTCGCTGCTTAATGGTCCCGCCCCAACTGCCTTGTGCAACAATGTGCCCCATTCAAGCTGGCCAACGTGCGGGCCGGACAACGTGCCGCATGGGGCAACCAGTTGAAGCTGCAGCAACACCTGCAAAGCCACAAAGCCACAAAATTATATGGAAACTGTTTGTTCAACCATAAAAATATGGCTAATAGAGTCCTTCTGCCTTTCATATTATGCTTATAAACGTGCACATACTTCTGGTACAGTGCTCACTCGAAAATGCGAACAAGAAACAGAATTTCGATATAGACTTTTATCGATTGCTTGGAAACGTTATCGATTATCGGAAACAAACTCGAACTGCACGGATACTAGGAGGAGCTTCATTCAAGTCTTTAGCTTTTATAAGCTTTGAGCTTATATATACAGACAGGGCGATAGACAAATGAACAAAAAACGGACAGACAGACGGACATGGTTAGATCGACTCGGCGATTGGTGCTGACCAAGAATATATACACTTTATGGGCTCGAAGATGCTTCCTTCTGCCTGTAACATACATTTGCTCAAAACCAATATGCCCCATTTAACCCATTTTTAATAGATACACGGTATACACATGGTCAACCTATTCACAAAAAGTTGTGAATCTCATTTCAAGTGACGTCAAAGAAACAACTTTTTGCTGAGTTGAACCCATAATAGTTCATGTACTGTACTTTACTCCCAGCCAATGTTAGCTAACTCTTTAAGGGACATTTAGTTTATTTTTTTTGCTTTAAGTTTGTCCAGAAGGGCAAGTGACAAGAAGTATTCGATTCGTGAAAGAAAGTGACATGAATGCGGTTCGCGATCTCGGCGGATACTTATAAATCCGTTTCCTTTCGACTTCGCAACGCAGTCAATTTCATTAATGCTGCTTGGAATATAAAAAAAAAGAGATTATCTTTAGCAAAATAATCTGCTTTTCACATTAAAAAACCGACTACACGACAGAGCTGCAAGCGCCCATGTGTGCTCGCGTTTGTTGTTGTTGAATCACAGTTTACAAATTCGAATGAATTAATTTATTAAATCAATTAAAAAAATATATGCAAAAAGTTGCTTTCAAATCCAAAAAATATTGGTTGCATGCGAAAGGGGAATTTATTGAATTAAAATATAAATAAATTAAAAAATAAAAAAAACTAATAAATATTTGCCGAATTAATTGAATTAAAATATAAATAAATTAAAAAAAAAAAAACTAATAAATATTTGCCGAATTAATTGAATTAAAATATAAATAAATGAAGAAAAAACTAGTAAATATTTCCCGGTTTCCCGCGTTCACCTATCTGTCGGTCCGGCAGATATACATATATATAGATATATATTCTTAGATATTGTGTAGATGTATGAAGAAGAAAAAGAAAAAGTTGTATTTTGTAGCATAGTGTTGTTGATAGGTGTAAATCAAACACCACTGGCCTTACTTTTCGCTGGGCAAAGAGCGTCTATAAGAACAACATGGAACAATCTCTGACCAAAAGTGTTAAGAACTCAAGAGGTTTCAGTAAATGAGTTACCCGGTAGAGAGAGAGAGAGAGAGAGAGAGAGAGAGAGAGAGAGAGAGAGAGAGAGAGAGATGGACATGAGGGATACGGTTCGCGATCGCACCGCAGACTTTGTCCTCAGTTGTCCTCCGAACGCTTCGTAATGTATTTGGCTTGGTTGGTTGTTGGTTGAAACAAATGGCGGAAACAACAAAAAAGTGAACTCGACCAATAACTATTTTTTAGCAATTTATATATTTTGCCCTTGGCATAATTAAATGAATGCACAGCTCATGTGTGCTTGTGTATTTTGATGAATCATATTAAATTAACTTTTTAGTTTTTTTCATATTTTCAGTTTCAATTTATTCAATTTACAATTTTTAATGAATTTATACATTTGTTCAACATGTAAAACGAAACTTTTTGATTTTCATTTTTATTTGATATTTGTTTTTTTTTATTGAAATTTTTCAACAAATATTCTGTTTGTTGCGAAAGGGAATAAAATGCACAGAAAACAAAATTGAAAGGCTCACCGAAGATTTAATGCCCTTATAGACATTTCCCTTTCGAAGATATGTGAGAAAAGTGAAGCTCGTAAATGCTGAGTTTGATGTAAATATATTGAAACTCATTTTCGATCAATTCTTCCTATGTAACTATATAATATAGTCATAAGATCTTGATAAGACTCGGCACATAGATAAAAAGCATAGTATGAATAACAAATGACGGATCCAGAACAAGTTTCCAAAACAGTTTTCATATAAGGAACCTACTTTTCAACCGATCGTTCAGATAGCTATATTGTCAAAAGACAGTTGGATAGTAGTTTAAGATAGGATATAATATATAAGATAGTAGAATAGAATAGGAGAGTAGTATGGATAGTATAGATAAACTCATGATGATTACCAAGTAGCAATAAGAAATTATCGATTGTCACATTTTGTAACAAGAAGATGTTGCATGTGTCTAGGGTTCAAAGTGAAACTTATAAATGTCAATTTTGGTCACGATATCTTGATAAAGAGTTTTCTATGCAAGAACCTACTTTATCAAGGAAACGATTGATCGAAAAGCAGTTTCTTGTATGGTAGGTACCTTTTCAACGATCGTTCCCATGGCAGCTATATAATAAAGTTCTCCGATCTGCTTGGCTCCGATATATGTTCTGCCTAAGACAGAAAGGCGGACCAATGCAAAGTCTTGAGATAGACTTAAAACTGAGAACAAGTATGGACGTAGGAGCATGGCTATGTCAACTCGGCTGTTGCTGCTGATCAAGAATATATATACTTTACGGGCTCGGAGATGTCTTCTTCTATGCGTTACACTTTTCAAAACAAGCTTATAGTACCCAGCACAAGGGTAGACAAACATGTTATTGATATGCGCTGACATATGTGTGTGTGTGTGTGTGTGTGTAAACTGCAGTTTTAAAGGTTTTTTTCAAAAGCAGCTGCTATCCCTTAACTAATTTGATTAGTATAGCATGATTAATGCAAAAAATTGCAGCAGGACATCAGCTGGAGGAAAAGTTACTAGGATTTATGCAGCTAGACATTTGTGTGGAGAGCTGAGTCTGGCTTGAGTTCTCGTCGACTGGATTTTGTTGTTGTTGTTGTTGTTGTTGTTGCACCTGCCCCGTAGACAGCGCCGCAGGCGGCACTGAATAATTCTTTTATGGCCAACAAGCACACACACAAACACACACGCACACACACACACACGCACACACACACACTGGTACATTGGTATGTTTTATGTTAATTTTTATTGCTTGCTGCTAGCTGATTTTTATTATGCTTCTGCTGCATGTTGTTGTTGTTGTTGCCATTTGAATTAATTTAATTTCTTTTTGGCCTTATTTCTGCTAAAATTTTTTTTTTTTTTTTTGGTTCGTTTGTTATTTTTTGTTGGTTGTTTATTTATTTTTGCTTAATTAGACGCGGCAGTTGTTGTTGTTGTTGTTGAATTTCGCATTTCCAACAGCAAAAATTCCAATTTCACACACGCGCACACACTCGTACACACGCACACACACACACACACACTTGTACACACAATCATAGACAATCCGCCTAAATACACGCAAAGCTTTTCATTGTCCTTTCTCTTTTTTGTTGTTGCCCCGACTAAAGCCAGCCGCAGCGAAGCGCACAGCTAAACAGAATCCTCTTTTGGTTCTTTTTTTGGGCAACGGGTTTTAAGTTGGGCTTGCCCCAGCCAACAGCCAACAGTCTGCCACTTGCTGGCCATAAGCAGCGCCGCAGTCGGCGGAGATTCCAATTGGCGACTGCTTTTTGGAAGGCCGCAAATGCGATTCGGAATTTGACAGCGAATACGCGAGTGCTTCAAAATCAATATTGTTGCCTGTGTGCTGCTGCTCCCTTTGCTCCCTCTGCTCCCTTTGCTGCTGCTTCTTCTTCCGCTCTTCCGCACTTCTGCTCTTTTCTGTTTTTTTATTTTTCGTATATTTGCAAACATTTTTGAAATTTAAATGAGTTTGCGACTGGTTGAATTTTTAGTTGGCTCCTCGGTTTGTTTATTAAACTCTATTTTCTCTGTCAACAAAACCAAATTTGCAATTTCACAACGCGCAGCTTTAAACACTGGCCATTTTTTCACTTTAAGCGCTTCGCAGCACTTTTTAAACCAGTTCTAGTTCCTTAAAGTGTTTCAGCCAAGAGCAGCATTTAGTTAAAGAAGATATTGCCCCTTTTTTTCTTATTTCGAAGAACAGCAGAAGCTAGTCCTGAATGTTTTTTTTTTCCTGAGAAAGCTTTGCTTTCATATCAAATTTTTTAAAAGGCATTGTAAGTATTATTTGCAAATTTAATTTGTTTTTAAATAGTCTGAATTGAATGGAATAAAATATGTAGACATGTATAACTTTTATCAGAATATATAGAAGAGATCTTCCCGACTTCTCAAATGGTAAAGTCTAGAAATCTGTTAATAGTCGAGAAGCTTCCTTTAAGGTCGAACTTGTGTCGGGAATCGCCGGTTCAAACCTAGCAGCAAATTGTCACAAAGAAAATAAAGCAATGAGAAGAAGCTGAAGCATAGATATGAGCCGAGCAATGCCGGGTAACTTGCTCAGCTTTAACAACATTTAATTGCAATGTTAATGCGTGCAAGGCATTGATGCGAAAATGAACCGAAGGAACATGTGTGTTGGCTTATGGTGAACCACAAGCTGAACCACACGCTGAACCAATTTTTGAACCGATTCATTTTGCAAACAATTGAATTTATTGAGCAACTTTGACAAAAATGTAATGTTGCCTTACACTTTGGGTAAAACAAAATTCAATTCCGTGAATTCAATTTAAAATTCAAATTGCCAAGTCTTGAAATTGAAATTCAGGCAAGCAGCTTTTTGAACTAGTGCAAATATAGGAAAGGCAATTGAGCTGAAAAGATGGGCGTATAACAAGGCCCAAGACATTATGGCTAACAAAACCTGATGCTAAATGGTTTGTCCCGGCGACGGGGACGGGAGCGGCTGCGGGGGCGAGAACGAGGGCGGCTTGTGGCATGTGAGACATGCCAGTTGCCTGCCCCCGCAACGTGCCACATTTGAATGCCTGCATAATTAAAAGCGATGCCTCGACTTCAATTGATTGGCCCGCGGCTAGTGCAGCTGCTATGCTAACTTGCTTGAGGAGGTTTCAGGCGGGGATGACGGCAAAATTAAACGGGGAGCGGGAAGGGGACAGGGGGGGCATGGTAAGTTGAAAGCTCAGCTGCGACGGGCGATTGCAACGTCAAATGGAATATCGCAGCGCAACCAAATCGAATTTCTATTTAAGCAATAATAAAATGTCTCGAGAAAACGCTCGGCTGGCACGGGCGCTGTCACGCCCCCCGCCCCGCCCCGAATTGTGCACATGTATATATTTATATACTATATAAATAGATATTAAAATTACATACATACATATATATAGCTATCTAGAACTTGTTGCGATATTTTAGTTCAGAACGAGTTTTCGCTTTGGCAATTTTTTATTGCTTTTGCCTTTATTTGGTTTTTCGGGTTAGCAGGGATTTGAATAGGTTTTGCCCCAAGAGGCGCCACGCCACGCCCCTCACCGCCCCTCCCCGCCCGCAGCTCAGCTGCGTTTGGTGGTTTCCTTTGAAGTCAGGTGCCTGAAAGAAACGAATTGGTGGGGCCATGCCCCTGCTGTGCGAGAATAATGCGAACAAGTGGATGAAAATGTTTGACACGGATAAAGCAAAGTGCATGCTGAGTTATCCCTGGCTGGCTGCTGTGTGTGTGCGCGTGTGTGTGTGTGTGTGTGTGTCTGTTGATGTGTCGCTGTGTATGCCGTGCTGTGGCCTGTCTTGTCGCTGCTTCCGTTTCCGCAGATGCTTGGCCTTTGGGCGCAAAATTTGAAAATAATTTACAATGACGTCATCGTTGCATGTAGCATGCATGTGGCATGTGGCATGTGGCATGACAGCCCAAAAATGGCTTCAGCCACAGCATCAATTGCTGCTGCCAGCGCCTGCATAAATGTTATGCTTATATAACAATAAAGAGAGCAACCCTCCACCCTCCACCCGGCACCCGGCGCCCGGCAGCACGGGGCCCACGGTGCGTATGCTTGACCTTCAAATTGGCGGGCCGATCAATAAGTTCTTGTACTGCCTTCTTCTTCATTTCACTTTACTTCTTTTCTTTTTTTGTTTTAGTTTTTTTATTTTGTTATTTCGACTGCTTGTTGAGTCGTAAAAAGAATTACGCAAAGGCCAAGTGTAAAAATTGAGCGCAAAAATAACAAGAGAAATGCAAAAAGAAAGTAAAATACAAATAAACTGGGAAGGGAAGCGGGAGGCAGGCCACAGCCAAGGTGTATGCGTGTGTGTGTGTGTGTAGTGCTTGTTTCAAATTAAAATCACGCAGCGCACGTGAAACCTTTGCACACACACACACGCACACACACACACACATGGACTCTATGGGTCACGGCATATTAAAAAAAAAAAAAGAAGAGAAAACCCAAAAAAAAAAACTCGCCGCAGTGCGTAACTTTTGGCCATGCCTTAAGCTGGTGCCTCTATACATCAAACACACACACACACAGACACACATGCACACACACACTACCCCCTCCCTTCACGCAGCCTCTGCCCTGCCCTGCGCTGCCCTGTTTCCTGCTATGCTGCCAAAAAAATATGTGCCACAAAAAGGTTTTGGCCAGCAAATAATTTGTAGCGCCCAGTCAGCAGTTGAAATGGAGAATAGAACAGACAAATGCAAAGTTAATGGCCAAGCAGAGAATAACAGAGGTAGAGAGAGAGAGAGAGAGAGAGAGAGAGAGAGATAGAGTGAGTACTATATATGCATAGAGAGCAGTAGGCTTTGGTGTGCTAGTTGTGCAAAGACAAGGCTTGCAGCCTAGTCAAATTCTATCAGGCAAGAGATATGTCAGCAGAGAGCTTAACAGCAAGTCGACGGGAGGTCTAGTTTAGAATGCACGACTTGTAGATACCCTGCTATAAGCGACAAGCAACTTTAACTAATACAAAACACAACTCAAGAGACTTATATGCCACATACTCACACACTCACACACGCACACACATGCAAGCACATATCAACAACTGAATGTGTAGAGTTGCCAGCCTTGTTTTATGATCTGTAACAGGGTTTCAACACAATTTTGTTGTGTGGCCAGTGTTTAATAATGCCAACTGGTGAGTACGAATATATTGATTCACATGTTTCAGCATTTTAACATACATACATAAATGCAAATGCATGTCTAGGGTTGCCGCCTTTAACTTTTATATTAATGTTTGAAGCATTGTTCCAAAATTTTGAGCTACATAAATCCTATAAGCATTTGCAGGGTAAATACTACAATATTTTACATGTAGAGTTTTCAGAGTTTATGAATATTGACTCTCACATAGGGCTGCCACGCTTCCACGCTTGCATATTTACTTATGTTAATATTTTTGCATGTGCAGAGTTGTCACTTTTGCAAATAACGACTATCGAATAGGAATGAAAATTTTTTAAAAAATGTTAAGTGTTGTTAAACAATAACGGCTATATAAGTCCTATAAAAATTTGCATGTTTACTAGAACAAATACTATTGAATGTATAGAGTTGCCCTAGTTGCAAAATAACAATTTTCGAGCAGGGTTGCCACTTTGAAATTTTTTGTTCCAAATTGAAGTTTTGTCATGTTTACTTATATAAATACTATTGCATATATAGGGCTGTCACAGTAAAAAGAGGACTATCAAACAGGGTTGCCACCTTAAAAAGAGAAAGGGTGCCTAAAATCACATTTTAAAGTGTTGTAAAATACCTTGGTGCTATAAAAAATAATACACGCATGCATCATCGCATGTGTAGAGTTGCTAAAGTTAATGAACACCGTAAACTAGGCTCCTCAGTGTTGTATAACTGCTCAAAGCACTTTTTAGGTGCGTTTGCTTCCGCATGCATATGCAATGGTAAGCTTACTCTTTAGGTGCACTTGAGTACAAATAGAATATTTAAGTTACGAAATACTTTCAGCAAGGACAACAGTCACATAGGTAATTAAATCTACACACATAATAATAATATTGGCCCAGATCGAGTCACAGTCAACAGCCCTAACTAAGAAATACGCGATGTGCCTCAGCTGTAAATATGTAGATCGAATTACGCTTACAGTGAACTACTCCGAGGCAATGTAAACGGAAATGGGCAAAGACGAGATAATAGTAAAATATTGAAAAATTATTTAGCCCGAATAGCCGATGGGTCTTGTTCGCGGTTAAAGCAAACAAGAGTTAATGTAAATTTGATGCGTTTAGGGCTCTCGATTGCTCGGATTCGCGGCAATCTGGCAATACTATGTAATTCTATTGAGCACATACAAAAACATTTATATTAATTGAAGTCTTTTGTGTTTTTATGAGGTGCATTCTCTGACCATGTGATATCAAGGGAAGGTCTTGAATATGTGAAAGGCCAAAGAAGTTAAGCCTTTTTCAATGCAATAAATACATACGTATATGTAATTTACAGAGTTGAAAACAAGCTAGCCCACTTTGCAGTCTTCGTTTTGCAGGGTATACAAATTTATAATAAATTATAAATTCATTTAAAGACAGCTCAAAATCAAACAAAACGCTGGGGAATGCGTTTATTTAAATTTCAAATATCTCGCACCAGAAAACCTACAACAAAAAAAAAAAAAGAGTGAAGAAAATAACACAGAAAATCAATTTCGAATTTAAAGTAGCTACAAAAAAAAAAAAAAAAATAGGAAAAGGCAAACAACAAAAATGGGCAGCAAGAAATTCAAATTCTTAATGGAGTTGCCGTAGCGCAAATATTTTCGAGTGGCTTTGCGCCTATTTTCATGGGGCATTCATTAGCAGCGCCACGCACCACACAACCACCCCCCCCACCACCGTCCCTCTATACAGCCCCCTCTACTCCTGCCCCACAGGAGAACAAAAAAAAAATAGGCGAAAATGTGCGTGCGAATCGTTCGCAGTTCTTCAACTGCGCCTCAACAGACCGCGAATTGTTATGGGTTTTTTTTTTCGTAGCTTGTTGTTGTTCTGCTTGTTGTTGTTGTTGTTGTTGTTGTTGTTGTTGTTGTTGTTGTATGGTTGCATGTTGAGAGTTCAATCAAAGTTAAGAAGCATTGCTTAAGCCAAGGCTAAGCAAATGGCGCCGTCACGCCAGCTTTTAGCTTCTGCTTACGAAGTGTTAAATAATTTTTAAAAATTCAAGCGCCACCTGGCGTTGAGAGCTGTTGGCGTTAACATTCAATCTGTCTGAAATAAAGCTACATTTTTTTTTCAATTAAAGTTTTTTTCAAAAGCAATTCAAATGTCAAACGTTCAAATCTTGTCTTAAGGCTTTCCTTGGGCAACATTTTAGTTAATTATATGATTTTCAGTTTCAAATTCTTTTCAAATAAGCTCAAAAGTTGATTATTCCTGCTCTTAAAACCGAAACGAAATTTGCTCGATGAAGAGGATTTCGAGATCGATTTTTATCGATGCAGAATAGGATTGAAAATCTTTAATGGGCTCGAAGATGCTTTCTTCTGCCTGTTACACACACTTGCACGAATACAATCTACCCTTTTTTCTCATTTGCAATGGGTGCAGAGTATAAAAACCTGTCAAAAGCACAATTCATTTAAGAAACTGGCTTAAAGACTTGTGTTTGCGACAGCTTCGATTTGGCCTTGGGCAAGTTTTCTTTAATTATTGTGTGATATATATATTAAAGCAAGAAACTAAAATCAATGCTCAATTGTAATTAAATTGTTTGAGATGCTGTCGAAAAAATGGCACAAATGCAAAACTGCAAAATGATTTATATTCAAAAAGCGCCAGCGGGCGTTTTTGCATGCACATGACTTTTATTTCGATTATTTTGTGTCTCCGGGAGGTTTTCTTTCCTTTCCTAGCCTAGCCTTAATATCTCGTAAATTCCTTTTATTTGCTGTGCTTGGAAAATGATTCCAATTAGATTGTGGCGCCACCTGGCGGCGACAGTCGTTTTTCTGCTTAGATTTTGACTTTTGATATTTACAATTTGTGCTCGCATTTGTTTCATTTATTTTATTCGCTTGCTTGTTTGGTCAAATATTAAATTTGGGTCAACTTGTCGTATGCGCAATGTTTGCATTTCAATATTCATATTTTACTCCATTTATTGCCTTCTTTTTGGTCGTTTCGTTTTGACTAAAGGTTTTTAAAAACTATATTTGCAGATAAATGCTTAAGCAAATAAATGAAAAATGTGACCAAGAGAAATAGAATAGTCAAGTTGACTTTTGTATACTTTTTAATTATTTGTATTCAGAAGGAATAATAAATGAATAAAATAATCAACAAAAAATATAGAATTTTCAAGTTGCAAAATTAAGCAAATGTTTCCTTTTACTTTTTCTATATTTCTTAAATTTAAATAAATGATAAATATATTTAATAAATATTGAAAATATTTGAAAAAATATTTGAGAAATATTGAAAAAATATAATCAAAATGTTTGCTCTTGACTTTTGTGTACATACTTTTTTATAATTTGATTTAAATATATGGAATAGTTAAGTCCAAATTTTTGCTTGACTGACTTTCCCATATTGTTATAATTGTCAAGCGCAAACATCTGACATCACATTGAGTTTTTATTAAGTCACTTTTTACTCATATATATAAATCTACCCTAGATAAATTGTCTGCGATTGTCCAATTGTCCAATCAAGAAAAGACTTCAGCCTGAAAATGGGAGTTCGAACCCTAAGCTACAAGGTCTAGAATATATGTTTGGACATTGTACTTCTTTTTCTTGTCTTTGCTTTTGCCTTTTGTCAATTTCAAATTCTGACTATTTGCTTTATAAATTTAGAACAAAACATAATTAAAAATGGATCATTGTACTTCACTTTCAATTTCTGCCAGCTTTGGCAGCAATTTCAGCTGTTTGGCTCTAAGAGCCCAAAGGCTGTGCTTCGATCGCCCAGCTAGTCGGTCAAGTCGGTCAAGTCGGGCAAGTTATTTTTTATTGTACGCAGACATGGTTGTTTCGTTTTTGTTTCGACTTCAAATGAAGTATAAATGGCCCTAGGCTTATGTAACCCAAACAGCCAAACAACAAAAAATTAGAAACGACTTCAACTTCGATGCCCGATGCCAATTCGTAGCAGCACTGGAAATTAACTTGGCTACAATATTCATTAACTGCGCCCCCCAGCAGCAGCAGCAGCAGCAGCAGAAGCTAACGGCGCCCCGGGGCGAGTTGCCAGGCTGCAAGTTGACTTAAGTGGCGAAAAAAGGCGTAAAGTGGTGAGGGGGTAATGGTGTGTGTGTGTGTGTGTAGGGGGGGGACTGCTGTGTAGGCTAGGCAAATTATGCTGCACGCTGCACGTTGCCCGTTGCCCGTTGCATTAATTAAGGTAAATAAACAAACGACTCGAGAGTTGTGGGGAGGGGGGGTAGGGGTATTGCAGTTACTGTAACTGAGACTGAAAACAGTGCCACAAATGCTGCAGCAACGAGTCTCGAGTCTTTTATTTGCTTGTTCAGCATGCAGCAGCGGCAGTCAGTTCAAGTCGCCGCGTCCAGTTGCAATTTTCCGCACTTTTTGGCTGTGAGTTGCAGGCACAAAAGTTTTACGGCTCTGCCTTTGCACCTTGTTGCCGCGTCGCTTTAAACACCTTTTTTCCACTCCTGAAGCTGAAGTTAACGTTGACACGCACAGCAACAAAAACAAAAACAAAAAAAAAAAAACAACATTAGAAGAAAAAAAAAACACAACACACGCGCGCGGGAAACGGAATGTTGCACGCATCTGCCGGGCCCTGAGGCGGCCGAGTTGCACGAGGCACACAAAAACGCCGAAAAAAAAAAACAGAAACAGAAACGGCGAATATATATATATAAAGATAAATAAACAAACAGCAGCAAAAGCCGCAGGTAAGCGGCTGACGAGCTGCTTGAATGACTGACTGACTGACTGATTGACTGACTGATTGACTGACTGATTGATTGACTGACTGACACGAGTGACTGTCTGATTGACTGGCAAAGTGATCGACTGACGACTAACTGATTGATGTGGCTACGTAAACGACGACAGCCGCCGCGCGCGCTACGTGAAACGCGGTACGTTGTGACGACGTGACTGCGACTGCGACGACTGAGCGCTGCAAATGGAGCCCAGTGCCCAGAGGCCCAGAGCCCCAGCGCTGAGCCGAGCCGAGCCGGGCAGCCGGGCAGCCGGAGCCGCAGCCGCAGCGCCGAGCCCAAAAAACCGAACGGCGCCCCAAATCGTGCCACATGCCGAATCAAACCATACGTACCCGAGCCCGACTACCGAGTCCAAGTCCGAGCTCAAGCACGTGCGACTGCTGCAGTTGCTCGGCAGCTCCTCGCCTGCTGCACTCTGCGTGTTGCGTGCCGGGCAGGTGCTGCCTGGCAGCAGCAGCAGCAGCAGCAGCAGCAACAACAAGCTACTGCCAAAAGTAAAGGCAAATAGTTTTAGTGCCACTTGGCACGAACATGTAAAAGAACACCGACAAAAAAAAAGAAAACACAACAAAAATTATAAAAAAACAAAGCAACAAAAGCAAGAAGAGGAGCTTGGACTCGAACTCGGAGTCGGAGTCGAACGCGGCTCAAGCAAAGGCTGGGCAAAAAATAAGTAATAAAAATAAATAAAATAAATATATTTAAACGAAGCGCTGACTGAACATGCCTGAGCACAAGTAAAGTGGCCACAACTGGGCTAAGGGCTGAGGGCTAAGGGCTAAGGGATGGCGGGCTAAGGGCTAAGGGATGGCGGGCCGCAAGTCTGTGGCACGGCTTTTGGCCTGGCCCAAGCGATTGACCAAAAAGGGAACGTGGTCGCGACTCTCTAATGAAACGGGGGCTAACAGGCAAACAGGCGGCGACACGCCGACCGGTCAGAGCGCGCGGCCAGTGAAGCGTGTGTGCCACGAGCAACAACAAAGCACACACACTCACACACACACACACACAGGCACACACACAGGTGTAGGCCAAAAGCCGAAAGTAGGTGAAAAGTGTAAATGAAAAAGAAACGGACGACAAAAGCGAAAATCGAATTGAAAAAGGCAAGGCTCATGTGTGTGTGTGTGTGTGTGTGTGTAGGTTAAAAGCATACACCACACACATACACACACACACTTGCACACACGCGCATAGCTGCATCTATCTGTATTATTTATGTGTTGCTTTAAAATGCCGCCGAGCGCTGTGTCCATTTTTATTTCTTCCTTTTTTTTTCTGTATTTTTGGCTGGCCTTTGGCTCTGGCATATGATTAATATAATGCAACCACAGCTCAGTGCCGCGCTTGCCTCTGACTCTGCCCCTGCCTCTGCCTCTGCCCTCGCTCCGTCGCCTGTTGTGTGTGCATTGCCACGCTTTGTGTCACGTGTGCACTTGAACGCGCCAACTAAAAGCCACTGGCGCCGCAAAGGCCGCACACAAATGCCAATAGCAACAACAACAACAACAGCAGCAACAACAACAACAACAACAACAGCAACAAGAGCATTGGGAACAACAGCTGCAACAACAATTGCAGCCACATGCAATTGCAATGCGCCCACGCGGCGTATGTGTAATGCAATTATTAATAAGCAAACGCACAAATGCATTTCCATTGTCTACCCCGCACCCCATCCCCCAGAGCATGTCTGTCTGCGCTTGTGTGTGAGCTTTTGCTGTTGCTCGAGCTTTCGCTAAAAGCTTTCACTTAAACACATTCGCTCAAAGCTTTTGCCGGCATGTCGCAGGACACAAACCACAAGCAGGTGCTGCACACAGGCAAAGCTTTTAAGCTTCGCTTTTGCACACACGCAAAAGCTCTAGGCAAAAAGCTCGATCGCTAGCCGGCTAAGACTGGGCAAGAACTATTTGTGACTTTTAATTTAAGCAGAGCTTAACAGTTAGTCGATAATTTAAATGAGATATTTATGAGTATATAATTATCTTTCACTTGAATAATGTTGGGTATATTTGACAAGCACACAAGTATATATATGTATATATCTATATATACATGTGTGTGTGTATATGTATTAAAAAGTAAATAAAGAATCCCTTAATACAAATACTATAAGTCAAGAATTGTTATTTCATATCAGATATATATATTTATATATGTGTACATATTTATACAATAGAGTATACATATGTATATATATATATATATTCATAGATATATCAACTAAACTTTCAGTATATTTAAATAGGTCACAACCGTAAACAAACAATAAGCATCAAAAGATTATTCATTTATTTATAAGCAACGAGGCTACAATTATAAATAAATAAACCAGGTAAAACAAATGAGAGCACAGGCTATTGTGGTCTTCGGCAATGCGTTTGCTTTTCTATATCCTTGTAAAGAGTATTACAATTTTCACACAACAACTGCAGGAAGATGGCTTCATCTATATATAATATAGCTATAGTATACATATAGTATATAAATATATAGATATACAAAAAGGTAGTATGTAGAGAATACGTAGAGTAAGCCTTCCAACACGCATCTAACCTATCGCACCCTTTCCCGCTCCAACCCTATCCCTTTCGTATTTAACATAGCTGAAAAACAAGCCTTACAAAAACATGTTGCCTACTTTTTAGGGTACTTACGAGAACAATATCTGATTCTTAACTAAGCACATAGATTTATTCTAATACTAGAATAATGTTGCCAGATAAAGATGGCAATAATCTCGAGGCGAAAACATGAACAAAGAGCCAAGCCTCGTAAAAATTGGACGAAATTGAACCGAGTTAGGGGGTGGGAAATTTTGACCACGCCTATAAAGGATATTTGAGGGTACGATTTACACATCAGTTTTGACCAGGAATAATGTTGCCAGATTTAGATCTTTGTAAATGAGCTTGAGGCCGATCGAAAAGTGAATAAAAAAGTTTCCATACAAACGTTTTTCGCCATTTTTCTACACATGGCTGGAATTTTCCGTATGTTTGTATTTTACAAATTACAGTTTGTATATATTATAATTGAACATATATCGAGACTCAACAAAATTAGGAGTATGCCCCAATCGATCACCTTCTAGCCCCCAGTGGTAAGATGTCGGGTCAATTGGCCAACAATTGGCCAAGTTGAGCAAAGTCTGCCGACGATAGATAGATAATAAATACCATCAAAATATATAGTCAATTATTGAAAATTGGTAGATTAAACTCCTTTAAGCATATTTGTTTATTGACAATCGATTGACTTACCTGAATTTTGCATTGCCAATACCACATCGAGTTGTTTGCAATGGAAATAGAGAGAATAGAAAGTTAAAGATTAGTCAGGTATTAAGGAATCGGGGGGGTGGAGGGGCAGCATACGGGCGGGCGGAAACTACATAGAAATGCAATTGCAATTGCAATCGCATTCGAGCGTTAAGCGAGAAGCAATGTGCAATGCGCTGATAAGCTGACTGAAAGAAGAAAAATATTGCAGAAATTGAGAATTGCGTATGGCGAATTGAGACTTTGATTGAGAGCTGCAATTGGTTAGACACAAAGTTATGTACACATTTCTGCTGCGCGCACACACACACACACACAAATACACACACTCACACACATAAAGCGAGGGGGGGGAGCGAAAGGGGGGAGGGGGCGGGGCAGGTTTCGGGGGTTGGCTTGTGGTGGCCAACCAACCAACCCATCGGCATTTGATCAAAGTTTCCACTTACCCGCCAGCAACAAGTATCATCTGCATGTTGCCCGGTTGTGTGTGTGTGTGTGTGTGCCTTGTATATCCTGGGCGGCACTCACACACGCTCACACACGGCTGGCTTCTGGTCTGCTCCTGGCCACAAAGGCTGCTGCTCTTGCTGCTGCTGCTGCTGCTGCTGCTGCTGCGGCTGCTGCTGCTGCTGCTGCAACTGCAATGCCAATTGCTGCAACTGCAACATGACGGCCAGCCCCCTTTTATTTATTTTTAGCCGCTTTTCTTGTGCTTTCTTTTCACTCTCTATTTTACTTCTTTTTTTTTTTTTAATATGATTTATTGTCGCGTTGGTCGTGTTAGCTTTGCTTCACTGTGGCACACAGCTCCATTTGCCGCACAGCGTTTGCTTAGTTTATATTAACACTGCAATACACACACACACACACACACACACCCACACACATGTCAATTGGCAGCCAACAAAGCAACAACAACAACTAAAATAACATTTGGCAGTCTTTGCCTCAGTTCTCAGCACAGTCTAGTATTTTTTTTTATTCAAATGATGGTCTTATTGGGCGCAGCTCAAAACAAATCCGAGTCAAATGTCTAATCAAAAGTTGGCAAGAATCAACAACAGAATCGCTTAAAGCCAACTCGAATAAAGGCCCAAAAACAACAGCCGTAATTCGAGCTGTTTCTGCGCGTGGCTCCAAAACTTTAATCTCAGATATTATTTATTACATTATCATGTGAAATGATATAAATGCATTTGTCTAGTTATTTATGGCATCCATTTCAATTTCATCTGATAACTAGTCAAACCCTTTGACGAGAGAAAGAGAGAGAGAGGATAATCTCGGCACGCCGAAGATTTAATACCCTGCCAGACATTTGTCTCCGGCAGATATGTGAGAGTTGCGATGCTTGGAAATCAGAATATTTTGCCATACAAAAACTTTTTTGATTTTTTGACCGATTCTTCCTACTTAACTATATAGTATAGTAATGCAATCTTGATAAAATGTGGTTCATATATTATGGTCAATATATCTTGATAAAGAAAGAAGTTTTTCATACAAGAACATGATTTTCTAACGATTGTTCCTATAAAGCTATATGATATAGTAGTCCGATCTTTAACAAATATTGCATTTATGCAGGGTTAAAAGTGAAACGTATTTCGCTTTCCATACAAGAACCTACTTTTCGACCGATTATTCCTATGGCAGCTATATAATATAGTATATTCCGATCCGGACAATTCTGACAAATATACTGCCGGCAATTGAAAGACAACCCTATGTTGCTTTAAGACTGCGAGACTAGTTCGCATAGAAACATTTAGACAGACAGGTAAACCTGGATATATCAACTCGGCTGTTGCTGCTGATCAAGAATATATATATATATATATATACTTTCTCGGGTCGAAGACGTCTGCTTCTTCATGACTCTGCATGACAATCTTATAATACCCTTTGATTGACAGACAGAAGGAAGCATCTATTCTTAATGAGCATCAAGAGCCGAGTCGCTTTAGTCATGTTTAACTGTATATCAGTCCATCTTCTCTAAGCTAGACACTTGAAATTTCAAATAAAAATTCTTATATAAGAATCGCAGAACGAGATTTTCAGTTGCTTTAGCTATTAGTTTAGCTACCAACTTTTTGTAGGTTCAAAATGTCAACATGATCGGACAACAAGCATCGATCTTATTGGAGAACCATTCCATAGAGCGAGGCTGAAGGAAGAAGCAGCTATTATCTATTATTTTGGTCTTCCCATTTTGTTTCAGAGATAAAATTGAGGTCCATTATTATATAATAATAAGAAAAAGTGGTTTTTATCAGCATCAAATGCTGTCAAAAAGTTGGCTAAAATTGCAAGTGGGTAAAATTGAAGACAGTTTCTGCTATCAGCTGCGGCGGCGCTAGACAGCTCACCTCTTTGGCAGCATACTTTTATGAGGAGCTGTGATTTGCAGGCGAAATTGTCAAAGAAACCTAAAAACTTTTCACTTTTATGGACATTTTTTGACTATCAGCAAACTTTGCGAACAGTCAAAACAAAAATCAAACTTTCGCGTTACATTTTAAAGAGGTATTTTACCAATACATATATACATATATACATATATGTATATGTGTATAAAGCTAATTGGGATATAAACAGCTTATCAGCTGTCGAGTAACTGCATACTAATCCTGGGCCACATTTCGTTTGCCTTGTTTACATGTTGCATGAGGCAAAGTTCTGTTTTGGGCACAACTTTCTGCGAAACTTTTGTACGGAGACTTATTTCACGTTTAGCTGCTGTCCGCAAACACACACACACACACACACACACACAGGGACACAGTGGCGCACAAAAGTTAGTTAACAGTCGCAATTTAACTTTTGCTGACAACTGGCATGTTGTTTGTGCGCGTACTTTTGGCAGGCACTATGCGTGCGGCAAGCATTTTGTTGTTATTGTTGTTGTTGTTGTTGCGGCTTGTTGTCCGGTTGTTTTGCCTGGTTAATTTTGTGTTATTGTTAACTGTTGTTTTTGCTTGTTTTTGGCCACATGTTGCTGTTGTTGCTGCTGCCGTTCATATAATTTTAGCTCTCACTTTGTCATTGCCTACTTTTATGCTCTGCGCTTAATTTTTGGGTGTATTAAATGCCTATGCTGTTATTATTCTGTGTATTACGTATATCTTTTTTCCAATTTTTTTTAATTTTTAAAATTTAATTTAATCAAATTTTTTTCGGCTTAATTTTGGAGCTCATTTGTTTGAGTTTTTTCGTGTCTGTTTTGGCCATTACATTTCATTCCATTCCATTGCGTTCCACAAGGTCGATGGCATGCACATATGCGTCTCGCTCGCACACGCGCTCACAGCTGTTTTGGCACATCTGTCGCTCTCTGCTGCTGCTGCGAGCAGCTGTTAACTGAACTCTTGATTGGTTGTGGGAGCGGGGCGCGCGTGTGTGTGTGTGTGTGTGCGGCGGCTTTTTTTTTTTTTTTTTTTGAACTGCAATTCGAGCTACGCTCAGCTTGGCGCCACGCGGCCAACTGACGGCGACGCCAGCGGCAAAGAACAGCAGCTCACAAATACATAAATATTTGTTGTTGTTCTTGTTGTTGTTGTCGGTTTTGTTGTTGCTGCCGCTTTGTTTTAATTAATTAAATAAGCACAATTTAGTTTGGGGGTCACGCATATAATTACAAAACTAAATATTAAGTAGACACCAACAGGCGCCAGCTAATCCCCAGAGGCTGCACACACACACACACAAACACACATATACACAAATATGCAGACAATAAAACAGTTAGTTGGTTGGCCTTAAATAAACGTAAATAAACGATGACAGTTGCGGCAAATGTCTCATTGTTATGGCTGGTTAGGGCCAGGGGCGCTGTGCGGCTTGCGAAAGAGGGTACGCAAGTGGAAGGGGTGCGTTTTGGGAGAGAGAGAGAGGGGGGGGGGAGGGGGGGTGTACTGGCAAGGAAGTTATAGGATAAGCATGCGCCAAGCACAGAGCCAATTTATAAATTTGTATATGCATATACATACATGCATATATGCAAGACACACACGCACACACACACGCTGAGCAAAAAACGCGGTTTCATCAGGTTTTGTTTTGATTTTTCTTTTTTTTTTTGCCATCAAGCAAATTTGTTTACATTTGCAAAAAACCGGGCACGACATAAAAGAAAATGTAAACGTTGCGGTAAGACGCGGCACACACACACACACACACGTAAAATCTCTCTCACTCTCCCTCACACACACACACACACGCACACACGCAAACACGAGCGCAAGAGAGTTCCACGCTGGGCTGCTGCAATTCATTCATTTTTCTTTTTCTTCTTCTTCTTCTTACTCCTTCGGATTAACTGTAGCTTAATCAGATTTTAGCTAAACTAATTTAACTGGCATTACGCAAAAACTATGTGTACACAAGAATATCCGCACTGAATATCCGCAAAAACGCGCCGAACGTTGCGTAAATGCCGCGCGCGCTCTGCGGATGCCAGAAGCGCAATGAAGAAGACAACAACAAGAACAACAACAACAACAAAATATAACAATAGAATTTAGTACGAACAACAACAATTCTATTTGCGGACACGTTCCGAGTGCCAAATCGTTTCCAACACCAGAGACGCGGCCGGAGGGCAAAGCGGAACAGTTTGGCAATGGGCAAGCACTGGCGCCGGCTTTGGCAATGTAACACTGACACAGTAACATAGAGCGCGCACACATACTCTAGCGTGGGTGTGTGAGTGTGTGTGTGTGTGTGTGTGTGTGCGACTCGGATGGTTGCCAAAAACATTTTTTGGGCATGTGGCTCTAAATTTGCAGCTTAATTTGCATTTTAGTCAATTGTTTGCGGTTTGAAATGCTATTAAGTGTGCCAAACACACACGCACGCACACAGACACACATGATAATAAACAAACATATACATATGAACATATGTATGTACATGCGTACACACGCACTTTTTGCCTGAGGAGCTGCGCGCAAGTCAAGGCAGGCGGGCAAAAGCTGATTTCCACACTTTTGTTGGTGTCCAATTACAAACATATTTACGCACATCTTCAAGGCACAGTAGGAAAAATTCCAAAAAAAAAAACAAACAAGAACAAAAATAAAAAAAAAAGAACACTTTAAAATGCGACGACAATAACAAAGGCGAACGGACAAACGGTTAGCGTTGAGCGACACGCGACAAACGATAAACGGTAAAGCGGATAACGGCAGCGCGCAACAACAAATACGTTGTTTTCATGTTTCACATTTTGCCAAAACGTTTCCAGCGGCGCTCAGCCTCTGCGAGTAAAAGATGCGAACTGAGCGTCTATGCTGTGAAGAGAGCGAGAGAGCGCCCGGCGCTGAGTGGAGAGCGCGCGCCTTTGCTTACGTTAAGTAACACGCACATGGGCTAGAATGGGATGGAATGCAGCTTGCGGCAAGCGTTGCTCCTTCTGTTGTTGTTGATTTTCATGTTATTGTCTTAAGCATAAGTTAACTAGATTGTGTGTGTTTGTGTGTGTGTGTGTGTGTGTGAGTGCTGCCGACAACAACAAAAGCGAAGGCCAACATGAACTTTTGACTCTTTGAGTCAAGCTCTCACTCTCTCACTCTCCCACTCGCCCAATCTCAACTGGACCGCTGGGCGCCTTGTTGCTGCCGCTGCCGCCGACGACGCTGCTGCTGCTGCTGCTGCTGTTGTCTTTAAGTCGATTTTTTTTTACCAATTCATTTATGTAATTTTCATTAAAATTTTCGCTCGTTTCATGCGCGTCCGCGTGCGCCGTTTATGCAACTGGCGACGACGATGGCACAGAACATTTGCACCAGTGCGGCGACAAACACACACACACACACACACACACAGACAGAGGCACACACACACACACTCAAACAACTCGATAAGTTTCGGCTGCTTTAGAAATTGAAGAACAACAACAACAACAACAATAACAGCAACAAGAACAACGACCCAAAAAAAATTGATTGCTAAACGCTGAAGGACTCTGGAAAACAATGCAATGAAAATGCAATGAAAATGAAAATGGCGAATGAAAATAACGTTTAACGTTTCTTTGGCGCCAGCAGCGCTGCGCACACACCCGCCCGCCCGCCCGCTGCCCACCTGCCCACCTGTCCGCCTCTCCACCTGTCCGACAGCTGCCTTCTGCTGCTTCTTCCCTCTCTTCTTCTTCTTCGTCACTTGCACTTTAGCGCCCAGCAATTTATGCTTCTTATTTGGTCCTAGCTGCAAGAATGAGCGAGAGGGAGAAAACGAGAGAGAGCGAGCGAGTGGGAGAGAAGGCGAGAAGGCGAGCAAGTGGCGCAAATTTTTGTTTCTGTAAGTTTTACTTTTAATTTTATTGCTGTGTGTTCGTTACACAATACTCTATAAACAGACCAAAATACATATTTACAAACACAGACACACACACACACACACATACACACACACACGTGTAATTATAGACAGCTGTTCCACATTGGCCAGATATATGTGTGTATGCATGCACATAAATTGGCAGGTATATGCCATGGATATACACACACACACACACGCACACACACACACATGTCATTTCAGACCGTCTTGGAGCTTAGAAGCGTCGCAGACAAACGGCCAAACGGACAACAAACAATGCAAACGATAGGCAAACAAAACACGCAAAGTGTTCCCTCTAATGGCGCTTTAGCTGTCAGTCAGTCCGTCAATCAGTCAGTCAGTTAGCCAATCAAGCAGCAGCAACAACAACAACAACAACAACAACAACAACAACAACAGACAGCAGCAATCAGCTTGATGTGGCTGACTTTGAATGATGCGATTGCGGTTAAAGGAATGTGTGCGATTTTGTGGTTTCTCATTTGTTTGTTTACATCCAGCAATAGCTCAATTGGCATTTCGGTAAGATATCGCATGTAGATAACGATAACATATCGAATATAGATATCAATATCAAATCGAATATAGATACCGATAGCATATCGAATATATATACCAATAGCTTTTATAATCTTTAAGCTAATACAGACGGACGGACGAACGAATAGCCGGATATGACTACGTTGACTCAGCTCGTCGTCCCGGTCACAAGAACGTTATGCCCTTTTAACCGTTGCCACTGCTTACAGGGTATATGAATGCAAAGACTTCTTCTTTATCGAAAGAGAAAAGTATGTAAGCAAAAAGTAGAGTGCTTTGAAGACATCGATATAACATCTATAATCGATCAATTGGAGCTAAGTCGTGAACAGGCACCCGACCTCGGTTATCCAACCGACTCGCTCGAGATAGTCGTCAGAATTGTGTAATCACTTGAATTGTAATGAGACCTTTTTGGTAATAAATAAGATATGCAAATAAAGAGGCAGAACATTAATCGATCGCGTAGAATGTTATCGTTATCGTTTGCCACCGAGCATAAGATCATCAGAGATAAGCTTAGCGATTAATTTATTCGCACTTAACTACTGTCTGAAGTCATGGAAATATGTTTCTTGATTTCAAATGAAATGCAAATTAATGCAACATTGAAATGAAAATAACACATATGCTCCATTTTAAAAAATCCAAAAACGATGAATTAGCGCCCCACTTTTTAACACTGAAAATCACTGGGAGTACGTCATCGATAATAATTATAGGCTTAAAGTCAATCAATAGATATACATAAAGTTAACTTAAGTTCATAATTATTATTCACACAGACCGAATTACAAATTTATTAGTTCTATTAACTTGGATTTCTCTTGGTTCGGATATAAATTGTGACTAGTTTGTCTTTGAAAGTGTTGTAAAATGGTGCATTTTTTGTTATTGAAATTTTATTTATATCTGTATTTGAAGTCAATTAATTGAATGAAGTTGTTTATAAATAAAAAACAAGTTATTTGGAGAAAAAATTGTTTTAAAAATCTGGAATTCAATATCAGGTCAAGTTTCTGACTTGTATAAATAATATATTTTCTTGATATTTTGAATATTCCCAATCGGAACAAATTCCAGATTTATGTTAGTTATAGTTAAATTTAGTAACGAATATGTTACTTATTCCTGTTAATTTTATTTTAAGTTTATTTAGAATATATATGTATTAAAATATTAAATATTGGCATTATACAGATTGTATTTCAATAGCACATAAAAGACAAAGATGACATCAAAATTGATCAGATACGTCCGCATATTGATGAAGAATGGAAGATGCAAAAGTTTTGGATTTTCAAAAGTCGCTTATGCATTTTTCTCAGTGCAGCTGCGACTGGAGCTGTCTTTTACTCTGATGTTGCCGTTGCCGCAGCGAAGCGGTCAATAAAACATATATTTTGTTCCAGACTGGGTCAGTCGTACACACACACACACACGCACACACACACACAGAGAGAGGGAGACAGACACAGCGTAAAGGGAAATTTGATTTGCGTACCAATTGATTTTTTGCCATTTTCAGCATTTGGATAAAATATTCGAACGCATTCGCCTCATGCATATTTAATACACTAATCGATGAGGCGGCAGGCACAGGCTGCTGTGCTTGATGAGAAACTTAAGGAACATGGAACTGAGAGGCAGCTTGGAAAAGATGGGAAGAGAAAGGTGCTTACATGCTGTGCAGGACATCCTCGAGGGCCCGATAGATCCTTAACATGCCTGACTGGCCGCCAGCCTGCCAGATGGCCAGCAAATGCTGTAGCTGCTCCACTGCACCACTGTTGCACCGCTGCTGGTCACAGAACGGTTGCTGCCACTTAAACAAAAACGATAACAAAAACAAAACCAACCGCTGGCCCGGCCGCTGCTATTGGGCACATTTTTGCGGGTGCCGCAACAACCGGAGGTGAACTGGGAAAAAACGGGACACGGGACACGGAAGACGGAACACAAAACACGGCAGACGGAGCACGGAAGACGGAAGACGGTACACGTTCTGTGGGAAGCACACACACGCAGTGGTGCGGAGCGTGTTGAACGTGCGCTGACACTGGCGACGCTTCCGCTTTTATTTGTGCGCCGCGCCGCGCCGATTGCAACTGCAACTGCAACGGCAACGGCAACTGCCAACGCCAGCAACATTTTGGGTCTTCCAAAAAAATGTTGTTTGCCTGACTGCCGAAAAACAAAAAAAACCAACCAACAAGAGAGAAAAGAAACAAAATCAAACTCTCGCACACAAGCAGCAAACAAAAAAAAAAGACGGCTGACAGCTGAAAGGCGCTCGCAGCAACAAGAAAATCATAAGGGACAGCAGCAGCAGCAGCAGCAACAACAACGAGCTCATGTAAAAATGTCAACTTGCAACAACAACAACAAAGGCGCAAGTGGCAAAGGCGACGCAGCCGCCGCTCAACTTTGGCCCCGGCGCACATCAATTGACGAAAGGCGTCGGCCGCAGGCAGCACCAGCAGCAACAGCAGCAGCAGCAGCAGCGGCAGCAACACACAAAGCCATTATAAAACGCAGCGCTGCCAGCTGCCAGCTGCGACGCTGCAGTTGCTGCCCCGCTTGTCGCTTGAACTGCAGCAACAGTAACAGCAGCAATAAATGCAGCCACTTGAGTGCGCAATAGGTCTATAGGTTGAATATGTGTGTGTGTGTGTGTGTGTGTGTGTGTTTGTGTCGCGCACATTTAGGCGGACACTTTGTCATACGAGGCGCCTCAACAAAAATGTTATTTATACAGGCCAAGAGTCAGATGTTGTTGCTGCTGTTGTTGCTAGTTATTGCCAATGTTGGTGGTGCTGACATTTCTTTACTCTCGCTGCTGTAGTTGCTGTTGCTGCTGTTATTGTTAGTTATCGTTGTTGTTGCTGTTGTGGCTGCCAGCTATTGCTATTGCCTCAGCTGGTGTTTCTGGTGCTCCTGTTGTTGCTAGCTATTGCTGCTGTTGTTGCTGTTGCTACACTTTTATTCGCTCTTGTTGTTGCTGCCAGCTATTGCCATTGCTGCTGCTGTTGCCGCTGTTGTTGCTGCCCTTTTTTTGGCATTTGTTGCTGCTGCTTGTTGTTGCACGCCCCTTAGTCATTGCGCTTATTGTTTGCCTGTTGGCATTTGACTTCAATTTGTAAGTTCTATTGTTCCATATATTATTTTGTTGATACCCTGCCCACAAATTGAAACAGGGTCTATTAGAGGATCTCTGCTGGTTGACCTGAACAAACAAATCGGGCTCTATTAGTTAGGTTTTTAAACACATTTTCATGAATAGTCCGCTTTATGACAACTGCCCCTGGACAACAAAAGAGCTGTGATTAAACTGGCAACAGAGCAAGTCGACTGCAAAGAAGGGCTCTGACATACACGACCTCGTCTGCCGACTGCAGTGCTTGCTTTTAAGTTGGCTACAGGGTATCTGCTAGTTGTGCATACTCAATTGCTTGCCGCACTCATTTGTTGAGAAGCAGCGACAAAAAACAATCACATTGAAAAGTTTTATTTCAAAACCGAATATGTGAGCTTGAGAGAAAGCATCAACAGAGAAAGAGAGAGAGAGAGAGTGAGAGAGAGAGAGAGAGAAAGAGAGAGTGAAAGAGAGAGAGAGGTGGAGAGGGAAGGAGGGAGAGAGTAGAAGATATCAAAAACGACAACCAAGTTAAAATTGGTGCTGTTGTCGCAGTTGTTGCTGTTGTTGCTGTTGTTGCTGTTGCCGCTGTATCCCGCACAACATGTGTGCGTGTGTGTTTGTGTGTGTGCGATTTTCTGTAATAAAAGACAATCAGCAGGCGGGCGAGCTAATGAAATTTGAAGAGTTGCTCGCGTGACGGCAGCGAAAATTTTGTGACGCCAAATAAATGACAACAGCAGCAACAGCAACAGCAGCAACAGCAGCAACAGCAGCAACAGCGGCGACAGCAGCCAAATGACAACAGCTAAAAGTCAGCGTCAGGCAATAAAAAAAGATGAACGACAGGCTGGCAGGCGGGCAGCAAATAAATCGCAGCCTGTCGACTGGCAGCAACTGTGGCAGCAACATTTCTTTTCTTTTTTTGTTTTTTTTTTCGGCAACTTTGTCGCAGCGGCCAATAAATAAATGCAAAGCAACTGACGCTGAGCTGCCGGCACAGGTGTGAGCGCCAATATCTTGGGCATTGGCTAGACGTGGCCTGACGTCAGCAGCAGGTTCATCAACTGTGCCGCTTGTGCCACACTGCCTGTGGCAAGTTGGGGCTGTGCGCTAATAGCTTGCCGCTGCAGTAGCTGCGACCTTCCCCAAAGGCTTTGCAGCATGCGGACAACACACACACACACACACACACACACACACACATACACACTCACACACACAAACGCACACGTGCAACATTCACATTATTCATGCAGCATGCCGCATGTGGCAGGCGACGTGCAACTTTTACTTTCATTCGCTTGCCGCGCTTTCGTGCCGGCCAGAGTTCAAGGCCAAGTCAGCGTCAGGTCGGCCCAGGGGGGGGCGGGGTGTGTGTGCCCTGGACTGGGCCGCGTAGCAGTTGGGTTTATTAACAGCTAATTGCTGCCACTTGAATGGAAACCACAACGAGTAAGCCCCACACACACACACACACACACACATGTGCACTGGAGTTGCTGCAGTGCCTGGCACAATTTTCATAGCATACTTTTCAGCGCGCCACAAATAAACTTCCACGAATACTTGCAACATATTCGCTCCATTTGAAGCCACACTCAGTTGCATGCCCCGAAAAGGCAGTCGCTTTCTGAATGAATCAAGGCTAACGTTGCACACACACACACACACACACATATATATGGAAATATATGTATATACACATATATTAAATACATCAACTGGAGTTTTGATTGTCGTCTTTTGGCAAAGGTCGTGACTGTGCAATCCGCAAGCATATTTGAAGAAGGCGGATTTTCATTTGCTAAGTAAATTCAATTGCTTGAAATTTGTAGGCGAGTGTACTTTAAATAAATAATTAAATTTCTCTTTTAGCTCTGACAGTAACCGCTCGAAAAGTGCAACTAAAATTGCATTTCTATTTTTAACAGCCTTTATTTTTGCTGTTTCTTTTTTGTGCATATTCGAGGTTTTGTCCGCTTGCGGTCAGGTTTTTAGCTGATGGTAGCCTTATTAGCCATATTTCTATCTATTAATCCTATGGCACAGTTTAAGTGTTTTATTTTTTTTGGAAAAGGGAAGAGGAAAATTAAAAATAGTGCTTGGAAAATGCCAAAGTTTCCCTTCTCAATGTCGATGGGGAATGCTGAGCTGCAAAATACCTTGAACCTGGTGTCGAGCTGCCGTAACAGCTTCTAGATTCCTTCTATGCAAAAATGTACATACACACACACACACACACACACACACACCAACACTCACACGCACACACATATGCAAGCTGCATGCTGTGCATTTCTCTCAGTTTCACACTATACGAAATGCGTCCTGAAATAACTTCGGCGTTTGTAGTCCGATCTGTATGCAATTTAAAGGGCATCCAAATGAATGTGCATACCAAATTTCAAGGTTCTGCCAGAGAGCAAAAAGAAAATGCATTGTTTTTAATAGAGCGTGTGTGGCTCGACCCTGCGAGCCATTCATTTTGCTGGCTGAAGCCCTATCAGCTGTGCCACATGCACCTTTAACATCACCGAGTCAAAGCATTCATAATTTAAATTAAATTGCCGATAGTTTCCAGCTAAAGTTTATTAAACGCGCTCTCGTATGGCTCACTTTTAAACCAAAAGATAATTTCGGTGAAAACCTCAGCATTCTAGGCCTAACCATTTGTTCTATGGGCTTATCTTCAATCAGTCAAACAGTCAGTCTGGCAGTCAATTGTCAGTCAGTCAGTCAGTCAGTCAGTCAGTCTGTCAGTCAGTCACTTAGTCAGTCAGTCGATCAGACAGGCAGTCAGTCAATAAGTCAGTCAGTCAGACAGTTAATCAGACATTCAATAGTCAGTCAATCAATCAGTCAGTCATTTAGTCACTCAATCAGTCAGTCAGTCAGTCAGTCAGTCAGTCAATAAGTCAGTCAGTCAGACAGTTAATCAGACATTCAATAGTCAGTCAGTCAGTCAGTCAGTCATTCAATAGTTAGTCAATCAATCAGTCAGTCATTTAGTGAGTCAATCAGTCAATCAGTCAGTCAGTCCTAACTTATCAAATCGTCTTGTTAAAGAGCCTGCATATGACAAGCTCTTTAACTATTTCGTTGTTAAGCTTATGCATTAACTACGTTATTTTGCAAATGTTGCAAAATCGATAAATAATCGATAATCGATTTAAGTTTAGATTTCTTAAAGCGTTTTTTAAGCTTTAGAGACTGCTGCTTATTAATTAAGTTAATATATAAAATTAAATGATAAAATAATTAACTGAATGATGTGCCCGCAAATTATGCTAAATTCCGCTTAAATTCATTTTTATCACTTCTCGATTTATCGATAAAAAAAAGTGTTGGATAGTGTTATTGATAGAGCGTTGAGGCGTTGAAAAATGCAAATCAGCTGCCAACTGTGTCATGGGATGGGGGCTGGGGAGTTAGCTTTGCACTTGCAACCGCCACGCCCACATGCAAAAGCATTGCCTTGCGACCTCGCCAAAGGCCTCCAGCTAAGCAATTCCCTATTGTAGCCAACACCCCGCCCAGCCCCAGCCCCACCCTCACCCACAGCCCACACCCCAAACACGAAAATGCCACCAAGCAACCCAAACTCTTCGCATGTAATTAGCCAACAGCTACAAAGTGCAAAATAAAGTTGCGACTGGGCGTTGAAATTTCTTTTTTGTGCCGCTTTTAATACCCTATAAAACACAGATTTCGTTGTGGTCTATATAGGCTTTGATTGTCGACAGCTATTCGATTGGTTTAGTTGGGAAATTGATGCTGAAAATGGCGGACATAATATTATATGTATATATAATAAGCTAGAACTTTGTGGCTTAAAGCTCAGCTGAGGCTGGCTGCGCAGTTGCTGCATTTTGTTAGAAAGACAGGTTTTACAGAGTATCTCTTAGTCGTTCATTCAGTTGCATTTGTTTTTTTTTTGTTTTAGCTTGGCTTTGCTGCTTATCGCACCACAAAGATCGCCACAAAGGCCATGTTACGAAATTATTGGACATACTCACACGCACACACACTCACGCACACATAAATACTCTATTGCACACTCGCACACACACACACACACATACTGGCACACACACTGGCACACGCTCATAATGGCACACACGCTGCGCCGCTGACATGCAATGCAAATAGTCAACACGCCGCCACATGCCGTGCACACAAATCAAGGGCACTTGGCCCATGGTGCCGCTGTCCCACAACCAACCAACCAACCCAGCCCAGCCTACCCCATACGGCCCGCCCACCATTCGCCACAACAAATGGGCGAGGTCGCGGTGGGCGGACGAGTTGCCGGGCCATTCAAATGGCGGCTTCAAGTCGCGTCGCATGTTTTACTCTTTTTATTTTCTGTTCTTTGATTCTTTGTCGCCTGAAGTTGCCGGGGGTCAGCAGCAACAGCGCCCCCCGCCCCCCTCTGCACCTACGTAGCCTTTGCTCTGCCCCTGTATGTGTGTGGGTGTTGTAGGCGTGGCTGGCTGTGTTGGCGTTGCCAATTAACTTAAACTGCAGAGTAATGTTCGCCAGACGCGAAACACAATTCGGAGTTTGACTTTGTTTTGCATGTCTACACACACACCCACAAACGCACACACTCACACACACTCACACACACGTGATATGTTAGTTATGGTTGGTTGCCGGCTGTTGTTATTATTGTTGTTGTTGCTGTGGCATTGACATAAATTCTGGTTGGCCAAATCAAATGGCAGCAACGAAAGCAGCCAACAAACGCGCAAAAACAAAGCAGCTACAACAACAACAACAACAACCACAGCAACAACATTTACAATGCAAAGGGCAAACAACACACGCGACACACGACACAAAAGCAACACACAACACTCACACACAAACACACACTCACACACACACACATGCACACACACACATGCACACGCAAGGCATATTAAAGCAATTTTCTCGCAATATTTTCCATTTATTTTCATTTTATTTCTTTTGCTCAGCTCGACAATTTTGTTGCTGTTGTTGCTGTTGTCGCTCGTGTGACACATTACATAAATACGAAATAAGCTACATAGCATTCAGAAGAAAATATGTACACACACACACACACACACACACACACACACACACATGCATATACATGCGTCGAAAAGCGCAGGGAAAATGGCCAAGAAAATGGCATTCAACGCCGCAACGAGGCAAATTATTTCACTTAATGCGAAAATCGAATTCAGCTGCCGGATGAAAAGTTAGGGAAACTTATTGCAAGAGAAAATGCTGAAAATCGACAGGAAAAACGGCAGGCAGGCCAGGCTTCAGGCGATTATGTAAAGGGAAAGAAGTCGGCCAGCAGCTTGGAAAATGAGACAAGTTTGGCATGTCGAAGATTGAATACACTTTCAAGAGATTAGACTGAAGGTTTATTGCCATTCGATTGAGCATGGGAGTTATATGATATATAAGACTGATTGAATGGGATTTTCCACATGGTTAAGCTCTTTAATGTTGACTCTGGTCAAGATTTTTGGAGAAACATACAAGTTTTTCAGGCAAAAGCTTTTCTTTTTTTCGACAGACTCTTTCGATGGTATCTTTGTTGATAAAGTGCTTCGCTCCGGTCTGCAACAGAAAGTTGGCATAAGAACTGACCTGGCTTTATAGACACGATACCTGTTGCCGATCAAGAATATATCTATATATATACGTGTGCTTTATGGGGCGGAAGAGATCTTCTTCTATGTGTTACATGTTTGCTGACAAAATGATAATACCCACTAGAAGGGCATGGAAATAAGGACGCCAATAACAAGAATCGATAGCAATAATTACAGTAGGAACTCGCATGGACGGACAGCCATTGTCCTTTCACTTTTCGTGACCCCAAGACAAAAGAAGGCCCGCCTAACAGGTATGTCCTTTATATCCTCTTTATACTTCTTCAATTCTTAAGCATTTTTTCTCACACAATTTCAATCACAGTTGACAACAAAAAAAAAACGTTGTTAAAAATTCATCAAATAATTAAACAAATAACTGCAACATTCAAATCACTTTTGAAATTTTTAATGATATTTTTTCGCCAGAAAAATTTGAACAAAATTTGTTTGTTTAACAAATTGATGTAAGCCAAAATATGAACACAAAAATAAGTCACGAAACGTGTGGCACGTGATGCACATTTTGGGGCTTCAATAAAAAACGAAAAATAATAATAAACAAAAAGAAACAATAAACAAAGATAAAAAAAAGGCAAATCACGACAAAATTATTCATTTGGAGTAGCTTTTTTTCAGCTGTTTCAAAAATACATTTCATGCAGGCAAAAACCAATTCCCTTTCTGTCACGTAACGTGCGAATACTTTTATACACTTGTACGAGGGCATGTTAATTCTGTCAAGCAGTGTGCAACGCATAGAAAAAGACAACGTCTACGAGCTGAGCAATAAACCTTCTCTTGAGGGGCATCAGCAGTCGGGTTGTTATAGCTGGGTTATCCAATGATTCTCATAGGAACAATCGGAAACAAGGATTTGATATAGCGACAAATTTGCTTTCCAGGCAAAGTGTACGCAAGGGTATTTGATTGTCGGCGCGCACTATATAGACGCACATTAACTGTTATATTCTTGTAAATGGTGTTATAATCCTGTCATGAAATGTGTAACGCGTAAAAGGAGACATCTCCGCCTTTCGCCTTTATTCGTCTTTTGTTTCAGGCAGCACATTTGTCGAAACTCGGCCTTTACGAGCTTTTAATCCCTGTACCCATTGAAAATGGATAAAAATGGTATATTGGTTCTGCGCATATGTATGTAACAAGCAGAAGGAAGCATATCCGGCCCAAAAACGTATATATATTCTTGATCAGCATAAATAGCCCCGTCGATCTCAGAAACTCTAAGAGCTGACAAAAGCAATCCATTAAAATCGATATAGAAATTCTGTTGCTTTAGCACATCTCTAATGTTTCAAAAGCTAACCTCACCGAATTTGAAATCTATCATCTAAAATAGTATATACAGATCAAACATCTCTCATTTTTTAGCCACGGTCTGAGCTGGGCTGCATTTGTTGTCGGTGTAAGAAGGTTCAGGGTATCCCCTAGTCGGGAACTTCCGACTAGAGCATTCTTAGTTGTAAGGCCTTTGAACGATTTCTCTCATGTTGTATATATGAAAAGCAAATGCAAAATACAAATTCATAATGAATTTGATAAACATATGGCACAATTCTAAGTTGGCTCCGAATCTTGGAATAACTCCGAGTTTCGGTTGAGGAAAAGATTAAACAAATATCATTTTTTTTTGGGACAGCCTTCAAATTACATTAAAACATTTTGCACCTGTGCTCTGTGGGCATTTGACTTTGACCTTGAGCACACTTATGGCACTCACACACGCACACACAACCACGTGCTCAAGTGCGCGCTCACACGCTCACACGCACACACACACACACACACACACACGCGCGCACATATTTATGCATATTAATTACAATTATTCGTCTTATGCAACACGGCGTATGCGTAATGAAGCATTTACCCAACAGCTTGTGTACGTGTGTGTCTCCGTATGTGTGTACGTGTGTGTTAGTGTATGTTTGTGTGTCTGTGTGTGCTGTTGAGTTATGCCGGCTCCAGTTAGTCGCACAGATGACTACGCACATTCGTTTTATTTGTGCTGCTGACTCTGGCAACGAATTGGAAATTTGTGCGATTTTGCGAGTTTTGGCGACGCCGACGGCGCCGTCTGCAAAATCTGGCTAAAAAGCAACGAGCAAAGAGTCAGAGGCAAAACAAGCAGAAGAAAAACTGACTGGCAATAGGCGGAAGTGACTGGCATTTTGGAGTCGTTGTCTCAGTGCGACAGGGCAATGACTCCGCTCTTGGCATGTTGAACCCGTCGCAGTCGCAGTCGCAGTCGCAGTCGCTGGCATACGCCATTATGTGTGGCTGCTCAAACTGTAAATGCCCCCCCATTCAGAGTAAAGAGTTTTACCCAAAACAGAATCGTTCTGATCGTACCTAGCACAGCTTTTGCTGTCTTTTACAAAGTTATTTATGTTGTTTACTTATCGATGCATTTGCGTAACAAAATTTTTGGAGATCGCTGAGTTGGTTCTTAGTTAGATTTGTGCGCATGAAATATTTGATATTGAGTATGAAAGAAAGGCATTTAGATGCTGAGTTTGTTAGAGTTTTGAAGCCGAAAAATAAACATTCGTTTATTTTGATGGATTGAAAAGTGAAACACGTATCGGATGAATTATCTCCAAAACTGATTTGGAAACCGATCGCATGATAAACAAAAACTTTTGTAAAACCATTTTCCGCCCATTTACCACAGTTGCGGGTGGAATTCCCCAAAAGGTATTCATTAAGTTGGAATTAAGTTTGGAACAAAGCGGATGCAACTCAAAACGAATCTTTGATTTCTTACATTCTGCGGAAAATGAAACACGTCTTGAAATTTTCAAAAAGATCCCAGCATATGAATTTAAATCCGAAACATCGCACATTAAATCTGTGACTTCCATTTCCACCAATGAGCAGCGGATTTTCCGATAAGTGTGAAAGACCCCTTAAATGAATTTCAGCAAAGAACTTTGAAAATGAGTTTCAGGCTGACTCTGTCACTTTCAGTATCCCAGTTCGCTAAGCTATACAAGAGTATACAAAACGTTGGACTTGAAAAGGATTGAATCCATTCAATATTCAAAGCAAACAAAGATTATGGCTCGCCATAACCTTTTTATTAACGTTCAATTCAAAGTATATTGAGCCCGAACCATTTACATAAATCCCAACATCGTAAAACAGATCAAATTTGACTTAAAATTATGTGAAAATATATATGTATAAAGCCCAGGGTTGAACCAAAGCCTGGTCGCATGTCTGTGCTAAAGCAGGTTCACGAACCAAAACGCAAAAGCAGCAAGCTGGTTCGAATCAAACCGTTTTAGCTCTAATCGCTTACAATAAACTCTTAATTGCAAGATAAGCACATGTATTTGCAAAGCAGAACTCCAAACTCTATGTAAAAGCTGTGCAAAGCCAAATTATTATCGTGATTATGTTGATGATATTTCATAATTGTGTTGAATGCGCGCGGGCTGAGTAGAAGCTGAAGCCGGAAGAAGATGTAAAAAAAAAGCAAAGAAAAACGCATTGGATATGCTGTGGAAGAACATTTATTCAAATTGTTGCGAACCAAAGAGACGAAAAAAGAAAAATGTAAATGAAAAGTCGCACAAAAGCCAACGAAGACAGAAACTTAAAACCAAAAACAAAAATCTACTATAGATACATATATATCAGCTGGCTAATTGGCAGGTGTCTTTCGGTTTTTTTTTTTGTTTTGGTTATCTAATATATTTGTGCTTTTGGGTACTTCTCATAGCCATAGTCCTTGTACTTGTCCCTGTCCCCGTCCTTGTCGCGCTCCTTGTCCTTCTTCTTGTTGGCCTGCGGCGTGCTCTTGCGCGGCCGATTCATCAGCGGATCGTCCATGGTGCGTGATGCCTGCTGCCGCACCTGGGCCGGCGGTCCGGGTGGCTTCTTTTTCTTCTTCTTTTCCGGCTGCTGTTGCAGCTGCAGCATTGGCGGCTGTTGCAGCTGCAACTGCTGCTGCAGCTGCTGTTGCTGCAACTGTTGCTGCTCCCGGCGCTCCAAAAAGGCCGCATTCGCCGAGGCAACTGTCGCGATGCGCTGCTGCTGTTCCAATTGCTCCAGCTGCTGCTTCTTCTTGTGGAACTGCACCAGGTGCGAGCTGCGCCGCCGCAGCGCTGCGCCATAGGGCCCAAAGCCATCGCCATTGGATGCGCCGCCAACGCCAAACAATTTGCGTATGCGCCGCTTATTGATGAACCCAAAGTTGACAGCGAGTCCCAGTCCACCACCACCCAGCACCAGCTGATGCTGCTGCACCACCACCAGCGATGCCACCCCCAAAGGGCAGCGGGCAGGGACTGTGCGTGGATGAGCTGCCCGCCTCGCTGCCGCCGCCGGCAACCATTTGACTAAAGTTGCTGTCAAGATCACAGCTGGCGCTGCCGTTGAAGGTGCCGCCACCGATAGTGCCGGCCGAGTCGGCACCACACGGAAACAGATATGTATTCAGCGTGCTGAGCGTTGACGTCGTTCCCGGCCGACTGATGGCGCCCAGGCTCAAGCCGTTGCTGCTACTCTGATTGCTGTCGGGCAGCAGTTGCAAGGTCAACGGCAGCGGCAACATGATCGCCGTGGAGCCGCTAATGTTGCCGCTGCCGGTGGTGCTGTTGCTGTCATAGCTGTGCGGATTCACATAGATGTGATTGTTGTTGCTGCTGCTCTGTGTTATTGTTGCAGCCGTCTGATTGCTGCCGCTGCTGCTGTTGCTATTGCCAGTGGCAACAATGCCGCTGACCACAAGGCTGCTGCTGTTGCTGCTCTCGCTGTTGTTGTGATTGTTGTTGCTGGGCTGGTGGTGCTGCTGCTGCTGCTGGTGCTGCTGGTTGCTGTTGTTGTTCTTGTTGTTCTGGCTGCTGCTGCTCAGCGGCAGGCTTATGTTGTTGTTATTGTTGTTGTTGTTGCTGCTGCTTCGGCTGCGCTCTGGCGCCGTCGCGGGCCGAGCTCCAGCTGTTGTTGTTGCAGCTGTTGTTGCTGTTGCAATGTCAACAAATTGACGACTGTTGCTGCTGGTTGCCGTTGCTGTTGCCGTTGCTGTTGCTGTTGGTCGCGGCTGTTGTTCCCGCTCGCGCTCATTGCCATTGCTGTTGCTGTTGCTGCTGCTGCTGTTGTTATTATTGTTGTTGCTGCCATTTGTTGCACTCATTGTTGAGCGTTTGTTGAGTTTGTTGTTGAAACCAATTGATGCAAAATTTTGAACTTTTTAGTTTATAAATATTGATATTGAGCGTGTTTTTCTCGCGGTGTAATTTCTCAAATTGCCTTTTAAAACAATTAAAAGCAATATCTAGTTTTTGTTAAGTACTTCCAAAATGCTTAAATATTTTTTTTGTTATTCATTTTTTGTTATATTTAAAAGTTGATAGTATCTTTTGCATTTTTTTTTTATTTATAAGTTGACAATAAATTCTTCGTTTGTTACCTTGTGTACTATTTTATTTTTTTTTAATATTTACTTCATATGTAAAGTTTTTTTTATTTTAATATTGTGGAATTAGTCTTGAACTTTTTTGCTTCTCTTGCTCAAATAACTTTTTAAGTTTAAAATTTTTAATATAGTTTTGATATTAATTTTAATATTTTATATTATTTTAATTGCTTTATTTGCAAATTTTTTTAGTGTAAATTTTGCAAACAAATTATTTTTATCATATCATCTAATTACGTATTTAAACAATTTTTTTATTAGTTTGTTTAATTTAAAAAAGTTTATTCAACATTCTTTTACATATTTTTTTAAGTGCATATTGCTTATGAAATTGTTTTATCATATCATTATTTTATATGTTTAGCAAAAAAGTAATTTCTTTTAGTTTATTTGAATTAGAAATTTTAAAATCAATTTTGTTTTATTTATTTATTTTTTTAAGTGCACACTTTGTATTAAATAGTTTTTATTATGTTTTCAGAAAAAGTAGTTTTTAATTTTTTGGTTTGATTTATAAATTTTGTTTCAGATATTTCGCGGCTCATTTAAGCGACATAGTAATTTTATTTTCCTTAATTTTTTATTCAATGATGAATAGTTTTATAATTTTATTAAGTTTTAAAAATTTTCTCATATAGTATTTAATTGTTTTTATAAATATTTTATTTCTTTCGAGCTTGTTATTAATCTTTTTTTAATTTTCCACTATTGAAAAAACTTTTGTAAAATTTTTTGAATTTTTATTTTAGCTTTGAAGCTTAGCTTAGTTATTTTTTAAGTTTTTAAATGTTATTAAATTATATATATTTCCTTTTTTTGCAAAATGTTGATAAATGTTTTTATTATTTATTCTTATCAGGCTCCATTTAATTTTAAATTCCACTCAGAAAATTGTGCATTAGTTATTATTAAATTAAATTTTTTATTTTATTATTATTAAAAGTATTTTTTTTTTTTGTGCTGACTTATTGTCAATTAATATTGTTTGAAGCTTTGCTGGCACACACATGAGTTTTCATGCATATTTCACTGCATTTTTCACATATTGCACATTGGAAGAAAGCAAAAAAAAAAGAATTTCGTTTGGTGGTAGGCCACTTGTTTATCACAGTGTTGGGTAGTGCATTGATAAGGCTTGCCACACACACTCACACACACTCGCACACACAAGCATTTGCTGGTTGCTTAGAAAAAATTGCCAAAAAAAAGAAGCGATAAGCGGACTGAACGTAACGCGGATCGCACGGCCCTGTTCCTTGTTCGTTTAGCTGCTCCACTCGCTTGCCACACGGCCGCTGCTACGGCCACACACTACTGTTATCAGTCAGAGCCACGTGCTTAACGCGCCGCGTGCCACAATTGTATGAACTCTGCGGCGCGTTGTTGACAATGCCACAGCGCCAACAGTCGCAGTCGCAGTCGCAGCCGCAGCAGCAGCAACGAAGTCGCTGGCGAGTGTGTGTGTGTGAGAGAAAGAGAGAGAGCGAGTTAGAGCGAGCGAGAGGCAGACAGACGCACACGCACGAAGTCGTCGCGCTGTTAACTGGGCCGACGAGTTGGCTAACTCGAACTGGATGTCGAGTCCTGAGACTGGGGCCAGACTCGCGCTGTCTGCTGGCGTTGCGACTTCTTCAAAAAATGCCAAACAATTGGCCAGAAATCTAAAGCCAAAAGCCAGCGCAGACAAACCACTTGAAGCACACACACATACACACACCACACACACCACACACACACACACACACTCACTTGGTTGTAGTTGTTGCCGTGTTCGGGCTCAATTTCGGGAGTGTTTCGGTTCAGTTGAGTTCACTTCATGGCTAACTTAACTAAATGCCCCGCTGCAGCAACAACACACACACACACACACATCACACAGCACACACACACACACTCGACTTTAACTCAACTCGGCTACTCATCGGCTGGCAACTCGTGAACTCTGACAAAACTGTAACTGTAACTAATGTATTATTGTTGCTGCTGTTGTTGTTGCTGTTGTTGCTAGTTTATTGTGTTGTTGTTGTGAATGCCAGCCGAGGCGGCAACATTTCAATTCGGATTTAGCGAGAATCGTGCGGCTGTTCCGCCTGCTTTTCATAGCTCTTGTCCTCGTCCACATCCACATCCAAATCCACGTCCTCGTCCTCGTCCTCGTCCATAACGTGCGCGTCACAGCAGTTGCTCTTTTTTATTTTGCTTTTGATTTCGTAACAGTTTTTGCTTTAAATGTGTGTGTGATTAATACATTTGTATGAGTGTGTGTGTGTGTGTGTGTGTGTGTGAGCAGCAGCTGCTGCTGCCATAAACCCGTCGCTTACATAACTGCAACTGCTGCTGCTGCTGCTGCGGCAGGTCACATTAACAACATCTGCAACATTGTCAACAACAATCGCTGCTGCTGCTGCTGCTGTTGACAGTGAGACGCCACATGGCCAGCTTCAGCCCCATTATGTGTACAAAAGAAAGGCATAACCTGATAGCTCTGCCATATTGCAAGTCTTAAATAACAATTGGCAAACGCCTTTGTCTAATTGCAATCAATTTATAATTTATATATACAAAACTGTTGATCCGACAGACTGACTGACTTATTAAAGAATTGAGGGAGCATTCAGGCAGGAGTTCAGCCTTCAAACGTGGCTAAATGCTCGCACGAAAAAGCTTCAAGTCATAAAGCGAACATAAAAGTCTGATTTACGCATGTGACTAACAAGCGAGCAGTCGCCGGTTCAAAATTAATAGCACTTTTTATGGCCCTGTAGAGGGTATTAAAACTTTGATATGAAATGTTTAATGCAGGATGGCAGGAGCCATCTCCGACCCCATAAAGTATATATGCACATATATGCTAGATCAGCATCAACAGCCGAGTTGTTAAGGCCATGTCTGTGTCTCAGCTGACAAAATTAGCTGTAAAAAGGTGCATAGCTGGCCGGACGGGCAAATAAAACACCTGTCTATTCTAATTAGGCTTTAAGCATTTAATTTTAATGTCCGTCCGTCTGTCCGAGAGTCTGTTTCAATGCGAACTTGTTTCTCATTTTTAAGGCTACCTTGAGACTTTGCTTAGCTTCTACTTTTTGTTGCAGGCAGAACATATATCATAGCTTACCAGATCTAATAACTTTATCATATAGCTGCCATGGGAATGATCGTTGGAAAAGTGCCAACCATATAAAAACCAACTTTTCGATCAATCGTTGCTTTGTTTGTAAAATGTTATAGTATATTCTTAAATGCACACTTTTCTTGTTTATGAAGATATCTTGAGCAAACTTGGCATTCATCACTATCACTATGATCCCAATCAAAATCGGTCTAACATCAAGTTCTTATAGAACAACTTTTTCCTTTATCGAGATATGTTGATCAACCTTGTCACCACCTCTTTATACTACGCTTCTTATGTATGTGCCAAGGCTTGTCAGGATCGCACTTCTATATTATATAGAATCGGTCGACAAATACATTTTTGTATGGCAAAATATGCTGCTAAATATCTAGAAGGGTATTCAATCTTCCTTACTTCCTGTTAATTTTTAAGTATGTTTTTTTTTTGTCTGTCTTTCCTTATATTCGATTCTTTTTTTGAGCACATCCATTATGCTAAATTAAGTTTGACATCTTTGTATGTCGCATGTAAATATTTTGCGAATTAATTGATTTCTTATTAATTATATAAACATAAATATTTTAAATATATTAATCAGAACACATTCAAAGATGGCATGGAATATGTGTGGGCCAACGCGTCGCATGCGCAATCTGATGAATCGATGTGACGCATACGCAACGTGGGCCGCAGCGAAAGTTCGCCAAATGGCGGGAGGTGCGCGGCAGTGCGAGAGAGTGGCACGAAACGTGTTTGGATCATATGCAAAAAGGCAAATAATATCTGTTTGTGCTTTCTGGCTTGCCTGCCAAGCAAATTGCCGGGGTCATAGCAAAGAGTTTTTCCATATATAAATATGTTTTTGATACTTTTTCTTTTTTGTTTTATTTTTATTATTTTCATTTTTTTTTTTTGCCGTGTTGGTTCGCTTTGCATTTGCGGCAACCTTCATGGCTAATAAGCAACCTGCCAGCAGTCACGGCACGTGGAATATGCGACCCGCTTCTGTGGGCGAGGGGCTGAAGGGAAGGGGGTCGGTGCTGTGAGGCGGGCTTGCGAGAAAACGGGAGAGTGGGAGAGCCGCAGAGAGTGAGAGGGTGAGAGAGAGCGGCAGCAAAAATATTGATCAAATTTTTGTTTGTCAGCGTTGCCACAACAGCAAATGGGACAAATAAATCGCTGGTGCACCCCCCAACCCCCCCTCAACACCCCACCCCCTGTTCTACATCCCAAGCCCAACCCAACTCTTGCGCTAAATGCTCTCTCTATGCAGAGCCTAGAGCGAATGTCAGGCAAACAAACAAATAAATTCAAAGCGCCCCCCCCGCACGCTGCACTGAATACCATCCCCCCCCCCCCCTTGCTGCCATCTCTTCCTGCACCCCCTTTTAACATACCCTCCCTCGTGGCCTGACGCTTAGTCCACCGCTGGGAGGCTGTCACATCAGCATGGACTCCAGCTGCAGCTCTGGATGACGCTTTGCATTTGACATACACAAAGAGCAGCGGCAGCAGGAGCAGCCCCTCCACCCCTCCCCTCCACCACTGTGCACCGAGCACATAACTGCTGATACACCCCGCCCACCCTCTGTCCATTACACTCCCTTGACGCTTTTGCTCTTGTCTAAGGCACACACAATGGCAAAACGATTTTCGTGCTAAAAATAACAAAATTGATGGCGTCTTTTAGAAAGCTAAATCCCCCTCCCCCCTTCCACACACACACACACACATACACAGTAGCTGTGTGTGCTCCATAAAAAAAAAGCAATATGAGGGGCGTTGGGGCGGGACACTCGGCACTCGGCTGTCGGCTAGCTGGTCATGGCCACGGTGAAGGCGAAAAACACGAGCAAATCAATTAAAAAATAGTTCGTTAAGCGTAGCCAAAACAAAGTCAAAGTAAGTAAAACAAAAAACAAAAAAAAACACATCGCCTGGACGAATACTTGAGTTATTTGTGATTCATGGGCTCGCCGGACACCCCCCCTCGAAAGAGCCAAAGCCCCTTGCCTTTGTCGGGGCATTTGTTCAGCCAACTGCAATATGCAGCACCACTTGATGGAATTCTTTCGTGTCGCCCGACATTTCCGGCAGCCACTTTCAGACTTGCCAACCCAACCTCCACAACGGCTGCCACTCATTATGGTATCCCAAACAGCTCCGAAGAGCTTCGACAAATGGTCAGCTGGCAGTGGGGAGTGCCGTGGGGGAGGGGGCGTAACTGCTACTTTAACTACAGCGAGCATAGTTACACTTACAGCTACAGCCAAAAGTTAATGCTCGAGCGTTGTCTACATACCCTCAGCACTGTTCGAACTATCTTTTAATTTATTGTTTATTGATTTAGATATTCTTATTAATTGAAAGCCAACACGTTGCAAACATAGTTCATTCGGGCCGCATTCACTTATCGATAAATTGACCTATCGATTGATTCGCCCATCGAATGTGAATCTTACTATCGATAGCAGTCAAGCTTTTGGAATTTGTTCTGAAGATTTTTATAAAATCATGAGCAGTAGCTGCCCCATATTTGCAAGATATCGAAATTCGAACTGTTTTGTTGCATTGCTTAAAGTTGAATTAAATTTGCTTTAAGCATATGCTCAATATATGTTCTTAAGCCATCTTAGGCTGAGCATATTTTATTTGTATATAAATACTTTTGTGGAAGCTATCGATAAGCTGCCGATAGTCACATTGCGAAAACGCAAAAATCGATAAGCTCTGTAAGTCCGTTATTCTCATTTGAAGTTTATAAAAAATGACTGCATACAAATAAGCACAGACTATCGATATTGACTCCACAAAAAGTATCGATAACACTTATCGATTGTTGAGCAAATTGCTCTGCGTTTGAATATTGTTTATTAAAACACATCTATTGCCAGCTAACTAGTTCGAACAGCGCTTTAGGTAGCTGAGTTTTTGTTTATATTAAATAATTTATTGATATATTTACATCATTTTGTAGTTATCCTGCATGACAAACTGCTTTTGCCTGCTTGCCCGATCGATGGGTTGGTCACACACATGCAAAAACAAATTAAAGACAACAAGACAAAATTTAACAATAAACAAAATAGACAAAAAAACAATCGAGTTTTGTCTCTCGCGATGCTCGCACTCGTTCTTTTCTATGTGACTTTGTAACTGATTTCGCACACATCCTTTTCTGGGTGAGCTTGGAACTGGTTTCGGAACTGGTTGTTGGGCTACCTCTTCTTCTTGTGACGCATCTCAGCTGGCGAACGCACCGTAGGCGCCGCGTGCATTATTCCCGACACCAGTTTTGTAGTTTCTCTCTGTGCCCCGCACCGCAATTACAACAACAGCATTCGATGTGAACGGACGCGCGCGTCACTTTAAAGTGTGGCAAAAGACGGCAGCGAATCCGGGTCCGACTGCGACTGCGGCTTTGATTTTGCGCCGGGGCAGAGCCCAACAGCTTGCGGCTTGCGGCTTGGGGCAGCCGGGAGCGTCATTTGGCTCAGCGACTCAACGATCGGTGGCAATGTTTTTTGCGTTTTCTAATTCAATTGTCAATTCTGTGGGAGAGACCAAGGTGGCTAAGAAGAGCCAGCAGGCGACACGAGTGAGAGAATAGAGAGAGAGGTACAGAGAGGAAGAGAGGGGTAGGAGGGGAGAGAGCGGCAGAGAGAGCGAATGCGTAATCTCAAGAAATATGACTGCACAGCTGACCAAGTGCGTGAACAGCAAAAGCAAAACAAAGCAACAAGAATAAAGCTAAGAGCGACACACCGAAGACAAAATACACTGCTTTACCGCAAAAGACCTTTTTAATATATATAAGATATTGAACAGATTCGAGGCAAGCTTGAAGATAGATGAGAATGTTGAGTTTCTTCCAGCTATCTTGAGAAATGGAAGAGTTTTACCAACCATTTGACGAATTCTGCATCGAGAGCTATGGGTATGAATAGACCAATGAATAGACCTTACTAATATGTAGCCAAATGGCAAATCTGAACAATATATCCAAAGATCGTACCCCTCTCACCCAAATGATATAAAAGCCCGATCTGGCTGAATCCATCTGCAGCTGAGAGACAGACGCATCTGGCTATGTGGACTCGACTGTTGATGCAGAGCAGGCAAAGATGACGTCTTCTTCTGTGCGTTACACAAGTTGTGGCAGAAGCATAATACCCTTTAACAACAGTATAGCCAAGGGGGTTCAGTTCTAGTCCAGGGGCTCTCTTTGGGACTTTAACTCGAGCTACAAGCACGCGCGCTTGTTAGCGCATTTTTTTTCTAAGCTACCCTCAAGGCCGAACGCTTGGCCGCTGTCTGGTGCCTAATAATCGGCCGCAATATGCACCAGCCCACCACGCCCCCGCGCCCACAACCAGCCCGAAAACAGAAACCCAGCTGGGCAGCAAGAATGCACAGCTAGCCTTATGCGGAGGCAGCGTTAATTGGCTGCGAGTGGCAATCGATGGTGACAAGTGGCAAAACATAACTGTGAGGCAAATACACACACACAAACACACACACACACACACACACAAACACAAATTGTTGCACACAGGTCATTGCTTATCATTTTTGGTCTTGGTGCAACAATTGGCACAAAAGAAAGCAGAAAAAATTAAGGTGTCTTCGCAAGGGGTTGTGGCTGTGTGGAACGTGCGGCATGAGGCATGAGGCATGCAACGCTCAAACAGAAAAATGCGGCAAATGTGCTGCTCATCGCATGGTATAAGGGTTCCGCTGATGCGACACCCCGATCTCTACCTCGAAATTCATTTGAGTCGTTTTCAATTGAAGAGTTTTCAATTGAAGAGCTCTTCATGATTTATAGCAGAGCATTAAGATGTCCATTGTCATTAAATGCCTGGGAAATTGAATTGAGATGCTTGCATTGGCTTATTCGGCTCTCAAGACCACGCTGCTAGAAAATTTATGCGTTTTTAACAAGTTATTGAAGAGCTTCACTCTGAGCTGGTAAAGAGAGAAAGTTAAGTACAACAAATACATTTTATTCAAAAGCTTTAAAAGGCAACAGGAAACAGCAGGCCAGCCTAGACCATGTCCCTTGACCCCCATTCGAGGGTATTCAGCTGCCTTAACAACCTCTCAGTTTGCTAGCAAACAGTTTATGGCTTAACTTAAACTTAAAAAAAAAAACAAACAACAAACAAGCATGACATTACGCAATCTAACGATATCTAATATGACATAATTTAACCCGAATCAATTCTACCCAACCTCACATAAGCTAACCTCACCTAACCTCAGCCAACTTAATCTCAGTTAAGCTAAACTAACTTAACCTCACTCTACCTAACCCAATCATAAATTGCTGTATAACAAAATCTTACCTGACCTAATAGATCTATATTTAAATGCCGTAGCCCAACGTAACCCAATTTAACCATATAAAATAGAGCATAATTTAAACAACTAATCGTAACTAACTTTAGAAAACCTAACTTTACCAACCCTAACCTAACATATCCATAATCTTCGTTAAGTTAAGCTAACCTAATCTCACTCTACCTGAGCTCATCTTTAATCTCTCTATAAACTTGCCTTTAAGGTGAGCCACCCAAACCCAAATTAACTTAAGCCAATCTGACCTTGAATGGCCCAGCCCAAGCTAACCTAGTCTAAACATTAATAACCTAATCAAATCTAACCCAACCTAACCCCACATAGCCCCAGTTAATCTGCCACAACTCAATCGCATCTAATCAGATTTAACTTAACGTGACTCAACGTATTCCCCCTGACTCTGGCATTAGCCAATCCCACCTCCTAACCTAACCTAACCCAATCGAATTCAATTTGGCCTCAGTCAATCTCAGCCAATTTTGACGAAACTCAACCGCGGCAAACTTTTTTCGGCCCAGCATAATCTCAAGTGGTTTAAACAAAATACTTTTGCCAAGTGTTTACACGCTCATAAATTATGTTTTTTGGGCATATTGTTGTTGTTGAAATTTATATTTTTATTGATATTTTTATAGATTTTTGAATATTTCCAACGAACTGTTATGAAATTGGGCAATCGAGCCGCATGACGTATGCGTAATATGCCCAACGGCAATTAAATGTTTGGGGCAAAAACAAGTAGACAATCTAACGGTTTATTTAAGTTCCAGACAGCTGCTAACTTTAGTAAACAGTTTTAATACGATAATTAAACGATAAAAGCATTAAACAAGCAATAATTAAAATGTGAAATCAAATGAAAATTATAGAAAATATGGAGAGTGCAAAAAAGAAAAGAAAACACAAAAGAACAAGAAGGAAAGAAAACTCTGTGCGGCAAGCCGAAGATGAAATACTCTTACAGAATACACAATTATGTCCATAGGAGACATACGATAAGGCGCACCGATACGTGCTTCGGGAGCAGGGTGAATATCGTATTTGTTGAGATTGGCTGGAATATATTGAGTAGGAGCAAAGGTTTTCAATATAAGAACAAACAATTGGCGATTATTCCAATAGAGCTAGATGATATATGTTTTGCAAAGCTTATAAGAGTCTCCATATACATTTAGTATATATATAAATAAGTAAATGCCAAGTTTGATCAAGATAACTTGAATGACAAAAAAACTTGTTCCTACAAGAACTTAACTATGGATTATTGAGAGACGAACGAAGTTGGAATCAAGAATCGTGTATACATATATACTCTATATATCTTAAGCTATGTATATGCAACATATTGCGTAAGAAGCTTGATAGACTTTCTGCAAGTGTATCAAAAGATCTTGCATATGCTGGGGCTAGATCGTAAATGTGGAATTCGACGATCCTAAGTAAATATTTAGAAAATAATAAAATGAACATTTATTTATTTTTTTTTTCCTTTTTTTTCTTTTTAATGCACTAAACGGCAGCAGCGGCAATAGTTGGAGTGGCTAAAAAGCGGTTGAAGAGGAAGCGGCAGCAGCAGCAAAGAACTTAATAACAACTCGCAGAGGCGGGCTTTGCTTGCGTTGGGCGTTGGGCGTTGGGCGTGGCACTGTGCAACATTTTTTTGCTGCTTACCTTGGCGCTTGGCTTAAGTTGCCGTGCGTCGTCGTGATGTGGGCCATGCAGGCGATCCATTAACTTACTCCTCTGGGTTCCGCTCGGTTAGCACTGGGTCAAATCTGCACACATACACGCACACAGATACACAAACATAGATAGATACACATATATATATATATAGATGCAGGTATAAATATATATATACATATATGCATATATGAGCCTATATATACAGGGTGCAGCGGTTGGGGCATAAGTCGTGGGTTACTCGATTTGCGTGTATGTACACACACACACACACAGACACATCCAAACACATATATATATGTATATATATACAGATCTATTGGTGACAAACACACACATACACATTCACGCACACACACACGCACAGTGAGCTGTACATAAATACATTTAATATGTTACGTATACGTAATATGGTTATTGCTGTCTTCGTTGTTGTTGTGATTGTTGCTCTCGTTCTTGTTGTTGTTGTTGTTGTTGTTGTCGTTGCTCTCGTTGTTGCTGTTGTTGTTGTTGTTGTGTCTAGTGGGCTGCGCATATTTATGGAGCAGACATATAGACAGACATGCTGCTATATATATTTATTTATATTCAAATTGAAATGACAAAAGAAATGAAACAAAACGAAACGAAACAATTTTCTTTTCTATTTATTTTTTTTTCATCTTCATTTTTTTTTTCGATTCTCTTCACACGGGGCCAGCGGGCCGGCGGCGGCAACATTTGTCGCACACATTTTTCACATATTCAAATGCGACAACAACAACAACACCAACAAGAACAACATGAATTCCACACGACAACGAATCTGTGTGCGAGAGGCCAAAGACGACAACGTGCACAGTCTAAGTTTTTCGTAAGGTGTGTGTGAAGAGCTTTTGGCTAAGGGGGGAGGGGGACGTGTGTTGTGTGTTGGGGGGCTGCGGCAGCTGGCTGCTCTGCGACGTCATTGGCGACACTTTTCACATCATTTGCTTTTTGGGCTTAATTGCCGCCTGTTTGGTATTAACAAAACTGCCCAACGAAACGCTTATTTTTCTTTAATTCTCTTCTTTTTCGGGGCACGCACAGCACAAGGCACAGAAACACAAAAAAAAAAAAATTTAAATATAATCAAAAATAACGGGAAAAACGGACGGAAAATAATTACGAAAATCGGCGAAGAAAACGCACTGGAAAAACTGCTGACGACGATCTGCGATTGTGTGTGGGGCAAGTGCGAAGCGTTCACCGGCGTGCGCGTTACTGAAGATCGGCAGCGGCAGCGACGGCGACGGCGACGGCAGCGGCTGCTGGGACAGCGACTGCGACGCCGACGGCGACGACAGCTGCGACGCCGACTGAGACTGCGAACGGGTACGGAGCTGGCAGGCAGAGCAGGAGACGGTGACGGTGATCCAGCGCATATTGCTCTGTGTGTGTGCGTGTGTGTGTGTGTGTGTGCGTGTGTGTGTGCGTGTGTGTGTGTGAGCAAAGTGTTTTCTTTTTGCTTTTCTTTTTTCGTGTTTCACGCAAATTGTTTTGCAGCAGCCAACGTCAACGGCCAACGGCCTGAGAAACCAGCCAAAAGTGCTCCGCAGCGCGTTTATGCGGGCCACGTTAATGCGTTCGAGAGGAGATCAGGAAAATGCAAAAGATGTGCAGGAAATTTATGAAATATTGAATTATTCGTGCAATGTTTTGCTTTTCTTTTTGGAATAGAAAACGAGAAACAGTTGCCTTGCGGCTTTGCAGGTATGTGAGCAACGTGAAGCTCGTAAATGCTGAGTTTGATGAAAATATCATAAAAAACTAAATATTTTGCCATACGAAAACTCATTAAGAGCTGTATAATATATCAGTGTGATTATGATAAGACTTGGCACATTAAGAAGAAGCCTAGTATGAGTATCTAGATATCTTGATAAACAAACAAGCTTTCTATACAATAAGCTTCTTTGTGCCTATGACATACATATGATATAGTTCGACGATCCTTCCGCTTCCGCCTGCAGCAGAAAGACGAACCTATGCAAAAACCTTAAAATCGAGAGATAAGTTCGCATAAAAACAGACAGACGCACGGGCATGGGTATATCAACTCGGCTGTTGAATAAATATCCTTTATGGAGTCGGAGATGTCTTCTTCATGTCAAAAGAAGATTTCGCTTTACAAGTGTACACAAATTGATTAAAGCAAATAAGGGTATTCAAGTGTGGAGTGCACGGCCAGCAGATACCCTCAACAAAAATATTTAAACTGTTTCACAACAAACATAAAAAGCAAACGCATACTGAAGCATGCTAGCCGCATCTCAGCTAACGGCGTGCTTCTTCTTCTCCCAGCTCCATACAGTGCGAAATGCGTTCATAAATAACTTCGGTGCTTATAGTCCGATCTTAACGATCTTTTGGGGTGTGTATACCAAAGCGTAAGTATGTTAATGAGTGTAGGCACCAAAAAAATGTATCATTTCTTATCTGTTAACGCAAAGCGTGAGGCTACAAACTAAATTTGGTGCAAATAGCGCTTATAATTCTCGAACTATGCTTAAAAGCCCATGTCTGAGAATGAGATTCAATCGATGTCTCACAGATATCGGGCATGCCAAAAGCGACTCAGTTCCGATCAAAACTTGTTAAGCACTCAAATTGGGTTACGAAACAATTTGTAAATAAACAAGTGAATGCGCACTGAGTTAGCTTTTCGCGAATTGCCAACACGCACAAACGAAGGCGGGCAACGAGAACAGATTGCGACCAGCCTTGTCCACCTGTCTCGAATTGCAGTACAGCTGCATTGGGGCTAAAGGCCTCGGCCTTGTCGCAACTTGACCATAAAATTTGAAGTGAAATGTATTAAATATAAACCCATTTTTAAGTGAACAACATAATTCTTGTGGGCAATGCTTTCTGATTTATTTTTAGAGATTGTGGTCTCTGATATATACAATAACGGTCAATTGGTCAATTGATTGACCGATTGACTGATTGACTGACTGATTGACTGGCTGACTGGCTTTCAAGGCATTGTCGAATCCGTATAAGCTAGGAGGATGCAAATTTCACTGCATTTGTCTTATGTAATTAATAATGCTTGGGCTTGGATAATTCTACCCTCGAGAGTAAAAATTTGTTTGAAAAGGGGTTTTTTTATTATTAAATTGGCTTCAAGCTTGTTTTGCAAGACCTATCAAGGAACTTCGCATTTTTTCAAAGTTTACAACATATTCTAAAATAGAGCTCTTCTATGCAATTCTCATGAATTCAAGAAGGACTTGTTAGTAGTTTGCTAATATAAAGTTGCGAAGACAATATTATAAAAATTATCTTTGATTTGCTTGGCTTTGCTTTCTTTTCTCTCTCTCTCCCTCACTGTCTCGTTCCGTGTCTCTCCGTCTCTCTCTTTCTCTCTCGCTCTCACTCTCTCTCTCTCTCGTTCTAATTTTCTTTCTCTTTTACCCACTTTCCCTCGATATGCCCCACTTAAATTGAATGCTGGCTACGAATATTATGTTTATGCAAATATACGGTTGCAACTTTAAGACGCCGACAGATTAAAAGATTTCAAATTTCCCGAGATCTTTAAATCCCTCGACTCACACAAAGCATTTAAAGGCTATAAGGATTATGAGCTCAACAGAGGTGTCAGAAGTCACATCAAAAACGAAATTTCTTACTTTTAAACAATAAAATATAAAGAAAAACGCATTTATCCTCAATATACATGCACTGTAATTCCCAACTAGTTTTGTCAGACTACAGTTCATAAAAGCCCAACAAACTGAACTTACAAAAACTTAGCAAAGTTTGTAGTTTATTTAAGATATTTGCTAAGTATTTCTTGTTTGAGACATTTATTAAAATCAAATTGCAAAACTATCGATTACACAAAGTAGTTGAACTCAAATAAATGTCGAAAATGAGTAAAGTTTGGCGCAACATCTGCTTAAGCAAAAAGTTGCTTGTTTCTATATTGAGAACCCATTAGCAACAAGTGGGTATATTGGTTGTGTGCAAACGTATGTTACATCCTGAAGAATGCCTTTGCTAGACTAAGAAGCAGAGTGAAGAAGAAGTCATCCCCTGCATGTGTGTGTGTGTGTCTGTGTATGTTTGTGTGCTTGTGTCCGTAAGGAAGATATTTGGCATGTTCCGGCTTAAGGTATTAGCTAGTTGAGCACTGTCGACTGCCGTTTTTGCTTTTACAGGTAATATGCAAAAGTTGCTAACGATGCGGATAGGAACTTGTTACGAACTTTTGTGCGAATGGAAAGCAGGGGAGGGGGCGGGGACCTTCAGCTAAAAACGATCTCGCGGAACAAATGACGCAAAATGCAATTACAGAAATTGCAAAATAGCGAAATAGCAAAATTTATGCACTATTTATTTTCGATAGTATGTGGCTAAATTATGGTATCTGCTCTGGGTGCAAACGTCAGCAGTCCCACAATGAACAAGAAGAAGAAACGGAATGCTTAATATGAGGTTAATAATGACGTTGCAAAAGAGAGAGAGAGAGAGGGGAAGCACGAGAGGTCTGGGGGGCTTTAGTTAGCTAGAGAATTGAGTTGTTTCAGCTAAATCTTTCAGCGTGTTTTACTTAGATATCTTTACAGATACAGATACAGATACAGATACAGATACAGAAACAGATACAAAAATACGTAGATACATAAGTATCTCATGGATACGCGGTGCTGTTGCCTTGTTTTCGTCAATTGTCGACAATATCGTTTTTAATGTGCCTCTTTATTTGTTTCAAAGAAGCCAATGCCAAAAAGCCTGGGGGCGTGGCCGCACAGAAGGGGGCGGGATGTGACGAGGGTAGGGGGGCTTGGTCTGGCTCTGCGAAACATTTTCGTGAAATGCCAAAATTTATTTTAATGCATTTTCGTTTTCATTTTCAAGCATTGCCGATTGATTGCTGTTGATTTTTGCCAGAAGAGTGATTTTGTGCAGACGAAAAAATGTTTTCATTTTTTTAATTTATTTATTTTATGTTTTTTATTTTCGCGGCGGGGGGCGTGGCGCATGAGTAACAAGTTGCTGATGAGCGCGCGAATGGTGCGAATAGATCATTTGCAGCGCATCTGCGATACGCACGGACGAGGGGCGTGGTTGGGATCCCCTCAAGCACCACCAGCCCTCCCGTCGCCACCTCTTCCAACAATAAACTTGTTTATACAATTCTGTTGTTTTGCGGCGCATTTAATTGAGTCTTTTGGCATTTGGCTTGCCTATTTGTTTATTCGACAAGTGTTCGATTGATTGATCTATCGAAACTGCACACATGATTGATTGATTGATTGATTGTTGCATGCAGCAGGTGCAACGACTCGTTTGATTAGCTTTAATTATTTTCTTTTCGTTTAAATTTATGTCGCGTAGTATATAAACGTCTTCAATAATGCATTTATATATTCTGGATCTGTATCGGAAGCTGTATCGATATAGCCAGATCTGTCTGTCAGTTGTAGTTAAGTCGGCCAGATCGGGCCACTTAACCTTATCAGTATTGATTAACAACATTATATAGCATAATATCGGCCAGAAGATAAGTTATATGTATGCATAAATTGTCATCAATCTTCACAATTCCCCCAATATATCTGCAAATCCTTAAGTCATATAATATTAAGGGTATTTTGATCTATTTCCTGTGTCTCCCCCGTCGCACCTGCAACTGTTTGTGACGTCGGTTTTGACACAATAACCCTCATGGGCAGCCCGTGCCACTGACCTTGAGACTGTGGGTAGAAAGTGGGCAAAACGAACGCGGCAATGGCAAAGCGAAAATCGCATAGCAACGTACGACTGCAACATGCCTTTGCAACATTCCATTGCAACATGCCAAGGCATGTCTTTGATGCATGCCAGACCAAATGCAACTGTCAACTATCATAGCAACATGCTCTCTTGAAGTGTGAAAGCAACATACTGCAGCAACATTTTTGATATCAACATGTCATGGTAACATTTGTATGTGAACTAACCCAACAGCGTGGCGGGCAATTGTCAAAGCAACATTTCATTAGACACATGTCTATATGAATTGCACACATGATACAGAGCTATGGAGCCAGCAACATATATTAAAGCAACATTATAAACATATCACTGAATGTTGTCATAGAAACATTTCAGCGCAACATTTGCACCGCAGCATGTAGCTATGCACTGTGTAAGACTTAACCAACTTTCACAAGTTCTTAAATGCACTATAATTTCAAATAAACTGCCGAAGATTATAAATATCTGCAGCAGCAACGTTTCATTTGTATGAAAATGTCATGTATTTAGATCAATTTTTGATTGATTTAGAACAAATTTTGATTCCTATTGAATTCATAGGCTAAATATTGCCGATGTTGATAAGAGTTTCCCTTCCTGCGAGCCGCGTAATACTCATAATTGATTCATTTGCAAATATATCCTGTAAAGCTAAGAAGCGGTACTTGAACTATATTTCCCTATCCTGCTTTATGATTATACCTAGGAACTTATAAGAGGAAGAGACACACAGTCTTTTAATATAACTCCCCTCGTTTCCACTAAAATTAACAACGGACACTTATATATTTTAGGTATAGCTTTGGTATATTAAAAATTATAGGAACTCTCTTTCGGTATCCTGCTCTATGTACATATCTCGGAACTTATCTTTTTATCCTTTAGTGTAAGAAGGAAAACTAATTTGATCTGGTATAGCCCTGGTCTCTGGTATTTATGCACAATTGGGTGCCATATTTAGGTGCTGAAAATTGAATATAGATCGGACGACATAGACTAGAGATATTCCAGAATGAATTTCCCACACAAATAGCCACCAGCTCGATAGCAAAGCGCTTTAATTTGCGAGGGGCATTCAAAGAATGCCCCCTTTGCCCGAACGCGCTTACAAACTTTTCAACTCTTAGCCTAGACACAAACCGCATGCACATTGCATTCTCGTGGCATTCGCCTTTGCGCGAAATGTTCTCGGCTAAAATCGTGTGTTAAGTGGTTCAAGTACTCACCTGCAAAGAGAAGGAAATTTGAGAAAAAGGCATTAGTCAAGTGTGGTTAGGTGAAGGGTTGAGTTGGGGTTAAGTGCTGACGTCACACTGTGACCCCGTGACCTCATTTCTAGTGCGTCTTTGAAATGCCCAACACTGACGTGTTGAAAGCTCAAAGGGACATTGACACGTCGGGCAGCTTTTAAGCACAAAAAGCTCTCGATCAATCAGTCGCTGAGCTTTCCATAAGCTTACTAAGGTCAAGCGTCTGGCAATGACAACGCTCACCCACACACACACACACACACCACACGAATGTGGCGCCATCTGTGCAAAAGCTTTGCCTGCAAAAGCTGCAAGCTTTGTACTTGATTTATATTCGTTTCTTTCGAACTTCCAGCGAGCTTGCTTTTTCGAAATTTCAACAAGTTTCGCCTCTGCGCGCTGCAGACAGACGTCGGCAGCGCTGCTGACGTCGACGGCGCGCCGCAGCTGTCGGCATGTGTTGCTCAGCAGCAGCGACGAGCACGTGCTGCGCGCTCGGCTCCGCTCGGCTCGCTTCGTTTCGGCTTCGTTTCGTGTCGGCTTCTGCGGCAGTTTTTGAGGCATTCTCCTGCGTTGCGTCTCAGCTAGCTGCGTATCTGTGTGTGCGTGTGTGCGTGTGTGTATTTTCAGCAGTAAAAAAAAGCTGCACTGCCGGCTCAGGATGCTGCTACGTGCCACACTTCTAACTTATCAGTGCTCGCTGCCCACCAACATCCGCCCCTCCGTAGCTACCCTTCGACTAGTACTCGCTATTTTTTTTATTTTATTGTCTGTTGCGAAACTCTTGATCCCATCAAAGGACTTTAGCCGGCAAGAAACGCCAACCACCTCCCCCTCCCCCTCTTCCCACGATGCCGCCACACTTCACATTCCTGTGGGTTATTGAACAGCAGCCGCGATAAGCGCAGAGCTCTTCGACGCCGGCGTCGCCCTCATAAATATGCAAAGAAAATGCAAACGAACTAAACGAGCCGAAAAAAAAATATACAAAAAAATAAACAGAAAATCGAGCTGGAAAAAAGGGAAAACAGCAAGAAGCAGAAGAGAATAAAACGTGAGGAAAAAGGCAGCCACGACAAACGCTGCGATGTCGAAATTTCCGTAGACGCCTATTCGATACTCGGGCCCAGGCGTGGCAACGGGGCGTATGAATATTTAAACTGTTCAATTGCCACGCCTACAGCGGCAATTAGGGCAATTTAACCAGGAAAATGAAAAAGGGAACACATTTTTTTTTTTTTTTCGTATTTTAAGGTCTCGTTCTTCGAAATGCCTTTCGAGGCGGGGCCCATTAAAGGCTTTGCCATTTAATTCGATTGGTAAACAATTTCAAACGAAACTCGAGCAATTTTATATTAATTATATATAATTTCCTACTTAATAGATATTTAATTTTTGCGGCTCTCAAATTTGATGCAGCAGAGCCGAATACCCAACTTTTCAGAACATTGGATGGATGAGGAATAGAAATAAAAAAATTATTTTATAGAGTTATGCAAATTGTTAACAAACATTTTCTAAAAGCATTATCAAATATAATAAAACGAAAGATTCTTGATCTGAATATACTATTCTATAAGCTACATGTAAATTTGGTAACTTCAGCTATTAAAGCCTATTTCGATATCAAGTTTTATCGATTACTTGTCAATTTATCGATTATCGGAAACAAACTTATACTGCGCGGGTACTAAGAAGACCAACGTTTAAGTCTCTAGCTCTTGGAGGTTCTGAGATCGACACGTTTCTACACACGGACGGACAGACGGATAGACAAACGAACGTAAAGACAGACGGACGGACAAACAGACATGGCTAGATCGATATATACTGAATATTAAAGGATTCATCGCGCTCAGCTGAGCTCTAGCTCTCTATAGATAATCGTAGCAAAAGAACAGGCTAAAATCCCGGACATTCCATGCCCCATGGGAGCTCTACGAGAGACCTTTAGTCCTTTACATTTCCCTTTACCTTTATGAGACTCAACTTTAGTCGAGCACCGAGATGAGTCAAACTTATTAAATGCTTTAACTTTCGCATTAGTTTAACGATTCTGTAAAAAGAAATAGCCGGAAATTAATTAAAAACTTGACTTGGGCCGTAAAGCAAACGACTTGAGAAATGAAAACTGCAGTTCTCACATTGGATATTTGGAAAGTGAGCGCATAAAAAAGCGTCTCAAGTGACATTTTCAGTTTCATTTCTAGTTTTGCACAGGTGCGTACTGCTGCTGCTCCTACTGCTACTGCTTCTACTGCTACTGCTGCTGCTACTGCTGCTGCTACTGCAACTGCTTCTGCTGGCGTCATAAAAGCCAAGTTGAGCGAGCGCCTGGCGCAGTCGTTAAATCCTTTTGTTAATTTCCCTTGCACTCGCATTGCTCATACGCCACATTGTACCGCCGACAAGGACATCGGCTTTTGCTTGGCGGAGCTGTCTGCATTGCATTAAGGCCGACAACTTCAGCAAAAACATATATCTAATCAGTCCATTCATCTAACCGACTATGCGAACTAGCTCGATCTTCCATATATTGCATTGGGAAGTGTCTTGAATCCATCGCTGGCAGCATTACAATATCATATAGCTGACATAGGAACTGTAGGCATAAGGCTGAGTTCCTGGCAAGGAGTACTGTATAGCTGCCTTGGAAGTAAAAATGAAGTTCTTGCTTGAAAACTGTTTGTTTCTCAAGAGAGCATTACTTGCCAGACGGCCTTAATAACTGACCCCATCTTTGGGACTGTGATTTCTTAGCTCTTCGCACCTAAGGGATTCGCTCAAAAAGCAGAATTTCTTAATCGATTTTTAACGATTGCTTGGAAACCGGTCAAAGTTATCGATTATCGGAAACAAATTCGTACTGCGCGGGCATTAGAAGGCCCTGCGCCCAAGTCTCCAGCTCCTAGATGCTGAAATCAACGCGTTCATACATATAGGCGGACGGAGAGACGGACAGACAAGCGGTCGGACATCCGGACGGATAGACGGACAGACAGGCGAACGGAGGGATGGACAGACAGACGTTTACACAGCTGGACATGGCTAGTTCGACTCGGCGATTGATGCTACCAAAGAATATATATTCCTTTAGGGGTTGAAGATGCTTCCTTGTGCCTGTTAAATACATTTGCACAAAACCTATATACCCCTTTAACCCATTTTCAATGGACTTATATAAATATAAAAACACATTCCATGAGCAAAATCTTATGAACATCAGTCTGCTATAGCATATAGCTTTTATAGGGAACTATATTTTTCTGCAATAGCCCCGTAAAACCACGTTGAAATAAATGTCTCCCAACATGTTAGCTAAATATAACAGACCTTTGCAAGCTCTTTACTTCTTAAGGTATTAGGTGTAACGAGTTTGAGGGTTGGTTCGACCTTTGCACTGCATAGCTGCTGCTGTTTCTAAGACCTTAGCGAATATTACTTCATATAAATCTGTGCCATGCTCTCGCTATACGCTCGCGAGGGCATTTAATCTGCGACACGGCAAGGTTACTTTCTTTTTGTTCGTTTAAAGCAACTTTTAGGCGAAAGCAACGTCTTGACATTTTGATTTATATTGCTGGAGACTGTTGCCGACGCGGCTGTTGCTGTTGCTGCTGCTGTGGCTTGTTGCTTGGCATAAGCATAATCGGCTTATTGGCAGTGAATCCAGTCGCAAGCTGATTCTGTTGCCAAATTGCGTCTTAGAAACTGGCAAATTGCTGTTGCTGCTGCTGTTGCTGCTGCTGTTGTTGTTGCTGTTGTTTATGCTTTTGTTATTGCTGCTGCTGTAGCTTTTGTTGCTGATGTTGCTGCTGTTGATGTTGTCGTTGCTGTTGTTGCTGCTGTTGTTACTGTTGGTTCTGTTGCTGCTGCTGTTGTTTATGCTTTTGCTATTGCTGCTGGTCTAGCTATGGTAGCTGCTGCTGCTGTAGCTATAGTTGCTGCTGCTGCTGTCGTTGTTGCTGCTGCTGTTGCCACTGTTACCTTTACGCTGTCGTCGCCTTTGTCCTGCGGCTTAGCTGTCTATCGCTTGAACACTTTGGCCACTCGCTTTAAAGGCTACTAAGAAGCTGCCTCTTATGCTTGTGTAACTAAAAACCAAATGAATTGCTGGTGTTCCTGCTGCTGCTGCTGCTGCTTGCTGCCGCTGCTGCTGCTATTGTTGCTGCTGCTGTTGTCGCAGATTTAACGAGCTCGTTCCGTCTCATTGACTTTGGCCGTGCTCTGTTTGTGCATCTGAGACTAATGGAAATTGAATTCGCAAACCGATTTGGCCCTGCAAATGCAGATGAAGTGCAAACTACTTACGGCTTCATGACCAGGGGGGGAAGTAGGTCGGAGGTAGGCAAGCAGAGAGGGGTGGCTGCAGCTGAAGGCGGGAATTACATTCAACTTTGTAAAAGTTGAATTGGGGTTTATTTGGGAAATAAATTGTAAAAACAAAACAAATGTAGAAACTCAAACTGTCAACTGCTGATTATCTTCTACAACGTCTTCTTCTTCTTTTTCTTCTTCTTGCTGGATAAAACAACACGCTCTTAGCTCAAGCACTTCCTCTTCCTCTGTTTCCCTATTGTAGCTATGCAAACAATTGTGAATGAAGAGCTGAGCAAATCGGAATGCCCGCTTAATGCTTAGTCGGGCGCAAGGATTTCAAGATCAAATTTTTTCCTTGAATCTATTATACCCCGTTCGCACCGAATGAATGGGTATAATAATTTTTTGCAACTGTTCGAAACAGAAATTGTTTAAAAGCTTCTTTATGAGAAGGAGCCTTATAGAACAGTTTTCACCTATTTTCCACAGTTATAGGCGAAAACTGTAGTTTGAGGCTTTAAAATTAACCTTCCGCTTAGAGATCTTTCTGAAGTCTTCGCGGCTGAATTGCCTGAGCGTCAGACTGAAAAACGAGAGGTCGCTGGTTCAAACTCAGCATGAATTTTTAATCAATAAAAAACAAACGGATCGTTCTGAAAATTCATTGGAAATTACACGCTTCGAAAAATGCTCTGACCGAAAAATCGCTTTCGGGTAGAACTTACAACATCCACTAGCGGAAAATGGGTGGAAAGGTAATGTACGAAATTGCAGGGCAACTACTTTTGCCGGGTAAGGCTGGATGATAAGTAATAATGGAAAATTTCAATGAAAACTATTGTATATAAATAAATAAAATAATATAAAATAAATGTTAATCATAAATATATAAGTATATGTCAATATTAACAAATGCATGTACTTCAAGGAAATCGACAGCTGACTGCAAATACATTAATCTAAAACTCGATAAATATGAGTACTCCGCCGATTGGCGCACTCAAACTTGTTGAGGATATGGCATTATTATGTGAAGAGAAACATTTGCCCACTCATCTGTTCGAAAAAGGAAGCGCGAACATGTGTGTCTGCTTCTGCTTCTTCTTCTTGTTATTGTTTCTTGTTTTCAATTGCCGCCGCTGAATGGCACACTTCCCCAGACTTAGGGCAAGCTGGATGCACTCCGTCGTTGTGCTGGGCAGCAGGACGCATGCGTCTGCCAGGGAAGAGTTAAGGCAAATGGCAAAGGCTCTGGTCACATTGTTGTGCTCTTTGCCACCGAAAGCTATTGTTGTTTCACTTAGTTTATGGTCAATTTATATGTGTTCAAATGTTTTCACAAATCAGAATCAGAATTTTTAATTATTTATTTTATTCTATTTATTTTTGTTGATTTCTGATTTCTCAGCTGTGCTTTGTGGCAGGCACGCTCTTTGCTTGCGCTTTCTCTTTGAAGTTGCTCTCTTACAAAAACAAAGCACACACACACACACACACACACACACACACTAGCACAGCCGGCGAAAGACGCGCCGCATTGGAAAACTGTCGCACGCCAAAGTTTCAGTCGGAAATTAGACGCCAACGCGTTCGGTTTGACTCTTCAAGGCGCGCTCTCTCACTCTCTGTCAGTCTGTTTCACTCTCTCTCTCGCTCTCTCTCGCTCACACGCACACGCTGACCGCCACAGTGTGGCCAGAAAGTGTTATAAACTTGTTAAACGCATCGCTTCAAAGCGCTGCAAACCGCATCGCTCCTATATATACATATATATATATATATATATATATACGTATGTATTTAGACAGATATTGGGAATTGATGTGTGGCGGAAATTAAATGAAAGCCTTGTGAATTTTGCATTTTACCCCTCCTCGAAAAAAACAAACAACAAAAACTATTGACTTTAGTTGTTTTCCCTGCACAACTATCAGTGCCGGAAAAATAAGAAAAGATAATAGGAAAATATGAAAAGAAGGCTTTCATTAAATACTTAATAATGCGCCGCCATGTGAACGCTTGGAACTGTAGACAGCTCGTATAAATAGAGCGCCCACTTGAAAGTGCTAAAAATAATATTTATTTAATTTTTATTTTTATTTTTTTTGTTTGTTATTGTTGCCCATTTGTTATTTGGAGGCGGGCTGCTTGCACTCGTGTGTCTCATAAATCAAAACGGAAACTTTTTAATTGAACTGATCGAACAGGTGCGCGCCAAGATGTTGCTGGCCGTTAATCAGAGTGTCGACAATTCAAAGCGGCGACGCGCCGCGGAGGCAGAGACGGCGGCGAAGGCGGATGCGGCAACAGCGAGAGCAAATAGCAACGCCTCCAGGGAGCTAACAGATTCCACCACACAGCTGGTGGCCAATATGCTGCTGGATGAGACAAACGCCGCAGGGAGTCCAAGCACAAGTCGAAGCATCAGCACGGACACGACATCGCTCGCGACCAGGTGCCAGAGCTGCCAGCATCAGCAGCGGCTGGTGCGTGAGGGCTGCAAGTGTGACTGCAACTGCATCAACAAGCTGCAGGGAAGCGGCGAGCTGGGCGGCTCCTTGGTGCTGGTCTATATTTATTTGGGTGCGCTGACTCTTATGCTGGCCACGTTGTCCATACTTTTCTATACGTATAGCCAGGCGGGCGAGGAGTCGGCCACCATGGCCATGCTGGGTCAGAGTGCCTTTCGGAACCAGTTCCAAGATGAACTGATGCGTTCGCAGCATGTGCTGCGCGTTATGGTTACGCAGATCATGGAAAGGGATTACCCGCAGGAGGCGAGGTGAGTTTTTTAAATCTTCTCCCCGTTCCGTTTACAATGTAACCGGTTCATAAGAACTCATTTCAGTTCTCGGTTCAAATGGTTCCAGTTCTTATTATATTATGTTCACATAGCTCTAGCTTGATTCGTTTGACATTGTAATTCTTGACCTGAAGTATTCTTTTATCCAAGTTCCAGTTGTATATTTCCTATAAATCTTGATTGCATTTCAAATTACATATAATATTTAAGTTTTTTGGCTCAAGTTCCAAGGCTCCAGTTCCAGCTGAATCATAAACTATTTACGAACTAGTTCCGTTAGGGACTTCAGTCGAATCTGTATTTCCAAGCTGCGAATGCATTGAAAATCCTTTTACTAGTTCCAGCTCCAGTACAGCGTTTAGTTCCTTTTACTTTACAGTTCACTCCAGACACATTACGGTCCAACAAGGGCGCAGCCGAGCAGCGTTGTCCGGAACGAGCGCAAGCTGAATAACAACTTCCTGACCCATTTGCCAAATGGAAAGCGCGCGCGGAGAGACATCGCCTCGTCGTCGCCGGCCTCCATGCACGGCAAGTGTGGCACAGCAGACACGGAACTAGTTCAGCTGCAGCGAACTTGAAGATATGTTTATTCTAATTGCAGCAGATCCGTTGATCGAGTTCTTCAATCCGAATCATCGCAAAGCCCTGGAGGAGCAGGACACGGAGATCCGCAAGCGGACGGGCTTGAAGGGCGCCGCACCGGGCGGCGATGATTGGATCTATTTAAATACGTATTGCCGTGTGCCGGAGAAGATAATTACCGGCTTTTGCAAGGGCACACAGGATTATTGCCCGCCAGCGCCTGCCGGGCCAATGGGCCCGATTGGACCCAAGGGACCAACCGGTAATCCCGGCCTGCCGGGCATACCCGGTCCCAAGGGCAATCGTGGCGATGTCGGCTTGCCGGGCGCACCGGGCGTCGACGGTGTTGGCCAACAGGGCGCAACGGGTCCACGCGGCCCCAAGGGCGATCCCGGCGGCGTGGGGCGTGCTGGCCTGGATGGACGAGACGGTGTGCCCGGTGAGCCGGGCCTCGATGGGGTGCCGGGACGTGCCGGCGCCGATGGCAAAAACGGGCTGCCAGGACGCGATGGTAAGGATGGGCTAAACGGTAAGGACGGCAAGGATGGCATGTCCATAACGGGCCCCAAGGGTGCACAAGGTCCACCCGGTGAAAGAGGCCTAAAGGGTGAGTAGCATTCATAAAGCTGGCAAACAGCCTCCAAACCATTTCGAGCTTGCCCAAGCACAGGCATTGCTGGTCCACGTGGACGTCCTGGCAAGCCGGGCACCAATGGCACACCCGGCGTACCGGGCATCAACACCTGGAAGATGCAGTATCCCAATGGCAGCGCCTCCAATGATCTGCTCATACCGCCCTCCATAACAGGTGAGTGAACCGAGCTCGCCGAGCAAGTCCTGCCCAGAGCTGAGCTAAGCCTTTATCGCTCGCAGATCTGAAGGCGCCTAACTATCGGCGCAACGTCATCGTGGAGGAGGGCAAGACACTCAACATGAGCTGCTCGGCGACAGGCAATCCCCAGCCGCAGGTGGAATGGCGGCGTGAAGATGGACGCACCATCAATGTGAATGGCGTCGAACGTGAGTGGCAAATGGAATCAGACTATAGCCAGAGGCTAGCTCGTTAACATTGCTTCTCTACCCACAGTCAGCTCGATCAGTGGCCAGTTCATCAGGTTCACGAATATCACGCGCCATCAGATGGCGGCCTATACATGTCATGCGAACAATGGCATCGCGCCCGTTGCCAATGCCACGTTCCTGGTGGAGGTGCACTGTGAGTATGGGATTTGTATGTGTGATTATTCCAATAGGTTGTGCAAACGGCTTCGGCTTTTCTTTGGCTTCCATCATTTCCAGTTGCGCCCATGATATCTGTGTATAGGCAAATGATCTATGCGGAGTACCAGAGCAGCGCCACATTGGAGTGCCAGGTGGAGGCCTTCCCGGAGGCCATACGCTACTGGGAGCGCGCCTACGATGGCAAGATTCTCGATCCAAGTGATAAGTATCGCATCGAATCATATCCAGACGGGTGAGTATCGATTGGATCTATCATATTCTAACCCCTTTAATGAACTGCTCTGCCACAGCTTCAAAACCTCAATGCGCCTGACCATAAGCAATCTGCGCAAGGATGACTTTGGCTACTATCACTGTGTGGCACGCAATGAGCTGAATGCGACCATGGTCAACTTTGAGATAGCACGTAAATATATCTAGATCTTAGCTTACTATAATTGATTATTGACAGCACTCACTTTCGGTACTATAGCGCAGGATCCGAATAGCGAGACGCCCTATGTGGGCAACAATGTCAAGGTCTATGGACAGCGACCGCCCGAAAGTGAATGCCCCGTTTGTGATCAGTGTCCAGATCCCAGGTGAGCTCTGCCCACTAGCTAAATACATCGAGCTGACTCAATTCCTATTCCTTTAGCTTGTATCAATGCAAGGACTCCATACTCAACAACTTTGAGATACAGCCCACGGGCAACCGCAGCTATCCGGGCTTGCCGAAGCGTGCCAAGAGTGAGTTTTACAAAGATTCAATTACATAGCCGCATATCCTTCATATCTCCTGCTTCTCCTGCAGCCTGCTATCTGTATGCGGTGGGTAAGCCCGTGTTTCATAAGGTTGTCAATGAGAAATTTGGCTCGTGGCTGCGTGATGCGGCGCCTAGAGAAGCGGATCGAGAGAAGACGTTTGTGACCAATGAGAATGATGCCTACAATCTGTTCGAGTTCTCCACGCGCATACAGTACCGCATGAACAGTGTGCCCAGGCACAAGTACGAAATATCCGAGGGCTTTCAGGTGCGTTAACTCAACTCCGAAGCACACACATAACTTATTAAAGTTTGGCTATTTCCAGGGCAATGCGCATGTGGTTTATAATGGTTCGTTCTACTATCAGCAGAAGAACTCCGATTTGGTTGTCAAGCTGGATTTGACGACCTCCAAGAAGATAAGTGAGTGCCAGCTACAGAAATACTTTTTATATTTAGATCCTTAACACTTTGTGATGCAGGCATACAGCTGCCCTACGCGGGAGTCGCTGCTGGCAATCGGCTGTACGCAACGGATTATAATTTCATGGACTTTAATGTGGACGAGGTTGGCCTCTGGGTCATATACAGCACACACGACTCCAACAATACGCTGGTAGCCAAGGTAACTCGTAGAGAAATACTTTCAAATATGTTCTTTAACTTGGATTTATCTATGCGAGTTTAGCTGGATGCTGAGACCCTTAGAATGCAGTACAATTTCAATATAACACTCGATCACAAGCAATTTGGCGAAATGTTCATCGTCTGCGGCAATTTGTATGCCATCGACTCGGGCACCGATAAAAATACCCAAATACGCTACGTGGTCGATCTCTACAAAGGCAAACTGCTCAACGCAAATCTTCCCTTCTCCAATCCCTTCAGCTATACGACGACGGTCGGCTACAATCCCCTCACTGTGGTACGTACATCATCTCAGGAATCTATTCTGCATTTATTTTAAAGGACTTTCCTTCCATCCTTTCAGGAACTCTACTCTTGGGACAAGGGCAATGCACTCACATATCCTATACGCTACAATGAGCATCGTCTCGTTACCGATAATATTTAAGTCAAATGTTTCACAAAATAAATGCTAAATTGTTCTCTTTTTTTTTACCACACACTTGTCATATATTTCTATTAATTAGCTGCTGTAATGTGCTAATTAGCTGGTTGGGCTAGGCTTGATCAAATACAAAGTGGCAAATAGAACTCCGTAACTCTTGGAGCTAGATCTAGACAATTTGGTATTCAGCTGCGAATGTGTTTAAGGCAAATTAAATTCGCTGCACATTTGGGATGACAGTCTCAAAAATCGATGTTAATAAAGTATATTTATTTGTTGGGGCTATACAAAATTCCGTATGTTAGAGTCCATCTTCTATCATAATTTAAAACGTTTTTGGGTAGAAAAATACAGGAATGTATTAGAATAGATAAGAGCTTTAGTTGGCAGTGGACGACTTGGAGCAAAAGCCCTGTTACTTGGCCAAATATTTTTGAAAATACACATATATACACTCACACACAGACGCACACTCACACACACGCACACCACTTGCTTCACATTTTACGCAGTGGCTCGACTTCTTCGTTTTCTATATATAAGAAATCCATTCTTGAATAACTTCGGAGTTTGTTGTCCGATCTTAATTATATTTTCGGAATATATATGTGCCATATAAATGTGGGTAAATAACAAAGTCCAGGGCTAGGGGAGTAGAGGCTGCGATATCTAAAAGGTTTACACCAAAGGAGAAGCAACAGAGCAATTTGTTAATTGAACCAGAGCAAATGCAGCTGTATCGATTTCTATCGATTGCACGGAATTATATATTGAAATATTGACTGGAAAGTCAACTTTTAAATCCGGAAATGTGATTGAAGTTTTCACACTTCACTGAACGCCCTTTTAATATAGAATATATATGCAGCATAGAAATGTGTTACGGTGCATCTCGTATTTTAATTACGTGCCCATTTGAATTTCATACCTTTACATATTTACCTGGTACACATGCTCAAATAGTAATATCAACGCTTGCATTTCTCATAAGCAACTCGTAATTGAATACGCAATGAAACAATATATATCACAACACGCGATCTGATCAACTGCGAGGTGCGAAATGTTAATTTGTGACAACAGGCAAACAAAAGCAGACAGAAATCACAGCTTAACAAACACAAACAAATGTCTCAGTAGACAATAATGCCACTTAGTCGACACAATCAATCAAAACCGAGCACTCACATCGCTGCGATAATCATAACTCAAGCTAGGGTAGGTTACATTTAACAACATTTATTACCCACGAGTTCTATATAGAGAGAGGCAATTATATAGACAGAGACAATTCTGAAATTGTAGCAGTAATATATCAAATTCATTAAAATCTTATGCTTTCTCCAAGTTCTGGAAGTTTAAAGTTTGGCCGAATATTAATGGATATTTTGAATGTCAAAACATGCGATAATTATGTTAAAGTGCCGAACTTTTCAGCATTTTCAGACTTTTCAGACCCGACCTACCGGCTGCCTTCCAAGCCAGCGAAGTGTACGCAGCATGAATTTTTATAATAATATTGAAGCGCTGTCTCAAATCTTGTTAAGTAGATGTTCCTGCTGCTACGAACAAAAACTTGAATGCTGATAGTTTTTGCTGACATTGTGCACTCAACTCAATCGGCGAACTTTTCTCGACTAGATTTAGCAATTCCAGCTGACCTTAATGAGCTGCACGAAGCGATTGCCTGGCTGCAGCCGGCGGCGCAGCCCGGGCCACCCATTGACAGAAACGTCTGCAATTAGCTGCAATAATGTTGACATTATCCTCGTCTGCTTCATCAATTATGGCTGCGCCCCTACCCCCTACCCCCCCTTCCACACTTCACCAACTCACCCCTTTCTAAACCAAGCCCCGCCCCTTTGGCGCCTACTAGCGCTGCCCTGCTGCTACCTCCTGCTGCAGCAACAAGTTCAGTTCCTGCAACTGTGGCAACATTCAAAAGGCAGCCAGCGGAAACTGCGCGAGATTGCAGGCCGAGTGTGCAGAGGCGTAGCTGAAAAGGGGGTTGGAACGAGTGGGGAAGGGGGGGGGGGGGGGATCTATTAGGAGAGGGGTTGTAGCAATTTGCAAGCGGCAATTGTCGCACAGCTGCGGCCTGCAGTCGTCAGTTGTTAGCCTCGGTTCAAAGCAGGCAGAGACTGACTGTCCGACTGACTGACTGACTGACTGACTGTCACAGCTCGGCGTCGAGCGCATTTCATGGCAACTGTCACCCACGCCAACTTACCACTCCAGACACGCCCCCCCGTCCCCCCCGCCGCCTACTGGTAAGTCTACTCTCATTGATTGCTTTGTGCTTTTGTGCCCACCCAAAATTGACTGTGCATCCGTACCCCTCCTGGCCGTGGGCAACTCTTGCCAACAACATTTTGCCACATTTCAATTCCATTTTACATGTGCCTCATGTGCGTGCCACATACATTTCGGCATTGCAGCCTCCGATTGTGCTGCATGTCTGACAATTTGCATTTTTCGTTCCTTACTGAAATTGCAACAAGCCCTTTTCCCCCACCTCCCCCCCTCCACGCCCACCAACTGTGTTTGCCTTTGTAATTGCGTGCGCAATTTCCCAACTGCCTTTGCCCACTGGATTTTCACATGTTTTTCGCATTTTCCGAAGCCTTTTCGGTAATCAGCGAGACAAGCAGCTGACGGAATTGATTAGAAGCTCAACGAATTACGAATTCCGCAATTCCTACGACGAATGCCGAAGCTTTAAGGCCATAATTTGATTGTAATCGAAGTGCGTTGCATTTCCTTCATTTGGATCCCCATTAAATTAAATTGATTTCAACATGAAATTCCTTAAATGATTCGGCTAGCTCTAAGAAGTTGAGGGGATTAAAAAATTTCACATTCTAAGAGCTCACTCTTGGTATGACTAAAATCTTCTTGGCGAGAGGCTCAGGCATCAGATGTGCCCCCTCCTTGGAGTTTGCCGCTCTGCTGCCAAAGCTAACCACATCGATTCTTATCGACTGCTTGGAAACGAGGCAAGTTAATGATTAACGATAGCAAATTCGTGCTACACGGGCACTAGGAGGGCCTACGTTCAAAGTGTCTAGCTCCCCTAGGCTCTGAGATTGACGCGTTGATACAGACGGACAGATGGACGGACAGACAGACGGACATAGCTAGATCGACTCGGTACATACTTTATGGGTTAAATGGATGCAGGGTATAAAAAGAAGAGAAAAGCGCCTACTGGGGCATGGCAAATCGCACAAATCGATATTTCTTAATAAATTTGCCGTGTAGCCTATTTGAAACACTTATTGGACTGTGAACGAGTATTACGAAGTCGGTTTCACCCAACTGCTACATTCTTACTTTTGTTTTTATATATGTACATATATCGTGATAATGCACAAGGCAAAAGGCGACATCCAAAAGCACATAAGGTATATATAATTTTGATCAGCCTTAACAGCCGGGCTGATCTAGTCGATTTCAGGTACTACAAAAGATAGCTTCTCCTGTTGCCTATCATCGATAACTTGCCATGAAATCGATAACAAAATTTTGCTTTCTAAGCTTAAATCAAAGCTTAGAAAAGCTAAAAACGCCAAATTTGGTGTGTAGACTCTTGTATAGTGTACACTTTTAAGAATACCTCCCGACATACCACAATGGAAGAAACGCTTATTTCTAAAGGTAGCTTTGGTATATGCACACTTGTGTACTATACACACCGAAGTTAATCAGGAGTGCATTTCTTATATATAATGTGGCGATAAGGTAAAAGAAGCACAGCAGCTGCGTATGTTGGTCTGTGAGAGGCAGCTGAGGTGACGAGTTTAAGCCTAGCCATGTCCTAGTCGGGCTTTTTCTTACTTATTCTTACTTATTTATTTATTAATGCGGAGCCATGTTCATTAAGTGCAGCTCGACTGCAACTGAATTCTACTGCTGCTTCGATTAGCATAAAATCCTAAAATGGATTCGAGTCCATTAATTATATTAAAAGTGATTTGTCCAGGACAGGTTGGCTTTTAAAATTTCAATTATAATTATTTCTATATAAAAATAGGATTGTTTGAGTGACATTTTAAATGCTCGTTTTCCTGCTGCCAACTTAATCAATTAACGCTCTTTCAATCTGTGGCTAATTAAGCGACATCTGTCGACCATTTTGCCTTAATTGAATTAGCATTTGCAGTGTGACCGTTCGTGTGTGTGAGTGTGCATGTATTTTGATTTATGCAGTTTTAAATATATCACGAAAATCTGGCCAAATGCCAAGGAAAACAGCTTGACTAGCTTCACCAATTCAAACCACCCCCCCTCCCTCCATCCCTCTACACATGCAGTTCATAAAATTGAAGCTCGTTTCAAATCATTTTTCATATATATATATATATAATTTCTCGGTCGGCCAGCGGGGGAAGCGCACAGCTGCTGTCGGACAGCCATTTGTAAGGATAATGCGCTGCGTTGTCAAATTGCCAAGAGCCTGCAGTACATCGAGTGGGCGGGAGGGTGGTTGGGGGAGGAGGGGCGTACTGAGAGGCAGCGTGGGTCAGCGGGAGGATGTGTTCCGGACTTGGAAACAGCTGTTTAGCGCTTAAGCGTATTTGGCAGTTGCTTTCATTTGGCTTCCACTTTGGCTCTCCATTTTCATGCTTCACTGCTCACAGCTGACCGAGCGACTGACCCCCCGCCCCTCCACCCGCCCTTCAACCTTAACCACCCCCCTTCAGCTTGTCAAGCAGTTGACACACGCCTGACCCAACCTTTAGCAACAGTTTGGCTGGCTTCTTCCTCCATTTTCACGGTCAAGTGCAGCGTTTGACAGGTCCGAGTTAACATTTTAATCAAAATGCTAAAATTAATTGGAAATTTTCATTTTATGCCCTGCATTTTTTTGAGGGGGTTCGATATTCTTGCAGAGCGAGGCATATCCGAGTCCATGTGCATACATCAGACTAAAATACATTCGTGATATTGCCATCTGTCACTCTGTGTTAACGCGACAAAAAATATATAGTAAATAGAACACGTAATGATTGCTTTGTTGAGAATATTATAATAGTAGAAGAACACATCTCACACTCCGCAAAGAATATGTATGCTTGACCAGCATCAACAGCCGAGTTGATATAGTCATGTGCGTCAATTAGGCTACCTCGTCGTTCAGTTTAGAAGCTATCGTCTTCAAACTTTGCACAGGTCCGTCTTTCTACTTATTACAGACAGAATATATGTTTAAGCTGGCCGGATCAGACCAATATACCATATAGCTGCCATAGAAAAGATCGATTGAAAAGCATGTTCTTGTATGAAAAACTTCTTTCTTTATCAAGATATTTTCACCAACCCCATTAACTATATATATACTATGCTTCTTTTATATGAGTCAATGTTATATGGGAAGACTCGGACGAAAAGTTAGTTTTTATATAGCAAAATATTCTGTTTTCCAAGCTATCTTCATCAAGCTCAGCATTCTCATATTTTCAAAGTCGCGAGGCAAATGCCGACAAGGGCAAAGAAACTCTCTCTTTCTCTTTTCTAATATCGATAAAAATCGAATTTGTGGCATGGTTTTTTAAGCATAACTCGAGAATTATCAGTGCTTTGGTGCATACCAAACTTGGTACGTAACAGCGCGTAGAGTATATACAGATTACATATTATTCACTTTTTGGGTACCTCCCCAAAATTAAAAACATTTACAGATTCAAAGGTGGAACGTTGAACTTTGGTAAATAGACACTTCTGTATGCCATATTCAAGCACTGAAGTTGACGTAAAGATCGATTAATAAACATCAGAGTTATGCCAGAATATATTTCTTATAGTTTTGGGCTGGGGAAAGAAGAAGCATAGGTGCGCAGCAAATGTGTGTGATGGTAATTGCGAGTGTGTGTGTGTGTGGTTGTTTATACAAAAGGAAGTTAGAGCGTCTGTAACGGCAACTTGACGCTGGATACAGGGTATCTCTAGTCGGGCACTCGCGACTGAAACATTTCCGTTAAACATTAACATTTTCTGTTTTTTGTGTGTGTGTGTGTGTGTGTCTGCAGCTCACTGGACCATAAAAAACCATACAATTTCATGGATTTGTTCACTCCTTTCCAGCATCCTCCCGCTCCGCCCGCTCCGCCCTCTCCACCCGCTTCCCCCGCTCCGTCTCCTCCATCCGCTCCACCTCAGGGCAATAAATGCCATGCAAACAACGACAGCAATTACAAGTGAAACAACAACAAACAACCGCTCGGAGTGCCAATAATCATGGCAAAATATGCCGAGCCGTCGATGCGTTAAATTATTTCTGGTAATAAACTGAAAGTGGGCGGCAAATAGGCTGGGCGTGGCCCGCCCAATCCACAAGCTTGTCCAAACAGAGCCAAGCAACAGCAAATACATCACACACGTATGTTGGCCATCATCGAGTGAAATCAGAAACACATTTATTTACCCAATTACATTTTAAATTAAACTAACAAACGTCGAGCTGCAAACATTGAAGGTATTCCCCATACAAATTGGTTCCCCAATTAATAAAAATAATGTTGGTAGATTATAGTATCATGAGGATTTCTGCCGACATAAAACGATTTAAGATAGAAATTAAATTTGAATATAAAACTCACAGGTTCAAAACCTTAACAAACAATCAAGATAATTAAGAGTAGATCGGGGGAAAACATTTTTATCAACATCGTAGCACTATATCTATATATAGCTGCTATAGGGAATATCGGTGGAATAGTGCGATTTTGTTCTTCAATTATTTGTAATATCGAATAAAAAGCAATTTTATTTATAATAATTACAATTGTAATCAATAACTAATATTTATTCAAGGCATTCCTTGTATGCAATGTGTTTCTTCAGAATTATGATACTCGATAAAGTCTGCCAAGCATTTTATTTTGGACTAATGCGAATAAGTTCGTTGTGACATTTGCCCATTGTGAGTTGCTTCTTTGTAGTCAACTGATTTGCCCAATTTCGATTGAGATCACGACGCAAAGCGTCTGATTGATTGCTTGATTATGGGCTTCTCTCTCTCTCTCTCTCTCTCTCTCGCTCTCTCTGTCTCGGTGTGCATTTTAATGGCTGGTCTCAGCTGCCAAGCCCACACCATTGTTGGCTGCATTTAAGCATCCACCTTCTTGGGGCTCATCTCAACTGCCGGGCGTTGTGTTCGCCATCCACATGGTGCCGCATTGTGAGGCAGACAATGGTGCAAGTTGCTGCTGCTGTTGTTGCTGCTTCTGCTTCTGCTGCTGTTGCGTGCCACAAACAAAAGCTGCACAATGATCCACAACAACAAGTACAACAACAACTACAGTACTAGCAGCAATTGTCCTGCCTCAAAATAAACACACACACAACTACTCGCACAACCATTCACACACACAAAAAACAAAAGTAGGCGGCACACACAGCCGCATTCGCATTCAGCACACGGCCAAGTGCAGACCCGCCCCCAACAAGGGCCAGAAAAAAAAAAAGAGGAAAATGTATGATAGTGCTTGGCAGCGGGAGACAGGGCGGGCCAGGGTAGGGGCGCAGTGGGCGTGGCAGTCGGCAGCTGCTGCCTTTCATTGTCGTTTTTAAATGCGTTAATTGAGTGTTGCCAATTTTTTTTCTTGCCTTGTTGTTGTTGTCTTTCCACTCGTTTTTTGCGCTCATCCATTTTCCTTAGTCGCATCTCGAAATCAAAGTCAAATGTTCAGCTGCTGCTGCTTTGTTATTCGGCTTGTTTTTTGTTTTTGTTATTTTGTGTTTTTTTATGGCTGCGCCAATTGAAATATCAGCCAAAATTGTTGGCCAAGTTGTCGTTTTCTCATACCCTGTGCAAAGTGGCATATGCTTAAGTTTGGTTTCTTTAACATATAATAGCATGAGGATATGCACATATGTTTTTGTTATTAGTTCGGCTTGAGTTTTGTTTAAGCTTCGGCTCGTAAACTAAGTGTGGTAGAAGAAAAAGCTTCTTCTTGTGCCGAAAGTGTGCACCGAAGTGAAGTTTGCAAAATTTTAACTCGAATTGGTTGACAAACTGCGGTCAAAGTTTTGTTTAAAAAACATTTACAAGGCAGCCAGAAAAGTGTGTTTCGCCAACGTGTCTTTTTGCCTGAGCGTCAGAAGGAGAGGTCGCTGGTTCAAACGCAGCAGCAATTTTCAAACTTTATTCTTAACTTTAATGGGCAATAGTGATAAAAGTACGCTCACAAAGAGATGGCAAATGAAGGCTTGTATATGAATGCGGTATAATCATAGAATAATACGCTAGTTAGTTGTTTGAGAAGTTAGATTGGTTAATATATGCTCTCTTTTCAGTTTTCTATAAATTTTCTAAAAATTATTCACTACTTTAATTTGTCATACTTTTTAAATATTCGGCAGGCGAAAACATTTTCAAAAGCCGATTGATCATATTAAGCTGTGAACATTTTCGATGGCAATGCCTTGCCTAAAGCTAAGGTTCAAGAACCTGTTTTTTGTCATCTTTAAGCCCAGGTTCATTTCAATTCTCAATTCTCAATGCTTGAACTGAGCTTGAGCTCTTTTCATCAGGCAACAATTGCATCGAATCATGTTTATGTGCATATAAATTTATTTAAAGAATCGCATTTGATATTTCTGCAAAAGAAGAGTTCTTTATAGGGTATCTTGTAGTCGTGCACTCTTGTCTAGGGGCACTTTTCTTCTTGTTGCGTTGACATTTTCAATCGTTTCGCATTGACACTTTACGTTTTTATGACCATCATTAAAATGCCAAATGACACACACACCCGCACACCCATCGACACCCCCTCGGCAGGCACGCCCCCTCGCAGCGACCACTGATCCCACTAGTCTGCACCGCGTGGCTGTTCGCTTTGGTGCACTTCAGTGGACGCCCCTCGGCGCGTTTTATGGCCATTGAGGCGCTTATGCGCTCATTAATTTCGCTTGAGCGAAGTTCAATGGAACTTCACCCTCCCGCACCGGCAGCCATGACAACTCCACCCCCCCGCAGCAGATAAAGCCTTGCAAATTTTGAACCAGGCAAATGAAAAATGATTTGCCCGGCCCTAAACAAATGTGGCCCAAACGAGCCGCTAACTTGCCAACTTGCAACAGACGCGAGCGCCGATAAGCACAGCACGCGGCTGGGGCTGAGAGAGAGAGAGAGAAAGAGGCAGTAGGCCCCAGTTAGACAGAGAGAGAAAGAGAGAGCAGTGGAGGCAGTTGCCTAACAAATGACCCGCAATTAGACAACTAAAAATGCTTAGTAACAGCTCTGCAACTGGGAATGTAAATGGCCCAAAGCTGGCCACAGCACGAAACATCATTTAACAAAGCTAACCCCGCCAACCCACCCACCAACACCTATGCCGCCTAACATGCCATAGGTTCGTATGGCATCGAAATGGGTGCAACATTTTTTAAGTTTCTGCTCCGTGTGGCAACAACGAAACAGTTTAGTATCCACAAATACCCCATTTCGTACGCCAAGCTTCCAGTTCCGGGCTTCCAGTTCCGAGTTGCAAGTGATGAAAAACTTAAGCCTGGATTTTACTCAATCAGCATTGATTATGAAGAGGACTTTAACTTGCAGGTGAGATGATTTACATAAGAAATCCGAGCAGATGGAAAATTCTGTTGGAGATGCATCGGAAATCTATCACGCTTCTACTGCTTTTCTATAAGGTATCCGTTGCGAATCTATTGACGATTTCCACATCTGGTATCTGTCATTTAACATATACATATATTGAAGATTTCTGTCGTGCATCCATTGAAGATTTCTATCGTATCGTGTGTCTTTCGCGTGCTTATCGCAACTTCTCTCGCGTGCATGTCTATCGTGCATCTATTGTGGTTCTATCACAGCGAATTTAGATCTATATCCAGACCTGCGCGGATCTATTGCATTTATATAAGGCATCCATTGTAAATCTATTGTACCTACTTTTTCTTATCTGTAAGCCCAAGTTTTAGTTCATTTCGGCCACAAACATTATTTGAAGTAAGTTTCAATTCAAGTTTAGGTCTGGTTAGTTTATTGGTAAATAACATAAAATATAGTGCTGCGAACTTGGGTTGAATCGCCCAAGTAATAAACAAAGAAAAAATTAATAAGAGCTCCAGAAAAAGCCAGACGTAAAGCTAGCCGACACCATAAACCAATGTTTTTCAAAATACTAAATAGGTCAACAGATGCCAACTCTGTCTATGCTTGAGCTTCACTTGGATGCCGCATGCCTTCTTAAGACAAACACTCTCCAAGCATTAAAGTCAATTCAATTATGTGGCTAAGCTGGATGCAGCTGTGGCAACTGCAGCCATGTGTTGCCACACAGCTGGAAGTTGCAAAAGGGAAAAGGAAAGAAAAACAAATTAAAATCAGCAAATGCGGCAATGCAGCTGCTGTTCTGTCTGTTGTACTAAACAGCAAAAAGCTGCTTTACAAGTGAATGAGTATTCATTAGACACACCGATTGCTGATGTTGCACACACACCAACACACACACACACACAGAGAGAGAGAGAGAGGCAACAGCAACAGCAGCAACAATTGCAGCCCGTCGACAGCAGCATGGTAAATGGGCCAAGAGTTTTTGGTTGCAGCAAATCAGTCAGTCAGCGAGTCGTTTAGTTGTTGTGTAAGTAAATGCCCTTTCACACCACACACACACACGAACACACACACACACAACATACACACCTTTTAGCCCATCCGACAGCGAACTAATGATTGGGCACAAAAGCTGCGAACATTTCAATTTCAATGCAAAATAGTTGACTGAGTGTTGACTGTGTGTCCTATGTGTGTGTGTGCCTGTGTGTGTGTACTCTGTGTATATCTGGTTGTGTGTGTGTGTGCCAGGCCGTTTGTGTGTGTGTGTGTGTACGAGGCATTCTGTGAACAAAGTATTTCGTAGCGTTGGCGTTAAATATTACAGCTACGTCAGTTTCTTCTGCTTGCTGCTGCTGCCGCTGCTGTCTGCCACATCCATTGGGCGACCCTTTGCATAAATAACGGCATTCACACTCGCACACATCCACACACACACACACAAACACGCTCGCAAACGCACAACTACACATGAGAGGCTTATAAAATATTCATATGCACATGCCAGCCCCATGGCTTTAAAGCTCTCAACACACACGCAGAAAGAAGGGGGAAAAGAGAGTGAGGGCGAGAGTGTAATAGAGAGCGGAAGAGAGAGAGAGATAGCGACCATACAGACTCACGCACACACACACACACAGAGGCAACACACACTCAAGCAAAGCAAAGCAACGCCCAAACAAATGGAATAAGTTTTCGTGCACAATTCTATAAATTCCAAGTTTACCTACAACCATGCCACACGTGGCCAATGAAGGAATGTAACAAAACTTATGCAAATTTCGAAATGTTCAACTGTTGCACACTACACAAAATAAGAACAACAACAAATACACACGCACGCACGCACACACACGCGTGCACTAAAAATTGCGTTGCCTTCTTTGAGGCGCGCATTTCAATTGGCCGCGCCTCGCAAATCTCTCGGCGACAGTGTTGCCAGCTGTCGCTAAAAGGTAACTAAATCTAATGCCAAAACTAGCTAGAAATAGCCGAATTCAATTAGCAATGAGTTGCATGTCCAGGATTTGAAACAGCAAACGTGTACCGAGCAAGGCCGGGCAATAGCAGTTATCAACCATTCAAACGAGTGCAACCAGCTGGCGAGAGATCACGCGGGTAAATGTGCAGTCACGAGGCTCAAACGAAGATCGTTTATGGAGGACAGAGGAAAAACTGCAGAATTTTCCGGCATCCCTCGTGTAGATCCCCATCCAAATAAGCCCTTTTTGAGGCCGTTGTCCTCGATTATCCCTGTCGAACCCAACCAAGCTGGAGAAAGCTTCAACTTACCTATCATTGTTGTCAACCAAATGCAATTTTTTTAGCCTCCTATAAATGTTAAGCTAACATTTAACATGATGCCGCGTTGAGCGCCAAATCTTAATAAAAATCTTTAAAAAAAATAGCTTAATAATTATATAAAAACAACAATTTCTAGCCAAATGTCGCAAGAAAAAAGCTGCACGGAAGCAGCTCAAGTCAGCTTCGGGCACCGTGTGCCATGTGCTTTAAGTGGTCGCCACGGTCACCGTTCCCATGCCCAGCCCATGAAGAAGGCACATCCTGGCCCGTGGGGCAGGCGACGGGCAACGGGGCATCAACCCTTTTATGTCAGCCTCTTTTGACCTTCGTTGTGCTTATGCATAAAATGTGCCCATTGTTATTCGTTGTTTTGTTGTTGTTGCCCCAACACGTGTGTCCCCTCAGCCCGTTTGTGTTTGGGGCACCACAAAATTATGACCAAATGATAAATGCATGCAAAATTTTGTGCTCTGCTTTATAAAAAGCCGAACCAATTATGCAATCGAGTGAGGACTTTTTTTCCAATCTCTTTCGCTTACATTGACATATCTACATCACACTCGATTGATTGTTGAATTTGTTTTGCATCTCTTCTTTTTGCCTGGGCTCAATTGTCAACTTTTCCATTTCCTCTTTGCGCGATATTCGTGAACGTTTTGCTGGCAGCGCACTGCCTCAACACGCTTCAGCACAACCCACATAACAGAAACCAAAAGTATTGAACTGGGACTCTTGGCATTAAGTTGAATTCAATCTGAGGGTTGCCGCAGCCCACAAATGCCCTGTTCCATTTTAATGGAATCAGGTTAATGTGCCCGCTGTTGCTATACTATGCGATGGGATGGCAAAAGCATATAAGCGACACATTTATTATCCATTTTTATATTTCAAGTGCTGTTATGTCTATAAATTTGTATACCCTACAGTTGATGAGCCTGGGCCTTTCTGATTGCCACAACTGGAAATGGAACACGCGTAAGTATTTATAGACCATGCGGCATGTTTCATTCTCATTGTTTCAGTTTTGGAAATCAAACAACAATTGAAAACTCAGTGCTCCCAGAGTCCTGCGCTTGAACAAATCATCCACTAATGGAAGCAGCAATATTGACTGGTTCATTTCTTTACTTGAGGTACGAATAGAAAGGAACATTGTCAAGAAGAAGAACAACAACAACAGGCTTATAAGTTAATTAAGCTGAATTTGCTATGCGAGAGAATATTACGGTCTGGTATAATGCATATCTGATGCATATCTATAATACAACTGTTTGTCCAGACTGGGTGACTGATTGACTGACTCACTGACTGACGGACAAACTGATTGATTGTCTGACTGATTGACTGACTCACTGACTGCATAACTGACTGACTGAGTGACTGGCTGACTGATTGTATATCTACGCATAACTCAAACCGTAAGAGTCAGACGGCTGAAATTTATGCTGTAGTAATCTTTTTGATAGAGGTACACGCAAATCATTCTGCCATATCATGCGACAGAGTATTTAGTCTTCGGCGTGCCGTAGCTGGCCATTCCTTCTGGTTAACATTAAATATTGAGCGCAATAAGCGAACGTTGAGCGTTGCATAGTGCGCCATTTGGCATGCCGTTGTGTGTGGGCGTTGTATTGGGGGCGTGGCATGATGGCAGCCTGTTATTGCATGCAACATGGAAATGGATTGCAGCAACAAGCTGCATGTGTGTAAATCCATTTATGCTTCAGCGCATTTATAACCAATTTTAAAAGCCCAAAGAGCCGCACCGACAGACGTCCGCTGCCAGCAGCGGTGGGTGGTGCAGTGATGCAGCGTTGCAGCGGTGCGGTGGTGCGGTGGTGCAACCAGGTGGCAGGACGATTCCGTTGATTTGTGTGTGCGGCATGCGAATGCACCCGAGCGCAGTTACAATTCAATACACTGCAGCTTGTTTGGGTCGCAAGTCCACATCACATTTCATTTCCAATGCATGCCGTGTGCAAGTGCGAAGCAGGGCGCAGGAATGGGGAGGGGGGGTAGGGGCGAAGGGGATGGCAACTGCAGATTGGCCATTTAATTGCGCAATTGCCGCATGTTTTACGAGTACTCGGACCGCTCAAAGCCGACGTTCGTATGCATATTCATGCCACAAGACACAATGTTGCATACTTCCGGGCGTAAGCAGTGCCCCGGTTGCGCGTGCCTGCACGTAAAAATATGCCCTTCCCTGCTCCTCCCCATCTCCATTCCCCCCCACCCGCTCAACTCACCACCCGAATCGCTGAACGAACGTCCAGCTATGCAAAATGTTGCCTTCGAGCGCGGGGGCGGGTTGGGGCAGAGTTGCAAATGCCAGGCATATTTCAGTATATGTAAATTTAGCATTAAGTCTTGGCGGGGGCCACTAGAGAAAACATTTGTCATTCGTTTGTCATGCAACGTCGAGCTTTGATTTTCGTTTCCTCTTTCCGCAAATGGTAATTTCATTTTCTAAATGACCTAGACAATTATTTGTCTGTATACGCAGCTATTTACATGTCACAAGTAGAAGGAGCCCGTAAGAGTGACAGGGAAAAGGAGAAATAGAGAGAGAGAGAGAGAGAGGAAGCTGTTTTATACCTTTTCTTTTACTCCAACTTATATTTGCCTCATCTTCTTCTTAGCTGTTTGTCCCCCTCTATCTCTATCTTTTTCCCTCTCTTATCTCTATCTGTATCTGTATCTATTTGTGTATGAACGTGTATCTGTCATCTGTATATGTATCTGCGTCTCTAATTCTATCTCTATCTCTACATCTACCTCTAGCTTTCTCTCTCTGTCCCTCTCTCTCTCTCGCTCGCCCTATTCGTATCTGTCTTTATCCCGAATTCCACTCTCTCTCTATATATATATATTTCTCTCTTTCTCTCTCTCTCTCTTCTTCTCTTTCTTTACGTATCTCTCTCCATCTCTCGCTTTCCCTCTCTCCTTCCCTCTCCCTCTCTCTATTTTGCCTCCCCATCTCTCTCTTTCTTTACAACACTGACATTCTTTAATTCATTCTTGTTTGCTATCCGCAAAAGGTTTGAACATCGATTAATAATCTTATAAAATGGTTAAAGATAGATCAAGTTCATGGTTCGAATTCTCGAATGTAGTACAACTTCAAATGCATGTTATTTTTTAAATTCGGCATTCGACAAGAAATCGATAAATTGTGAAAGCGATAAATGTTAAAAACTTACTGATTCAAATTGCGCTCGTTGGAGCCGCTCTGGCTTTGCACATTGTCCGTGTGTCGGCGCTCCTTGTGCACGATGCCCATCAGTTTCATCCATGGATTGTTTTGGGAGCCATGGCCTCCCATGCCGCCACTCTGCCACATGGTCATCTTGGCGGCTTGGCTGTGGCAGTGGCAGCTTATCCAAAACGCGCCACTTGCTTAGAAACCTGATGTACTCGAACGCGACGATAATTGCATAGATTAACGTTGGCTTCTCTTATCGTTATCGTTATTGTTATTGTTTTTCTTTCTGATAGTGTTCTATAGTAATTTCATGCAGTTGCAGTGTTGTAAGCGACGCGTTGTTCAAGAGGAGAACAGGCCAAAGCTAAGCCGTTTTGTCGCTGCGGTTGCTGCGGCTGCTGGCAGCAGCATCCAAAATTTCTGTTGCACACTTTCAGGAAGCGCTCATAATTGCATAGCCCTTAAGATTCGATATCTTGGATGGAATTCAACTCCGAGTTTATTGTGGTCTAACTGTTCTTCTTGTTGTTGTGGCCGGGCTAATTCAATCGTTACAATTTATTGCTTGTTCTTGTTGTTGTTCTTGTTGTTGTTGTGGGCGGCTTGCGTTGCGTTCTGCGTTCTTGGCTTGTGTTTGCTGCTGCTTCTTCCTTCGAATTTTCTATTTGCCTTTTTCTGAATTTAGTCGGATTTTCTTACAGCATTTCAAGTTTATCGGCTTTTTGGTCATTAACTCTTTTTTTTTCGGTTCGATTTGTGTTTTCTTTTTTGTTTTTATTTATTTAAAGCTTTTTGTTAAGATGCATTCTTGTAGTTTTTGTTCTTTTGGTTTTGCGTCAAGAATTGCAATTTGACTATGTTTTTTTCTTGGGCCTTATTCAGTTTGGTTTCTTTTGCATAATGTCTAAAATTAAGAATCACAATGGCGTAAATTGGTTTTAATTCAATTGAAATAAGTTTTTCATATTTTGTTATTTACTATTTCAATTTCATTTTTTCTTTTTAACTATTCATTAATTAATGTTCATGTTGTTAACCATTTAATGCTAATTATTGTTAAGTGTTCTTGTGTTGTTGCTGTTCGTCTTCTAATAAAACATAAGTTGCGCTTAAACAATTTAGTTAATCGTAATTAGTAATTAATTATTATTGCCTTGCTGTAACTTGTTGTATATTTGCTTGTTAATTATTTTTAATTATTTGTTATTGTTAATTACTTTAATTTGAATTTTTCATATGTCTCTAGCTAAATTGTGGCTGGCCTTGGTTTGTTTTGGTTTTTGTTTTATTTTATTATTTATTATAATTATTATTGATATTATTATTTTATGTTCTTATTGTTGCTTATTCTTTGGAGTATTTGTCTAAAAAATTATTAAATATTCGCAACTTAGTTGACCCTGCACCTTATTATTATTTTTTTGTTTGGTTTTATCATTGCTGTTGCTTTCGACGTATTCCTTTAATTTCCTCTCCTTTGTTTTGGCGATATGAATATGATATCCGGCATATGCAGCAGCTGCAAAAGAACACAAATGCAGCAAAATTAAATGTTTGGCAAAGCATAAAGTTTATAGGTAACAAGTTCGAGGTCATGTTTACATTTTCATGTTCTGATTCCACCAACATTTGATTGAACAAGTATGAGCGACCCAGACGGCAATATCCAATTCAGAGATATTCTGAACCATTCTTTGCATGTGTGCATACATAGACAAGTACATGTATACACACCTGTGCTGCACCTGTGCAGCACCTGTGCTTCTTCAACTCTTCAGCCTCAGACTTTATATGAGAAATGCACGCTTGATTAACTCAGAGGTTTATTATCTGGACTTTATACAACTTTCAGGGTACAATTAGAGCAATCCAGCCTCAAGTCGGTCTACTACATCATACTATTCACATACTAAAAGCTCTCAATATATTTATTTTTATTTTTGAGATCAGATTCAGATATGCCCAAAGTCGCCTCCATTACATCAACGTTCACAGTTATATAAGCAGTTGTCAAACTAAACTGACAGTTTCATCAGCAAGAAAAATATAATGGCTGTAGATGGCAGGATGAAGCATTAAGGAATCAAGCCAAGGCGGAGACGGAGCCGAAGGCTGTCCTGCTGAGTGGGTTGTCAATGTTGCAACGGCCAAAAGCACAAACTGACAGCAGCCGGGACCAAGGAATAGTCGATTTGTGAGTGGCAGACGGAGGAGATGTGTGTGTGTGTGTGTGTGTGTGCCGCTGTACGTGTGTGCGGGAGTGTGTGAGTGTGTGTGAACATTTGCACTGCCATCATTGTCGCCATAAGCATATTAAGAGTTCTTCCTTACAAAATAGAACAAGTACAAGCGTGCTCTAAATGGGAATGCCAGACTATGAGATACCCTAGACCCATTCAGCTTTCACACACCCTCATTCTAACTTTCACAGACACACACACAGATTTCCTTCTTTCAAATTAAGAACAAGTACAAGCTAGACGGGTATGCTAAACTATGACATACCCTATGCCCTGTGCTCAAGTGCCAAGGTGCCAATTCTTTAGCTCCCATAAACTTCGTGAAAGACGCGTTCAACTTATTTCCACCCATTTACCGTTGATGCAGGGTATACAAACAGAAATGCGTTCTGCATGCTCAGCTTTTGGGCTGGGAGACGTTCGGTTCGGTCTTGTTCCTTTGGTCAGTCGGTTGGCCGCAGTCTGAGACTACATAATTATAAAATCGGGCCAAAAGCGGGAAACGGGCAACGTCAACGCACACACGCAAACACGCACACACGCACGCAGAGGCAGCCGCATGCATATTAAAGTAAATTGACTGTAATTAATAATCGTTACACTTGTGTGAATCTGCCTCAATGTGTGTGTATGTGTGGTTGTGTGTGTTTGACTGCCGCTGGCAAGATGCCCGCTTAACTGGCTGGCAATTCTCCATGCCCAAAGCCGCAGCAGCCGCATCAGCATCAGCCTCCGGCCTCCAGCCGAAACATCTGGACAACCATGCGAGCAGCAATTTGTCAAGCAGCTGACAAAAAAAAAAGAAAACACAGAGCACATGAATATCAAGAGCGTGAGTGCTCTAGTCGGGCGTGACCGACTGGCTGATACACTGCGCTCAGTAACGAGAAATGTACACAAAATATGAGATATATCTTAGAAAGAGTCTGTCTTCTCTATTTGGTGTCTTTTGCTTCTATTAGCTGAAGGAGATGCTTCAATACAATGCTTACCTATCGATTTTTATCGATTTTGTACTAACGAGGCGAGTTTTCGATAACTTGTGATAGATAGCTAAAAGCCCAGCTTAAAAAGTCGATAGACCAAGATATCTCCAACTACTCTCAGCAATACTTATGTAACCGATAGCTTGTGATAATTAAGAGCTCAGTTTGGATAGTTGGCAGATCGATAGACCAAAATATCGCTCTCAAGAATATATGTGCATATATTTTATTGTGTTTGTCTGAGTTATCGATAAATTGTGATAACTTATCGCTCACTTAAGATAGTTGTCAGACGAAAATATGCCTAACTACCGTGCGTATGTTTGATTGTATTTGGGAAATGCCTCACAGACATTGTAAATTAGACCATGTACTCGCTGTGAGTGTATCCAAAAAAAAATGTACACGGAAATTTCAAATGAATTGGCTTGAGGCAACTGCAATGCTACAGCCTTAACCCGACAGCAGCCAAAATGGAGGAATGTACTTTTTTTGTAGGCAGCACAAGTAATGTGTGTACACATATAGTATAAATTGCGACACTCTCACAGTGAGTACGTAGACTAATCTACAAAGTCTGTGAGGCATTTATCAAATAAAATTTATAATGTGCATACCATATATCTATACAGATATCAAGAGGCTCCTCCTAACTTAATTCGCATAATAAAATGCATGCATCACGTTCTCTCTCTCTCTTTCTCTCTCTCTGCCTCCCTCTTAAGCTCTTACGCTCTTGTGAGCATATTCTTTTGCAATTCTGTTTTGTGTCGCATACCGAAACGTTTTACATGCTGCGCTCAGCAAAGCAAGGCAAATCTCTCATGCTTAAGCGCATGCAAAGCGCTCGCGACTGAATGCTTTTAATTCGCTGCGATAGTTGCAAGTTGTTCACTATTGAAAGGAACATAAAGGGAAAATAATAAATAATGACAATCAAAATGAAAAAAAAAAAGAACGTAATAACTTATACACACACACACGCAAGCATGGAAAAAGAAAAATTGTAAGTGGCTTTTATCAAGCACAAATTGAGCCAACTTGGGTTAAGCTTCTTTTGAGCCACAGCTCAATTCAGTTGAGCTGGAGCTGAAGCTGAAGCTCAACTGCTGCACAGGACAGGACAGGACAGGATATGAGAGCACAGCGCATTCATATTGTATTCACAAAAATTTTCGTCACATTGCAAAGTGCGCTGAAGCGTGCCGCATTCAGTGAGAAGCTGCCACCACATCACATCACAACAGAGCACATCGCATCGCATCACATCACAAAACAGCAGAACGCAACTGAGCGGAGCAGATGTATCCATGACTGTAACTGCTGTTGCGCTTGTCCTTTGTCCTTTGTCGTTTGTCGCTTGTCCTTTGTCGCTTGTCGTTTGTTTGCGTGTCGCCTGTCGGTTGTCGTCTGTCGCCAATGCTTCAGCTCAACGATCTGTCAACGTCAACGGTGCGTATGATAAATTTTTATTGTGCAGCAACGACGCTGCCGCAGCCGGCGTCGCCTCCGCAGCCACTAGTCAAGCAGACGCTTCAGCAGCTTGCGTCTTTGTGGCAGCAACAGCAAAACATACACCCACACACACACACACACACACACACAAAAGGCAAGTGCTCCAGTCGGGATAGCTCGACTAGAAAATACCCTGAATCTAGCACAACAATACATGCGTGCACGAAGCATCACACACACACACACTGTGCTTCTTCTTCCTTACCATATATATGAAATGCATTCTTGATAAACTTCGGTTTATATTGCCCGATTTTTGTGGAATATTCAGGATTAACATACTGTATACAAAGCTCACGACTTTAACTTGCACAATATGTTTTTTTATTCCAACAATTTTTAGGGTATCTATTCTTGATCTGTTTATACTCTACATACCAAATTTGTAATCTCTGTAATTGTAAATAAGCCCCGAGATATGGTGCCAAAATCGATATTTATCGATTGCGGGAAAACTTTGCAAGTAATCTTTGATTCTAAATAGATACGATCCTTTCTTGATACCCTAAATTAAAAATCTTAAGTCACTAAATCATACATGGAAAATTATAGATTATAGATGGATTAATCGAATTGGCTTTGCTGATGCTGATCGGAAACATGCATAACATATATATAATTTAATTTGCCTCCTTTCGCCCGTCACATTCACTTGCACATAAGCAATATACCCCTTGGTAATGAGTTTAGGGTATCACAAAATGAATTGAAATAAATAGCAGCGAGAAAAAGCAAAACTCGCTCAAGGGCGTGCCCAAAACGAAGCTAATTACGCATGCGGCTTTATCATTTATTGGCATGCCAACAGAATTTTTTCTCACACATATATATGTAAGTATATGTGAGTAAGTATATATCTGTATGCATACTGGGGGGCGTTCGCAGCTGGCGCAGCTTTGTCACAGCTTACAGCGAGGATTATCCGCTGGCCGCAGCTTCATGGCCCGCGGCAGCCATATTTTTTTAAGCACAGAGCCAGGGCAAGCCATGACCAGCAACAACAACAAGAACTACAATGGCAACAGCAACAACAACAACAACAACAACAACAATAACAACAATAGCTGCTAGCAATAAATTACACTTGCGCTGCAATTATTTTCAACTATGCAAACTTTTGAGCATGTTGCATGATTTCAGCTACTTCACATTTTACAACATTTTATTGTAATGGAAAATAAATGTTGCTATCATTTTTATGCAATTATTTATCGTTGCCCAACACTTAACGCCGTAAAATTATGCTGCAAATGTTAATGTCGCTGTTATCAGAAAAACATTAACTTTACATTATTTTAAAATGTTAACTTCATTGCTTTTGTTAGCATATGAACATGCTAACATATTATATGAGAAGATTTTAGGAGAACTAACGAATGTTGTATTCAGCACTCCCTCATTAACAGCTGTTAAGCTCAACATACGCATGTTAGGATTTGAAGTGCTTCTCAGTTTGTAAACGAAATGTTTCTTTATGGTGCATACTTTATTTCATACTTTGTTTCTATCGAACAGTAACTGTTGATGTTATTGTTAACATAAGTAACACATGTTATTCAGTTGTAGTTTAAACTTAAAAGCGCCATTTTTAGAGGACCTAAAATGTGTCTAGGCTTTAACGATCAGCATTGAACTGCAAACAATTGTTGTAAGCTGATGAGCAGCTGTAATAAGTTAACAGTGCGCTGTTAAATGTTACATGTGTAACAGGTCACACGCAAAGGAATATCCGTAAAAATTGTTCTCGTTGAACAATTCTCAAGAACTCACAGCTTTATTTTCTTCATTACCAACTGTTAAGGTTAATTCCCTTTTCTGTGCCAAGCTATAATTAAATGGACTGTAAGCTTTTATATGAAAGTATTTTTGCTCTTCGCATAAAACTGTTGTTAATAATAATAATTGTTAATAATAGCACTAATTAATCTCCACTCTGCAATGCAACCTTCGCATGTTGGCAAAAGTATTTCACAGCTGTTAAGCTGCTTTTGCTGTGAAACCTTCAAAGGAAAATACAGGAAAAAAGGCTACTTTTGGCACGCCGAAGTGCAAATGCCCTTCTAGACTCTTGAAGCTCGCAATTGCTGAGCATGATCAAATAAACGTGGGCAACTTATCTGTTTGCCATATAAAAGACAGTAGTTAAACTTGAAAGTACCTAGTTTAGTCCAGATAACTTGGGAACAGCACAAACAGTTTATCATCTTCAAAGGAACATATCGGGGTAGGAATAAAATACAATCGTTCCAGCCGGCAGATCGAGCAGTAGGACAAACCAACTCCCAAACTGGGAGACAGACAGAAGCGACACTGAATCACGAGTATATAAATTCTTTTGCGACAAAAATATAATACCCTCTGCTGGGGGACATAAGAAATTGCCACAGATATGATACTGGCAGCTGGCAGTTGACTTTGTCGCTGCTGCAATCGGTTGCTGTGGCAGCTACCCCAAAAGGCTGCACATTAAATTGATAAGCCGCGGAGGTTGCCTCCGCACGCGGCAATTAGCCAAGAAATGTGAAATGCGAGCTGGCAACGGAAGGTAGAGGCTCTGACCTGCTATTTAAATTGCCAGGTAATTAGCCATCGTTGCCACCTGGCCGCCGCCGTTGCCGCCTTTAAGTCCCAGCCTGCTGCTGCTGCTGCTGGGAAAGTTTATGCTATCTGAAACGACAACCATGTGGGCGGTAGGGCAAGGAGCGGGCGAATGTCAGGCAAAATGCTGGCAAACAACAACAACAACAAAAAAAGTTTAACTTGGGCGTAAAATAGCAAAACACGGAGCAGGACCTATGACAACGCCCGAATCAGAGTGCCGAAACCAGAGTTCGGGGCGGGTTCAGAGCGCAAAGGAAAAAGTTTTGTCACAGAATGGAAAATCGTGGAAAATCGTGGAAAATCATGGAAAATCGCGGAAAATCGCGTGCATAGCACAAAACATTTACTCTGATTGAAACTTTTCGAAAGCAGACGCCCAATTTATCATCCTATCAGAGTAATTAATTGCGTAACACGTTGCACGCAATCAAATTATTTCTAGCCCCTTTTTTAATCGGATTTATATATATGTATCTAAAAACAAAATATTAAAAGTAAGTTCTTAAAACATAAAAACAATATATGTATATACTACTGTTTGTCCTGATTGACATACAAGTTGTATGCAACTTTTTTTGCTTACCATTCGACTTGAAGGTAACAAATATACTTGTTATTCATTTAAGACGTCTCATATCGTAAAATCTGGTTAAACAACGCAGGTCAAAGGTAATATGAACGGAAGTTGTTTATTCGACTTCAAGTTCCACTGGAACTTTATGGGGTCTGCCTGTTGTCATTATACCCTTTTTACCCATTCTCAATTCAAAGCTAGAAAGTTTGTAATAGCAGCTTGGCACCGGCACAGGGTACCTCCAAGTCGACCCCTGCTGACAGAAGCACTTTTCCGTGCTCCTCAATAATTTACAACGGAACCGCCGTTGACACCTTGTGCTTGACCAATGGGGACACCAAAGTGAGAAGCAGCGCTGGCAACTTATCGTCTGCTGATCCCTGGCACCAGCTCAAGCCGCAAGGGCATGACGTGCAAATCCAGTGACGCCTTCGTTATGGTAACCACAAGCGAATCTCCCCTACCACCATCCCCCCCACCATTGTATGAGCCAGCGAAGCTGAAAATGAGCGGAAAATGTTAAAGGGCGCTAAGCTGTGGCCCCCAAAGGAATATTTAATTAAGGGACATCGCCGTTGCCCCCAGAGCAGCTCAGCTCAAGCTGATGCTGCAGCCGGAGCTGTTTGACGCTTTGCGGTGACCAGGTGTGCGTTGGCAAAGGGATTAGCTGGGCGCCGAGCTTAGCAACAGCAGAAAACAGAAAAGGAAAACAAAAGCAACAGAAACAACAACAGCAGCAGCAACAACCGGTTGTAGCCATAGCTGCCACACGTTGGATCAATAACTGGCGAGTTGACTGCCACATGGCTGTTGCACAGCCATTTGCAACTTTGCGACAACTGGCAATTGACATAACATCAAATGGTAGCCATATTAAATATATTTTATTAAATAGAGTTAATTATTAACTCAAATTTAATTGCAGCCACCCAAGAAGAAGCTCTCGAAGAAGGAGAAGGCGCGCCTCGAGGCCGAACAGGCCGAGCTGCTGCGCATCGAGATGGAGAAGGAAAAGTTGGTTGAGGCCCAAAGAAAATAACATATATATATAAACGAGAGAGAAGGGTTATCTTCGGCACGTCGAAGATCTAATATCCTTGTAGACCTAACCTTTCCATAATGCTCATAGTGCTTTCCCCGTATTTAAGAAGCACAGGGAAAATAGTAAATACGGGGATAGAATCTTTAGACCAAGAGACAGACGGACATCGACTTGACTATTGAAACAGATCTGGGATATTAATACCTTACGGATTCGGTAGATGTCCCCTTCTAAGTGATACACATCATAATATCCTCTATATAATAATAACCAACCCTCAACCACTCAGATTGAAAAAATTGGAGGAGGCGCGTCAGCGCAAGAAGCTGGAAATGGAGCAGGCTAAGCATCGCCAGCAGCAGGAGGTCGCCGAGAATCGTCTGCGTCGCGGCCAGCTGAAGGATAGCATGAGATTCTTTGATGCCGTGCACACCGCCATCGAGGGCATCAAGGCAGGCGAGCGGCAACAGTGCGAGTGGGAGAAGTTCATGCGCTGCAACGGGCTGCCGAATGCGGCCAGTCCGAGCGATCTGCGCAAGTACATCCATCAGTGGCATGCGGATATTGCGCAACGCCAGCTGGAGGCACGCAATTGGCTGCTGCGCACCGATGAGCGCACCCTTCTCACCCAGGACGCCCATGTGCCGGATCTGACGCGCGTCTCGCTACGGCAGCAACAGGGCAATCTCGGCGATGTTTATGCACAGCGCCTCAAGGAGGTGCTGGGGGTAAGCCGCGAGAACTCTGACCAAGGCCTAGCATTTGAACATAACAACTATTCAACAGATTCTCAACGAACTGGACGAGTCGCTGGCGTACACCAAAACCCGGTCAGCTCATGTTGCCGCCGATCTGGTGAAGCTGAAGACGGAGATGCGTGTGTTCCTCAAACAGCATCTGGACGAGTTCACCTACAAGACAATGTCGCACATTGAGCGCGACATGGAGTGAGTAGCTTCTAGATAACCGAGGCAGCATTTGGCTAAGATCTCTTTCCATTGCAGAATCGATCGTCCTGGCGTCTCGAAGCACATCTACAATTCCGATGTCTTCCAGAGCTTCGTTTGGACTTTCTCCAAGGATGCCCAGATGTGAGGCCTCAAATGCAATTGATTTCTTTTATAGCTTATCTCTTCTTCTTCTAAATATTACTCATATTTCTTTTGTTCCCCATTTAAGCTACTTATTTTATTTTTTCATCCTCTCTTATTGCTCTTTGTCTGACTTTTCCCATTGGTTTTTGTTCTCTCTTACTCTCTCTCTCTCTCTCTCTCTCTCTCTCTGTTTTGCTCACGTACACGATTTGTACACCCATTTTTATCACACTTTCTATGCCTGAATCCGTCTTTTCTCACTGTCTTCCCTTTCCTATGTGTTTTTCGATCTCAATTTCTCTTTATCTCTCTCTCGCTTCCTCCCTCTCTATATTCCTTCCATTCACCCTTTTTGCTTCTTTCAGTTCCTTAATCTTTTTATTCCTTTCTTGCATTTCCCTTCCTTTAATACTTATTTTACAATTGCTCTCCCTCTCTCTACCTCTCTCTCTGTCTGTCACAGCGCTGTCAATCCGAAGGCTCGCATTGGCGAGCCATCGGCCCACAACGAGATCGACTTCCCCACCATCGAGATGAACATCTCGCTGCCGCCCACGGTGCTGCTGCATAGCTCGGCGCTGCGCGGTCTTTGGCTTAACTACGACCACTTCAGCGACTACTGCAGCAGCTTCCAGCTGAGGCATGCACGCTCCCAAAATGCCAGTAAGCGCTTCAACAAAAGATGAAATATGCTAAAGCCAGTTTTAAATTAGTTTTCAACCGGGTTTCAAATAGCGTTTAAATTGAAATCCATACAAAAGCAGTTCGTTTTTTTTAAGTTCTCAAATAATAGTTAATTGTGAGACTTCTTCGGCCACATGAACTACATTCTTGGCCAATATGAACATCCCAGTCGATTTAGCCATGTCCGTCTGTCTCTAATTAAAGGCTCATCTTTCAGCACATTTGTCGGATTCGGCCGGAACAGACCTCTATATCGGTTATCCTCCATAGTATTGATTCGTCACAAATAAATTTCTTGTATTGTATAGAAACTATCTGCTTTTCAAGATATCTTGATCAATTTAAGCTATATTTTCCCAGCTATTTTGCGGCAAACAAAACGCGAATGGCGCAAACGCAAAGAGATTCTGCAGTCGATGCTGGACGAGTGTGCCCGTGAGATTCCACTGTCCGAGCTGGAGCAGCTGACGCAGGAGCAGCACTCGGCCAGCTCGCAGCCGCCGCGTGAGCGCAGCTACGATGTGGACAAGCTGTATGCCCAGTACGAGGATGAGCTGAATAAGGCGCGTCGACGCGCCATCGGGCCGGAGGCTTACGGCATGCTTGAGACAGATGTCAACCTGCGCAAGTATCGCATCATTGGCGGCGTCTATTGCATCGATTTCCTGGAGACGCCGCAGCAGGACAAACAGCTCAATGCGCGCTCCTTCATACGCACCAGTACGTAGCCCGTCCAACTAATCGTACCCTAATGCAGCTTCCGATTGCAGTCACGGTCGCCAACAGTTTGGTGCACAAGGAGTACTATCAGACCTACAAGCCACCACCGCCGGTGCTGCCCGGCGTGCGTCGCCTGCCCGAGGAGATTGAGGCTGAGATGCGCATGATCGAAGCGGCGCTGGACAAGCTCGCGCTGGTCACACTACAGTAAGTACTTGGCCAAAATCCCTGACAGAATGCCAAGCAATCCAAGCCCCAGGCACAAGTTGACGCAAACTGGGAATTATAAACAGTTGGAAATTTTAAGCCTAAACAAATCGTTTGACTGATTAACTGAACAGAATTCAGTGTTCAAGAGCAGCTGATTGATAGAACGAGTGAGTAAATAAACGGAACGACTCGAAAATGAGCGATTGAAGCGATTCGACAACATGAACCAGAAATGTTTACAGAGTAAAGTCGAGCACTTTTCCTCCTATCCCTGCTGTTACTCCTTACGTCGAATAACTTATACTTTCATGTCTGACCCGCACAGGTTGCCCGATTCGGTGATTTGGTTCGAGCCCCCGATTGCCTGTCGCTGGGAGACGGACATCGAGACGCTCGAGTCGCAGCTTGCGGATGGCGTTAAACCGGATCCAGCTGCGACTGCGACGGCGGCGGCCACCACAGCCACACCCACAGAGGCGACACCACTCTCGACAAACGCACAGCCCAGTCCGCTAAAGAGTTCGCCACGCGGTCCGGCCAAGATGCGCTCCCACAAATCAGACCTGGCCGCACTGCAAACGCAGACGCTGCGCGAGATTGGCGACTTTGACCTGCGCGCAATACCCAGCAATGTGGACTTGTATGGACTGGTCAAGGATTTCGTAGTGCCGCGCCTGCCACAAGGTTTTTGCGTGCGGCTCGAGCAGCAGACGCCGCCATCGAGCAGCGGCCAGCCACAGCGGCAGGTCATGTTCCTGGCGCGCCAGACGCACGTGCGACTGGGTCAAGTGGCAGGCCAGGCAACGCCTGCGGAGGCGGACAGCACACGGCCGGCGGCCAGCCTGGGCATTGGCGCCGAGTTCTTGGATGCCGGGGAGCCGGCGGAGCTCTTTCCGCCGCTCTGCTTTGACAAGCTGCTCAAATTCCGCAGCCAAGCGCGACCGCCGCCGGTGATGCCCGGCAGCTGCTATCTATTCTCGCAGCTGATCGAGGACATGGATCGGCTGTGGCGCATGCAGCTGCCGCGCGAGCAGCAGGAGGAGATGCTGCAGCAAATCTCCGAGCAGCTAACGCCCACCGGCTCAGAGCAGGATGTCAACCAGCAAATGCCCGATGAGCTGCGTCCACTCAGCCAGGAGCTGGTCGAGGTGCTTCAGCCAGCTGCAGCGGCTGCTGCCTTTGCCTACTACACGGGCATCTCCTTCATTCGCGACAACCAGATGCCCGCCCAGCCAGAGCCGGCGACGACACCCAAATCACTGGGCAGTCAGGAGAGCAGCGACGATGACGACGATGATGATGATAGCCTCCTGGAGCTGCTCGAGGGCGGCATCGGCGGCGACGTTGGCGAATCCTCAGCGGGCGGCACCCTGCCCCAGTTGCTGAGCAGAAACAGCAACAGCGACAACTGCGACAGCGAAGCGTGGGTTAACGGAATCTTTCTCGACCTCTCTTTCTATATGTATTGTATATATATATATCTTTCTCTCTCTTTCTCTGTCTCCCTCTCTTCCTTTTTTTGTGCCTTCTTCTCCTCATTAGTCGCAGACAAAAGCTCAGCAGCACGGCGGCCATTACTCAGGGCAAGTGGAGCACACGCGATGTCCACGACACCAAGTTCAACGAGGACAAGTTATCTATACAGTTTCGGACGGGCCGACTTGGTTAGATTATCCTTTAATCAGCATTAGTTCCTTACAATTACATCTTATGCAAGTTAAAATAGTACCCTCAAATATGCTATATAGACATAGGTCAAAATTTCCCACCCCGTATCTCGGTCAAATCTCATCCGATTTTCACGAGGTTTGTCCCCTTGATCGATTTAGCATCCGGGGTACATTCGCTGGTATTATATATGTAGTTCACAAATGCATCTTCTTGAGTTCATTAACCGATTCGCCTTTATTATTTTCTATATCATCCAAAGGTATCTTTGGCTTCGCCCTGAACAAGTACAGCAATATGCCCTATCAGACCTGGGATCTGCGGCCAGATATGAAAAAGTATCTCACAATTATACCAAATTTGGTTCAGTTCATTTAATTGGTTTCCCATTGCAGTCCGGGAACCATATTCTTCAGCTTCACCGCCTCGCTGATCAGCCTGGAGATGACCATCACCGAGGCGGGCTACACTGTGCACAATTTTCAGGGGGGTAGCACGCAGGGCATTACGGAAATGCTTGGCAAGACACTGTCCCTGGCCGAGCTGAAGGCGACGCTTATTCTGTCAGCCGTGGACATCTTTCCAGATGAGGATGCCTTCTGCTATACGGAGGGCTCTTGCGAGAAGAACTACGTGATGGAAATGCACACATATGCCTGCATTTCGACCCTGGCACTGTCCCACAACTTCAGCTGGTCGCGTTGGAATCTGTTGGCGGGCTCGCGCACTGCTGTGCTGCTCATCAGGGAGCTCCTCGAGGGCAAGAAGGTGCCCTACTACTCCACGCTACTGGTGACACCCTTGAAGACGTCCATTATTGATTGCACCGAAGTGTCGGCCAGCTTCAATGCAGTGGGCATCGCTGGCATGGAGTACTATGCGGATCTCTATCAGCTCTCGCAGGCCCATGCACAGCCGGTCAGCCTAGAGAAGCAGCGCACAATGAGTCCAATTCTTAGGGATAATGTGGCCAGCATTTTGATAGGCACAAGGCCACTCAGTTTTTGTTAAGTTAACTTTTTTTGCAAGTGCGAAAAGTTTATAGAAAAGCGATTTTTTTTTTAATTGAAAGGCATTTATATGGCCAGCGCAAGGCCAAGGAATAGCAGCTATTTGTAGTATCTTATACCTAATGCTGGTGTTCTTTATTAAACAATTATTTAAATAAAATTAAACATATTTTTAAAAAGCGCCTTTCTATACGATTCTCATGAATTCATGTAAGGCATGGAACTTGTTTTTTTGTATATTTAAATGTTGTATTAAAAAGTTGAGTTGACAATCTAATGAACTTGACGCTCACTATTGTACTCTCTCTCTCTCTCTTTGCCTCCCTCCCTATCTCTCCCTATCTCTCTCTTCTGTCTCTCTCTTCTTTCTGTCTCTCTCTATCTCTATCCATCTATTTCTCTTAAATAAACACTTCTACATTCATTTAAATGTAGATAATAAATGTATATGAAACCAGACCTTGGCACGAATTATCCTTTAGTTCTTTCATACAAACAAGCTTATGTAGTATATAATATATTAAAAAATTAGGCACTGCCCAACATCACACTCTCTACTTGGCCGCAAAAGCCAATCACACAGTCATGGCCTAAGAATCCTCATTAAGCTGCCCGTAAGTCAAGCCAGAGATTCAACATTATAACTTATTACCCTAATGTTTACCCTGTTTAAGGTCTCAACAGCACTTCAATGCGCCCCCCGACACCCACCCCAACCCCTCTACATCCCCTTCAATGCGCTATAAAACTTAAAAGTTTGTCCAAAAATGTTGAATGGGCGAGAGTGAAAATTATTCATTTGAAAGTGCTCAAATCTTTCAACGAGTTTCAACAGTTGCCTCGGCACTGACCACGTTTGCTGGCCACGTTGAGTGTCAATTGGCACACACACACACACACACACAGACACAGACACAGCACACAAACACACGCACACATTGAAGTGTTAAAATAAATATGGCTATATGGCAAAAATGTTGGCCAAGTGCTCGTATTTTAGCTCACTCGTAAATTTATGCAAAATGAAATGCAAGCCAAACTGGCAAACGTTGGCAGGGGGATGCATGTCAAAAGGGCTTAACAGACTAGAACTATGTACACGCATACACGCACACGCACACACACACACACACACACACACACACACACACACACACACACACACACACACACACACACACCCTCACATTTCAAATGAAAGTTTTTTGATATTTTCAGATATCTCAACTTCGAGCTGCGGGTCTGCTAACAAAATTTATGCTCCGACAGCTAAGCGGCATCTAAAAGGTCACAAAAAGCCAACCGACCAGCCGACCAACATGAATGAACTTAGGCACGCCGAAGATTGGATACCCTTTAAAATATGTCCCAAAACTGCGTTTAGGCCTTAGAAGCCTTATGGCAGACCGATTCGATGCGCTTCCGTAGATATGTTAGGAGAAAAGTATATACATATAGATATCTTGAAGAACAGGAAAGATTGAACGAGATATAAGATTAAAAAAAAGAATAGTTTCATACAAAAACCTAATTTTTGTGCGATCAAATGGCAACTACACAACAAAGTATTCCGATCCGATCGAAACACGGAACTACATAAAGTCATGTGACATAGCTTAAAGACTGAAGGAATATTTGGTCTAGAAGCAAACAGCCAGCCAGGGCTATATTGACTGGGCTGTTGGTACTGCTTGACGCTTGCAATTCGCAACTGGTTAAAGCTTCAAGAGGAACACAAGCCGTTTGCAATCCAAGAGTCGATAGCAAAGACTTGCGAGACGCTTGCAATTCGCAACTGGTCAAAGCTTTCAGAAGGAGGTAGCAAAGTCTGCTGGTTATAAGACCGGAAAGTTCTTGCACTAGCTTGACGCTTGTAATTCGCAACTGGTTAAAGGCTTGAGAGGGAGATAGCAAAGTCTATTGTTGAAAGACTCCCAGTCTTGCAATAGCTATGCAGACAGCATGCTATATTTCTATCTTTTAATATCTTATGCCTTGTTGGTCATTATTATAATAAATTACACAAATTCAACTCGAGCCGGCAAGCGTTAACTTATTGAAACCAATAGCCAGTCGAATATGTCTTCCCTTTGTGCGTTACACATTTCGTGAAAGTTCTTTAACACCCTCGCTGGCAGTAACTAGGGCATAGAATGCCCAAATGCCGCACACAAAAGCGTGGAAAGTGCCGCCACATAAGGGCCCAACTAAATGCATAAGTACTTAGAGGGCGTAGCCCAAATTCATGGTTTTCGCTTTTGTGCAGATTTTCGCAGCCGAATTAGCTGGCATTCGATTTCAGCTTTCAGCTTTGGCAATGAATATTCCCAATAAATACACAGACACACGCTGTGATTGCTCATCATAAATGAATAAGCTGGCGGAAATTGGAACAATTAATGAGAATTTCACGTTTAGATTCCAACTTTTGCGCTGTGCCCACAAATTAGCTATTTTCGCATGCAAATTAAATCTTATTAGCCGTGGACTTAATATTTGTAGCATTCCAATGTTCGTAGGACAAGCAGACTTACATAATTAATTTCATTTAGTTGGGCTACGTTTCATTTGTATTATATTTGACTGAGGTCCGACCATCTAACATTTTTTTTCTTTTTATATAAGTTTTATTTTGCGCTGAATGAGTTATAGTTACCATAATGTTACTTATATAAGCTAACATTTCCTGTGTCAAGGTCCTCCATATAACATATTCCATAGCCTTCAACTCTCAGAGTCTACAGACCTATTGCCCGACTGTCAACAATTCCATTCCAATAGTTTCATAGTTGCCATTGCTCGCAATTCTGAAAGATCTAAACACGTTATCGTTCCACTATTCCATTGTTCCCTCAAGCATTTTTTTAATGTTCCCTTGCTTTCTAACGTCAAGGTCTTACTGATTCTCAAATACATAATTACATTGCAACAAAGTGCAAGTTCCATAGACGAAAATTGATCAATTCCATATTCCTTGATTTATTATTTCATGTTCCCAGGTCCTATAACTCAATATGCCCATCATTTCTTATTCCACAATACCTAAGCTCTTTAATCTCACAGCTTCCATACTTCCAGATTTCCCTTGTCCCCTACTTAAATACTCGTAGATCTGTGTTCCATAATCTCATAGTTCCACTGCAGCGTACTGCATGAAGCTAATCTCCCACATTTTGTTATCCTACAAGTTCATAGTTCTACAGTTCCCAAGTTCATAATATCGCTGCATAGTCCGCAGTTCCATCGTTCCATAGTTAATGGATACTATAATTTCAAGCTCTTAATGTTCCATTGTGCCATACTCCCAAAAGCAATAATGCCTAGTAATTTATTTCCACACTTCTCGAGTGCCATGGAGCATAATCTCATAGCTGTTTAGTCTCACTCTTTACATGGTGCCAGGTTCCCATTGTTCCATTGTGTCCCAAAATGTTTGCCAAAATGTGGGTCCATTTGGCTGCCATTGCGATTGTTGCGGTTTTTGCAGAGCAGAGGCGTGGTCGGCAGGGCCCGGGGCCAGGGGCAGGTGTCAACACACCCAAAACGGAAACGGAAACGTAACTTGCACTTGGCAAGCCAAAAATGGTGAATGCCGCAAACGCGCTGGGACAGCATTTAACAGGCAACCACACAAATGTGTTTTGCGGTTTTGCTCTCTGACCCCCTTCCCCCCTCCCACTGCCCTTCATCTAAACAAAAAACAATAACAACAGCAAATGACAGCAGCCGAAAATACATATTTCAAAATTAATTATCAAATATGTCAGCGGCTGGCGAAAAGTGTTTAATTTCTTTTCATTTCATTTCATTTCATTTCGTTCCGTTTCAAAACAATTGGCAGAGGGAATGCGTTGCGGCTGCTTAGTTTAACCAGAGGAACAAACACTTTTTAATTATTTATTCATAAACAGGCAGCTCGAGAGCAGGCTTGAAGGGGGGGCTCTCATTAACAAAACAAACGACAGTCCAAACGCAGCAGACAAACAGGCGCCGCGGGCAGCAGGCGAATGCGGGCACAGGAGATGGCGGTGGTTGCGGGTGTCAAGCGGATGTGTGGTAGTGGATGGGGATTGGGTTGAAAGTGGGACTGGGGCTGGGGCGGGGGCTGGGGCACTGATTGCCGGCACTCAGACAGCGGGGCGCTCAGTGGTGACCTTCACACACTCCCACACACACACGCACAGACAGACACAGAATACGCATTAAGTATACGACGTATACGACGCGTGTGACGAACGCAGACCGAGCTAAAGAAATTGAAAGATGGGATGCCGCATTAAGGGATAACTCGCTCGGAATATGTTAATTTGCCAGTCAAGGCAGTTAACACGCTGTGCGTATGTGTTCGTATGTGTGTGTGTGCGTGTTAGCAGTTAATAGAGTTGTGTCCCTGTTGTGTTTGACATAAGTCACAAAAGTGCGCCTCATCTACATATTTAACGATATAACACACATTCGTTAAAACGAGGGTAGGCTGAAAATTAAAATGCCACGCGGAACCAGGCCAAGAAGTCTACCAAACCAATTTTGTGCTGAGTTACTTTGGGAAGGCCTTTAACATAACATTTCTGAGGAGATTCCCAAAAGCCAGAGCGACCAGATCAGAGCATATATAAATATGCACTGAATCCATTCAAGATCGAACAAGTTATATATTTTTTATCGCAAATGTACTCAACAGGCAGAAGAAGACGTCTCCGAAACACAAAATTCGATACGTCTTCTCTTTTTCATAATATCTAGAAAAGATATTTACACTTGGATGTGTAAGCATGGCTCGAAAATTATAAGAATTAGTTGCAGATAACTTAGTAACTACTCGTATAGTATACGGGTTATCTTTCTTTTTTCTCCATATCATGCCATATCATACCATGCATATTGGGCATCTCATACGAACAAACATTCAAAGTTGAGCTCCTATTTAGCCCAAAGCTCAGCAGTTGCGAGCTAAACCTAAATCCTAACAAACGATCCAGATCGTTTTCACATGGAACCACTCGCCCATATATGTATATTTATACCTATACACACACACAATTAGGGACTTTGTATAAATATGTTGCACATCTGATGTCTGGGCTTTAAGTATTCAGCTGTTCTTTCTTTATTTTTTTATTGTGCAATTTTTCTGCTTATCGCTAAGCGTCTTAGCAAATTGCCTGAACTAGTTCTTTGTGCACAATTCGCGATGCCAGAGTTGCCAGATCGTTTGTCAGCTGTCGCTTAGCTAAACTTGCAGGCGCGTGCTTATGTATATACAAAAACGCACACACATACATGCACACGTACATTTACATGTGCATATATGCGTGTATGCCAAAAGGAACATACTCTGGGGCATTAGCATAGTGCCATAAATGTAACGGTACATCCATTTTAGCGCTACTTTTTGCACACATAAAGCTGAGAGTTGTTGTTGCTGTTGCTATTATACCGCGTAATTATTGAAGGGCGGGTATACAAGTCTTATACCAAATGCATTTCACAGGAGTAGAATATATATTCTTGATCAGGATGATCTAGGCATGTCGATCCGGGAAATTATAAGAGATGGGAACTTGAAAAAATTATTCGATAACTTCTCCCATTTGCCTAAAATCGATTTTAGTATCGATTTTGACACTTGGTTCTTTCAGCATAGCTCGAGAATTATTAGAGCTATTTACATCAAATTTGCGCCGATTAAATATGCCTATTACTTTTGGAATTTAATTTGTGAGGCATGGCCTTAGGCTGTGCTGATTACAGGGTATCTCACGAGCACTTTTACTTATTGTTTCAGTTGTTGTTGCTGTTGTTCCTGTTTTGGCATTAAACATTCGCGCGTTTTCACAGCAGGCGGCCAACAACAAAAGCCATAGCCGCGGCATTACATGTGTTAAATGACAAACATAGCTATGCATATGCTCTAGCCAGGTATGTGCGAGTGTGTGTGTCTGTGTGTGTGTGTTGCTAGTGTGTGCGAATTTTTACTTTAATCAAGGCAAAGGCAGCTGGCGCTCTAAAATGTTGCCCGGCACAAACAATAAATTATGTCGCTATTCTATGTGTGTGTTTGTGGGTGTGTGTATGTGCGGCAGGTGAGTTTAATGCGCGGCTTTTGTAACATTTGCTGCTGGCATTAAATTTGCTCGCATGCGGCGCACAAAAGTATGCAGCGTATATGTAATTTAAGTTAATAGCAACTGACTTTCGAGCTGAGCTGAGCTTCCCCTCTTTCTGGCCCCTGGCATCAGCACCTTCCCAAGCCACATACAAGTCTGTTCATCTTACAATTCATTCTGTAAACGCTAAAACTAAAGGTATGTGTGTGTGTGTGTGAGTGTGTGTGTGTCGGCTGCAGCTGGAGAACTTCCGCTTCGCAAGCGACACTTGAATTGCATTGTTTTTGTTGTTGCTGTTGCTGCTGCTGCTGTTGCCGCCGGGCACGCACACACACACACACACACACACACACACACCTTCGTCGGCATCTTCTGTGCCTGTGCCCCACCTCTGGCAGTCCTTAACACCTGCCCAGCCCCCTGGAAGCTGCATTGTTGTTGCTGCCGTGCGCTGTGCTTCAGCAATTTGCGTCAAATTTCGAGTTTAAGTGTCAATTACAACAAGCAAAACAACGTGAACACTTTCGACGGCTGCTGCTGCAGTGCTTCTACACCTGTCAGACCCACACATATACACACACACACCTGCACCCACACACATAACAAACACCCGCACATACCACATGTGCATTGTCCTCTGTCAACGTTCGTCAAGCTGTCAGCTTTTGCTTTTCATTTCATTTTCTTTCATTCCGTTTTATGATATCCTGTAGACAACATAATACTATTTAAGGGCCTGCCCAACTCTAAGAGCTGCATGCACCTACACCAAGGCACACTTTATTACTTTTTCCTGGATGTTTTTATGCAAACAAATTTCCTCCACTTGGAAGTCGTTTCGGCGCAACAGAAGACTTTGGTAAACAATTACGATTTGTAAATTTATCAGCAGTTGATCAGGACAAACAGCTACTACTTATAACAGGGTATCTGCCAGTCTATCATTCAAAGTGCTTGTCTGTTTTATTTTCACTTTGATTTCGCTTGGCTTTTACTTTAGTTTTTCCTTGGCGCTTGCCTCGTTTCTAACAAAAATATTTGTGCCTAGGATGCTGCCCGCCCTGACAATATGTGTGTGTGCTTGTGTGTGTGTGAGTGTGTGGGTGGCTGTGTGTATGAATGTCTGTGTGTGTGTTAAAACTTGACTTGCCTTCAACGTGGCTGCTGCTGCTGCTGTCGCAGTTGCCTCTTGACGGCGACGTCGACGACGACTTTTGACTTTCTGCGTTGGCATTTTGACACAGTTGATTACAGCGCCACCTAGCGACCGCACGCAACAAAGCGGGGGCTTTTATGCATGATTCTGTGTGTGTGTGTGTCTGTGTGTGTGTGTGTGAGGTTCAGGGGGCTTAAAGGGCAGGGCTTTTGGCAATATTTATGCAAATGGGGCACGGAGGACGCGCCACGCGCAGCTCAAGCGGCTGCACAAAGTTTGTCATTCATTTTGGGATGCACATGCACACATACGCACACACACACACACAGACACAGACACACACATAAGCACACACATAAGCACACACATACTCAACATAGCACGACACTTGTGCGCTTATTAATTGCATTCCACAATTTATGCATTCCATTTAAATTATTTGTTCTGCGATTGTGAATTTTGTAAAAGCAGAAGCTGGACTTAAGAGAGACCCGAGAGGCTGACCTCAATATATACGAGCACATTTATTTATTAGACCAACGAGACTGATATGAATATTAAATGTTGCATATTTGCAGGCGCTTCAAATGGGTCACAACATTAAACTATGACATAGTTATTCGAAAGAGTTGGCTACGAAAACTTTTGAAATTGTTTTTTGGTATGTCACTAATTAAACTTCTTTTAAAAGCAAAATATTTGAAAAACAGACATTGGAGTCTTAAGTCATCTTAAGTCAACTAGCTACGTTCTAAAACATTTTCCAGGGTATTAATAATTGGTTATGCAGAAGTTTCTCGTATAGATATGTTCATAATTCATGTCAGTCTGTCTCTTTCTTAGCAAACATTTCGCTCAGCCATTAAATCTATCTTTATAAGGCTTTGTATAGACTAGTCTTCAAACAGTTCGTGTAGGAGTCCGACGTATCGGTTAACTATATAGCATTATAGCTGTTCAGCAATTGTTCGGATGAGAAAATAAAGCTACTGCACGAAAACTTTTTTGTTGTAAAGGGAATCTAGACCAAGCCTAGCTTCTTTTACTAACAACAAACTTCTTGCATATCAGCAAAATCTTATCAACATCAAACTGCAATATCACATAGATCTACTGGAGGAATACAGCTTGACGCTTGCAATTCGCAACCGGTTAAAGCTTCGACAGGGGGGGACAAATAATTTGTAATGCTAGAGTCGACAAACTATAAGAGCGAATCTCCTAGGTTTTAAGAGCTAGATATACCAAATTTGAAGGGTAGCTTCTAGAATAGTATATAGTAAACAATTATCTTCTTTCATTTAATATCCCAGTTCATTTGGTTTCCCCTAGTCGAGCACTTTCGACTAGAGCACATTTAACTTGTTTTTTGCTGTTTATGTCTTGTTGCTTGTTGGTTTTTATATAAATATATAAAAGCAAATAAACTAAACCCAAATTGACCTCGAACCGGCCAGCTTAATACAAAGTCTCGTCCTACTATATTATATGGATTTTGTGAAAACAATTGGTCGTAAATAAGGCTTTTGAACAAAAGCACTTCGAGGGATGCTTAAACTTCTTCTTGCCTTCACCTTGTTTATTTTGTTAACTAAATATTTTCCATCGACACCAGTGAATAGCACTTGAAATGTTTCTAAACATTCCTGAGCTTATATTTGATAATTAAAATGCACTTTAAAGTCCAAGTTGAAGAAGCTTTCAGCTGAGGGAAACACACACTTTAAGTGGTCGGCATGACGTATACTTAATTTCAGCTGCTACGGCTTAGGCATTCAGGTGGCCGCACACACACACACACACACACACACACACACACACAGACACAGCACACAGTGAGACACCCACCTGCCACACAAGGGGCCAAATGTGGGGCAATGGGGCGTGGCCTGACCTCAGTGCCCAGGCGAATGGAGCCAAAGAAGAGACGCAGAGCAGAAGCAGCTGCTTCTGCTCACCAAAAATATTTGGTCTAAAAGCAACTACTTGAAACCGAGCTACAAAAAATATTTATGCGCCACGTCTTCTAGTTTTTCTCACATGTGTGTGCGTATTTGTGTGTGTGTGTGCGTGTGTGTATGTGTGTGTGTGTGCTTGTGCGTGTGAGCTGTTGCAATCTAAACATTCCAGAGGACAGCGTGGACATAGGTGCGTGTGCGTGTGTTTGTGTGTGCGTATGTGCGTGTGTATGTGCTTATACGTGTGTGTGTACGTGTGAGTGCGTGTGTGTATGTGTGTCTGTGCGTAATTTGAGCATCTGCACGTACGCAGCTCAAGTTGCAGGAACCAGCAATTAAATAGAAAAATTTCACAAGCTGATGAAAAGGAAATGACCACAAATTGCCGTCGCTATGTGCACACACACACACACACACACACACACTCGCGCACAACAAACGATTTAACGTATTTAATTTCTGACACACACACACACACACTCACACATAGATACAGCTGGCATAACTGTTTGGATTCTAACGAGAGGCCGGTTTCCTAACCATTTCTAAAATGGCGTGCCTGGAAAAGTTCAGCAAACCCTAACAACAACAATCGCATATGCTGCGCTCTATCACACACACACACACACACGCACACACATATGCTCTCTCTCGCTCTCTCTCGCTCTCTCTCTCTCTTCCTCTCGCTCTGTCACACTGTTTTGCGTGTGTTTGCCTGTTAGAAAATAATTAAAACTTTTCGTGATTTCGTGCCAGTAGCTGCGATTTTTCTCAATTTAAAATGAATTTCGGGCAACAACAACAGCAAATGCGCACAAGTCAGAGCTAATCTTGAAGTGATGAACGCGCAGATACCCTGTACAGTCGGAATGTTCTACTATAACTTTTGGATGCCATAGGTAGAATCCGTCGTAAATCAAGCTTTGCCATAAGTTGGAAGTTAGCTGTTGTTGCTTGTTCGACATATTGAATAGTTACAGGGTATGACAGCAACAAATGCAGCTGCCGGCGTTGCTTTAAGGCATATGTACACGACTGTGTGTGTGGGTGTGGGTGTGTGTGTGTGTGTGGGTGTGGGTGCCAATACCTTTCACCTACAGCTGCACCCTTGACCGGCCAACCCCCTGAACAGCGCCCCAAGCCGCCCGCACACAACGCTCAGTTTTGATTAGTTATTGTTGTTGTCATTGTTGTTGTTGTCGTTGTTGTTGTTGTTGTTGTTTTTGTTGTTGCTGACACTGTTTACAACATTCGTGCAGTTTTTGATTAGCAGCAATTTTGTTGTTGCTGCTTTGGTTCGAATAATCGACGCGCTTTCAAAACGCTTCCGCAACGTTTTCGCCTTAATTCTTTTTATACCCTGAACCCATTAAAAATGGGTAAAAGGGGTATTATGTTTTTGTGCAAAATCCAAATGTATGTAACAGGCAGAAGGAAGCATCTCCGACCCCATAAAGTATATATATTCTTGATCAGCATTAATAACCGAGTCGATCTAGCCATGTCCGTCTGTCTGTCCGTCCGTCCGTCCGTCCGTCCGTCCGTCCGTCCGTCCGTCCGTATGTATGAACGCAAGGATCTCAGAACCTTTAAGAGCTAGAGACTTGAAATTTTAAATGTAGGTGCTCCTAGTTCCTACGCAGATCGAGTTTGTTTCCGATAATCGATAACTTGCCCCGTTTCCAAGTAATCGATAAAAATGTATATCGACATCCTGTTTTTTAAGCAATTTTGGTAAATAATAAGAGCTAGAGTTACCAAACTTGACATGTAGCTTCTAGAAAAGTATATATATATCGATTATCTTTAATTTTATACCTATCGCCACCTCCCCGCTACTCTCTATCTATAAGCGCGCGCTGCATTTGGTGTTGGAATATGAGGGTTCAGGGTATCCCCTAGTCGGGAGCTCCCGACTAGAACCTCTTACTTGTTTTTTTTTTTTGTGCCAATTTCAATTTATTTATTGATTGTGCGTGTGTGTGTGTGTGTGTGTGTGCGTGTGTGTGTGTTTGACCTTAAAACTCCCCCAAATTAAAAACTTTGCACGCACAAAAGCCCAAAGGCTTTTTAGAAAAGAAAATCAAATCCAAATTTTCCTCCGTTTTTTGTGTCGCACGGTTTTTTTTTTTAAATTTTTTTTTTTTTTGTTTGCTCTAGCCAAAAAGCGACGCCGACGTCGCAGTCGACGCCGCCCACCGCAAAGCGGCATTGTCTATAAATAAAATCGTATAATACGAAATAAATGCGTTCAAAATCAAATTGAAATCAAACTTTTTTTTTTTATCAGCAACTCACGTATTCAAGTAAATCAAAATATACAAACTTAAGTTCACGTTATTTTTCTTGTTGTTGATTATGCTCGAGATATTATAAATTCCATGGGCTTCTGTTGTGATTTATTGATATGGCTGCAGCTGCCCCGCGCAGCTAAATTGCAACTTGTTGCACCAACAGATGGAAAAGCCACAAAACGTCGCGCTCTGGCTGGGCAAATACACTCAGATATACATATGTATATATATATATATGTATTTGTTGACGGAGTGCATTTATATACCCTTGTAGAGGGTATTATAATTTTGTCATGAAATGTGTAACGCATAGAAGGAGACATTTTCGATTCCATTAAGTATATATAAGTATTCTAAATCAGCATCCGAGTTGCTATAGCCTAGTCCGTCTGTCCCGCCGTCCGCCCGTCTGTCAGTTTCTATGCGAACAAATCTCTTAGCTTAAAACAAGACGAAATAATCGGCCCGATTAACGGAATAATCGTTCGACAAATGAGTTTTTTGTATGGCAACGATATTTACATCAAACTCTGCATTCACGAGCTATTCTCGCATATCATATTTACAAGCGTATTAAATCTTCGGCGTGCGAAAGTAATTCTTAGTTTTTTTCTATTTTTCTCTTGTTCTACTTTAACCAGCATATTCGTAAACGTTTTACTTGCGGTTGCAAGTCCCTTCTGCCTCTCTCTCTCGCTCTCTCTTTCTCTCTCTCTCCCTTTCTTTCCATCTCTCCCTCTAGAATGAAATTATGAAATTTCCTGAACAATGTATATGACCTCTGCAAGTGCACAAATACCAGAGCTCAAGGTTATATCTGCAAAAATACATATTCTTATTCTTTATTTTGAAAGGAACGAGCGAAGTTATCAAAAAAAAAGAAGCTATATTCCGAAGATGAATCTATTATACGACAGTTTACATACCGAAATGGGTGTGACCAGCTGCAAGTTCCAAGAAATGCTCAAAACCCAAAATATCGTTGAAGATAATTTATGATTTCTTGAAAACGAGACCAGTTTTTGAAAATATCATGTGTGCCTCAGTTAAACCCCACTTTTGTCACTTTCAATAGGCAAAGGGTGGATACAAAAAAAAAAAAAAAAAAACAAATTCGTAACGCACAGATTTTGGATTTTTGGGTTTTACCAGGCAGAGGCAGAGATCCACGTCAAGTTGTGAGCAATTATTTTAGCTGGCTCTCGATTTGTTTGGCAATTTATTGCGACAGTTTTATGACACTCTGCAGGCCAAAAAGATAGGGCTAATTCAAGGGGAGGCGGGGGTATACACTGTAACAATTGACACGCGCCTAAAATAAAAATGTATCTCGGCTGTCGAGTTGGGCTCTGAGGCCCTTTGGCTGTGTCCTTCGACAACGAAACTCCTACATACATATATCGTTGACGATTTATCAATAGATATATGTACACTTTATATATGTGTGTATATATATATGTGTGTGTATACGCGTGTGCGTATATGTTGCGCGTGGGCCTATAAAATGGCTAAAACGACAGCAACAACAACAAGAACTAGCAAGCATTTGCTTTTTAGCCGCTTGATCGTTTGTCGGCCCATTTACAATGTGTTTGATTTCGTTTGCCAATTCTTGACTTGTTCTTGTTAACACCCTGTAGCCATGAAATAGTCGGCAAAGGGCATGCTATGTATGCATGACAAAAGTTGCGATTCTGCAACAAAATGCATCCCATTCTATTTGAAAGCTTGGTATGTGAGCTCCCGTACACCCCATGCACCATTTCAATATAAGGAAAATGAAATATGGAAAGTTTAAACATTTCAAGAAAAAAGAGTATCCTGCTTTTGCGTCAATGAACAGCCCTGTCATTGCGATTGTGTGCAGGGTATCAACTAGTCTATCACTCGCAATTGGCTACTTGTTCATTATAGTGCCATGTCACCCATAGAAGATCACACCGTACCGCATGCCCCGCCCGATTGGTCTGCTAAATTGGCCCTCGAACATAATCAGCAGCGAGCAGCGACAAATGATCGCTGACCAACTTTAGATGTCTGTACCTCTGCTATATGGCGCATACATATGTTTGATTCCCCAGTGCCAACTGTGTCAGCAGTGTTTAAGCAGATGCATTTCTAATTTACTATAGGTATGTGTGTGTGCGTGTGTGTGTGTGTGTGTGTGTGTGTTTGTGCACTAAATAGTTCTATTTGAATTAAACTTAAGCCAAAACATTCCAGTCAAGGTGATGCTAACATTGATCTTAGATGTTCACAGCGTGTGTGTGTGTGAGTATGTGAGTGTGTGTGCTTTTTGTTAAACAACTTATACTCATTCAGGGAGGCAATAGTTCTCTTGGGTCTTCATTGTAAAATCAATAATTCCATATTCCATTAAAGACGGAAAATACGCTGTCAATAAAGAATTAACTCCTCATTCGACAATTCCGTTCTCTCTCCCTCTCCCTGTACCTCTTGCTCTCTCTTTCAATCCCTCTCCCTCTCTCTCTCACACTCTCACTCTCTGCCTTGATCTTTACGCCTCTGTCTCTATCTCTGTTTCTTTGTTATTTCTCTGTTTGTTTTTATCTATCTTTCTCTTTCTTTTATGTCTTTCTCTGTCTGTGTTTCTTTCCCTCTCTCTTTTTCTCCCTCGCTCTCGCTCTGTCTCTTGTTTTATTATTCATTTTCTAAGGCATTCTCTTCCCCACTTTCCATTTTAATTTTAATAGCTCACTCTCGCTCTCGCTATCTCTCTCCCTCTCCCTCTTCCTTTCTCTCTCTGTTATTTTATTCATGTTTCTTTTTTCACCTTCTTCTTCTTTTTTTCCTTTTCTAATTTATCTTCTTAAATAAATTAACCCACATGAAATATCTGTAATACTCTTATTTCTAGATACTGTTACCATGATTATCTTTATTTTTTCGTGTCTCCTCCCACCCCCGCGCTCTCCCCTCACCATCCCTCACCCAAGCGAGTGGAAAAAGAAAATATATATAATTTCTTAATTGGTTTATCACCTCACGTGATTCGGATATGTGTGCTGGACCCAACCGCCTGGGAGTTCAGCTTATTTGATTATCCTGCACTAGCCGCTACACCTCGCCGACCCCCCTCCCACACCACGCCCACCACTCTTCCGCCCACCTTTTGCTGTTTTCCCATGCTCTGGCCACCACACCCGCCCCTTATCGCTGGGCAGCACAGTTAAATCTCTTGGCGAATTCGCTGCAGCAAGTTGCAATATTTTCATTTCATTTAAACACAGGCAGACACACATAGACACACACACGAGTGTGTGTGTGTTAATTTGATTTCCCCAAACTAAAATGTGCGACATGTCACCTCCTCCTCTTCCTCCTCCCCACCCTTTGCCAGGCTGCTGAGCGCCCTTTATCTGGTATTTTATGCAGCCCCGCAAAGCCGCATCGAGCCATTAAATATGCAGAGTTGCCACAGTTTAAAAAACCCCAATGTAAATTAAACAATTCAATACAAAGTGCACGAACTCTTGACAGTTCAATATGGACTCTACGTATGTACGAAGTGGATGCACTCATGGGCTCGGCATAAAGAGAACAATACATGGAATAGATTTATGGGATTTCGAGGGTTTTTCATAAATTGATTTGAAAATATTTCGCCTATGCGTCATAGAGAAAACAAAGTATTCAGTGCAAAATTAAACCAAAGTGTGTACATTTTGAGAAATTTCGGCATGGAATGTTGAGCCTGGAGAAGCTTCAAGCATCCATTCCATTTTAAACGTTTGCTTCCTGCCCAGTTTGGTTAAGAGATCGATTCAAATCTATTCTAATTATTAATTAAATGATGCCAAACAGAAAACGTTCTATTGAAAATTAAGAGAAATGCAATGGGCTTGAGCTCCAACCTAGGAAAGCCCAGGTTGACGTACATAACTTTAGGGCGTGGTAAGGAACCGAACCGAACCGAAAACGATTGTTGGGAGTTGCCGCCACGATGTTAATACAAGGCATTTTTGCTCTGCAGCAGTTAATAAATTATGTAAGCAAAATAAAAGCTAGCTAAAATATATGTATATATATACATGCGATATAGTCGGGATAGCTGCTGTGCGGGGCAACCCATTTGAGCCCTTTAAATATGCATTTCCTCACTTATCTTAACTTAACCCTTTGATGTTTAACTTTTCACTTTTTGCCCTCTGTCGCTTCCCTGTTTTCCCCCCATTTTCGCTGCGTTTTTATGTTAAATAGATTTTTTGCTTGAGCAGGAACCCCAAAAAAAAAAAAACATGCTAAAAAACTATATAAAAATGTATGCGCAAAAAAAGACGCTCGCACATAAAAAAAAAAGAAGAAAACTCGACGGCAAATAAAAATAGAAAAGTGTAAAAATGCAGGCACTGCAATGAATGCAGCTGGCCGTGCGACTTCGACTTGCAACAGCAGCAACCACAACAACAACAACAACAACAACCACAACGACAACAACAACAACAAACACTAAAACAACAAGAACAACAAGACGGCCATAAAATTAAAAATAAAACTTACATAAATTTAGAAGCGACGTCGGCGTCGTCGCAGCGTTGTTTGTCGCACTGCTCCCAAAATGCTTTTTATTTTTGGACAAACAGCAACAACCACAACAACAGCTGTCACAGCTGCAACAGCAACAACAACAACAACAACAACAACAACAATTGCACTTGCAACTCGCTTCGTATTGACTTTGAATTTGAAAGTAGAAGCACGAATTGGCTGTGCTTAGCTTAACGGCTTAAACTGCTTAACAGCTTAAACAGCTTAAATGCCTGCCCCAGGAGTTGGGACTCCAGCCGCAGTTCATAAGCATTTATATAGGTACATCTATATATATATGTATATGTATATGTATATATATGTGTATATGTACTACCTACCTTCATGCATATATTCTATAGGCAACTCGGCCCAGTTAGATGCTCAAACAACTTGTCGTTGCCTTTGCCATTGACACAGCCACAGCAACAACGACAAGTGTGAGAGACTAGCAAATACCCTATATTCATCGTCGAGTTGCCTTTGCAAGGTAACGAACTTCTTTTTATGACTGAGGCCCGCAACGTATCAAATGAATTATATGAACTGTCGGACAGTCAGCCTGTCAGTTAGTCAGTCAGTTAGTCATTTAGTCGGTTGGTCAGTCAGTCAGTCAGCCACTCAGTCAATCGATCAGTCAGACAGTCAATTGGTCAATCAGTTAATCAGTCAATCAGTCAGTTATTCAGTCAGTCAGTTAGTCAGTTGGTCAGTTAGTCGGTTAATCTGTCAAACAGTCAATCAGTCAATCAGTCAGTCAGTCAATCAGTCAGTCAGTCAGTCTGTTAGTCAGTTGGTCAGTTGGTCAGTCGTTCAGTCTGTCAGTCAATCAGTCACCCAGTTAGTCAATCAGTCAGTCAGTTAGTCAGTCAGTCAGTCAGGACAATTAGTTTTATATATAGAGATAGATTTACAGTTGAAAAAGCAAAATTTGGAGTTTAAGCAGATAGACAAACTCACAAACACACATGCGGTCAGACCCGCACACCCAGCCGATACACCCTTTTCAACCATTTTCAATGGGTTCTGGGCATTAAAAGAGGAACAACAACAACGAGCATCGCGGCTGCTATTAACAAAAAAAAAAAAAAAAGGGAGGAAGAAGAGTCGGCACTTGTCGCCATGGCCAAAATAAGTAGATTGGGAGTTGGGGCTCAGCTGCTGCAAACTCTGGCATCTGCTTGTGCGGGTGCCTATAAGTGTGCGTGTGTGTGCGTGCGTGCTTGTGTGTCTGTGTGTGTGCGAGGCTTTTGCTGCCACTGAATGCTACTCTAAAATTCCAGGCACATACACACCCTAAGCAGTTGGCAGCGACGATGTGAACGAAAAGACAAGCAAAGACTCTAGCGACTCATAAAAATTGTGCGAGCGGGGCTTGTTATACCCTAGAAATGCGCAAAATGTGCCAGAGGGCATACCAAACGGGTATATCGACAACAGTTTGTTAAGCCCAGCAAAATTATTTAATTTATTAAATATCTCGAGCTCATATTTGTTAGCTTTCTGTTTTTAATATTAAAAAATAAAAGCCATCTATATAGACACAATTTCCCTTGCAAATAATAATTATTTCGTAAATTTTATTGTTATTTAATTATTTAGCTTTAATTTCCACACAGATTTCTTTGCCAGGGTATCGCAAAATAGTTGAACAGGCGCACCTAAAGGCCAAGTTCCTACTTATTATTGTTGCTTCTTGTCGCTAAATGAGGGCGGGGATGGGTGCGGGTAAGGGGTTAGTTGGGACTTGACTCGCATATTTGGATTCGTTGGTGCAGCTCCAGCTGCGCGGAGCGCGGAGCGCAAATTAAATACAGGAAGTTTGCAAAAGCGAATGTATGAAGCAAGGCAACAGAGCATAATAATAGAAATGAGAAGCGCAGAGGAGGCCGCAGCTCGCAGCTGTTTGGAGAATTCGCAACAAGACGAAGAGGAGGGAAGTGAGTGAGACAGAAGGCAACATTTGGCAAATGTTGTTACAGTGTTTGGCGTTTGCGGCGCAACAAATTTGCACACAAAGAGACTTTTATACGCAATGCCAGTGCTCGTGGGTGTGTGTGTGTGCGGGGGTGTGTGTGTGTGTGTGCGTGCGGAACACTGAAAATGTTTATGAGCACTTTAGCCGGCCACTGTCCGCTGTTATGTGCGCTCCCTGGCCGGCCATCATCAACATCGTTCACGTTTACGATGCGCCCCGCGGCGGGCTGTTGCTTTCTTTCCAGGCTGTTGCTGATGGCCAACCGCCAACCGAACCGAACCGAACCGAGCCCAGCCCAAGCAACCAAGGCATCCATTATCCTAGTTCCTGTCGAACATCCAAAACCGCCGCCTGTTTTGGCCCCGGTCCAGGCGGCACTGCTCTTGGGGCTTTCGCTTCTTCTTTATTATTGTCAATGATTTGCTTTTGGGCTCATAAAATTGCAAGCAAATTGAATTCTTTCATGCTCGTCCTTTTGTTGCCCCTTTTGTTCTAATATTTGTTGCTCTTAATACCCCTGAATGGGTCTAAAAAGGGTGTGTTGGCTATGTGAAAATACGTCAAACAGGCAGACAGCTACGAACTAGATGACGGAAGGACAGAGAGGCTTTATTTAGTTATCGATAACTCGAAATCGATTAAAAAATAAGCATTCTATTTCTTACGAGCTAGAGCTTATGAGCTAGACACCCCAAGTACTGTATAAGGACTCTCGTATAGTAAGTTTACGCTAATCAGAATACTTCACTTTTACGTAGCCCCAGTTTCACCCAAAATTGAAGGAAACTCATCTCGTTTTTCAAGCAAAGACGTGAGTTTCACTTTGATATAAGCCCACTTCTGCTTGTCAAATTCAAGACCTGAAAATTTGATAAAGTTCGAACTGTAAACACCAAAGTTAATCAAGAATGCATTACCCAATATATAGTCTGGGGCAGAGGGAAGAAGAAGCACAGCCGCTATGTGTATGTGTGTGTACATGTGTGCTCTTATGTATTGTGTAAGCTAGAATAGAATTTCTATGCATCGCCTAGTCGAGACACCCGAGCACGTGAACACGTGACGTATACTTAATTTTGTAATTCACATCGCGTATACGCCTAGTTGCACGCCGCAACCAAAGATCAAAACAGCCCGTTAAAGGAGAGTGACAGGGTTAGGTGTGGCTCGAACAAATTTTGATTGTATTTGATTATTCAGGCCGCCTAACCAGAGTCAAGATCAGGCCTATTGACCTGCTGAAGTGTTAATCTAGTTGGTAGATAAGTTGTGCATGGAATAAATTACATCAACAGGTAGACGAACTTTCATTTTGGCCGTATTCGAAATGCGTTCTCAATACATTCTGCTCCAGAAAGCTTTTATCAATTAATATATAAAAGCAGAAAATGGGCCAACAATTTCCATAATATCGGATTAATGCAAAAATGCATTTGCCAGAGTCTGAGAGAGAAGCAGATTCAATCAACGTAAACTTAATGCTTTCTTGGATAAGAGCATGGATTACAAGAAATTAAACTCTAAGCTCGTCTGCGATTCGAACTAAAAGCCGTTAAATGGAAAAGAAAATAAACTCTTAGCCAATTTTAATTAGAGATTAAACTTAAACATCAACAGCGAACAGAAAATTAAAAGCAGAGCTGCTTTGGAGTAAAAAATTAAAGAAGTTTAATTGTAAACTTGCGTAAGGCTCTTAATAAAGATCAAACATGCTTGAAAGGGAAAGAGAAGCAAAAGTTATCTAGTCGGAAGTGCCCGACTAACAGATACCCCCGATTCAAAATACACTCGATACTTCTATAAATAAAAACCCCTAACGCGCAACGGCTGTGCTTCTTCTTTCTTTTGGCCCAGACTATGCTTTGGGAAATGCATTCTCAATTAACTTCGGTATTCATGGTCCGATCTCTATTTTCAGGGCTTGAATATGACAATCAAATGTGCGTAAATACCAAAGCGCAAAGCTTTACCATCAATAGTGAGCGATGTTCTTTTCCAATTTTGGGATGAGCTGGGGAATGTCCAAGAAATGAAAAAAATTGTATCATTTTTGTATGCTCTTCAAGCACCTGCATACCACATTTGATAAAAAAAAAACTCTTTTAGTTTTCGAGTTATGCCTAAGAAACGATGTTAGTCAAAGGTATATAGGCTTGTTATTATAAAAATGTGTGTAGATATCGGAAGAATATGAATATGGCAAACGTGTTCTGCGTTTGATGTAGAAGAGGATGGTCGGATAAATCGACTCACTTCTTCTTCCTAATCAGGAATATATATACCTTATATTTAATAGGATCAAAGTTGCTACCTTCTCTTACATACGAATACAATATACCTCTTGCACTCAATTTCAATGGGTACAAAACTGTCTGAATGGAGTATTAATTAAATTCAATTAAATGAAATGCGTTTCTTTAGTTAAGATAAGATAAATTTGATGTAATCAATTACTTACCTGAGTTAAGTTCGTAGTTGGTGCATATGTACTTAATTACGATTTATACCACATACAGATTGCAATTTGGTTAGGTAAGTATTACCAGCTATTATAATTATTATTATAATTATTATAATTAATTATTAGCAAGTTTTGATAAGCATTACGAAAACGAAAGATAGTTCTGCTTGCGCTGATATATGCATACGTACACATATAAATATTTACAAAAATATATATATATATAAATGCATATGTATATATATATATGGATATATATATACATGGAACATATACATATGTCGCATATAGCTGGATATTGGTCTTGAATTTCTCGCGCTTTTGCTTTAATTTAGTAAGTTTTCACTTTGACTTTGGCTTGCAATGTGGGCAACATAATCAACAGGATTATCAACATCATCATCATCATTTCCATTATCATTATCATCGTATTAGATGATTATCATAATAATTAGGAATATTTTCTGCACGTCACTTTGAGGCGAACAAACAAAAAAAAATTGAAAAAAAAAATGTATATTTATGTTGAAAATACGCGCGCTATATTGGGTGCCCAGACACACACGCACACACACACACACACTCAGGCACACCTGCACACTCACGCCCACACACTCGCACTCAGACACACACACACACACACACACACACTCAGACTGGGCACACATTAGATAGACACGTGCGCGTACGCGTTCGCGTTCGCGTTCGCGGGATTCGTTTTCATTTTTTTTTCTTAGCGACTTGAATGGGTTTTGAGTGTATTCGCATTGTATTCGCGACGCGTTCATTTAGTTCACGTTTTATTCGAAATTATTCAATTATCATTTATTGGCGCATTACTCGCTGCTGTCGCTGCTGCTGCTGCTGCTGCGAATTCCCTTTGGATTCTAAATACTTCAGCTCCTGCTGTGGGCCCCCTGAACATTTCCAGCTCATTGAACGCGTTTAGCTCGAGCTGGAACTGGAGCTGGAGCTGGAACAGGTTCTGATCCTTTTGGGTTTTTACCTTTTTGGGTTTTTATATACATATATTGTGTTTGTTTCTGGGAGTGGGAATGCCTCGTTTGCGACGGCTTTTTGTAATGCTGCAATGGCAACGGAAAGTAAAAAGGAAACGGAAATTTTTTATCGGCTTTTCAATAAATTTGCAACAAAATGAGGCAAATTGTGCACACGGCCAGCATTTCCTTGCGTGTGTGTGTGTGTGTGTGTGTGTGTGTTAGTTATAAATGTGTATATATATTATAATATATATATATTGATATGTGTTTATTTAAGCAGATATTTGCCATCCCTCTTCGCCATAATTAAACGAATTTTATTATTTTGTATTATAATTAGCGTGCGTTTTATCTATATCCCTGTAGATGGATCCCATTAAGATTAGATATATATATATATATATATTCTTGATTCATCTCTGTTTGTTTTTTTTCTTTTTTTGTGCAAGCTAGCCTCGCAGTTGAAAAGTTAGCAGAGTTCTATATCATCTAGCTTTATGGAAGGCATCATTCCAAAAATAAGATATTGGCTTTCTATAATCTCCTCAATTCGCTAATCTCTTCTCCTCTCCCCTCTCCTCTGTCTCTCTCTCTCTCTCTCTCTCTCTTGCAATTTAAATTGGACTTCTTTATTCTATAAAGAAACAATCGTCGTCAATAAGGGTCCTTCATTTCTTCTTTCTTGTTTCTTTTTTGCTTTCAAGTTGTTTATTTTTTCCCTCGGCTCGCATTTTCAATTTCTTTCGTTTTTCATTGAGTGCCTAGCTCTTCTTCTTATTTGCTATTTATTTGTTCTCCATTGCACTCGACTGTCCCAATTGCCAATTGTACTTAATGTTTGCTTCCAGATTTTAATATACTTTTATCTTTGCTTAAAGAGGGTTGGCGGGATATAATATATATATATATATATATATATATATATATATATATATATATATCTGTATTTATTGGCAAGCCTCGTTTCTTCACATTCTTTAAAGAATTTATTTGCTACATTTGGGGAAATGTGTGAAAGATAGAGAAATGAAGAACCTAAGAGCCTTTCTGGCCTATATTCACAAAGAAAAACGGATATGTTAGTTTTCTGCTATATCTGTCTTCCCATCCACCCCCGATCCATCTATTCGCCGAATGTTTGCAGAGTTTAAAGCTGGGGAATTGCAACTTAAGACATGTACTATATCTATAGATTAAATCCTTATTGCCGAGTACTGCCTAGTCCGTTAGACCTGACTTTCCAGGCAGTTCTTACATGTATTTTTTAAGTCTTCTTTGCATCGCTTTCTTAAACTTTCAACTGGCAACTGCTCTTACTCCCTGCCAACATCACACTCTTTGTCTCACTCACACTCCCCTTCTCTTTCTCTAAACTTTTTGCTTTGCATTGACTTTCTTAGATGCCGTCGTTTTCTGTGCCTCACCTTTCCACCCACTTAACTGTCTCTCTCTTTCTCTTACACTGTTTCCATTGCTTTTTAATTTGTGTCTTCCTTTTAACTCTCTCCCCCTGTCTCTCTCTCTCCCTACATTAGTATTTATCTCTTTTCTCATTTATTTTACTGTCTCCATCTATACTGCATGTCTGCCATGTTTCACGTGGTTTACTTTCCTCACATTCTTTATATTTTTGAATTTGCTTTGCGCCCTATTCGTAAACGTTTCATAAGCGAGCGTATATATATATGCTTAGATCTCTGTCAGCTCTGTTATATATTGAGTTCTTTAATTTTCCTTCCTTCTCGCCGACTGTCCCTTCTTATTTCTCTTTGCTTTTAATTTTCGAAAGATCCTTTAATTTCCTTCTTGAATGTCGCTGCTTTTAGTTTACTTTGACTATTCTCATTTCGTTTTCCCTCTACTCGCCTCTTTCTAAGTCGCAACTAGCACTCGTACTTTGCATTTAGTTGGCAAACTGCCCCCCTCTGGTCGCTGCCCCTTGCCCTTTCATCTTGTGTATTGCAGACCTTCCGCTCGCCGCGCGAGCCCCGTCTCGTCGCCTACATCCTTTTACTTAATGTTTTTCAGAAGGCTTTTAAACTTGTCATGCATATTGATATAAGTAAGTAGAATTCGCCCTGCAGACTTGACGCTGTCAGCATATTCAAGCCAACCACCCCACACCCCCCACATCGCACCCTAGAACACCCAAGCCCACCCACGCCCATTCAATTCTCAGTGCCGAATTTGCACACTCAACGAGAAATTCTCTTATTTCGCTACGGTTGAGAATTCGTATCGTAATTTAAGTGAATTTGAGCAGCAGCCGCACGACGTCAGGCGGCGCTTTGACTTCATATTGACTTTTGTCTTTTATATTCGGAAGTCTTCTGCTTCTTATATTTTATATACTCTGTGCCCCAACACACAAAGAAAGAACTGTATATTGTCTGATTGGATGCATGCTAGAAACTAGAAACTCTAAGCGTCGGATATACATATAATGATGGTCGTGTAAGCCCGTCCTGGTCTCAGCCTTAATGTATATTTCTGATGAACATTTAACTGTGACTGCAAAACTATGAAAGTTAAAGTCTATGCAAGACCGCAAAACTGTGCGAAAAATATATCTTGCTAGAAATATATATTTCCCCCGCCCACTTCTGTGTTCGGTTTAGGGGGCAAGAGATCAACAGCCATATATGTATAATATATTATAGATTATATTAAAAATCAAATTACATACAAATATTTTTCAAACGATGAAGACGTAAGATAACTGTTTGACAAGGTATTTAGCTTGAGCTTTGGGGCAACAGTTTCAAAGTTTAGCAGTCACAGCTTCAGAGTGACCGTCTCGGAGTCACAGTTTTGGAGTGAGAGCCTAAGAGTAACCATTTCAAAATCACAGTTTTATAATAACCATTTCAGGGTCACCATTTTGGATTAACCACTTCAGAGTCACAGTTTCTAAGATACCTTTTCAAAGTCACAGTTTTGGAGTACCCATTTCAAAGTCACAGTTTTGAAGTGACCATTTTAGAGACAGTTTCAAAGCATATTTTTTGGACGCTGCGAGTTGCACAATGTTGGTGGCATGAGCCGAGAGTTAAACAACTTTTGATTGGAAGAGCGGCAAGAGTGTTCGAGAGTCGGGCGTGTTCGACTGGAGGTTACACTACAGCGCAACTTAAATTTTGGGAAAAATGGACTTGAACTGGGCGGATGGGAATGCAGGCCGACGATCGGACAGACAGACACAGCTAGATCGAATATACATATACATATACGGACTGGCATGGAAGATGCCCATTTCTGCCTGTTACACACACAGGCACCAAACCTAAATACCCTTGATTTGCAGCATTGTCAATGGGAACAGGGTATGCAAAAGAAAGCAGGAAATAGAAGCCTTGCGCCGGGCTTTTGTCTCAAGCTGTCTCTTTGCAACAAAATGGCGAACTTGACGAATGCCCGACTCACACACACGCACACACACACACACGCAGAATTCAAGGACATTTGTCAATGCGCAAAATACTAGATATAAGCAAATAGAGTCTGCCCTAAGCGCAACCGAAACCAAAACCAAAACCAAATTACACATTAAAACAACATTTGATGAAGCATTTCGAAAAGCCAACAACAAGAATTCACATATGAAAGTCATAAAAGTAAAAACACACACACACACACACACACACACACACAGACACGCACTTGAGCATTACGCCTATGGCTAGTGTATAGAGTCTGGATTCCTGCAGTGTTATGAATATGAAAATGATTTTTAACGAGGCGACACGTCGAGAAACTTGTCTACAAGTAAAAATGTATCTAAGATACAGCTGCAAAATTTTGGACGCTCTCGAAACGGCTTTTTGGATTTACGTCACAACCGTTTTATGGCTCTTTAAATACTAATTAAAGACAAATCACAAAAAAACAAAATAAAAAAAAACAATAAATAAATATCAAACAAAATATTTGCGTGTGTGTTGTTTTTATTCTCATTCAAATTCAAATATCTAATACAAGGTGGCCGCCAAAATATTGAATAGAGTTTTGAAGTGGGGGGCGCGACGGGTTTTGGGGGCGTGTGGGGCACCTACCTCAAATAGTAGCACAGCAGCGCAGCATCAACAAGCAGTCACCAGTTAAACAAACCAACAGAAAAAAAAAACAACAAAAAAAATAACGAATTTTGTCCAATGAAAAACAAACTTATTTTGAAAAAACTTCTTTTAAACTTTCAGAAACTAACGAGAGTCGAAAGATTTGGAAACGTTCGCTGAAGACGGAGACGCGACGCGCAGAGGATGTGTCGGGCATAGCCAGGGAATCTGTATAGAAGAAGCACCAGTTAAAAAAAAATTACAAAAAAAAAACTGTTTTCTTGCTTCTTTTTTCTTCGTTCTTTCTTTCTTTTTCGGCTAGTTGTTTTTGAACCGTTAGGCGCTATGCAAATGCGCGCTCTTCCTCTTCCTCATGCATTGCGCGACGACGACGATGGCGGCGGCGGCGGCGGCGGCGCTTGCGTTGGCTGCTGCGATAGCGGCGACGGCGGCGGCGTTGACGGCGCTGACAACGGCTACTAACAGAGGACGAGCGCACGGCTCGACAGGCTCAACGGTCAACTGCTGCGTGCTGCGTTTTGCGTGCTGCTGCTGCTGCGTGCTGCTGCTGCGTGCTGCTGCGAGACGTTGCGTTCGCGTTCGCGGCTCTGTACATCGCGGCGTATACCCAACGACTATTGGCCACGGACGCAGCGGCCGTGCTGGAGACCCGCCAGAGCGTTGCCGCTGCACGATTCGGCAAACGCACGACGCGGCCGCTGAGCGAATCCGAAACGTAAATTGGCATCCGAATCGGTGTCCGAATGCAGTCGCAGTCGCAGTCGCAGTCACAGCCAACATCGGCAGCTGATGATGCTTTCACCTTGAGCTTTTGCCACTGCCGTGCTCTATGCCTAATGCGATTTTTTATCTTTATCAGCAGCGGCGGCGGCATCGGCATCGGCAGCGGCAGCTCGCTTTCGATATCGAAAGCTGAAAGCTTATGCGCCGCAACATCCGAATTTGAAGGTCAGACGGCTTGTGACAGCGCTTGAGCTTTTTAAGTTATTTGAGCCAGTAGGCGCAACAATCCGTTGCAAGTGGCGCAAAGTGTGTGCCAAAATGCCGGCAAAGCTTTGCGGCGCGTTATCCTTTTGCTGCGACGTGGAAGTAAATGGGCCAACGCAGCAGCCGCAACACACTGCAGCGCATTTTCGAAATTCCAAATTCCATTCACATAAACTAACTAAAAGCTCTTGTCGAAAGCTTTCAGAAAACTTTAGGTAAGAAGCAATATTTCAAAGTGTCCGCTCAAAATTGAACGGCGAAATGAGTTCCATTTAAAATCATAAAATATCAAAAAAAAATTAAATAAAATTCCGGTAGGCAAACAATTAAAAAAAATGGGAAATTGAATTGTTTTTTCACTAAGCATTAACAAAATTTTCAAAGATATGCGCGAAAATGCATTGAAGCTGGGCTTTGCGCTTCTCGAAAAATTTACTTTCTTTGGTAGAAAGAATAATGTTGCCAGAAATTGATCTAAAGGCCAACCCATGAACAAAGAGCCAACTCTCCTGAAAATCTGTTGAGATTTGACCGAGTTATCGGGGTGTGAAATATAAGATATTTGACCTATGTCTTTATAAGATATTTAATATTTATTTTTATATCCTTGTATTAATATACATATTTATTTTCGAAAATGATATATTTTATTATATTTATATATTTTTTAAATGAGAGAAAAGCTTCTCCCAGAATATGCATTGAATTTAAATTCGCATAACAAAGGCTGATTGTAAATAGTTAGCCGCTGGCTAAGCTTGCCGGCTGTCATGGCAGCGGGATGGATACCCCCGAAACCGTTGCCTTGGGAATAGAAAACAAGCAACAAAATCAACAGTTGCCAGGCGAAGCCAATCAAAGCATTTTCCTTGACATACAATCGAATTCCTACACTGAAAACCGGAAGTTATATGCGGCCTGTGGTGGTGCGCATTGAGCAGCCGTAAAGTGCATATCAAGCAGGAGCAGCATGGAGGCCAGCGCCAACTCCGAGAAATCTGGAAACGAATCCGAGAAGGGCGAGGAGGCACGTGAGAGTGGCAGCATTAGTCCAAACCGATCACCCAGTACAATAAACAAATCGCGAAAGAGCCGGCGGGGTGTGCGAGCGGCATTCAAGGATCGACCCACCAAATTTATCGAAGATGACAATCTTAAGATCAAGACGGGCGCCTCTCTCATACCCGATCTGAATCTGATAATAAATCGTATGCGCAACATGAAGGACGACAGCTACGTGTATCTGGATTACATGCTGCCCAAGCACAGCGAGTACTTTACCCCGTACAGCCTGCGCGAGGTGGAGTATGCAAACTTGAATATATATAAGCCCTACTATACGGTCACACGGCATGGCGTCACCTATTGGCGTGTATCCGAGAATTTTTTCACACCGTTGAATCAGTGGCAACAGGAGTTCCAACAATTTTTGAGCATCATCCAAATCCGCACATTCTCCATCTTTCGTTTGTGGAAGGGCTTCAAAGTGTGGGAGAAGACGATCAAATGGCGCAAACTCAGCTTTGCCCGCAACCATTTACAGAACAATCTCTTTATCGTTATACCCCAGCTGGCCAAGGCGATTCTGCGTATGCGCTCCGATATTGTTGTATTGGAACGCCTCAGTTTTGTCAATATTGAGAATATTGAGGAATGGCATCCGTTCTATTTCCTGGAGCTTCATATGCGCATCTACGAGCAGCTGAACTATCTATTTCATGAATTTCGCAGTTTTGTGGGCAAAGCTCTATGTGGGTACAGACCAAATATTCCTGATCGAATTCTCTAATTGATACCGCCAACCTACCACAGATCGTTCCTGCACAGAGGCCATTATGGCGCGTGGCTTCTATCCGGACGATGAGATCAATTATTATCCGTCAGTCAAGAAAATGCGCGAAGCACACAGCTTTATGGATCGTGCGCGCAAGCGTGCCTTTTGCAAGACCCTAACCAAGTAAGTTAACTTCTTTTTGATCCATAGGCATATGGTCTCTCGCATACCATGCATAAAACAAGTGTGTCTCCACTATCGATAACTCAATGCTCAAAACAGAACTCTGACACCTTAACACTTAAGGACGAAACGAAGAAGGGGATCAGAAATTGACAAATTGATTAGTCTTCATTTTTTGCCCATTCGATCTGCGAGACATGATCTAAAGTAAATGACCCTAATGTGAGCTCTTGCTACGATGACATTTCGATATCTCGCCACATGTTCATAATATCGATAATTATCGATTTTTTGCATTATTTTTTAGACATACCATGAAAACTTTGAGAACTCGACACATGAAAATTAGCATACAGATCCAGAACATTTCACTTTTTGGAAGCCCTCCCCCATTACCCGAAAAACACACATTTTTTATTATATCTTAGATCTCTACAATTTTCATAATGATCTGAGTCTGAGTCTGCATTTGAGAATTGTTTTGTGTAGAAAAAAGCACAGGGTATCGCATAGTCGACCACTGTCGCCTAGACCATGCTAACTTATTTAGAGCTCCATAATGCTGAATGCAAAACGTGAATAATTCGAGAATCGTCGGCAATCCAGACTCCAGCAGAGAGTATCCCCTAGTCGAGCACACTCAACGACCATTCTGACTGTTTCTGCTCCAAATGTTCTTCATATACACCGACAGCTTTCTCACCTTCTGCGATATGATGCTGTATCAAGCGCTCTATCGGGTGACCATTCAGAGCTTTGAGGAACTGAATCATGCATTCAATGAGCACCACCAGGTGGCGCCGACGGAGGCGGAAATAGTGCGGCACGATCGTTTGGACACGAAAATCGAGAAGCCGCGACCGCCGAATGCGCCGCAGAATCCATTTTTTCTCGCTCAGCTGCGTTTGTTGCCCGATCGCATCGAGGTGGAACCCTTGGAGGATATCTTAAAGCTCATCTTTCAGCGCATTACAGGCTTGATCTTGGAGACTGTGCTGGATATACAACCCTTTACCACAGATGCCGAATTTACACAGTACACAAAGTAGGTTAAACCGAAAAAAATTGATCCAAACCAATAATTTAATGCGAATTTACCGTATCTAGGCCATCGATCATGGGCCGTCAGGAGGAGTGTTTGTATCAGAGTGCGCCGGAATTGACGTTTCTGTTGAAACAAGATGCGACGTTCAACTTCAATCGGTGAGCCTGGGACCTATTTATATTTTTTAATCCTACCTTCTTCTTAAATCCTTTGCCGCAGTAAAAATATATTCGTTTTGATACGCATGGCATACGAGATGGCGCGTCTTTATACGGAACGCTTTAATAACATACGGGAAAACTATGAGATTGATGCTACCACAGATCCCGAGGACCTCAGCAGCGAGCGGGGTGAGAATATTTTGAATGCGTTAATACCTTCCGCACACAGAAAAAAAACAAACAAGGAAAGAAAGAGCTTAATCTCTCTGGACATTCACTCTTCAATTTGCAGACCTTACTGCGCTGCGCAACTATTGTGATCGCTATTGCAACAATGTTAGAGCTTTGGATGGTATTCTGGATCATGTATTTCTGGGTCTATTAAAATTGGGTCAGAGCGGCTTTAAGGATGCGGTTACGCCCGTCTGTCAGCGTCTGCAAAGTGTTTTGGCTGTATACTTGCCCCAGCTGGCCGAGGAGGAGACCACGAAACTGTATGAGGATGCTCAAGATTTTTATGGGCGCATCGGCTATGAGCCACAAACAACACTTCAGCTGGTCGCTCACATTCGCTTCCTGGATAATTGTCATCACGAGCTTGATGAGCTTTTCCTAGTTATAGATTATATACACGATTTGTTGATAATCATCAAGGACTTTAATATACCGATTGATGATGAGCGCAAAGAGGACTACATGGACACGGAGGACTATCTGAATCGCACCAGGGAAACACTGGCCGAGATACTCGAGAAGCGGCAGGACTTTATCAACCAGCTGGACGAAGTAATGCAGGATGATATCAACGCTCTCAAAGAGGACATACACGAAGTGGCCATAGAGGCCATCGAAGAATGGCTTCTAATGGTAAGTTAAAATCCGAGACTCTCTCTATCTTAATACATCATTAAAATGGATGAATGAATGGTAAAATTACACAAAGTATAGGATATCTGTCAGTCGAATACTCCCGACTAAAGTATCATTTATACATACAAATACATATATTTTTGAATGACAATACATACTTGGCAATATTCGTCGTTCCCCGGTTTGCTATTACTTTTTGTTTATGCCTCAGACCTGTGTGGTAGGTATCTTCCAGTCAAGCATATCCTCTCCAAGAACTCTTCGAACTGTAAGGAAATGAATATGCATTTATTTAAGTGTTTAATACAGGATAAAGGAGAAGAGAGTATCTTCCAGTCCAGCAAGGGTAGATGATTTCTTCCTAGTTAGAGGGAATCTTTCAGTCAAGCATCCACTCTGCATGAATGCAATGAAATGAATATGCATTCAACGGGGTATCTATTAGTCGACTATTCTAACTTGCTTTCTAATCAATCACAGAGCAAATCGGACCGCACTAAAGTAAATGCGAAACTGGACGATCTGCTGAGCCGCATGAATGCGTGTCGGGAGCGGGCGGATGAACTAATTGGATATCAAAAGGAGTTCCAGATTGATCTGACCATGTACGAGGAGATGGACTCTGGCTTCTATGATATACGACAGCGACAAAATCTGTACAAGACATTGATAGACTGGGAAGAGGCACTTACCAGCTGGTTGGTATCCGACTTCAATAGTTTGCCCGTGGCTGATATGATTGAGCTCAACCTGAAGACCATCAAGAACTGCATGCAATTCCAAAAGTACTTGCCCCAAAACGATATTGTGCCGGTGCTGCAAAAGTCCGCCGAGGATTTCAAAGAGAAACTTCCGGTTATTGGCTATCTGCGTAATCCCAATCTGCGTGCGGTAAGAAACCAAATGTGAATCAAATAGAAATTAATTTTGCTACTAATATTGCCTTCTGCACAGCGCCATTGGACTGAGATTGAGGAGCTGCTGGCCAGAAAGTTCTTTCAGGAGCCGAACATCAAGATTTCCACCTACGAAGAGTCTCACGCCTTCGATGATGAAGCCAATGCGGAGGCTCTTATGCAAATCTCCTCTCAGGCAACGGGCGAAACCCAGCTGGAGAACATGCTCAAAGGCATAGAGACGATGTGGAAGGAAACGGAACTATCCGTTGTATCGCATCATGATCAAAAGGATGTCTTCATTCTTGCCGGTACCGAAGAGCTGCAGGCGGTATTAGATGATGCCAATGTGAATATCAATACCATAGCCGCATCCAAATTCGTGGGACCCATCAAATCCCGTGTGGATGAGTGGATAACGGCACTGGATCAATTTGGCAAAACCTTCGGTGGGTAATTATTATTATATAAAGAAGAGCATAGCCTATACAAAATATATATACCTACCCTAGAGGCTTGGATGGATTGCCAGGGCGCTTGGATCTACTTGGAGGCTATCTTTGCCTCTGCTGATATACAGCGCCAGCTGCCAAATGAAGCAAAAATGTTCAATCAGGTGGACAAGAATTTCAAGGAGATTGTCCGTCAGGCCAAGAAGGTAGCATTGGCACTGCCCACCATGTCCAGCGTAGAGATATACGATATGCTCATGGAGGACAATCGCCTACTCGATGCCATATCACGCGGCCTGGAAGCCTATTTGGAGGTGAAACGTGTTGTTTTTCCCAGGTGTGTATGAGATTTAAAGCCAAGGATCCTCTTCCCCTTGAGTATAAAAATCAATAATTCCTTAGATTTTACTTCCTGTCCAACGATGAGCTGCTTGAGATACTCGCCCAGACGCGCATACCGCAGGCGGTGCAGCCCCATTTGCGCAAATGCTTCGATGCCATTTACCGCCTGGAGTTCGGCCAGAAGGAGGGCGGTGATGGCAAAATGATTCCCACCAATGACATTATTGCCTTTCTCTCACCCGAGGGCGAGAAGCTGCAGTTTGGCAAGGGCTTAAAAGCGCGCGGCGCCGTCGAGGAGTGGCTGAGCAAAGTGGAAGATGCGATGTTTGTGGCCGTCAAGCGTTATATGCGCTTCGGGTATCAGTGCTATGGAGCTAAGGAGCGTGACGAATGGTTTCAGGATCATCCCAATCAGGTGGTGCTAACCGTCTCCCAGGTGCAATGGGCCGCCGACATTCATAACATCTTCGAGGCCAAAGAGAAGACAGCACTCAGCATCATAGAAAAGATGATTAAATTTGAGGTGAAATGTCTACAGGATCTGGGCGCTCTGGCGGCCCTTACACGCAAGAACATAACCTCGCTGTTGAGAAAGATCCTTTGTGCACTAATCACCATCGATGTGCATGCCAAAGACTCGGTACGCATGCTCATCGAGAAGGTCGTCTGCAATCCGTGAGTATTCGCGAGAGAAATTCCTTATTGCCGAATTCATTTGATGATTCTCTCTCTTTTTCGTCGCCAGCAACGATTTTAATTGGCTTAAGATGCTGCGCTTTTATTGGGCCATCGAAACAGAGACGGTTTTCTCGCGAATGGCCGCCGCTAATATACCCTATTATTATGAGTATCTGGGCGCTGGCGGTGTCCTGGTGCTGACCCCACTCACGGATCGATGCTATCTCTGCCTAATGGGCGCCTTTCAAATGGACTTGGGCGGTGCACCCGCCGGTCCAGCCGGTACGGGCAAAACGGAGACCACCAAAGATTTGGCCAAGGCATTGGCTAAACAGTGCGTGGTGTTCAACTGCTCCGATGGCCTCGACTACAAGATGATGGGTCGCTTCTTCTCTGGCCTGGCACAATGCGGAGCCTGGTGCTGCTTTGACGAGTTCAACCGTATTGATATCGAGGTGTTGTCTGTAATTGCCCAGCAGCTGATTACCATACGCACAGCCAAGGCTATGAAGGTGAAACGGTAAGCAATTCAATCAAGGAGATCCCAAACACATTTCATGAAAATCCAGTTTATATAGAATCTTATGGATATTCAAAGAAATATCTATAAAAATCCTAGATAAACTTTGGGAAAAGGTAAACCTTTCAATTTTATCAAAAGTTCCCCACAAAGAAGAAATCCTATTGGGTAATATGTTACGACATTTATGGAATTCCAATCCAAAGAACAGCTAATGAAAGTTTCTATAAATTTCTATGAATGTCGAGGAATTTTAATGAAAATTTTAAGAAAATCTTAGGAAAAAGTACATTATTGAACTATCTTTATAGTCCTATGCTTACTCTAGAGATATCTTAGTTAGATTCTAAACAAACCCCAGGAAAATCGAACAAAAATCCTATGTCAATCTGAATTATTACTTTTCTCTTTAACATTACTTAGCTTCATGTTTGAAGGTCGCGAGATAAAGATCAATCACTCATGCTGCGTCTTTATCACTATGAATCCGGGCTATGCTGGCCGCACGGAGTTGCCCGACAATCTGAAGGCACTTTTCCGTCCCATATCGATGATGGTGCCCGACTATGCGCTCATCTCTGAGGTCATTCTCTATTCGGAGGGCTTTGAGGATCCCAAGATTCTGGCACGCAAGATGGTGCAGATGTACCAGCTTTGCAGTCAACAGCTCAGCCAGCAGAATCATTATGATTTTGGCATGCGAGCCGTCAAATCTGTGCTGGTCATGGCCGGCGCCCTTAAGCGAGCTGCGCCCAATCAGCGAGAGGATATTACCCTGATTGCCGCTTTGCGCGACTCAAATATACCCAAGTTCTTGGCCGATGACGCGATACTCTTCCGTGGCATACTTAGCGATCTGTTTCCAGGCGTCGACCTGCGCGACTCACAGCATCCACACTTGGAGGCTAGCCTAAAAATTGGCCTGAGGCAAAAGAACCTACAGCCAGTGCCCACCACAATACGCAAATGCCTTCAGCTATTCGAGACGATGTGTGTGCGCTGGGGTGTCATGACAGTGGGTCCCACGGGCGGTGGCAAGTCTGTGGTTCTGCATGCGCTGGAGTTTGCGTTGGCACATCTATTCGAAAACGAGGTAGCGGATCCCAACTTTCGACCTGTTGTCATACAAACAATGAATCCCAAAGCGGTAAGCATGAACGAACTCTACGGCTATGTGGATCCCAAGACGCTAGAGTGGCAGGATGGTCTACTTGGCCTGGCGGTGCGCACCGCCACCCTTGTGGAGGGTAGGTTTGTGGCCAGATGTTGGTTTTTTTTTGTTTAATTTTGATTTTGATTTGACAGAGGAAATCCACCAGTGGATCATGTGCGATGGCCCAGTGGATGCCGTATGGATTGAGAACTTGAACACTGTGCTGGATGATAATAAGATGCTGTGTCTGGCAAACTCGGAGCGTATTAAGCTAACAGCCTGGATACACATGCTCTTCGAGGTGCAGGATCTGCTACAGGCTTCGCCAGCGACGGTCTCTCGCTGCGGCATGGTCTATGTCGATCCTGGAGATCTTGGCTGGATACCACTAGTCGATACCTGGCGCGAACTAGATATGAGCAAAAAGCTAACCCCAGCCCTGGCCGAATTCCTCTATCAACTGTTCATCGGCTACTTCGAGAAGGCGCTAAAAATCGAACGCAAACGGGCCTCCTACACCATACACCAAGTGCTCGGCTCCAAGGTTCGCCTGTGCTGCTCGCTGATCTCGTCGCAGCTGGAGGTCGTGAAGTGGAGTACGCTGGCCGACGAACCGGCCAAGAATCTGATCACAAAGATCTTTACTTGGTGCGTGCTCTGGGCAATCGCGTCCAATTTAAAAGATGCCGAGAAATTGTCCTTCGAGGACTTTTGGGGCAGGGCCATGGCCGTGCATCCGAATATGGAGTGAGTATTAGGTAAATAAATATCTATGCGAAATCTCTAATATTCGCCTGAATGCAGCTTGCCACCACGCTCCATGTGGAACTTTCGGGTGGATCTAGAGACCAACGATTGGAGTAGCTGGGACGAAATAATGCCCAAGTTTAAATTCAGTTCGGATATATCCTACTACGATATGCAGGTGCCAACGGTGGACACAACCAAATATGGGTGAGCAAATGATAATTTTATTACTGGACATGGGTCAACAGGCGCTTTCCTGTCTGTTTGGCTTTAAAACTGTTAGCCTAACGTTTTGAGTTTCTTACTTCGACGTATGAGAATTAATTGTTTTTAAGATAAGTAGGGGCAAAAATATTTCTGGTTCGATCTCTTGCGATTATGGCTTTAGATTAAAGCTTCTATACGAATATCATGCATATCAAGTTTGGTTCATGCAACTCTTTTGATTCTCAATTTATATTCTGAGACGCAAGTCTCAAAATCGATATACAGACATGTGTAGAGCGCGACTATGACTGCCGACCAATAAATTTCACCCAAGACTCGAGATCAATTTCTAAGCCTTAACTTATTGCACAAACAATATTTCTTAGCTATGTGGCTGATCTGCTATTTAAGCGAGATTTCCCAGTGATGGTAACCGGCGAGACAGGCGTGGGCAAAACTGTGCTGGCCATTAGCTGCATGAAGCGACTGGCCTTGGGTAAGGTCATACCCGTGGTGCTAAATTTCTCGGCTCAAACAAGCAGCATGCGCACACAGGAGATGATCGAAGGGCCACTGGAGAAGCGTAAAAAGACACAATTGGGCGCACCGGTGGGCAAGACGGTCATCATATTCATTGACGATGTCAACATGCCCAAACTGGATACCTACGGCAGCCAGCCGGCCATCGAGCTGCTTAGGTTTGAATAGATCAACAGGTATTGGGGGGTCATGTCATTTTTTATGATTATATATATTGCAGACAGTATCTGGACTTTAAGGGTTTTTACGATCGCGAGAAACTATTTTGGAAGGATATTCTGGATGTGGTATTGGGCTGTGCCTGCGCACCGCCCGGCGGTGGACGCAATCTGTTGACGCCACGCTTTGTTCGCCACTTTGCCCTATTTTCGCTACCGAAGCCCAATGAGGAGACCCTAACACAGATCTTCAATGGCATACTGTTGGGCTTTCTGCAGACCTTCTCTTCGGCTATCCGTGCGCTTTCGGAGTCCATTGTGCACGCCTGTGTGGATGTCTATATGCGTGTGACCAAAGTCATGCTGCCCACACCGGATCGTTCCCATTATATATTCAATTTGCGTGATCTTTCCAAGTGTATACAGGGCATACTGCAGGCGAACAACATGTACTACAATATGGAGAATCAAATATTGCGATTGTTTTACCATGAGACAACGCGCGTCTTTCATGATCGTCTGATTAACATGGAGGACAAGGCGATCTTTCAGGGCCTGATGAATGATGTGTGCAAATATCATTTTGAACGCGAGGTCGTCGGCCTCCAGGAGCCGGCCATACTCTTTGGCGACTTTATGATCTTTGGCAAGCCGAAACACGAACGCGTCTACGAGGAGGTCAAGGATCATGCCAAGCTGGAGAGCGTGCTTAATGATTATATTGCCGACTACAATTCCTCGTCGACGGGCAAGTATATGAAATTGATACTCTTTCAGGATGCCATGGAGCATACGGTGCGACTGGCACGCCTCTTGCGCAGCGATCGTGGCAATGGTTTGCTTGTGGGCGTGGCCGGTATGGGTAAACAGTCCCTGACCCGTCTGGCCTCGCACGTTAACGAATACAACTGTTGGCAAATCGAAATGAGGCGCAACTATGATCTCAACGCTTTTCACGAGGATCTACGCGTTCTCTACCGCATTGGAGGGGTAAGCATCAGGCCGACGCGAATTACTGCAGCATTATAGTAAAGTTAACATTTCACTAATAATTCATTTTAGATCGACAACCAGCCCGTTACGTTCCTGCTGATTGACAGCCAAATCGTTGAGGAGGAATTCCTGGAAGATATCAATAATATTCTAAACTCCGGCGAAGTGCCCAACTTGTTTGAGGGCGATGAGTACGAGAAGGTAATACTGGATGCCCGAGATGCCTGCAATGCATCCAAAAAGGATGAGGTAACTAGAGCCGGAATTTTTCTCAATTAGCTTCTGCCTTCAAACATTTCCCTTTACAGAGCTGCCCACGCGATGAGATCTATAAGTTCTTTATCAATCGAGTGAGAAACAATCTTCATGTGGTCATGTCCATGAGTCCGGTCGGTGATGCGTTTCGGCGACGTTGCCGCATGTTTCCCTCACTGGTCAATTGCACGACCATTGACTGGTTTACCAGTTGGCCCACTGAAGCGCTATACTCCGTGGCCTTAGGACTGCTTACTAAGATAGCTCCGAATATGAATGAGAGAGTGGCTCTGGCCAGCACAACCGTCTTCATGCATAAGGTACGTTCCAAGCATTGCGTTTCTCTTTTCCCAATAGTTTAGCACAACTCCGTTCCGCAGACGGTGGAGGATGCCTCTGTGCGTTTCTACAAGGAGATGAAGCGGCATTATTATACCACGCCCAGCAGTTACCTAGAGCTGCTAAAACTCTATCAGAGTCTGCTCAAGCTTAAGACGCAGGAGATTATAGCCAAACGGAAGCGCATTGCTAGCGGTCTGAACAAGCTGCTGGAGACCAACGAAGTGGTAAGTAGAGCAGCTATTGGAGATGCCAATTAAGAGCACAGCCTAAGCTCTCGTGTCCCCCCCTTTAAGATTGCAGTCATGCAAAAGGAGTTGGAAGTAATGGTGCCCCAACTAGATGAAAAGTCTGCCATGATGAAGGGCTTGGTGGATAATCTAACCAAGGAAACCAAACAGGCCGACGCTGTCAAACAGAGCGTCATGGAGGATGAGGCCAATGCCAAAGAGAAGGCAGCCATTGCCCAGGCTATATCCGAAGATGCTAGCAAGGATTTGGAGACAGCCATGCCGGCTCTCCGCGATTCCGAGGAAGCGCTCAAGGGTCTAACCAAAGCCGACATTAATGAACTAAAATCCTTTACCACACCACCAGCCCTAGTGCAGTTCTGCATGGAAGCTGTGTGCATTTTGTTGGGTGCCAAGTGAGTATTGGAAGAAATACAAAGTTAAAGAGCGCTAGAACTGATTTCGCTGATATGCCATAGACCCACCTGGGCCTCAGCCAAAGCAATTATGGCGGACATCAACTTTATCAAGCGACTCTTCGAATACGACAAGGAACACATGAAGGACGACGTGGTAAAGAAGGTCAAAAAGTATATAGACCACAAGGACTTTGTGCCAGCTGTAAGTCGAGTCATGTATGGAGGTTAAATCTTTCTCTTTCTCATCCCAAAAATGTGTCTCATTCAATTCACAGAAATTCGAGAAGGTATCGAAAGTGGCCAAGTCCGTGAGCATGTGGGTCATTGCCATGGACAGTTTTAACAAGGTCTACAAAGTGGTTGAGCCAAAGATTAAGCGAAAAGAGGCCGCCGAAGCGGAGCTCAAAGGTGTCATGAAGGTGCTCCGCCAGAAGCAGAAAGAGCTGGCCGCTGTTGAGGCTAAAATACAATCGCTGCGCGACAGCCTGGAGGAGAAGCAGCGCGAATTTCAGGTCATACAGGACAATGTGGATTTAACGTATGGTCGCATCAATCGTGCTGGACGTCTTACCTCGGCCCTTGCCGATGAACAGGTGCGCTGGCGTGAAACTGTTAAATCCCTTACCGCTGACCTTGGCTGCGTACCTGGTGATGTGCTGGTTGCCGCCGCCTGCGTTGCATATTTGGGCGCCTTCTCGAATCAATATCGTCGCGACATGAGCCAGTTGTGGGTGGACAAGTGCCGGGAGTTCAGCATAGCCTCGAGCAAGGAGTTCAATCTGCTAAAGGTCTTGGGCGATGCGTACGAGATGCGTCAGTGGAATGTAGACGGCTTGCCCAAGGATAACATATCCATTGAGAATGGCATTTATGCAACGCGTGCGTTGCGCTGGGCACTCATGATCGATCCGCAGGAGCAGGCCAATCGCTGGATACGCAACATGGAGAAGGCCAACAATCTGCAGGTGATCAAAATGACAGACTCCTCCATGATGCGGGTGCTGGAGAACAGCGTCCGTCAGGGCAATCCGGTGCTGCTGGAGGAACTGGACGAGACCATAGATCCCTCGCTGCGACCCATACTTCAGCGTGAGACGTACAAGTTTGAGGGACGCGTCTATCTCAAGCTTGGCGATCAGGTCATTGACTACGATGATAATTTTAAGCTCTATATGACCACCAAGCTGCCCAATCCGCATTATCTGCCCGAGGTGTGCATCAATGTGACACTGGTCAACTTTCTGGTCACCGAAAGCGGCCTCGAGGATCAGTTGCTCGCGTAAGTAAGCCAAGGATTAAATGGAAGATAACTCACTTGTAATCCTTGAATCACAGAGACATTGTCGCCATTGAGCTGCCCGCCATGGAGGCGCTACGCAACGATCTTGTGGTCAAAATCAATGCGGACAAACAGCAACTGCTATCGCTGGAGGATAAGGTGCTCAAGCTGCTCTTCAATTCCGAGGGCAATATTTTGGATGATGAGGAACTAGTGGAAACGCTCAATGATGCCAAGGTGAGATCCTCAGCAAATACTTGGGCAGCAATCTAATCTGTTCCTCCACTTGCTCAGGAAACTTCATTGATTATTGCCGCACGTCTCATTGATACGGAAGAAACGGAGAAAGTTATTACAGCCTCGCGTGAACGTTATCGTATCCTTGCATCTCGTGGTGCCATTCTCTACTTTGTGGTCGCCGGCCTGGCCGAGATCGATCCCATGTACCAGTACAGTCTGAAGTATTTTACCCAGGTCTTTTGTAATGTACTACGCCTTGATCATCCCGTCATGGCCGTCGAAGTGCGCATTTCCACGCTAATGGTTGATGAACTGAGGGCTATATATGATAATATATCGCGCGGTCTATTTGAGAATCACAAGCTTATCTTTAGCTTCCTGCTGGCGCTGTCTGTGGAGCGACAAGAGGGTCGGGTTAGTGAAGATGAGTTCAATTTCCTAACTCGTGGTGCTGTTGGCGGGGTGCGTTCCAAGGCGCAGCCACCGGGATTGAAAATGAGTCAAGTTGAATGGGAGTCGGCCTTATATTTGGAGCAGCACTTCAAGGATGTCTTTACGGGCTTCACCAGCGAGCTGGACAAGCCATTCTTTTTGCAGCTGCAGGACAACAAAGAAGTGTTTGACTTCGCTAACACCAAAGAGCCACCCACTGATAAATGGAACAAGCGTCTGCACGTCTTCCACAAGCTCATGTTTGTAGCCACCTTCCGGAAGCCGCGTTTCCTGCTCAATGTGGTTAGCTACCTTCATTCAACTGTGGGTAAATACTTCACAGAAGTCTCCGCCTCAGGCACACAGCTGAACACAGTGTAAGTAGAGGGCTTTTGTGGTGTTTTCCATTTAAGCTGGGATCTCCAATGTTTTACACTCTCCAGCTACCTGGACACCTCGGCTGTAACACCATTGATCTTTGTGCTGTCCACCGGCTCGGATCCCATGTCGGGCTTCCTTAAGTTTACCAATGAAATGAAATTTACGGAAAAGTATTATTCCATATCCTTGGGTCAGGGCCAGGGTCCACTCGCCGAAAGTTTGATTGATAAGAGTTTACGCATGGGCCACTGGGTCTTCCTGCAGAACTGTCACCTGGCCACCTCCTGGATGCGTGTGCTGGAGACCGTAGTACGCAATCTGACGCTGGGCATAACCAAGGCGCATTCCGAATTCCGTTTGTATCTCTCCTCCATGCCCACACAGTCCTTTCCCATTAGTGTGCTACAGAATTCCGTTAAGATTACCAATGAGCCGCCCAAAGGCATCAAGGCGAATGTTATTGGTGCTTTGAGTGACCTGAAGACGGACTTCTTTGAGCAGCACATCCAGAACGGCACATGGCGCGCGATTGTCTTCGGCCTGTGCATGTTCCATGCGGTGCTTCTGGAGCGTCGCAAATTTGGCCCACTTGGCTGGAATATCACATACGAGTTCAGTGAGAGTGATCGCGAGTGCGGACTGAAAACTCTGGACTTTTTTATCAATCGTGAGGTCATGGCCGATATACCATGGGAGGCCATACTCTATATCAATGGCGAGATCACCTGGGGCGGTCGCGTTACCGACTACTGGGATCTGCGCTGCCTGCGCACTATATTAACCATATTCTCGTCGGAACGCATAATACAGCCGGATTATAAATATTGTCGCGGCGATTCGTACTATAGAGATCCGCAGGGCAAAACGCTTAGAGAGTACGCAACGTTTGTGCTAGGCTTTCCGGTGCTGGAGGATCCCGAAATCTTTGGCATGAACCAGAACGCCAACATTGTGTTCCAGACGAAGGAAACGGAATTCTTTATTAGCACACTGCTACTTGGTCAGCCGCGTTCCGCTGCCGATGAGGGTCAGGCCATGGAGAATGATCTCTGTCAGCAGATCATAGCACGCATACAGTCGGCCCTGACCAATAAGATACAGCGTGAGCCCATCCACGATACCCTGTCCGTGGTAAGTAGCAGTAGCTTAATCTCTAACCAAAATCCGAATATATTTACGAATTTATTACAGCTGGATAGCAAGGGTCAGATGCCGTCGTTGACTACCGTCTTGGTGCAGGAGATTGATCGCTTTAACATTGCGCTGGGCATTGTCCATGACAGCTTAAGCAATCTGTCGAAGGCGATTAAGGGTCTGGTTGTCATGTCTGAGGATCTGGAGCTGGTGTTCCGTGCACTGTTGGCTAACCAGGTGCCGGCCATGTGGGCCAAGCGCAGCTTTCTGTCCATCAAACCGCTGCCCAATTATATTGTGGACTTTCAGCGTCGCATCGACTTCATCCAGCAATGGGCGGAGAATGGTGCCCCACGTTCCTATTGGATAAGCGGCTTCTTCTTTCCGCAATCCTTCCTCACCGGCATATTGCAGACATATGCGCGTCGTCGCATCCTGCCCATTGATTCGCTCAAGATTGACTTCCAGATCATCGAATTGGAGCTAGTCCAGCAGGATTTCTTCGAGCTGCACAATACACATGGCAATGTGCGTCCACAACTAGCCATATTTAATCAGCTGATATTTGATTAATTCACTCTACTCACCACAGGACAGCCGTCTCTATGGCAATCTGGAGGAGTGCACGGATGCGCTGATCAATGTGCATGGCATCTTTGTGGAGGCCGCTCGCTGGGATCTGAGCAAGGGTGGATTGACTGATGCCCGCTTTGGCGAGCTATATTCGCGCATGCCTGTCGTACGCTTCATGCCCTGCCTAGAGGTTGGCACCATGGTCCGCTATGAGGCGCCGCTCTACAAGACCCAGCAGCGTTCCGGCGTGCTATCCACAACTGGTCACTCGACCAACTTTGTCCTGTCCATATTGTTGCGCAGCAAAAACGATCCTGAGTTCTGGATAATGCGTGGCACGGCACTTGTCTGTGCCGTCATGGAGAATGTCTCCTAAGATTTGATGGGGTATACTATACATATTTATATGTACATGCAGCGTAATTAGGCGTCTTTATTTCGTACAATTCGTTTCAATTATGTTTTGGGTTCTCTTTGAGGCATAACCCAAGTAATACAATTTCTATATGTATGTGTATATGTTTTTCATTTGTATTTTCTAGAGTTGTGTACTATATATCTAGCTCAAGGAGCACGGGTATACATATATGTATTATTATTAACAGTTCTTAGTTCAGTTCTGTTCAATATATAGTTAATCATTTGGTTATCTACAACATTTAAATATAAATGTATATATGAAACAGAATACAACACAAGAAACGGCAAAAAAGAAATTATGACATTTTTGTTGCTTAAGTTAAGACAAGGCCGCTTACGGAAAAAAAAAACTTTATACTTGGTACTTAACGTTACACGTCTGAAGTCTGTCTTTTAAATGTATAATATAAAAATGTACCCAAAGGCAGGCCATATAACACAATTTATCTTTAACGAATTTCAGGCGACTTTTCGGAACATGTGAAAATATGTGTTTATATAAACATGTTACTCGAATTGTTTGAACAAAATACAAAATATATAATAATAAAGCACAACTCTAAAAACTACTAAGTACATTTGAATTGACGCTAGAACATGTTCAATATTGTTTCAAAAATAATTGTCTAAATCTTAATTAAGGTTTTCTTTTCTTTTCTTTTCTTTTTTGTCTTCATAGAGGAATGTGTTTTTGCTATTCGGTATTTGCCAATGGTTGTTTTTTTTTTGCTTTTGTTGTCTAGGGTTATTTTGTTTAGTAGGACTTTCTAAGTAATACTGCCGCTCTATGGGAATGGATGGGAATTTGTTGTTTTGGAGTTGGCTAAAGGTTCGTTTTGGGGTCGGGGGTTTGTTTACAAGGTGCATTGGTCCTTTTTTAGATGCGTTCATGGAATGATAATTAAGTGTTTAGTTCAACTTAGGCTCTAAATATATATGTTATCTGGGTGGCGTATACGAACTTTGCTTCTTTAAGTACTTAGTAACTAGCTGTAAACATTAACTAAAAACAACAAAATATGATTAATAATTATACAAATATTAGTATAGATGCCACAGACACAAAAAAACAAAAAAAAAAATCATAAGAAATGAATCGTTCGATAGGAAGTTGCGTGGATGGGGTATGAGGGGACCACAAAAAAAATTTAGAGGGTGGGCATGGGACACATTTTATCTTAAAGCTTTTTACTGCCATCAATATCAATGCTCAGATCCGGTAGCGAGCCGCGTGCATGCAACAGGCTGCGCTTCTCCGGATCCTTGATCTTCTTTGGCTTGGGTCTGTTCGTTTTTGTATACCGATTGATCACACCATCCGTCTCATCCATCATACGCAATATAAGCGTCTGATCAGATGAGTCCAGCGGCGCTATTGAGATATCTCGCACGGCACGGAATTTACCGCAATTGTTCAGATGCTCGTTCTCCAAGCGGAAAAAGTTCCAAACGAAGCGACTGTCAAAGAACGTAAATTGAATTACAAATAAAGCATAGAAATAATCGGAATCAAGCTGTACCGAAAGACTTCCAGAATGCCCGTTATGGAGGTCATTATATCGCCGCTCACAATTTTCATTTCAGTCAAATAAAAGGACAGCGCCCAGATGAAACGCAGCGCCAGATCCTCCAATATGGCAAAGTAATAAAAGCCCTGATTGGAAATCATTTAAACGAGTTATTATTAAATGGGTTTTCAACTAGTTAGCCGCTGATCACGCACCGTAGATGAGTAGACGACCTCCTCGCGTAGGAAGGTATTCTCGCCCGCATTCTTATCGAACAAGCCCCAATCCATTTTAATATCCCAGGTGTACGAATAGCATGATGAGACTATAGAAGCCACAATCCACAGCCAGGTGTATGGATTATCGAAGGTGCTCGCATAGTTGGCTGGCATGCAATAGAAAGAGATAGCTTCATGTCTGAGCAAAAAGCGATACGACAAACAACAACTTACGACTGTTGAAGCTCTTCAGCGTGGCGAAGATGACCACCATAAAGGTTGTTGAGTATTTGCCCGCATTGACCAGATGGGGAAAGGCTTCTCGGGTGTCGCGATAACGTCGCAGGCATTGCGCAAAACGAAACCAGGCAGGCAGACAATTGACAATGGGTCGCACTATGAAATCCTTTTCCATGCATATGGACGCATCCACCGCCTCGGACCAGTTGCCATTGGTAAAGTAAAAGCATATGAGATACTCAAAATCCAAAATAGCAGTGGCCAGGGAATTCAGCTGATCGCCCAGCCAGAAATCGGCAAAGCCCACATGAAAGAACGGCGCCGCCAGGCAGCGTCCCGTGATGCGCAACAGCCAAAAGCGTGCATCATGATGCAGCACATGAAACGGATTGGCCAGAAATATCACCATAATGAGCGTCAACGTTAACGGATTGATAAAGGCCGGTATGCTCAGGCTGGCGCTGTACAGAAAGCTGAGCATGCTCAGTGTCCAGACGACGCCAAATATGGCCGCCAGCTCCATAAGATGCTGTTCCGACAGATGATTTCGCGGATCCAGCTCGAAAATGAGCACATGATTAACACCAGACGAACGCCAGCCGTAAATGTTGACGCCAATCAGAAAGATAAACTCAATGATCAGCAACGGGCCGCGATACAGGCGAAATGTGACCTTCAGATTCTCTCCGGTTATGTCGTGAAATATCGCAGACAGCACCACCACAATGCCCAGCACAATGAAGCTGCCGGAGAAGAGGCCCACCTTGAATGTCGTCCACGGACTCTGCTGTTCGCCCAGCGGCGGCACACGCAATCGTTTCATCGCCCGCTGTCGATCGCCGCCCTCTAGCTCCCCCGTGACCGTCGTCTCCGTTTCATTGATAATGTTGTCGATGTCTTTGTTGATAAAGAAATGCGAAGCCTCCACATATTCCTGACGCCACTTGGCGCCACTGTCCACGCGCAGCAGCTGGAATTGCAAATGAAAAGCAGTTGAAATAATATTTCTAAAAATGCATAAGTTTAAACTGAAAAGCTTAGTCAGATTTGTTGAATAAACCTATTTCCTTTAAATTTAATTAAATTTAACAGAAATTCAACAAAATATTTTAATTAATTAAAAATCATAATAAACTGATCAAAAATTAACTTTAACTTTACTCTCACCTTATCATGCTTTTTGAGTATTTTACGAAAGCCCGTATGATTCAGATTCTGATAGTTCTGCAGCAGAATAAGACTCAAATAGAACTCGCTGAAGGCCAGTTTCAGCTCGCGGGCCTTGCGATCCGGCAGCGCCGCGTGTCGTTTCTGGCCCTTGGACTTCTTGGCTGTACGCTCGGACTCCTCAATGCTGGACTTTAGCTCCGCATTGAGTGTGGCAAATTTGCGCGTTGCCTCCGCCAACTTTTCCGAGTAGAAAGTATTTATCTTTTTTAGCTCCTTGTCGCAATAGTGAAAGAAATTCTCATCGAAGTTCGCGAAATGCCGTTTGAGCACCTCATCCTCCACGCTGTCCACTGAGGGTGCCTCCTCGACGGCCAAATAAAGCATGGCCTTCATTTCCTGTCAAACAAAGAGCATAATAAGCATGATGATACATTTGATATATGGGTTGGAACTGGTTCGAATAGGAATTGCAACAACGATACACTGAGCCTTAAAAGTATATTGTTATGCACATCTAGACTCCTTCCTAATCTTCAATCTTCATATCGTATAGCTGTTATGGAGCTGTTTACTCAGCTATCAAAATCAAACTTAACAAATGTTGGTGTCATAAAAGTTTACAAACTTTAATTTATTTATGAATGTGATAAATGAGACGACAATTGATTTATATGACTCTTTTGGATGTATATTTTTTGGATGCTGACTTTCTATCATTTTCAAAATGCTGCTTCTTCTTCTTCTTCTATATGCAGTCCTACAATATCTGAGCTGCGTTCTTGATTAACTCTGGTGTTTATAGGTCGATTTGTTTGAAATTTTCAGGGCTTAAAATGGGCGTCGCGAAGTGTGTATATACCAAAGCCCAAGACAATACCTCCAACAAAAATGTTAAATTTGAAGGTATCCGAAATGTAAAATGTATCTGTATATACTCTATGCGAATCGCATGGTTATCTTGGTTATATAGGTTCTTTTAAGCTCTCATCTTTAAAAAAAAACCTAAGCTGAAACACGTTTTATTTGATTTTATCAAAATATTTGAGAATTAAGAGGAACTACGTTCCGAATTTTAAATATCTAGCTTCTGTGATCTCTGCAATCGACGCCTATTTACATTAAGATTAAGAATATATATGTATACTGAAGATTTCGTTAAGCTCAATTGAAGTTTGTTTGAGAGAATCTTCGTTCGGTTCATATAACGATATCTATAACTATACCTTTTATAGCTTTTAGGCTTAGCTGTTAGGTTTTGGGCTTTGTTACAAGTCTTACCTCATAGTTGATGTACTGCTTGCGCCATTCGGGCGTTATGTGCGCCGACAGATGCTCCGCGAACTTCATGACGGCGACCTTCTTGTTGTTGTCCTCGTAGCTGCTGCTGCTGCTGCTGCTGCTGCTGCTGCTGCTGCTGGTGCTGGTGTCGTGTCCCTGACTTGGTTCTTACCCAACTGCGAGCCAGCACTGCAAAAAACAAACAAAATGAATTGAATTTGTTCGCTGTGCGACGGAGTCGTGGATAATTTAACGCCCGACTGCAGACGCCGAGCAGGTGCTCGAAATCAATGCATATTCAGACACCGCGAATATATAGCATGCATGTAGATAATATCTAATCAGGCAAATTGGTAAAAACTTTGTAAAGCAGTTGGCAACTGTCTGCGCTTTCGGCCGATAAGACAAACAAAGGTTTCTTGTTAAATACCCTCGCAATGCGTTTTATAAAATATGTAAAGCATAGAATAGTTCTCTATATATAATTTATTCCCAGTCAGCATAGCCAAGTACTATATACGTAAATATATACATTCTTGTTTCGTAGATATCTATCTAGCTACCCAACTATTTGCCTGTCTATGCGAACTGTCACAGTTTTGAAGCTATTTTTATGAAACTTGGCATAGATGCGTCTCTTTGTTGCACGCGGTACATATGTTGGAGTCGGCCGAATCGGATCACTATATTATATAGCTGTCATAGGAATGATCGCTCGATCAAAAGATGCATCTTGCATATGAGCAACAGCTTATCAACATCGGACTGCTATATCATATAGCTCTATAGGAGAAATCGGTCGAACATTGAGTTTCTGCATGGAAAACTTTGCGGGTTTTCAAGATATCTTGACCCAATTACTATATCAACTATCTTCTAGGGTAACAATCGTTGGGAAATAAGACATTTTCCTAAGAGCATTTCGAAGCAGTGCACATATGTATTCACATGTGTATGCAAGGGTATTTGAGCTTCGGTGTATGTAAGCTTCTATGTACAAAGTGTATAAGTACATAGCTGTATGTGCTGCTTATTTTTATTAGCGCTGCCCGCATAATAAGCTAAGCAAATTGGAAAATTTCTGTCGCTGCGCTGTGTAAACAAAGACGCTCGCATTTCGAATCAATTAATTGCACAAATATTTGCTTAAAAGCGGCAACAAGATGAACAGCAACAACAACAACAACAGCTATGCTTGGACTCAAAGCGGATATCTGGCCGGGTTGGGCTTCCGTTTTACATAGGACAATAGGCAAAAGGTAACTAACACACACACTCGCGCACACACACTCGCGCACACTCACTCGCGCACACACACCTGCGTACGTTAATTGATAGTGTGTCAATACGTCAATTGCGTGCGTTCATTCAATTAACGTCAACATTTAATTCCAAATATAGATTTCGACTTGTCTGGCCTGATCGATTGGGCCATTCAAGCCGTATCGCATATGCATCAATATTTACAGCAACAACAACAACAACTGTAACAACAACAACGACAACAACATGTGTGCTAAACACTTGTTGCCCGTTATTTGGCTTATCTCTGCTCTTTACACTGATTTTGTCTGCTGGCTTAACTACGCGAAGATAACGCAGACACATTCGACAATCACACACGCATTTACACACACACACACACACATACACACACAGCATGCACGCAAATATTTGATCAATAAAGTTGTCAAGCCAAAAGAAATGCAAATCGCGCCTTCCTGGTCTGACTCACACAGCTTAAATTCGGGCACAATGAAAGCAGCGGCCAGCGCTGCCTGGACGCTGATGATAACTGTTGTTTTTGCTGCTGCTGCCTCTGCCTCTGCCGCTGCTGCTGCTGTAAATCAACTGCGTTTGCGTTTTGTGATTGAACCAGACAAAACTGTCGGCCCAATTAATTGACGGCATCACGAGATTAGGTTGAACGAAATTGCTTTTCAATTACATAAATATTACACATCAATCTACATATACAATTGCACCAAAGTGTCTCTGTTGACATACAAACGCTGGCTGGCTGGCTGCTGCTGCTGCTGCTGCTGTTTGCAGCGCTGCTGCTGCTGTCGCTGCTGCTTGTCCTGTTTGCTGGTTAATATTATTGTTATTGCTGCAACTTGTATTGTATTGTTGTCGTTTTTGGTTGGCGGCACAAGTTAATTGCTATGGGCATATGTTAACTGGTATGCATTTAGGCCGAGACCAAATCATTACTAATTGATAACATTAACTAATTGGTTAAGTACACTTTATCACAGAATAGCGCGCACGGAACAACAAAGAACAAAAAGCAAACGAAACAAAATGCGAGGGCTGCAGCGCTACGCGTACGCTTATCGATGGGCAGTATTGGTAAATGCGCGCGAAACCCATGATTGACTATCGATGAATATTATAAAAATAGCTAAAATGGGCAAATTCTTTTAAAATAGAGCACAAAGCCCCACTAGACAATTAAATCATTCATATGCAAATTTATTAAATGCCGCTCATTGTACATTTACTTGTGCTAGCAAGTATCGCTCTTTTCGTTGCCAACGCAACGATAGTCAGACTATCGATAGCCCGACCCATGTTCCGCGATGTAAAATTGTTCTTGGAAATCGCAAGCGACGCTCGCTCACAGTTTGCTCTCAGAGTTTTTTACGCTAATAAATTGCAACGAATTTCGCAACTAGACGACTCGTGAAACTACGCAGTTTCCGCTGCTGGAAATGAGTACGAACATCAAGAATCTAAAGATGGGCCACTTCGGCGGCGGCGGCGCTGGCTACAGCATGTCAGCTGGCAAATTGCTTGCAAACAATAACACCAACGGCACCATCGGGACAGGCGCTGGCGGTGGCGGTGGCGTAAGTGCGGGCGGCGCTGTCAGCAGCATCAGCAGCAGCAGCAGCAAATCAGCGTCCCATGCGACAGCCGATACGGACGTCTTCCTAACGCCCAGCGGTGTTATAATACCTCTGATACGTAGCAGAGATGTGCCTAAGCAGCTGCCAACGCTGACTGTCGCACTGCAGCGTCCCGCGGACGAGCATTTGGCTGCTGAGGATCTGGATGCGGTGCAACTGGAGCTGGAGCTAATGCTCTCGAATGTGGCGTTGCGTGCGCGCGTTTTAAAGGCTGAATACGATAGCTTGGACAAGGATGAGAAGCGTCAGGATCGTCGAAAATTTGAGCGCCTGGCGCCCTGCTCACCGCCCACAAATGCGGGCATGCTGAATGGACTGCTGGGCCTGGGCGCTGGCAATAGCATCGGCAACAGCAGCGGCATTGGCAGCCCAGCGCAAGCGAGCAACTCCAAGAGGAAACTGCGTGACGAACCGACGGGCGTGCGTAAAAAACACTCATCCATGACGATAGTCAAGCAGCAGCAACAGCTGCAGGGCTCCAGCTCCAAGCACATGGCCAAGAACAGTCCACTGGCTGTGCACACGGACGACAGCATGGACTACGTATCGCTGCCTGCCATCCAACAGCAGCAGCAGCAACAGCAACAGCAACAATCACAACAGATGATACTGCCTAAGGTGGCGATGCCTAAAAACGATATGCCAAACAAGTTTTGGCTATCGGTTGAGCCTTATTGCATGCCACTGACCAATGAGGATTTGCGACTGATTGATGACCTACTAGAGCAATATCGTGGACCATTAGTGCCGCCGGTACCCGCACTGGGACCGCACTACTCCACAGTTTGGGCGCAGGAGGATATGAAGACGCTGCAGCCGGGCGGTGCACGTCAGAAGTCCCAAAATGCCAGCGCCATGCTGAAAAAAGCGGATGGTATGCTGGAGGAGAGCATAACGGGGCCGCTCACCCAACGCCTCGTCTCGGCGTTAATGGACGAATCACTGCCCAGCGAACAGGCGGCGGTTGGCGAGCACAGCAATAGCAGCAGCAACGAAAACACACACTCCTCAACCACCAGCCATGCAGCGGGCGGCGGCGTCGGTGGCACAGTTGCCAGCGGAAGCTTCCGTTCGCTGACCATGCTCAAGCACGGCGTGGGCATTGAGCAACGACTGAAAAAAGAGCTGGTGGAGAGCGGACTGATCGATGCCAAAGAGATGGCCGCCCACGAGGATGTGGACGAGGTGCTGCTGGAAATAAAGCGCGTCACCGCCGAAATAAATAGCGTGGCGCAGTTTAACAGCGACGAGCTGAAACGACTGCGCGCCGCTGCCAGCGAGGAGATCAAACGCATCGAACTGAAACGTAAACTGGATACAATCGATCAGGAAATCCTGGAGTGCTACAAACGCATGCTGCAGTACCGGGCCAAGCGGAAGGGGCACACCAGCGAGGAGAAGCAAGAGATATTGCGTTTAACCAGCGAACAGCGCGCGCTCGCCGAGCAGCTGGAGCGCATGCAGTTACTGGGCGCCGGCGATGGAAAATTGTAGGACAGGAGCTTGGCCTGGGGCTGGCGCCAGTTAATGGCACTGCATCGGGCGGCGCTGCTGTTGCAGCAGTGGGAGCGGCATAGCGTTTGGAACGATATCAGTTTACAATTGCAATGTGTATAAAAAGCAAATATATATATATATAACGAATAAGACAAAACAAATTATGGGGAAATACTAATCAAATTTCACTGCTTAACTCGCCAGTTTGTAAATTAGCAAACCTCTTAAACAACATTCACACTATGTACACCTCGATAAAGATACACACACACACAAAAGATATATATACATATATATATATACATATATAGTTCGTACATACAATTTTTATATAGCTTTAAGTTAATTGTGCCAGGCAATAAAACTTGTCGCTGTCACCCAAATATTGTTTTCACCAATCTCTTGTTCTGCTCCTCTGCTCCTCCGCGTTCCACAACCAATCCGAACACCACAAGCGATCGGCGCACTTTGAAAGCTCAACCAGCTGGAGCTACACCCCTAACCCAGTTGCCGGCCGAGCACAGGCAGCGGAAGCACGGCTGTTTGCCCTTCGATAAGGCGAAGACGCCTCTGGCTGCAATTCGGCTAATTAAAATTAAACAAGCCAAATTCATAAATTATTTATCAACAAACAAACGCACACCGACACTCGAATACGCTGCCAACGATTTTACAGACACTGTGTGAAGGAGGGGCAAACTTTTTTCAGCTCTCAGTCTCGTATCTATATTTCAGTTTCTTTCTATCATATAAGTTGGCTATCTCGAGCTGTTCCTTAGATAACCAATGTGTCTCGTCGCCTGATAGATATATGGCCATGCTAGTTTATCGCCTCAATATGACAGCAGCGTTCAAATCATTTTAAATATCATCGGTCAAGTAGTCTTCGGCCCGAATCATGTTTTCATTGTGCGCTTGTATATTTTCTAATGCTAAAATATTTCTTGAATCATTTAACAAATGTTATTTACCTACTTTAGATATACCTTATAATTTGTTCGCTTTTCAACTTCCTTGGCGAAACGTCATTAATCTTAACTTTCCTATGCTATTTTCATCGTAATTGTATCTTCCAAGCGATACGCTTACCTCTCGCTCAGCAGTATCACCCCCGTCCCACCCCCCTTAACCGAGTGAATCACCTTTGCCGCATGGAAGATACGAAAGCGATGGAATCGCAGTCTCGGACTCAATACGGAAAATCGTTTTTAACACTTTGCTTTTCAGGTGCTATCTCTTTTAATGGAATGGAAACCTTAAACAAATGGCAAGCATAAGCAAAAGAATTGAGAGGAAATATAATGCCAGCTAATTTGCAGGGCTTATGAACTGGAAATGGAAAACGCAATCAAAGTGCAAACAGCATCTCATTGTATAAACTTTATTTCTTACGATTCAGTAAACAACTTGTGTGATGTATGTTTGTATATGGAAATGCTATACACATAAGTACGTGTTTATGAATAAACAAAATAGATAGAAATATATACATACATATATATATATATATATGTATATATGTACACATAAATATAGGTGTTTATATTAATGTATATACACGTACATATATGTAGAGCTAAATATATATGTGATTGTACTTTATGTTGTCAGCGGTGCAGTGGTTCCTACTTCATCTTCCGTCTATCGCATCCAAACGACAAAATCTATCACAGCAGCCGCAGTCTTTGTCTCGCCGGATGCTTTGGCGTTCGCTATGAGGGCAGTGCATCAAACTCCGGCCGATAATCATTAAGCAAATCGGAACGGCAGGAGACTTGTATGGCTGAGGCGTTTGCCTTGAGCCGCAAATTGTTATCGTTGGTCAGCAGCATCAGGTGTGGCACCTGCGTCTGCAGCTGCAGGCAGCAGTTGACAATGCTGTCGTCTGGGCAGTCCACCTCAATCAAATGGTCCGCCTCCTCCAGCGCCGATTGACCTAAGCGCAATGAAAATGTATATAAATCAGCTTCCAATTCTTTTTCATACCTTCATACCTTGTATTTTGAGACTATCGTCAAACTTTTTATTCAAATAGCGTATGGCGCGAATGGCCGCCAGACGCTTCAGTTCGTTGTCACCGCGCCTGTCCTTGAGTTTGTCCAGCTCCTTGATGACAATATACGGTATATAGAGCATGCTGCCGTTTGTTTCGCCCAATGCCACATGACACAGATCCTCCACAAACATCAGATTATCCATTAGCACATTTGTGTCCAGCACAAAGTACATGTGATCCAAGCGACGTGCGGGCAAATCCTTTCCAGTTGTTAACAGACGCTGCATCTTTATATCCGATTTATCCTCCTGCTCTGACTCGCTTTGACTCTTCTTGAAAGGCAAATCATGCTGGCTATTGGAAACCTGTAAATAATTTATTTTATTATTAACAACAATGGCAAATGAATGGGTGCCAAATACTTGACCTAGGTCAAGCAGGTGAAAACCTGTTTTTTAACTTTATATATATACGAATAGGATGGCACCTTAAGTTGAGTTAATCCAAGGCTGACATTTGAAATACGCACCTCTGTTACGCTGCTGCTCGCGGCTGCATCGTCCTCCTCCTGTTGCCAGTCTATATCCATGGGTTCCACATCATCGTTTGCCTTCACACAAGCTGGCAATGGGCTTGTCTTGGCGCGTCTTTGGATGGTTGGCAGTTTCTTGCTGGGCATTGTTCTTTCACATTTATTGTTATTGTTATTGTTGGACTCCTTTTGCTGTTGCTGCAGGGATTCACGGAGTTGTACTAGGCGCTGATTGGCTAGGGGCAGCAAAACACATGAGCAGAGCACACACTTGGACAGGTTAATTATAAATAGCTTACCACTTATGGAGCGATTCTTTTCTAGTCTATTGCTAGCATCGAGCAGCGCCTTGGGCTTGGCCCAGGCATTCTTAGCACCAATGTGTGAAGCGCTGGCCGACTTGTGGCTCACAGAAGTTCCACATCTTTGACGAAAACTATTTGAGGCTGCGCTGGCCTCTGGCTTGGCTGTTGCCGGCACAGGCCTTGACTTGTCCCGAAAGCAAAAATCCTTTATGCTTTGGAAGAAGCCCTTCGACTGTCTGGGCGTCTCCACTGGCGTCTCACCAGCTTTGCGTGTGCTTTGGAATGTGGCAGTGGCGCTTGTGCTGGTCGCAGAGTTATTTGGTGGGCTGCTGGTGGTGTAACTGCTAATCAGACTACTGTTTCTGGTGCTCCGTTTAGTCACGGGTCGTTCTTTGTCTACTTTAACGCTTTTTGATTGCTTCAAATTTGTCTGCAAGCGTTTGAGCCGTTCCTGTGCGGGCTGCTTGGTTGCGCCCTCTAAGGACATGTCAAAAAATTGGAAACATTTTAAAGCGTATTCAATATCTAACAACAATGGACGGGTTGTCACTTACTTTGATGCTGACGTATATTTAGGATGATTTGGCGGCTTTCGGCATCGTTGTCGATGGCTCTATGCTTGGCTTGTTTAAGGCTACGTTTGCGTTTCTCGGCATCCATTGCGCGCCGTGCAACATATAAACACGTTTCCAACTACGCATTGATCCTAATAAACAACGGTAATAAACAATAGTGACAGCAATCAGCTGTTTACATACTGGCCTACGGCTATCGAAATCGTTACGATAGTTTGTTGCTACGGAATAAATTTGAGTGCTATAAAATAAATATGTTTTTTTGCCCTTGGGTAAATAGTTTTTACTTTATATTTATTTTTCTCATTGTTTTCATCTGCAAACAGCTTGTCATAGGTTGTTAAAAGCATACTCGAAAATTTGTGACTTTCGTGTCACAATCGATAGCCACAATATCGTAATCACGTACCATCTCTTACTTGGTTGCTATGGTATTTCGAACATCGTACAAATTAGCTTAGCGATATATCGATACATTTTGCACAGCCCTAGTCGCCATAATAGCAACCGGTGTTTTTTTTTTGCTGCGAGCCAGAGGTAGTCAGTCTTCCAGATTTCTTTGCAGTTACCAAATCAATTGTTTCTGATTTAACGCAAAACTACTCAACATGATCAAGGTAAGCATTGTATATAGTATTTATGAGAATAAACAGTATGCTCTGCGTTCATATGGCTGATTAGTAAGTATTGCGTTGGCGACTGTGATCCGGCCGACGGGTACAAAGTTCAATTGGGACACCAATTGTCTGCTAAGAATAACTGTATGTGTACCATGTACCTTGTACCCAAACATTCACGCGCCGCTTTATCGTTACACAATAATTAAAAAGAAGATCGCTTGCCCTTATCAGCTGTTAACTCTTGATTATCACTTGCAGAACGTTGTCTCCCTGGTGACTGGTGGCGCCTCCGGCCTGGGCCGTGCCACAGCCGAACGCTTGGCCAAGCAGGGCGCCAGCGTTGTGCTCGCTGATCTGCCATCCTCCAAGGGCAACGATGTGGCCAAGGAGCTGGGCGACAAGGTGGTCTTTGTGCCCGTCGACGTGACCTCCGAGCAGGATGTGAGCGCCGCTCTCCAAACGGCCAAGGACAAGTTCGGCCGTCTCGATTTGACGGTCAACTGTGCGGGCACAGCGACCGCCGTGAAGACCTACAATTTCAATAAGAACGTGGCCCACAAGCTGGAGGATTTCCAGCGCGTGATCAACATCAACACGGTTGGCACCTTCAATGTGATTCGTCTGTCCGCCGGCCTGATGGGCAGCAATGCGCCCAACCAGGATGGCCAGCGTGGCGTCATCGTGAACACCGCCTCGGTGGCCGCGTTCGATGGACAGATCGGCCAGGCCGCCTATTCGGCATCGAAGGCCGCCGTTGTGGGCATGACCTTGCCCATTGCCCGCGATCTGAGCACCCAGGGCATTCGCATCTGCACCATTGCGCCGGGTCTGTTCAATACGCCCATGTTGGCTGCGCTGCCGGAGAAGGTGCGCACATTTTTGGCCAAGTCGATACCGTTCCCACAGCGGCTGGGCGAGCCCAGCGAGTACGCCCAGCTGGTGCAGGCCATCTATGAGAATCCGTTGCTCAACGGCGAGGTCATCCGCCTGGACGGTGCCCTGCGCATGATGCCTTAAATGGCCCTGGATTGCACTCGAGATCAGTTTTGCATTTATCGGAGCGCTTGCTGTGTGTGTCTTTTATCTTTTTCTCTCTAGTACATAAGCTCAAAGTTTTTGTGTTTGTATTCAATTTGTACTTGTACAGGAATAAAAATGCTGGGATTTGAATTTAAAATGCATGAAAGAGCATATGATTTTCGATGCTTGGTTTTGAGAAGCTCAAGTGTATCGATAGCAACTGGTATTTGTTTTAGTATTTCGATGCAGAAGCACAGTTTGGCGTTTGCGACGCTAGCACGCTCTGGTCACACTGGAAACGACGCTGAAACGACGTCGGAGTTTTGGACGAATAAAATAATGCTGAAATTGAAAGCAGCAGCCGAAAAACAATTGCAATGTGTGCAAATGCAAGCAATCAATATGTGTTTATTAACAAAGTGCGTGTGTTAAGCAAAAAGTGCGATCTGTAGGCGTGTAGCAGTGCAATCGCAGTCAGGCAAGAGAGAGCCAGTGCCCAAAGCCAAAGGCAAGTGCAATGAAAATTGTATGCGCCGTGGAATTGTAATGAATGCTAATGCAATTGCTGTGTGTGTGTGTGCGACACATGTATAAAAAGCACAAAAGTGTGTATGTGTGTGTGTGTGTGCCTTAGTGTCTGGCTATGTGTACGCGAGAGCCAGGAGAGCAATAATTAAATTAAGCAAAGGTGTTACGTGCATGTGAGCTGCTGCTGCGTCGCTGCCTGTCTGCGCGGCGTGTGTGTGTGAGCGCCCAGTTGTGTATATACAAAGTGACAAAAATTCTAATTAGAATATTTGTTATCACTATATCCCCTTCCCGCTCGCTCTCGCACACCAAAAATACATATGTATTCAAATTGCAATAACGCCTGACTGCCTGCATTCGCATTAAAATAGCGGCATTCAGTTATCATAAAAAAAATTACTACAGCGCACGACTTACTACGAAAACGACGACGACGACGACGACGACGACGACGACGACGACGATGCTGTTAACGTCGGTAGCGGCAGCGCAGTAGCGTCGCATTTCCCGGCTACTCCTTTGGGCAGATGCTGCTGGGCGGTGCTGGCTTCGTGTATGTGTGTGTGTGTGTGTGTGGTGTGGTGTTTGTCTATATGCGTGCGTGTGTATGTGTGTGCAGGCGTACTACACACAGCGCAGCATTTTTTACGCACTCAAATGTTTTGGCATTGTGTTAGTATATGCATGTGGGTGTACGTGCGTGTGTGTATGTGCATTTTTAAATTGCCAGCGACGGCGTCAGCGCATTTGCTAAATAGGTAGCAAAAATCTACGCCCAAAATCTACTACTAAATTGGCAACAATTTCTGCGCACGAGCAAATGCTGTGCGATATGCTTTGGTTGTCGGCAAAGGGGATGGGTTGGGTGGGTGGTACGGCTTGTTGGGCGGCGGGCGGCTTTTAGGCGCACGCAACTGTCATTGACCTTCAATTCGGTGCAGCCTTCGCTGCATTCGTTGCTGCCTCTGCTGACGCTGCTACTACTTCTGCTACAACGTCGCCGCACCCAAAGGTCATGTGATGTGTGTGCCGCGATACGATGTGTGTCATCAATTAATCAATTTATCAATTAATCAACCGTTAATTGGCAAAACATTGAAAGCCGCAACTACGCACCATGAGCCGAATGAACGACAGAATGAACGTGTGTGAACCGGAACTGCCAGTCAAATATTTGATTTAGGTTCAAAGGACTTTGAATAGTTCGCAAAATGAACTAAATCAATCATTTTACATATAAACAAACAAAATCGTACCAGGATTAGGATTAGTAACAGAAGTTGAAACAGTTTTCTAGAGCTTCGGATCGAAGCTAATTGAAATAGCCTGCGAAAACGGAGCTAAAATCGAAAAGTTGGTTTTTCTGCAACACAAAGAACAAATCAATCAGTCCTCTAATGAAGCGTTGATTGATCAAATCAGTAAACTGATCTAAAATAAAACCATTCGCAAGCAACACAAAGAACAAATCAATCAGTCCTCTAATGAAGCGTTGATTGATCAAATCAGTAAACTGAAATAACCTAAAACCAATCGCTAGAAGCTCTTTGTGCTTATCAATCAGCCCGCCAATGAACCGTTGATTGATCAACTGAACTAACATGAAACAATTTGCAACGCAGCACAAAGAACTAATCAATCAGTTGATTGATCAAATCACTAAACTGATGTAGAAGGGTATTTTTTTTGTTTGTGCCGGCAAAATAGCTCACAAAATGTACCAATCGAAAAGCTAACTAGCTTGGACGATCAATCAATCAATCAACTAATTAATTTTCTCTCTTCTTTTAGCTTGCTGCACACACACTCTCACACACCTCCCACACAAACACACACGCACACGCACACTGAACATGGAATCGTCCATTAAGCTTAAGGAGTGCAACAGCTCGAATGGCAATCCGAATCAAAGCCTCAATCAGAATCAACTGTGCAATGGCAACAGCAACTGCACCGGAAGCACAACCAACGGCGTGTCCGTTAGCATTTGCAGCAGCGACAGCTTCAGCAGCATGATGCCGCCGCCGGCAACGCCGCGCGACCACGAGCTGGTCAGCGCCAACAGCATTGAGCTGAATGCGGCCGCATCGCTGAGCGACGACAGCGGCGTTCCATTGACCACCAACAGTTCCATATCCAGCGGCGATTCCTATCGCATTGGCATGTGCAAATTCGAGATTGAGGTGAGTTTCACAATTGATTCCCTTTCCCTTCCGCTGACTGTTACGTTTACTTTTTGGCAGATGGTGGAAAGCGATGGCGAGGTCTCGCAGTTTGATTCGCTGGACAACTGCTCGGAGGGTGGCATGAGTGCGGAGAACTTTAATACGCTTAAAAAGGGGCCGCTGGCACCGATAGATCCACCGCCCGAATTCCAGGATTCGCCGCAAACGACCCTGGTGCGCTCCATCTCGAAGAACATTGTGAACAGCCTGCGCCGCTGGACCTCATCGCAATCGTCGTTCGAGCATCTGAAGGACGATGTGACCATGGTCAGTGCAGCGGTAGCCAGCGGCACAGCCAGCCAGGAGCTGGTCCTGCTGCTTGGCCAAGCCGACGGCGGACAACAACAGCAGCAGCAAGCTGTTGGGCAGCGATGCCGCTGCCGTGGTGGTCAGCACACAGCCGGGCGGAACGGTGTGCGGCATGCTCTGCCAGGAGCGCACGCTCAAGGAATCGTATGCCATAAACAAGCATTTATATTCGAGCGATTCCATACTGAACAGCCATACGGACAACATATATGACGAGCCCAACAACATAATAAGCAGCTCGCTGGGCAACAGCATCGATCTGCTGGACGAGGACGATGATGACGATGACGATGATGATGATGAGGACGAGGAGAACGATGAGGCTGCATCCGAGCAGAGCAGCTGTTCGCCATCGCTGCCATCGCCGCCGCCGCCCGTTTCCATAATCAAAATCAAACAGACCTTGTGCCCCTACTATCAGGATCATACGCGCTACTTCAAGGCGATACCCACGGAACAGGATAGCATTGCCAGCGCCAAGGCGGCGGCGGCACAGCAGCGCTTCAATACCGCCGGCCTATCCGAGATACACGACTATGATCTGTATTATGGTGGGCGTGGCAGGCAGCAGGCGCTGCAGCCGCAGGACAACAGCAGTCTGCAGCGGCGACAGTTGCTCTACAGCCCGCTGGGCCATACCAGCCATTGCCACTATCACTCGCATCATGCGCACTACCATCATCATCATCATCACGGAGCCCATCAGCATCATGGACACTATCAGCACGGGCAGCGGCCCAATTCGCGCAACTCACTCAACAGCCGGCTGAGCAGCTCGCACAATTCGCTGAATGTGTCGTCGGCCAATAAGCCGGACGACTCCATTTTCATAACGCAAGCGATGTCGCATGATGCGCTCTTCACGCGCGAAATTTCCGATTTCTATAATGTACCCATCGATTCGGATATTTATGCGTTTCCCGTCGACATGATCGAACAGCAGCTGGAACAGCAGCAGCAGCAGCTGGAAAAGGAGAAACAGCAGCAGCAGCAGCAGCTGGTGGAGAAGCAACAGCAGGTGGCCAGCAAACAGCCGGCGGGCTATCACAAGGCCGCCAGCAGGCGGAACAAACGCAACAAGCGCAAACAACGGTACGCGGCGGGCGCTGCGGCGCCGGAGACGAGCGACGATGGTGGCGACAAGGCGGGCAAGCATGGCAAATATCGGACGCCGGTGGTGCAAACTGGTGAAGCGGAGCCGCTGCACATGACGCTCGACGAGGTGAAACAGTTCTATCATACGCTCTACTCCGATGCGGGCAAATCCTCCTGGTGCGCTGGCGGCGCCGGCGGCGGCAACAACAAAATGCCAAACGCAGCGGCGGGCAGCGGCAAAGCGCTGGGCGTCAAGTCCAGCAACGAGACCATCTGGAGCGTGTCCACGAATGCGACCAATACCACAAACACGACCACAACGACGGCGCGCACGCGCAGCAGCGCGGGCACCAATCGGGGTGGTGCTGCTGACAGCGCCGCCAAATATCTGAGCAAGCAGAGCAAACATAATATCGACAATGATAAGCTGAACAACAACAACAATAACAACAACAACAGCAGCAGCAACAATTATGCACAACAGCAACAACAACAACCCGCAGCAGCAGCAGCAACTGCCGCCACGAATGCGACTCTCAGCGGAGGCGGCGGCGGCGGGGTCGGGGTCGGGGGCGTTGGCGGCACCACGACGACCATCAGCACACAGCTGCCCAGCTCGTCGGACAAGCTGCTGGCAACGGATCCACAGCAGCAGCCCAACAACAACAAACATCTGCTGCAGACGGAAAAGAAGTCACAATTCTCACTTAACCTCAAGCAAAAGTTCTGCAGCATCTTTCGCTTTCGGCGCAGCAATCACAGTCGCTGTCGCGCCAATGCGGCGGCAGCGGCAGCAGCAGCAGCTGCGGCGGCGGCGGCCAATGCCACAGCTGTCAATGCGACGGCGGCAACAACAGCGACAACAAATTGTGCGTCGAATCCAACGGATGCGGAGGAGGCGAACAATTGCCTCAATCGCAGCGAGCCGAGCGCTGATCTACGCAAGAAGTTTCAGTCCCGTGCGCTGCCGCCATTGCCAAAGAAAGGTTCGTACACAGTTATTAATTGTAATTGTTATTGTATTTAATATTATACGCCAATTGCTTTTCAGCTTATGCCATTGACGCCGTCGAAACGGAGCCGGAGGAGCAAAAGAAGAGCGCCGGTGGCCAAGAGCCGCGTGCGCTGCAGTTTACCTCAAGCATTGAGAAAGTCAAAGATGTACGTACACACTCGCTGCCCGTTACTTTATGTTTGCTTTTCGTTTCTCGCTACTCGCTAACCGTAACTTGCTAATCATTACTTATTACTCGCTAGTCATTAATTGCAGCTCGTTACTTTGTTTGCTTTTCGTTTTCGCTAATTGTTACCTTCATCTCGTTACTCGCTAATCATTACTTATTACTCGTTACTCTTTACGCGCTAGTCCTTAATTTGCAACTCTCTACTTTTTATTTGCTCAACGATTCATGTTACTCGTTACTCGTTAATCAATACTCTTTACCTATTGCTTGTAACTTTTCGTTTGCACTTAGTTTCTCGCCAATCGTTGCTTGCTGCTCGCTAGTCATTTTGGCTACGTTTTAGTCTCTTGTCGTTACTCACTAGTTCTTACTCGTTACTCCAGTCTCGTTGTTCGTTACTCGTTATTAATCAGTTTTGGTTTTTGCAGTACGGCTGGTATTGGGGACCATTGTCCAGCGAGGCCGCCGAGAAGGTGCTCTCCAATGAGCCGGATGGCTCGTTCATTGTGCGTGACAGCTCCGATGATCATTACATATTCTCGTTGAGCTTCAAGCTAAACAACTGCGTGCGCCATGTGCGCATCGAACAGGATCAGGGTAAGTTACAGACCTAAACTCTATTATGTGTAGAATATCAATCTGTTCAACGCATCTAAAGTTTTATTTTGTATTAATCACATCCCCAATTTTATGACCACGATACATAAGCCAATAGGCCTGAATAAGCTGAGCTCATTATACGTTAGTTTCGAAAGAAAAAATGTTTCTGTAGCATACGTCGGAATTCGTTACATTTATACTTTGATTTGCTTACGTATGATAGTCAAATACTTATTAAAAATAATGTTCGATAAGGCAAACTTTAATAACTATATAGCTGCAATTCTGTAGTCAACTCGTCGCATTCAAATCCGTTAATTTACTCGTTGCTTACTCGATGAAAAACCAACGAGTTAACTGGAGCGTATTTTAAAATTTAAAAAATCGATTCAATCCCAGTTTTATTTTATAGTATATTGAATATATTCTGAATAATTATTTATCTCTCCCTCTTTCTCTCGTTCTATCTCTCTCTCTCTCTCTCTCTCTCTCTCTCTCTCTCTCTCTCTCTCTCTCTCTCTCTCTCTCTCTCTCTCTCTCTCTCTCTCTCTCTCTCTCTCTCTCTCTCTCTCTCTTTTGCTCTTTCTCTCTTCATTCCAGGCACATTCTCGTTTGGCTCGTATGCCAAGTTCAAATCCCAAACTATAACCGAGTTCATTGAGAAGGCGGTCGAACATTCGCGCAGCGGCAGGTGCGTTTCGCCAAAGCACACACACAAACAAGATTTCATATATATTTATATACAATTCTTGATTGATATTGTATTTTTACAGATATTTGTTCTTTCTGCATCGTCGACCGGAGCATGGACCAATGCGCGTGCAATTAACCAATCCAGTATCTAGATTTAAGCATGTACAAAGCTTGCAGCATATGTGCAGGTGAGTTGCCAAAATCTAAGCTTCCATTAATCAAATTTTGATTGGAGTCTTTTTTCTCGCTTACAGATTTGTTATACTCAAGGCGGTTATACGAAAGGATCTTATACAGACATTGCCATTACCAAGAAGACTTCTAGACTATCTTAACTATAAGCATTGCTACTCCGAGCAGGTGGAAAGCGACAGCTCGCACTCGCAGGTGATTGATGAATCTTTGAGACTATAACTATATCCAGGAAGTCGCACAAAAGAGATAGATTTGACCATAAGGGAAGTAGCCGAAGAAACGCTGACCTGACAGACGAAACCTTGCCCAGCAATCGACTTTCTTCAGGCTGAAACTTTAACCTGCGTCAGGTTCTGTTTTCTCTGTGTATATATTGAGCGAGGGATCAATAAGCGTCTTGGCTTGTCGGCGTGCCTAGCCAGAGTGTTAGCTGTTTTCAGATTCTTTCTAGAATTAGGTTGCCATTGTGGCTTTGAGCAAACTCAGAAGAACTCTGTGCCAATCATGATGGAAACCGATCCGAGCGTTTATCCTGCGTTTATCAGGCCGAGAGCTGCTGCTGCTAACAGATAGACTAGCCTGAGGAAAAAGAGACTGAATCGCAGCTTGGCTATCGTTGTGGGTCCCTCTTAGAAGACATTTTTCAAGATTTAATCTGTAACAATCCCTGGACATAGCTGATTTTCCTTGACTTCCTTGACAGACTGATCAATTGGCGATCAGCGCTCAGTGCCATTCGTAAGAGCTAGAGAGAAGGAAGAGGAGGCTTGGGGAAATGCCACATCGCAATTTTGGAATACTGTGGAAAATGGGGCCAAGAAATACCAGCTGGCTTTATATATATATAATTCTATGGCTAACTAAAATTTGTTTCTTTCTGTAGATATCTGGCGATGGATCCATGTAAAATTTAGCAAGGCCATTTGGCGACAAAGAAATTGAAGGATGCGAAAGTGAAAGGCGAAAGCAACAGAAATTATTACATAATATAAGTAGTAGAATTTAACAAATCGAACAGATAAGCAAATGATAAAGAAGAAGCAACAGCAGCAACAAATAATTAAATGCGAATTGTTGATAGAAAACAAAGGAAACAAACAAAAGGAAGTAATGAAAGGGAAATTCAAAACTCTGTTTATTGATCATTTTTGTACTCGGTGCTATACTATAATTATAAAACTAATTAATGAAAAGTAAAAGTAAAAGTAAAAGTAAAAGCAAAACAAAAAACATATTATATATAAATTGATATGATTATGCGTAGTCAAGTAAAAGAACAACAGCAACAATAAGAAGAGCAGCAATAGCAACAAAAAAAACAGAAAAAAAAACAGATGTATATAATTATGCATAACTAGAATGGATAATAGATAACAAATAATAACAATAATATTAATAATAACAATAACAATAATAACAATTTACACAGCCGGCTCCAGACTTTGTGCACGATGCATTTTGCGAGCGCGTTGAATTCTGAGTTGAAGAATTCTTTGAATGAAAGAAACTTTAAATATGCTTGCCTTTTAGCTGTGATTTTTTCCTCCTCCCCCCAATTGTAATCAAACATAAGCTAATTATATGTATTTGTCTAAGAGATGTTTTCCAAAAGTTTAACTGTAAATTTGCTCAAGTGCGTTGAAACAACGATACAACGAAATCGATAAATCGATTAAAGCGATATCGATTAAGAATCGATATGCAACGCGCTTCACATATTTGCGGTTATGTTACATTTGAAACCGACAAATATGCCCGAGAACCGAAGCGTGCAACAATCCAAAACGAAATCTTTGGCAAATTTATGGTCTTACACTGAGAGAAATACTCGCTAATTGCTCAAACTTTTGTCGCCCCCAATCAATGTTGATATTTTGCGCTCTCATTTTGTATTATGTATTCATTCATTAGATACTCTACCCGCTTGCTGGGAGTCCTATAGAATCTGTCAGAGCTGTTGCCCACATCCTCAACGCGGCGCTCTCAAAATCGTGCCCAGAGTTAAATGTTGTTTGGCAAAGACCCAAAAACGAAAAGAAACAAAAATAAAAGTTTACAACAAAAAAAAAGAGAAATGAAATGAAATGAAAATGAAACGAAAATATAAATGAAAGACTTTCGTAATAGAGCAATGTAAACATCTGAGAAATGTTGATGGTAATTAATAATGAATAATTAATTAATTATTACTATTATTATGTATTTAATTAGTTAAGAAGTCGCGGGCGAAATTGCCAAATTGGCCAAATGCAATATGTACATTTATTTAATTGATTGTTAATCCGTATTTGTTTTTCCTTCACTTATTTGTTATTTACGTTTTAAGCTCAGTTCCATAATTGTATAATTATTTCTTCTCTCTCTTTTAATTATTGTATATTATTTGTTTTTAATTTTATTGAAATACACGTTGTATATATTTATTTTTTATATGTATAATACACACACAAACATATATAATTATATTTCGTTTTTTTTGTTGGTTAACAAAAACAAGCAATTACACTGTGCAACATAGTTTTCATTAGTTAGCCCATCAATTTTTAATATGAATTTATTTATTTTTGTAAATTTAATTTCAATTTTTTTTGCGTTTTCTGTTAAAGTATTAAAACAAAAAACCTGTTGCATAGTGTCTATTTGTCTATTATAATTGAATAAGCAATAGAACAAATACAACAAATTGAACAAAATTCAAAAAAATAAAAATAATACGACATACAAAATGGTCGCAGGCAAAATGAGCAATGGAAAGGCAATATAACAAATTTTTAATAATAAAAATTAAACCAAATTTTTGCTACGCCTCTGTTTTTTTTGTGCCCCCCTCCCCCTCCCCCTCCGTTACACTAACAGTACTTAAAACATGCCAGAACTATAATTATTTATTCTAATAATGTGTTGACAGGCACATTGACAAGAGGAAATAATTTGACATAAGGTTACTGCCTAATTCACCATAGACGCCGATCTTATTTTAGCCAATGCAAATTCACCAATTGTCCTTGTTCACCACAGACTCAAGTCACACTATCCTAGGCAATATCGCGATTATCCTTATTCACCACAAACTCAAGTCTTCTATTAGTCCAAGTGCAATTTCAACAATTGTCTTTATTCACCACAGATTCAAGTCTTCGATTAGCCAGTGCAATTTCAACAATTGTCTTTATTCACCATAGATTCATGTCTTCTATTAGCCAGTGCAATTTCAACAATTGTCCTTATTCACCACCTACTCAAGTCATATTAGCCGATGCAATTTCATCAAAAGTTCGTGCTCAGCACAGACTGTAGCTGCCTGGCGCCATCTGTTATGTTTGTCGACAAACGTACACTTGAGCACAAAGAGTGGCGCCATCTAAGAGTCGTTAGCTGTTTATTTCCTGCCAACAAAATGCTGACAAAGGTTGATAAAAAACTGAACGAAGTTTTTCAAAAATGTGTGTGTAAAAGACGAAAACAACTCAATTAACTGCATAGCCTAGCCAGACATGGCAAATTATCGATAGATCGCTGAATTGCTACGTAACCGATATAAATCGATCTCAGTAAGTTGTTTTTTGATCATATCTCGAGGATTATGCCAGCTAGAGACACGAAATTTCGGATCTAGACCCTTGTGTAGTGTATACAAATTGAGAAAGTGTATTTTTTAAGAAACCTTGCCTAACTTTCGAGTTATAGCCTGGTTGCCTAGTATTTACATACATTTGTATGCCCTGAGGCTAGCTGGGGCTCAGGGTAGCTTCTCGTCGGGCACTTCACACTCTAACACTTTTACTTATCCATATCTATATCTTTATCTATATATCTCAACAGACCATATCAGTCCAATAAAGTAGCTTATTGTTGGGCTTAAACAAATGAACAGCGATGCAGCTTCGAGTGTGAAATTAATTGCCTTTGTGCAGTCAGTTTCTTAACAAACTTGGGGCCCAATATTATCATAAGTATTACAACAATCTGTAACGGTTTTTATGGACAGCTACAAAGACCAAAGAAAAGAAAAGCGGCAGGTTGTGAGGAGGGGGAGGGAGGGAGGGGGGGGGGGCGCCTTGGCGCAGATCGCGGCTTATATTATTGTTGTGGCTGACTTTTCCCAACAACGAGACAAGAAGGAACGCACAACAACAACAACAACAACAACAGCAACAACAACAACAGCAACAACAACAACAACAACAACAGCAACAACAACAACAACAACAACAACAAGCTGATAAGGCAACTGCAACCGCCTTGTGATTAATTACATTTTCCATTTGTTGTTGTTGTTTTTTTTCCAGCCAGTTTTCTCTTTGGCCTTTTCAATTTTTGTCGGCTGCCAGGCGTTGGCGTTGGCGTCGCCGTCGACGCTGACGTTGACGTTGACGTCGGCGCTGACGTCGCCATTTGAAATTAAATTTTGATTAATTGCAGCGCGACGGTCGGCACCTTTTTTTTTGTTTTTTTTTTTGTTTTTGTCAGTCGGCGCTATGTGAAAAGTGTTTTTTTCTTTTCTTTCATTTAATTTGGTTTCTTTTTTTTTGTGTGTTTTCAGGCCGCTCGAAATTCGCTGCACTTGCCGCAGCAACTGCTGCTCACACGCCCCCCTGCGCCCGCGCGCCCCTCCCGCTGTGCGCGCGTCCGTCAAACTTTTTGAAACGAAACAATTTTCAGGTGTGAAAAATTTTGAAATGCGCTTTCAATTTGCGCTGCCTGCGTCGGCGGCGACGGCGGCGTCAGCGCTGGCAGCGACTGCGCCCCATTAACGCAGCAACCAAATAAAGTCATTACCAAGTGCCTGGCCAGGTAAGGGCAGTGTGCAGGGTGCAGGGGGGGCAGGGGGCGAGGGGTGTGCAGATTGGGTGTCTTGGCTGGGCCTGGGCGGCGTTGCCTTCTAATGCGCCCCAGCAATTTGCTACGTACGCCGGCCACACCTACCTGCTGCCAAACATGCAACACGAACCACCAAAACCCCCCCTCCCCCCCTTCCCTCCCACTCCACCCTCCTCTATACCCCTTCAGCACCACACACACCCGCCGAAAACACGAGGAACAGCTGGCAGCTGGCAGCTGCCCCCTAGTCAGTGCCTAGCCTAGGCCCAGGCCAGAGTCTCGTTTACAGTCCGTTCGAGATGTTGCCGTTTTGCAATACCCTGTAATTGGGCGAAAAGGGGTATATGGGTGCTGCTTGATCAGCATCTGGTCAGGTCTCATTTCAGCAACTAAAAGAGCTCGCAACAATATTGAGCTTAGCTGCTTCTTTTGCTTACCCAGTTAAAGTTTGTTTAAAATCATCGAATCGATAAATATCGATATCGATTACGTGTTTTTGGAGCCTATCTCGGAGCTTTTAAGAGCTAGCTTCACCAAATTTGGCATGTCGACTCGCGTATAATGTACACAGCGAACTTTTTTAGATACCTATCGATGTTGACCAACAATGAGTTGTATAATACGAATATTGGGAGGTACTGCCATGGGCTTTGGTACTTACACATATTTTGAAGCCATATTTGAGCAGTGAAAATTTCATAAGAATCGGACAACAAATACCCGAGTTACTTGAAATAGCAAGTGCCTTGGAATGCAGCGAAGGGCAGAAGAAGCACAGCCATGTGTGTTTTTCGGGCATGTTTACGTGGCAAGCAGCTGGAATGCAGGCAACGGCAGCTCGGCGCTGGACATAGGGCAACTGATAGTTGTGCATACCCGACTAGAGCAGGCCAGCTTGTGTTTTGTGTTTTGTTTTTGCGTGTCTGTCTTGTGGCTAGCAGGGATCAGATAACTCAATTATTCGCGGCGTAAACAAATGCTGCCTTTCAGGGTTTTGGCCAACAACAACAAGAACTGAAGTGGAGCCAGAGCCCGAGCCAGAGCTCCAGCTCCAGCTCCAGGTCCAGGTCCAGGTCCAGGTCCAGTCGAGCTTCTTCCTTGCGCCGCAGTTCAAAAGAGCTGGGTTATTATCCCAGGCATAAATGGATTGTAAACGTGATTTTTATAGTCATTTAGCATAATAATGCATTTTATGGTTTGCCAGTCCGGCCAGCTAACCTCTCGGTCTCTCCAGCCCGAGCTCAGCTCGAGCTCAGCTCAGCTCAGTTTGGTCGCCATCTCCATCTTCAGCTACAACTCCATCTCCATCTCCGTTTCCGTCTTCGTCTTCGTCTTCGTTTCGGGACAGTCCTCAACAGTAAATTAAATGCTGCTACGTTTGGCTCTTTGGCTTTGACTGCCTGCTTAGTGCAAAGATTTGTTTTGTGGCCAAGCGAGTGAGAGAGAGAGAGTGAGTTAAAGAGGGAGAGGGAGAGGGAGAGAGAGGAGGTGAGAGAGAGGTGAGGAAAGACAGAGAGAGAGAGTGTGTTTGAAGCAGCTTCCAATCTGGGTTTATGCGTGCAGCTCTATGAGGATCAAATCAAGCTTAGCAAAGGGAAATGATTTGGGGATAAGCATCTTTAAAAACTATTTTCTTTTCATGGGGATCTCTAGAAAGAGAGAGAGAGAGAGAGAGTGTAGAGAGTGTTTGTCCAATTAAACAAACTTCCGTTTCCATATCTAATCTTTATATACATTTTGCAAAATCATTTTCAGATATTTAGATCGAAATATGATTTCCAACAAAGCAAAAATCGGTTCGTTTTGGGCTTAGCTTCGCTGTCACAGGCGACTTTCTGTATTCTTGGAAATCTCTTTCAAAATACTCATTTACGACTATTTTAAACACGATGAATCGAATGTTTATTTTTTTAGGAATAACTATTTTGGAAAAAAAGGTTTTTTTCTTCTAATTTTCAGTCGAAAATTTATTAGAACTTTTTTGAGAGTGAAAAGCTTTTGAGAAAAACGATACCAAAATATTAATTTGGAAAAAATATTTTTCATATATTGAGAAAATTTCTTATTTAATAGCAATTTTCTAAATTGTAGAAAAATTTCTTATTAAGAGTGAAAATGTTTTAAGATAAATTCAACCAACATATAGTTTTTTAGAGAATAGAATTCGGAAAAATAGTTAATTTTATAGAATGTAGAAAACAAAATATTTGTATATTGAAAATGTTTTGAATTTCTCAAAATGTCCCCACCGAAATTCCTAAAGAAACGATTGTTTGCAGGTTATTTAGTTAACGGATATTTAATCTATTATTTTGACGGAAAATAAATAGTTTCAGGCTCAGAAATAAATGCAGGCAAGAACTTCAGGTACTGAGCACAATATTTTGTATAAATTAGGAACAAGAATTGGTTTAACGATAGTTCGTCATTAATTTAATAGAACTTCGAGTTGAACCGGCAACTTTTTGGCCAAGAAAGAGGTGAGCACAATTTGGGCTAGAAAGTAAGCAAAAGTTTCAATTATCACGATTTGTGTTAATCACAATCGGGGGCTGCGCATGAACCGAATTCTTGATGAAACGGATTTGTTGCCGGAGACGTCGCTTGACTGACTTCTTAGCCAATTTGCGCGTTTGCGGCCCGTTCACGTTTGTTATTCACGCTTTTCAATTGGGAACGCGCCGCACAGTTGTTGTGCCCCGCTGTGGCACATAGCCACCCCCCTCCCCCCTCCTCTCGCGGCTACGAGAAACTTCAGCCTTGGCCCTGGCTGGGATCCTCGTTTTATTGTTTGTCTTCTTTATTACAAGTTAAAGCGTAATTACTCAACAAATATGCGGCAATTTGCGAGCCTGCAAGCTAAGAGTTGCCCAGGAAAAGCCTCAACTTGGCCGCTTTGCGGCTGCCCCTCCTCCTCCTCCTCCTCCTCCTCCTCTCCCTCTTCCTCCTCTAGCTGCTGCCAACTGCTGCCAGTTGCCATTTTTCGTGCTGGAGAAATCAATCGGCCAAATGCCTGGCCGCAAAATTGTATTTATTTATTTATTTCGCTTTTGTTTTTGCCTTTGTTGTGCTGAGATCCTTGCGCCTCGTTTCTGCCCCGCTTGATCTTGCCGCTTGTTGCTGCCTCTTGTTGCTGCCTCTTGTTGCTGCCGCTTGTTGCTGCTGCTGGCTGCTCTTATCTGACCGCATTGCAATGAAGTAATCCAATTTGCGCGCAGGTTGTCATTTTGGCGCGCCAAGGTGCCTATTACTGTCCCCGAGTTGCGGAGCCTTGATCTCGACACGGTTGTTGGGCTTCCAGTTTCTGTGCAGTGTTGGTAAATGGCATATGCATAGTAGGTGTTGGCTAACAAGCATTACACTTTAAATGCTTAGCCTTAGGTTTGTCAACATCGTGAGCTCAGCCCGTTCACTTAATCAGTTGGCGGCCAGCGAAAATGGTGTTTTCTGTGTCAGACAAGTGTTGGTAAACGCCACTATTGCCAAGTGCTGCCCCAACTAGTTATAGATCTCAATTGAGTTCGCTGTCAGATCTGTTTATGATCATGCCCAGCCTGCTTCCTACAACCGTTAACACTCGCACCTGTGCGAAATATGGGAAATGGCAATACTTTAATTTCAGACCAGTGTTAGTCAATGACATGTGTATTAGATGTTGCCTAACTAGCCATAAATCTCAATTGTGCTAGCTGGGAAACCTGTTTGTCGGCATGCCCAGCTCCCGGTTCGCGGTACCCCTGGCAACCCCGGCACTCCCGGCACCCCGTTGGCAGCGGGGTGTTAAACGCTGCGCTCTTTTAAGCATTGTCTTGCCCATTGTTTTCGCACAGCACTCAAAATATTATCAAAATACTTATCAAACAATAAAGTAAACTTACGCGCAGATAGGCAGCGGGGGGTGTTGGGTGTTCGGTATCGGATATTAGGGTTAGCTTTGGGGTTAGGCCTCGTGCCGAATGGGCTCTGGCTCTCCCTCTATGTAGATTTATTTGATTTATATACGTTTTTGGTTGGCTTATCGCACCGATCAAAACTCAAACCGCACGCGACCTTCATAAAAATGTTGCCCTCTTTTGAACAAAAGTAATTTTCAAATTATTTCCAGCAGCTTTGGGGTTGCCAATGGAATTTGATTTCGCATTCTGATTTCGACTTGTCCAGGGTGTCGTTTGACACGACACAAGGACGAAAGGACGCAAGGACGAAATCGACAAGCGACAAGCGACAAGCGACAGGCGACAGGCGACAACGAATGTTTATCAAAACAAGCAAATCGCATAAAAATTGAGCCATTGTCAAGGGTCCATCTCGCCCTGCTGGTCCACAGGGGTTGGGTCTAGGTGGGGGTTGTTTGCTTTGCCACAAAAGACGCACAAGGCTGCGATCTGATCCTAAGCCTCGATTAGTTATTATTATAGTCGCATTTAAGCCATTATAAATTTCGAGTGCCATTCATTTGTTTTATTTGGCTGTCAAGTCATCTTCTATCTCTTAACTGGTCGATCTTCGCCTCTGACACTAAATGTTTTCATATCATTTCCTAATTCGTTTAATTTGCACTCTGTCCACCTCTTTCCTAATCCAAGTAACTTCTTTAATTCGCCATTTTCCATCTATATGAACGTTATGGCATACATATCTCCCGACTCTGTCTGGGATAAGTACTCCGAGCTTGATCAAGTTATTTATTATCTTCGTCTTTTAGACTTTTATATTATATTTTGTTATATCTGGTATCATTGTTCATCATATCTGCAGTTTGTTCTTTATGTCTATTGGTTATTTCTAGAAACTGCTTCAAGCTTCTCTCAATTCTGCTTTAAGGTAATCATTTTTCTAGCTTCTCTATTCTTTCTCTATTTCTCTCTTGTCAATATATTTGTTTCTTTTTCCTTTAAGTCTTTTATTTTCGTTCATTTTGAAACTATTTACAACAATATATTTTCTCAAAATGCGCTCTTAACTTATCTAATATATCGAACTCCGCACTCTATGGCCAACCTCGCACTTCTCTCGCTCTCTCTCTCTCTCCATCTATTCCTTTTCTCAACTCCTAACTAACTTTCTTATAAATTCTTTAACTCAGCTTCATCTTCATCTATGCCAATCGTTTGATATCCTCCCCCAGCCAAGTAGTCACAATTTCACGTTTATTCCAATTCCACTTCCCACTTCCCCGAAGCTTGCCGCTTTTAACGTTGCCCACCTCATCTTCTCACGCTCACAACAACAACAATGGGAGAAACAACTATTAGCTGGCCACTTTGGGCAGGCAACTGGCGCTAATCCCGACAAGCCACCAACAAAGGCCGAGCCGCCTCTAGAGACGCAAATCCTTGTCGATTGCTCACTTTAATGCGCGACATCCTGCAAAGCTGCCCGATTTCCCTTGCGCCTCCTTCCACTTCCACTTTCACATCCACATCCACTTCCACTTCCACTGCCATTTGCCATTGCCAAACCCATTCCCGGTTCACTATTTACGTCATGTTGTACATGTTAAGCCGACAAATCGGTTGCGATTGATTAAAGTGTGTCCTGGCAGCAACCACCCAAAATGACTCGCCCCGTTTCGGGCCGATTGCAATCTTGACTTCATTATCGGCTTTTCGAAATTTTTGGAAAATTTGAAATCTGGCCAACGTTCGAGCGGGTCGCTAAGCTAAGCCGCTGGCGGCGTTCACCTTCGGTCGAGCCGAGGCCACCTTGTCTGTGCGTCCTGCAAGGACTGCTCCTGGCGTGAAATTTGTCATCTCCTTATCCAAGCATCTGGCTGGTGGTTGTTGCGCGAAACATATTTCACTGGGCCAGGCCAAAGAAGGCGTGAAATCTGCCCGCTGCCGTGTCGAAGCTGCAAAGCCCCGACGTGCGCGCAACGCAAGGATTTGCCAGGTTGCCAGCCAAACATCCGAGTCCCAGTGGAGCACTAGACAACTGCGGTGGCTGTCCGTGAAATCGCTGCGTGCGTCCAGGATTACGCAAATTTGAGCTGTGTGTGCGTGGAGCTTAAGCCGCAAACACAGCTCTCTCTCGGTTGGCCGGTAGTGCGGCTTCGGATTGTAGGGTGCTCCTTGGAGGTGTGTGGGTCTTGGAGGGTACAGAATATAGTTTGCAGCTTGCCGGTATGTGGTATGCAAATTATAAAGTGTAGGGTATTAGGCCAAGGGTGCATGAGCTGTAGGCTAAAGTGCATTAGATGAAGTGTGCTGAGTGTAGATGTAAGGTAAGGTTTCTTATTGGATGCAGGTTGCAGAAAGGATATCGAAAGTGTAAGATATAGCGTGTGGAATATTTGCTGTAAGCTAGAGGCTGTTTATAATTGGACGTAGGATACAGAAAACAGGAAGTACCTATAGATGGGTGCTCTATTTAAAATGAAGGGTGTCCATTCTGGTGTAGCCAATGTATATCAAGGAGGTGTGATGAATGTAAATGAATGTATATTAAGGAGTAGGGTATCAGATTGTAGGTTATACCCAGGGAGTAAGTTGCAAGTTGTAGTGTGTAGGGTGTTGAATGTAAAATGTAGAGAGCAGCTTGTAAAGTGTAGGGTGCAGGAGCTGCAGGTTAAACTAAAATATAATTAATAATACAATTTATATGAAGGATAAAGTACGATACAAGATGAAAGTTACAGATAAGATGTAAGTGTTCATTTTTGGATGTAGGATATAGGTTTAACAGTTAAGTTAAATTGCAATCTCTATTCCGTAGGGTGCAAGCTGTGAGGTAAATGCACCAAATGTGGCATACAGGGTGCAAATATAACGATAACAGGCAACCTGCAGATTGTGTGGGGTGCAGCGGGCACAGAGTGGTTGGGGGGGGGGAGGGCCGGGGTAGTTGGGTCCGTGGATTGCTCCACTTGCTCCATCGAACACTTGCACTAATTACAATTGCAATTACGCGTCGTGCGAATTGCGAATCCGCGTCCGCATCCAAGCGCTTGGGAGCCAAAATACGTTCGCACTTCCCATCATTAGGCCGCATAACTGAGAGGGTAGGAAGGGGGGGCAGGGCGGTGCATGCGTTGCATATTAATCAAATTAGCTCCAATTTTTTTTTAGCCGCTGCTGCTGCCGTGTTTTGCTCGCCTTTGGCTTAGGCGACGTTTCGTTTTTTGTGTGTTGTGTTCGGTTTTTTTTTCTTGTTTTTCCCTGCCGATCGCAGAAATCATTTTAATGACATCGCGACTGGCAGCAAACAATTGAGTTGTCAACTGTTGGGGCTGGCGGCGGGGCGTGGCAGCTGGGGCGTTGATGACATTAATAAAACGCAACGCGCATATGCAAAAGCCAGCAAAGGCAGGCAGGCAGGCAAACAAAAAATGAAGTACACAACTGCAACGGCAACAATGTTAATTACCAAAGCCGAAGCGACAAAATTGTAACAGTGGCAATGCCTGCGGCAGCCCAAAAGTAGGCGTGGCAGCAGCAGCTGGACCAGCTCAGCTCGGCTCGACCGGGGCTGTGCTGGTCATATTATGTGGAGCATCACGGAAACGGCCCAAGGCCGAACAGTTGGAGCGCATTAATTGCCATCGCCCCAGCCCGTTGCCAGCAGAGCCGGGAGCCAAAAGAAGCTGCAGTTCGAGAATGCGGCACAGCGATTGAGGGCACCCTTGCCACACCACAACACACCACAACAGACCACAATACACACACCCTCCCCCTCTCTGGTCTTGCCCAACTAGCCATCGCTCATTGAGTGTGTGTAGCTTAACGCTTATGAAAATGAATGAGGCCACAATTTGTGGCAGCAAATGCCTCACGCCTCACGCCCCACGCCCCACGCCCCATGCCAACTTGCCACCTTGCCACCTAAAGCAGCCATAATGAAAGCCACTGATGACTTCTACGTGTCCATCAAAAGCGGCTACATATTGGCAGCCTGCCTGCGCTGGTTTGGGCGGCCATTCTGTGCCTGGGCGCCAAATGATTTGTGCCACCAAATCGGGCCAGCAATTTGGCAACTGATGCGATTTGTGGGCGGCGCCAACAACAACAACAATAACAACAACAACAGCCCACCCAAAAAGCCTGTAAGACCCATTATATAGGGCTTGATGAGTTGCCGGCGATGCTGTTGTATCCATAATAATGTCATCCATTACCAGATGCAATAATAACATGCACTTGCTCCCAGCGAGTAATATATGTGATGTGATACGTTTTTGCCCATACTTTCAGAGCTTGTCAATTGCTAAGAAATGCATTTTTCCATCGATTCTTTTCATAGAGCTATATGATATAGTAGGGCGATATTGAAGAAATTTTGCTTATCTGTAGGACAGACTAGTTAATCGCAAATTTGTTCAAGATATCTTGATATGCCAAAATGATTTATGCTGGAACTTCATCTTTGACTGTTCCCTTCCAAATCGGAGCAACAAATCTTAAGCGATTGAATGAAGTTTGTCCTTAAATGTCTTTTTTTGTGGACTTTTCTTTTTGCTGTACTGTAAAATGTTTCAATTTAGAGTTCTGTTAACTGGTTTGGGTACGCGGATGTTTTTTTTGCGGAGCATTTCGGGCACATATTTGCACAGTCTGAAACGTAATGATATGTTACCATTTTAACGGAGACGGGGCCCTTGGGCCACGCCCACTTTCTCGAATGGGCCACAAAGGAGAGAAAAATAAAGGTCGCGCCATTTGCGGCTAATTTTGTAAATCATGATATCGTAATTAATTTTTGCAGCCCGCAACACAAAACTCAAAAGACAGCCGCGTCGGCGTCGGCGTCGACTGCGGCATCGGCATCGGCATCGGCATCGGCATCGACTGAGGCGTCAGCATCTTTAGCGAGAAATCCTACAGACAAAAACCAATTAATATTTGAGCAATGCTCCTGCGGCAACAATTAAAGTCAACGGCAACAACAAACCACAAAAGCAAGAACAACAGCAACAAAAGCAGCTCAAGAACAAGATTTTTATTGAGATCTCAAAGATGCAAAGTGATTTGAATTTGATTGTGCCGCGCGTGCGCTTCACCCAGCCTGTGCTGCTCGCCCCGCTGCCGGCTCCCCTCTGCTGGCTGAGCGGGGCTCAGGTGTGTGTGTGTGCGAGTGAGACGGGCAGACGGACGCAGTGGGGCGCAAAAGGTGTGAAAACCCTGCTGCGTTTTAAATGCAAGCTAATAAGAACAGGCACAGCCATGGCTGGGATCGGGTTCACCTTCGTGATCGCGTTGCAGGGGGCCCGGGGAGAAAGAGAGAAGTACATGCACCTAAACGAGTCCAGAGCTGCGGCTGTTTCGTCGTGATCGTTGCAAGCGACCGACAACCGACAACCAACAACCAACAACCAACAACCGACAACCGACAACCTACAACCGACAACCGACGAGTCCGAGACAGCCATGACCAATGTTTGGTTCGTTTGTCGATGCCAAAATGCATTTTATTTTTTAATAGCTGGTTCCGAAATTTCACAACAAAAGAACGTGAGACACAATGCGTATTCATGTCGGATCGTTAAACGAATACAAAGTACAAATAATATGCATAAAATCGGAATTTATTAATTCAATTCAACATTGATGTACATCTTATTTGGGCTTCAGGCAAAGTCCCTGCTCTTGTTAAGCTCAATTTTTTAAGTAAGGCAATTTTATTGATTGGAAAAGAGTTCACAACTTCTGATGCTAGTTTACAAGCGAGCTTTAGCTTTAAATAAATTATGGAGAGTCCCTGCTCGGGCGCCTAGCTCAAATCGGTGAAAAATACGTGAGTATAGTCGAAGTCTAGACGTTTATGGATTACACTTGCTTTTACCTCCAAAAACGAGGCTTACAACAAGTAAACAAAGTTTGAGCTAAAAGTATTTAAAAGTCCCTGCTCGGGCGCCAAGAGATTTTCAAGGTCAAACAACGTATGCTTGAAATGAATGCAAATATGTCCCTGCTCGGGCGCCAAGTAAATATTGAGTTCATTTTTAGGGGAACTAGGCAGGTTGAGATATTTACAGATGAATAATTCGTTTGGGCCTTGAATATTCAAAAGTACCTGCTTGAGCGCCAACAGAAAATTAAATGATTTGCAAAGTTCCCGTTTTAACTATAATAATGAATAGTATATTTTTGTTGAGTTAAAAAGCGACAGCATTAAATCTCTGTAGTTTAAGCTTAACGTACGCTTGAAATTAAGAAACCCTGCTCGGTAGCCGAGTAAAAACTTGGTATATAAGTGTCGAGACATATACAGATTTAATACTCTCATGCTTAGAAGGAAGTATAATAAAAATTAAATATGCTTTGGCTATATATTTCTAAAACGTCCCTGCTCGGGCGCCAAAGGCACATGTGCTTTTCTTTCATAGTGCAAGGGGTCTTATAATCGGAAGATAAGCACATTGCTAACTTCATAAACCTCTGCATTGAAGCTGTTTAGCTTAACTTAAAAGAACTTTAGCTTAAAAAAAAGAATCTGGTCCCTGCTCGGGCGCCAAGTGTACGAGGCAGCCAGACTTGCAGCATGTGAAGTGCTTAACTAAGAGTTATAATACGTTTAAAATACAATCACTTAGCTGTGTGTAAGCTAAAATTTGAACCACAAATTGGTCAGCTAATGCAGCCAAGTGTTGTGTTGGCAAATAATAAACCGCAAAGGGCCTGGCATGGCATCAATGGCAATGGGAATGGGGCAAACGTGACGGCAACGAGCGGCTGGGGAGCGAAATCAAATCAAGCGACAAATAAATGTAACAAATACGACAACAACATCCAGTTACATGGCATCGCCGTCGAGGGGGGAGTGGGGGGTCTGGGAGGCCACACACAACAGCAAGGACATGAAACGGCCAAACAACGGAGTCAGCCACAAAAGTCGACCTCAAAACGGCTGCCTAAAAACTCAATTACATAACAATCTGTTCACATTTTTTCACACACCATCAACTTTAAATGAGCTCGCTGGGCGAGGACAAGGGCAGCGAGAGCGACAGAGAGAGAAAGGGAGAGGGAGAGAGGGAGGGAGGGAGAGTGAGACAGGCGAGGGCTGCTGGGCACGTCGCCAAGCTCAAAAATGAGCAATGCCAAAACGGTGGGCGGTGGGCGTTGGGCGTTGGGTGCTGTGTAAAGGCACTCGAAATCAAATTACGAGCCCGCAGCCACAAGGAAGCGCAGTCGACGCCCCAAACTGAGGGTAGCACGGTCTAGCCAGGACGGCAACAACAACAGCAACAACAATCACGTCGAGGACACACAAATTACAATGTAATTTATTTGCCGCCAGCGTCGCGAGACGCAGTCCGGACTCAGGCAGGCAGCAGGAGCAGGAAATGCCGAACAGAAGTTGGCGTTAGAGAAAATCAATCGCGACAGCTAATGAGAATGCGAATGAGACGATGGCCACATTTGCCCAGTTGGTGGCTGGCAGCACCATCAAACTGGCCAATGAATGTCAATTGTTGTCGTCGTCATCATCGATGAAAACAGAAAACAGAAACCAGAAACGAGAAACCATCTGATGGCATTGTCTTGCACTGTATTATAGTTGAGTCTGTGCACTTTCACTCGAAGTTGGCGACAGGATTTTTCGCTTTTCTTTATTCCTAGCTCGCTCTGCTCTCGCTTAACCTTACTTACTCTTCAGCGTATTTTTGTCAATTATGCTTTGTGCGGCATTCTTAAACGTTTTACTGACTTAGTGATGTGGGAGTACATCGATTTATCGATAACATTTTATCAATTTTAACTCAATGTTTTTGTTTTTGACGTTCCGATTTACAAACTATGAAATAGTGATGTAATATTACATTGTTATATCAATTCATCTATACCCTTTCTATCAATATTAACTCGTTGTTATTACTTTCGATGTTTCGAAAGACATGTTTCGATATACAAACTATAGAATAGTTATGTTAAACTACATCAATACGTCGACTTATCGATCTCTGGCTATTCTTCTAGACTCTTAAGCTCTTTTTTTCGCACTGTGAACGAGTATCACGCAGTCGGCTGCACCCGTTCGCAATTCTTTGACTTGTTTTTTGGCATAGTTTTTGACTTCTTGTGTTGTTCTGTGCCAAGTCATTGCAATTTGATGGGCCTTATGACGAATTTCGATTCACGCAGCCTCGCTCGTCTCTGCTGGTGGGCGTCTTACTTACTTGGCTCTACGTTCATGGCCGACCTCGCCCTAGAGAAAAGCCACTTGGGCTGCGTTAGATGTGCTTAAAGATTGGAAGAGATTTTCTGTAACAATTATTATATTACAAATGATTTATTTAAAAGAGCGAGCTATCCTCATATTCTTTAACAGCTTTAATATATACATACATATGTCTTCATTGCTTTTGGTACATCTGATTAAGCTTTGTTCACTTAAACTTATGTTTATAATTAGTAGCTTTTAACTCAGTCAAGAAATGTTTAAAGCTTTAGTTGGCCAGAGCTTTTCTCATTTACCTTAGGATACAAGAATTCAGTTGATATTACGCTTGGTCGTTGAAGGGTGCCTAAAGTTGATATAGAAGCGTTGAACCGTTTGAGTACGTAAAGCTTTGTTACATAAAGCTTCGTAGATTTTGCTTGTGCTTTGAACCGGCATATAGGGTATTCTGTAATCGCATATATGTGTGATTGTACTTTCCCAATGTTGTGAATCAAAGCTCAGCTCTATTAAAGCCTTAGGCGAAGCTTTGCAGCTTTAATCAGAGCTTTGAACTGTCATATAGGGTATTGTGTAGTCGTATATTAATGCAATAGTGTTTTTTTCATGTTGTTAATGAAAGGTCTGTTTTATCCAAGCTATAGATGAAGCCTTGTTGGGTTCTCTTTTGGTTTAAACTATCATATAGGGTATTTGCGTAGTCGTATATTTGTCTAATCATACTCTTCAAATGTTTTTTGTTAAAACTTAGTTCAATTAAAGCCTAAGGCAAAGCTTTGTCGCTTTCTCTTGTGTTTTGAACTTACGTATAGGGTATTGCGTAGTCGATCATTTGTGATTGTTTGCTTATCATTTGTCCGCCGAGTGTCAAATGAAGTTTCGAACTTGTGTGCTAACGATATTGTTGACAAGCATCGGCTTTGAGCTCACTGTGTGTGTGTGTGTGTGTGTGGGTGTGTGTGGCTAAGCTGCTCCACAACCAACGGCACCCCATTCCCTCCCCCATACCCTGTCCATTGCCATCCCGCTGCCCCCTTATAACTAGCAGTGCCCTGTCTCTCTGGTTGTTGTTGTTGCCGCAATTATTCATAATTCGTGGGCTCATAAAAATAAATGGCTGCTTAACGTAATTGCCATAATTTCGTGTGACTTGACTTTGCCTGCTGGATGCAGGCAGCAGCAGCCACAACAACAACAACAACAGCAACAATAACTACAACAATAGGAAGAAGAGGAAGAGCGCCACAAGCAGTGGCAGGCGCAGGCGCAGGGAAGGGGGCACATTCACTGAGGGGTTGTCCTGGCCTGCATTTAGCCGATTTTTTACGAGCAACTGCAGCATCATTTGCCCCCTTTTCTGTGTGTTTGTTGGCCAGTGGGCGTGGTCCCGTTGCCATACCAAATTAGCGACACATGTGTTTTGTTTTCTGTTTTTTTTTTTTTGCGGCTGTTCCATTGCCAAAAATGAAAATAAAGAGCACACATTATAATAATCAGGCGAGGCAGAAGCAGAAGAAGCACCAGCAGCTCGAATATGTTGCGCTGCATCTGTTGATCCTTGCCGCATTCAGTGTCAAGTGGGCGTGGCATTGAATTTTGATATGCTGCGGCCACATAATGACTATGGCCTATCTGTTCCCTGTCACATTGACGAGCAATTAACACGGCCATTTGCGGTTTGATTTAATTGAAAGCACAACTGTTGCGATTCTCCGAATGGAGAATAGTATGGCAAATCGGTGGCAAAAGCCTCGAATCTGCCACAAGCTGAACAAAGTAGAAACTATTGTGCTTATCAAAATATTATATAAAAAAGTTAACTGAGAAGCTAGTCAAAAGAAACTGACTTTGTGCGAAAGCAGAGGGGGAAAGAGGGAGAGAACCAGAGGAATGCGTTAATTTTGTAGGGTCTTGTTAATAAAGTTATCGATATCATTCTAATATCTATAATCCATTAAGAACGGGAAAAGTTGCGTAAGAGGAGAGAGGGAGAAAGAGAATGAAGGAGAGTTAGAGAGCGGAAGATAGAAAGAAGTCTATTTTAGGTTATTCTTTTTAAGTTCATAGTTATCGATACAACTAACATTGTGTTGATCGATATCAGCATTAATCTATCCTCTAATAGGTTAGAGATGGAAAATGATGAGTGAGAGATGGAGAAGGAGATGAAGAGAGAGAGAGAGAGAGAGAGAGAAAGAGAGACGAAGATAGCATGAAAAACAGAGAGAACAGTTAATTTTTAGGTTCTTTTTCGTAGTATAGTTATCGATCAATTTTCAAATTGCTTAGATCGATATCAGCATAAATAAGCTCTAGAATCGATTTAAGATTAGAAATGTTAAAAGGGAGAGAAACAGAGGTAAAGCAAGATATACGTCGAGAAATTCAGTGGAACTAGGTATATCAAAAAAATTATGATAATTAAATAATATTGTTCGTTAATTAGAATAATTCTACAAAGAATTGCGCGCTCATAGAAAATCAATGCTTTTCGCACCTTGTTAAGATATATCGTATCTCTCTCATATTCTCTTAACTCGATCCATCTAGCTCTATTAACCTTGAAATCCTTCTCATCAAGATCTAATCATACTTTGCAGTCTATCTCTAGATAGAAGATCTCTTGAATTTTTATAAACAGTTATTAAGCGCTTATCAGCGGGTTTTAACTGTTTGCAATTTCCTGTACTCTATTCCCACATCAACATCTTCATCATCATCAAGTTCTTCTTTTTCATCTTCTTCTTATGCCTATATCATTGTCTCGAGCGTCCCCTGGTAACACTTGATGTGACAATCAAACGGCAATTTCTCGAAACACTCGCAAAAGCATCGCAGCAATTGTCAGTTGTTGGCCACAGTAAATGTCCCAGACTGAGCATGAAATTTCCCAGTATTCAATTGACATTTATTTCCCCATATTGCCCGAACGCCTGCACCAGCGCAATCTTATGACGATATATCTTTGGGGCTTTGCACTGGATATTTGTATTATTTGTGTTATATGCGATATTTGTGCTTAAGCGAAGACTTTATTTTTTATAATATTTTAAGTGAATTTCACTTCAATTCAATTGAAGCTTCAATTCAAATAAGCGCTAATGAAAAACAAATCTCAATATCCTTTGGATAAATACAGATATACTTAATCTTGCAAAAGTCATATATTGTATATAGGGTACTTTCTATGTTTTTCTTGACTTATTTACACCTATTTCCTATTACTTTACTTTCAAATGCATTTGATAAAACAATAAAAAATCAAACCACAAAGAAACAAATATCAGAATCCTTCACCGCAAGAAACATTCGCACAAAGAAAAGCATCCCAAATAAAGAGTTTCCCAAATTCAAATAAATTCTTGTCTTATTAATATTATGCAAAATAAACACAATAACAAATATTAAACAAACACAAGCACAATTCTAATTCAAGCAAAGTAATTATAACTTAATTATAATAAGAAGGAAAATGTGAATTTATACAATTTGAATTGTTCTAGAAAACACAAGTGTTTTCTATACCCTGGTAGAGGGTATTAGAAGAAGGCATATCCGACCCCATAATGTGTATATATTCTGGATCAGTATAAACAGCCGATTTGTTTAAGCCATGTTCGTCTGCCCGTCTATATGCCTGTCTGTCCCTCCTTCTGTCCGTCTGTCTCTATGCCAACTTGCCTCTTAGTTTTTAAGCTTTCGTCTTGAAACTCTGCCTATGTCCGCTTTTCTGTTGCAGATATCCCAAATGTCGGATCCCTCAGGGGGGGGGAGTAAGAGCTCGACGTCCCTTCATATCATATCATATAAGGAATACAAGGAATTTAAGAAATATAAATCCTAAGGCCTCATGTCTTTGTGCTTTGCTCTCGTGTTGTTTTCCTTTTTTCTTATATTTTCTGGTTGTTTTTCATATTATTTCCGCTCTTGTGGCATGTGGCAGGCTAGTCTCCCGGGGGCTTATGTTCCTGTTTCCGGCTAGTCAGGAAAACTTTGCCAGCTACCTGCTCCAAAAACTTTTCGCTTTACCAAAAACTTTTCTTCGCTTTTCTCTTCTGTTTTCTCGCCCGCCCATTTTTCTATTTCTCTTCTCTTTTCGTTTTTCTGGTTTGCTTTATAGGGAAGGGGGGTCAGGGGTCAGGGTAACCACAAAAAATAATTAAAATTCATTCATTTGATTTGCAGCTGTGTGGGCGCAGGGTGAAAACTTGCCCCTTCAACACGCTGCAACTGACGGCTGCCATTTTGTGCGAGGCAAAAACAACAACAGCAGAATATAATAAAGGCGAAAAGCTGTGTGGCGTTGGGCAGGAAAATGGGAAAAACTTTTTGCAACAAACTGTAGCAGAATTAATTAAGTTTTCGTACGCATGAAAATTGTATTAACAACGCGCAGAGCGGCCGACAGGTAAGCGAGGGAGGTGGTAGGTGGAGGAGGGGCTGCATAGGTAGTAGGGCCGAGGGGGGGAGCGGGGGGTCAATGTCGTCCACTGGCGTTGTATGTCATTAATAAAATTAACACCAGCAGTCACAGGTGACACGGAACAGCTTGACAGAGCGGGTCCATGAGAGACAAAGAGTGAGTGGGCGCGAAGGGGGCGAGAGGCAGAGAAAGTGCAGCTCTCAGAAGAGCAGCGGCTGCAGCATTGAGAGAGGCGGTTGGGGTTGGGGGGTGGCTAGGGCTAGCTGCAGCAACTGACACAACAGCAGCGCAAAGAGCAGAGCAATTAAGTAACCTGCCAACAAAACAGTTGACACTGCAAAGGGCAGAGCAGGGAGAGCGAGGGGGGAGGGGGGCAAACAGGCGCTGGACAGGTTGTGGGTGTGGCAACCGGCAACTGGCGACTTTTGGGGGTGGCTGGCGAGCTTTTGGGCTAACGAAAAAATATGCTTTATAGACGCCCCCACAACAATGACATTGATTGCTCAGCTTTTAGCCAGCTTTGCTGTTGGTAGGAGATGGGGGGTGGGGTGGTGGGGGGTAGGGTGGCTTTGGGATGCTGAGCAGAGCAAATGGGTTAAATGCTGCGGCGCTGCTGCTGTTGCAGTCGCAGTCGGCGTCGTCGCTGGCAGCGCTAATAAAATGAATGATTCATGCGCAGGCCACACAAACACACACAAACACACACACACACACACACACCCGACACACACACACAGAGACGACTTGAAGCCTGTAGCCTCGGCTTGGAGTCGCAGGCGTAGGCGCAGCAGGAGAACGAGGCGTTTATGTTAACAAATTAAAAGCAAATTGGCCGCCGTTGTGTCTGCCGCTCGCATCAGGCTATAGCTGGCTCGCTCGCACCTGGGCCGAGTGCAGGCTGCAGCTCCCAAGGGTCCAGAGCACACACATTTTAATTGAAAAGAGTGTCAAGAATAAAAAGCAACAACAAAAACATACAAATCTATACATATTAAGAAAAACCAAATAGTTAAAATGTTAAGAAACGCGCAAGAAACGCGCGCGTTTTTCTTAGGCTGCTTTTGTACATGTAGATGTGGGTGGGTTGTTGGCGGGGGCGTAGAAAATATCGTTTGCTAATTAATTGTTAACGAATTTTCATTTTCTATTTGGCGCTGCGAAATTGCCATTTATGGTTATTGGAAGCAGCAAACGTAGCGCAGCGCAGCGCAGAGGGACTGCTTAAGGGCGTGTGTTTGTGTGTGTGCGTGGGTCGAGGGTCGAGGGTCGTGGGTCGTGGAGGGGGCGAATTGAATGCGCCGCGTCGACGCTGGCTGAGAGTGGAGCATAATAATTTGATGTGGCGCAAATTGAAAAATGCTGCATAACTCCGCCCTTGGAAAAGTTGCACACACCGACACACACAAGTACGCACACACACTTGCAGGCAAAAGAAAATTGAAAACTCTTCAAGTCGTTTTTGGCAATGGCGCCTCAGCCACTGCAAAAATTCCCAGTATTCATAAAGCAGCCAAACAGCCAATGAAAGTGCCCAGACGTTAGCTGCTTGTCTCGCTCGCACTCAAGCCGGCGACCAGTGACTCCATATTGAAAATGGCCAGGCACAAGCACACACACGCACACACACACACACACACACACTCACACAGGCAAGGCAGCATTTCTTTTAAATGGATTACCCAGGGACGACGCCGCAACGTTGCCAGCAGCAGCAGCGCAGCAGCAGCGGCAGCAGCAAGTTGATCAAAATTGAAACAGGCGACGCTGCGCATATAAAAATTAAGTGGTTGTTGCTTTTTGATGAATTTCCAGCTCGCTCGCACACACAGACACACATTCAAACACACACACGCGCGCACAGCCGCTCACACACTGAAAAGCGAGCGCAACAACATGGCAACAATCTCTGCTTGCGCTTGACTGCGCTGCCGCTGCTCGTTTTGGTTGGTGTTGGTGCGGTGGTTGTACCCTGGCTGTCTGGCTCGCTCTTTTCGGGGCGCTCTCTCGCTCACGCGCGCTCTGCGCGCCTGGCGCAGACGTTGACGCTGACGCAGCCGAGCGTGAAACTTTTGGTTTCCTCGCTTGGCGCGTCGTCAGCGGCGCTCAGTTCAAATTGAATTTTCATTGCGAGCGTTTGCGTCGTCTGCCGCTGTTTGCCGCTGTCGCACACACACATACACTCGCACACACAAACTCGCACCCTCTCACTCGCTCTCGCCCACTCTCCCTGTCTGTCCACATATTCGCACACACACACGGCCAAAACTATAAATTTGAGAGTCGCGCTCAGTGTGCTGTGTGTTTTGTTTTTGCATTTTTGCACGCCGGCCGACGGCGAAACGCAACTCTGTGTGTTCTATCAAATTAAATATATATATATCTATATATAAGTGTGTGTGTGTGTAGATAAATGTTTATTGTTTTTTTTTTTGGGGGCACGTTAAACTGCAACTAACGGTAAACGGCGCCCAGATGGGACAAGTGCATACACGTGTGTCCAGTGTTAAGTGCGTGTCCGTGTGTTGAACAACTTTAAGGCGTGGGCCATAATGGTACAAGAGCAACAACAACAGCCAACAACACGAACAACAACAACGGAGAGCAAAAAGCTCAATAACAATAACAATAATAACAACAAGAACAACAACAACAACAACAACAACTTTATCTTCAAGCAGGAGGACAACAACAGCTGCGACCCAACGGATTTCAAGCGCCAACGAACAAGTCACAGCTCGAGTCACGGTCATAGCCTGCACAGTCATTTGGCCGCCACGCCGCCGCAGCTGCAGCAACGCCTGAGCGGCGCCTCCGCTCCACATAATCCAGCTGCAGCCGCATCAGCCGCTGGCAGCAGCAACAGCAGCAACAGCAGCAGCAGCAGCGGCAGCATCAGCGCCTCCGTCGCCATGCCGTCGGAGGGACTGCATCCGACGGCCGCTTTGCAGCTATATGCTGCCGCCGCACAGCTGGCGCCCGGCGGCGTGCGCGTCCCACCCTGGGGCCCCTTTCTGCAATTCAATATGCCCGGCGTCTTTGGGCCGAACGGTTCGTTTTTGGGCCGTCCACGCTTCGAGGCAACGGCCGGCGGACATCCCACCACAGCCGCTGCAGCAGCGGCGGCTACCCAAATGGCCGCGGTCAATGCCAGCAATGCGTTCGCCAATCTCACCGGGCTGAGCGCCGCGGCGCTGCGCAATGTCAGCGCCGCCCAGACGACAGCCGTGGCCGCCGTCGCCAGCACCGTGGCCACCATACAGCATCGCCTCATGATTGGCAACCGGCAGAGCCTGCCGCCGGCGGGTCCGCCCAGCGAGGGCTCCAACGAGGACGGCGGTAAGTGCACAGACTAAGCCCCAATTCGGCTTGAATCGGAGTAGAAAACACAAATAGGTCTTTCGTTGAGTTTCTAGCAAGGATTTGCTGCATAAATTGCACTTGAGCTGATGCCGGGTTATTAGAGAGAGGGTCTCAGAGTTAACATCCGATCTTCCAGATGATACAACAGCTTTTTGCTTTTTTTTAATCATGTATATAAATATATTGTTTTGAATGACAATATCCTGTTATTCCAATTGAACATCGATTATTTTCTGCCCAGAATAAATTATCGATCATTTAAAAATATGCAATTCTGGTCGAAAGTTTTTACATAGTTAAGATCTCTTTGTGAGTTCTTTACAAAGAATCAGGTTCGTCCTGTGATAGGGAATATCTATATATATATATATATATATATATGATTTATATATAACTATATGGTAACCCAACAATTTTTTGATAGAAAGAATGGATTATATCTTCTTTATGTTCATAATATTTCATTTATATGTGCTTTTATATTTATCGAAAGATCGAGAAAGTCCTTCAATATATTCACCCTAAATCGAACTTCCAGAAAAATGTATTTACTACATTTTTAATGCAGCTACTTTCTAAATTTGTATTTGAACAAATTTTGAAAATATATTTAATATATGTCATATATATCATATATTCTATGTATCCTATATATCATATATTTACGCTTTGAAAAAGAGTCAATTATCTCTATCAATAGAAGCTCCCGACATTGGAGTTATGTCAAATCGAATAAATGTAATATTTTGGATATCCAAGATAATCATTTACTATTCAAAGTCTTAATTGAAATGGATTAATTGCGTATACTCCGATCCGGAGCTTGAGTGTCTCCCCAAATTAGTTCATACATTAAAATACCCAAAATTTAGGTGTGTTATTTAAGAGTCAGGAGTATTCCTGATGAGTCGACATTTGTAACCAGTTCTGATGAGCTACAACAGCTAAAGTGAAAATCGATATAAAGCGATTTTCTTGAAAAAGAGCTATCGATGATCGAAAGGAACGATAGGCCTTCCCCTGCCAGCCGCATAGCTGTGCCTAAAACTAATATGCCCCATTTCAGACATTTTCAATGGCTACAAGGCATCAAGAAAGTAATTCCGAAATTGGAAACTTGCTCTTATGAGATCTAATAGCTAAAAGTGTGGATCGATTTTTATCGATTTTGTAGAAATAAAACGAGTTGAAGATTCGAAACTCGATTTGCGCGTGGGGATCGGCAAGGCTATCCCTTGCCCCATTTCAGGAACTTTTAATGGTTACTTCCCGTGTCCAATATGACCTATATGGCGACCCCTTTTCAACGGGTACAGGGTATCATGCAGTTAATCAGAACTCCATTGTCGTTGCATTCGACATTCGGCGTCAGCGCCTCGCACACACAACATGGAGGTCAGTTCGCAAACGCCAGTCCTCATCTAGAGCGGGCCGTGGGAGGGTGGATTGGTGGGACTTTTGCGATTAGACATAGTTAGTTATTTTGATTAAGATTCGTCCGGTTCGTTATCTGATGCACGTAGCAATATGGTAATTCATTCAATTAGCCGTCCCATAAATGTATTTGGCTTGTCAGATTTTGCCAGTCGCTTGACTTTTGCTACCTAAAAAATGTATTTATTAATTTTAGCTAATCAGCGAGCGTTTATTATGTAAAATCCGATTGATTTAATTTTTTGTTTGTTTATTATTTTTTATTTGATTTTTTGTCTTTCTTTTCGCATACAAAGTAGCTTTTGCCCCCGCTCGCGAACTAATATTTAAGCTGAAACCTAAGCCCGGCTCGTTGCCTGAAGGTCGCTGCGAATAAAAATGTGCTTTAAGAATTGAAATTGGAATTCGGATTCGGATTCGGATTCGCAACTGAATGGAAGACATTAACAGTAGTCAGCCATGAGGTGGTCATGTGTCAATTCATGCACATCATTAGGCACATTTTTAGTGGAGTGTCTACAAGCATTTCCCATTCACATTTTGAGAATCCAACAAATTCGTTGCGATGCTTTGTTAAGACATCATAAAGAAACGTTTTGTTTTGTCCGAGCTTTTTATTTGACTGCTTTGATCTTAGGGCTCAAATTTCAGAACTAGGCCAGCCAGACTTAATGTGATCATTTGTTCAAAATTGATTTTGAATAATTAAATTGAGTAAAATGTATGTATATTTTTTTGTGCCCTATAATGCTGCTTCCCAAGATGACTTTTGATTGATCCTTGACATTGCTTAAGGGTTCATGTTGCCAATCATTCGATATATCCATATATTTGGCCTGATCTTAAGACAGTCGATATATAGACATGTTTTGCTTGATCCTTGGAGACTCAGCCATTACTTTCATCTTCATATTTCCATTCATTCGATTTATCGATATATTTTGCTTGGCCTTTAGAGACCAGGCATTACTTAAATTTATATATATCCTTTCATTCGATTGATCCTCAGAGACTTGACAATCTTGATATTGGATTTCACTAGATTTATAGATATACTTTGCTCGATTCTTGTCATCGAGCTATTCCTAAAATCTTCATATTGCCATTCATTCGATAAATCGATTTGTTTTGCTTGACCTTTTATGAACAGACATTGCTTAACATCTTGTTTCTCTCATTCTTCCATTCGATTATCAAAATTTAAAAAACAATCATTTTATCGATATTTACCTAAGTCTAAAACATTTAAACCATATTATTTAGACTTTATTAGCTACAATTTAGTTATCTGCAAAAAAGCAATGCCAATCGATACTCAATAATCTTTTTATTGATATCCTTTAATATATCGATAGGCATCGATAACTAGCTTAACTAAGTGTCAACTATAAAACCCTTCGTAGGGACTTGTTTATTTATTTATATATCAATATTAATGGCTTAAAACCAAACGAAATGAATTCAGTTATCCAAAATGTAGATATAGATTACAGTACATTATTTGAGATAACCAAATAACTAGCCCATAATATTGGGCTTTTAGTTTTCAGACAATCTAATCAATTTTGTTTTCCGAAAGCAAATATATTGGATTATATCAATTTGATATTGATTTATGTTATTATATTAAGCATTTTTCTATTTCCCTACATTATTTTCTAAGTATGTTGTTACATCATAAACTAAATTGATAATATTAAAAAAAGGATGCATTAGTTTTGTGCAAATAAATGAAGTATATGTATTCTTGATCAGTATAAACATCGATCTGGCCATAAAAGAATGTGTCGGTCCATCTGTTCATAAGACTCTCCGTCTATCCGTCTATTCACGTCAATCTCTGGAGCTTAAAGAGCTAGAGACTAGAAGTTGTGCACATATGTATATAATGTAGGGCGAAGACACAAAACAAATTTGCTTCAAGTCATCGATAACTTTCTATGAAATCGATATCAAATCCCTGTCTTTGGGCTAATATCGAGCTAAAGTTTCACAAAATTTGATAAGTAACTTTTGATGTGATAGCACAGATAAAGCCTCGGACATGCAATGAAAATTTGCAATTGATCGGACAATAGGCACCGAAGTTATTCAAGAACACACAGCACAGCTGCGGCTGGGGATAGAGAAGATCTTTTGCTGGCTTTGATTAAATGATGACAGATTTTAATAATCACTCAGTTCTCTTGCTCGTGGGCAACCCTCTTTAAGTCCAGTTCAGTAGAGATTATCTCTCCCTGTCTCGCTCTGGCTTCTGTCTCCTGCATTGGCCATGGTTGTGGAGCAACAATCACTTGGCCCAAATTGATGAGCTCATTCATGCGCTCTGATTGCCGACTCGCTCAGCGGGACCAATGAGGCCGGGCCCAGAGCCAGCCGGGCGACTTTGCTCATTGGCCAATTAGCATTAACAAATGATGGCTAGTTGGTGTAATTATGGCCATAATGCATATATCCAATGAGCCTGTATGCGACGCGATCTGCGGGGGGCGTTAGCACGTGGGCGTGGCTCGCAAGGCGCGTTCTCGAAGTGAGCAGCTTTTTGTTGCTGTTGTTGTTGTGATTTTCTTCTTCTCTTCATTTTCTGGCTATTAACTGCACTTTGCCTGCGACTGCGGGGTACGTTTAATTAATTGCCAAGCAGCGCGGTAACGATGGCTAGAGAGAGGGGAGGGGTTGGGGTGGGGCGTGGCGTGCCCAGACAGCGCCCACTTCCTGCGTCGCCATTTTAAAATGTAATTATTAATTTGATTTGATTCAATTTGATTAGCCAACGCGCGATGGCAGATAGTCCCGAGTTTCCCTTCCCTCCCTCGCCAACGTGGGCGCCCACAGCTGTGGATGGGGCGTGGCGTGGTGGGTGTTGGGATCGGTTCGAGAGCGGGTCTCGGTCGGGCAAGGGGTTAGCGCGGGGCACGCTTCAGCTGTGTCGTTGCCAATGCTCATTAATCATTTTGCGGCGCGAGCTGCAAGAAATGAAAAACGCTTGCAACGTGCGGCAACGTCATGTTGTAAGGGGAACGGGGAACGGGGGCGGTTGCGGGTGCGGGTTCGAGGGCGGTTGTGTGTTGGGGCACATCAACAACGGAGTCACATGGCCATGCTCCGCTTTTCTTTTTGGCTGCTTTTGCTCATTTCATGCCGGAAATGAAGAAACTGTCATAAAACGATCGAAATCATTTATCATGCGATTTTTCGGCTTGGCGCCGCCATTTTGTTTCGTCTTCTGCGGCTGCTGCTGCTTCTTTTTCTGCAACTGTGCTTTTGCTGTTATCCGTAATGAATTTGAAATGAGCTGAAGGAGTTGACAGCGGCAGCAGCAGAGGCAGCAGAGGGAGCAGAGGCAAAGGCAGAAGCACTTCCGCCTTGTGAACGACGTCTGACAGATGATGAATCGCTGCTGGCAAATAGATTTGATTTCAATTTGAAAAGTATTTCCGTCTCGTAATGAGGTTTTTGGGTCAATGGTGGGGTCCAAAACGGACGGAAATCAAGTTATGCTATACTAGAATAATTACATAAGAAAGTTCTCTAATCAGTTAACGGTGACTAGGCTCAAAATAACGGAAAAGTTTACGGATGCGACATAAAGAAGAATTAAATACGTGAACTTTGAGTTCAAGAATCAGTCAACAGACCTTTACGGAAGCGATATAAAAGGGAACTTAATTAAAAAGAGAGAAAAAGAGAGGGAGAGAGGGGAATTAAATAAGTCAAACTAGAGTACAAGAATAACTTACCTCAAATGAAGAGATATAGATAGTGAGAGGGGGATAGACAAAGGGAGATATACATATATGTATATATATTATATGCAGAAAGAGAACTTGATAAATAAATGCGCTCTTAGGGACACTTATTACTTGTTTAATGCTCAAGAAGCACATAATAAGATGGAAAGCAAAACGTTTACGGATATGATACAAAGCATAATTGATTAAGCAAAAGTTCACGAGTGTGCATATGTTTTAAAGGAATAAAGTCCCTTTCATTAGTTAGCAGAACGTTTACGAATGCAGCACAAAGCAGAATGGAAAAGGCAAGAGCGCAATGAGAGAGAGAGAGAGAGAGAGACAGGGAGAGAATATCGAAGGAAACGTGTATGAATGACATGCATGAATTGAATGAATGGCAAGCTCAGATTCAATCAAATCTTTATCTGAAACTCGAATTGCATGTTAGCCCTGGTTATTCGCATTGTTCGAGTGTGTGCAGGCGAGTGTCCGTCTTATTTTTTTATTCAATTCAATTGAGGTGCTTTTGATTAGCATGCAACCGGCATTAAACATTTGCCTGTGCCTGCAATTAGGTATTAGCTTCTAAAAAAAATAGCCCCCCAATCAAGCTGAAACGGGCGACACACCCTTTGGGCATTTTCTCAACTTCTTTTTGACTAACGCCCAACCCCCACCCATCGCACATTGCTTGTAGTTGCCTTAATTTTTATGACTTAAGTGGCCCGCACGTCCTGTCCGTGGGGTGGGCGGGGGCTGTGTTTTTGGGGGTGTGTAACTGTTATATTGCTCGGCTGACGCGCGCTGTAAACGAACTTAATATGCCACGGAATGTGTCTGTGGCATGCATGCGGCTCGTTTTCGCTGTGATTTTGTATGCCTCTGCAAATTGCCATGCTGCCTGCAGTTTGAGGTTAGGGCCGTTCGTTTGTTCGTTGTGCGGCGTTGCCAAATTGCAGAGCAATAGCAATGCACACGCCTAAAAGATGGTGCCAGGCTATTTTTGCACATTGCACATGGCACTTGGCACTTGGCACACGGTGGGCGCAATAATCATAATAAATTTCAATTATCCTTTTGCAGCACAAATCACAAAATATCGCCCTTGCCCTCCGCCCCGTATCCCACTCGACGCCAATGGCAAGAGGCTAGCATAACATGAATTATGTGCACACACACAGAGAGAGAGAGAGAGAGAGAGAGAGAGAGAGAGAGAGAAAGAGAGAGAGAGCGACTGTTATTATTAAGTCATTTGAATGCACTTTGTGTGCATGCCAGACTGCCTCACAAAACGCACTCACACACACACACACACACTCGCACACACACACAATCATTGAAACGTGGCAACGCTGCGCCCTTTGGCTGTGCAAACGTTTTGTTTGGCGTTTGCCGTTTGTCGCTTTGCTTTTAATGTCTCTATTATTGTTGTGTATTTGGTGTTGTTATTGAGTTATTAACACACACACACACACTCGCACACACACACACACACACTCGCACACACTCGCACACACTCGCACTGACCGTTGCGTCGCGTCGTTTAAAACAAACGAGTTTTTTGTCGCTTTGCCCAAGCGTTGCGGCAAAACGTTACAGCGCCTTGCGCATAATTAGATACACTTAACAGCGAAATGAACGAAACCATTCATTAGGGGCGTGCCCCAGTTGCAACAAGCGGTGTTAGTTCTTAAGGGAGCGTGCGCCCATTAGGCGCTCGCTTGCTCTAAGGATATGTGTTCGTGTGTGTGTGTGTGTGTGTGTGTTTACAAAGTGGCAACAATCGGCGCAAGTGTGTGTATTCATTTGTTCATGAATAATTTAAGTAAAGCTATGTAGCGAATAATTTCAATAAATTTATGTGTATTCTACAAGCGCTATTTAAGTTAATATCTTAAATTATAGAATGCGCTGAAAGTGATTAAATGGGCATTGCGAATGTATTCATTTGGTTTGGAAGGTAGAGTCCACATGCGCTTTGAATGCACAGCACAATAGGAGGTTGCTCAAACAAACACATTTGTAACATTCAAAACAATCAAGTTATTTAAATAATTTGAATTATTTTATACAACACTTTATTCTCAAAAAAGGACAACTTAAAAGTATTATCAATGTAAACCAACCTTTGAGTCTCTGAACTACTTCAAAAGAACAAAAGTAACAACATTTTAATCCCATATGTCCGTTCAAGAGGGCATTCGAATCGAAAACAGAAGAACAGATGATGAAATCGAATCAAAGGCTTTTGCAGAGAATGAGACAAGCCGTAAACACAACTTACATCTTTTCAAAGATTAACCGATCCAAACCGAAATTAACATAAGGATAAAGGAAAATGTTTGCTTATATTTCAGCAAATTTTCAAATACAGCAAATTCAAAAGAAACTAAATAGAAAGAAAAAAAAAATAGGAAAATATTTTGTTAACTTTCGAAACCAATTTCAGTAAATTAGTTTTGAGTGCAGGCTGTAAAACAAATGAAGTTTGAGTACAGTTTGTAAAATTAGCAACAAAACTTGCCAAGCGCAAACTTGAGCCGAACAGTTCTATGCAGCTGACCCCTGCTGTTTTATTTATTTTTTTATTTTATTTTTTTTTTTATTTGAGGCCAGTCTGAAAGCGTCTCGAAACGCAACACCTTTTTGGCTTTTGTCGGCTTTTGTGCGATTCTCTTGGCCCGATCGCAGTTAATTTGATAAATTGCCAAGCTCTTGCATGCAGTTCGGCGGACCCTGTGTGTGCCACGCCCCCTGTTTGGGATATATAGAAAACTATGCGAGGCAAGGGAAAGGTCCAAATAGAAGCGTAATTAAATTGTTTTGTATTGCAAATGGGAACTGCCAGCCAGGATGTGTTAAATGTGTTAAAGGGAACCATAAGGGGCTGGTGGAGCAGGGCAGTGGAGGGTAGGGCTATCGGAGGGGTTGGGGGGAGACATGTGCTCTCGGTGTGGGCTTGGATACATTCTATCAGGGACCGTTGGGCGCATGTAATTGAAATATATGATTATGAATATTTATGCATTTTATGTGTATTTTCTCTAATTGCATTTGCATCTGTATTGTGTGTGCGAGTGTGTGTGTGTGTGCGAGTGTGCTGTATAATGTCTTTTGGGTTAATTTAAATAATTTACCAACACTTGATTAGGGTGCCGTTTAGTGGGATAACAAAGCGTTTGGCATTAGTTTCAAGCGAAAAGGGTTCACAAAACGGGCCACAAAATAAAACACAAAACTGAGAGCGAGCCAGTTCCGGAACCGTTGCGAGTTCCCTTTCCCTCTGCACTGTGTCCCTCTGGGCATTTTTTTGGCTTTAGTTTTAGTTTGAACAACCGCAATTAGTTTCAATAATAACCCCGAAACAAATTCGTTCCACATGTTGCAGGCTTTCCCGGCGACGGTGATGACGACAGCAGCGCCGCGAAGCGTCGACGCTCGCGCACAAACTTCAACTCGTGGCAGCTGGAGGAACTGGAGCGCGCCTTCTCCGCCAGCCATTATCCGGACATATTCATGCGCGAGGCCCTGGCCATGCGCCTGGATCTCAAGGAGTCGCGAGTTGCGGTGAGTTCAGTTGCAATCGCTCGAGCGATGTGTCTGCTTCTTTCGCTCGCCAGCTTCCAGCTCCTATTGGTTGGCCTCGTTTTGGGCATCTTTGCTGAGATTATACGCTTTGTTCCAGATAGGTATGGTTCCAGAATCGACGTGCCAAGGTGCGTAAGCGCGAACACACCAAAAAGGGTCCCGGACGACCCGCACACAATGCACAGCCGCAGACCTGCAGCGGCGAACCGATTCCTCCCAACGAGCTAAAGGCCAAGGAGCGGTAAGTTTTTAAAGACTTCTTTCTTCAAATAGGCTTTCAGGCTGCAAGATTGAAAAATACTCTAGCTAAGCCTAGCCAAAAATATATACAGATACAGCAGTTAAAATAGCTGAAGCCAATGTTAAGAATAAAATTTCAAGAAAAATAGCTAAAAGTAGCTCAATTAGCTTTCTTTGCACAGAATGTCAATAAACTTGACCAAGAAAAATAGCTAAAACAGTTTATTATGTGTACTGATCTCCCTCCAAATTTAGCTAGAAAACTTGAGCTGCCAAAAAAGTAGCTAAGACACTTAACAATTTTAATTGTGTTAGCTACAAAGTTTGTGAACGAGCTGCCAATTATAACTTTTTCTAGCTAGAAATCTTGTCATTGGGCTAAAAAGAAGTAAACCAGATTCAAATATTTTCAACCCAATTTAGATGATTAAGCTAATTAGATAATTAAAGAAAATTCTTGAAAATGGGCAGAATCTCATTAAATTGGAAAAACTATATCATATAGCTTTATAGAAAGAATCGGAGGCATTTGGTATAGGAAATCAGACTGAAAGAAGTTTGAAAACAGGAAAGGCAGTAGATATTCGTTGTCCAGCTCTGTAGACATTTCTGGAATTACCTTGGTGGGAAATCGTAACATATTGATTGGTCTTTGCTCCGATATTTGCAGCGCGCGACGGCGCAAGAAGCTGGCCAAGGCAATCGATAGGCAGGCGCGCAAGCTGCAGGCGAAGGGCATCACCGTTGACCTGGAGGCGCTCAAGGCCGAATACATATCACAGCACAAGGCGAACGGCACGTTCTCCGACTCCGATCTGGAGGACGATGGCATACAGATCGATGTGGTGGGCGGCACCGACAGCGACGACGAGCTGGACAGCGATGCGGTCAGTCCACCCCGCATGGGCGCCGGCCATCACGGTCTGTCCCACTGCGGCGGCGTCCTGGACGCGGACGGGGACAGTTCACGTGCCGGCAGCTATATTGGCGGCGGCGGCAGCCTGGGCAGCCCCAGCTCCGCAGCGCCTCCGACGCTGCACAACAGCAGCAATGGGGCAGCCGGGTGGTGCAGGTGGTGCTGCTGCTGCTGGGGGGTGGCTATATGCATGCGGAGCAATCGGAGGCTGGCGATGCGGAGGAACGGGACTCGTTGTCAGCACAGGAATCGGCCTCGCCCAAATCGCTGCTCTTTCCAGCCAAGGCATTCCATCAACTCAACCTGCAGAGCACACAGCATCACAGCTCGGCGGCGGCAGCGGTCGCCGCGGCTGCCAATCTTGTCCACCAGACCTCGCCCATCAGCATGCGGCGCAGCAATCCGTTCAGCATCGAATCCCTGCTTTTCAACAACACGTGAGGCAGTCCAGCTCAAGTCAAATACAGTTGGATTTTGATCTGGATCTGAACTGGGTCGGCGTCGGGGTCGGTGTTCGGGGTCAGGGTCTGGCTCCGGGCTGGCTCTGTTGTTTGGGCTCGCTTCAACCTAACCCGAAAGGTCTGCTGGGAGCTGTTTGGGCCCAGGGTTGGGTTGTCTTTAACTATAATTTCCTTGTCATTTGAATTATGAGTTCCTAAATGTTTTTGCTCATTTCGTGTTTGTTTTTTTTCTCTTTGTTTTCTTTTCGGCTCTTATCCTTAATCTAAATATAATCTATCATCATTTAAAAGGGTTTTCTTTGACTTCTTACTATTAGCTTATACTTTTCACACATTATTCCAGTTCTGGGCTCCGAGCTTAAATCTAGCTAAGTGATTTTATTTATTCCAGTTTTTTTTTTTTTTTTTTTTTTAATTGTTCCAAGAGAGACTAAAATTAGCTTCGTAGTGCGCAGTTTATATTATTTTTAAGATATGCTTAAAACAATTTTTTTTTAAACAATTTTTTTCCCCCAATTTTGTCGTGTGGCTAAGCAATGCTTATAAGAAATGGTAATCTTAACGATAAATATGATATATATATATATATGATAAATATGAGAATAAGTTTTTTTTTTGCTGCCTGTGTGTGTGTGTGTGTGAGTGTGTGCGTGTGCGTGTGTGCGTGTGTGTCTGTAAAAATGTAATTTAAACTAGCAAAAAAAACAAACAGAAAGCAGAAAAAAAGATGAAGAAATATGAGTAAATTTTTTTTTGTCCTGTTCAAACGACTTTGCTGTAGAAATCAACAGAAAGTGCGCAGAAAGTGAGCAAGAAGAAGCAGAACATATAAAATATAACACATATGAGACACACAAGAATATTACAAATAGAATGCAAAGTACATATATTGTATTTAAAAATAACTAAACAAAAATATTGTCCAACAAAAATAAAATAAAAAAAACATATTGTAAAAACAAGCAAAAAAAAAAAACGACACTAAAATAATGTTTTTTTTTTGTGGTCATATAAAATTGGCAAAGAATTCAATAAAATAAAATGAAAACAAAATAAAATGGCATGAAAAATACGCATAAATGAAGCAAACGTGTTTTTTTTATCGGAAGCGAATTTGCAGTTAATGGACTTGCGGCTTTTATGCAGCGTATTAAAAATCGGTTTGTCACTCGGCACATAAAAATATGGCATAAACAAATCAATTGCCGACTGTAAAAAATACAAATACAAAGCGAGGCATATTCTGCGAGTGCGAACCAATTGATGCACATGAAACTGAAGCTGATGACGCGGGCTGGAGAGAGCTTTCTACTCTTAGAAGTGGCGGATACACCGAGGGGAGAGAGAGGGAGGGAAAGCAAGAGGCAAGAGAGAGAGAGGAAGAAAGGTCGAGTAAAGTCGCAAACAACTTAGACTTTCTTGCTGTACTCATAAAGTTATTTAAAAAGGATATCAAGATGAAGAAGAAACCATCCCTGGGCTCGGTTGATGCCTATCGATATTTGCGTTAATCGATATTTATCGTTATTGAAGTATTACGAATCTGCATACCTTGCCCGGCGCATAAAGCTAAGTGTACATCTAAATTGACTACAGAGTATGTTCTTGCCAAGTTCATTGGACGAGAGTGTTCCCCATTTTCCGTGCAATATTGACGACAAGTATTACGCATTAAATGATATAAAATTGATTCCATTCTATTATACCCACAGTAAGTATGAGCTATGAGGAGAGAGACGTAAGAGGTCTGAGGTAATCTTTAACCTAAGCCAGCTTGATAAAACTGGTAGCAACTGCTTCTCAGAGTAGTCGGCGAAACATAAATTGGGCACCTTTAGACCAAACAGGGATATAGTGATATATTGCTCGAAAGTATTCTTAAGAAATAAACAAGTTTTTTGCTAACCCTTATCCCAAACCTACCCCAACTAAACTCAGAGCTTTTCTACCCCTTTTAGTTTTATTTAGGGCCTTACTATGCGCTTCTCATGAATTCAAATAAGACTTAGAAGATCTCTGTTATACTCTCACTGTGATAATGACTCTTGCACTATCTCTCCCTCTCTCCTACCCGCTGTATCTGATAATATTCGGACCTAGATCTAGGATATATGTGTAGCTAACTACGCATTCAAACAATTAAAGAGAGAGAGAGAGGGAGAGTGAGAGAGAGTTAGTTGGAGAGAGCTAAAAAACTTAAACAGAGAATAAAGCTAAAGCTAATCGGCGGCAGCTGATCAACAGGCTAATCCCCCCGCAGCCCGCTTGCCACAGCTAAAAATCTCCATCACGGCGATTACAGACGACGTTGCATGCCACAAAATGTGTCAATTGAATTTGCATTTAGTTTTTGGGGGCACAAATTGCGGTACGCTACAATTAACCGTTTAAACTTTAAGCTTGGTAAGTTTAACTGGTTGTTGTTGTTGTTGTTGCCACTGCTGCTGCACAGCGTGACGTCGACGTCGACGTCAACGTCAACGTCGACTGCGGCCGCTTTCATGGGAATTCGTGGAGTTCATTTCATGGCAATTTTATTGCTTATTAATTTTTCAGTGTTCGCGCTTTGATTGTTGTTGTTGTTGTTGCTGTTGCTGCTGCTGCTGCATGCTGTTAATGATTCCGCGTGTTGCTGCCACACCCCCCCCTCCCCCCCCTCTTTCCACCCCCCTGCTCCACACACTGTTTGCGGCTGTCGATGCTGCCCCTGTTGATATGATTATTACGTTTATGTATTTTAATAATTGTGCATGATTTGAAAGATTTTCTCTCCCAATGTGTTCGCCTCTCTCTCTTGTGTGTGTGTGTGTGTGTGTGTGTGTGTGCTGCCAGATCTTAACTTTGAGCCCCGCTCGAGCTCCACTCGATGCGATCTCCAGTTTGGTTTCGGGTCTTTTTGTGGTCGTGTGCCCCCGTCGCGCGTCCATAACTTTTGTGGCTCAATTACTTTTCGATGCAAATCAAATTGGTCGCCTTTTAACTATTCTTCACACGTTTTTCATTAAATATTTTCCACCTTAAACTCTTTGCCATGCAACACACAAACAAGAAAGAAAACAAAAATACTCTGCTTTGCCTCATAATTTTACGGATTCACCTTTTTCTCTATCTGCATCTGGTCTGACCGTCTGCCCGTGTATCTGAGCATTGTAAATGAGTTTTTATCGAGCTGAATAGTTATTTTTGTTTGCCACTTTTCTTGTTCATGATTTGTTGTTTATTGGCCCCATAGCCGATGGCTCGGGCACACTCGACAGATCCGATGTGCTACCTACTTATAATATCATAATACTTACAAGCTCTTTCAGCTAATTAAGTTCTTCCACCTGTCGGATGGGTTTCATATGTTGGAATTTATTTGGATATTACCTAAAGATTTCAGCTGTCATCTATTTTCCTAATGTATTTTCCATCTGAGAACTCTTGATGATCTTGGTAATAACTAAACATATCTTTCTACATATATAAATATTATATAAATATAGATTTATTTTATTGCTAAGCTGGAAATAAGGTATCTAAGTTCTCATAAGCTTTACATTAGGTAGATTAGGTTAGATTGGGCTCTCATATACCCTACGCAGAAGAACTTGCGCTTTAGCATTTCTTGAACATGGTTTTCCAGGTTATTTAAACAGAATACACATTTATATACATAGATACATATGTACATATATGTATATACTGCGATCACAAATGAACAATAAACTATCTATTACAATATTTATAGGGTATCACAGTCAGGCGACAACCGTGCAGCTGCTGCCCTTCCGTGTCTCATGTCACAGACAGCTCATATAAATTGATATGCCCGACCCGAAATGCTGTGCACCCTACGTTATAGCGCTTAATCGAAATCAATAAAGTTATTAAAACGACGCTTTTAAGTTTTCTGTAACAGATTCTTAAGCCAACAACTGAATAACAGCGCAGCAACAATGCGGATTAACGCTTCATCATAAACAGCAACAACAGCAACAACAACAACAACAACAACAATAACAACAACAACAACAATAACAAGAACAACAACAACTGATTGTCATAATTATGGGGCATTTTGGTGTTTGCCGCTCTCTTGAGCCACAACCTTCAAGACTTTTGTTATGTTTTTGTATTTTATTTTACAGCATATACCCTGTACATATTCAAAAAAGGGCATCATTAAATTATGCAAGTGTATGTAACAAGCATAGATATATAACACAGTGAAGTAAGAGTTGGCAACCATTAACAGATAAAGTTCTATAACGAATGTTCGTATCGATAAATATCGATACTTATGGCTGGGTTTTATAAGCCTAGTTCTGAGATAAAAATAGCTCAAAGCAACAAATAAAAGACCGCATAAAAAAGAAGATTATCATATAGTTCTATGGGACGGTCGAAGGATACATTTGAGAATAAGAAACTATTCTATTTAAAAAAGTCTGGACTTATCTCAGCTATTATTAAAATTTTTGCGATATTGTATCAGATCGAAGCACTTTATAGGAAGCTTAGCTTTTATAGGAAGAATCGGTCGAAAATGTAGCTTGTGTATAAAGTCATTGTCAAGTCATGTATTTATAAGGGTATTCAAGCTTCGGCCAGTTCAAATCTGTATACAGGGTAACTCTTAGTCGTGCACATTCCGCTGTTGCTTTTGATGTGCGGCACGGTTTGAGTTTCAGTTTTTGGCTCGTTGTTGCTGCCGCTTCCATTTCAATTTCGCAGCGGGAGTTGCCACTCACACACACACACTCACACACACACACACTCGCACGCACACAGATGAAGGGAACACATTGCTAATCAAAGTGTTTATCGTGGCCGATCGTTGAGTATTATGATCTTGATGCCTTAATTTATTCACACTCTTTGGAAGCGAGGCTCGGAACCTGGTCAACGGCTGGTGTTAATCTTTGCGCCTCACTGTTTTGAATCTCGGCGTTTTCTATTTACTTTCGAGCGCTTTTCAATTTTCACAGCTGGACAGCTGGGCAGCTGGACCGACTCCGCGGCAAGGGGATTGGAAGCTCATGATCAGGCATGGCCACAAAAAGGCGAACAATGTTTGTAATTTATTTCATTGTACGATGATTAGCAGGCATTTCTTTAAAGATCAAAACGAGGCGGGAGCTGAAGTCGAAGCTGGAGCTGAAGCTGAAGACGTCGTGATTTTGTGCTCCACTTTCATTGTTTTGATTTGGAATTTGGTTTTCATTATATATAGTTATACATACATATATGTATATGTATATGTTTGGTTATGGACTGGGCAGCCGAGCCGGCTTATTAGCTGATAGTTATGGCCGAACGAGTAGTTTATGGGCCTCAAGAGCTGACTCTTTATGGGCTGCCTCATCCGCTGCATTGTCCGTGGTGCTGCGCAGGTAGCTCGCACCAAATTGAAATTGAAAAACAAGAAGCAGCAACAAAAATGACAGCAACAACAACAACAAAAATCTGTGGCTAAAAACCTAGCTGGTAGATGAGAAAAATCTGAGCATATTGTTATAATTGAGTTTTTGCCCACACGCTGCCACGCCCACAGCAACCGCAGCCCGTGTCGAGCGCAGCAGATGCCGGGGTTGGCGCTGACACCAAATATCATAATAATGAACTCAAGTGCGTGTAGCCGAGCACGGTGCCCCGGCACAGGGGCTGGGGCAGGTGGCTAAGGGACAGTCGCTGGGTGACAACCCTCGACTCGGCACGGGCGGGTGTGTGGCTGACTTTTAATTTACTTCAAATCCGTACTCAACTACATGGCCCCCGGGGGAGTTGTTGCTGTGGCAAGTGGCACGTCCACACACAGACACACTCACTCATACACACACACACACAGAGAGAGAGCGGCGCATACCTTGACGCGACTTTTGACTTTGGCCAACGGGTCGCCGCGACAGGCCCAACCACAAACAACCACCGGCGACCGAGTCCTGTTGAGTCCTGCACACTAAACAGCAGCATTTTTGTGACAAAGGACATCCGCGACATTAAATTGTTCTATTTGTTTTAATAGAAGAATTTATAGCATTTACCAGAAATAGGCATCAGTCAAGGAGTTCGGGGTAAATATTTGACATTTTTAGGATAAATTTCTCATACAAGGTTGCAAGCCGATTCTAATGAGGAATCAATCAGACATCCAGTCAATCAATTAACCAATCAGTAAGTCAATCAATCTGTCATTCATTCAGTCAATCAGTCAGTCAATCAATATTTTGGGCAGTCACTCGATCAGCCAGTGAATAATAGTCCGTCAGTCAGTCCTTCAATCAGCCTATCAGTCGATAAATCAACAGCCAGTCAGTCAATCAGTCAGTCAGCTGCTCAAGCAGTCAGTCAATCAGAAATTCAATCGCAGAGTCAATGTTCCGGTCAGCCAGCCAGTTAGTTTAGCAATTAGTCTGTCAGTCAGTCATTAAGTCAGTCAGTTAGCAATCAGTCAGTCAATCAAACAGCCAGTCAATCAATCAGTCAGTCAGTCAGCTAGTTTTAGTATATTATCTCTAAATAGCCAATGCTCAAAATTTCGCATATTGTTTTTTTAATAATATTTTCGGCATTTTGTTGGACAGTGTAATAAGCCACTGAAGTTTTCATATTTGCCAAGAATCACCGCTTTTTATTCACCCTCCTTCTCTCACCCATTGCATATTTCTATCGCGCTTATTCTCTCTCTCTGTCTCTCTCTCTCTCTATCTCTCTCTCTCTCTCTCTCTCTCTCTCTCTCTCTCTCTCTCTAGCTCTTTCTCGCTCGCTCTCTGTCGCCTTTTCTCTGGTTTTCTCTCTGCGCACATCATTAATTTGTTATACGGAGATTATCTATTTTTATTGTTATTAATGGCAAACAATTTATTAAGCTGCGAGAAGAAGGACTCACACATGCTGAACCATTCGGCCGAGGCTCGCCGGGAGGAACGGGCATCAGGATGGGCGGCCGGGGGTGTGGGTGGCGCGGAGGTGGGTCGCAGATGTAGTTCGAGTCATGTAAATCAACAAATTTCACTAAACTACGTGCGGGTGTTGTGCAGATGGATTGCTCATTATGTGTGTGGGCGGAGGAATGAGTCTATGCGGGGTAGATAGAGTAAAAGAGAGGGAGGATGAGAGGAAGAGAGGGGGAGGCTTCGACTTAGAAAAGGCAGATGGACAGAAAGCAAGCGCTGTGCAAGGTGTTGACGTCCTGCAGTTTGTGCCACATTTTGCCTCCTCTGCTGCTGCTGCTGCTGCTGCTCTCGATGGTGGTTGTGGTGGTGCTGTTGGTGGTGCCCGTCCGGATGCTCATTAGTATGCGTAGCGCCCACAAAACTGTTTATTAGGGTCATTAGCGGCGCCTCTGAGCTCGGCCTATGGCCGCATTGCCTACAAACAGGAGCAGACAGCAGCTCGCCGAAGCTGTCCGGAACTCTAACTGGAGCGCACTTAAATACTTCAGCCACAACACACACACACACACAGAGGCACTTGGCAGGTGTTAGGTAATAGAAAACGGAGGAGGCTCCTAGCCGCTTTGTCTCTCAGGCTGCCTGCTTGTAGAGCGGAAGTCAATTGCTGTTTAGCGCAGGAAGAGCTCTCAGGTAAGGCCCTAAAAGACAACTTCATCAGCTCTGAAAGCGCCGAAGGATGAGCACGAGTTTAAGCCAAGTAAGTTACAAATAAGGTTGCAATATTGCTAGCTATCGATTCTTACGATACTTTTATCGATATTCAGATTAGCTCCTCAGCTTTACTATCATCTCCAGCCCTGCAATGCCCTAACCATTCTGTGAAGCTTTAACTTTTTGAGAATTGCAAACGTCAAGCAACGAATAAAGCAGAGCTTGCATGTTGAAAAGTTCGATTTATAGCTATACTAAGAACTATATAACATCTTTTCTGCGATAGACCTTACCGACAATTTCTTATATATATGTATTATACCCCCTTGAACCCCAATTCTCAAATCTATCAGTCAATGGAATAGCAATGCCTTACAGCAGCTACTCCTATGCCATCTCCACCCACCCAACCGCCCAATCCCCCTCTCTCTATCTTTGAGCAACGACTGCGAAATGCGGCCCAGCGAAACTCAGCAAAAAACCCGTACAGCTATTTTCGGGACGCTGAAGTTTAAATACCCTGTCTATATCTATATCTATATCTATATCTATATCTATATCTATATCTATATCTATATCTATATCTATATCTATATCTATATCTATATCTATATCTATATCTATATCTATATCTATATCTATATCTATATCTATATCTATATCTATATCTATATCTATATCTATATCTATATCTATATCTATATCTATATCTATATCTATATCTATCTATATCTATATCTATATCTATATCTATATCTATATCTATATCTATATCTATATCTATATCTATATCTATATCTATATCTATATCTATATCTATATCTATATCTATATCTATATCTATATCTATATCTATATCTATATCTATATCTATATCTATATCTATATCTATATCTATATCTATATCTATATCTATATCTATATCTATATCTATATCTCCGCCCGTTACATACGCTTTCACTATGCCAGTATACCCTCTGCTACCCATTTTCAATGGGTTGAGGGTATTAAAATTGTCTAAAGACAAAATAAACAGCGCATAAATTTAATATTAAATAAGCATAACATAATAAATTTGATTCCAATAAATCCAATTAGTCATGGACAAATTATTATTGAAGGCGGCCGCTTGTCAGAAACCAAATCGAGAATCGAGAGCTGAGAATTTCCAAACCGAAACGCGACGCGACGCGCTGCGCCCCCGCAGCGACCTCGCACCATCATGCCCCATGACTTGTTGTATATGCTGTAAGTGTATACATATATATATATATATATATATATATATATATTTTATGCATTGTTGGCATTTGCGTTGATAACATGCGCAGCGGCAGCCGCTGATAGCAGAGACCAGTGGCTGGGGCAGGGGCAGGGGCAGGGGCAGGGAAGTTGAAGTCGTAGCTGAAGAGCAGACAGGCGTTGCTTTTTGTTGGTCCGCAGTTGCCCCCCTTTGGGATTTGGTGGCATCGATGGCTGGGGTGTATGGGAGGAGGGGGATTGCTGGCGAACTTTGAACTCAATGCAAATGAAAAATTGAAATGACATTCAATGAAATGAAATGTCTGTGAGGATCGCCTCGAATCTCGCCTGTGATCGCTGGGATCGCTGGGATCGTTTCGGTTGTGGCTCCTCTATCAGTTTTGTCCCGTCTCACATTTCCGTTATGTAGACAAACGAGATAATTGGCTGCTGGAATTTATGGCGCCGCTGCACAACGCTCCAGCAATGACAAGTGGCAGATCCCCCCCCCCCCCCCCCCTTTCCTTCCTGCTGCCCCTTCTCTTCCCTTAACCTGTTGGCCCCGCTCCGGTCAGCCTCTTTTTGTTTGTGTGATTTATTTAATAAGCATCGGCGCGCGGGCACATAAAGAAATCGACATGTACATGAATTGCAAACCTCCTTACCCCAACCACCCCCTTGCCGCTCACCCCCCTGCTGTCTACGTCCATGTGCAGTGCATGACTGTAAAAATTTATTGGCCATCAGTCACAATTGCCAATGCGATGTGGCAACGAATTGTGGCAATATGTTGCACACGCGCCCCGATAAGCCCCTCCCAATCGGCTCTTAAAAAAATATATAAAAAATGAAGAAGCAAAAACCCAACTCACACACAGATCTGGCAACGTTGCGCCTGTCCACTGTCCATGGGCGTGCCACCGCCTCCCCTTTCCAGTCAAATGTGGCGTACTTGAAATTGTTTGACGTGCTTGCCACGTCGCATTTCAGTCATGCCACAGTACATGCCACAGTTATCTCTGCAGATCCTTCGCGTTGCTCGGCTCACCCGAATTCGAGTCTCCAGTTGTTCAGTTTAGCATAGACTGATAGAACGGACTCGACTATACTGAATAACTATAATACAAGCAAAATACGTTCGATTTCCGATTATATATCACATCAAGCATATCATGTAAATGAGTATTACTAGCTTATCCGAAACTTCTGGCATCCAAGCGCATATTTCTTTTGCAGTTTTTAAGCAAAATTTGAAGATAATAAGCTTAGCTGCATTCATGAACACTTTATAGAAGATAAATATAAATTCTCTATTGGACCATTTCATCAATGATACGTAATTATTTGTCTATTAAAATATATGCAAAATAAGTGCAGTATGTAAAAGCCTGATTCCACTTTATTAAAAATTTCTTACATTTACATACTTCACATTCTGTGATTCCATTGGCAACTGCGCGCTGTCGGTAGCATATGAGTTGCAAAAAATTGCTTGTCTATATAATAAGCTGCTCGGCTTGTTCGTTTCCTCTTTGTGCTTCGTTCGTAAACGTTTTACAAATGTACGTTGATTTGTGGCCTAAGCGCAAAACATTCTTCAGCAACAAGTTGAAAAGTTCGGCCTCGAAGTAGGTGCCACATTTAACTAATACCTTATTATAATATATAATAAAGAATAAAGAAATTTGATAAATCATTGCAAAAAGCACGAAATACTCAAATTTATTGTAAATGTGATGTAAATATTTCGAGCTATGTTGTTACTTTCGTGGAGCACGTACTGGCCAAATAGTTCACACACTCAACATTCTCAAATAGAATGAAATAGAATAGAATAAAAGAATAAAATGTAAGATATGTTGATATTGGAGTCAGTCTATAAGAAGCATAACTTTTACCCTGATCGGTTGCATGTATATTTTTACCTGATTTTGATTAATCCTGCGCATACATAGTTATATCCTGCCAGGCTCTTCTATAGCGCATTCTGCCAGCTACTTGTCCCAGTTGAACGTCTCTTTTATCGGGTTATTCATATTTTTTATACCCTGAACCCATTGAAAATGGGTAAAAGGGGTATAATGTTTTTGTTCAAAATGTAAATGTATGTAACAGGCAGAAGGAAGCATCTCCGACCCCATAAAGTATATATATTCTTGACTCAGCTAGCCGAGTCGATCTAGCCATGTCCGTCTGTCTGTCCGTCCGTCTGTCCGTATGTATAAACGCAATGATCTCAGAACCTATAAAATTAGAGACTTGAAATTTTAGATGTAGGTGCTCCTAGTGCCTACGCAGATCGAGTTTGTTTCCGATAATCGATAACTTACTCCGATTTCCAAACAATCGATAAAATCGATATCGACATCCTGTTTTTTGAGCAATATTGGTAAATAATAAGAGCTAGAGTCACCAAACTTGACATGTAGCTTCCAGAATAGTATATATATCTGCATTAGGTGTTGGAAGAAGAGGGTTCAGGGTATACCCTAGTCGGGAGCCACCGACTAGAACCTCTTACTTGTTGTAGTTGTTTTTCTGTGATTCAGTCAGCGCCAGCAAAATGAACATCATTTTTTTCGGTAACCGCTGCGAATGACTGAGTGCAGAGTCGGGATTGGGGCTATGGGATTGGGACCATGGAGTTGGGACCCGGGTTGGTTCTGAAATAATGGGGCTCAATGATATTAATACGTTCGCTCGTTATCAAATTGCGTTTGCATGCAGAATGGACAGAGAATGGACGGCTTTTTTCCGTTTACATTTCTCTTACTTTCTCTCCCCCTTTCTCTCTCTCTCTCTCCGCTCTCTCTCGCTCTCGCTTTGGCTCTCTTTTACTGCTTCTTATTTGGCTGTAGGATGTTATTATTATTGTTATTTTTCTGCTTTGCTGGACACGGACATGGCAACGAGAGCCATATTTAAGCGTCGTACGTGAGCCTGTGATTTGTGGCGTTGCCTGTCTGAACGCCCCAAGCCCCCTGACCCGCCCCTGACCCAACCCTCCTCAGGCTAACACAGCCGACCAACTGTAAAAAGCCTAAACAATAAACACACAAACCAAAACAGATGTATTTAACGAGAGAGCGAGAGAGTGAGAGAGAGAAAGAGATATATAGCGAACGTGAGCGGATTTTTGTAGCAGCTCGCAAGTGTCACAATTTGCGGGGTGAGGGGTTAGGGGTGAGGGGGGGCTCTTCTAACGAAAAGGTGACAAAATTCGAATGCAAATAAAACGACGGCGACAAAAACTTTATTTAATTTAAAAGCTAAAAATATAAAATAAATTTTCCACATTTGACTTTTACAACGACAATTTGCCCGTTGACTGTCGTAAACCGACGCCAGATTTACCGCCGCCCCCTCCCCCCCCTACCCGCTCTACCCCACCTCGCTCCGGCAGCTGCTAAACCATTATTCTGCCTATGGCAACCTTTTTGCGACCCCTAAACACACACGCACACGAAATGGCGACCCCTAACCCAATAGGTGCGGATTGGCGGGGGCGACAAATAACAGCAGAAAAAAATATCAAGAAAGAAGAACTGTCGAAGGCACGCCGAAGACCAAATACCCTGCTTGCGAAGGGACTGTTCCTATCGGAGGTATGTAGCATAGAAGTATCTACGAGAAGTCGAAGATTAAATACCCTGCTTGGATATGCTCCTAGGCGGAGAGATTGTTCCTATAGGATCTATATAACATAGAAGTCCGATTTATGACGTAAGACTATCTGCGATACGCTTAAGAATAAATACCCTGCTTGCGAAGGGATTGTTCCTAAAGGAGCTATTGGTATGGTAGTCCGATTTGCCGAAGACTAAATACCCTGTTTGGATATGCTTCTAGGCGAAGGGATTGTTCCTATAGGAGCTATAATTTATAGAAGTCCAATTTATACGATTGTGCAGGTATGTGAGCTACAAAGTAAAGCAAGGAAAAACATTTCTTCTCAAGGCATCTTGAGGAACCAAACAAAATACAAAAAAGCAAACAATAATCTAATTTTCAGCTGATCGTTCCTATACCAGATATATGACCTAGTAATACAATGTTAAGAGGTTTTGCACACTTGTCAGAAGCAGGGGAAAACTTTTAAATGCCAAGTTTGATGGGGAAATCTTCAAAGCAAAAATCACCTTTCATACAAGAATCTTATATTTGAATGATCAGTCCTACGTCAGCTTTATGATATAGTGTGCTGATCCGCCTGAAATTCGAAAAGAGACGGATTCTTAAGGCTGAGAAACATAGGCAGAAGTAAGAACGGACGAACATGGCTCTTTCGGAGATTGATGCTGATCAAGAATATATACTATTAATTACTATATATAATGGATACATAGATGTAATCGGCGTTGTCTCTTGCGTAACAAAGGTAAGGTGCCCGCAGCAAGGGTATGTTTATAAAAAAAACGAAGGAAAGCAGAAAAATGGCGCAAACCGTTAACCGTAAACCGTAACCAAATACCGTACGCAAAGTTACGATAATCGTTTATTGAAATGCAAATTTTTTGCTGATTTTGCTGCTTTTAGAAGTCAATTTGAGTTGCTCTGCCCATATATCCCCCACCCCCCCTTCCCAACCTGTATTCCACACCCCACTCTTAGGGGGGGTGGGATGGGTTTTCGACTATGTGGCAACTTTTACACTTGTGTTATGATTGTCTTTTGCTTACGCCAACAATACAATAAAAGGTCATCTATTTAACATATGCATTTGCATATTTACAAGTTACACTCGCCCCCAAACCTCCCCCTTCCCTCTCCGGCACCCCTTTCGAAGAATGATTGCGTTTTGAGAGGTGGGCCAAGTGAAGGGGTTCGAACAAAGGTTCAAATGTGACTAAAAAGGTTTGCCCCTGTGATTACTTCTGGGCCATCGGGCAAATAGATGCATGATTAGGCGAAAATCAACTTCGATTTGCTGTTGCTCTCGATGTGGCTCGAAAAGTCCCTAGATCTAGATCTAGCTCTAGATGTAGTTCTTGCTCTATGTCTCCAGCTTGGGTCCCTCTCATTCTATCTCACATATCTCCTTGTATAAAATATGATTGATTAGTTTGAACAGTCGAGTTCATTACAAAATAAGTCCTTGGTATAAAGGAACTTACAAGGAACATATCTACTTGATCTTCGGGGTGGCTTTGCATATATCTCTTATCTTTTTCTGCCAGATTTTGGATGTCAAAGAGCCAAACCTCGTGAAAATCAGATGAGATTCGACAGAGCTGTGGGGTAGGGAAATTTTTACCTATGTCTATAGGATAATAACGGGTATACTCCGGCCTTGCTCAAACAGTTTTATATATAGAGATACATGTTCCATATAAATATATATCTATATCTGGAAAGATATTATAAATTTATTTTCATGACTGGCTTTTCTTAACTCTCATAGTTTTTCATTCTTTTCTAACGAATTGATGCACTTTTATCCCAGACGATCGATCAGAAATCAAAACTCAAAATCTCATTAATTTGACAAGCATTGCGCACACCACACACCAAGCACTCACACACACACACACACACACACACACACACCAGGCACACCAGGCACACCACTTCATCACGCCAAGTGAGGGGTGGCAGGGAGGAGGGGGTGGCTCAAATTTCCACCCATTCGCTGCTGGGAAAGATAAATATTTTCATAATACCAAAAGCGAGATGCACAGATACAGATACAGATACAGATAGAGATAGAGATACTGATGCATGGATACAGATACATAGATAGTTACTAAATTAGAGCCACAAAAGATGTGAAAACGTTGTCAACCCCCCCCTCCCTTCAGCCAACGCCTCTGCGTGGCAGTAGCTGATGCAACTGTCAACTGTCAAATATGGTGCAACAAGGGACTCCCGACTCCGAGTGCGACTCGGGATTCAAATGCTGGCACCAGATCTGGGGCGTTTGTTCAACTACATGAAAATCAAAACTAGATACGCTGATAAGATAAATAATTGGAATATGAAGCTGCCGCCGCTGCCCGCAAATGCCCGGCGTTGCCCGCTCCGTTCAAAATAAATAAAAAAAAAATTGACACACGATGTGTGTGACGTAGCACCAGGTGGGGAGGGGCAATCGGGCAGGGGGTTGCTTCTGTGTGTGTGTGTGTGTGTGTGTGTGTTTAATCACAGCGAAATAATTAAATGTCCATTTCACAGGGCGGCGCGACGCATCGCCCCACCCCTCGCACACCCTTCCGCCAGACACGTGTGCAACAAGGGGCATTAGAAATTAAGACTTAATTTAAGTGCTTATCGGCTAAAACAAATCAACAAAATGTGACAACACACACACAGACACATACGCACACACACACGGTAACAGGCAGAGAGCTTGTTTCGTATTTCGATTTCAGGTAGCTTCCAAGCGAATCTCCCAGTGCGTTGCAGACATGTCTCCCGGCTCCTGACTCCCGACTCCTCCTGACTCCCGTCTTCTGTTTCCTCTCTTCTGTCTGGCTGTCTACTCCCACCTGTCTTGCCTGGGCCCTATCTCATGTCTGATGTCTGCTCCCGCTGCTACATTTATGAGTTGGCTAATAAAGTCATTATGTTAGCCAACACCCGGTCGCGACCTCCTACCCCTTCTCCACCCACCAGCCATAGACCCTTTCCAGCCATCAAATGATAGGGAACACACGCTTTCTATTATTTCGGGACAGGACAATGCCCTACAACAATTTGGCAGGGCATATGAGCACCAGTGAGAACAGCTACTGTGTTTAATATGCAAATAAATCCGAATTTTCGAATTTCAAATATAAAACAACAGGCTCTAGTCGGGAGTTTCCGACTAAAGGATACCCAGAACCCGGTTCTACCAACAACAAATGAAATATAATACCTCCTCTTCTCGACGGCCAGACCAATATATCATTAAAGCCGAGTTCTTGATGTGTTTGGTGACCCTAGGCGGGCACCAGGAGGATCTACTTCTAAACGTTGTCTAGCTCTTAGAGCTTTTGAGATCCTTGCGATCAGACATACGGGGTTCGGGGTATTCAATAACAATAATAATCTAAATGATAATAATCATTTCGATTATTTGAGACAATTTTCAAAATAATTATATACTATATACGATATACTATATACTATATATATATATTGTACTCTTATAATACTTGCTCCATTTTCCTGCTACCTTCTATATTATATCTTTAAGTTATATCTGCTTATTCTGCTTTATCTATATACACTTTGGCAAATGTATTGATAACTTTTACCAAATTGTAGCGGCTCGATGCGGTTCGTTGAGCTGCACTATGTGCCCCACCCCCCACCGCCCCCCCCCCTTCCCCAGTGCCACGACGCCCCCGCTCCGAGCCTCTGATGAATATGGCCAAACTGTTTTTAATATCGAAACGCGTTCCAATTCGAATTGGAAATATCAAATAATACCGATTTGACAAATCAATCGGGGCCAAATACTGTCATTATTCGGCATTACGAATACGAATGCCACTCAAAACGTGAATGTGAGTGTGAATGTGAATGTGAATGCGAGTTTATTTGTTATTTGTTATTTGTTATTGTAATTATTACTGTGGCATGTTCTGTCGCTTAGTTGTTTTTTTTGTTTATGGGGCTTTACTTTATTCATCAGCCAAACAGCAGAAGCCCCTCTTTCGGCCCCTGCCCACGCCCCCGCCCACGCCCATGCAGACGCCCGCCCATGTAGTCAGTTATTAATTTCATTATTTGCTCGAGGTTCGTTTTATTTATTCATAAATTTTATCAGCACAAATTAAAAACAAATTAGTCGACAGTAGGTAAATAACAATAAAGTGTAATAAAAATCACAGTGCATAGCCAGTTTGGGGGTGCGGTGGGCGGTGGGTGGAGTGGGAGGAGGGGGAGACTGACAGCAGGTGTGCTCATGATATGTGGTTGGGATTGGGGGAGCTTGGATTTGGGGCTGGGGTCGATATGGAGCCCAGCATTGATAAGAACTCACAACTTGATTCGTTCAACTCGAATGGCAAAACGATTACAAATTTGTATTCATTTCGTTTATTCACTTTTAATATATGTGAATATGCATGTATATATATATGAATATACATATATATGTATGTATATACATATTTATTCGTTTGCGTTTCGATTTTTATTCTAATGACATTTCTATTGTTTTTAATGCGCTTTTAATAATAATTGATTTCTGATGTCGGCCTTTTGATAAACCAGCAAAAAAAAAGCAATAAAAAATAAGTATATATATAAATCAAATGAAGTACAACAAATGAAAGGAACTTAATATATAAACATCAATATGATGCAATGGATCTGGCCATGTCTGTCTGTCTGTCCGTCCGTCCGTCCGTCCGTCCGTATGTATGAACTCAAGGATCTCAGAACCTATAAGAGCTAGAGAAATTTTAGATGTAGGTCCTCCTAGTGCCTACGCAGATCGAGTTTGTTTCCGATAATCGATAACTTACTCCGTTTCCAAACAATCGATAAAAATCGATATCGACATCCTGTTTTTTGAGCAATATTGGTAAATAATAAGAGCTAGAGTCACAAAACTTGACATGTAGCTTCTAGAATAGTATATAAATATGCATTAGGTGTTGGAAGAAGAGTGTTCAGGATGTCCCCTATATTTAAATTGAGTTAGTTTTGGAGTTGAAGAGCTTTTATAATAAAGCACACTTTATATGGATTATATTTGGATGGAGTATTAGGTTAATTATCTGATTGATGTTCAGCGAACAACACAAATCATAAGAGCTAGGAAGTTTTTACTACAAAACTCGATTGAAGTTTTGTCATGTTTTAAGAGTTAGACTCAAAATAAGAAATTTATGCTTAAAGCAATTAAGCGCAGACGTAAAGTACTTTATTTATATATATATTGGTAGACGCCCACGCTATTCGCGAATGATTTGCAATTTGTTAGAATAATATTTTGTGATTTATTTTTAATTAGGTTTTATCAGACGCCGCAATTTCAGCAGCCGCCGAATTATTAGCTAAAAAAGAATGAAAATGGAAAACGGGGGAAAACGAAAACGAAAACGAATATGAAAATGCAAATTGTAATAAATGCGCGCCCAACTGGATCTAACAATAAACATTACAATGTTCATGCGCAAATTAGTTCTATTATAATAAAACATATATTAAAAGCGGGCAACTGTCAAATTAGATTTGTGCCAGCCGGAGGGGCTGCTAACAAGAGTCGGAAGGAGAGGAGGGAGGGAGGGGGGTTAGTCTGGCAAAACTTTTCCACAGAGACAGTCGAGCTAATAGAAAATCAAGCGCAGGAAAATGGCGCACGATAAGCAGCAGCTAATGTGGCAGAAGAAGAAGAAGATGAAGAAGAAGATAGAAAATGGGGAACGAGTAAAGAAGTAGATGAAGAAGAGGAAGAAGACGCCCCGCAGCCAAATTAAATGAAAATTTGTTTGTGTGTGGAAAAATCAAGTGAAAATTAATTGAATTGAGTTGAGTGCGGCGGCCGCTGCCCGCTTATAGATTTTTGCGTGCCGATAAAAGAAAAAAACACAAACCACTGACAATGGCCCCAGATGAAGAAGAAGAAGAAGAAGGAGCACAAGAAGCAGCAGCAGCAGAAGAAGAAGCAGCAGCGGCAGCAGCAGCAGCAAAGTGCCGAACGTAATTGTGTGTGTGTGTGTGTGTGTGTGTATTTTCATTTTTGCCAATCACAAGTCTGAAAGGAGTTGGCAGGGGGGCTCGAAGTGGCTGCAGCCCAGCAAATGGTCAGCGAGGGCGGCAATTTTCACAGTGTCTTTGTGTGCGTGCGTCCGTGTCTGTGTCTGTGTGTGTGTGTGTGTGCATAATTCATTTCAAAAGACGCAAAAGTCGCAGCTGCGCAGTTGCAGCAAGCAACAGTGGGTGTGGGGTGGTCTGCTCTATGGCCCAGCCTGCTGCATATTTAAGACATTATTACATTATAATCGCATAAAACAATCAATAAAATGTCAGTTGGCAGCGCCAACAGCAGCGACCCGTAACAGTTGGCAGCGCTGCTTTGCGCTCAAATTGCCCATAATCATAACGCTGTGGCTGGGCAAACCAACAAATTTCCCACTATTCCTTGGCCACGCCTGTGTCAGTAGCGCTGTCTCCCTTTCGCACAGCGAATGTGGCCACCATTTAGCTGGCTGGCAGGCCTGCTTGCACTTGGCGCGCACGATGAGGTACGCTCACACACACGCACACACACACACACATACACGTACGCAAGCCACACACACAAATTCACTTTAAATCAATTTTTTTGGCGTTTTTCATTTCATTTTCACGATGTTGTCGTCGTCGTTGACGACTGTTGCGCCTCTCTCTTGCTCAGTTCGCCTGACCGCTAGCGCTCTCTCACTTTAGCATGCGCGCACTGAGCCAGAAAAATACCATTATTGCGCTCTGCATGTAGCGCGTATGGTGAGTGTTTGCGTGTGCGTGTGTGTGTGGAGTGGAGTGGAGTGGGCAGCATGGCGCGCGGAAGAGAGCGCAGCGCCTTGGCGTGTTTGTTAAGTGAAACCATTTTTCTTTTTATTGCAACGACGACGGTGACGGCGACGACGACGGCAACGCTGGCAGCGCTGCTGCTGCGTTCGTTTTGTTATTTCTCGCTTTGGCGCACATAAATTTGAACGTTAATGATTTTTGCTTGCAGTCGCGCATGCGACCAGCAACAACAATAACAAAAGCTGGCCGCAAGTGTTGAAAAATGCTTATGCTGCTGCTCGACGTTGTTGTTGTTATTGCTGTTATTGTTGTTCTTGCTGCTGCTGCTGCTGTTTTGCAGGTGTCGCTTGCCATCTCACTTTTTAGCATGGACGCAAACCCACCAATGCCAACCAAAGCTGCGACACTTTTTGCTATTGTTGTTGTTGTTTTTGCTGTTATAGTCACACACACATACATACACACGCACGCATACACATATGTGTGCATGCAATTATTAAACAAATGCCACAAAACGAGCGTCGCCGTCGCCGTCGCCGTCGCCTGTTGTCAACGTCGTCTGCGGTCGCCGCTTTGCCATTTTCATTTAGACGTCAACTTTGAAGCGTCGTCGCGCGCCTCCTCTCTCTATCTCACTCTCACTCTCTCTCTCTCTCACACTCTCTCCCTCTCTCTCTCGCTCTCTCTCTAACTTAGTCGCTTCTGTTTGGTCGCTCGCTCGGCGCGTAAATCAGCGCCTCGGAGCTTTGAGTGTAATTTTAATTCGAATCAATTTGTTTGTCGCCGCCGCGGCCGGCGCACAGTGGGTCTCCATCGCTGCCATCGCCGGGTCTCTCTCTCTGCATATTGCATTCTACGGCCAAGACGAAGTTCGAGTCGCATATCCTTTTTGGCCGTTTCTGTTGTTGTTTTTGTTGCTGTGCCGTGTTTGGTTAACGTGTGATGCAACAGTTGCGCCCCCAGCCACCCCACAGTTAGCAGCGTTTGGCACACACACACACACACCACCCCCGCCCCCCACACACCAGCCCAACCCACCGCAGCGTTCCTCGAATGGATCATCTGCTTAAGCAGCTGGCAGCTGCTGCGCAGGCGCACACACAAGCCCCGCTGATGGGCGGCTTGCCCGGTTTTGGAGCCGGCGTCCATCCAACCGCAACGCATCCACATGCCGCATCTGCGCTGCAGCTATATGCGGCCGCAGCCGGCTGGGCGCCATTTCTGGGCCTGAATCCGCTAAGCGGGGCCAGTTCCAGTTATCGCCATGGAGCGGCGCCTGGCGCCTCCGGCAACGCCTCCGTACACATGCTGCGTCACATGGCGCTGCTGCAGCGCGCCAATGCGGCTGCAGCGGCGGCCAATGCGGCGAGTAAGCTACAGCAGCTTAGGGAGCAGCACGAGGACCAGGACGAAGAGTTGGAGGTGGAGGTGGAGGCACTGGAGCCAACATCACGTAAAATGCTGCAAACGGAGGTTCTCGAGGGTGAGTTTTCAGACGATATTCAAGCTTATCTTCTGTTCCTTCTTCGCACATTCATAAACGTTTCACTGGCTGCGCTGCTTAGCTTCAGCTCGATATCTATAAGTTATAATTTCAATTTCTCTAGAACTTACTCTGGATTACACAACTAACCAAAGTTTATATTTTAGTTTCTATCTTGAAGTCTTAAACGTTTTACTGGCTGCCTAACTTAGGCGTTAATTAAATCGTAAATCATTTATTAGGCCAATATTTTGCCATTTCCTTTGTTCACTTGCTCTTCTCTGTTATTCTTCTTTGTGCCGCATTCTTAAAGGTTACACTGGCTGCGCCTTTTCAGCAACGCATTCGCGAAGCCTTATCTAAGCTTTTAGTGTTTTTTTTACTCATTTTCTTCTTGATCCCTTTGCCAATGCATACGTAACCCTTTCTCTGGCAGCTGGCAACTACTTGATAATCATATTGGGCCATAATTTTTATAAATAGTAAATAATTTAAACATTTTTTATAAGCAACTTAAGTGGGAATGGCGTGTAATTGCGTTTAATTTTAATTTATTTAATAATTAAATTATTTCCCAGCTCAGCTTGCTTTAAGCAATGCTCAAAATTCGATTGCCTGCGCCAATGGCAAGGCAGCTAGCACAGACACACACACATACACACACACACGCGAGCACACAGAGACACACATGTATTTGGCCTGGCACAATATGTGGCCGACTCATTAATTTATAGCAAACATTTTGGCAGCGACGCCGACTGCGACGCTTAACAGCACAAAATCGCAAAAGCACAAGCTAAAACAACAACAACAACAACAACAAGAGCAGCAGCAGCAGCAGCAGCGCAAAACGGAATCCAGTTTTGTTGTTGGCGCCCCGGCGCGCACTTTATTCAATTTACCAATAAAATTTCAATCGCATTGCTCTTTTTAATCAATTCGCTGCGACACGCACAGCAACAACAACAACAACAACAACAACAGCAGCAACAACAACAACAACTATGCATAATTTGTTTGTTGTTATGTTTTTTGATCAATTTTTAATCAACAACAAAATTTGCGGGCCGACGCTAGCGCCACGGCGCCTGCAGCGGCCATTTGTGACATTGTTGTTGTTGCTGCTCTCTCTCTCTCTCTCTCTCTCGCTCATTTGCTACGTTTGCGTGCGCCTGGGTATGTGTGTGTGTGTGTGCGTGTCTGTGAGAGAGCTGCCGTTACTTTTGTTGCTTTTTGATTATGCGCGTAATTAAATTTGGCAAGCAATTTTGTGCCTTTTATTTTTGGCCATGCTTAAATAATTAGGAAACCGAACAGCACCAAGATTGTGAGTGAGAGAGAGAGGGGTGAGTCGGATAGAGAGAGCGACAGCTCACGTTATGCATTGAACAATGCATGAAATTTCACGTCATTTGGCATGCCTGAACATTATTAAGTGTGCCCAAACTGTAAATGACTAGAAGCTAGTGTGGCCAAACTTTGGTAGAGTATTGGAAGACAGTTTGGCGATAATCAAAAATGGTCCAGCTGTGATGATATTACACTCTTTTAGATTAAAAGGAAGAGAAGAGAGAAGAGGAAGATAAAAAGTGTTGTTTAAGGATTTTGTAGAGATATATTGTATGTAAATGCGAAGTGAGGCAGGTCAATATATGTACATAAGTCGGGCTGCAAGCTGCGATCATTTTGAAAGGAATCAAATGAGTCTTTTGAGCTCCTGTCTATTCTTTAACAACTTAATAATAATAATTAGCAATAACTAAATTTTGGAATTTTACTACACTAGTTCTTTCACTCTTAAATCCCAGCGCTGTTTCTTAAGGTTATTCAACTTCAATTACACAAAGAAACAGAAATATTGAACAGAAGAATAAGCAACTATTTTGAAATGTTCACCATTTTTGTGCAGCCATCCATTCAGATTATCCACCAATAAGGCTGGCTGTTGACAAACCATTTTGTCAACGTGCCTGGAAAGGGACTTCGACCGAGAGGTCGGTAAGGAGCAGGAGCAGTGCATAAAGGCAGCAGCTGTAGAGGGCGAAAGCTGTCAACACGGCAGGTGAACAGGCCAAGCAGAAAGAATGCTTCCATTTCCATTTCCACAAACATTTCGGCTTCCTGCTCCCAATTGCAATGCCAATTTCAGTTCCGAGTCTCGTCCCGAGTCCTGTCATTAAAGGCGACTGCGACTGCCCATTGTGTTCGGCGTCAACGCCCCCGCAAACTGAACTACTTATTCTTCAAATATATATATATATAAATATGTGTGTATGTATATATATTTTCGTTTCTCGAGCTGGCTCTCAAATTGGGTAAACGCCCGAGCGGGCCAAGAAATTTGTAAAACAGTTCGTCTTTGGACGAGGACGGGAAATTAGCTGCCATTAGTCATTTTTATTGTTTTCGGTCGCGGACCCGAAACAACGGCAGCAGCAGCAGCAACAACAATAGCTGAGGAAAAACATGGTTTGGCCCAAATTGGGCAACAAACAATTTGTATTAACAATTTTTCCATTTGGCCCGCGGTCCGAAGTGAAATGTCTTAATTATTTTGGGAGCTAACCGCCTCCTGCCCCGCCAATTCGACAAACACCGACAATCCCAACAAACATACAATTTACGTTTACGACATTTTAATTAAGTTTTTTTTTTGTTTTCCTCCTCCTTGGCTTTCCCTCAGCCTCTGCTGACCCCTGCCCCCGCTTCCCGCTCGCCGCTCGCTTGTGGAAATTGAGCAAATTAATAAGAACGCCATTGGCACGCCCCGAAAACGCTTGAGCTGGGCTATTCCCAGCGTGCCGGCTCCCAATCCCGAGCACTGCTGATCATCATCGGCCGTGATCATCAGTGATGAATGAATTGAGCTGATCTCCTACTGCTCATTAGCCTCGCCGACCGCGAGCACGTCTGGTAATTGCCTTCATTTCTAAGGGGCCTACCTAGACCATAGATTAATTGTGTATGTACGCTGAAGTGGAGCTGAGAGTGAGTCAATTGGATGATGCTCCTAGATGAAAACAAGCTTGGCATTTGATACAACTCGCAACGAATACACGATGCGCTTACAGTAGCCTATTCGACTCGTGTACAGTTTTTCATTCTGCTTTGTGCGGCATCCTTAAACGAGTAGCTGTCGCGCATGCAAATCCGTTTGCGTGTATTCCGCTTTGTGCGGCGTTCGCAAGCGAGAATGTGGCTCCCTTTCGCACTTCCATCTGGCAATCGTCCAATTTTTTGTCATTCCCTTCTTGTGTCGCATTCGTAAATGTTGCACGGACAACGCTGCCTAAGAATATTGTGGTCTTCGGACTGTGCTCAGCGTAGACAAACCCGAACAGATCGCTTAGCTAGCCACATGTGTGGCAGGGTAATTGATAGAAACCCAAAAACAAGACTGGAAGCCACGCGGAGCCATCAACATCAGCGGCTAATGCGCATTTGTGTGCGCCTCTGGTCTGGTCTGGTCTGGTCTGGTTGGCTGGTCCGATTTCCACAGATTTTTCCCCATAATTAATAAGCCGCTCAGCATCAGACGTCGTCATTCGTCTCGTTGGCTAATTGGCCGCTCGTCAGTTTCGGAGCAACTCAGCCAACTCAGCCCGGCGCGAGACGCTCCAAATGAGCTTTTGACGAGCGTTTTGCCTCGGGAAATGATAATTATTTAAGTGACTCTCATTTAGCTGCGACCACTGCCAAAAATAACTGAAATACTCGACAAAAAACATATACATATATATATATATATATATATATATATATATATATATGTGTGTGTGTGTGTGTGTGTGTGTATATGCATGCATATTTAAGCCGAACAGCTGCAAAGTGGAGCCATTCGCCCTCGCCGCCAAGTTATTTGCATAATTTACGAGGGCGACAACCCTGGCTGGGCCCATAAATTCACCCAATTTGTGCTCGTTGGCCGCTAGCCAGCTGAAAATTTCACTAGTGCCCGGCCAAATGGAATCGCATTTTGGCACCGAGCAACCTTTACGTAAACCCCCCTTACCCCCCTCGCTCCCAGCACAATACCCAACCCTTCTTTCAGACCAACCCCCCCTGCCCCGCTGAACCACCCACGTGGGCGTGTGGAGCTATTCAGCTAATAAAAATCAAAAGGCGTTTTGTTCGCTAAACTTAAATTGAAAACACTTCAGCAACAGCAACAACAACAACAACAACAGCAACAACAAAAGGATAAACACTTCAAGGGGCGGATTTGGCTTAGGTAAAATAAAGCCCCAAAAGAGTAAACCCTCCCTCCCCCCTCCCCCCACACGCCACTGGCTGTCTGTATGTGTGTGTGTGTGTGTGTGTGTGTGTGTGTGTGTTGCCGTTTAGCACAAAGATGGCGGCTGCAGATAATGAAATTTGCCGAAATAAACAAAAAAAAAAAAAAAAACAAGAAAGCGCGACTATTCTTGGCAAGCCGCAGCTTAAATACCCTACATTTAGCTTCATTTCCCAAGGATATTTCCTGATATAATATGATATGATATAAAAGTCCGATTCGTTGCGATCCTGGGGTTATGTTTGAGGCAGACTGAAGCTTGTAATAGCTGAGTTTGGTTCAGAAATCTACAAATACACAAAAGTTCTTCACACCAAAACGGATTATATAGCTGTATATATAATATATATAATATATAGCTGCATAAATAATATCAGATTCTTCTTATTTGTAGGAAACATGATATACCTTACTGTCAACTTTTGTTAAGAAAAATAGTTGAGTAGCATTTTGTTGAATAAGAATAACGAGAATTTTGTATGAAATTCTAATTTTTGACGCATGGCTCGGACAAAATAGTCCGATCAGGTTCATTGCTATATATATCGGTCAACTTTTGTTAAGATAGCCTAGAAAAATAGTTGAGTAGCATTTTGCTGAATAGGAATAACGAGTATTTTGTATGAAATTCGAATTTTTGACGCATGGCTCGGACAAAATAGTCCGATCAGGTTCAATGCTATATATATCGGCTGCCACAGGTTTTATGTAATGTTAGGGGATTATAGCTTGAAAAGTGGGAGACAGATTTGTATTTATATATCTATATATGTATATTCATATATATTTATATATGTATATCTATATATCTTTATATATGTATATATATATATTTGTATGCATTTATATACTTTTTGCATTTATATACTCCTGCGTTACACATTTCGTGACAAAATTAAAATACCCTTTATAATTGCATTAAAAATAACAACAAATGTTTTGGCGACCCGGGAAAGGGTAGGGGGAGGGGAAGGGGGATGTTGGGTGGTTGGGTGTTGGGCTCCCGCTCGACTAAGGCCATTGCATTTTTGTTAACTCGCTTTGCTGTTGTTGTTGTTGTTGTTGCTATTGTTGTTGTTGGCCATTTACAGTTTTGAGGCGTAATTTTTTGTTGTTGTGTCTTATGCAGCCACGCCCTCCGTACGCCCCCCTAAACAAATGGCCAATAAGTTGGCAGCCAAATTGGCCAGGCCATTTGAGATTAGCCGTTTAGGAGTGCCATTAAGCAGAAGGATTGCAAATGAATTCACTGGCTCTTCAACCCCCCCCCCCTCCCCCTCCCTCCTTCACCCTTTTTCTTCCCCCTTCTTCTTCCTTGTTGTCATTTTGCATTTTGGCTGCTTTTCGGTTTTCTTTCTTTTTTCATAATTTGTGAAGTGCACAGAAGTGGAAACCTGAATGCGAAGTGGCACTTCAGGCTGCCAAAGGGGGCGGGCGGGCGGTTAGGTGGGTGGGTAAGGGGTAAGTGGTTAAGGGGGTAATGGTAATGCTTACCATCTGGCTTTTTGTTCAGCTTCTTTTTCTTCTTGCTCTTGATTTGCTGTCAAAACCTAATCTCAATTAGTTTCTTTATTATTTTATTCCGTTTCATTAAATCATCCCAAGTTTAAGTTCTTCTGTTCAAAAATCAACTAGATCTGTTGATAAAACTTTAAGCGACCCATCTTTAAGTTCATAGAGCTTTAATTAAGCTGGAAACTGCTTTAATTTAACTTCAATATACCTGGATGCAAGCATTTTTCTCTCCAGAATTGCACTAGAAAGTAAAATATGCTTAGATATCATGGCTGTTCAAGGATGAATCGGTCAGAAATATATATATTATATAACATATATACAGAGATGCAGAGTGAAGTTTTTCAATGTTAAGTTTCATTAAGGCACGGGACTAAAAAATAGTAGTACGAACTATGTTTAGTAAGTGTTTAGCCAAACAAATCTTACGGAACCAAAATGAATGCGACGTTCAGTTTTTAGAAGCCTGCTCTGTTCAAAAACAAGTAACAAAGACGCTTAGCTCATAACTGATCAATAATGATTAAATACATATATACATACATATATTCTTTGGGGATTACCCCTGTTTCCTTCGCCCAGAAAATTCCTTCGGTTCGAGCGAAAGCCCAGGCGGAAAAGAAAAGCCGCAGACACGTAGAGTTAAGCGTTTTACCACAAAAACCGAGGCCCCTTCCATTGGCCCACCCCCATCCCCATCTCCATCCCCATCCCCTTCGCCAGCCAGCGTCAAATGTTTTGTCGTCCCTTTTCGTATAGCCGCACACACGTTTCGATTTTATGTTATCTCCATGGGGCTTACCAAGTGATACGCCCCGGCCCAGTCCACCCACAAGCGCTGCTCGGGCAACGACATGAAAATTATGTAAAACTTAAGTAAAAGATGAGCTCGTCAAGAATTATGACACCCAAGGGACGAAGATGTGTGCGAAGCGCAACAGTGAATAAAGCAAACAACAGCAACAACAATAACACACACACACACACACACACACACACACACACACACACAGAGCTACACTACTCGCCGTTGTTGTTGTTTAAACAACCCCAAAAGAGGCCATAAGCCATATAAATAGAAAGCGAGCGAGATTGCAAAAAGTTGACAGCAAATTGAAATACTCTTTAAAAAGGCAGGCAAAGCAATTGCATTGGGTAAAATTAAAAGCAAATGTAACGAGTTAACAGTAACGAGTGAAGAGTGGCAGTAAGGACTAACGAGTAAATGATAACGAGTAACTGCTAGCAAGTCACGAGCCAAGTGATGATACAAATAAAATGCATAAAAAGTAACGAGTGAATCAAGTGTGACGAGCAACGAATAAGAAGAAACGCGAGAGAGAATGTTGCGATTCCGTTAAGCAGAGTAACAAGCGCATGTATTTTTGGATATATTCGTATGTTAAATTGAATTCTCCCGCTACTCGCTACGCGGATATACGTTAACCAACTCTGCGCAAGATCAACGAGTAGAGCATAATACCCCAAAAAAAGAAGGAAAAACGAGCATAAAAAGGCAGAAATCAAATCTAAACTAAAACTACAACATGAGGCATTTAAGTGGCATCCCCCCAACCCTCCCACACACACACACGCACACACACGCACTCGCTGAATAGCAGCGAGTTAAGCAGCCAAGCGTATCCTGTGTATCCACCCACTAGACGATGCCAGCTTGGCGCTCGTAAATGCCTCATGTGCGTTTATATTGAAACAGATTGCTCCGCCAGCCGTTGCCTCGACTCGTCGCACCCCGACACTCCCGATCCCCCCCCTGGTGCCTAGTTGCCACACTCGTTGCTGGTGTTGTCGCTCGTCCTGTCTCTCGTGTTGTGTGTCCTTTGTGAAATTGTTGCGGTTTGCAATTTGCTGCAAATGACACTTGTTGTGAGCACCCGGGCAGCAGTTGCTTCTTTGCTGCCCCGCTCTACCCCACCACTCCCCTGTTGCCTGTCGCCTGTCCCCTGTGCCATGTCATCTGTCCTGCGGCTCTGTGCACATCGTCCTGGTCTTAGGTGGCAGCCATGTTGGCCTCTTCTTCATGGCTGCCGCCGAATGCGAGTGCGTGCGTGCGTGCGAAGGCGACGCATCGACTGCGACGCGCATCAACCACCAAACGGCCAGCAGGAGCCATAACCAGCAAACGCCCACCTTCCCCCCCTTGCCCCTTGCTGCTTGCCCCCTAGCTGGCCGTATGCAGCCCGAGCAGCTGCCATTCGTCCCGTTCGTCCCGCACGACACTTTGGGGCTAATACAATTTATACACTTGGCTTGGCGTCGTTTCGGTTTGGCTCAGTGCCACGCCTGGCAATATGGCAATGGGGCGTCCGAGCTGGGATTTTGTGGCAGGATATGCGGCCGTTGTCGAGGCGAGGCGGGGGGACGCAAGGCGGGCCACGATTGTCAGCCAGTTTTACGGTTGGATCAATGTTTATGCCGTTACACACACACACACACAATCACAGCGCGGCATTTATCCTTGTTACACACACACACACACGCACACACCCCTCCTCCCCCTGCCAACAACAACAACAACAGGGCAAAGCGCCCCGCAAAAAGCTTTCTCGTTGGCTTTTGGCGACGTTTGTAAATTGGAAAATTCTTGCTGTGTGTGTGTGCGTGTCTCTGTGTGTGTGTGTGTTGGCTGGCTGGTAACTTGCTTTGTTATTGTTGTTGTTGCTGTTGTTGTAGCTACATATTTCTTGTATCCATCGCCTGGCGTTCCGCTCGTTGGGCCGCCCATCGTCCCGCGTCTTCGTCTTCGTCGTTGTATCTAATAAACCTTAAATGAAGGCAATATTGTGGGGTTGTTTTGGGTTAATATTGAAACGATAAAATTGAATTGAGCCCTATGCCACAACAACAACGACAACAACAACAACAACAACAATGGCCCAGACGTCCCTGAAAGTTTTGCTGGGCTCGGTTTTTGGCAAACTTTTGTTGGATTTTTGTGAGTTGTAATGACACTTTTAGCTGACTTTGTAGCCATTTTGCTAGCTATCTCTATCACTATCAGTCGCTCCCTCTCTTTCTCCCTCTCTCTATCCCTCTCTCTCTCGCTCTTTCTGTGCGTGTATATTTGCTTGTGATTTTCGTTTTCGTTGCCATTGAAAATGATGTTGTTGTTTGTTCTTGTGTGCGGTTTTTAATCAATTTTTGGCATAGCTTTTGCCTACGCGTGTGTGTGTGTGTGTGTGTGTGTGTAAGTGTTTGCTCGTAGCAAGCAAGTTTGTCCCTTCTACACATCAATTTATTTCACAATATGGGAAATTAAAAGTTTTACCAATTATCGATAACTTATCGATAAATATACCTACATATATGTATGTTGCTCATAATTGCCTAAATTATACTTTTGCTTGTTAAGTAGCTCAAAACATCGAAGTCATAAGCAAATAGTTATCGATAGTTATTCGTTCAACTATCGATAACTGCTGTGTAATCACTTATCGATCGATTATCGTTTTCGTAAATCGCCGTGAGTTATCGTTTGTGCTAAGTACAAATTGAAAATTATGTTTAATGGAAGGCAAAGCAATCAATTATCGATATATTATATCCTAACGCTCTGGGTAGCGTAGGCAGATATTTTCATGTTTATTAACATGATAGAGATAGATTGCGTTCGGTTCATGAACCTGGCTTTTCACACTCAATCACCGGTTTTCTTCTTCATACATATATTTTCCAAATTCTGAACAGCTTGTTTTCAACTTTAAGCGTTCTGGCCGCACTGCGGAAATTGTGGGCTAAATTTCAGCTGCAGCCAAAATTGGCAACAACCAAATATGGTTAAATAAATCGAAAGGTTGGGACCAAAGCTTTTTATGCTTTGCAGCTGAGTCTTTCACAAAAGTTCTCAGTTTTGAACAAAAAGAAAGAAATTTAAATTTCGGGCTAAAAGCCATGTTAAAGCCTTGGTAACAGAGTAAGAATTTCAGTTTCCCAACTCTTACGGGTTGAGCTGCGCATTGATCATCAATCAGTCAGTCAATCAGTCAGTCAATAAGTCAGTCAATCAGTCAATCAGTCAGGAGCTGGCATGTTTTTATTGATGGTATAGATAAGGCTATTTGGAATTGGATATTCTGCCCCATTTTGAGTTCCGCTCTAAACGCAATTTGCGCCTCGGTGTCTGCAACGCTTTTGCAGTTGCCCCCTTGTTGCAACGTCTGTTGCTGCCCCTTGCAAATTTGCGTGTCTACAAAAGGTAATTCAAATGCCGACGGCATTTTATTGGCCAGCAACACCAACAAACGCAACAACAACAACAACAACAGCAACAAAGACAACGCGTTGTTGTTGCTGCTGCTACGTTTTTTTTATTAATTGAAAAGTTAATTAAAGGTGATAAAAATTATACATGCCACCGATTTTCGCGCTGCAGGCGTTCGCCAGCAACAGCAGCAGCAGCAGCAACAACAACAACAATGGACAAGGCAGATAAAAAAAAACACGTTTCAATTACATGTACGAACACACACACACACACTCACACATATGTAACTGCTCCGCTCTCAAACTGCTTGTGTGTGTACTAATTACATATGTATGTATATGTAATGCCCAATTTGCGTACAGTCTATTAAAGCCTTTGACGCTGTTCTTATATGCACATGCATACATATACACATATAAGCACATATACATACACACACGCACAATGCGTAAATATATGCCGTAGCGCTTATAGATTCGAATATGCCTGCCCATTTTATCAATTTTAAATACAGGGCTCTGCTTTTACGCACAGCATTTACAACAAGTTGCCGTTTGCAGAGCTCGCTCTCTCTCTCGCTCTCTCGCTCGCTGCGCCCGAGCAGAGGCGTCGCAGTCGCCGTTGACGTTGCCATAGTTTGTGCACTGAGCCAAATGAAGAGAGCATTGGACATGGGCAGCGAGAGCGGGAGTGTGTGGGGCGTGTGGGCGGCATACATATGTGCAGGTGTGAGCGAGATAGCGCAAGTGCGCAGCATGGCAAGTTAATTAAATCCTCATGTATTAATCACGGCACCTACCATCACCGGCCTCCTCCCCCTGCCCCTCGCCCGCAACCTTCGTTGCCACCATCATGACGCTCTATTAATCGCCATCGCCGCAAACAAACTCGTTGGCCGTACGTCCTGGCGTCTGTTTCTCTTTCTCTCCCTCTCCCTCTCCCTCTCACTCTCTCACCCATTTCAGTTGTCGGCGGCGCTGTCCGGCCGTCTGTCTCTCAGCTCCACGTCTCCGTTTCGAGTTTCCAGTTTCGAGTTTCGAGTTGGAGCTGCAATTCGAGTCTCAGTTTCAGTTTCAGTCTCTGCGCTTGCGTGATTCTGATGGCAAATTAATTCCTGGTAATTTGTTTTGATGTGATGTGCGACTTGAAATTGATTGAGATTGTGTTGCTGTTGTTGTCGTTGTTGTTGTTGTTGCTGGTATTGGCCCGAGCCAGAGCAACAACAACAACAACAACAACAACGAAGGCAGCTGAGAATTTATTAAAGCAGCAGCAGAAATCAATTTTTATGCTGAGCTTTATTTTTGCGCTCTGCTTTTTTGCTTTGCTTTTTCGTTGTAGCTCTTCTTCTTGCTGCTGCTGTTGTTGTCGTTGTTGTTGTTTTTGCTCAATTTTAGCACTTTTGTAGCCCTCTTTACCTCTCTTATGCATAAATCATAAGCCATAGCACAGACACACATACATACACACACACATACATTACTTTCAATTAATAAACTATTGTTTATATTAATAGATTTTTGTTGTTATTGTTGTTGCGCTTCGCACGCTGCTCATAAATTTAATTTGTTTGCACAATTAATTTTAAACCTCAAAATAATAGAACGCAAATTCAACAAGAAGAATTATAAATAAATTAAAAATAAACAAATCCGATTTACTTTGAGCTCCGATTCCGCGTGAATCAGTTCATTTGAACAGTTCATTTGAACTTGTGGTCTGCAGTACAGATAGGGGCAAGTGGCAAATGAACTAGTTTCATGGCCAGCATATATGTACATATGTACATACATAGTTGGGCAGATAAGCCTAATCGAATAAACGTAGTCGGATTTATGCCGACAAAAAAGGGAAGATATATTTAATCATTTTTGCAAACAATACTAACAAAAGTCTACAAACAGAAACGTTCGATTCGATTTTGATTCGTTTCTTCAAGTTCAACTAGTTCATATGTTCCGTTCGATTTGATTTTCATTCGTTTCTTTAAGTTCAACTAGTTCATTTGTTTCGTTTAGTTCGATTAAGATTAGTTTCTTAAAGCTCAATTAGTTCACGTGTTCTGCTTGATTCGATTTTGATTCATTTCTCCGAGCTTAACTAGTTCATATGATCCCTTTAATTTGTTTCCTTAAGCTCGACTACTTAGTTCATTTGTTTCGTTTGATTCGATTTAGATTCGTTTCTTTAAGCTCAACTATTTATTTGATCGCTTCTTAAGGCCCAACTAGCTAATTTGATTTGCCTCAGCTTATAGGTTCGTTGATTCGAACTCGATTGCTTAACCTTCCAAACATGTTCGTCCACCCACTTAAATTGCATATTTGCCTAAGCTTAGCTCGAACTTTGCATTGCACCTGCAGCTGTTTCTTCAGCTCGAGCAGAGATTGCAACCGAGATTCGAGGATGGGGCAACGGCTCGCTCGCTCTCACACGGACCCGGGGCCCTGGGCCCAGGGTTGCACGCCCACTCGAGGTGGACGTCGTTCGTAATCAAATTAAGTAAATTACAAGCTCTCAAATGTGCAAGACTCGTGTTTTACCTCGCTAATAACTGCCGAAAAGCAAAAGTTTCGGCCAGATACCAGTTGTAAGCCCCAATCCCGCATACCAGCCTCGAACCTGAACTGCAAACTGATCGTGCGATCAGTGAAAGGAGGGAACCAACACGGACCACAGCGCAAAACGCAGCCACAACTTAAGAACTCAATTTGAAGCTTAAGCTCGGACTCTGTCTGGCCACAGCGAAGCTTTTCTCTCTCTCTCTCTCGCTCTCCCGCTCGCGCTCTCGCCGTGCTGAGCATCTGTTATGCGCTGGCTGATCTTTGCCGCGCTTCCTTTCTAAATTGATTTTGAAAACAAAATGATCGTAAATTTTGATCGCCTTTGCAGCCTCTGCAAATTACTGAGCTTTTGCTCCGAAACTGAAACCAGACCCGCCCTGATCATCAGTTTCTGTTGTTGTTGTTGTTGCTGTTGTTGTGCCTTGGCTTTTATGGGCCTTGATTGAGTTGTCATATTTTATTACCGAAAATTTTAGACAACGCCACAACGACTTTGACTCGCAACCGCAGCGAAACGTTTCATTTGCCGTGGCGAATTGCGATCGTCGGCGACGTTGACGTCTGACACAGACGCTGGCTGCGACGCCGACAGCGACGATCGGTCGGCACATACGCTTAACACCTGTGTTCGCTCTTGCTTGCAGTCGCTCTATGTGTGTGTGTGTGTGTGTCTATGTGTGTGTATGCGCATGTGTGTGATATTCAGGTGATAATATGCCCGCCATTTTCGTAATGGAAAGTAATTATTGTTTGCGGCAACGAATTACAGTAATCGTCATAAAATGTTTCCCCATGACTGCCTACAGCAAACCAGGCGAGGGAACGCCAACAACCAGGCAACCAGGCCCAACACCAAGACCCAACAATCAGCGGCAGTAAACAGCAACAACAACAGCAGCAACAACAACAACAACAACGAACAACAGCCGTTGTCCGTTGTGCCCTGCTATAATCAAGGGAAATAACATTTTCAAGCAGCGTTAAAACTAACATTAATTATGTCCGAAACGAACAAAACGATCAGAGAGAGCCGGAGAGGCAAAAAGCGAAGCCACTGGAAGGAAGGCACAGCGAAAGGAAAGCAAACCAAATTGGGCAAAACTTTCAAAGAGAGCCCAATTTACCCAGTGTGTGCCACTGTGTGAGAGAGTGCGAAAGTCCGCGATTGCATATTGGGCAACGGGAAGGTGCACTATTGTGAGAGAGTGAGAAAGAGAGCGGCGGCAGCGGGCGTGTGCGATTGATTGTTATTGTTGGCCGTTGGAACGCAGTGGCGCCCTCTAGCGCATGATTCGAGCAGCGAATGCAGAGCGCAGGCCAAATGGTAGTAAAATGAAGAAATTGAAAAAAAGTCAATGTGCAGCAGCTGAAGATGGACAGCGGATGCAGCGGCAGCAGCAGCGGCAGCGCCGTACGCGGAACATTGCTCCAGAGTTACGCCCCAGACAGCGCAGGCGCAGCAGCGATGCGGCTGCAGGCGGGCAGCAACAATGTTGGAATTGGGGACTGGAATTGCGACTGGGATGTAGTGTAGTGGCAGCGACGCCAACGCCAACGCCAACGCCAAGCCAAGCAAAAACTAACGAGCGAGCGAGTGAGAGCGCAACAGCAAGCCAAGGAGCGAGCGAGCGAGCGAGCGACGTTAATAAGAAATTAATGTCTTGATCATTTTCGATCGTTATGTAAATCAATCAGGCAAATTATAGCTCAGGGGCTTGCCACAATAATTAGACCCTATTCGTAATGCAGCCGCAAAGGCCAGGGCTAGCAAAAGAGAGCAAGCGAGAGGGAGAGAGAGAGTGAGAGAGAGCGAACAAGCGGGAGCAGCAGCAAAGACAGCGCTAAAGGCCTCGATAGTCATGGCGTGCAGACGACGCAGACGCTGACGCTGACGCGCCCCTCGAACGTAGGGAATAAGAAATTGCAAAAAAAAAAAAAAAAAAGAGAAGAGGAAACATTTTGCTGGCATGCAACGCCTTGATGTCTTCTTCGGAGCTGAAGCTGGAGCCGACGTCTTCATTAAAACAACAAAACATTTATGCGCCGCTTTGCCATGTCGCTGCCCGCTGTCCACTGTCCGCTGTCCGCGTCGATCGCGGGCAGCGATCGTTCTTTGAGAGCATTTCGTCAGAGCGGACCCGGGGCTGGGCTGGGCACAGTCTCCAGCTCCAGCTCCAGCTCCAGGTCCAGGTCCAGCTCCAACTCTGGCAACAACGTAACAAGATGCGTAAAAATTATTGATTTTCCTTGACTTGATTGTTGTTGGCTATCAAAATTTAATCATAACATGCAACACGAGACCAGCGAGAGGGAGACAGACAGACAGACAGACAGACAGTGGGGAGTGGGGAGGGAAGGGGCGGGGGGACTAAAGGATCGGCAACATGTTGCCAAGTTAACCACTTGAATTTTCAATTTTGCATCGCGCAGCAGCGGCAAGTAATTTGCTGCGTTGACGTGCCTGGCGTGGCAGATGAGCAATGACCCGGCACCCGAGCTGCCAGCACTGGCAGCGGCAGGGTGGAAGGGGGGGGGGGAGGGTGGGGGGAGGAGGGGCTTGGGCTTGTGTGTGTGGCAGATTACATACTCGGCCGGCTGCTCGTCGTGTCGATCAATTCATTTTAATGCAAACAACTCATATAAATTCATGTGCAACTTGGCAGCAGACGCGCCAGTTTGCCAGTTCGCCAGATCGTCAGATCGTCGGATTGAGGTAAGCCCTCCCACCCCTTTCCCCCCCTACACCCCTGTGTCAGTCCACTCGGGTCAGTCCACTCGGTTGGTTGGGCCTCTGCCAATTACCGTCGTGGCAAGTGCAAAGAAATTCATTAATTTAAGTGCCACACATTTGTTGCCCACTGTGCGAGCGAGCACCCCTCCCCCCTCCCTCCGCTTAGGGAATGGGTGTGTAAATGTATTGCAAATGTAATTGCAGCAACCGCTTAACCTGGCCAATTACATGCCAGCCAGAGCTGAGAAGGCATCAATTGCGCCTTAACCCTCGACCCGAGCCTGACGAATCTTGTGCAAATCTATTTAATCTTCAATTGAGAGAAACGTTGTACGTAAGAAAGTGAACAGTTCTGCAGAAATTACCCGGCGTTCTACGTGTTACAAATAAAGTTTCACACTAATTTTCCATTTATTTTTGCTTAAGTTGTATTTTATGTCTTTGTAGAGGCAGAAGAAGACAGCTCCGATCCCATAAAGTATATAGATATTATGTACATGACCGTCCATCTGTCCATCTATATGTCTATCCGTCCCTTCTGTCTGTTTTTATCGAACTATTCTCTCAGATTTAAGAATATCATGTTAATTCTTTGCATAGTTTCGACTTTCTGTTGCAGGCTATGTACTGCCTATCGGATCGGGCCGCTATATCGTATATCGCCAAAGTCAAGTTGCTTGAGAATAAATCCCTTATAGATGACAAATCTTTTGATGATATGTATATAACTTTTGTAGTATAACTTTTGTAGATCTTGCCCGAGTTTCGAGATGCCTTTTTATTAAGGCTCTCGGAAATTCCCACGTCTCAGATTCGTCGAGGGGTGGAGGGGGGAAGGGGGGGGGGAGGTACAGGCTGGGCATTTAGCGTGCGGTGTGCAAACAATTTAACACACTCCAAAGTTGCAGACGCAGCTCTGGACTCTCGAACAATTCATCAAAGTGAAAGAACAGCAACAACAACAAGCAACAACAAGCAGCTAAACGACTTTGACAGGCAGTGAAAAGGGGCAGGGAAAGGGGTTACAACAAAAAAAACAAACCAAGGCAACAAAAAGCAGGAGAAACAAATCGAATACCCTGCAAAAAAAAAAGGAGGGCGCGTGGCTGACTTAACGCCCTGTTTTGTAGTTGTTTATGTTGTTTTTTTATACAAGCAGCTTGGAAGGGGGAGGGGGTAGGGTGGGGGGTGCTGGCAATGCCGAGGGTCGCATAATTAGCAGCCCTAATGTGTGTGTGTGCGTGCGTGTATTTGTGTGTGACCTAACGTTCATGTTTTTTTTTCTGCCCCTCATTTTTTATTACCTGTACCCATTGCAAATGGGTGCGAAGGGTATATTGGTTTCTTGCAAATGCATGTAACAGGCAGAAGAATGTGTCGTAGATCCCATAAAGTACACATATTCTTGATCAGCATCAATAGCCGAGTCGATCTGGCCGTGTCCGTTCTTCTGTCCGTCCTTCTGTCTGCCCGTCCGTCTATCCGCCGATTCGTCAGTAAATCCGTCCGTCCATGCGTCCATCTTTCCGTCCATTCGTCGCTCCGTCCATATCTATCTATCTCTAAGAGCTAGAGAGATTTTGAACGTAGCTCCTCGTAGTGCCCGGGCAGTACGAGTTTGTTTCCGATAATCGATGACTTGCTCCGTTTTCAAGCAATCGATAAAAATCGTTATCGAAATCCTGTTTTTTGAGCAAATCTCTTAGGTTTTAAGAGCTGTAGTCACCAATTTTGACATGTAGCTTCTAGAATAGTATAAACAAATGAACTCTTTTTCATTTTATAGATCGAGGTACATTTTGTGCTGTTGTGAGGAGGCTTCAGGGTATCCCCTAGTCGGGCACTTCCCGCCAGAGCTCTCTCACTTGTTTTTACAGCGCCTCTGCCTCTATTTGACTTTCATTTTTTGTCAGTTTGTTCCAATTTTTTATTCCGTTTAAAATGGAGAAGAAAAAAAATAAGGCAAAAAGCAAATCAAATCATGTGACAAGTTTCTAATGAACCTCAAAAGGTGCCACGACCCGGTCCGAGGCGGCCTTTTGACAACCCCCACGTCTGACATTTGTGTGGCCTATAAATGCTAATGAGCCCAACGTTTATTCTACGTTTTTTTTCTCTCTTTCCATTTTATAGTTCTCTTTTTTTTTTTACTTTTGGTGCATTTTACCCACGTTTTTTATTGTTGTTGTTGCTGCTAGTTAATTTTTTTTATAGATTTTTATGGTGATTTTTTGGGCAATTTTTTGTGGGTCGTTCGCCTGATTCTTGTGGGACCAAATTCGCCGCTGCTGCTGTTACTGCTACTGCTACTGCTGCTGCTGCTGCTGTTACTGCTGGCAGTAGTTCTGGTTCTGTTAGAGATTTGATTCGCCTTTTGCTTGGCCCCGAGGCGGGTAGTTTTGTCCGCTCAGCGTTATGGTCATGAGCCGTGTTTTATTTTACTTTTCTCCCCGAGGGCCGCAGTTCAGGCCAATCGCCCCCTTGCTTCCTCACTCTCCCTCTCTCTCTCTCTCTCTCTCTCTCTCTCTCGCTCTCGCTCTTTGTCGCTGCATTTGGTTCCACTTGAGTTTGTTTGCTTAACGACCTTTGAAATTAGCCAAAACTAAGGGGCAATAGGCGTTAGATGGACCCAATGCAGCAGCCCGTAGATTAGACACTGTCCGCAGAGTCTGACAACAACAACAACAACAACAGCAACAACAAGAACATCAACAAAAGCGACAACAACAATAACAATTTATACTATTTATATGCAAATTTGCAAGCGCCTCGCAACTGTGCACCATTTGCTGGCCTAATTAAAATTGGGCTACCCATTTTTAATTAGGCCAAAATACAAGGAACAACAAACAGATTTATGTATATATAGGCAGGTACGAGCGGGATAATGAGAGAAAAGGGGCGAGAGAGAGAGAGAGAGAGAGAGAGAGAGAGAGAGAAAGAGTTGCTGTCTGAGATGAGTTGAGGAATTGTGGAGCTTGGAGTTCTTCCTCGTCAGCCGAAACGCTTCGCTAACTCGAAATACCCTTTGTGGGTCTGACCATGCTTCAATATATCCTAGCAGCAAAGTCCTGAGAGCAAAATGTTTGCGAGAGAAAAGACAGACGAAGAAGTAGGGATAGCTTCGGCAGACCGAAGACCTTATACCCTTCCAGACATTTGCTTATTGCAAATTTGTGATTAAAGTGAAACTCGTAAATGATAAAGGAGTCTACTTCTCGACCGATCGTTTGTGTGCCAACTAAATGATGCTGATCTGGAATATACATATGTATGTACTTATATACTTAATAGGGTCGCAGATGTCTCCTTGTATAAGTCCGACTAGGAGATGCCCTGCACTCAGCGCCGAGCTACCTCAACAAGTATTCCAGTTTCTTCCATACAAAATATACAAATACACAGATACAAATACTATATACTATATACATAGACAAACACGCAAGCTGCTTGTGCTTCTTCTTCACGTAGCCCTATGCTATGAGAAATACCATCTAAATTAACTTTGGTGTTGATTTGCCGATATTTATGAAATTTGCAGTTCTGTAATATCACATCAAAATATGTGTAAATACCCAAGCCCAGCGCTATACCTTAAAAAAAGTCACTTTCAAGTTTTAAATGGAAAGTGGAAAGCTATATAAAAAGTTTAATATTTGTAAGCTGTTTAAGCTATAAGAGAACCTAGCTGCCTAGTTAGATGCACCCAGCTCTTATAGTTTTCGAGTTATGACTAAAAAGGCATTTTTCGGAATCGATTATTATCGATTTTATGGAAGTGAACACAAATAAAATATAAACTCGTGCTGCGCATCTACTTGCATATACATTTCAAATCTCAATTCTCTAGCTCTTGTAGTTGCCGAGTTACAGACGGGCAGCTGGAACGGATTAAGGATATGGACGCCATATAGATTTGGAGATGCTTTCCACTGACCGTTTTTATATTTAAGACTCTAGTTAAAATTCGTGGTCCGATTTTCGTTCCTTGAATGCTTTTCTCTAGACCTTAAGTCGCATATCCCTCTGCTGGGCAGCTCATTGATTATTTTCCTAACTGATTTGGTGGCTGTCATAATTTCGGTGCTCGGCCTTATCAAATGCCTGTCCATTATCTGATTTAGTGCCAGCCCCTTTTAACTTCGGCTCTGACACGCCCAGCCAGGCAGCGAGGCCGACGCGTCCACAGCTTCCTATCGATTATAGTTAATATATGAAGGCGCTTGGTCTGCAAATTAGGGGCACAGACCCCAAGCGAAACTATGCCACAGCTGAACAAGAGAAACAGAAAGAGCGATAGAGAGAGAGAGAGAGAGAGGCGGAGAGAGAGGGAGAGGGGGAAAGTCAGAAAGTCAACAGAAACCATAATTCAGATAATTTTATTTATAACACCCTTGAGGAATTATATTTTATTTACTCTTTCAAGTGTGATGATGAGGCCGCTGAGCCAAGAGCCGAGATCCGTACGAATGGACAAGGACCTGTTACCCCCCCTCCCCTGTATGTGTTTTCTCTATGAAGTGTCTGGTCCATTGTTGTGTCAGCCGAGGGTTGGAACGGGCCTCGAGACACTCCTTCGTTTTGGTAGCAGATGTGTTTATAAATTGTTGAAATCTGTGTGCATTTTAACATATGAATATCACGTACCAACGCCTCGAATCAGCTACTCAAGGGTGCGGACTGCGGGTTGAGCTCCTTGATTTGGGCTCATCATCGAAATCGAATCTTCACGTGCCTGATGTGCATTTTATAGGCTTTTATTTATCTTGGCCAACTTTTTTTTTGGTTCTGGCTGCCACAAGCCCCTCCCCCCTCCCCCACCGCACAGTTCTAATTGGTTAGCCAGCAAATTCTGCAATTAAATTTCACTTAAAACTGCAACTAAACCTGGGCCAGGCCAGCTGTGTTTGGGGTGGGCGGCTGGCTTTTTAGGCGCCCGAATCGGGTCCGCGTTACATGTAATTTACTTCCGCAGCGGCGCTTTAAACATATCCGAGCCACCAGGCACAGGCAACACCCACCACTTCCTAATTGTGAAAACCAATTTGCGCTGCTATAAATTAGAAAGACAAACGACGGCAACGACGGGCAACAACGGGCAACGACGGGCAGGGCAACGGGCAGGGCACCGACAACGTTGCCAATGCAATCTGCGCCCGAACAGGGACGGGCGCCCGAACAGGGACTGTGACTATGGCTGGGCGCCCGAGCAGGGACTGGGCAAAGAGACTTTGGCTGGGCTGGGGCCGCAAAGCTGTGGGCGTGGCATTGGGTTCCTGTTCCTGTGTGCGGTTAGCCGTTAGCATATCTTGGAAATTTACATAAATAGACTTTAATTGTTTGCAATTATAATACGAACCGAGCGCAAGCGAAGCCCAACATGCACAGACGGGCAGACAACAGCCCTAGACCCTAGTTGGCTACCTCCCCCCTACCCCCTACCCACCTTCCTCCTTCCAATACAACTGCCACGCCCACGCGCTTGTCAGTTAATTATGCCCGCTTGTTGGCAGCAGGCTCCATTTGCAAAAGCGGCTAATGCCAACGACTTATCGACTTTTGCAGTCTCCTCGGCCTCGGCGTCAGCGTCCGCCCACGATGATGAGACGGCCAGCGAGAGCAGCGCCGCCGCCGCCGCCAATCGTCGACGCAGCCGCACCAATTTCAACACCTGGCAGCTGGAGGAGCTAGAGCGGGCCTTTCTCAGCAGCCACTATCCGGATGTGTTTATGCGCGAGGCGCTGGCCATGCGTCTGGACCTGAAGGAGGGCCGCATAGCGGTAAGTCTCCATCCACTTAATAGATCAATTGATAATCGATAATCGATAACATTAGTGGCCAAAAAACAAAAGGCATTTGTCAGCGCATGACAAGCTTCGATCAATCAGCGATAGCATTCAATCGACAGCAGCAATTATTATTAACCGATAACTTATCCATAACACATGCACACTCGATTAACTTCGGAAAAGTACATTTCATAATCGATAGTTTAGAGAACTATCGACATCTAATCGACAATATTGAACAATTGATGTCTTATTGATACTCTTGATTGATAGCACACAAGCACTTTGGCGGTGTCATTAGATATATATAAGAGGTATAGGTATATATTTGACAGATCTATAATTTATCGATAATCTACATTCGATTGACACCATAAAAATATGACAATATGACAAATCGAATAGAGTAATTTCCGATATTAAGTATTTTATTGTCAAAGTTCTATACAAAACTATCTCAATTGGTTTAGGTAAATCAAAACAAATAAAATAGTTATCGGTGAAGTTATCGATGTTCAGTATCGATACCCATACAAGCCGTAATACTTTTCTCGAATTTGGGTGTCGATATTGGTATTGTTATTGGTATTGGTATTGTTATTGGTATTGCTATTGGTATTGATGTTGGTATCGATATTCATATTGGTATTGGTAATGGTATTGTTATTGGTATTGATGTTGGTATCGATATTCATATTGGTATTGGTATTGGTAATGCCATCGGGCATCGAGCTAGTTGCGTGCTTGTTGTAAAACAATTTGAGGGCAACTGCAACTCAATTACTCAATAAAACCAATTACCTGACTATTTTTATTCATTACAATTCATTTTATTTCATTTCGAATTGCGTTTCGTGTCGCTCGCTGTTGTAATGTAATTTCAATTGCAACCAAGTTGTAGCCCCTACCGATTGACGCTGTCGATGACGATGTCGATGACGATGACGACGATGACGGCGACGGCGACGGCGATTCCATAGCCTCCTCGGTTGCATGTCAGCCGTGTGATTATCGTCGTCGGTTTCTTTGGCTGAGACACTCGTCTACGCTTTAGCCCGAAATTGTTTCTTGACATGACATATCAATTTGTCAATGCGAACAAGACGAGACGAGACGAGGCACTGCGACAGACAGACGGACAGGCGGACAGACGGACAGACGGACAGGTGAGCCAGCTGGCTGATGGGCGGTGCAATGTGGTGCGATTCGGTTTGGTTTTGGTTCGGGTTGATGTTTGAGGTTTGAGGTGCTCGTTAAAGCGCAGGCAATGTGAGCATCGCATGCAGCTACTCAAAAACAATTTGCTGCACATTAAAAAATGCACAATGCATGCAAATGACTTTAAATTGAAGTGACACACTCGCACACACACTCACACACACTCGCACTCGCACACACACTCGCACTCGCACGCCCACTTGAAGTGCGTTCGCGTCGCGCTTGAGTCGCTGCTCAAACTGCCCCTCAATTAGGGACGCCATTTTGTTTACGACCCGCCGTCTAACCCCATGAATAACGAGTGCATATCGAAACTGAAACTGTGAATAGTCGCACACAGCGCTACGTCCATTATATTTAAATGATGATAACGATATTATAATAATCACAATATTCATTATTCAGCGAACGGTCGCCCATTAATTGTTAGCCAATTCTTAAAGGTATGCTTACTCAAATTGCCTCAAAACTGGTTCAAGTATTAATTATGCACTACTCGTGTATTCTGGTATTATCCTAGCTATAGTTTAGCTGGGCAAAAGATAGCACCAGTGAAAACAGAGCACTTTCTTTAAGCATTTTAAAGAAAGCAATAAGAAAAACTATCAAATGGTGCTGCATTCGAGCCAGCGAACTCTCGCTTGCTGGTCCGACGCACAGGCAACTTAAATACGCAGACTCTTGAAATTGCGTTTGCTTTGCACAATTTTAAGAATGCATTGTCTTAAATGCTTTTTTGGCCAACTTTGACGAATGTTTTCCGCCCTAAGGGAGTTTGAACTTTCCGAAGATTTCGCCTTGAAGCTACAGTAATCAAGAGTCAATCAGTCAGTCAGGGAGAAGAGCTTTGTGTGAACTGAGATAAGTTAAAGCTGGGTTTACAGCTGTGTTTAGCCAGGTGCCCGGATCAGGACAATAAGCTTAGCTTATGTCTTATTTAAGCAAGCTAATCCCCCAGTTTCACAGCAATCTTCACCAGAATTGGATCAGTGTATCATATAGCTGTAGTGTCATTCGAGAATCAAATTCTTGCTGCTTTCTTGTTGTCAATCGCTAGCCTAATTATTAGATCAGGCCTTGCCACGTTACCAAGTATGTCGCTCATATTTAATATTGTTAACTTCCAGGTTTGGTTCCAGAATCGGCGGGCCAAGTGGCGCAAGAAGGAGCACACGAAGAAGGGACCGGGTCGGCCGGCGCACAATGCACAGCCGCAGAGCTGCAGCGGGGCTCCGATACCGTTGCCGGAGCTGCGTGCCAGGGAACGGTAAGTGGCCGGCACAGTTAACCAGATGCGACCCAAAGTCTAAGTCTAAGCCCAAATCAATGACCAATCCTCACGAGCAGCGCACAGCGCAGCAAGCGCATCGCCAAGGCGATCGAGCGGCAGGCGCGCAAGCTGCGGCTCAAGGGACTCGACGTGAATGTGGAGCAGCTGCGCGCCGATTATCTGGCCGCGCACCGCAATGACATCGACATCGACATTGACCACGACCACGCCGGGCTGGAGCAGGACGATGAGCTGCCCATCGATGTGGTCGGAGTCTGCAGCGACAGCCTGGACAACTCGCAAAGCCTGACGAACCAAAGAAGCTGCCCGGACGACAGCTGCGATGGCAGCGCTGTGATAAAACTGGAGCCCATGGAGCCCCCGGAGCCACTGGAGCCAACTAATCTGCCCCTGCTGCCCGCAGAGCCGCAACCGCCGCCGGCGCAGCAGAAGCCCCAGCACAATTCATGCTTCAGCATCGAATCGCTGCTCGGCACATAACACCCATCCAGAAGCAATACAACAACTATACAAATTATTTATTTTTTTAATAATATATTCTTTTTTTTTTGTTTTTTTTTTGTAATCTAGTTATACCCACTAAGTGTGCAGGGTATGCTCAAGTTGTGCAAATATATGTGAAAGGCTAAAACTGAACTCTTCCTGACTTTCAATTGTCAAGCTTGAATAATGTTTATTTAATTATTGCTTGGGGAAATTTCTCAAAATGAATGAATTTCATTTTTTATATTCACGATCTCGGGCTCAATCTAGCTAGATATTTCCCAGATAAAATTATGCGAGTTGGAAAACTTTTATGTCTTAGTTCAGTTAAATCTATAAAGATATATCGATTTTTGCGAGCGATTAATCGATACTTTTATCGATTTGATCGATTTAGAGATGACAAGACAAAAGGTAAGGATATATTCAAAGGAAAAAGAAGAAACTTATTAAATATCTTAACAATTTGGAAGATGGGCATAATAAATAGGGATTAATTTGAGCAACTTCTGGGAGTATAGAGTTAAGAGAGAGAAAGAGAGAGAGTGAGAAAGAGAGAGAGAGAGAGGGAAGAGAGGGAGAGTGTACTTTCTAAAAACGGTGCTGGAAAAAATCACGATGAAGATAGTTTGGCATTCAGTTATATTGACATAAGAACCAACTACTTATGAATATTATTTTCCGGTGAAAAATGCCAAATTGCGCGTGTCTGACTTTTGACACCGAGTTGTTGCAAGCAAGAGGGGGACGGCAGAGCTTGCAACGGCAACGGGAACGAAATGTGGCAGCTATAGTTGGAATTTTAGTGAATGCGCAAAGGCGCAAACAAATGCGAATGCGAATGCGAATGCGAATTTGAGTATGCATTTTAATTTCCAGCAAAGTGCCCGGCGGCTGCGTGTGGTGCGCTCTGTGGCTGGGAGTGTGTGGTGGCAGCTCGGCGAGCGGCAGGCGCAGCAGAAGGCGGAGCGGAGGCAGTGCATCCATCAAGTTCACACGCAGCACGCAACGGAGCTGAGCCCCAATATGAGCCCCGAGCTGGATCACGGCTCGACCATGGGCAAAGTTTGGCTAAACTATCGAGTAAGCGATTCGATAAGTGTTCGAGCAACTATCGATATCAATAAGTATTTAGTGCAGCCGAAGCGACTTATCGATAAATGCAACGATGTTTGCTGCAAGAGAAAGTTTGCAGCTGTTGAGACTAGAGGGCACGTCAAGGAGCTGAAGATTTCTTTGACAAAAGCTAAGCTAACGCGTGTTATCGATATATCGATAGCTTCGATTTGTAAGCAGTTCATCGAGAACTTTTTGGAATTTTTGCATATATCGATGTTGCTTTTAATTGAGTTATGTTATCGAGTTTGTTATCGATAGCTATCGATATTTTTAAGGCAAATTCAGTTAGTTTTAACTGATATTTGTGTGCTGAACAACAACTGATTAGCCGTTTATCGATAGTAACGATCGTTGAGAGTGAGCAACAGCTCTGGCGCAAGAACAAGAAGTGGCTGTCATTAATAATTAATGAGATTGAGGTTAAGGTGCTCGGGTACTCAGGTGTTAAGGGCCAGCAGGCAACATTGCACCACGTGCGTGGCGTGCAACAATGAATTGGATTTTCGCTGCGGCTCAAACGAATTTCGGCCATTGTGCGAGCCAACAACTGTATCTGAAAGATACTTTCTGCTGAACGCATCATCAGGCAGGCAGGCAGGCAGGCAGGCACCGTCAACCACCGTCTTGAGTGCCTCGACCTGCATAGCCGAGAGGCAATTTACGAAATGCAACGCGTCCGGAATCGGGACAAGAACGGTCACCGTTTGCGACTGCGACTGCGACTGCGAGTGGGACTGGATATAGCCGGGGTCGGGGCCACAAATGTAATACACACATCAGGCAAATAAATTAGAAGGCAACTCCTTGTGGCAGAAGCGTCAGGAGCGTCGCGCCCCCTCCAGTTGGTTCGGTTCGTTCAAAATGGAGCCAGAGCAATGTCGGGAGAGTAATGCCGACAATCCGTCATGCAGGTGTGAATGATTCATTAATTTCTCGCCTTCATACGAATTTTCAGTTAACATGCAAGCGGAACCAAAACGAGCCGCCGCAAAAGAGTTACGCAGTCGGCAACTGCAACAGCAGCGACGCATGCCTGCCAGCCTCAGTCCCATCCTCAGTCCCAGTCCCAGTCGAAGTCCCAGTCGAAGTCCCAGTCCCAGACGCAGTCCTTAGCATGAGAGTTCCCCAGTCCCAGTTCCAGCTTCAGCTTCAGCTTAACGTCTTCATTACGCACGGCCAACATTTTCGCTCCCTCACTCCGTTTGCTGCCAGTTGCCAGTTGGCAGTTGCCAATTTCGTTTTGCATTTTCAATTTCGTGGCATTTCCTTCGTCCAGGCTGCAACAGCGGGTGGGCATTACCCCACCCATCCCCCATATCCCCCCTTTCTATGCAACGGCGCGGCGTGCGTTAATTACCTGATGAGCCCAAGGATCAAATGCCAATTGACACCTTGGGATTTCGTTAGTTGTTTATTTTTAATGCAATTAATTTATCTAATTTTATAATTCTACATTCATGAATACACTCATGAATACACTCATGAATACATTCTTGAATACGCTCAAATAAAACAGTGGCATAAAGTATTCAATTAAATGCCCTAACTCAAGCATACACTCATGAATACACTCATGTATTTGAAAATAAATGAAAAACTGATGTGAGTACAACCAATGAATGCATCTATGAATATAAATGTGAATATAAGCAGCAATGCATTTCTTTCAAAAATTCGAAAATGGATATAATTGTGCATGTATCAATTGAACCTATTCAGGAATATATTCATGAATATTTCAATGATGTTGTCATAAGACACTTTTGAATTGTCTCATACACTCATGAATATACTCATAGGTTGATATGCTCATTAGTTTATAAAGCGTCTATTAAGTACTCATGAATATACTCATAAATGCAATTGAATTTGCACTCATGAATACACTCATGAATGCACACCCATTTACACACATTCAGCACCATGTAATTATGTTTGCATACACTCATTCATTCATTCATTCATTCCGTTTAACGGCATGCACTCATCTTATTCAATTGCCGCTTCTTTGGCACTCATTTCAACGCATTTCGATTGCCCATTCGCCAGTTATTCACACTCATATTCACACATTTCGCCTGCCAATTTGCTGTTCACACGGATTCCGAAACTGAATCCCAAACCCAAATCCGATTCGACTTCAGCCTCAGCTCGTAAAATGCGCTGAATGATTTTTGGCTGCTGCTCGAGTGCCTCAGCCTCAGCCTCCGTCTCTTCTTCTTCTTCATCTTGCCGTTGTTGTTGTTGCGGCTTCAAACAACAACAATTCATATTTTTTATTACACCTACTTGGAGTCTTGAACCCGGCCCGAAAGCGGCTCGCAGCCAGTTCGGAGCAAAAATGAAGGCGTTAACCAACTTTAATACATTTATTTGGGCCACAAAAAAAGCAAAATAAACAACGAGAAATGCAACAAAAGACGAGAGCAAGACCTAAACATACCCTGTAACCAGGGCTCAATCTAATTGTCATTTGTCTTATAAGAAAATATCTCTGTGGCAAATATTCTTTAATAAGCTGTAAATTTAACAAACAGTATTTATATTTAATTACAAATTATTATCTTTTTTATATATTATCTATTTATTTATATGCATAAATAGAAATAGAAATATATGCACTTGTTTTTTGCATTGTGAAAGCCTTGCCAAGTGCCTGCTGTGACTATATGATGTTTTAATCTATCTACCGCCAGGTGGCGTCGGTGGTGTAATGGTCAGCATAGTTGCCTTCCAAGCAGTTGATCCGGGTTCGATTCCCGGCCGACGCACGTTCATTTTTTATTTTTTTCTAACGAAATAAATTCAAACAATCTTTCGGGAATGCTTTTAGAGCGTTAAGTATAAAGTACATGCTTTTTAGAGGGTATTCAAATTCAGTCAGCTAGTCAAGCGGCTGGCGCAGGACCCGGCGCAGGCGCAGTCGAGGTTGCCATATCTGTCCAAAGTAATAATTATGTTTCACGTTGTTATCCTAATTTACGTGCCGGGGCTGCCCAGGCTGCCCAGGCACAGGCACAGTCCACGGTCCCGAGTCAACCGTCTCCAGTTGTGGCTGTCTCTGACTCTGAGGCCTGACGACAACGGAGCATGGACTGTGGCTCAGGCTTCGCCTGGGCTTCTGCCCTGGCTGCGTTTCTGCCTGCCTGGATGGCCCCGGGCGCTGTCCAGCTCCACGTCGCACAGCGGCGCATTTCACTGGAAAAAGTATTAAGCACAAAGCGAGATACTGAAAATTGATTTCTCACCTTCGTGCACGTTACGAGCAGCCGGCTGTCCGGCTGTCCAGCTGTCCCCCCCTTCCCTTCACTTCCCTTGCCCTCTGTCACTCTGGTCGCAGCCTGGCTTTATAATTAATTAATATATATCGCAGCCGCGACTCGTGAGCAGTCGTGATCCGCACGCCCGCGACTCAAACTATTTCAATAAAACTGATGCTCACTGTAAGCCCGGCCCAGAATGCGCCTAGACAGCCTGTCTCTCGATGTCCACCTGAACAATGCTCGCCAACTCACTGCCCCCTCTCTCTCTCTCTCTCTCTCTCTCTCTCTCTCAGCTGCATAACTTTGCCAGCTAATCGTAAATAAAAATTTTATCTGTGAATTTATTGCATCATCGGGAAACTATTCAATTCTTCGCACAGACAAAGAGCCAGAGCGAGACAAAGAGAGACAAAGAGAGAGTGTGAGAGCGAGAGGGGGGAGGGAGGGGGGAAATGGACGTTTAGACATAGAGCCCCTCTCAAGCACCTGTTGCTCAATGGGAAATTTATTTGTCATTTCTTTTACGGCCATTTGTCGTGGCTTTTAATTTGCTTTCAAAAATGCAGCTTAGCTTTTCATTTCGAATGCTTTTCTTTGGCCTCATGCCCTAACCTCGGCCGGGTCGCATTACTTTCTCGGTTGTTAGACCAGAAAAGATCTTCGATAATATATATTACAATATATTCATTAAGCAATCTCAGCTGCAAGAATCGCATCAAGGTAGCCCAGTTTAGGGCCGCATCCAAGTTTTCCCATCTATCCCAGATTGTCTTGAAGTCTTTGAATATTCGGAATTTAGGATCTGTCTGATCTGAATACTTATCGAGCTTATCCAAGTATGCATTTATATTGGTCATGCTTCCATCCCGCTTGACGTCTACAGATCTGTAAAGCAGATATATATTTGGAATTAGCTTAAAAACTTTGGGTCTCGGTCTTCTTGATCCTGGCTTTCAACATGTTTCGCCCAGGCTTTGTTTCAGATATTCGAAACTTTTATTTCAACTAAACTAATTTTAGTTTGAAGACAATATTTTTAGACAAAAGTAGGTTTGAATCATCAGAATGGTTCGAATTAAGGTAAATAACTTGGCTTAAAGTCAATTTGAACCGTTTCATCTCATAATTGGTTCGCAACTTTGCTGCATAGTGTATATGCATATACGCTATATACTTATTTGTACATAAATATCATTTTTATTTTTTCTCTTAGCTTGTTTTTGTCGCTTTTGTTGACTGTCCCCTCCCCCCCCCCTACCAACCCCCTCCTACCGACGGTCTGTTAACCAAAACGAGACATCTTTTAAAATGTGGATGGCATATAAAAATTTGTATTGATATGATTTTTATGGACTTCAAATCGATATTTTTACGATCATTGCTCGCTTTTTATGCGCTCGCCGCTGCTTTATGTGACAGGCTGACGGCAGGGGGGAGGGGAGGGCCGAGCACGCCGCGGGGGAGGGGAGCGCCAATTATGTAATTAGGTGTTAGGGCAAACAATATGCGTGTGGAGTTTCAAATGTCTGTATGGGAGATGTGTGCGAACCGTTAGCCGGGAACGGTTGGCCTTATCGCAGCGCTGGCATCGACAAGGGGGAAGGGGGAAAGGGGGAAAGGGGGACGCGTCTCGAGAGCTTGGCCAAGAGCGCCATATGTTGGCCCGAAAAACGCAAGAGAAGCGAACGAAATAAATAAATACGCAAAGCCAATATCCGGCCCAAAGTCTGCGCCAGAAACTGATCAGAAGCTGGCGACGTCGCTGCCGCTGCCGCTGCCGCAGTCGCCGCCGCAGTCGCTGCTGCCGGCCACCTGTTGCGTGCTTTTCTATGCGCGAGCAGCATATTTTTTTTTTTGAATTTAATGTCTTTATTTTTTTTTGTTGCAATAACTTTTGCGGCAGGGTCAATGCTGCTGATTAATAAAGCGAGGCGGCGGCGGCGGCGGCAACAGCTGCTGTGGCAACAGCCTGGCCAATTTCATGTTCTGTTTGTGCAACATGCGGCAACATATTGAAAGGCATTGCAAAGTAATTTTTTCTTTTACATTTAGTTTATTAGTCATATTATCTAGAGCTTAGTCGCTATTTTAGTTTATATACAAGCACCCTGACCCACCCCCTGCCCCATCCCCGCCTTGGCCCACCCGTGCGCTTGCCTCACGCCTTGTTCAGGGCATTGGCAAATGGCGCCGCATTGGCCGTGTGCAGCTGATGGAACTGGCAGGCGGTGCGACAGCCCCGGCTGCAGAAGATGCGATCCGCACACATGGATCTGGCCAGGCTCCATTCGGCGACGACCAGGACGCGGCAATAGTCGTGGCACATATAGCAATCCGGCCGGGCGGGGCACAGTGCCGGCGACACCGGCTGCAGCAGCGTTTGATGATAGCAGCGCTGGCGACACTGCCAGATGCGCACCTGTTGGGACAGCGTTAGTCGCTCCCGGAGAACGTTGCCGGCGGCGACGGCGGCGCCCAGCGCAAGCAGCAAAATGATGCAGGTGATGCAAATGGTGCGCGGCGCGGCGTTTGTTGAGCTTCTGGACGTGAACATGCTGGACTTGACTGGCTGACGTTGGCTTGGCTTCTAAATGTCTTTGGGCAGCGTACGGCTGGTTTTATGTTGCAACGTTGACGCCGTTGCGTTCATTCAACAATTGGCCGGAAAATCCCGGAGACTACCTGGCGAAGGATGCTACCTGTGCGCCCGCACGGGCGTTTAGGTAATTGACAACACATGTGCGCAATGCGGCCGCCGAACCAGATTTTTTTTATGAATGGCGCACAGCTCTGGAAAACCCTTGGAATTTCAGCTCATTGAAGCGGCGGCGTTCCGTTTTTATGGCCCGCTTACCTGTTTACCTGTTGGCTTAGGTTACAGATTTGTCTGTTGCATTTGGTGACAGTTTTTATTGTTGCGTAATGCTCTGCACTCTCCGCACACAATCGGCTAATCCCATTCTGGGCCAGTCATAAAAACGGTGCACGTGCCGTCATCTGTTGGTCGTTAAGCGGCTGCTTAGATACAGAAATGATCTGTAGATGCCGCTAGCCAAGCAGGTTTAGTATTATATGTGTGTAGTAGCAGTTGGATTACAGCAGATGGCGCCAGTAACGCACAATTATTGCCTACCTTTTCCATTGCATACTTTTAAGCGCACACAAATAATTTGCATGTTCCGCAGGTGAACTGTAGCTGGCGCCACTTGAAGGGCGCTTGGCTAAGATACACGCAAGGAATTCCAGATAAGCGTAGGAATTGCTGATAATATTATTGGTAAGAAAATATGCACACACAACATGCCAGGTTCTTAGGCAACGGATCCTAGAATAAATAAAACTTCCACCCATCTTCTGTTGTCGCAAATTAATCGCCTATCACTAGACGTGCTGTGTGATGGAATTCCCTGCAATTTTTGTTTAGTTTAAATTTAGTCCCGTGTAAACAAATGAAAATGCACAACGAAATTTGTCTAACTTTGGTTATAATTTTATTCATTAACTTAACTTGTTCTGCACACTTCTTCGTCCTGTTCTCTGCTTCTTTCTTTTACAATCTTCTGCCGTTGCCGCTGCTGCAGCAACAGTTGCGTTTTTGTTTTACATCATTTTGTTTAAACATAGCTTGAGAAATTATGTATAATATGTATGTATTATTTATGTATATATATAAATATATATATATATATATATATATGTATGTATTATATTAAACATGTAGTATAATTTATATAGCATAGCAATAAAAAAAATTGGCGCAAAAAAAAAAGGTTTTTAAACAAAAATGTATCTTAATCTGACGAAAAAAAAATTACACGACGACAACGGCGGCAGCTTCAACTTCTCTCTGTGTGTGTGTGTGTGTGTGTGTGTGTCCATGTGCTGGGTGCAGGCTGTAGCTAATCTACATGCAATTGTCAACCCTGACCGCTTGCCGCTTCTGTCTCGCCTGCTTCCGCCGGCTCCGCTCCAACCGCTCACTGTGGCTTCTGGTTCTTTGGTGCTTGCTGCTGCTGCTGCTGCTGCTGCTGATGCTGCTGTTGCTGCTGCTGCGTCTCGTAGCGCTGACGCAGCGCTGTCAGCGCGCTAAGCAGCCGACTGTTGGCGGCGTCTAGCGCCGCGATCTGCTGGCCCTGCTCCTCGATGACGCGCTGCTTGTGGGACAGCGCCAGGGACATTTTGAGCTGCTCGCGGCGCAGCTCCTCCTCCATGGTGATGAGCCTGCAAAGGTTTTGCCTGATATTAGTTGGGGCTGGTGCGAGCGAGGGGACAGCACACGGGCGTTGGGGCCCCACTCACCTGTCAATAATGCTGCGCATGGTCGACTCCGACTGCTGGCTCAGATTGTTGACGCCATTGCCGCTGCCGCTGCCGCCGCCGGCGCAGCCTGGTCGCTGCAGCGCGAACAGCTCATCGCTGGAGTCGCGCAGCTCGGCCTCGTCGCGGTCCAGAGTGTGGCGCAGCGTGTCGAGCGTCTCCTGCAGCAGCTGGATTTCGCCATTCTGATCGTAGCCCTTGCACAGGCCCGACGACTCCGAGGCGCCGCCAGCGCCGCCGCTGTTATTGCTGCTGCGCAGCTGGCGACGTCGTTTGCCCTCCTGCAGCTGAGCGCAGTGACCTGGTCGTGAGGAAGGAGCCACAATTAGGTAAGTGCATTGAAAGAGGTTAAAATATGAAGTTAACGGACAGTTTTTTTATGTTCATTGCAAATTTAACAGACACGAAAATTGAGCCTTAACTCCTTGCAAGAGATTGCCATGCACTTAATCTGCCTGGCAAAATCCGCGCTAAACTAATCTGTCTGGCTACAAAACAAATGGAACATCACCTTATCTTCCTTATGAAAATTGCAATGCACTTTTTTGTGACTTAAAAAAATGTACTACACTTAATTTCCCTTAAAGAAGAAAAAAAGGCACTGCCTGGCAAAAGATAAAATGAAAATCATCTTCCTTGTAAAAATTGCAATGCACTTAATTTGATTAGTGAAAATACCACATTTAACTTGCCTAGCAAATATTTAGAACGCACTTTGTTTTGGCTGTAACTCATCTGCATGACAAAAGTTGCCAGGCACTTTATCATCTACCTGGCATATAAATTAAACTGCAGCTTTGCCACCTTTGAAGGTATTTATGAACATCTGACTCTAAACTCTTCTCTTCTCAAACTCTCCAGACATTTGATATTGGATTATTATTTTATCCATGTGGATAAATTTTGCCATGAGCATGGCAAAACGTGCCTTTAACCTGATTTTTTTTAAATTTTTTTTTGGCTGTACTCACCCTCCGTGTCGGTGCTGCTGTCGGAGAGCGTTCGCGCCGAGTCCAGGCTGAGCCGTCGCTGGGCCACCGCCGTCGAGCAGGTGGCTGCGCTGCTTGCGCCGCCGCTGCTGGCATATTGTTTGTGTTCCTGCTGCTGCTGCGGCTGCTGTTGTTGTTGTTGTTGCTGTTGTTGGTGCTGCTGCTGGTGGGGATGGGGATGATGATGGTGATGATGCTGCTGCTGCTGCTGCTGTTGTTGTTGCTGCTGCTGCTGCTGTGGCTGCTGCTGGTGATGATGCGGCGTGGAGGACATGGCATAGGCGACACCCATGCCGCTGGCGCTGCCGTAAACATCCTCGCGCTTGAGCGGCCCGCCGCCATTGAGCCGGCCGTAGGCGTGCGGCTTGCCTGAATTGGAGTTGGAGGAGCTGCTGCCGCCGCTGAGGGAGCGCTGCGCCTCCAGTTTGTTGGCCACATTGGCGCCGGCAGCTGCTGCCGCGGCATAGCTATAATAGTTGTCCGCCGACAGCTGCTCGTCCGAGGAGCTCGGTGTCAGGGTGGCCGCATCCAAGGTGCCACCGCTGTTCAGGAAGGCGGCGCGTGCCGCCACAAGACCGGCGCCCAGCGGCTTGACACGCCCCCCAAATGCATTCGGCTGCGGCGTAGCCGGGCCACGCCCCGACGCATTGGGCATGCCGCCGCCGCTGCAGTTGGTGCTCTGCAGCTGATACGAGGGATTCTTAAAGGCCAGCGGTGCGCTCATCTTGAGCGGCAGCTGCTGCTGCTGCTGCTGCGGCTGGTGCGGCTGGAGCTGGCTCTCGACGGGACTGGAGGACTGTGCGGGCGAGGGATTGGTGGAGATGCTCTGGTAGCCAGAGCTGCAGTGGCTGCTCTTGGCCGACAGCTGTTGCTTGTTGTGACCATGACCATGGCCATGGGTATGGGCATGGGCATGAGCGTGGCTGCCAGTTGGTTGCGGTTCGACAATGACCTCGTGCTCCTCGGCGTACTTGAACAGATCGTCGAGATCCTCCAGATTCTTGGGCATGTTCGAGTTGGGATTTAGCGGCCCGCGTGCATAGTTGCTGTGGCCTGAGTGATCGGGTATGCCCAGATTTAGGTTCAGATTGTGACGATTGATGCGCTGGCCACGTGACCCAACTCCAGCTCCGGCTGATGCGGCGGCACCCGCCTTCAGCAGCGGCGTTGGGGATTTGCGCACAAAGGCGCTGCTGGTGTCCAGGCCAGAGATTTGTATGAATTCGCCGGGCATGTCGTCGTAGCTGCCGCTCTGATTACTATTGTTGCAGTTGTTGTTTATGTTGTTGGTGTTGCAGTTGTTGCGCGGCAAGGTGCGCGCCCGGGAGCTGCCCGTGGAGCTGTCGTAGTCGCCGTTATTGCCATTGTGATTGACCACATACTGATAGGTATGGCCCAGCCGATCCAAGCGCTCCATGGTGCTGGCGGCGCTCGTCTGCGGCGCCGGCGGGCAATGCGCCAGCTGCTGCTGCTGGGCGGGATGGGGCTGCATCAACAAGTTGCTGTTGCTGCCGTTCAGCGAGGAGGATGCCATCGAGCTCTGCGACTGGGCGTGCTGCAGCACAGGTGAGCTCATGTAGCCACCGGCATTTGCGATCGAGCTCTGCGAGTTCGACAGCAGCTGCTGCGAATGCTGCTCCAATTGTTGCTGCTGCTGCTGTTGCTGGAGGCGCACATTCACCGTGGGATCATTGTAGCGGAATATGTTCTTCTCCAGTGCGCTCGGCGTGAGCACGCCACGCATAATGCCGCGCTCCGCGGGCAGCGGCTTGCTGACCACCGCATGCTGCGGCTGCGCCAGCTGCGCTTGCTGCTGCTGCTGCTGCAACTGTTGCTGCTGCTGCTGCGAGTGGGTGGAGCTGGTGGTGGGTGCCATGGTGCAGCCGCCTTCGGGCTGTCGATTCTCTTGGTTCTCGCTGGCAATGGAGTGCGTGGACATGACCGTCGGCAGGTAGCCAGAGGCGAGCGCAGGTCCGCCGGACAGCTCCTTGGCCCGGCTAATGTCGTCCAGTATGTGCTGCAGCGGATCCAGCTCGTGCTGGCGTGCCTCCGGCAGCTTGGCCAGACTCTCGCTGAGCAGGCTGTGCAATATGGACAGCTGTTTGCCCTGGTCAATGTAGCCGGCCCAGTCCAGAATGGAATCGGGCGTCGCGTGCTCCGGACGCGTCGATATATACTCGAGGAATTGCTGCATGCGCGACGCCTCCTGTTCGAGAAAATCGTTGAGGAACTCCATAAAGTTCTCCTTGCCCTGGAAGCGTGTGAAATTGGCCAGCGTCTGAAGGGTTTTGGCCACCAGCGTCAGGTTGCGTGTGGCACGCACCGACGGCAGCTCGCTGGTAATGTTGAACAGGGACGGCGACAAGATTGCCGGGCAGAGGAAGCGCAGGAAGATGCTCGCCGAGATCAGATTGTCGGCCATATCCTGACGGCCCAGCTGCTGCAGGCGCTCCCGGAACGTGGCGAAGCAGGCGCGCAGCTGCGGCGGAAAATGTTTATGCGACTCGTAAATGCATTGCCAGGCGTTGCGCACGGCGCCGCGCAATGCCGCCTGCTGGCGCTGCAGCGAGCCGGCCGAGGAGCCGCTCGTCTTGGTCGGATCGACCTCGCAGTCGCGCTCCGATTGGATGAGCTCGTTAATCGGCGCCGAGAGCGTGTCCTGTAGATACTGCTCGCCGGTCAGCTTGAGGAAGGCCTCCATGCTCTTGGTGGCCAGCGAGTTGCCGCGAAAGGTCAACCTCTGATCACCGACGCGCAGCAGATCGAGCGCAACGACATCGGTGAGAAAGGCGCCGGCCAGGCCCTGGGCATGCATGAGCAGGACCAGCGCCTGGCCGATATCCTCCTTGGCCTTGACCCCGATCACCGGCTCGAGCGTTTCGCAGACGCGCTTGTAGTTCTCCTTGAGGTAGGCCAGAAAATTCCCATATACGTTAATGGGCAGGATGTCGGTGCTCTGGAAGCGGCACTTGATGCGCAGCGTTGGCAGCAACTCGCGCTCCTTATCCTTGCCCAGCCCGGTGCGGCCGAGACTGTCGCCGGCCTTGTCGCTCAGTATCGGATACCAGTCCTCGCAGATTAGACGCGATGTCACCTCGTGCACGGGTATTTTCACGGAGCCGACAAATTGGTATTTGTCGCGCTTCTTCTTCTTGTCGACCTCACGAAAAACATTGACGGTGATCACATTGATCTCGGGTATGTCCGGAAAATCAAAGTATTCGCCCCAGAACAACAGATCCGTTTGCAGCTTGACGCTCGTCCGGCCGTAGAGCGTCTTGTCCAGCTGCAGCTCGCAGAAGTATTTCTTTTTGGCGGGCAAGTTCTTTGCCTCGTACACCCAGAGCTTCAGCGAGTTGTCCGTGCGGCGAGTGTGCTCCGCATTCGGTGCTATCGATTTGCGCAGCGAGTAGATCCAGAGGTCTCGCTCCTGGCGTGAGCCGCACGAATAGTATCGCTCGCCACGCGGCCCGCCGCGCACCTGGAAGCAGTGCCGGCGGCCCAGCACCGATTGGTGTACGGGCGCAACGCCCACAGCGCCAGTGCATGACAAATCTGCGGCGAGTAGAGAAAAGTAGCGAGTTAGTTCAGCGAATAACAATTAATTTACACAAATATCAAGTAAATTTAACAAGCAACAAGTTCAGCGGGGGGCAAAACTTAACGGATAACTTTAAGAAGTAACGAGAGAGCTCAACGAATGACGAGTAACGAGTAAGTCTTGCAAGTAACGAGTCGTAATCATTCGAAGAGTAACGAAAAAGTCTGAATCAGTTTGTAACAAGCAAGGAGTAACTAGTTAGAAGGGAGTTCAACGAGTAACGATTAGGTAGACAGATCCTTTCACTTACCAATAGTGGACATGACTGCATGACTGGAGAGTAGACTCTCGTGGGAGCGCGAGCCGCGCAGTCCACCCGAGCCGCGCTTGGTGCGCTCCAATTTGGTCACCGACTTTGTACGCTTGAGGGGATTTGATCTATAATCGAAAATCAAAACTGTTTAAATCTGTTTGGGCGCTCAGTTCGTTGTGCACTTACCTCTTGGAGAAGAAATTGGTGAAGCGGGAGGCGGCATTGTGCTCCGGCTGATGCTGTTTGCTGCCCAGAATGGGCGTTGTGGGCGCCGAACCGCGGCGACAGGCCTTCTCATATGAAGTATCTATACGAAAGCGAGAGGAAATGCTGATTAGTAAAAAGATTCACATTTGATGTGAGGAGGAACAACAAGGGTATTTCAATTCTTTACAGACTTTTCCTAATTTCAATATGGGCACATTTATGACTAATATCGATATCGATACCGATAGTTTATACATTTACTTTTTGTTTAATTATATCGACGTGGTAATCGAAAACGGAAACAAAACATTTAATTAGTTAAATACAGATTTTCGATTTGTATTTAAATACGATTACATGATTTCGATAAGTTATCGATATATATATATATATATATCGATATCCAACATTATAAGAAGCAAGATCGTGGGAAAATGGCATTTTAATAATGCTATTTAACTTAGTTTTTTGGATTCTTAACGTTCCCATGTGTATATTTATCCACTTATCGATCGTGGGTTATCGATAAGTTTTTCCATATTTTATTGCACATACAAATATGATATCAGCTTTTAATTCAGCAACTAATTGTTGAAGTATTTATATGGTTGTTTTTTTTTTGTTTTTGTTTTTTTGGTTTATTCCCGATTAAATCATCAGCATTATGAAAAAAGAACAACAAAAAACTTGTCTATAAACCTGTCTCCGAATCGTGCTGATTATTTTTAATTAAAATGACGTTTTTATTTATTTATTTTTTTCATTTTGTGCAGTGTCTTTTTTCTTGGCATTTTTGTGTTAACAAACGTTTTAGATCTTGGGTTCGGGGATTACGTGTCTTTTGTTTGTGGAATATTTGTATCCTAATCTGCGGCCACTTTGGCAGGAATTTGCTTGTGCCTTGTTTCAATTCGGTCGACGGCACAATTGAGCGGGGACAAGCCAAAGGAGACGGCGTGGAGGAGGAACCGGTTTGGTTCTGGGATGAGACTCTCTTCAAAAGGAGGACCAAGTGGCAGCTGCTGCTGCATATCACCTGCCCCGGTGCTGTGCAGTTGCCGCTGCCACGCCCACCGCAAGAGGCTGACTGCGGCTGCGGCTTGGTCAGGTACTCATTTGTCCATGATTCATGATTCATCAAACTGCCCCGAAAAAGGTAAACGAGGCTTCTTTCGTTGTGGCTGGGAAAACTGGTTTTCTGCTTCTTCTGCTGCTGCTGCTGCTGCTTCTTCTTCTACTACTACTACTACAGCTGCTGCTGCTGCTTCTTCTTCATCTACAGCTTGTGGCCGCCCTCACAAAAGAAACTCAAGAGATGTAAAGACATGGAAACGACCTTGTCAGCCCACCCAGCTAGCCAAGCTGTTTGAGCCATTTTCTGTCTGCCTGTGTGTGTGTGTGTCTGCGTGTGTGTGTGTGTGTGTGTGTGTGTGTGACTCATCAGGCAAAAGCAAACATCATTTTTGTGCTCTGCCCCAAAACCTTTGATTTATTCATTTTTGATGAGCTGCGCCTTTTGGGGGCAACTCTTCCGCAACGTTGATTCATTTCCAGCTGCCCCGAGATGCAAACACGGCGATTTGTCATCAAAAGGAAAGAAGCCCAACAGAAAACCACAGCAGCAGCAGTCACGACTGACAGATACCCTGTATGGCTGATCTATCAACAAATCAAAAGAGAATACTCCCAAATAACTAATCGGTTTTTAGTCCGATTATTATATACTCTGTAAAGCAAAAAGATAACCCTCCAGTGCGTGCATATCCCAAAACTCAAGGCTGCTTTTTTAGGCTCCATAACGCCTGCCTCTCACCAATATTCATTCAATGAAATACCCCCCGCCCAGCCTTTAATAATTATAGGGTATGCACACGTCAGAAAATTGTGTCATGTTTTTTGTTGTGTTTGTTTTCTATTTATAAAAGAATTTCTATACGAGATCATAAAACCCGTTGAGAACATCTTCCACTCTTGGCCGGGTGGCCCCAAATGGGCGCTGCCCACAAACAAATCACACAAAAGCCACACAATGAAGAGGAAGCAGAGCGAAGAAGACGACAAAGAAGAAGAAGAAGAAGAAGAAGAGGAGGAGGAGGAGGCAGAAGAAGAGGCAGATATAGCTCCACTTACAAAAATGGCGTAGATTATGATTATGATTTTTATAACGCACCCAACGCCCACGCGCCACGCCCACAAACACAAGACCATGCCCAATGCCCATGTAAAGAAGACGACCATCCGACCGACACACACACACACAGACACGGCACACCCCACAAAAGCGCACAAATGGTTATGTTTACAAGTGAGGTTGGGTTAATGAATACTTGAGAACACGGCGCACAGCTTGATTATGATTGTAATAGATCCCAGCCAGAACCAGAGCCAGAGCCAGAGGCGGGCATTGCGGCATAATTGCAAAGGAAGTCGCTGTTGCAAGTAGTTAATGCCGCATAGTTATCATTATTATCAGTAATTTTCATCCAAGCGACTCGAGTATGATGTCATCTGACGACAAACTAAGCGAGAGAAAGACTCTAGAACTTATTTAGCTTAAGCTTGAGTTTCTAAAGATGCAATAAAACAAATAGAAAATGTTATGTTTGGGCTGCTTTATTTAAGGAACGATCATCCATGTCAAGCCTTTACATAACAGACGCTCTGTTACGTACATAACTCTGTTATGTATCATTATGTACTGTAACATTTCTTTGACTGTACTTTGATTTTCTCCTAGCTCATTTAAAGTTATTTGAAATTTTATGACTTTAAAAAGTTCTGCAAATGCGCATCTATGTCAAGTCTTTACATAACAGGCATAACAGACACTGTTGCTCACATAACTCTATTATGTTAATTTAACATGCACCCGTTAACATTTCAATGACTGCATCAATTTTCTCATAGCTCATTAAAAGTTATTTAAATCGTTTATGACTTTGCTTAAATGGTTTCCCAAGTTTCCGGGTGTCATAATCTATTTTATTTACGTGCTTTAAATTTTCTTCAAATTACAATTAAACATTTCACGACCTTAAAAGGTCTCTCTGTAGTCTCACGTTCATTTTTTTTTTTTTTTGTTTTCAGTTTATTTAGTTTTCTGTTTTTCTAATCTTTTTTTTTTTACTTTATCTGCAACTTTTCCAGCAACATTAGACAGTCTATCGGTATTTATATTTATAGATCATATCTCAGCACACACTTGACATTTCCAATATTTCAATTGGAATTTATGGCAGTTCGTCTGGGTAAATGAAAATGAAAAATGAAAAATGACTTATGTATGCATTTGAGCTGTTTCTAAAGTGTAATCAAATAATAAACTTCGACTGTCTTATCAGCAGGAACGGGCATTTTATTTATCGTTTCTCATGACAATTCTGAAATGCTGCTCAAATAAAACTGGGTTCAATAAACACATTTTCAATAAATATACAAAATGTATGCGAGGTCTTGTTGGGCGCGTTATCAATTAAATTATATATAGATTGAACCAAGTGTTAACGAAAGACGTGGGGTCTTAAACCAAAGTTAACCAAGGCAAACGCTTTCGCAGGTCTGCCTGTATGCAAACATTTTACATTTTATGTTATCATTAACATTTATATGTAAACAAAATTGATTTTAGACTTTAAATCATAACCCACACAAAACTGAAGTTGACCAAAAACATTTAACATTTCTTGTTAACATTAACATTTCGTGTTAACATTAACATAACTACGTAAACATATTTAATTTTTAGACTTTAAATCAAACCCACACAAAACTGAAGTTGACCAAAACGCTTGCGTTAATCTTGTCGCCTGTTCGTAAACATTTAACAGTTGTTTTTTCCCTCGACCCATAATATTTGCCAATTCTATTTTAGAGATCGCAATCAGTGCCACATATGGCAAGGGCCAGGGCCTATTACAGCAACACAGAGAGGGGTGCCGGCCGGGAGGAGGGGGAGGGGGAAGACATGGACAATTTTGGCCAAAATAAATAAAACTGAAGATGAGCCAAGTTGAGGAGGCAGCGACCTCCAGAGAGAGAAAGAGAGATCTGTGTCTTTCGAATGCTGTCGGTGATTTCATCGACATTCGGAATGCGTTCCAAAACGGATTTCAATTCGTGTGAGGCCAGTTACCAACGGCCAGGGATTAGGGTTACGGGTTACGGGTTAGGGGGCAGTGAAAGCGATCAAGAAGAGGAGAAGAAAAAAGTAAACAACGCATGGGAAATGGATTGGAAATCGAACACGTAAACGTACACACATCTGTATATAGGAGGGAGATCGGGAGATTGGCTCCGGCTCGCCGATAAGGTCAACTCAATTAACGGCGCGTTAAACAAATGTATTTTCTATGCGATCTCACACGATCCGTCAGCTCGAGCTGATAAATGGTCGAAAGCGTACACAAGATACAGATAACAAATTATATGGGGCTGGGGAGGGATGATCGGGTGGAGGGGGGATCCTCTAAAGCTGGCCATGGCAGATGCGTTTGCGTTGTGATCCAGGCCGATAAGAAGACAGGAAAACAGTCGGGAACCAATCAATAAATGTGTATGTATTTATGTATGTATGAGAAATGCACAAATACAAACACACACAGACAGACATATGCATGTCTGTGTGTGTGTGTGTGTTTGCATTACAAAACACATTTCCAACAAATGTTTGCTTATGTGTCTTTCTATCAGCATACACAGAAGTGTATGTGTGAGTGTGTGTGTGTTGTGTGCGGCTTTATCGAGAATCGCTCAGCTGAGTCGCTGTTACAAAACCGTTTTCTCGTCTTATCAAATTTCAAATAAAATGCAACAACGCTCGACTGCTGTGTGTCCCTCTCCTACGCTCTCTCTCTCTCTCTCTCTCTCTCTCTGTCCCTTCAACTCGATCAGTCCACAAAAATGCAACGATGCCGTGTGTCCGTCTCTCTCTCTCTCTTTTGCTCTCTCTCTCTCTGTGCGTCCGTCTTCCAGGCTGTCTGGCACTCTGCATGTGTGCGAGCGCAGAAACAACAACAACTGCTAAACATGCACAAAAATATGCCAACAACAATTTGAAGTTTTTAAATAAAGCGGTTCGTTTGTTTGCCGTTCGCCCGTTTCCAATGTGCTCACGCTCTCCCGCTCTCACTCTCTGCTGGCGCGCTCTCTCTCTCTCCGTTTTCTGCGTTCTCAGTTCCAAGTGCTAGTTCACAGTCTAAACTGGTTTTTCGGTGCGGGTGTCAGTGTGCGTGTGTGTGAATCATAACAAAAACAGCAAAAAAAGAAAACAGAAGAAACAACAAAAACAGCGGCGACAGGCGACGCGCAATGAAATTGAAATTGTAGCCAAATCCAACGACAAAAAAAAAAAACAGCAGCAGCAGAATGCTGGACGAGAGACGGGACAATGGCATAATTGAATGAACCAAATACATACATACATAAGTACGTGTTTATGCATCTGTATGTGTGTGTGCATAACATAAAATTGGATTAATCGAAGCATCTATCGATAGCAGAATTTGGGGCATAAATTATGCGTGCCAACTGTTTGGCAATTGAAGTCTTGTTTTCATTTGTATATTCTTATATTCATGTTTAAATTAAGCGTAAGCGTACTTCTTTTAAAACAAGTAGTAAAGTATGAAAAGGGGTCATTAAAAGTGAACTACTGAACTTGTTCAGTAACAAGTGAACTAAATCGGTTGAGTATCTCACTCAATCATCAAAATAATTTAAGTTTATTTAGGTACATACTTGAAGCCGAAAACATGAAAAATAATCGTTTATGATCGACGGAATATCTGAAATAAACGAATAGTTCATGACCGACTCCAAAGCTAAGCAGAATGCGTCGTTCATGTTCAACTGAACGAGTGAACTAAATGATCGATTGATCGAAGGCAACTATCGATAGAATTTATCGTATTTCAGTTATGTTTAGTTATCGATATAAAATCAAATCAAATGCAAAATAAATCCTATATGATTATGTTATTATTATTATTATTCACACGAAAATATACTTGTGCGAAGTGCTGAAGATTTTGGTCTGTCAATTTTTTACACGATTCTAAAAATTCAAATTCAAATCATAAATAATCGCCATTCAAACGTGATTGTATAACAATTTCGAAGTAATAAACATAATCAACATAATTGATATGGAATTTGTTCATGCTAAATGATCAAGTCATTATGTACACATACATATGCATGTGTATGTGTGTGTGTGTGTGTGTGGAGTGTGGGGGAAGCACAATTGTACTTTATATGTATATCATTTTTTCTGCTGTCAGCCAGTTGACGCCCATTGTGCGACGCTTCGCTGCCTTCTCAGGGCCAACGCCATCAAAATGGGCAACAATTGAGCCAAACAATTGGGCTACTACACACACACACACACACACACGCATACACACACACATATTTCGAAAAAGAAACGACGCACAATCGAACAACAACAACAGACGAGAGAAAATGCTGGCCAAGTGTAAATAAAGAGTAGCAAAGGTAAATGCCAAAGAACAGGAAGGCTTAAGAAAAAAGTGTAGGGAAGAGCTTGGGGCCAGCGAGGGGAGGAGAGCATGGTAGGGGGCACACACAGTGGAATGTGTAAAGTACATCGATAGTCAAACAAACACACACGCACACACACACACACACACACACACAAAAACTGTGAATTGGAACTCTAAAAGCATGGAACAACACATTGGAAAGGAGGGGGGGGTAACGGTAACGTATCGAAATCGTGTTCTCTTATCTTATCATTGCTTTGCCTTTGTTTTTCGCAGAAACGCAGCCGCGATCAGTGCGCACGATCGGAGGGGAGCGAGGGGAACGACGCGGTGCGGTAGCGGCAGGGTATTAAATGGAGACACGACAAAGTAGGCGATCCTGACCGTGAGACGCATACATATCAACGAGCAATAATAAAAAACAGAGGGGCAAAAAATAGGAAACAATTACAACGGAATGGAGGGGGAGAGCAGGGTACAAGCGTAGGCAGGGGTATCGATTGATCAAGGGTTCAGAATATTAACAGTAACAGGAAGTGAGGAACCGAGGAGCCGTGACGTACGTGTTTAACTGCAATATACGAAGAGGGGGTTAAAGAACGAGAGGGAGAGCGAGCGAGAGAGAAGAAAGCTACTGCCTTTATGCAACAAAATGTCTAAAATCCTCAGACCACAATTTGAAAAGAAACCCTCATGTTTCAGTTAGGATTCGGGATATCTTCAAAAAAAAAAATTGTTTTTATCTTGATCAGGAAAATATTTAAAATAAGTAACTAAGTAACTGTTCGACCTATTCGTACCAAAATTTGTAAAATAGCTTGATCAAGAATATATATTCTTTATGTTTTTGCAGATATGATGCTTCTTCAAAATGTTACACACTTCATTAAAGAACTAATATACCCATCATAGAAAAACTGTAGATTCGACAGATCGTTTCGGATCGTATGTCTGTGAGGAACAGTATATGGGATTTACGAAATAGAATATACATACATATGTATGTATATACTGGAATATGTGAGCAGTTGGAATATGAGTATTGGAATATGTATACTCTATTTCCAAAATGGAAAAGTGGAAAAAAAAATTGCTCCTTCATTGGAAGAACACAAATTCCATGAGAAATTGCTCTTTAAGAAAATATTATATGTATGTATCTGCCATAGAGAGGCTAATACAGGGTATCAGGCATGTCACCTACCAGAATGATGTCCCGCATCATCGTCCGCTGCCGTTGCATTGCTTTGCTGCTCCGACACCGATGTGGAGGCGCCTGCTGCCTCGGCTGCCTCTGCTGCTGCTGAGACGCCGGCGGCAGTCGCGACGAGAGTCGTTGTTGTTGTGGTGGTCGTGTGCAAGGTGAGATCCTTCAGCATGAAGCGCTCGCAGATGAGCTCCTCGCAGTGATCGGTCTGGAAGTAGGCGCTCAGCTCGTCCAGGCCCAGCGGGCAGACGTCGTAGCTGACGTAGAAGTGCTTGCCCCAGCTGCCGGTTGTGTCGCTGGCGCAGCTGTTCGACGCCGACAGCGCTGTGCCTGACGGCATGCCGTGCGGCAGCATCACCAGCGACTGATGCGCCGCTGCTGCGCCGCCGCCTGCTCCCGCCGCACCCCCTCCGCCGATCGTTTTCAGCAGCGAATTGCTGCGCGACAATTTCGTCGAGTGCGCGCGTCGAATAAAGCTCAGCGATTTCTTCGGCGGCGATGTGATTGTCGCTGCTGGAGGCGGATGCGGGGGCGTGGCATCCGCAGTTAACTTGGGCGTTGATTTCAGGAGAAACAAATTCTTGGGCGGAAAACTGTGCGTTAGAATGGAGGCAGCCGAGGCGCTGCTCTGCAGTTTGTAACTGGAACCGGAACCGGAACCAGCAACGGAACTGGAGCCGCCGGCGCAGTTGTTGCTGCCGTCCAAATGGCTGGCGCTGCTGCCGCCAAACAGCTGACGTTGCGGCAGCTGCTGCTGCTTGTTGTTGCCGTTATTGTTGTTGCTGTAGTAGTGCGCCGTATCGTCCAGCGCGGCCGCCTCGCGCAGTGCAACTGACGGCGATAAGTTCTGCGGCAGCGTTTTCGCCTTAGCACGTAACGTGATCAGCGTTGTTGTTGTTTTTGTTGTTGTTGTTGCTGCTGCTGCCGTTGCTGACGTCGTTGCCAGACCGCGCTCCACACTGGGCAGCGGCACAGCCAAAATGTTTGTGCGCGAACGCGACTTCATTAGCTTAATGGGCGTTGAGGTGTTTGTCTGCATGCGGCTTATCTCTGAGTCATCGTCGTCGACGGCAGCGGCGGCGGCGACGGAGGCGTCATCGTCGACGGCAGCTGACGATTGACGCGAGTGTGCGGGTGAGAGCGAGAGCGCCTGCTGTTTTGGCGGCGTCGCCATCACAATGTCGTTATCTTCATTGAAGTGTGTGCGTGGCGCACACCTGGCGCCATCTGGCGGCATATTAGGAAAAGGCTCAACGACAATGCCGCTGCTATCGTCAGCGCCGCTGCCGCTGCCATTGAGGCTAATCACATTGAGCACAATGCCATAGCGTTTGAGCTTCGACGCTGGCGTTGACGTCGATGTCGACGTTGACGTCGACGTAGCCGCTGTCGCAGCCTTAAGCAATTGCTGGCGCTGGCGTTGCTGCTGCAGCTGATCCTCATCATCGGAATCCGAGTACTGCGCAGCAACGTCGCTGCCGCTAATGCTCCAATTAAAGCCGCAGGGCGGTGACATTTTGCTCACGCTGCTGCTGCTGTTGCTGCCGTTAGATTTGCGCTCAACTTTTTTAACTGTGTTGCCCTTTTTCCAGCTGTTGCTGCTCAAACTGGAGCTGCTGCCACCGTGTGGCGCTAAATGGCGTTGCTGCTGCTGGTGCTGCACGACGTTGTCGTCGTCTTCGATAACCAGCGGCACGTAGAAGGTGGAGCGGCGACGCTGTGTCTTCTCCTCCTGCGTTGGCGTCGCTGCGGCACCACTGTCGCTGCTCTCGGCGCTGTTTCTAGTCGTTGTTGTTGTGCTGCTGGCGTCGCTATGCGCCTGCAACATTTTGCGCGTTTGTTTTAATTGTTATTCCTGCTGCTGCTGCGCTCAGGCGCCGCGCACAACATCGCTCTCTCGCTCTCTCTCACACACACACACACAGGCACGCACGCGCGCGCACGACTGGACCAAGAGAGCGCAGTGTGCAGGTATTTCTATGTGTGTGCGTGTGTCTCTGCGAGAGAGTGTTTTTCTGTTTCTGTATGCTTGTCCGTTTGTTGTGGCTTCTTTGGCTGCTGCTGCTGCTGCTGCAATTTGCTGACAAGCAATTTTTTCTTTTTTGTTTTTGCTGTATTTCTTTATGCTTTTTTACTTGGTTTCGTTTGTTGTTGTTGTTGTTGTTGCTGATGCTTGTGTCGCTTGGCTTATAAAAATTATGCGCTCAAGTGCATTTCCGCGTTTGCGAGCGAACGTTTTATATTATTTTTTCTGCTTTACAGTTTTTTTTCACGCGTCGTTGTCGCCAGTTGTTTTTGTTGTTTGCTGTTGTTTTATCGCGGCTTCGCATCACATTCGCTGCGTTTTGTTGCATGCAACACAGCATTTAATTACTTGTTGTACGAAATACACACGCACTTTTGATTTGTTTAAAATATCAACAAAAAAACTTCACAAATATCAAAACAAACAGTTCGAAACAATCACAATTAAAATAACATTAAAAAAAAACATTTACACACGCACAAAGTGAAAGAGAGAAACGGTGCTAAAGTAACGCGACACTCAGAAGATGAGGATACATTGTATATGGAAAACTAAACCACAAACGCAACAAAAACAAAAATAAAGACAAGACAGAAAAACGCATTGGAAGGCGTCTGCGTTGTTTTCGTCTTCCCGCTTCGCTTCCACTCGCTGACGCGCCTTTCTCACAACTGACGCTGCCGCCGCCGACGCAGCCGTTGCTACAGCGGCGGCGACATGGCCACGATAAAAATGCGAGAGAGCGATTGGCGAGAGAGTGAGAGAACGATCGACGCTGTTTGCTTAAAAACAGGGCTGGAAGGTAACACAGCCAATTGGGAGTTGTTTGTGTTTATATTAGCTTTAAGTGAATTTTTATTTATTATCTCATTAAACGGGGAATATAAATATGGCAAATATTTCAAATTATACAATCGGCTATTTGCACTCGATTATTTTATTCGATCTTGAACAATTTAACTACATATAACTGACTGCAAAAGAAGCCAAACAATTCTTTATGAGCGATAATAATTAATGCTATTTATGCTACAAATAATTAAATCTTTTCATATTTACTCATTTTCTATAACAACATCAGTTGAAAATTTACATTTAAAAGTCGCAGCCCTGTTCTATTCAAGAGAGCACGCTACAGTGTAGCCAAGCGACGCTGCCAAATAGAAACAGTGCTACCCATGCGCGTTGACAAAGCCACCGAATCGACATTACAAGTCGGCAGCGTGAGCGAGATAGAGCGACAAAGTGCAAGGAGCGTGAGAGAGCGAGTCAAGACTCAGTCATGCGAACACACAAATGCACTGCAATTGAGAATATGCTCAAACATACATACACAAACATATAAACAGTTTAATACATGAATATATAAATAACTATGTATGTATGTATGTATATAATATGCGCATGTATGTACATAACATAAAGCAATTTAAATTGGTCAACAAAGCTGTCAAAGCACATCTTTATTAATAATAAAAACTCTCGCTTCAAAAGTGTTATCAACATACTGTGAAGGAGTTTGATAATAATGCACATAAGTTACACATTTATAACATACATAAACATATATAAAAATATATATACATACATATGTATGTATGTATATTTGTAAGCAAAACTGTCACAGCTAATTGATTTTCTCAAGTCTTTTGTGCTAATTGATAATAAAACACACAAGAAGTGAGACGAACTTCGCCTCCCCGCGGTCTTCTTTCTATTGTATTAACAAGTTTCTTGTGTATTTCGATCGTATCGTTAGATTTTGCATGCATGTTTCTACGTGTCCGTGACAAGTCGCATACAAAACTGGCAAAGACATGCACAAACATGTTTTTTTTTTTGCCGATGCGCATGTACCAAATCGTATCTGCATACCTGCATGCCGAACCAAAGCACAAATATGTACTATGTATTTATCAAGGGTAAACAATATGCCCGATTGTCTTAGGCGCAGCGCAGTGTATTGTAAGAAATGGAATTGAAAGCAAAACAACGGCAACAGCAGCAACCGGAGAGACTACAAGTGGAGGAAGAATGTAAGTGGAGAAGTAGATGCCGAAACAAGACGCAGGCATAAGCCATACGCGGCATAAGGGCGTGAGTGGCAATGTGGCTCGTAATTGATCTAATTGAGCGCAGGTACACACACACACACGCACACTTAAATATGTTATGTATGCTTTGTGTGTGTGTGTGTGGGACACAAAGCGATACTTGGGCACACACAGGCAGCGCATAATAAGCAAATTAGAGGCGTACATTTCCAACCCCTCTCCATCCCTCTCACACACACACACACACACACACGCACACACACTATCTCGCTCTGCAGCAGTTGGCTGCTTAACGGAAGTGCGTGACTTTTCGGTTTTACGTGTTTTTGCCCTTCTCTTCGCTTTCATCCTCAGCACCTTTTGCGGAACTGTGCGACTTATTTATGAAGCTTGAAACAAGCCATTTCCAGTTCTGTTTCCATTTGCATTTCCATTTGCGTATGTCAGCGGCACAGTGAACTGTTAATGCGGGCCTTACTAATATTACGGTTTTTTCACCCCCCCACCAATCCGCCTACAATAACGACCTCACGCGTAGCCCCAGCGTATGCTATGCTAATGTGTTACGCAAGCGCTGCAAAGTATGCAACGGTAATTGCGGCTTGAACTTTTGAGCTGACAATGCGTCGCGCTTAGAGATGGGCGCGGGTCAACCTTTTTGAATCGATATTCCAACACGATCGCAAATTGGTGCTAAAAATTGTTCAAATTTGTTCGCATTTCAATGTGAATAAGTGAAGCTCCAATGTAATCGATAATAGCCACACTCGATAGTTTCGATAATTCGATAAATACTGCAGACAAATAAATCTTCATGTTCTTTAGATCTTTCTGTAACGTATTTATGCCATAAACATATCAAGCATTTTTTAAAAATTATACAAAACTATCGATAAGAAAAATCGAAAAATCTAAATACTTATTTAATATTATTTTTGGTATTTTTCAAATACTAAGAAAACAAGTTTTAAATACGTTCAACTAGATAGTGTGTGTTGTGTTGTGTTGGGTTTCGGGAGGAAAAGAACACCTCATATTTTTATCTCTAGTATTCTTGCAATTCATAATGTTTTCCATAGAACATAATCCGAGCTGTAATCCCAAGTTGAATACACGTTTCCGTCTAACGTATTTCGATATTTTAACTCTATTTTAGAATAGAATAGATATAAGGTCTGGTATTTTCTGTACACATATCTTTTTGATAAATCGATAGATTTTAGTTGAAATAGGGTATATATGTACTTAATCAGCGTATAAGTCCCCCTTTAACAAGCATTGCCCAACAAAGAAATTGTTTACCTTCGTTCAATGACGTATCGTTTAGCGCCGTATCAAAGTGTATTCGAGGCAGTGTCTTCGATTTGTACTCACCTGCAAATAAAAGTGAGAGAAAGAGAGAGAGAGAGAGAGAATGAAGGTTAGCCAATTGTGTATAGAGAATTATCAATAGTGCGTGTCTAGATAATGGGCATTATTTAATGCCAGTTACAGTTAGTTAGGTTCACTTGAGACCGAAACGCAAAACCAAGCGACGTCCAACAATAAAGCGACCCATTTACATGGGTTGACCTTTTGCTCGGGTGCAAATTGCATGGCGATGTCAAGTTGTTATGAATTCATTTCAATTAATGCAAAATATGAATAGCCGACAATATAATATAGGCAACAACAGCATTGACAACAACTTTAACAACAACATTGACAGCAACAACAACAAAATGCGCCAATTCAGCGCCGAGCGCAATTTATGTGCATACAGAAATGTGTCGTCAAATGACAAAGACTTCGTTTCGTTCAGATAAAGATACAGATACAGTAACAGATACATTTACAGATACAGATGCAGATACAGATACATTTACACAAAAGATACGCGCATTCAGTAGCAGCAGCTGTCAAAGCACCAACGACCCACGGGGGCAAGGGGTGCGGCACGTGTGTGAATGCCCATTGAAATGGCCTTCGCTTAGAAAGTCGTCGTCTCCATGACCATTCAACACATCTCCCCCTACCCCTACCCCATACCCCTACCCCTACCCCACTACACTGGAGTTGCTTCCAATTGAGGGCAGGCCCTGCTGACGTAGCGATCAGACGGATAGAAAGCAATTGTACACGTTGCGCGACCAGCAGATACTCTGTTTACATAACCTAAAATCAATTAATACTCACATCCTGTTTAGAATTTACGGGCACTGGAAAGCTGAACACACTTACAGCTAAGAATTTATAGGAATTGGAAAGCTGGAAACACGTCCAGCGAAGTATTAACGGGCATTGGAAAGCTGGAAACACGCCCAGAGAAGTATTAAGGGGCATCGAAAAACTGGAAAATCTTTCAGCTAAATATTTACAGGCATAGGAAAGCTGGCAACACTTCGAGCGAAAGAATAGCATGCATTGGAAGGCTTAAACACTTCCAGGCATTGGAATCTGGGAACACTTTCAGCTAAATATTTACGAGCACTAGCATTGGTCCCTAAAGCTTAATCTCAATAAAAGAAAGATATCATAAAAGATGCCTACCATAACCTTACATTTGCAACTCTATAACAAAACTCTTTCTATCGACTTGTTTTACAGGGTACACGCAATGTGAGGCAGCGTAAGGAAGCGCTGGCTATAAACGACGTGCACATAAATGCACATGAAACCCATGTTGTACTCGCAGATAGTCCGTTTGGAAGTTGAGAATCATTCAATGATTCAACCAATTGTGCATTCCCATTGACTGCACTCGCTTCCACAGAATATTACGTGTGAGTGTGTGTGATAATGTTTCTTCACTTGTCTTGGATTGCATTTCAATGGAAACTCAACTCATTCGATTTCATTCCGTTCCGTATCATTTCAGTTCTTTTGTCTAATTGTTGTTTAATGTTCGGATTGTAACCTTTTACTACGTCTAGCGGTTTGTCTGTACAGGTAACGCATACTAACGCGGATTACGTATTATGTTCTTGCCACACAATGTTGCATGGTCAGCGGCTGCAGTTACCGTTAGCTAAGATCGATTAACGCTGCGGCAGACAGCATCAGCATTATGATTTCGCCAGCATTTCGCCGCCAATTCGCCCCGATTACTGAGTGCGACGTTCTTCTTTCCATTCGCTCTCGCATCTTCATTCGCACTTATTCGCCAACTGTAAATCGAGTGCGCTGCCCCCGCCCCCTCCCTACTAATGACATCAAAGCAAATGAGCCAGCCCCCTCCCGCCCGTCCCTCGTCCAGTTTCAGCAGCTGCTGATGTCATTGGCATCATGCGGAGTGCGTATCATCAAATGTGATACATTAACGAACCCAATTTGTCGAGTTGTAGTTCACATTCTCTCGTTCTCATTAGCATGCTGCTTCTTCTTAAATGCCATTTCTTCTTCTTAATTTTTTTATGGTCAACTTTGTCCCGGAAAAGTGTGTACCCAGAGTGGGAATATTTCTTGATTGCGATGCTGGATCGATAAGAATTAGTTTATTTAACGAATGTCAGAGCGCATTTAATGGAAATAACTGTGAAAGTCTTTAACGGATTCCATTTTTTCGCTTTATAATTCATCGTAAATCCATCAGAACTATAGGCTAAATGTTTAAGTGGAAGTAATTTAGGCAGCTTTTCCCTTCAGAATCTTTAGATTTTTTTGTTTAAATATTATTTTCACTCATTGAAATTAGTATTAAATGATATTTTGGGTGTTTTTGGAATTTTTCACTCAGAATTGTGGAAAATTGATGGAATCAAATTGTGATAAAAATAATTTTGTTCACCAATCGAGCTTAAACATTTTAACATCAAAAAAAAAAATTATTTCCGTTTAAAAGAGAAAACTTTCATGAAAATCTCATATATGGCTTTTCCTTTGATCAGCCTTTAACTCATTAAACTCAAGTATCTTTGTAAAAATATATGCAATATGTATGTTGTTTTCACAATTTTCGTGAAATTGATTTTGCTGTTTCATCGATTGCGAAAAATCCACGCTACTAAGTGAAAATGGGTGTCGATGAACTGTAAAAACCCAGATAATATACATATATAACTACAAACATATACATTTGATTGGATCTCCCATAAAGGTACATACATATATATATATACTTTTATATAGTCCAAATTTAATACATATAGGTAGATGTATACATATTTTGCATTTCCATTTTGATTTCCTTTTCTTTAAAGATATATATGTATTTTTTTTTATAGTCTACAATCTGTTATGGAGTCCTCCATTCACCCGTTCCCGTTGCAAACAATAAGGATGATTACTTACTCCTGCCGGCTGCTTCGAGCGCTGCGGCTGTTGCTGCTGCAGGCAGAGCGCCGCTGCCGCTGCACAGTTGCAGCTGATCCTGTTGTTGTTGCAGCAGTTGCTGTTGCTGCTGCTGCTGCTGCTGCAATTGTAGCTGCTGCAGCTCGCAGTGCACCTCGTGTATGGGCGGCGTTGGCGCTTCGTCGCGTTCGCCGCGCAAACAGGAGGCGAGGCCACGCCCACGCGGCATAGTGCTGCGCCGCAGCGGCTGCTCCATGGCAACAACACGGCACTGCGCCGGCGTCGACTGCAGCTGCGACTGCGCTGTTGGCGTGCGCGGCATTGAGTGCATCTTGCGCTGCGCTTCCAGTTGTAGCTGTTGTTCCTGCTGCTGCTGCTTGCTGCTGCTGCTGTTGCAGTCGCTGCTTGCTGCGCTGCTGCTGCTGTTGCTGCTGCTGCGGCGCCGTCGTCGACGTCTGCAGCTGCGCGTCGTCGTTGACAGTGCGCAGTGCACCGCAGTTCATGCTCGTCTTATAATTTTATTATTGTTGTTGTTTATTTTGTTATTTTTGGTTTTGTTTTTTTTGTTTTCAGAATGTGTTTTGTTCTTTTTAGATATTTTGCTTGGTATTTGGTATTTTTTTGGTATTTGAATTTTTTGTTTTAGTTGCCTTTTGTTTGCGTATTTGGTTTGTGTTGCGTTTTGTTAGTCTCTTTGCCTTAGCCCTGGCATGATTTTCATCCACTTGCTCTGTAAATCATAACGAAACACTCGTTGCTTTAGTCGTTGTGGACGAGTAGCAACAGACGAGTCAATGCTACAACACGACTAATTCTAACGAATACAATCGTGTTTTAGTTCTTAACGGTAAGTTTGGGAGTAGCGAGTAACGAGCAACGAGTAGCGAGTAACTAACAACGAGTAGTAGAGTCACGAGTAGTGAGTAACGAGCAACGAGTAGTGAACAATTAGTATCGATTAACGAGTAGCGAACAACGAATAGCAAGTAACGAGTAGCGACCAACGAGTATCGAGCGAAAGCTACAACGCGAACAATTATATAAATCACAATCGTTGTTTTTGTTAATAAGAGCGAGTAACGACACAAAGGCGCGACCAATCGACCCACCGAGTGGCTAACCGACTGACTGACTAACTAACTTGGCAAACTGCTGTCGCCCCGACACGCCGGCAGCGGCGCCAACGTCGGCGGTTATGCTTGCCTGCGTCGACAATTAAGATTTATGGTCATGGCGTGCTGGTTGCCCTAAGGTTTTGACCCTGACTGTCCCCGACCCAGTACCGGGCCCTACCAACCCCTTGTGCCCACAGCCCACCTTATGCCACTTGCCCTCAGCCAAGACTGGCTGCCTTTTTCTGTGTGTGCCTCGCAAATTGTTAACTAATTTTAGTTTTTGTTTGCCTTTTTTGAGCTTCTATTATTATTGTTTCTTTTCATATTTTTGCTTTTCGCGCTTGCACACGCGCGACTGCACAGCGTCTGCGTCTCGGCGTAGGCGACGGACTTCTACAAACAAAATGTTATCGTCATCGTCGTCAGCCCAAAAGTTTTCCTTTTAACTTGTACAATTTTACGCTCGTTGGCTGCTGGCGTGAACGAGCCGAGTTGGAACGAAATGGCAATGAAATGAAACGTTTGTCGTTGTTCCATGCCATGCGTGAACGCCGCTGCGCAAGCTGAATTAGCAAGTTATCGATAATTTTCATTTGCTTCTCAAGTGCTTTTGACTAAATACAATTTTTACGAGTGAAATTTTTAAAGCTGGGCTATGCTTAACTCTGGAAGATCTTGTAGACTTTGATAAGAATCGTTTCGATATGTTATCGAAACCAGTTGCATTAGCAAGTTATCGATTACAGCTCAAGAGGCTTGTAGTTATCGATAACGATGCTGTTAATTATTGTAATCGACAATATTGATGAGAATGTGGCTCATTATTATAAACGATCGTTAAGATAAGTATGCCTCATTTAAACTGAAATTTAATTCGAGTGCTTTCACGCATAAAATTATGCGCAGAAATTTAAATTCTAGGCCGACTTTTCTTCAACGCTTTTCCATTAGTTTTGCTTAGCTCTGCGGGCTGAGCCATTGTTGTGTGTGTGTGTGTGTGTGTGTGTTGTGGTTAAATGAATTTTCCTTTTTGGTCGCGTTACGTTGCCAAGTTGCGTGCGTTTTGCCATGAACAGTTTTCCATAATCATTTTACTCCGCGCCTTCCATCTTCTAGCTGAGCTGCGTGAGCCCAAAAAGAAAACAGCTCGCATGAGGTCGCTCTATATAGATGTCTAGGCACACACACATATTATAATATATATGTATGTATGTGTATAGTTATGGTTATAGTTATGGCGATAAACATAAATTTCGCCGTCTCGGCCGTCTTACTTTCTCCATAGAGACAAGAGACAAGAGACGTAGCCGCAGCTGTTCTCAGCGCTGCTGTCGCATGGGCGCAGCGAAGCGTGACGTCGGCGTTGACGTTGTCGTCGCACCTGTAAGCGCTGCACACACACACTAACACACACACACACAAACACACAGGACTTTCGGATGTGTGTGCGGAACGGAAGTGCAAGCCAATGGCCAGAAATGGTCAGAATTTGATATACGTGCGCATATGGTCATGGGATCAAACAAACATATGACTGCAGACTGAAGTGTGTGTGTGGTGTGTGTGTGTGTGGTGTGTGAGGTGTGTGTGTGGTGTGTGTGTGTGTGTGTGGTGTGTGTGAAAAGAAGCAAGAACAAAGCGCCGCAGCGGATGCGCCAAATAAAGCAACCAAGCGATGCGACGATACGGCAATCATTGCATTCAGCTGCAGCCAACTTAATGCTGATTAATGCAACAATATGGCAACACACGGCAGACAGGCCGCAACAACAAACAACAAACAACAACAAAAAAAGACTTGCAGCAAGCAGAAGACTAGCTGCAGCAAGCCGAACCACAAATACCCTTCCGATTTGGTTTGCATATATGTAAGCATTAATGTAAAGCTTATCATATTTGAGATTAAACAAGACAACACAACGCAACAAATTTCCTTGAAACACTATTTTTCAAGCGATTCTTCCTATACTGCCTACAATGATATATTTACATATGATGTGATGTAGTTATATGATGTAATATAGTTATTATGATGTGATATAGTTAAAGAAATATGATATAGTAAAAGACCTAAACTGATTCTATAGATCTTAGAACAAGAACATCGATCGATAACTAGGACAGTTTCGGATTCGAAAAGCCAGACGAACTGGGACAAAGTTTAATTAAAGCTGCAAAACAGATCTGACTATATAGAGACGTATGCTCAGCTGTATATATACTAAATGGGGTATATACTTTTATAAATTAACTAAACGTTGCACACTTCGTCACAAAACTATAATACCCTCTCCCTTACAAGGGTATAGAATGTGGGGTACAGGGAGTTCGCATTGTTTTTTTGTTTCTTTTTATACCCTGAACCCATTAAAAATGGGTAAAAGGGGTATTATGTTTTTGTGCAAAATCCAAATGTATGTAACAGGCAGAAGGAAGCATCTCCGACCCCATAAAGTATATATATTCTTGATCAGCATTAATAGCCGAGTCGATCTAGCCATGTCCGTCTGTCTGTCCGTCCGTCCGTCCGTCCGTCCGTCCGTCCGTATGTATGAACGCAAGGATCTCAGAACCTATAAGAGCTAGAGACTTGAAATTTTAGATGTAGATGCTCCTAGTTCCTACGCAGATCGAGTTTGTTTCCGATAATCGATAACTTGCCCCGTTTCCAAGTAATCGATAAAAATGTATATCGATATCCTGTTTTTTAAGCAATTTTGGTAAATAATAAGAGCTAGAGGTACCAAACTTGACATGTTGCTTCTAGAAAAGTATATATATATCGATTATCTTTCATTTTAAACCTATCGCCACCTCCCCGCTACTCTATATCTATAAGCGCGCGCTGCATTTGGTGTTGGAGTATGAGGGTTTAGGGTATCCCCTAGTCGGGAGCTCCCGACTAGAACCTCTTACTTGTTTTGTTTTTGCGAGCGTGGGCCGCGCTGCAATGAATAATTTGGCAGCGCTGCATTTTTGCACGTCGCTGCGACGCGTCGACGCTGACGTCAACGTCAACGGCGCCGCCGTCGGCGTCGGCGGAAAATGGCAGCAGCAACCTTTGGCTGGGGGCCCTCATAAATAACGCCACAAGGGCAGCTTGTAAAGTTGTTGCAAAATGCTTTTCTAAAGGCTCAATTAAAACTAACTACAGCTAACAAAGACCTTGGCCAGATCATATACATATATATATATTATATATATGTATATAAGTATATAGATATACAGATATATATATGGTAAAAGTAGATCTTATGCTTAAGAAAAGCTCTTAACGAACAACTCGAGTTGACAAGGCAGAATTCTAAGCTCATTAAATCCATGATCTTAATTTTCCACATCTGTTAAGGTTCATCAAATTTCTTTCAATTGTCAATCTTATAGTTAACTTGAAATATTTTAACTTGAAATAAACTGAAAATCATATTTTAAAGTATGAAAAACACAACTTTTTTAGCCAAACGGTTGTTTGAGAAAAAAAATATGTTTTGGTTGTTGCCTTAAGAACTAAACCGGTTTAAGGTTCGGTTCCAGGTTCAGGGATTTGGGCAGTTCGGATTCTAATCTTGAGTAAAGTCTAATTTCCAAATTGATCATTTCTCTTTTTAAAGCAACAAAAGAAATATGTCATGATTATAATATAATATATTACAATATACTTTGAATTTCATCGATTCCACAAACCAATTTTATGAGATTCTTGAAAGTTCCAGTTATGTTAAAAATGCAGCTGTTGTTTTTAAAATACGAAAATATTCATCGAAGACTGTTTTCAAGATCGTTTATCTTTCATAGTTCTTGAAGAGTTCTTTATGTGGACATATTTTTCAGCCCAGCTTAAACATTCTTTAAAAATTTAATTTTTTACTCAAATCTATTAACTGAACTTATGAGTTAGTAAAACAAAAAAAAAAGTGAGTGGATAATAATTTGTTTGAGGTCGTCTTTTATACTCTTGCAGAGAGTATTATAAGCTAATCATGAAAAGGATATGTCTCCGATCCCATAAAGTATATATATATTCGAGATTAGCATCAACAGACGAGTTGATGTCCATGTATGTCGGAACCGGCCAGATCGATCAAATCATATGGCTGCCATAAACACGATCGAGAAGTAGGTTCCTGTATGGAAAAGTCTTTTGTATATCAAGATATCTTGACAAAAGTTTCACTTTGCTGCTCGTATATATGCACCATATCTTATCAACATACCAAGATATTTAATTAAACGCGGCATTTATGAACTTCATTACGATCGCATATCTGCAAAGTCTGCAAGGGTATCAATTGTTCGGCGTGCCGAAAATATCGCAACTGACTCGTTTCTAATATTTTTTTTTTATTACAAGTAAAGATATTAAAAAGTATAATTGCTAGTTGAAAGCACTTAACAATAGCCAAAGCCCATTCACAATCGCAAGTGTCTCATTAGAGTAAATAAGCTTTTCCAGCCGTAATTCAAATGAACGATATACTATATAGCTATAAGAACAAGCACAGAGAGTCTCGTCATTATCAAGCTAGTCACGGATGAACATTATAAAGCCGACAATTATCCAACATGTTTAACAACTCTCGAAAATATTTAAACAATTATCGCAGCAAAATCGCCAAACAATTGCAATTGCAATTTTGGTAAAGAAAGTGATTATGGAGTGTGGCTGCATAATTTGTTGTGGTTTCTTTGGGCGTTGCCACCTTTTGGCAGTGCATAGTCAGAGGTGGCAGCACCTGAACGAAGTGAAAGCAGAGATCGATTTGAAATTTAAATGTTAAAGCGCACAATTAAAATCTTTGAATTTTGGAACAAATTCGTCAAGGTGGCAACCTCTAGGAGCGTTGCCACTTTTGAAAAAAAATTCATTGACAAAGTTATTTCAAAATAAGATAATGTCAGTTGTATGACAGTTCAGAAAAGTGGCAGCATTGTGCGTGAGCTTGTAAAGTGTTGCCACCTAGTAAATAAACAATATTGGTTTGGCAACTCTAAACAAACTCAACTTTGGATTGTCTAACGCGTTTATCTTGTGACATAAAGAATACATTTAGACTCAATTCTGCGCCAAAGCAGAGAGTCGTTCAGTTTCGAAGCTTTGTTACAGCCAAAATTATATATCCGAAAAAAAGTATCAATATTTTATAGATAGCATCAATTATGCCTAGAGAAATGATAACTTTATGCAAATTGAAAAGTCTTTTGGCAACGAAATAAAAGCAGAGCGTAGATCAGTCAAAGCATTGTTATTGCAGCTATTGTCCATAAAGATGATCTCAGATCATAAAGTTCGGTTTTATGGGTGTCAAAGTTTTGGAATGTTTTGAATGGAGCGTCCCTCGCTGGGGCCTTGCCACAGTCATTGGCATTTGGATATTGCCGCTTTCTTTGCTGTGGACGTGGGAAAATTTGCCGCATTGTCGCATAGAACAAAAGACGTTGCAGTCGCTGTCAGCGTCGCAGCGTCGCAACGTCGCAGCCAGCGTCAGCAGCGGGCCAAACGCAGTCGGCCATATGATGAAGCGTTATGCAAGCCCAGCCACAGGGGCCGCCGCTTGCAATTGTGGGTCTGGAGCTTTGAGCTCGTAGCCCAAAGAGACCCCGAGACCGAGAGAGGTCGTTGGCATTGCGGCAGATTGTTTGGTACATTGACGGATTGACGTACTAACGGATTGGCAGATTGATGGAGTTGCGAGACCAGAGAGGGTGAGACTTCCATTATGTACACATGTACACAAGTATATCTATGTATTATGGGCCAGTTTATTTGCACGGCTCGGGTAATTGACTTTAGCCGGCGATGATCATCAAAATGGACCACGTTGATTGCGGCGATAATTGCGACATACATAAAGCCCAGTCGAGAGACACGCAGACGCAGAATTGAAAGAGAGAGAGAGAGAGAGAGGGAGAGGGAGAGAGGGAGAGGGAGAGTCAGCGCAAGTGAGAGTGATTGAGCGACTAGCACATACTCAGCAATTCCTAGGACAGAGACTGTGCTTCTTCTTCTAATAACTGAACAGTATGCTTTAAAATTCGATACTTATCGATAAGTTATCGATCATTTATGCCCAAAGCTAATAGACTCATAATAAATATGGCATCTATAGTCCACTCAGATGTGCTCTACTTGATAATCGATAGTTCACGATAAGTTATCGATCATTTATTGCCCAATGCTAACAAGCTCAACATACATCTGTGGCTCTTAAAAATCGATACTTATCGATAAGTTACCGAAATGCCTAATGCTTATAGACTTATGGAAAAAAATGCGTTAAAGATATAAAAGAAGACAGAGAGTTAAATAAAAGGCAAAGTACAGCTGAGGGTGGGTGTAGAAAAAGAGAGAGAGAGAGACAGGTAGAGTGGGAGCAAGAGTGAGAGAGATAGATAGAGGGCAGGGCCGGGCGGCAGATAGCCATAAACGTGCTGCCTTTTGTGTGATTCATTCAGAACAATGCAAAGGCAGACAAACACACGGAGAGACAGACAGACGACAATCAACGCCAACTGAGAAGCTAAGCAGCTCCAGAGGGGAGGGCAGGTCAGGGGGCTGGGCATATTATTGTTGTTGTGGTCGTTGATCGCTCGTTGGCCACAGTCAAATTAAATTAACAACAACAAATTTAACAACAACCAGTCAAGACGGCAAATGACACAAAAAGAAAAAAGAAAAAAAAAGTGAAAATTGTTGTTTATTGTAGTTCGTCCGGTCCGTAATTTCCGAGACGGATATTTGCGGTTCTTTTTCGGGTACAGCCCATTTATAGAGAGGCGAGGAGACCAGACTGTGAAATTCTTCAATTGTCTTGACTCCCAACAAGCCACATGAATTTCAATAGGCTTAAGCCGAAAAATAGCTTGCTTAGCTTTCGGTACGTCGTTTTAAAACGATTTTCTATATCAAATATGGTTCTATTAAAATATGGCTAGAAGCTCGGTGCTTTTATGTAGTCGAAGATCCCATTTGATAAGTAAACAAATTGGGTTTGAACCACGCTGGTTCAAACCAGCTAATGAAATTTTATTATCGAGCTTGAAGCGAAGCTTGAAATAGTAGACTGTAACCAAAGATACGCAAGCCGCTTCTCTCTTTTTATTGCTCACACTCTCTCTCACTTTTTCTCGCTCTCTTTCCCGCTCCCCCCTTTCTCTTCATCTCTTTCACTCACTCTGCTTCTATATATCTCTGTATATATTTCTCTGGCTCCCTCCCTCTCTCTGGCTCTCTTTTCTCTTGCGCTCTCTCTCTCTCTCTCCCTTTGCCCCTCTTTACTCTCACTCACTTTCTCCCTTTCTGTATCTCTTTCTTTCGCCCTGTCTTTCTCTTTCTCTGCATATATCTCTCTTGCTTTTCCTCTCTCTCTATCTCTCTACTTTTGCTCTTTCTTTCTCTCTCCCTCTCTTTATGTGTCCCATTTACTCTTGCACTCTCTCTCTCTCTCTCTGTTCCCTTTTTCTTGCTCTTTCTTTGCCTCTCTTTTTCTTTACTCTACCTCCCTTTGTCTATACTTGCTTCCTGTCACACTTAATACTCTTTAATATATTTAATATACTCTGCGGTATTTCAGCTTAAGTCTGAAACTTTCCTTTGCCAATATTTTGATGTGGTTAACACTCTCTGTGTGTCTGGGTCTGGCTAGTCCATTGTCTTTCCATCCACACGGAGCGTACAAAGCACCCAATTATCTATGCCCCTTTTGCCCGGTTTATTATCACAAAAGACGGAAAATTGTGGCTGCCACTGGAACTGGAAATGGGACCGGGACTGGGACTGGATTTGGAGCTGGAGCCACACTCAACACTTGGCAAACGCAATTGTTCACACGCTGCAGCGGGGGTAAGGGGTAAGGGCTGCGGAGGGTTGGGGGGAGAGACTTTGTACCCAAGATAGTTTAGTTGAGTTAAGTTTAGTTAGCTTCAGCCTTCACTTTGTTGGGGCTGTCGCAAGTAGCGCTGACTAGTTAGCAGAGCGAGTGTAGAGAGGGGTGCAGAGGGTAAGGGGGGGGAAAGCGGCGCTCATTTAGCGGAGAGCCAACAACTGCTGCCACGCCCCGCGCGAGCAGGCCGCCCACTTTGGCTCGTTATTCGTGTCAACATGTGTTGCATATTATGTAAATTATATTTTGCAGGGGCACAACTGGGGTGGGGTAAGTGAAGAGCGAGGGGGGGTGGGGCGGCATCAAGAGAGCGGGTTGGAGGGGCGCCCAAAAGACTTTGGGCCCAAGTAGCGCCCAACGGGGCCTCGAAGATGTTGAAATGGGCACATAAAGCAATTTAACTGTTTAATGCGGCACTCTCCCCCCTCGCCCCCGCTCCCCTGCCCGCCTTGAAAGGGGGCGGCGGGCTGTTTTTTAATGGCAGAATTGTGTGAACTTATTGTTGTTGTTGTTGCTGTTGTTGTTAGTTGCCCAGTTTTTGGTTGTTTACGCGATTATTTTCCATAGTTTTTTCTTGTTGGTTTTCTTTTTTTCCTTTTTTTTTCGCTAAATTTATCTGATTTCCCAGCATTGGGAAGAAGGCGCGGCAAAGGCAAAGGCAAAGGCAAGGCCCGGCCGGCCGTTCAAAATTGTGTTTTTATTTTTGGAAATGATTTCAAACGCATCTCAAGGTGTGATAAACATTCGTGTAAACAAATCAAATCAAAATACTGGAACTAACTGCGATGTCTCTCGCCCAACCGCCCAACCGGCCACCCCCTCCCTATATCAGGCCCCTCCCTATCTCCCCCCATCCAATATTTGTGGCAAGTTCCAGCGAGACGTTCGGATTTGTAATATAAACACAATTGAACAAAACTGTGAACATGTTTACAGTTGCAGCTGCTGCTCGAGGGACGCAATTCTGTTGCTCGATATGGCCAATATATCTTGTCAAATCGATCTGACAGATCGAAAAGAGACCGATTCGACAGGTTCACAAAGAAAGCGAGAAAATTGGGATATCTTCAGCGCGCCGAACATTTAATACACTTGTAGATCTTTGCTTTTTGCAGTTATGTGAGAATAGGGAAGCTTCCGAACATTTTGCCATATATGAGAAACTACTTTTCGACCGATTCTTCCTATGGGAGCTATATGATATAGTGCTCCGATGTTGTTAAGATTTTGCATAATTGAAGGGAACATAGTGAAACTTACAAATGCCGAGTTTGTCGAGTTTCCAGATATATTTTGATAAACAGAAGAGTTTTTCATACAAAAAAGCTACTTTTCGACAGATTGTTCCTATGGCAGCTTTATGATATAGTGGTCCGATCCGTCGTGGTCCGATATATGTACTGCCTTCAGCAGAAAGAAGAAGACAATAGCTTCAAAACTGAGCGCCTAGTTCGTATAGACACAGACAGACGAACAGAAAGACAGCGGGACATGGCTTTATCGACTCGTCTGTTGATGCTGAACTAGAATATATATACTTTATGTCAACTTCTAAGACTCATTTAAATAGCTTCATTTGAATATTACAAAGATTAAAATGTGTTTTCCTCAATCGGGAATTATTTATGTACATTTTCCAAATATAATATATAGTTTAAGAGTTTTGCGGTTTAATCAAATAAGTGTGAATTTAAGCTTCGAACCGGTTCGGTTCGTGAGCGGTTTGGCTGTCAATGTCCTGCCCTTGGAACCGGTTCGCAAAGCTTGAGTCTAGGTCGGAGTCGGTTCAGAAAACTTGTGTTTCGAGTACTGACTCCAAAGAGCTTGAGTTTCAAGTGGAGTCGGTTCATGAAACGTGTGTTTTCGTGGGGAGTCGTATCGTGAAATATGAATATTGAAAACCAATTCGAACCAGAAAAACCACAAAAATAAACAGTACTAACCGAGTTGATGGAACTAGCCCAAAAGAAGAAATTTGAAAAAGAATTTCCATAACGTATTCTGAAGCTAAACATTTCTTGGCTTTCCAATCTAGACATGTATTATCACACAATATTCGTGTTTTGATGCAAAACTTTGATTTCTGGACGGTTTTTAGTTAATTTTCCAAATGCATTTCAGTAACAGATCTTAAAGTATCTTCGCACTTTGCGCGCAATCCTTGGGCTAAGTCTGATTAAAAATAGACACGAAACAGTCGTAAATAATCGCACAAGTGTATATGTATATGCTATACAGATATATATATATATATATATATAAGCTATATACATATGTGTGTGTGTGTTTGTGTGTCTATTATATAATTGGCTAGCTCAAATTGGAAGTGGAAACAATTGCCATATGTAGATCGAGTGCTCGACGGGACCACAAGACGCTCGGTGATTGAAAAGATGATGATGATGATTTGGAATGATGATGATGATGATGATGATGACGATGACGACATCGCGCAGTTTTTGTGCAAAGTGCGAACAGGCAATTTACATGCACACAGATACAAATGGAAGCGAAGCTAACTCATGGATACAGATACAAGTCGAGTGACTGACAGATATTTATGACATATGAATTACTGAATGCGACGCTGTTAATTGTTGTCGTTGCCGCCACAGTTGTTGTTGTTGTTGTTTTGGTTATGCCTCAAATGGTTCAATTGAACAGCCAGCAAACAACTTCAAAGTAACGGATACAACTGCGAAATTCGCATTAAAACAACTCTGAGATACATTTGTATCTACAGAAGCGCAACGCTGGCAATGCACCTGCCCAGATGCCCAGGCGCTATCAGTTGCAGTTGGAGCTTCAAGCTGCTGTAGGTGGCTGCTGGTGTGGGGAGGGGAGGGGAGGGGATTGGTTGAGCGGGTGGAGGAGGGTGGGGAAGGGGTTTGACTAGACAGAAGCGAAGGTTGTGTCGCGCATTGCAAATGCATTTTAATTTCGACTTGAAACTATTTGCGCATAAACTAAACTGAAAGGCTTAACGAGAGAGGGAGAGAGAGATATGAAGAGAGAGAGAGACGAGTCAAAAAGAGAGGGAGATGGGGAGGGTTATAGAGATCGAGAGAGAAAGAGAAAGAGAGAGAGAGGGACACAGCGAGAGAAGAAGACAGACATATTCAGAGAGCGAGAGCGAGAGCGAGAGGGAGACAGATAGTGAGAGAGACGCACAACTATGACAATTGCGGCGCGACAAAAAACGCTGCCAAAACGCGGCTTTTTTCTTGCTTTACATTTTCTTCTTTTTGGTTGTCAATTTCACCCACAACCCGCGACAAATGGACAGAGACAAACAATAACAACAACAACAACGAGACAATGGCATTCATCATCATCAGACAATGGCAGCTCCCAGCACACAGCCCCCCTTCTGCCCAACCCCCCTTCCCGCTAACACCCCCTCGAACCTCTCCACACACCGCACGCAAACAGCTAACAAAGGGAGCGCCCATTGTTTCTATTGGCGTTTGCTTTTCATTTTAAAAGTCCAGAAAAACAACAAAAAAAAAATGTACGATTATAGATACTCTACAACACGCGAGTTGGCCAAAGCCGACTATTTGGTGTACCTTGAAATTGGCAAGAAATATCCATCTAAATATAAGAAAAAATATATTTTACTTAAATATATTTCGTCTGAAGCAGACGGCAGATGCTTCCTTCTGCTCCGACCCTATAGGGTATATATTCTTGATCAGTAGAAATCAATGAATACCCTATAAAAAGTAAGTAAACTAAGAGTGAGAGAGAGGCAGAGAGAGGGAGAGAGATCGAGAGAGAGAGCGAAAGGAACCCGCTAAAATAAAACAAAAAAAAAAAAAAAAAAAAAAAAAAAAAAAAAAAATACATAATTAAGAAAAATCAAAGATATTGATTTCAATATAATATGAACTCAAAGAATACCCTGTAAGATGGAGAAACTAATCAAATGTGGTATAGCACGCGATAATAGAGGGAGAGAGAGAGAGAGAGAGAGAGAGATATTAAAACGAAAGTGAATACCCTGTAATAAGTGCAAACAGCTAACAATAAAATGTTACCAGAGCGAGAGAGAGGGAGCTGATCAGATATTGCTTTCAACATATTTGTAGATGAAGTACAGCGAGAGAGAGAGAGAGAGAGAGAGAGAGAGAGCGAGAGAGAGAGAGAGAGAGGCGGGGGGTTAAGCGAAAAAGCGGAAGAGCTTTAAGTTAGAGTATTATGAAATGTCGTCTAGTTAAAACATTTAATTTTACTGTAATTTTGCTGTGGTCGCAATTGTTGTTATTATTGTTATCGAGGCAATCTCGCAGCTCTCATGCTGGTTAGCGTTGGGTAGGGGAAGGAGAGGTTGGAGGAGGGGGGGTTCGACTGTCTGCGGCCCGCATGGGGCAGGCGGTGAGGTGGGGCAAGGTGTTGCACTAGTGCATTTGATTAATGCATTTAAAATACACACGTATTTTCAATTATTTCTACAACTAACAACAACAACAAAAATAGAGAAAAGAAAGTTTTCACTAGGCTGCAAAACAACAACAACAACAACAACAACAACAACAAGTGTGCATAAAATGCGTATTTATGCAGGCCTTTTTGTATTTTTCTTTTATATTTAGATTTTCAGCAACATTTGTTGTAATTGTTGTTGTTGTTGTTGTTGTTATAAATAAAATGTGGGTCATGTGCATCAAATTAATTAATTGGTGTCAATTGGCGGCATTTGCAGCGCGCGTTTTTTAAGCTTTTCGCGCTCTCTCTCTCTACCTGCCTCCCTCCCTCTCTCTTACACTCTCTCTTGCCAGCTCTTTTCTTTCGCTTTCTTTTAAGCGGTTTGTTTTTTTCGGCTGCTAACTTGGCCAAATGCGGCTGACATAGTTTGCCATTACGGCTGCTATTCTGATTTCCATATGCCCCCTCCCCTCCCCTCCCCGCTAGACACTTCCCCACCCCTCGCTATACACACAACATGTCACATAAGCTAATCCGGATGCGCTTATAGCCGTTAAAGCTTAAAGACAACAACAACGCGACTTTGGCTTTCCGGCCCCTGCCACGCCTTTAATTCCCATGCCCCCTTTTGCCGCCTCAGCGATTGGTGTCAAGCGCTCATTTCCCTAATTTAGTTTACAATTTTCTTTTGCACTTATTATTATTATTATTTGGTATTCGTTTTGTCTTTCATTTTGTGCCGTTGCCTTTTACACTTGACGTTTTGAAAAGCGCCCGAAACGCGCCCGAAACGCGCTCGAAACGCGCCGCGTGCGTTTGTGGGCGTTTTTTTTCATTTTTTTTTTTTTGATACGTTTTCGAATTTTTCTTTGTAGAAAAATATTTTGTTCCGTTTGCTTTTGCTAAATTTATAGCACAGTTGAGGTTGCAGATGATGATCTATGTGTGCGTGTGTGTGTGTGTGTGTGTGTGTGTGTGTGTGTGTGTGTGTGTGTGTGTGTGTGTGTGTGTGTGTGTGTTGTAGTTGTAGTTGTTGCCCAGTTTGTACGGGCAATTTTTGCGCTCAGTTTTTGGGCCGTGCGTCGTACGTTTATTTGTGTTTTTCTTCTTCTTCTTCGTCTTGTTGTTGTTGTTGTTGTTGTTTTATGTGTTTGTTTGTTGTTTGCATTCTAATTTTAGAACATTTTCATTTCGAATTCGCGACGCGTAGTTTTACAACACACACATTATTTTTGTTGTTTTTGTCCAACAATTTTTTTCGCCCAGCAATTTTTCATTCACGCGCGTCAACAACAAATTTCAACAACAACAACAAAAGGTTGTAAGAATTTGTGTTTTATGGAAATTCATTTCAGCTTGTCAAAAACAAAAACAGAAACTAATGTGCGTTTTTTTTTTCTTTGCTGGATGCCACCGAAACACAAACAAAAAAAAAGTTAATAAGTATAAAAAAAAAACAACAACAGCAGCCGCCGCTCAGCTGTGAATCGAGCGCAACGGTTAAAATTCAAATACAAAAACAAAAAAGACAAAAAAACAAACTGTCTAAACACAACGCACCGAAGCGAGAGCTGACGACGAACCCAACCGCCTGCGCCGGAAGCTTAAAGTGGACTGAAACGAATCGAACCGAACCGAAACGCAGCAGCAGCAGCAGCGACAGCGGCAGTGGCAGCGGCAGCGCCAAAGCTGGCCATAGACAGGCACAGTGGGACGCAGCTGAAGAAAAAGCGTGCTAGCAGCATTCAAGTCGGAGTTGATGGAATGAAGAGCTGCACGCTGGAGAAGTTCCTCAATTCTTCAATTGCTTTTGGTATAGGCACAAAAACATGTTTGGAAATTGCTAAGTTATTCTAAATTATTGCTCAATCATATTTCGCTTAGTTTTAAATATATACATCATATATGATAGTTAAATTTGTTAAAACCTGATCTATCATTAATTGTATACAAGAAAAGAATTTGATGTACAAAAAACATCTAAGCCCATGCCTTCTAGAGACAAGCTGTCATAATATTTAAACAGCTGTAGCAACACATTTGCTCCACTGTGCATTGTCTTGCAATGAAATGAAACGCAACGGAAATGAGACACTCTCTGAACGTCTCTCTCTCTCCCTCGCTCGCTCAGTGTTCTCGGTTCATCGATGGAACAGTTTGGCAGCCGAAACGAAGTTGCAAGCCGCGCAAAGCACGAAGCGTTGCAAGTGTTCGCCGTTGTTGTTGTTTTTGTTGTTGTTTTTGTTGCTGCTGCTGTTGCAGCGCTTTGTTTACATTTGCAGCCAGCAGTAGAAGAGGAAGCAGCAGCAGCAGTGGAAGAAGAAGAGCCAGCAGCAGCAGCAGCAAGTTGAGCTAATCGCAGATTTTTAATTGCATTTTAGTTTTGGTGTCGAGCAGCGACGCCTGCGCAGTCTCCGCTTCAGCGGCTATTTAGCTTTGAATTGGCCAAGCAGCAGCCTTGATACGCAGCCATTAACAACATTAACAACAACATAAACATACAAAAAAGCAGCAGCAACAACAACAACAACAACAACACGCACAACCCCAACGAGCGGCCAATAATTGAGTAAATAGATGAGTGTGTGAATGAATGGGTGCACACCCAAGGCTTAACAAGGAAAACATTGTAAGCGGCAATGGCAACACTGGACAGCCAAAAAATAAAAAACAACGATAACAAAAACGATAACGATAACGATAAACAATTATTGAGGTTAAAACAAGCAGGTCCAAAAAACTAGCTTCGAATCGGAAATTATGTTGAGAAATAAAATGTTAGTTTTATGGGTTTTAGCTAAAGATACCTTTACCCAAAAACGTTCAAAAAAGTTCTTTGCACATTTTTGCACTTTTTTAAACCATATTTGCAGCATGCCGAAGTTTGAATACTCTCGTAGACCTATTTCCGACCTGTTTTAAATAAAATAAAAGTTTAATCGCTCGGAAATACGACTACTTTTTTTTTTATGTATATCTTCTATCGAATACTTAAAAACTCCTTTAGACCTAAATCAACCGATATTAATGTAATTTGTAAATGTCAGTTTAACCAGGTATTTTCAAATAAAAGCAATTTTCGCGCAAGAATTTAGTTTTAGACCCATCTTTCAAATGGCAGCTATATAATATAGGTTGTCGATTCGGTTGACTGTGCGTCATATGTGCTGGGAGCATTACAGTTGGGTAGATATGTGGTTAAATAGTTGACCATGTCAGATGTTAATACTGATCAAGAGTATATAGATAAAATACCCAAATTGTGCATAAGAGTATAAAACACGCTGATTTAAGATAAACCTAAATTGTTGTACAAAATATTCATTCAATAAGCAATTGTGTTTTTCCAGCAGTGAGTTGCAGCGAGGGTATCTCCTAGTCGAGCACACGTCTAACATTTGTTTCCATTGCAAATACAGATATGCAAATATGTTTACCGAATGTTTCACATACCAAACATTCCGTTTGGCAACATATACAAAAACGTTTCAGGCACATTATAAATCCGACGCGAATATCAATTTATTTTAAGCATTTACTAGCGGGCTTATAGAACAAATAGTATTTATCTATATATATTTATTTATATACATCTATTTACTATATAAGCACACGAGTGAATTCTCAAAATAATAAAATAAATAAACACATATTTATTTAGAAGATAATTCTTATTGCTTTTCATATGATGTTTGTTAGCAACAACTTTGTCGCCTGTACGCTGGACAGCGCTCTAAGGCAACAATGCTGCTCAATCGCGCGTGTATTGTCATTAACATGATCGCCATTGTTGTCGGGTGGACGCTCTTCCGTTAGTCTGCTCAGCTCTCTGAGCTAACCCCCAGCCAACAGTGCGCCCACACCCGCCGCAGCCCTACTGCTCCTTCGCCTTCCAGTCTGCCTGTTGCTATTGTGCCCAATGCGCTGGCATGCGTGACGACGCGGCAAACAAATTTCCTGAGTGCGCACGCACACACACACACACACGCACACAGCAGGCAGCAGAAAATGAGAGAGAGGGAGAGCGGCGCTGGCAGCGGCTTTCGGTATGATCGGCAGCAGCAGAGCCCCAACAACAACAATTGCAATTAACGAATGCGTCTCAGTCGTCGCGAGGCGAGGCGTCGCTCAATGCAATTAAAGCGCCGCTTGATCGCAGCAGAGAAGCAGCTAAATGGAAGAGGTCAAGCGAAATGGTCACACTTAACACTCTATATATACCCCCCACCCACAACACGCACTTACCTAGATCATTGTAGAGCGTTGTGTTCAGCACAATATCGTTGAGTCCGTTCATTCCGTTGCCGAGGCAGGTGTCGGAGTCGTTCTCGTTCTCCTCGGCCAGCGTGGGCGGCCCGTCCCACAGGGCTTTGGCGGGGCGACGTGCGCGATCCAGGCGCACGCGCGGTATATCCTCATAGCACACATCGCCAAGCTGCAGAGAGGCATCAGAGAAAGAGAGTTAGATAAATATAGAGAGAGGGAGAGAATGGGCTTAGATAACAAATTAAAAAAAAAAAAGAAAGAGTAAATAGCAGCTTCTCGCTTGCATTTGCAAATTTGTTGATTGTTCGAGCATTACCCACCTCCAGCTCCTTTTTGGGCGTAGCCGGAAATATCTACAAGTTAGTAGCAGTTTTTAGTATGATCCATATAGTAGGTGCAAGAGTGTGGAGGAAATAGAGATATAAGACAAATGCACAGAATACATATATAGAAAATAAGCGTTAGAGCAGATATGTGATAGATATCGGATAATGAAATACGATATGGGCAAAAGCAATAGAGATATGCTACTCGCCGTTAGTTATTTTTTACATGCTACCCGTGACTCCTTTATTTAAAGTTGCTACTCGCTAATCACTTCTCATAGTAAGTTAAGCACGTCTCATTACCAGCTACTTGTTATTCGTCACTCGTTGCATGCTACTCGTCATTCGTTACTACTGTACTGTTACTCGTAAGTCCCCAATTGCAATTAGTTACTTGCTGTACTGTTTACCTCGTTACTTGCGTCTTGTTGATTGTCACTCGTTGCATGCTAATCACTACTCGCCACTCGTTACTTTCCACTTGCTACTCGTTAGTTCTCAATTCAAATTAATCCTTGTTGCTCACTAATTGTCGATAGTTCTCACAACTGGTTTAACGCATCTTGTTGCTTGCTTCTCGTTGATCTTCATTCGTTACTCTTCACTTGCTACTCGTTAGTACCCAATTGCAATTATGAACTTGGTCTACCGTTTACACGCTACTCATTACTTGCTTCTTGTTGAGCATCACTCGTTTTGTTACTCATTTTTTCATCATTCGATACTTTTTCCTACTCACTCCATAGTTAGTCTTTAGTCCCCAAACCCAATTCTTTACTTATCATTCGTTACTTTTCACTTGCTACTCATTAGTCCGAAATTGGCTAATGTTACTTTTCACAAGTAAATCTTAAAGTGTAAGTTGGTACCACTTCTTAGCCACTTATTCCTAACCAATGGTTTATTGCTACTCTTTACCTGAAAACTACTCGGTAACCACTCTCGACTAGGTTTCGCATTTATTGCTACTTGTCACTGAAAACTCGTGGCTCGAGACTCGCTACTCGTTTGGCAGCACGGTCTACTCGTTGCTAGCATTTTGTTACTCGCCACTCGTTACTTACCGAAATCTCTTCGCTGCAGTAGGCAGTAAATGTTTGATCATCCTGCTGCAGCACACAATACAGCGGACCCCATGGTAGTGTTTTGATCAGGCGTGTCAGTTCACCCTCCGTTTCTGTGATCGACAAAAGAAGAGATTTTGATTAAAAGAGATAAACGAGAGAGAATAAATATTATTTTATTAGATGAGACGGACATGCTAAATTTAGTTAGTTTTCGACTAAAAGGGTACATTTTAACAATTACCAAAACTTAGTCAGCATATTAAAAACTGCTTGTGCTGACCAACTTATTGATTGATTCATTTTTTGATTGATTGACTGATGGGTAACGCACAGCCCAAGCCGTAGAGCTAGAAGGCTGAAACGTTTGCTGTAGTTACCGTATGTGACAAAAGTGCACGATAAAATGGAATTTTTCGGCAATTCCACCTGAAAGCGTGAAATAAGTGTGAAAAACGGTTGTAGGAAACTTTCTTGTTCACCATTCGATTGGCTTTAAACTAATTTTCAGATATTTTTGTGCAAATTCACTTAAGACGAATTTTACAATTTTTGGATAATTCACCTCTTTTGGGGAAAATGAGAAAATAGCGGTGAGTCGAATATGACCCATTTCAAATTCTTTATTCAGTTATTCCTCTTCATTTTGAATGTTACTGATGCGCTGGCGGCATCTGTCGACGCGCAGCAGCATCAGCAAATGCTTTGGCTTACCAAGTTCTTTTCCTAGCTCATCCGATGTTCTCTTAAAATATGGGTTTAACACAGTTTGCATGCTCCATATAAACGTATGGCCCGGGCTTTGGCTTAACAATTCAAACTCCGAGCTCTTATTCAAACTTAAGTGTAGGCTTTTGATTGGTAGTCTAGCGCCATCTAACGGCTGACGGCGACAGCGCACTGACACTTGCTAGGTGCGAATTTTGTTGCCTGCTTTCAGGCGGCGCTCAATATTACAATACTCAATGCGCGCGCAGCATTTGAAAAGGCGAACAGAAAAAAGCACCAAAAAATACCAAAAGTAAGCAGAACCAAGTGCCCGTGTGCCCTCTCTCCCCCCGCATGCATACAATCAACACACTGTTTGTTACGCTGCCGCTGCACGCATGCGTGTTGCTAATAAGACAGCGGGACTACAAACAAGAAGAATAAAATTATGAATGCAACTGCAACTGCAACTGCGTCAAATGCCGTTTGGCTGTTGCTGTGTGGAAAATTGTGGAAAATTGTATGCATTGCAAGAAGAAGCAGGAGAAGAAGAAAGGCAAACAATGCGCAACCAACTTGAACTAAGTAACTGCTTATCCCGCTCTCCCTACCCGGCCAGACCCCGCTCCAGCATTTGCCTAGCCCGCATCTGATTCAATAATTCAATCCCATCGTCTGCCTCTTTTCACCAGCCCGCCACCTCCCCCACGATCCATGTTGCGTGGCCCCGCGAAATTCACAAAGTTCGTTTCACTTCGTTTCTTCTACGTTCTTGACGGCGCGCGTCGGCGTCGACGTCGGCGTCTGCGTCGACGTCAGCGTCAACGTATGCGATAACAATGTGAAGCGCTGCAGCAGCAGCAGCAGCAACAACAACAAGATAAATAATAAAAAAAATGAAAAAAGAAAACTGTTTTAATTTGTTGAAGTGAGAGAGAGAGAAACAGCGAAAGAGAGTGTGAGGGAGGCGCAGGCGGAGGCTGTGAAGACGCGACGACCTAACGCGACCCAAAAAAAAAAGGGAAGGAGAAGACAACACAAAAAGTCAAAACAGCAAATGAATGAGAAACGTTTGTTTAAGGATTGCCGAAGAGTAAATACCCTGCAGGATATTTGACAGCATATTCAATCAATGCACAAGTTGTAATTCTTGATTTAATTTGTTGCCTTTTTCACGATAATTTGAAATACCCAAAAAAATCATGATATATCTAAAGGATAAGATAACGGGATATATCTGTGTTGTGTTTGGATTTTGATTTCTGTTTTTGTTTTAAACCTATTTTAAATACAGATTTTTAATGAGTCCCAAGATAATCCCATAAAAATCTCTTAACTGAATGTATATTTGCTTAAGTGCAGCTATAAACGATTATTTATACATAATACAGTTATTTTCGACCGACCGTTAAAACAAAAACTTAAAAAAGGAAGAAAATTTATTTTCCTACAGATACTTTCTATATAATAATCTGATCCGAGGTAGAACAGGTTTTGCTTCTATGCGTAACAAGCTTGATGACAAAATTGAAATGCCCTTCGCAAGGGTATCTCAAGCAAAACTTAACCCAAACTTAAGGCAAGTACTTAATATAAAGACAAGCGATTGGTCGAGGGGGCAGTGTAAAGGTGGTGGGGTAAGAGGAGGAAGGGAAGGGAAGGGGGGGGGGGGGTGATGTTTCTCTATAATTTTCACAGACTAAAAACGAGCCACATTTTTAGCTGCGGCGCCCGTCTGGCCATTTAACATAAATATTGTGTGTAATTGTGAAGACCACAGCCGCGGCTCAAGTTGACGTTGACGTCGACGTCGACTGTGGCTGCGACTGCGACGGCAGCGTTGCTCAGCAACTTTGCGTTAATTTTGAAACGTTCGTTGCTCGTTGTTTTTGTGTTTTTTTTTTGCTTTTCTTTTTTTTTTTTGCATAAGAATTTCTCGCTTACGAGTTCAATGCACTTTGTTCAAAGCCAGCTGAGAGCTTTGCACTGGGCTCTGTCAAGGGCGGCGCGGCGCAGCGTTGAGCGTTGAGGCGTGGCATTGGGGCGGACCACCTGTGCCAGACAACAGCTGTTTGTTACGTCAACGCCGCCTGCTCGCGTATCGATCAATTATCGATTGACCCTCACCGGCAAACTGGCGTTTTGCAACACTGTCCGGTTAATCGCATGCGCTGATAATTGCACTTCGTGAGAATTTCAATAATTTATGAAATATCATGCACCGTAATAAAGCTAAACAATGCTTCTCAGGTGTTTCCAGAAAGCGTGGGGGAGGGGGGCATAGATTGCGAGCTTAGTTGACTGGGATATATGCCCTGTAAAACGCAGCACGAATACAACAAGCTATGCTTGCAACTAAATCTTCTAAGTAATATATATGTATCTAAGTTTCTGATATCGTATTTGTTTAGGAAAAGCACGTCGACGTAAATCAAAGATCAGCGATCAGTGCGTGATTTTCATTTGTAAATGTTATGATTTTTATGATTCATAAACTTTGTTAGTATCAAATTTATTTATTTATTGTTGCAGCATATTTTGTAAATAACATTTTTGAGAACAGCTGTTTCGAAGATTCTTTGGACTTTGTCATCGGAAAATACAGAGTATGCATATCAAAAATCTCTCTTGAATTATTAGCTTAATTTTGACATTATCATTAATTATTGTTTATTATTATTATTAATGATATTATTATTATCACTATCAATATCATTATCATCAGCATTAACATTAGCATTAGCACTAGCATTAGCATTAGCATAAGCATTAGCATTAGCATTAGCACCAGCATTAGCATAAGCATAAACATTAGCACTAGCATTAGCATATGCATTAGCATTAGCATTAGCATTAGCATTAGCATTAGCATTAGCACTAGCATTAGCATATGCATTAGCATTCGCATTAGCCTTCGCATTCGCATTAGCACTAGCATTAGCATTAGCATTAGCACTAGCATTAGCATTAGAATTAGCACTAGCATTGGCATTAGCATTAGCATTAGCATTAGCATTAGCACTAGCATTAGCATTAGCATAAGCATTAGCGCTAGCATTCGCACTAGCATTAGCATTAGCATCAGCACTATCATTGTTATTATCATTATTATTGTTATTTTAATTATTATTATTAAATGAAGTATTAGTATCTATTTAAAATTCGAACTAATTTTTTTTTAGCGTCCATGCCTGGGTATTGAACCCGAATTCTCGCAGTGCACTTGCCTGAACATTTATTTCTAGCATTACTTTACAATTGATGCACTGTATTTGTATTTTTATTGTTGCATATTATTTATAGAACTTGGTTCCCTGCTTTATTTGCATATGCTTGCTTCTATAATTAACAACAAATTTTTCCAACAAATTCTTTTTAAATCTCACATAAGTTCAAGCTGCAAACTGCAAAATTTTTTATCAGATATGTTTAATCATGACTAACTAAGCGATTGCAAGGCCAAAAGAAGAACTAAAGCTTTGATTGCATTTAACCAGCAATATATTTAAACAATATATATATATATATATTAAACGGGAAGTGAAACTTGCATTGTGACAGATTAAGTCTGTGGTTTAGTTGTGATTTAGTTGTTTAATTTTAACTAGGCCAGTTTAACTTATCTGAAGCATTCTTAATTACAAATAATAAACCTTATCTAATGATATGTATAAATAAATAAATTATTATATATATATATTTTTCCATTTTCGAATTGCGAATTGTTTTCAACTATTTCCTAGCTGAGTTTACTTAAAGCATATTAAATAACTGTTAGACGAGCCAATTTTATATTTATTTGCTATGGAAGTCTGTTTGAATACCCATTGAAAGTCGGCTAAAAGGGGTATACTAGTTTTGTGTACACCCATTTTGTGAATACCCATTGAAAGTCGGCTAAAAGGGGTATACTAGTTTTGTGTACACCCATTTTGTGAATACCCATTGAAAGTCGGTTAAAAGGGGTATACTAGTTTTGTGTATACACATTTTGTTAATACCCATTGAAAGTCGGTTAAAAGGGGTATACCAGTTTTGTGTATACCCATTTTGTGAATACCCATTGAAAGTCGGCTAAAAGGGGTATACTAGTTTTGTGTACACCCATTTTGTGAATACCCATTGAAAGTCGGCTAAAAGGGGTATACTAGTTTTGTGTACACCCATTTTGTGAATACCCATTGAAAGTCGGTTAAAAGGGGTATACTAGTTTTGTGTATACCCATTTTGTGAATACCCTTTGAAAGTCGGTTAAAAGGGGTATACTAGTTTTGTGTACCCATTGAAAGTCGGTTAAAAGGGGTATACTAGTTTTGTGTACCCATTGAAAGTCGGTTAAAAGGGGTATACTAGTTTTGTGTACCCATTGAAAGTCGGTTAAAAGGTGTATACTAGTTTTGTGTATACCCATTTTGTGAATACCCATTGAAAGTCGGTTAAAAGGGGTATACTCGTTATGTGCACACGCCCAGAAAGTATATATTCTTGATTCCTGATCAAAATCAAGCAGAAATTCGTCTTAGTCATGTAATTCTGTATTCAGATATCAATTCCCAATCTCTAAGGAAAAAAGGCAACAAGAGAAGGGAAATGTGTTTCATAAATAAATCAATTTCAACACTCATGATATCGATAAAAAGTCGCTAAGGATATAGTAAGTAAAAAAAGGAAAACAAACTAGATAAGAAAAATACATTTAATAAATGCCCAAAGGAATTAAAAACAAATGTAGAAAAAAGAAAATATAAGAAAGAAACCAAAAAAAAAGAAGAAAAACGAAAACTTCGCCAATTAAAAGTAATTTAAAATAATTTATGCGATGCGTCATTAATGCCTCAGTGTGTGTGCGTGTGTGTGTGTGTGTGTGTGTGTGTGTGTGTGTGTGTGCGTGTGTGTGCGTGGGAGGGTGTGGCAGCACGTACATGTGTTGCGGTTGAATGGGGATTTGGGACTAGGGTGTGGGAAGTGGGGAGTGGGGAGGGGAAGGGGGGAGGGGACGGGGACGACAGACGGTTCAGTTCTAGTGACGATCGACGCGCCGAGTTTGTTCTCCTCCCCTCCCCTCCCCACAAACCAAAATTGAAACCAAGAACAAGAACATAAACATAAGTCAAAAAGGGCTATGCTTGGCAGGCCGACTATTGAATACCCTTGCAAAAGTGTTGAGCCAATAATTGGTCAATTTTTACAAGAATTGTTTAAGCGAGAAAGTTAGAATATCTTTCGGCATGCCGAAGTTTGGATACCCTTGTGGACATTTGCCTGTTGAGGCTCCCAAATGCCGAGCTTAATGAAAATATCTACGCAATCGATAAATATCGATTTACAGATAAAGTTTTTTGATAATATTGTGCAGCTAATAAGAGCTAGAGACAACATATTTGGTAAGTAGCCTGAATTGAGTCTATTTCATGCCTTTTCTGTTTCCTAACCCGAATAGCCTTAGACTTTGGTACTCAGTGTGGGTTGGGGCTGAATGAAGAAGAAGAAGTGGGCAGGTATATCAAGCCATTCTATAATCAATTTGATAATGAGGTTGTCTTATGTGTTGCAAGCTTCGTGACAAAGTTAAAATGCCCATTGGCAAGGGCATGAACATGGGAATAGAGTTAATTTAAAAATGGCGCATATTAAACACCCAGCAGCAACATATGACATTCCAAATTTAGGTGAAAAGTTCTGTGTGTGTGCGTGTTTTTTTTGTATAACCCATCTGATTGACCGCTTGCAGCAAATATGTATATAAATATATATGTCGAGTGTCAGCCGATCAAGTTATACGCTGATGGAGAATTATGTATAAATATATATATAGATATATATGCTGATCTATATATAATGCCTGGGTGAGTAGCACACGTGCATAAATTGTGATGCCCGCCGCTGGAAATGTGTTTTAGTTTTTGTCGTGGCAGGCGCCAACATGAGAAGCAACAACAACTTCAACAACAACAACAACGACGACAACAACAACAACAACAACAACAACACGCAGGGCGACAACAATGGAAGCTGAGACGCGGCATCGTCTACTTCCGCATAGACAGGCAGCTGCTCCAGACAATGCCCCAAACAGAGGCCACCAACCCCCTCCCCCCTCTCCCTTTGGACTATGTGTGTGGGTGCAACTGATGCAGACTGACAGACGAACAACACCCGCAGCAGGGGTTGGGGCAGCGGGGGTTGGGGGGCGAAAGTTTATAGATGCTTTTTGGGTTGGATTTGGGCCATATGCGTAGCCCCCGCCAGAAGTGGAAACATGTGTATGTCTAGGCAGCTTCCTACAGCTGCCACCCCCCCCCCCCCGCGCTCCCCTCCAGCAGTGCGCATTAGATTGCGTAAATGCAACAACTTTTAATTAGGTTTATGGGAAATATGCGAAACGTAATGTTAAAGAAAAAATCAGCGCAAATATTGAAAGAGAAAAAAGCAACAGAAAGAAAAAGACAAACAAAAGCGGCGCCAAGCCTACCTTCGGCTGCCGCGCCCCCTTCGGCTGCCACGCCCCTCTGGGCAAACAATGCAGAATTATAGCATAACTTGAATTTCGCATCATGTAATCAGCTCAAAGCCCGAAACTGAACCGCGTCGCGTCGCGTCGCGTTTTATTTGTCAATTCATTTATAGATTGTTTTTTTGGTTTGCTTCTCCGGTTTATATAATACCCTGTAGCCTGAAGACGCTTGCAAATGGGTCATGCCAGACTTGGCTGTAACACATATTACTCTTTGTTTGACTAGAGAAAGAGTTGAGAGAAGGAGAGAGAGAGAGAGAGAGGGAGGGGAGTTTTTTTAACATTATCGATAAGTTTTGTTAAAACAGATAAATATCGAATTCTGAAATATACACATATTTCCGCATATCACGCCCAGGGAGAGCTCATCATTCTTCGTTTATTGCTCCCATTTTTGTAATTTCGATAAACATCGATCGTATAGTATAGATTATAAACCAAGCTTTTTAAGCTGGAGCCTTGCGCTCAGGTATGTGCACATATTTAGCTGCCATGTTTAAGCTTTGAAATTTTCAGAAAGATCGCACCATAAGAACCGAAGTTAAGCAAGATGGCTTTTCACATAAAATGTATGAGGCGAAAGAAAGAAGAAGCATCGATGCGGCGTTGTGTGTGTGTGTGTGTGTGTGTGTGTGTGTTTGTTAATGTGTATGCATGCAGAGTTGGATTTTAGCATGTTTTTAAAGGCAACTGTGTTCTGGCTACAGGGTATCATCTGGTCGGGCACATGCGCTCTATTTGCTTGTTTTTTTGTTTGTTTGTATCTTAACGATTGCGAAATTCAGACTAAAGAAACGCAGATACACACACACACAAACACGCAAAAACGAACGTGGTTAAAGTGATTTTTTTCAACAGCTTCTTCTTCTTCTTTACAGGGCGTATACGCAACGCAATTTTGTAATATTTCTTAGAAGACACGCGAATTTTCTTCTTCTTCTTTACTTTTTTGCTCGTTGATATTTGCATCGCCATCTGTGGGAGATACTTAAAACTTTGGTTGGCAATAATAAAGTAGATTATTAGCTCACGCTTTTTGTCGATTTGGTAATTCCACGGAATTAATTAAACAGGGAGGGGTGGAGAGAGGGGCAAGAAGGGGCTGAGCTGTATAAGGCAAGAGAGAGCAAATACCGAAGACTAAACACCCTGATAGATATCATACATATATATATCAGATATATATACAGAGCAGATATACAATTTCGATGAGTCAGACAAGGGTGTTATTTGATCCCCCAAAGGGATCCATGTCCATGTTTATAAGACGACATGCGATGTTGATCATATTTTTCTAGAATGTAAGCAATATGGAGAGCTGAAATGTTGGGTTCGATCAAGATGTCTAAATTGTGCTAAGTTAAAACAGAACTGTTCCAAATGTGCTATATTTACAGCCTGCAGCAAATATGTATATGGATCGAGGACAAGTTAGCTGAAGATAGCTTTAAAACTGGAACAGTTTGGATGCGACTTTAGTATTCTAAATATACTGAAAATATACATGCACATATATCTTATTAAAAAGGTCTTAAATATTTCCATCATTAGATAATTAGAAGAGATAGCTGCTGAATTGTTTCAAAGTAAGCTCAATGATAAAGTGGTTCAATCTGATTAACTACAACTTTCACTGATGTCCGAAAATATTGATAACACTGTCTTAACTTACTATGCACTTGTAGAGGGTTGTCTTAAACTGTGTAAAGCATAGAAGAAGCCATTCTTATCTCCGATCCCATAAAGATGTGTATAAGATATCATTACATTCACGTATTTTCCCAAAGATCTTGTCTCTTTATTGAGAAGAACTTTGCTTACATATTACTTCTCATGATAATAAATAGGTTTTCAGCTATACGAATTATCAGCTCAGTTCTCACTTATTTCTTCGACTGCCTCAAACTCTACCCTAACCAACTCCGACACATTTATGTTGGCTAGCAGCTGCTGCTTTTTGTGACAACAACCTGTTGCATGGAAATATGTTGCCTCGAATGCAATAAAAACCATATCAAAGTTGATTTATTTGCTTTCGACACATATCTTTGTATATATGTATGTATAAAGATAGGGTCTCGACTACTTTATCAAAGTAACTGGCTTTATAAATCTTTTGCGGACTGTTATTCAAAGTATTTCCAGTTCTTGCAGCTCTTCTTCTTCCTCTTCTTCTTCACAGCTGAATGTTTTGTTTTGACGGGTTTTCGTTTCATTTCTTCAATGACTTTTGTGTGACTTTCAGTTTCCAATCGATCTGCAGATGTGGTAATATGTGTGTGCACTTACTCGTATTACTCGGACCACTTGGATCATTTCCCGAGCTCTCCCCTCGCCGCCCCTCTCTCCTTCGGCGAGCTGTATCTCAGTCATATCTCGTTTGGGCATATGGCGGCTATAATTTCATGCGTTCAACAGGTTTTGCGAATTTCCTTTTTCTTCATTTCTAAATGTTGTTGTTTCTCGTCTAATACTCTGTCTCCATGGAGCTAAACAAATGTATATTGGTTTTGTGCACGTATCAAAAATCTTATTCCGGCTCTTTTTGGAATGCGATGAGAAAACAAGTTGAAGTAGTGGAAGGTGTCCGACTAGGAGATACACTCTTTGAAACATTCTAGCTTCCTTTCTTTCCCATGATGATATGCTTGAGAAATGCATTCCTTGTTAACTCGGGTGTTTATAGTTCGATCTATATACAACTTTCTGGATTTAGTCATAGCATACAAATGTATTTGCATGCCAAAGCCAAAGGTTCGAACTTTCAAAGTGAGTTTCTTTCCATTTTGGGGAGATTGGGGGGAGGTATCGCGAGATCAACACGCTTTGACAGTCAGATACGTCTGAATGGACTCAGTTCATGATCCTAATCATCTATGTACATATATAGAAGAACAAACCATCCACAAGCTAAGACAGACGGATACGTCTAGATAGACTCAGTTTATCATCCAGATCAGGAATCTATATACTTCAGCGATTCAGAGAAGGTTTCTTCTGCATGTCAAATGCATTTGCACAAAGCTTGTATACCCTTTTTTCCATTCTCAAGTTTTTCTTCAACACAGCAAACAGAGTATCCCGCCGTCGAGTGCAACGGATTGTCGGAAAAACCTGCGATTCAGACGCGGCGGCAACGTGTTAATCCCCCTCGACGTTCGATTTGCCAAAAAGCAACAACAACAAACACACAGCTGGTGGGGAACGCGGAAGAAGAGGAGGTCAGCGGGTTGGGGGACTTTTTTAAAGCCTGCTTGGGCCTGGCCCGACAGCGCTTCGACGTCCCAAACGATTGAGGAAAAAGTGAATTTTTTCATAGAAAGTTGCTGGGCAACATTTGCGACGGGCCGGGCTGGACAAGGGGGGTGGGGAGAGAGTAGAGGGAAGGGGGAAGGGGGGCAGCTGTTGCCGATACTTGAAAATAGAAAATACAACAACAACAACAAGTGTGTCGAGTGCCGAATTCTGTTGCAGCCTGTTTCACTTTCTAGTGTCCCATTCGCTCACACACACACACACACACACACACACACACAGAGAGACAGACACACGGCTCCCATGGAGCCACCCCCTTTCTGCCGCCCGCCGCTTGCAGCGCTGCATGCAGTCGCTTAAGCTAAGCTCAAAGAGCGCATTGAACTTTCTACCGACAGGTGGCGCTGCGAGCGCCGTTTAACCCACAAATCAAATCGAAGCACAAATCAAATGCGAAAAACGGTAACAAATCGCGGCTGCACTTTGGCTAAAAATAAAAAAAATGAATAAATAAGAAACAAAAACAAAACAAAAAAATAACTGTGCCACGGCGACGCTTTGTTAATGACGCCATCGCCAATCGTCGAGCAGTTTCGACGACGCTTACGATTTCTCTCTTGCCTCCCCTCCCCTTTCCGCCATCTACTTCTCACTCCCTCTCGCTCGCTCGCACTATTCTTGCGCTCTCTCACTTGCGTCTTTCTTTTTGTCTAGTCTTCCTTTAATGCGCGTTTCGCTGTGCTCTTTTCACGGGCTTCGAAAACAGAAGAAGTCAAGAATGATCTAGTCAAGAGCATTGCGCGACTTAGAGATACCCTATGTCAGTTGAGCCAAATCAGGTCTTAACGTTTTCCAGGTCTTAAGGAACAATTGGAATTTCACGTGATTTGCGATCAAGTAAAATTATCCTCTTAACTATATTAATTCCATATATATAATTTATAATAACTCGCGAGATTTTTAAATAGTGTTAACAATCGAAAAAAAGGGGAAACCGAAATTCTCTTAACTGTGTTAATATACGAACTACCCCTTTGGGTATAGGTTTAGCAGAGGGTATCACGTAGAGAAATGGCAAAATGGCCTGAAAGCCACTTTGCTTAGATCCAAAAGCGCTGGCAGTGCGTGGCCCAAGAACCGGGCCAAGACGTTAGCTGGCCAAAAGCGTAGCCAAAAGCGAAGACGTGTTAACCAAGACGGTCAAGTGACATGCAAAGCGAAAGCGGCTAACAACATGAAACATGAAACATGAAACACGAGGCGGCCGGGCAAACATGACAGAAATGATGTCAAGCCAGCGGGCACACAAACAGGAACAACAACAACACGAAACAACAACAACACGAAAGAACAACAACACGATAGAACAACAACAACAACAGCTGCTCGCAGCAGGGGCCATTGGCCAAACCCGGTCAAGAGCTGTGCGTGTGTGTGTGTTCGGGCGGGCAAAGGCAAGGCCAAGCGGCCAAAAGCTCAAAGGCTGTTAGAATGTCACAATGACCTTGACACACCAACCCACACACGCACACACACACCAACACACACCCGCCACAACACACCTTCCTGCCGCAGCGTGCACATTAAATAAAAACACAGCAACAAAAATATTAACAAAATACATTAAAAGGTAGAATTTTGCAGTCGGCTGCAGCCGACGGCGCAATACCCTATCGCAGTCCAAACAATCTCATTAACAGCCAGTTAAAAGCTAACGAGCAACTAAATGGTAAACTTCATGGCAAATTTTATAAAAGCAGCTTTTAAACTTAATCTAAGATTAATGCGTTTGGAGTGGGCGTGGCCCATAAAAACGTAGCTAGCTTGACCTTCAGTGAAGGTTATCAGTGTAAAATATGCAGACTTTGGCTGTGCTCCTGTTGGGCGTGGTCATGTATGACAGGAGTTTATATGATAAATTGCAAGTTCTCTAGCGAATATTGCATACAGCCAATATGCCCGTTTGCACTTTGTGAAAGAGTATGAAGAGACCAAAAGAAAAAAAAACAAATATGGCCAGAAGAGAGCCAAGCGGCAAGCGGCAAGAGCTTTGCCATTTGCCACTTGCTGCGACGGCAAATGCCTTGAAGCCTTTTATTTTTCACTTCGTCACGGCACGGCACGACTTTATCGATGGGAAGCACCCACAACACCAACAACAACAACAGCAACAACAGCAACAACGACAACAAACAGTTGTTGCCAAGCAACAAAATGTGTTTCAATTTGATTCGCATGCCAAGTGATTCATATTGAAAAGAGTTACCTATCTAAATTGGGTTTTAAAGCCAATAAAATCGACTTTAAAAGGAGGTTGCTAACATTTACCACGGACTTTAGCAGGAGCATATCAACGTTTCGTGAGAACAGGTTCTGTTGACATTAGGAAGAACTTAAATTTGCTTTGCAAGTCAAGTGATTTATAAGTTCACTTTATAAGCTAAACAACAAATTGTTTACCAGGAGGATGCTTATGATTTACCACGCCCTTTAGCAGGAGCATATCAAGTGATTCATATTGAAAAAGAAGTGCCTCCAACTACTGGAGATCTATATAAGTTATATAAAATAGTTTATAAGTCAACAAAAAGTTATTTACCAGGAGGATGGCAACATTTACCACGCACTTAAGCAGGAACATATCATTCTGTTGGGCTTATTAGTTACTTAAACTTCACTTCTCTCGAGTAATGCCTTCTGTTCTACCTGGTTGATTAGTCGTAAAGAATATATGCAAAAATAAAGAAAACTTACTTTCCGATCGATTGCTTTATATTAAAACGATTGTACCTATATTATTATAAGGTATTCCGATTTGTTAAACTCATTTTTCGATTGATTGATCTTATGGAGTTTATATGATTTAGTAGTCCGATATGAATAAGTTTTAGCTTACTTTTAAGGAGCATGGATACCCTAAGATAAGATCTGTATATATACATATATACATATATATAAATATACCTTACTTTGTCGGAGACATATGCTTGTACCTATCACAATGTCCAAGGGTATAAAAGTGCAAGGTCAGCTTAGGAACAAATATTGCCACCGTGTCTCTTACTTTTCTTTCTTTTGTCGCCTGAGCACACACAACAAAAGTTGATTGTGTGTATGCATGTGTGTATGTATGTGTTTGCATGTGTGTATGTACATATGTGTTTGCATGTGTGTATATGTATGTGTGTGTGTGTGCGTTTGCCTTGCGGCGAGCCAAGCAACCCCTCGAAGCACAACAACAACAACGACGACGACGACTGCAATAAACTGAAGCGGATGAGCGACAGGTAAAAATGCTAATAGTAGATAACGGGAAAACAACAACAACAACTTTGGGCAGGTTGTCGCTGTTTGTTGTCGTTGTTGTTGTCGTTGCTGCTGAGAGGCAGCCCTGTTGAGTTTTCCCAGGCCAAGCGGAGCATTGCCTGCATTTGCACAGGTGCTCAAAGGTGAGAGCAGAGAGAGAGAGAGAGAGAGAGGAGTGCAAGACAAACAGTTCGGACAGCATCCGCAACAGCTGAGCGTTGCCAGCATGCAACAAACAAACACATACAGCGCTCGAACAGGGTTGCCAGACTTGAAAATTGGCATTTGCCAAAATTGAGTTGGGGATTAGAATGGGAAAAGAAATTACAAAATTCACTCAAATACAAATATACATAAATGAATCGCTCTCGCTCTCTCTCGCTCGCTCTCTCCCTCTCTCTCGCCAACAGGGTTGCCAGACTTCAAAATTTGCATTTGCAAAAATTGAGTTGGGCAAAATGAATTTACAAAATAAAATCAAATAAAAAATATAAGTGATTAGCTCTTGCTCTTTCTCTCTCCCTCTCTCTCTCTCTCTCTCCTCTCTCTTGCCAACAGGGTTGCCAGACTTCAAAATTTGCATTTGGCAAAATTGAGTTGGGGAATAGAATGAAAATAAACTAGAAAATGCAATTAAATAACAAATATAAATGACTCGCTCTCTCCCTCTCTCTCTCTCCCCTTCTCTATTTATCTTTTAATAGGTTTCTTGAATTTGATTCACATTTTTGTTGCCTTGTCGATCACCGAAATTGGAGCGCACATCCGCCTTCAGCTTGGTCAGCAGAGCACACGCCATTCGCAGGTGTGGTGAGCTCTTTTAGTATTGTCTGCAATTACGTGAACTTATTAACTTTCTCCCGAATCAATGGAGCACAAATGCGACAAATATATATGTACATATATGCATTACTTTATCCAAAAAAAAGATAGCTTGTTAAGTACAGTGAAAGCTTCTCTGACGAACAACTTCCTAGCGCGTAATCTATTTCGTTAATAGTTAAGTTCTTGGTATTCCTACGACTTAAAAGTCTTTAAAAGTCCTTTTTCAACAAATTAAAGTTGTTTCTTGTAGAGATCAGCCCATATCATATGAGAAAGCTCAATTTGAATTGGAAAACAGCTAAAAAAACGTTTGAGCTACTTTTTTGCTTTATTTGATCAAGATCAAGATCAAGATAACCATCATATAGTAAGATATTTATAACATATGCAGGATATTATGAAATGGCTTTGCTATATAACATGGTTTCTATAGGCAAACTGGGTGGAAAGAGAAGAATACATAATGTTTATAAACATTTACGATATAGATATACATATACGTATATATAGATACATAAGCACTCTCAACAAGTCTACAAGTGTATTTTAGATAAATACTTTCTTGTTTTTACGATTTTAAGGCTTTGTGGAAAACGTATGTAGGCAACTTTATTGCTATCCATGCGCTAGACCGCACAAAGCCGGGTACTATATGTATGCATTCATGTGCATGTATGTGTATGCATGAGTACCGTATGCAGCTGAGTGCTTCCTTTTTCTAGCTCAACAACTTTGTGATATCCTTCAAAATGACATTTTGCTTGTAAGACCTTAATGCGCACTTCAAGATCCTTAGGCAAAGCCCAATCAGAGTTCCATAAATAGAAATAATTAGATGATGTTTGAGGGTTGCAGGTCGGGTCGAAGGGGGGTGTAAGGGGGGGGCACTTACCGCACACGTCCAGCCAGCCCTCGACGCGGCTGGGGTAGGAAATTGCATAGGCGCGATTCAGATACGTGCGACGTCCCATGTTGTTTTTTGGGTGGGTGGTGATTTTTTTCTTCCTCCTTTGCTTCTTCTATTTCCTTTTGGGATGCTGCGCGCGCTCTCTCTCTCTCTCTCGTTCTCTCTCTACCGTCTCTCTGCCTGTGGCGTGCGCTCTCCTGCGGCTGCGGCTGCTGCTGCTGCGGCGGCTGCTTCTCGACGCTCGTTATCTTTCGGCTTATCGACAAGTTGTCGAATAGCTGCTGCTGCTGCTGCTGCTTGTTGCTTGTTGTTGTTCTAGTTGTTGTTGTTGTTGTTGTTGCCGTTGTTAGCTGCTTAATTTGAATATTGATTTTGTTGTCGCCGTTGCTTTTGTTGCTATTTATTTGCCATATATTTGATTTTATTGCACTTGTCTTCGACCAAAACGGATTCAGCGTCGAGTTTTAGTTTCAAATTTCCACTTTTTGTTGTTGCGGCTGCAGCCTTTTTTGATTCAAAGCTCAACAAAAGCGCGCTTCAAGAGCACCGCAAGAAAACAAAAACATAAAAAAAAATGTATATATATGTATTTATATATTAATTAATCACGAATTTTGTTTTTTTCTATATTTGCTTTGCTGGTTTTTGTGTTTTTGTTGATTTCTTTACGCACGGCTCAAGCTCAATGCTGACACTCTCTCTCTCTCTCAATTTTTCTGCCGCGCGCGCTTTGCTCTCTTCAGTGTGTCCGTGTGTGTGATTATTATTTGGGCTATTTAAGCCTTTCTGCCATCAACAGCTGAGGCCCCAGGCGCTGTGTTGGTGATGGTGTTTGAGAGAGCGAGAGAGAGAGAGCGGGCGATGAGATGCTCGAACAAATTTTCAAAAACGCAACTGCCGCCGCCCCCCGCGCCTTTTGTGACACAAGACTGTTCTGTTTGTTGTTGTTGTTGTTGATGTTGTTGTTGGTTTGCTGTCCAAGCTTACGCATACAAACATATATATTGTTAATATTCTGCGTCGAAGGCCGGTCGGCGCATATTGAAGTTTTATTTATTGTTGCTGCCCGCTGCCGCCGCTGTTGTTGTTGTTGTCGCGCCAACGAAACCAGAAACTTTTTTAACAGTCACAGACGCCGCTATTCACACACACACACACATGGGCAACTAGGTATATACAAGTGCATGAGTATTGGAGTATATATGCGTTTTTCTGTGTATTATTTTTAAAAATACTCCAGCAACAAAACCAAAACAACACCCAACCAACACACACATACACTCGACAAAAAAAAAATTGGCACACACTTTTCAGTTTGATAAAAAAAAAAACGAATAAAAACGCACGAGTTTTTATTTAAAATGCAAGCCAACTGCGCGCGACGTCGGCAAATGCAACAACGAACATTTAAAAAAAAAACAAGTGTAACTGTAATGCGTGCGCGTTAAGAGGCGCGACGTGCCAACCGCGCAGCGACAAACATTAACTAACTGATAAACAATGTGACCGCTACTCACAAGCACAAAAATACGGCACACACATAGAGCTAAGAAAACTACCAGACACACTTAAATACCAGCGTTATGGTATTTTATGCGCTGCAGCATTTTGGAAAGCAGCTAAAAGTATGCTATACAAAATATATACAAGCCAGCAAGTGGGAGAACATGCACGGACAAACTGCCTAAGCACTTATTTTTACCTGTGCCGATCTAAAACACCACCAATTAATTGATAAGCAATAACAATTACTTAAAATAAGCATTCTTCTCTAATCTCTTTATGCGCACAATGTCAAAATTGACAAAAATACGTTTTGGCAGAGCGACTTGAGGCGAGCTGCAGAGAGAGTGAAAATATTTGTTGCCTACTTTCAGGACGCGCGGCAAAAATGCGCGCACAATTTTCAAAGAGCTCAAAAAAAATAAAAGATATTGAGTTTTGCTTGTTAAACGGTTTACATGAGTTTTAATAGTGCACATAATTAGTATGTAGTTATTAGAAGATAATCAAATACACATAATATATTAATAACATTATTTTTATAAGTAAATAGTTCTTGAACTTGTTTTTGTTGTTGTTACAGTTTTTGCTGCGCATTGTTTCTGTGCCAATTGCATTCATAAATTACAACTACAAAAGCAACGCAGGAGCACAACGAATTTAACTATATAGATATATATGTGTGTGTGTGTAGATATATATGTACATATATCTGTGTATAGGTATACGCATATTGTTGTTCAGTCTTTGCTCTTAAACTTAACGGGTTAAAGAGAGAGAGGGGGAAAAAAAAACAAAAAAAAAATTGCATACATACGCAAGTAGGTATATATGCATATATATATATATATATATAAGATTGACAACTAGACTACGTTTGGGTAATGGTTGTTTGATTGATTTTTCATATTTCATTTTGTTTCTTTTCTTTTAACACATTTCTGCGGAATGTGCTAGGAAATTTCCTTGGCGGGGCGCAGCCCCATGGAACGCTTCAGTATTATCGTTATCTATATAGTTTTCTATATATATCGATATATATATGTATGTATATTTATCGATTTTTATATCTTGCTCTGCATTTCACATCTTGCTGGCCTCCTCATCCTGGCCGCTCGAGGCGGGTGCTGGTGAAACCGAACCGGAACCGGAAGCTGAACCCGAACCGGAACCAGAAGCTGAACCCGAACCGGAGCCAGAGCCGGAGCCGGAACCGGTGCCAGTTGCTGTGCCCGTTGCGGTCTTCGTTTCGATGGCCGCCTGCAGCTCGACGAATATGTCAATGAGATTGTTGATGCCAATCAAATAGCCATCCTCATGGTTGCCCACCTTCCACGCCGAATAATGATCGATATGCATCTGCGGGGGCAGCGCCACCGTCTTGGCAAAGTCAATTAGCCAAACGCTCGCGTGCGTCCGATCGTGCACAAAGAGCAGCGAGCTCCCGATCACCTCGTGCGTCTGAAAGAACTCGGATACGGCCAGGGTGGCGCGAATGGCCCGCAAGCGTTGTATATAGCGTGGCTGTAAAAGCAGCACAAACCAAAGCTCGGATTAAGGAGGAGGTTATTTAAAAACTATATATACATATATAACATTATCAAAATAAACAGATAAGGGATCTCTGCATCCACTAAGCATATAAATTCTTGATCAGACAAGTCGTAAAGTCAGCCGACTTGGCTGATCAAGAACTATCATATTCCATCTATATATATATATATAATATAGCTAACTACCTAAGTGAACTCTGAGTTATCAAGATATCTAAATGAAACTAAGCAGACTAATCCAGGCAGACTGTATCATATATTTCCCTCAGGCAGGATCGCTCGAAGATTGAGATATCTCCAATTCCATAAAGTATATATATATTCTAGATCAGCTTCAACAGACGAGTCGATATAGCCATCTCTGTCTGTCCGTCCGTCCTTCTATCTAGTTCAATGCAAGCTAGGTTTTTACTATTTGTAAATCAAGATTTCTTGAAACTCGACAAACCCGGCTTTAATAATTTTCAGTATGCTTCGATATATATTGATTTGTAAAAAGTCAAGAGTATGCTTCATTTACTCTACTATATTAAACTAAGTAGAAAGGAAATGAATTAACTATAACAATTAGTGTTCTTATTATTTTGACCACGAGTGTATATACAGACTGCAGCTAAAAAACGAATCTGAGGCAGTTCACATGGGCCGGCAGATAGATGGATAGACGGAACATGGCCTTAAGGACTCGGACCAGATAGATCGAGGAATATTTATGACATAAGAGGCAAATAGCTGATTTACGAAACAGGTTACAAGGATTAACGCACCAGAATATGTGGATGGCCGCTGAGGAACTCGTTGAAGGCCAATTTAATTTGTTCGCGTGACTTGGTCGTTTTGAAATCTTTGGAACTGGTGCCATCGCTTTTCTTAATGCCCTGTTGAGAGAGTAATAAAGAGATGAGTTTAGAGCAGCACAGCATAGCAGGGGGCAGAGCGGAGTCTGCGGCACACACCTCAATGCGAAAGCCCAGCGTTGCGGTGCTGGAGATGGTCTCGCGCCAGACCATGTATCGTGGCTTGGTCACCGCCTTGGCCGCATGCTCCTCGGCATTGGGGGCCTGTGCATCGATTTGTATCATTTTGTCGTACATGTCCTTGCGCAGCTTCGGCTTCTCCTTGGCCTTGGACAGCTCCTCCTCCAGATAGGTACGCACACCCACTTTGCAGTCCATCACGCATGGCTGCACATAGTCGCTGAGCAGATCCTGTAGCTGCAAATAGACTGAAAGTAACCCAGAGTTGAGATTACGCAAGGTTTCAGACAATTGGTCAATCAATCTGTCAGAAAGTCAATCAATTTATCAATCAATCAGTCAGTAAGTCAATCAATTTATTCAATTAGTCGCACAGTCAATCAGTCAATCTATCAGAAAGTTGCGATTTGATCAGTCAGTTAATCGATCAGTCAGTGAGTGGTCAATCAATCAGTTAGTATTTCATTTGTCCGACAGTCAATCAGCCAGTCTTTCAGACAGTTGCCTATTTCATCAGTCAGTCAATCAATCAGTCAGTTTGTGGTCAATCAATCAGTCAGAAAGTCAATCAATCGATCAATCAATCAGTCAGTAAGTCAATCAATTCATGAATCAGTCGCACAGTCAATTAATCAGCCTGTCAGAAAGTTACGTGTTCGATCAGTCCGTCAATCGATCAGTCAGTTAGTGGTCAATCAATCAGTCAGTAAGTCAATCAATTTATCAATCAATCACATAGTCAATCAGTCAGCCTGTCAGAAAGTTACGTTTTTGATCAGTCAGTCAATCGATCAGTCAGTTAGTGGTCAATCAATTAATCAGTAAGTCAATCAATTTATCAATCAATCACATAGTTAGTTAATGAGCCAGACAGTAAGTTGGCTTTCTATTCGGCACAAAAAGCAATCAATCAAAACAATTATTAGGTCGGTCAGTCAGTGTGTCTATCAGTTAGTCAGGCATACAATAAGTCAGTCAGCCACACAATCAGTCAGTCAGTTAATCAAGTCAGCCCGTCATCAAGTCTGTCAGTCAACCGGTCAGTTAAAAGATCTATCAATCAATGAGTCAATTCAATCAATCATTCGCTCAGCGTAATCTCAATCATGTAGTCAGTCAGCACAAATACTCAAGCAATCAGTCAGTTAATTATTCTAGACCCCTTGCCAGACATAACATCAGCTAGTTAGTCAATCGGTCAGTCAGTCAATCATAGCTATAGTTATTTTTATTATAGGACTCACGTTCGCCATCCTCGCTGGTCACCTGGCCCTTGTAGACGGGCACATAGGGCCGCAGCACATCTTGCATGAGCACCTGAAAGCACTCCTCCTCCTTGGGACAGAGCTTCTTGAGGACGGTGCCCGGCTCGGGACCGGCCTTGAAGTTGCCCTGGTGACCGGCCAGTTGCACCCACGGATAGCGCTGCTTCTTGTATGTTTGAAAGAAGGGCGTCCATTGCACAATGTTTCGTATTTTGCGCCAGCCGGAGCTCTAAAAAAAAATAGAAAAGCGAGAAAAAAAAACGCTATTAAATATTGTTCTTTATGTTTTTTCAATTATTCAAATGCTTAAGTGCCAATTTTTATGGCCGTGGCGCCATCTGGCGGCCGCTGTAATTGTTCGTTAGATGGCGACACTTAAATAAAACGTTTCATTGAAAAGTTGGTTTGCGATATTTCCAACAGCTGCGCCCCCCGACACCGTCATGGACGCCCGCTACCTCCCCGGCCGGTGCCCATTACGACTACAAGACGATAAAAGTTGATAGCTTGAAATGGGACGAGTTTCGGATGTACAGCCGGGGCGAATGACGTCAGTGATTAAGTAACTACTGGCTAAGCGTTGGCTAAGCCTCAGATAAGGCCGGATAAGGTCGGATAAATCTTGAATAACGCCAGAGGCGTGCCACTTAGTTCTTGAGGTGCGCCCAACGAGTCCAAAAGGGCGCTTTAAAGTTGCGGATAACGCTGGATAATACCGAACAGAGCTGAAAGTATATCCAATGGCGTATGTGCTTAAGAAACAACTGAGTAAGCACCACATAAGCGCTGAATAGTTCAGGATTAGCACCGTATGCATGCCGGATAGCAGCAGATAGTTTAGATCTTAAAGTACAGCCAATGACGTCAATGCTTAAACAGCAGCGCACTTAACAGCGCTTATCAGTGACGTCTAAGCATTGCACAAGTGCCGTAAAATGTCAGCTAGCGCCGGATAAGCTCAAAAGCGTAGCAATTATTATTAATGTTCTGGTTAGGCGCCAGATATTGCCGCTTTTTAACCGGTTGTAGCCGGAAAATATTAGGCAAAGGGATGAAAATCTGGGATACAGTCAGCTAAATGTAGCCGGATAACCGCGGATAAGCACATTGGACTTAAAGGCGGGTCACCTGGTGACTTTTTTACTTGAGCAATAGTAATTTGAATGCCGGATAGTTTCGGATACCCCCGAGTCCGGATAACACCGGATAACGCCGGATAAAGACGATTGACCATCGTTCAGCAACACGTAGCAGGGCATCCGACGTCGTCTTACCTTTTTCGTGCCGCTTGCTGTGGACGCGCCCGCAGTACCCGAGCCCGTTCCCGTTGCGGTTGAGGCCGCCGACGTGGACACATCAGAGTCCCACTCGGAGCTCAGATCATCGCTGCTGGCATAGCCATAATCGCGCGGCATGGGCACCTCCAGCAGCGACTTGGAGTACTGTATGTAGCCGGGACAGAGGCTCTGGCCCAGCGGCGAGTGGCTGCGACGCGGCGGCGTCGACATCATCATCAGCGGCAACGAATGCTGCTGCGACAATTTGCGTCCGGCCGACAGGCTGACATGCTCGCCCGGATTGGCCGTAATGCTAATGGTGGGCATCGATAGTTTCTTTTCGGCGCGCTGCTTGATGCCATGCGCCTGGGCAAAGGCGAGGCTGCATTTGCGCGCCTGCATATTGTTGCCGGATAGCTTGCGGCGAAAGATTTTCTTGGTGGCGCCGCCGCCGCCGCTGCTGCTGCCACCGCCCCCAGCGCCGGAGCCAGCAGCTGCTGTGGCATTGCAATTGGCATCCGGAACGGGCGCTTCGGCCTCGCTGCCGCCATCCTCGCTGTCGGCGCTGGTCTTTGCGGGCGACTTGCTGCTGGCAGCGCGGCCCGCATCGCTATCGACGCCATCGTCGTCATCCACATCGGCATCGTCCTCGTCATCGAAACGCAGCTTGGCAATGTCCTCGGGCAGGACGTCGGGAAAGTGCAGCAGCTTGACGGTAACCTTCTTGCCCGCCTCATTGTAATAGACCTCCTTGGCGCTCATTCTATCAAAGTCCTCGTAGATGCGCACCTGCGGCGATGGCGGCGGCGTTGGCGGCGTCGGCGGCGTCGATGTTGGCGGCGGCGTCGTTGTCGTTGCTACTTGTCCGTTAACGGTACTTGCTACGGCGGCTGTTGCGGGCGGTCGTGCGAGTGCGCACACAGACATTTTACAGGACATGTGAGGGTCGTCCGCGCGACTTGCACTTGCTCATTAGACGCACTGCATCCACCGGGCACAATGAGCTGCACAGCGAGAACCGAGAATCATCAGTGGCTGTGCCAACTGTCACCTGTTGTTGTTGTTGTTGCTGTTGTTGCTGTTGTTGTTTTTGTTGCTGTTGTTGCTGCTGCCTTTGGCTGTGATTGATTTCTGCGCATTTGCGAACCTGTTCGCGCCTTAGCCAACCACCATTGACCCACCGAGCGACCCGCCGGCAATGCAGCTCACGTCACCAAAACGATTGTTTATGCGGCTCTGCAAGCACGCCGACTATGCGAATACCCTACAATGAACAGAGTTGGCAAATTGGTATTGTTGCCGAACCGTTTCAGGGCCAGAAACCAAAACTGTCCTCTTAACCATGCAATGAAAACCAAAGCCAAGAAGAAGAACAGCTGACAAATCAAAGTACGAAATGTTTTTAAAGGAGTATTTAGACTTATTATAAAACTATGTAGCAGGCAGATAAAGATATATATAGATATATGTCTGTTTTTCTGCATGAACGCGACAATCTCAGGCTAATTTTAAGGCAGGAAATGGAAGGGGATCAAGTTCAGAGACGCCTTTTCAAGAAATCGATAACAATCTTTATCGATATACTGTTTTTTTAACATATCTCGGAGTTTTTATAGAAGCTAAGCTCAACAAATTCGATATGCAGTTTCTCACAGATCAGGAATCAGGAATATATGTCTACAGACTGGCGACCAAACCCTATAGTCTAGACCGTTATGCTAGATTTTAGCACGAAAAATTGCATGAAGATCGGACAATGAGCACCGAAGTTATTTTAGAATGCGTTTCTTATGGCATGGAGCTAAGGAAAGAAGAAGCACAGCTAGCGTGCCTTCGCATGCATAGAAGATTGAAGCATAGAAAGCAGCTACAATTTGGAGGGTATCTACAAGTCGAACATTATTAATGCCAGCCATGGAAAATCTCTTCCTTAAGACCAACATTTGGCTTGGCTTCGACTTATGCTTTCTAAATGTGTGTAAATTGGACTCGATAATATTTGAAGAGCAGCCCAAGTTCGTCCCTAAGAGTCATAGTCATAACAGATGCAGTAAGCGCATTGGCAATTCGGTGTGGCTCAACTTAAATTGTAGCTACGACAAACTTGTGCTTGTTTTGGGTTGTTGTCGGCGTGTCGCTGTCGCTGTCGCCGTTGCATTGGCGCACACATCAATCAAAATTGATTAAATTTAATACAGATGTATGCGAGAGTAGCAACAACAACAGCAAGAACAGCAAGAGCAGCATCTAAGTAGGCATTGCAGGAGCGTGCTGGCATCTCGGCCGCTTCGCACAACCATCTGCGGTTCGGCTTGCAAAACCGCCAAAACCGCCTTAGGTAATTGCGTGTGTGTGTGTGTGTGTGTGTGTGTGTGTGGACTCTTTAACCACAAGCACAACAAAATTGGAATACGTAACATCAACCAAAATCGGAACTAAACGGCCCAAGCAGAGTCGGGGGCAAGGCAAACCCGAACAACAATCGCATTATGATAATAATGGAAATGGTAATAACAACAACAACAACAACAACAATGGTAACAATAGAGTATCAGGAATGGAAACCTAGCTATCCAGTTACACACACACACACACACACACACTCGACTCTGAATGCCAACTACAGTGTTCGCTCGGAAAGTAGAACACTTCCATTAAACAAATAAAGGAGGACATTAGCCTTGAAGATTATTACCCTAGAAGACTATTAGCCCAGCAGGATGTAAACCTAGAAGATTATAATTCTAGATGGATCAAACACAGGATAATTTTCTTGATTTCAAAAAGTGTACTTCTAGAAATTTCATAGAGATAGCTTTCAGATCAAGTGAGTTCGCATAGTTTGGTAAATAGATGGATAGTTGGGAACAGATCGCATAGAATTGGATGTTGATACTGATCAAGTATTTAAAGCTTAATAGCTTAAGAAATATCTTCTATACCGTTTTTTTCCTTGATGATTAAGAAATTGCCTTTTTAGGTCGATTCTTTCTTATGGCAACTATAAGAAATAGTTTTCCCTTACATCTGATCTTGATATATATGCTGGCTGCAGCAAAAATACATATCAAGCTCAAATATCGTAGAGATAGCTTTCAAATTTAGTGAGCTCACATAGTTGGCTAAATAGTTGGATAGTTAGGAACTGATCGAAAAGAATTGGATGTTGATACTGTTCAAATGTGTACTTAATAGTTTCATAAATATCTTCTGCACATTTCTACACGCTGTTTTTTTGTTTCTTTCAAAAATAAGAAATTGCGTTTCCAGAAAATTTCCGTTTCTATAATTGGAACAATTGTATTCAGTGTAAGTTTTAATTGCCGAGCGATCACTGTACGCTCTCTCTCTCTCCCTCTCTCTCTTTCTTTCTCTCTGCGTGTAATTCTCTGCGATTCTCTGTCTCTGTCTGACTACCGTGCTCTTCGCTCTGAAATATTTGACGTCATTTGCAAAAGTTGTACGCTGCGATAACGAACCACAACAACAACAATTGGAAACCTTGGAACGTCGCCGCTGTATGAGGCACCTTTTGTGTGTGCGATATGTGTGTGTGTGTGAGTGTGTGTGCCCGCATTATAGGCCACATTATGGCGACTATAAGTAGGCCGATCGATATGGAAGCGGCGAGATATACCGGAACAAACGAACTGCAGCTGCAGTCCAGAAGGAGAGGGGGCTTGAAGAAAGGGGGGGAGGGACAGACAGGGCGCAGCTGGACATGTGCATAAACATCCGTATAAACATGCACATGCCACACATATATGTACATATATATACCTATAGTACATGAATATAAACTAGAAATATCGCGGTCAATCGGAACTGAACCGTGTGCAAAGCGCACTGATAAAGGTACCCAAGCTAAACAGTCATATTTAGAGAGTATCTCAATTAATGCTCGATTTTTACCCCCGATGTACCCCCAGATAATCTCAAATGCATCATCTAGACTTTAGCCTGTTGATTCTAGGGTATATCAAATGCTTTATTTACGAATGCTGAATCTTCTATAAACACTTCTAGAATATCCCAAATACAGCGATTATTTTGTCTGCGTTTTACTTTTGCGTCCGTTCCATATATATATACTTAGAATACCTCCTTAGCCCCCTTCACACAATCTAGTTCTTTTGTATATATCAATTCCTGAACATTTTCCAAATTTCCTTTTAGTTTTCTTTAATTTTCTCAACTAAAGTTTTGATATTTAACAGTAACATAATGTATATATGTATATAATATATTCTTCTCTTTCTGATCAGCTTTATAATCGAGTTCCCTGTCCATCCACATATCTAGCTGACTGTGCGAACTATCTCACCTGTTTTTTTCAGATATACCAAGTTCTTTAAACACAAAAGCTTAGTTTTTTTTGTCTTAGTTTAAAGTTCGAGATTTGAGGAAGTAGAATCCATTAAGTCGGTCACTCTCTCCCTCTATCTCTCGCTCTTGCTATTTCTCTATCTCTCTTCCTCTATCTCTCTCTGTCCTTGAATCTTTTTTAGATATACCAAGTTCTCTAAACGCAAAACGCTTTGTTTCTTTATTGGCTGTGGGTATCCCTCATGTATTTCAAGCTCAAGGATCGAGAAAGCAGAATCCATAAAATCGGTCTTTCTCTTTCTCCCTCTCTATCTCTTTCTCTGTCTCTCCCTGTCTCCCTCTCTCTTTCAGTCTCTCTTATCCCTCTCTCTCTCTCTCTATCTCTCTTTTCGGTACCGCCGTCTCTCTCTATCTCTCTCTATCAGTCTCCTCCCGTCTCTCCCTCTAGCTCACTCTCTTTTAGTCTCTCTTTATTCCCTCTTGTCTTTCAATGTTATAGCTGTTTAAGGTGAAGCAACTCCTACTCTGAGATACTTTCTTCCATGTCACTTTCACTTGTATCATTATTTAACTGTTTATTCTAGATACTGTTGTAGATTTCATGCAACACATCTGTTTGTAAAGCCCCATTGTATAGCTCTGTATTTTATGTATTCTCAAAATCGTCCTCTTTGTCAGCTCGCTGTCTTCATTCTCTTTCTCTCTCCTTTGTCTCATTGTCCTTAACTTTTTCATACAAATTTCTGTGCTCGTCTATTCATATCTCTCTTTCTATATCCATAATCAACATATGATCGCTATATCTATACCATTCTCTCTAGCTTACTTTCTGCATTCTCTACTCATCTCCCTCTATTTATCTCGTTTTATGTATATTTTCCTATTTCTCTTTCTTTCGCTCCCCTTCTGCCTCTCCCTATGTTTGCTTTCTTTTCTTCCCAGTCGATTCCGATCTTTCGTCATTTCGTTCTGTTGCTTTTCTCTATAATCCTTCTACCCCTCTCGCTCTCTCCATCTCGCTCCCTCTCACTTTCCCTCTCTCCCTGCCTATCTTGCCGTCTGTTTTGACTGCGCTTCAAATAGGTAATTTGCTATTCGTTATCTAATAAACACCGTTTCGCACATGCCGTCGTCGAAGGCCCGATCTACACATAGATAATAGATCCATATATATGTATATACATGTGTAGATATCTATAGATATTATTGTTGGGGCAATAGATACAAATGTATCTAAAGATACAAAACCCTATATAGCTAGGTGTGGGGATACGTAACGCCAGCTCTTACCTTCCCACACAGGCCCCCGTACAGCCCAGACACCTCTGCCCCCCTCAATCCTCCTCTAATACTCCGCCGGACTGCGCTTAATGTGCGGCATTCACCCCGCATAACAATGAAAATAGCAACGTTTTTTTTTGCTCCATGTCGATGTGTTTGCGTCTGTGTGTGTGTGTTTTTTTTTTTTTTTTCTTAACTGCCGAAAGCTTAAAATTAATAAAGTAAACACTTTTTTCTATTTCAGTTGCGTCGGGCGGTCGCCATTGACGCACAAAATGCGATAGAATTAGGCGCTCGGGGGGTGTGTGTGTGTGTGTGTGTGTGGGGAGAGGCAGGAGAGCAGAGGGGCGTAGGGGGGGAGGCGGGGTACATTGATCGTCATTGAGGGCGTTTAAGGCTGGGTGGCTGAGCGTGTGGGTGGGTGGGTTGCTTGTATATGGGCGCTGCTGGAGAGGAGGTACCAGCGGATGTATATTGAACGATTGATGCCAATTATGGTGAAGGCGAAGTGATGGGGGCATGGTGGGGACATGGGGGGTGTATGTTAAAATGGACTTGGACTGCCATTTGTGGGACTCGGGCGATAAATGAGCTTCAATTGCCAAAATTGCTGGCAAACCAAAATTGTTTTATAAAACATGCGATGCGTCTTTTATTATTATATAATTCCCAATTGGTGCGCGCGCGCGTTGCCGAGTCAAGCAACTCAGCTGCCCCCCTCCCCCCGACGCCCCAACACACACTCTTACATACGCGCTGGCAAAGTGCGTAGCATTCTCCATTGACGTCGACGTTGAAATGTTTACACAAACTTGAATTAATTTCATTGCAGAGCAGATCAATCCCCCCCCCCTCCCCCTTCCCCCTACACCCATCCCTCCGTCCATCACTTCAACACACACGCAGCAGCCCAACGTAACGCGCGCCCACTCTGCGCCGCGTCGGCGTGCGACGCGTCAGCGCGTGCTTCAATTAACACTTTTTACAGCAAACCAGAAGTAGAAGAAGAGGAAGAAGCAGCAGTAGCAGCAGCAACAACGACTGCGCAGCTTGCAACGTTGGGCATTTCCAGCGCTTCCAGCAGAAAAATTGTCAACGTGAGAGCTTTCATGTTAAACAAGCAGCAACAAGAAATATACATGTATTTATATATATGTATATGTAAATGTATATATACATATATAAAACAACAGCACTTAACATACACAATTGCATAAATACACACACACACAGCAAAAAACAACAATAAAAAAATAAGAAGACAAAATGAAAACACACAAAATCGCGAACCGAGGCGAAATTTAATTAAATTTTTTTTTTCAGTTGGAATTTTGTCCGTTTTTTTCTGTATTTTTTTTTTTCGTTTTTTAAACAACAGACAAGCAGTCAAAACAGCTCTGCTTAATGTTATTGTTGTTAAAGTTGTTCTTGTTTCGTTTGCTTGGCTTAAATTCGTTTGTTTGTTTGGATTTTGCGGTTGTTTTTGTTGTAGTTACTGTTTCTGTTTGCTTTGCTGCAGCTGCTGGCGCTCGACGCGACGTGTGCCAGACATTGGCTTGAAAAACGCAAACGCAAACGCGCAACGGCGACGGCGACGACGACGGGAAAATTCGTTTGACAGCGGCAGCAGCAGAGCACAGCAGTAGCGTGTAGCAGTCGCAGTTGCCGTAACAGTGACAATAACAGTAGCCGTTTTCTGGTAGCAGATGCAGAGACAGAGCCCAGCCGCACGCGATCGCTGCAAAAGCTCAACTGGTCGGGGGACACAGGCACACACAGTCAGAGCCGCCGCCGCTGCCGCGATGAGCAGCAGACAGTTAGCAGCAGTGAGCGGCAGCGACGTTGCGTCGCAGTCGCAGCATTGAAGTCCTAACCCCAATGGGCGCGCGACTGATAACAGTAAATGCCAAAGCAGAGAGAGAGCATGTAAAAGAGAGAGAGGGCGGTGGGAGTGGGAGTGACGTTTAGTGTTGGAAGGCCAAGCGCCCAGACACAAACAATGGAAATTGATAGTGGAAATGGCAAATTGTGTAGCTTTCAATAGGCTGTGCGCCGGGCAAAGCTCATTATTAGCTGCTCAGCGCGCTCTGCGTCTGTCCGCGTGTCTGTTTTGCGTAGTTTACTGAGAGCACACCACAGTGTAAACAGCTGAGCGCGCGTATGCGTGTGTGTGTGTGTGTGTGCGCGCGTCGCAGCACGCAAAAGGATAAGAGCCAAATTTGAGCGAAAAGATGACGCCAAAGCGGCCTTTCGAAGCGCAGCTTCGAGCGTGAGTCGCTTGTTACCAGCTTCTTGTGGAATAATACAAAGTTTCGAATTTGATTTTTTTCTCTCATTGACAGATCGTGGAATCTGTTAATTTATCAATTTTTCCAATTATTTTTTAGTTGCGGGCTTTAAGGGGTTTTTTGAATTTGCGCTCGTAATCCAATTTTCTTTTCAAGCGGCAAATAAAAAAATGTATAAAATGTGCTAAATTATGTTTTAAATTGAACAATTTCTGCGAGCAAACGTGCTAATTTGTTTGGGGGCCAATTTATATATAAATTTTAGTGTGTGTTTAAAAAAGAAGACTAAGAGATGTATACTATTATATGCCTAATGCAAATTTATAATAAATATTTGGATAATTCTTGTTTATGAAAATCGTAATTTCAAAACTCGCAGTTATACGTTTTATACTTTATTAATCTGTCGCTTTCTCCATTCATTAAATTCGAAACTTGTGCTTCGCTCTCTCCTCCCTCGGTCTCTCTCTCTCTCTCTCTCTCTCTCTCTCTCTCTCTCACACACACTTTTTCTTAAGCCTCAAACTTCTAAATCTTGTTGCTCTCTTTGCTGCTCCTTCTACAGCTTTCCAGACTTTAATATTTTTCTCAATGAACTTTCCCCAGCGGCGCCCCGTCGCTGAGTCTTCAACCGTTTTGATTGCTACACGCTTGAGCCGCTGCTGCTGCTGCTGCTGCGGCTGCTGCTGCTGCTGCTCTCCGTGCGCTCTCACACTGTCCCTCTGTCTCTCTCTCTCTCGGGCGCGCGAGCAGGTATGGTAAGGCCAAGCGCGTCAGCGTCGGGGCGTACGTCGCATCATAAAGCCTGTGACGTCAATGGCAACGACTACGCTGGCAGCGCGAACAGCAGCTTTCGGACCGGTCCAACAGTCCAATAATTCACTGCGACAACGGCCACAACGTAGACGGCGTCGGCTGAAGCTGAGTCCAAAGCCGACTTGGCCAAAGCTGCGGCTGTCTCTGCTGCAGCTAGCGTGCGCAAGCAGCGCGAAGCTTTCGAATTGATCAATTTAGCTGAGTTGCAAACCAGTCGCGAGCTTTTGCTCGCTCTGACTAAACTAATTAACGCCACATGCCAGCCAAAGCGAGCGCAAAAGCTTTTGCCCCTCCCCTCCCAGCACTCTGCGACGCACCTACCTTCTTCTTGGCCGCCTCGGCCGCGCTGATCACGTACAGATCAACAATGCCCAGCAGGCAGTCGTCGCAGCGGCACACATCCTCGCCAAATGCCAGGGAGCCCAGGCTGCTCGTCGAGTCCAGCGAATCGGTGCGACGCAGGCGGCTCACAATGGAGGAAGCGCCGCCGCCGCCGGCAGCAGCAGCGCCAGGCACTGTGGCGCCGGCACCGGCAGCCGAACCAGAACCTGAACCGGAACCGGAACCAGCGCCACCGGCTGCCGCGGCTGCTTCGATTTTGCGCGCCAACAGCTGCTCCATGAGCGTGCGCGGACGCGAGGAGGATGGAAACAGGGCCATGCTTTTGGCCGTGCTCTCACACAAATGCGTTATACGATAATCTGGCCACACTGCGCCTGGGCCGCTGCGGCAAGTTCTTTGCTTAAGTCTTTTGTTTTGCTCAGTGTTAACTTTCGACCGGAATTTGCTTTATCTACGACCAAAGTGAAACATACCTGAAACGAGAGCGAGAGAAAGAGAGAGAGAGAGAATTAGAATAAGAGCATGTCAATTTAATTAAACTCTATTTTAATACTCTATTCACAATGTGAAGACGGGTATATTGGTTAACTCCAATGTACTTTTTGCTGCCCCTCCATCCGTCCGTAATCCCAAAATTCAATATTTTCTTATATGAAACAGGCAGAAGAAGGCATATCCGACTGCATCTACTCTATTATTAAAACTGGCTGTCCCGACTGATTCTAAATCGACGCTGGGTAATTGCTTCTATGGTTATCTCCTGTTAATACTAAAACGGGATTTTTGAAATTCCACCCATAAGTGTGGAAAACACACGAAATAAAATTGTATGAAAGTTTTATGTTTATCATTGTTTTCTTTTCTTTTCATTTCATTTTCTTTACCGATCCGCCTCAAAATCATTTTCTTTTAAACATAAATTATTTGAGACACACATTTCGTGGAAATGTGCAAAATCCACGTGGATTTAGTAGTCAAAGATTTGGTTGTTGATAACCTAGAAACTTTTTAACAACTTGTTTACGATAAGTTTCGCACCTTTCGTAAAGTCAACGTGAAAATGGCAGTCAAACTTTATAAAAATGTATTAAGGACATGCTTCACACTTTTCGCAAAATCCACTCAAACGTGCAAATTTTACTTGCAAGAGTGGGAAATTGTCGGAAAATGGTTGCATGCAATTTTTTTCTTTACCATGCGATCGTCTTCTTCATACTTTTCTCAAAATCCATCGCTCTTGGGTGTAAAAATGCAAGTCAAAGATATGAACGAAAGTCTAATTTACGGCTTTAAGTTTCTCACTATGCGTTAAATTTCCACCGACGGGAAATGGATGGAAACTTGATAAATTTTATTAAAAGATCGCCTTCGAATACCAGCTTGCATATCTTCTTCTGAATCGAAGCTCATAAAGGCATAAAGGCACTTCTTAGCCAGATGTCTGCAAGGGTATTTAAAGTTCGGTGTGACTTTCTTGCTTGTAATCTAAGTTGAGTTCTTGCAGCTTCTCTTTCTGATCTTTGGGTATTTAGCCAATCTGATTATTTTCATTTTGGATGCCTTCCACATTTGGCTACTTTTATCGCAGCCTGTTGCTGCTGCCGCTAACTGATGTGCCACAATTTGTTGTCTGTCGCTGCTTATCGCCAATATGGAAGGGGCGGTGTGGCGTGCTGGGCGTGGCGCGTTAATCTAGCTCAGGTGTATATATGGATAGATTGGATGTGTGGCATTCGCATAATCGCAGCTGATAAAAATTTCTTGTTAATTAACATGAAAGTGCAATGCGAAGTCCGGAGTCCGGAGTCCGCTGACCGACTGTGGCAAGTTGGCTGACTGTGGCACGTATCCAGTTGCAAGTTTGCCGTTGGCACGGCCAAAAACTCGTCCACAGCCAAACCGCAAACTGGCCCCCACTCTCCCCCTCCCCCCTCTCCCCCCTTTCCCCTTTCCATCAGGCCACATTTTGCTTTGCTGGCAGTTGGCATCGTTTGCAGTCGTCGTCATATTGCCGCATTTATGCGCACATAAAAGTCAAATAATAGATCCAATAGATACTTTGCCACAACTCGTTGCAAGGCAGTTGTTGTTGCTGTTGTTGTTGTTGTTGTTGTTTTGTTGTTGCTGGTGTTGCTGTTAGTCGAATGATTTATAAGCAGTTGCTGCTATACCCTGACCACAGCCACAAGATGAGCCACACAAATTCAACGTGCCAAAAGGCTTAACGTACACACACATATATATATATATGTATAGATATGTATCTATATATCTACATATATCTCTGGGTATTACCCTAGTCCTGCCCGGGCCAAGTTTTTTCCCTTCGAATGGGTAAGCTCCGTATCAAATGAATTTTCACAAGGATCCTTGGAAATAAGTTTGTATCCGAAACTTCACACGATAAATCTGAGCCCCAATTCCACCAAGTTGTCGTGAATTTACCGAAAAGCGTGAAACATGTCTCTGAAGCATTTTCACAAAGATCTTTGAAAATAAGCTTAGGGCGCATCGCGTGGCAGACAATATCGTTTTCCATGAATTTTCCACACTTGCGGGTGGAAAATACAAAATCTCTTAGGCACACAAACATAAAGCTTTTACTATAAAACCGAACAGACGAAACTAAAGACTGTGGCCAAGATTTTATTACTTTACTTTAAAATTCTATTCTCAAATGAACTTTCTCAAACATAAGCCACCAAATCTTTCAGCCCCATTTCCACCGAGCTGTTGTGAATCTTTCGAAAAGCGTGAAACCCGTCACAAATTCATTTTTACAAAGTACTTTAAATGTTAGCTTAAGACCAATTGATTGGCAGACAATTGAGTTACTTAATATAGTTTTCCGTGAATTTTCCACACTTGCGGGTGGAATTTATCAAATCCCCGTCTGACCACAAAATATAGCTAAAGTAAACATTTGAGCTTAGCTTTGAGAAGTGCACTGATCTGACAAACTGACAAACAGTTTTATCGATATATCTATAGCTAAATAGGCCATGTTTATCGACTCAAGTCAAGAGCATTTGCTATTGGATATATCTGATGTTTATTGAGCACTTTTGAAGATCGTATTATGTTCTGTTGCATTGATCAATGAACCATTCATATTCGATCGTATCTTGAATAAACCATTTAATCTCTAAACTTAAATCTCTCGACTTAATGTGAGCTATTAACTGAACCAGAGATCACCTTTTTTTGCAGCACTGTTTGGGTAGCCAGATATTGTTGATTCACAGCACGATCTTTGTGTTATCTTGTACGATGATCGTGTTTTTGATTAAATTTCTAGTTGTAATTTAAAGTTATAAAAGTCAATTGCACAGCTTGCATTAAATAATTGCACAGAAAATTGCTTTATGGAAAGCAAATTGGGCACTTTAAGCTGCAGATTTTAGCTATGCCAAGATACATTTTGAGCTCAGGTACAGCTGTATCCCTTGTGAGATTTACAAAACTATAATTAATCTAGTTAGCTTAACTAAGTTTCAAACTTAATATATTATGTGCATTTTTCAATTGAAGATCAAGATCTGTAAGCTGTAAATCACAGCCTGCTTTCAATGCCCAAATAAATCGTAAACGATCTAGTTAAGTGCAAAGTTTATAAATCATTGCGATCTGATCGCATCTTGTTGATCGCATCTTGCTGATCGTGTTCAAATTTATAATTCCTTAAAATTGGCGCAGATTCGATGATCTATATGTCTTATTAGTAGAGTTAAAATTGCAGCATTGATCTGCAACCGATCTAGCTGACAATTCATAATTCTTTTATTTAGCACATCGATCATTTGTCCCGATCGTGTTCAACGATGCAATTCTTCAGCTGAATGAGAAGCTTGTGCTCGTATTTTAAAATGATCTGATAATCAATTCATATCGGAGGACCTCAGAGATCACCCCCCATAATCGCTGTTTACTTGCTTATAAAATGGGAATTGCTTGCTATGAAAGTTTTGTTTCCAATTTAAGATCAGTTGCATTGTGTTGAAGCTAGCTGATGATCAGCTGATCAGGTGAAATATTCTACAAGCTTTGCTTAACTTTCTAAAGAAATTACCAGCCATGATTATTTGTCATATTTGTCATATTACGATCAGCTGCAAATAAAAATCTACAGCTGATGATCAGCTGATCGTTTAGATAAGTGCAATAGGCTGTTCAAATAAAACTTCTTTTATAGTAACACAATCAGTTGGCTTATGCTTAAGCCATGTGCTGAACAAGGGATCAATATTAAAATCTACAGCTGATCAAGAACTTTATTTGATTACTTGAATATTATGATCTGTTGCCTTAACATCTGTTGCCTTGTGGAAGCCAACTGATCGTTAAGGTTCGCTCTGAAAGCTCTTCATTATGAATTTTGAGTAGCTTCATTTTAACTCTATAAATCAGTTGCTGTATGTTGAAGCCAAACGACGATCAGCTGATCATATAGATCCGATCTAAAACTTCTTTATTTGATCGTTATGTATATCAGTTGCCTTGTGTTGAAGCAAAATGATATCCTGCTGATCGCGAAGATCCGCTTTAAAAGTTCTTCAATTGATCATTAAGTGAGATATACATATTTGAAGCTTTATTTTGAATCTTTAGATCAGTTGCCTTATGTTGTAGCCAAAAGCTTAAGTAGCCATTATTTGCTATAACTACTTTTTTTGATTCTTAAGATCAGTTTTCTTATGTTGTGAACAAATGACGATCAGTTGATCGTGAAGATACGCTCTACAAGCTCTTAATCTCGTTTAATAGATGGTTCATTTTGCTAAGTAGTTGCATTTTGAGTACTTTGAGCAGCTGAGGTTCAGTAGAAAAAATCTACAGCTGAAGATCAGTTGATCTCGTCCCGTATATTCAATTGTTTAGACTGTTGGCTTCGTTTTAGAGAAGAGCTGTGGCTGCGCGTAAGCATAATAGTTATATATGAGTTATATTTGATCATGATTTATAGTATACTTATTATCTATATAGACTTTTGTGAGAGATTCGTGAAGGTTTTTAGCAATATGCCATGTTGAGGGTAACTAAACGTCGACGTTCGACATAAATTGTCTCTGGCTGATCATGTCTGTTGTTGTTGTTGTTGTTGCTGTTGTTGTTGTTGCTGTTGTTGTTGCTGTTGTTGTTGTTGTTGTTTTAGCCAACTGTCTTGTACTTTTATGGTCGCTCGTCTTATCAATAATTTATGTCAGATTATACCGTTATGTCACAATAAATTAAAGTTGGCAACTTATTTTCCCGGCTCTGGCGATTTTTCATTTTATTTTATTTTATTTATTACTATTTTTGTTGTTTTTTGTTTGTTTTTGTTTGTTTGTTGTTGTTGGTTCTCTTTATTATTTTTTTGTTATTTTTTATTATGGCCAAATCTGTCAGTTTAGCGGCGCATTTGGAAAATGGGGAAAATTGAACGGCTTAACCAGTAAAGTGGCCCAACCTTGTTCCCGGCCCCACAACTTGGCCAGATCTGGGGCCGAGTCGGGCCAAGTCGGGCCGACTCAGGCGCATGGCGTGCGGCGGCAAATTTCACTGTCACGCCTCGTTTTCAATTAACTTGTTGGCGGCCGCTGGCCGAGGCCGATAAATCAAATGTGCCGCCGCCAGAGGCAGCAAATGCCGCTGCAACTCGGTTGCAACTTGGCTGCAACTCGGCTGCAGGCTCTTGGCCAGTGGCGGCCACTGCAGTTTTTGATTTATGAAGATCGCTTCATTTGGCGTCGGCAGCTGCTGCTGCTGCTGGAGATGCTGCTGCTGCTGCTGCACGCAGCCATGTCAAAGTTTATCGCCGTCCTGTGATGATTCATGTGGCAGGCACTGGCTGGCAGTGGCCATGTGGCAAGACTCCGCTAAGCATCTCAACCTGCAGCTGCAGCTGCCTGTTGCCTGTTGCCGTTGCCTGTTGGCCATAAATGCGCAACTGCAACTGCGACTGCCGGGCTGCTGTTTATGGTAGTTGCCAGTTGCCAGTTCGCAAGGGTCAATCCGTTTGCGTGGCGCAGATACAAAAGTATCTTTTTAGCCGCACCGACTGCTGCCTGCTGCCGGCTGCCTGCTGCAGCAAACCTGTATCTATCACTTAGAAATGTATCTCTCTCCTTTTTTTTTCTCGTACACAAAAGCTACGCAACGTCTGCGAGCCACGAGTGCACACTCTTTCCAAGTATCTTTGACTAATGCGCGTTCTAGCTGCAATTTTGTGAATTTAAGTCAATTCATTCTTGCAGCACGCAACTTAAACTGGCTATTTTAAGAGAGTATAACTTTTTAAAGATTTTCTTTAAGTATCTGCAACTCAAAAAAAGTAGCTTTCGATTAAATATAACCAATAGCCAATCATCAGCTGCGGTTAAGCTTAAGAACTATCTACGAATCTACAACTCGTTGAAAGTATCTTTAGTGTGCACAAAGGCTTAATTCAGCTGCGGAGTATATATTGCAGACAAGCTTCAAAAGTATCTATTGAAAGGTATTTATGAATCTACAGTTCGTAGAATGTATCTTTTGGCTTTCGGATAGTAGTCTGCTTGAAAAGTGTCTATAAATTTTCAACTCGATGAAAGCATCTTTAGAGTGGATAAGGCCAATTATCTACAGCTCAGAGAATGTATCTTTAGATTGCATAAGGGCAATAATAAGCAGCCTATGAATATACAGCTACAAGAATCTATCTGTTTGTATCTCCCTTGAAAAGTACACACAGGCAATAATAAGTTTCCGAGTATCTATTGGTTTACAGACAGTAGCTGCTAGCTAGAAATGTATCTATGAATCTACAGCTCATAGAATGTATCTTTAGATTGCATAAGGCCAATTATCAAATGCGGAATATCTATTGGATCGTGGACGGTAACTGCAGCTTGTAAGGTATCTATTGAAATGTATCTTTAAATTGAATGCACCAAGCTTATCAGTTTGCTTGAAAGATACCTTTTAAATGTATAACTATCCGAGCAATGACAATTGATAAAAACCTTACTCTTAAACAACAGTATCTAAAAACTAGACTACTGCAAAATTCGTTTAACAAAGTTCTCTTATACGAGACAGCTTAACAAGAGCTATGCCTCAAATCTAGCTTCAGGTCTGATCAAAGTATTGATAAGCTATAAAAGTATCTGTCAGATTAAAAACAGTATGTATAGCAAAACGACCACAAGCACTAAAAAGGCTACAAAAGCGATCAGAGACGAGTATCTTAGAGCTGAAGAAAGGTATCTGCCAGCTGAAAAAGTATCTTTTAACATTATTACAGTCGCAAATTGACTGCGAAGCCAATTAAACTGCTCAAGAGACATTAAAGTAGCGTATCTTATAGTATCTTATACTAAAATATTAATGCTATGCTAGCTTAAAAAGTATCTCATAGATACATAAAAGTGCATAGGCATTTACCGAATGAGTTCGAAGCTAATAAAAAGCTATAAAGCTAGCCGTGCAAGTAATAGGGGTCCTGTAAGGAAGTACCTAGAACTTGTAAAAGTATCTGTCAGATACAGGAACAAGACAAAAGTCAACTTAGGCTTTAGCAGTCGAGTATTAAGGTTCAGCCTGTACAAAAGTAACTTCTAGATAAAAAATAGATTTGTTTCAAATAGAGGCACGAAAACCAATCGAGTGCAAAAGCGAGAGCATTCCAAAGTGAAATATAATCTTAGAATAGAATAAATACGCATTGCTGCAAAATCAGAAAAACACAATGCAAAGTATATATAGCTTAAGCTAAAGTATCTGGAAATATCAAAACGTATCTTTCACATACAAATTAGCTATTATTTCAGAACATATGTTGGCCATAAAAAATGCATCTAGTATTGAGTTAATACAAACATTTGAAAAGTATTTTTCAGAAACGGTAAACAGAAAGCTTCAGCTGAAAAATTGCATTTCAGCTAATGAACCGACATTTGCTTATGCAGCCAATCAGTTAGTTGAAAGTAATGTATCTGCCAGCTGGCTGCCAGTTGGGTATAAATTGCAAATTAATAAATCGCAGGTAACAAACAGAAGAAAAAAATTACTTTTAATTAACAAGCCTGGCTGGCAATATCAACAAAATCAATTTGGTGCCGCGTTTCTCGGGCAAATAGAACAAAACACAGCCAAAGGCGTTCGGATAGCTCATAGATAACTTTCGGGCTAAGATACTTGAGATACTCACTTGGTGCTGGTTGCGCGGGCGCTGCTTAGCTGCAGATACAGATACAGATACGGCTAAAGATTCAGATACAGATACAGTTACCGTTACCGTTACCGTTTAAGCTGCTGCGACAGCCTCAGCTACGCTCGCAGCCCGAATTCACACATAAAACAATTATGCTGCCAAAAAACAACAACAACAACAATTAACAACAACAAAAAAATACAAATAAAATTAAAAAAAAAAATAAATAAATAAAAAAGTAAACAAAAATAAGTCACAATAAATAATAAAGAATAGTTCTTGCTATTTGCAAAGAGCAAACGGAATGCGCTGCAGCCCGTTCGTATAGCCCAGGCGAACGGTAGCGAGTGAGCGTCAGAGCGAGACAGCACGAGAGCGAGAGAGCAAGCGATACGTTCACGCACGAGGCACACAATTGGCCGATCGCTTGTTGACTTTGCAACGGCGCACGAGCAACTGAACGCAACGTTCGGCCGGCAGCCAAAAGCAAAGCTCGAAAGCTTGCACCGCCGACTAACGGCTGCAGGCAGAGGAGCCGAGAAGCCGAGAAGCCGAGAAGCTGCCGAACGGCACAGCCGAGCCGACACACGAATGCCAATTGCTAAAAGCAAATACTGTGTACCACAAATTACAGCGAAAATTAAGCCATTTCTATGAAAATGTACCATTCTTATGGTCTAAGTATAATTGTATAATTATAAGTGTATGTATAGGTATAAATAATAGTATGCTTCAATATAATTGTCGACATTAGCGAAGCATTTTTCAATTTAAACTAATCAATCCCAACTTATTCCCAGTTTTTAGCTGGTACATTTTACAAATTACAAGGAAAATTAAACAATTTATATGAAAATTTACCATTCTTATGGTGTAATTATAATTGTATAAGTAGAAGCATATGTATAAGGCATAAATAGTAGCATATTTAAATATCAATGTAATTAGCGATGCATCTTTCAGTTTAAACTAATCAATCCCCACTTATTCCCAGCTTTTAGCACTTCTTTAAAGACTCTGGTACAATTTTAATTTTCTAAACTATTTTGTACCAGAAATGACCAAGAAAATGAACCCATTTCTATCCAGTTCTCATAAGTGTATAAGTATTAATAGTAGCATAGTATATGTATAAGTATATGCATAAGTATAAGTATGTGCATAGGTATAAATAATAGTGTATACACATATACATAAATGCGGGTATAAGCGAAACTTTTTTCTATTTAAATAAATCAATCATAACTCCTAAATGATACATTTTCAATTTAAAAAACTATTTTTCACCAGAAAATCAAAAAAAAAACAATTTCTATAAAATTGTACCATTCTTTCGGTATATTCGGTATTAGCATAAGTGTATAGTTTAAAGTAAACTCATAAGTATAAGTATAAGTATAAGTATAAGTATAAGTATAAGTATAAGTATAAGTATAAGTATAAGTATAAGTATAAGTATAAGTATAAGTATAAGTATAAGTATAAGTATAAGTATAAGTATAAGTATAAGTATAAGTATAAGTATAAGTATAAGTATAAGTATAAGTATAAGTATAAGTAAAGTAAGTAGAAGTAGAAGTAGAAGTAGAAGTAGTAAGTAGAAGTAGAAGTATAAGTAGTAAGTAGTAAGTAGAAGTAGAAGTATAAGTAGAAGTAGAAGTAGAAGTAGAAGTAGAAGTATAAGTATAAGTATAAGTATAAGTAGAAGTAGAAGTAGAAGTAGAAGTAGAAGTAGAAGTAGAAGTAGAAGTAGAAGTATAAGTAGAAGTAGAAGTAGAAGTAGAAGTAGAAGTAGAAGTAGAAGTAGAAGTAGAAGTAGAAGTAGAAGTAGAAGTAGAAGTAGAAGTAGAGTAGAAGTAGAAGTAGAAGTAGAAGTAGAAGTAGAAGTAGAAGTAGAAGTAGAAGTAGAAGTAGAAGTAAGGTACAAGTTTTTGGTACATTTTTGTGTATGTTATGTGGTTGTCGTAAGGCAAATTAATTCAAATCTTTGCACATTTTATACAAAAAGGAGTCCGAAAAGTACAATTGTATGAGAAAATGGTCCCGTGTACCATTGCATAAATAAGGTACCAGCTTTTGGTACATTTCAGTGAGCGTGTGTTATCGTTGGGCAAATTAATACGAAATTCTTGCATATGTATTGAATAGGAACTAAAATGGTGGAGTTTTTTAAATACAAATCTTTGCACAAATTTTTTTAAAATTAGGCGTCCTAGTAATGTACCATTTTGTAAGAATAGATTAAATGTACCAATGCACAAAAAATGTACCGGTATTCGGTACATTATTTGTGACATGCTGGCGTTGCCAGTCAGACAGTCTGTGCGTGTGCGTGTGCGTGTGCGTGTGTGTGTGTGTCGCAGTCTGTAGCTGTTGCCTGTGTCTCATCCTAATCCCAGGCACTGATCACGGCATAAATCAGCAACAACAACAACAACAACAACAACAACAACAACAGGGGCAACAAAAACAACGTCAACGACAACGACAGCGACAACATGATGGAATAATGGGTCTGATTGAAACATGAAAAGCATAGCGACAACTGTCAGGGTTGCCAGCCTGATCGGGGGATCATGGCCCGATCCTCAACAAGGCTGCTAATTGCGTTGGCAAATTGCCGGCATTGCATTTGATTTGCATAATAGTCGAATGCTGACGACGACGACGACGACGGCAACAACGGCGACGACGGTCAATGGATCGGCGGTACGGTGTACCGTTTGGCAGTCCCAATATGCAAATTGGCTTTGGCCCAATCGGGCCGGCAATGTTTATGACAGGCTCTGGCGGCTGTCACAATATTTGTACGGTATTAATTGCCCACTTGACGCCTGTGGCCCCCAGTGTGTGTCTCCGGGCCCAATAAGCCCAGCCCGGTCCGGCCCGGCCCGGCCCAAAGACGTTGCGTTTAAGTGTTTTATGAAGTCAGGCAGATGGGGCGGCCCGATAAGCGCCCAGCCAATACACACACTCGCTGCGGACCGAAAGAGCCTGGGCTCACATAGCTCAAAGCTGTCATAGATATCGCCCATGTTCGGTCGGGCCGGCCACATGCAACAGAGATACAAAGCGATACATACGGAATGAGACGCCAATAAAAAATTGAACAAAAATTTGCAAAAATGGCAAAACTTGGCGAGAGATCAGTTGGCAAATGGGCTTGGCGAACAATATTCGCATTTGCCAATTGATTCGCATACTAATCGAATTTAACGCTCCATTATGCCCAGTCGAACAATTCAATCAATCTCCCTGTTGCTGCTGCTGCTGCTTCTTCTTCTTTACTCTCTGATCGGAAATGCGCGTATCTTATCGCATCTATTCGACTATTTCTGTACTTGTTTCACGGGACAAGCTTTTTCAATATCAATGCCATCCAATCATTTCGCTTGTCTTCAATTACCAAAAATAAAACAAAATAAAAGCGAAAAAGTAAGCATGTCCTGAGCACGCCGAACATTCGATACCCTTTGCCTTTCGGTTAGATAAAAATAGTTCGCTTTTTGCATTATTCCTGCAATCATACAACAAATTTGAAGAAAAAGTTAAGCCCTAGAAAGGATGTCATATTTATGCACTAAAAGTTTCATAAAAATTCGGACAACGAACACCGAAGTTATTTGAGAATACACATATTTCTCAATGTACTTAGGGACTTAGTGAGAAGAACAAGCACAACCAATGCGTATGTGTTGATGTGTCCCGATCACACATATACACATACATATGTTTACATTTACATACATGTATACAAATACACACATACATACATTTATATTAATATGCATAGAAAAAAGCTAGGCAACTGTGCGCTGGAGTCAGGGTATCTGTTAGTCGTGCACGCCCGGCTAGAATCCTCATACATATATATGCTGCTGGGCAGTCTTTGCTCCACTGGCGCCCAACTGGCAAACGATCTTTTAGTCAGAGACGAAGTTGTTGCATTTCCTGTGTTGCATTTGCGCCCAATGTCTGTCCCTGGCCTGTACCAGTGTCCGTTTGTGACATGCCACAAAATGTTGTCGCCATAATTTCCCATTTTACACTGCAAGAACGGAGCACTACCTACCTGCCCCAAGCATTACGTTTGTCGCAGCAACTAATGGCAAAAAAGCTACTTAGAGCCACGATTAGCTATCTAGAGATATATAATGTTATCTATACATCTAATAATCATCTGATGATTATAACAATGATACTAATGATAATACTAATAATAATAGTAATAATAATAATACCAGCAATAATAATAATAATAATACCAACAATAATAATAATAATAATAATAATTATAATACTAACAATAATAATAATACTAACAATAATAATACTGATCATACTAATAATAATAATACTAATCATAATAATAATAATAGTAATAATATTAATAATAATAATGACAATAATACAATTATAATAATAATAATAACAATAATAATAATAATAATAATAATAATAATAATAATAATAATAATAAGAATAATGATATTGATAATACAAATAATAATATTTCTAGTATTTAAAATTATAATAACAATAAAAATATATTTCTAAATATGCAATAAGTGTTGTCTCTAGCTCATGAAAGCTTTAATATATGCCGAAAAAACCGCATATCGATATCGATTTGTCTGTCAGTTATCGATAATTATCTCTAGATCTTATAGAAGCTTTACAAACTTTTCCCTATAACTTATCAACTGGCAACTGTAGCTTATGGAAAAAAATATACCACACTTTTTGACGGTTCGTTATCCTTTCGACAGACACGAACTCAGGTTGAGGTTTAAATCTTGATTTATCATAGATCCTATCTTTGGTCAACTGGCTTGGCTTAAGGTACGGTTCATGGTAAGAACAGATTGTAGTTTCGCACTCGAAACGGTTCGATTAAAAACCGGTTAGACAAATGCGAATTTCGTGTCAACTGTACTTGCTTTAAGTACAAATATTCACAATTGATTCTCGGCATATTACTGTACCCTACTCACAGTAGATTTGAGCAGTAGCCCAACCGTTTTTGCAGTGCAGAGGCCGTTCACAGCTGTGCAGATCGCGGGCCGGCGTTGCATGCAGCACGGTGCAAGTTGTTGGCATCGTCGTCGTGTTTGGGTGTCGCGCGACAGGCGACATAACCTTTAAGGCAATCGGAGCACTGAGTGCTGCTGCAACAGTTGCAGTTGTGGCAGTGCAAATCGCAGTTGCAGTTGCAGTTGCAGTTGCAGGAAGTGCGGAAGAGAAGTGGCAAAAGCACAGCTTGCAGCTTGCAGCCAGCAGCTTGCAACAAGGCGGCCGCAGGAATGACAAATATGCTGGCGGCACCCGGCACGCAACTCCCGACGGGGACAAACGATGCCAACAACAAATGCAACAACAACAACGACAACAACAACAACGACAACGACAACAACAACTGCAACAACTTGAGTTGCATTTGATCTGCCGGCAGCGACAACTCGGACTTGGATTCGATTTACTGGAAATTGAAAACGCGCAAAAAGCACAAACAAAACAAGAACCAAAGCCAAAAGACTCGACTAGCGAGAGCGCAAATACCCTAGGAATCTTTATATATATCATATATATATAAATTTATTATAACAGTTTCTTTTGCAATATATAATAATTTTCATTTTCTTAATAGTTCCCAAGAGAACCAGAAGCCCCAATGAAATATATTTGTATAAGTAATTTATATACCTCTTGGGATACCCTTGGGTTAATGACTGATAAGCTAACAGACTGACCAACTACCTGATCGGATTGATTGACTGACTGACCGATATATTGACCGACTGACTGACCGACTGACTGATGGACTAACGGACTGACTGATCTACTGGGTGATTGACTGGATAGCTGACAGACCGACTGCTTAACTGATTGACTGACAAAATAACTGATTGATTGACTGACTTACTGAGTAACTAACTGGCTGATTGATTAACTGATTGGGTGACGGACAGGTTGACTGACTGGCTGTTTGACTAACTGAGTGACTGATTGACTGAACAACTGATTGGCTGACAGAAGGACTGATTAACAGACTAAGTAGCTGAGTAACTGATTGACTGACCTTCAGACTAACTGACCAACTGATAGCCTGACCGATTGACATACAGACTTAAGTGACTGACTGTGTAACAGACGGGTTATTTTACTGATTGGTTGACTATAAGCTGACTGACTGACCCATAGATTGACTTACTGATTGACTGATTGACTGACTGACTGTCTAAGATACTGACCTTATGAGAAACTGACTAATTGACTGACTGACTGACTGTCCGACTAACTGTTTGACAGACTGGCTGACTAACTGATTTTGTGATCGACTGACTGATTGTCTGACTGATTGACTGACTGATTGACTGATTGACTGACTGACTGTTTAACTGACGGACTGACGAATTGACTTACTGAGATACTGACAGATTGACTGACTTACAAACTGACTAATTGACTGATTGAGATACTGTCTGACTAACTGACCGACAGATTTACTGACTGACTGACACAGATTGACTTACTGATTGACTTACTGATTGACTGATTGGATAACTGATTTATATAATATGATAAATACAATTGAAGCGTCAGCACTTAATTGTTACGAACTGCATGGCATAGTTAAAGTGCACAACGGCAGGGTATACGAGCAACACGGACAAGAGCAAATGACGCAAATTGCGCACAGTGAATACCCAACACAGTTCTTTCCTTTTTTTCACTTTGTTGTTGCTTGTTGTTGGTGTTGTTGTTGCTTTGTTGTTGGTGTTGTTTGCCTTATGCTACTCTTGACTTGCGGCTTTCGCTGTTATTTATTTATTTTGCCATTGTTGTTGTTGTTGTTGTTGTTGTTTGGTGGCTTACAGCAACGCCCGCTTGATCATGTAATTACTCTGACGATCACACGGTGGCCGTTGATGGGCCGCTGACGTCAACGGAAGTCGCCGCCGACATCGGCATCAGCGTCGGCATCAACGTCGGCATCAACGTCGGCGTCGGCGTCGAGGCCGCTTCAGAGGCTGTGCTTATGAGACCGCGAGACTGCGTGACCGAAACGGTCCCCCCCCCTCCCCTTCTCCCCCCGCAGTTGCAGTCTAATCGATTTCTCGCGCCATTAGCGGGCGTCATAATTCAAGCGGCCAGCCACCCCCAAACCGTCTGGCAGCCACGCCGGCAGCGACGCCGGCAGCGACGTTAGCGACGTGGCGCTGATGGGCTCCGATTAGATATGAACAACAACTATGGGCTGTTCGGCTGACGGATGGCCGCGACTATGCCATATAAAAAAACATCAACGACATCAGCAAAAACAAAACCCGCCGCCCTCCGACCATGCCAACAGTATCCAATTATAATGCCGAGTGTTATGCGACCCATCATCAAAGTGATCACCATGATACTGTTACCGTTAGCCAGCAATATTTCCATGTCAGAGCTGGTGAAATATGGTCACATTTCGATGATAAATGCGCCCTGATTGATGTGACAGATATATATATATTTATCCATATTTAGCCGCTGTCTTCCCTCTCTGTTGTTTCAATAGCAAATCCCGCTGAGCTGTTCGCCTGAGAACCTCATGTTAGATTTATTGACACTAGGTGTCAAATTTCCAAAACAATTTTAAAGCCACAGTAAAACTATAACTTTTTGGCTGCTAAATTAGTTGGGAGCGGCGTTTGCGCTGATGAAAATCGAGTCAAAGTGAAAAGATTTATTGCACGAATTTATGGCTGGAAGTGCATATTTACAAGCTGCTTGCAAATTTTACAAGCTAATATTTTGGCATATATGTACATATATATATATACTTTTTTTTAGAAAAGTTTAAGCCTAAAAAAAGTCGATTAAAGTAATGTTCAGATACAGAAACAATCTGAGTAAAATATTTAGCACTTTGGTACATTTTAAAGGTACATTAAGGTACATTGAAAATGCCCTTAGAAGCTGAGAACTTGCAAGTCATTTATTGGTTCTTCTAACTTTTGAAAAACAAAAATTGACTATCTTAAAATAAGTTGAAGACACGAAAAAAAGATTCCCAACTAGAACCTGAGAGCTATGCGAGTCATACATTTGTTTAACTCTACAAAATATTTGAAAAAATAAAAGGGATTAACTCAAAATAAGTTAGAGAGAAAGCAAGGAGAGAAAAAAACTACAAACTCGAGCTGAAGCAGAAATCGAAGCTAAAGTAGGAGAAAATTTATGAAACATATCAAAAACCCGGCATAAAGATTATAAACTCGAACTGAAGCTGAAGTCTAAACTAGAGAAAGCTATGGATAACACCTGAATTTGTTTATGAAAAGTGTAAAAAATATAAAGAAAAAATTGTTTAATAACAAAAACAACTATTATAGAGCATTACAATGTCGTTGTTTCGGCAATTGTTTATCTGTGTTGTTTGTTTTGGTTTTTTTTTTTGCTGTAAAGTTTTTATGGCCTCGGCGGCGGCGGCAAGTCAGACCCAAGATTTGCCATTATTAATGACCGCGACTGGAGCCGCAAGTCATAAGCAAAATGGAGCCCAGTGACGTCACAGCGCGCGCTGCCTTGACACCCACACACACACACACACACAGAGAGAGAGGGGGAGAGGGGGAGAGTGGGATCTTTATCTAAAGTAATCAACGTTTTGACTGCTTCACGTAGCCCACGCCGCAATCTGGCGTGGCAAGGGGCAAGGCAGACAGTCCGGACAACATCTCCAAATGGGAATGCAAAACAGATGCTCCAAACGCCCCCCTCTGACTCCCGCTGCCCCTCCCGCTCTCCCTATACATATATATATACATATATATAGCTGGTTTCGGTACGTTGGATTACCAGGAAATGTGGATCCACGGAATACCACACACTGATATCTTAAGACAATAAATAAGCTCGAGAAGAAATAATAATATCATACGGTCTTCGCAAGCGTGTCATGAAAAGATAAACCCAAAGTTGATAGATATACTGATCTGGGACAATTCCATGGTAGCGTCTATTTGTAGAAGTCGGCAAAGAAAAATAAAAAAAAGAATAAATATTTCAATTCGCTTTCGCCGAAAAAACTCCTGCCTGATATCTTCTCGAACAGTTGGGAATGATTTTCGGAACATAATCTTAAAGTTAAAGAGCCCCGATTAATCAGAATATCAGAATGTTAGCCTCTAATCAAGTCGCTTTTCAAGTCATGTGCAACTACTACGTATTATAAAAATAACCATGACGTATGTAGATATACCTAGCATATCGTATATCCAACTGAATGAGGCATTATCCACCGAGTTTGAATGAATTATACGAATGCTGGCAGAGGCAAAGGCAAATACAAATAATATATGTATATGGCATTGGCTTGTGCGGATGATAAGAGAAACTAGTTCAGTTTTAAGATATGCGCCCCAATGAATGTACTCATAATACTTGATTACATATGAGTAGATTCATAATACTTGCTTGCTTATGAGTACATTCATAATTACTTGCTTGCTTATGAGTACATTCATAATACTTGCTTGCTTATGAGTAGATTCATAATACTTGCTTGCTTATGAGTACATTCATTATACTTGCTTGCTCATGAATAGATTCATAATACTTGCTTGCTTATGAGTAGATTCATAATACTTGCTTGCTTATGTTTACATTCATAATAATTGCTTGTTTATGAGTAGGTTCATATTACTTGCTTGCTTATGAGTACATTTATAATACTTGCTTGCTTATGAGTACATTCATAATACTTGCTTGCTTATGAGTACATTCATAATAATTGCTTGCTTATGAGTACATTCATAATAATTGCTTGCTTATGAGTACATTCATTAAGCTGCAATAAAACTAAGACATGGAACCTAATTAGCATAATCTCTTTAAGTGTCTAGTTCACCTGTTTGATATACTTATATTCAGCCGGGTATATTCAGTGCATATCCAATTGAAGGATTTACGAAAAGATTCTATATCATTAACATTATTTTCAAGGTAAGAACAACGAGTCTGATTAAAACTCTGGAATACTCCAGAAAATGCTTTTTGATGTCTAGAAATGTAAGATATATAAATATAATATAGACTAGGATTGTATTAAAAACTGTTTAAATTGATAGCATTTGAACATGTAGGCTTAAATGAGCTGTGAAATATGACTACTCTTTATATTCAGGGGATTCGAACCAGCAACCTTGCTAACTTTAAAGCCTCCTCCCCCACTAAGAAAACGCGACTTGAAATATTTTCAATGCCAAATTGTGGAAAAAGCGCGTTTTGATCTATCTGTCCAATAAATTGGTCACCAAAGCTCAATATTTTCATTATGTGGATTCGAACCAGCAACTTTGCTTTACTGTAAAGACTCGTCCACTAAGAAAACTCGAATTAAGATCATTTCTAAGCCGAATTGTGCAACAAGCGCGCTTTAAAAAATTGCACATAAGCTAAAATTGTGCTCACACAAAGACATAAAATTATAATATTGGATTTTTTGAGAGCTACATGAAATTAGGCCGAATTCCTAGTGCGAATTCGTGAGCAAGTTAAAATTTCTAAAAACATGACTTATGCACGTACAAATAGAGATAGAATGCCAAATGGGCCTAGCTTAAGACTAGTACGGTGCTCGGTGTACGCAAAGCAAAACTTTTTTGTTCGATTTCGTATTATGCAAATAAAATAAATCGAAGTCTTGCATATAATACTTATTTCTTGACAATTATTGATTTTCTATCTTTAAATAGAGCATCTGCAGAATACATTGAAGTTTGAAACGTAATCAGCTCTATAATAGAAACTTTCCAAGTCCTGTCAAGTATATGTATATCCTGTCTTTGGCCTAGAGAAACCCATGTGTATTAATACACAGATAATACAGATACCAACAGGTGCTCATATTAACTATATGTTTATTGTGAACACGCCTACTAAAGCCGCCCCCATAAAAAAAAAAAAAAGGAAAAGAAGAAGAGCCTGCAGACACGCACAATGCTCGACCGTCTGGAGGGGCAGCAAAAAATGCCATTGATATAGATAAAGATATAGATATAGATATAGATAAAGAGTGAAGCCCAGATAAGCCAGATAATAGCCATATATATGGTAGCTATACATGCGTAAGGTTTGTCAAATATTTATATTATGATATTTTTTTTTATTACATATAGTTTATATATCCAATTTGCATTTTTGTTGACTTAAGAAATAGCGATAGTTCTTGTTGTTGTTGTCTGTCTGTCTGTCTGTCTGTCTGTCTGTCTTTTCTTTATATGGTATATATGTATGTATATAAGAGACATTAAAGGCATATAGGAGAAATAATACACATATAGGCGTATATATCTATAATACTAAAATATACAGAGTTAATCACTAAGATAAGCGTCCGTCGTTGTTGTTGCTGTTTATGCGTGTATGTGTGTATGTGTGTGTGTGTGTGTGTGATAAGACACTGTTATATATACATATGTACATATATATCTGTGAAGTCGGTGCCACAACTTTTATCAGCGCACCCAATTTCAACATCATCATTTGTCGGCGTCGAGTCATAAGATACAAAAAAAAAAAAACACAAAAAAACACACAAAAACAAAAAAGGAACAAAAAAATACCACAAAAAAAAAAAAAAAAAGAACCCGTTGTACGTTCCGCGGCAATGGAATCTCTCGCATGGCGATAAGATAAACGCCAAATTAATTACCCGCACACACACCTACGTCCCACTTCTCTAACTCTAATATCTCGAACTCTTTCTCTATATCATAAAAAAAAAAAAAAATAACAAAAATCATATATATATGTATATGTATGTAGTGCACTTATATAACCTACGATAGCAATACTAAATTTAAACAACAACAAAAAGCATAATACACAGAGCACACACGAAACCCTCCCCTCATCCCCCACCCGGCCAATTGCGTGGCCAGCCCCCCTGCCCCTGCGCAGCCAACGTTATGTGCCTTTTAAACTTAATTGAGATTTCCCATAATTGTGACGCTGCCGTCGCTGCCATCGTCGCCGTCGTTGCTGCAGCGCTGCCTGCTGCTGCCTACCTTCTTAGTGCCATCGGTGAGCTGCGTGGCAGCCAAAAGCTCGCTCAGCTGTCGCTCTCTTTCCCGTTCGATCTGGCGCTGCTGCTGCTGCTGCTCCAACTGCAACTGTTCATCGATGTCCTCGTCGTCGCCGCCGCTCAATTCGCCGCTGCTGCTGTGACTTGATTTGCGGGCGAGAGCAACGCGTATGCCGTTAACAATGCACTCGCCGCCATCCAAGGCAGAAATTGTGGAGCCGCAATAATACAAATTGCTGCAGCTGCTCGCCGCGCTCACATCCGACTGAGCTTCATCCTTGGCGCCGCCGATGCTGCTGGCGGCAGCGGCACTCGCTTCCAGCGAACAGCGACGCTGGCAGCGTGCGCGCTGCAAGCGAAAATACTCCATCTCCTCCATGCTAATGCCGCAAGCGGTTATATCATCCGAATAGTCGGACACGACCACCGATGGCGTTCGCACATACCGTACACCCGCCATGCTGCCCAGCTCGCTGACGCAGCTTTGCGTGGACTCGCGCCGTGAGCCGGGCGGCGCTGCCAGCGCCGCTACGACACGCTCCTCCAGCAGCACTTTGGTGGGCACGCCCGCGCCCACACCCACACCCAGACCGAGGGCAGCTGTGCCGCTGGTTGGCGATGGTAGCGGCGAGTCGGGCAGCGCTGTCGGCTCGGCCAGTGGTAACAGGGCCGGGCGCAACGGTAAATCGGTAACGGTCAGCGTCATGCGTCGCTGCGGCGTCGGCAGTGTGTCCATGTTAACATCATCCACATCGAGGCCCAGCGCTGAGTCGCTGCTCGCACAACGCGTCACCTTTGGCTTGCGCCGGGCGACAGCATCGCATTCATTGTCGCTGCTACAGGGACTCAAGCCGCCCGCATTGCAGCCCTCATCTGAGTTGGCAGCGCTGCTCGCAATTACAGCTGGCTTGAGCTGCGCCTGCTCTGCTGCTGGCTGCTGCACAATCATTGCCTGAAACTTTTCAATCAGCTGTTGTATACGCGTCCTGGAATCAAAAGCGTTTTCGCTCTCTCGCTCTCTCACTGAATGCTGCTGCTGCTGCGCTGCGATTGCGTTGAAATCCTGGAAGAAAGCTGCGCGCAGTTGCGCCTTGTGCTCAGCGAGACGAAGCTGACGTTCACATGGAATAACACACGCAGTTGGTGTTGTTTTTGTTGCTCTCTCTTTTGCTAATGCTTCTTCTGGTTCTTTTTCTTTTGCCGATGCTTCTGCTAATTCTGCCGCTGTTATATGTTTGAGGCGTGCGCAACGCTTCGCTGCTCTCTGATAACTAAAAGTCGTTGGCGCTGCCGTCGCGCATTTATTTTGAGCGTTAACCGTTGTCAACGCCGTCGACGCTGATGTCGGTGTCGCTGTCGTTGTCGCTGACGCCGGCGTCGCTGTCATTATCTTGAGCATTGACTCGGTTTCGGATTCGGTTTTGGTTACGATTTTAGTTACGGACACGGCGGCGACGACATCGGCATTTTGTTGACCATCGCGGCGCGCACTCATCGCTGTCAACGTCGCGTCCGCGTCAGCGTCGGCGTCGGCGTTGCGTGCGTTTTAAACTCGGTTTTAGATTTTTACGCGTCCGCGCACTTGAAATTCAAATGACACCTGCCGCTGCCGTCGCTTAACTGTCGCTCTGACTATAAACTCGGTCTTCAACAGCGACGCCAACAGCGACGGCGACGGCGTCGTCAACGGCAACGGCAACTGCGACGGCGCGCAGCGTGACGCTGGTTATGATGTTGCTGTTGCTGCTGCTGCTGCTGCTGCTGCTTTTGCTGATGGAGAAGGTGGTGCCGCTGTCGCTGGTGGCGTTTACCCCGTTCTATTGAATTTTCGTAGTTGCTCATTGCCCACTTACGCGACCGCGACCGCTGCGGCTCTCAGTAACGCTGGCTGTTTTGATGCGGCCGCTGCGGCTGTCGCTGCGGCTGCTGCTGCTGGCTGCAATTGTAAGCAGAATTGGAATTGGAATTGGAATTGTGTGTGATCTTGAAACGTTGACGCAATGTGCAATGATCCCGCACGTACACACACACACACACACGCACACACTCACACACCGAAACACTTATTGCTGCTTATTTATTTATTTATACTCGTATTTCATTTTTGTTGCTGCGCTCCAATTGCTTTGCTAGTTTTCTTAACTTGAGCGCGTAATTGCATTTAAGCACAAAAACACAAACACACACACACAGACACACACATACACACACAAACTTGCACATACATGCACAGCGACTGACAGACTGACAGACGTCGTGCTCTCATATGCCGACGCACAGTGGGTCGCACATCCACTTTCTGATTATTTCGCCAAGCATCAATTCGTAGAATGTGTCAAATAACGTTTGGAATGAGCGCTAAATCAATTTTGGATAGTAAAAACAACTGTTTCGTCGACTCAATATATTTAATTATAAGTTGAAGAAAAGTATTAAAAAGTTATTCAAGAAGATAGATTAGTAATACTGAACTGGCTTTTATTATCCGTTAGGTCATTTGTTAAAATGATATGTTGCAACCATTTCTAACTGAATAATAATAATAATAAAAAAGAAAAACAAATTCATTGTCATTTTTTATGATAAAGTCGTTATTTTTGATACTCGCTTAAAATGCCGAATGTTATGTCTGTAAAAGTTATTGGGGGGTATTTCAGGATAATGACATTCACAATAGTTATAGGCGTCAATATGAAAAGGCCTTAATATTCAGTTTCCATAATATGATATATATTAATTGTGCATATATATGTGCATATATAGGTATGCGAAAAAAATATATATTTCGAATGCATAATTTCTTGAGTAGGGTATCTGCTAGTCGTCTCGATATGCGATTACCATGGTAGCATGTTCTGATAACAAGCAATTCATCACTCACAAATACATATTTTGTACGTATGTATGTATGTACTAACGTATGTTATCACAGATACATGCATGCACACATACCTATTCAGATGCGTATGTATGTATGTATGTGCATACACATACGAACAAAACACACCCCAAAAACAACATGTGGCCCTGAGAAAAGCTGTGCGAATGAAACGTATGTTAAATGTGCAATGGAATTCAGCTGTGATTCAACCAGACGCATTTGTTGTGCCGTTAAAAAGCCAATGTTGCCAATTTGTCACGCGCATCATTTGAAATGACGGCAAATGATGGACAACGGAATAAGGCAATAATGCAAAGAGAGCTTTTGCCAATGACCAATCGGTGCGATGACAATGATCGATAACTAACAGCTAATGGACAGGTAATGTCAGCTCAATATCAATTTCACCAGCTATTTACGATCGGTGGCCCATTGTGCGGCGTCGCACTTTGTTCTCGCCGTTCTGGCTATGACGTCAGTCGCAGGGGCCGACGTCGACAGCGTGACGCGCATATAATTGTCAGACGCAGACGCGACCGCGGCTAGTGGCCAACGAGCAGGCAAAAGAGAGAACGAGAGACAGAGCGAGAGAGAGATAAAGAGACAAGGGCGCATATACAAACATAAATGCATAGCATACTTATGTATGCATGTGCATGTGCATGCGCATGTGTGTGTGTATGTTAAACACTCACGTCAGTCATGCAACCTGTGGGCGGCGTCGGCGTCGACGTTGGCAGCGGCGCATGCTTGACTGCAAAATTGCCGCCCCATCAAGCGGCATTAATAACAAAAACAATTAAAATAGAACAACAACAGCAACAACAATCATAACAAGTAAGTGCAAATTTTTGACAAGACGCTGACGTTTGCTGCTGACGCTGATATGACGCCGACTTCCACCGTCCCGTTGTCTAGTTGCGAAATGAAAACCACTTTAGGCTACACACCTGCGATAGACGCCAAACTGTGTGTATTAGTAATTATGTGTTTGTGTTTCGCTTGAACGGCGAGTTGCATTACGTCAATGCAATTGACGAAGTGGCAATCCACTAAGTAAATTGAAGGATAATAAGCGCGCGCTCTCTCAGTCTCTCTCTCTCTCTCTCTCTTACGCTCTTCGCCTCTCTCTTATATGTACGTACATATGTATGCATGTATGTATGTATTTGGGTCGTGCTTGCTGCTGGCCCAGTGACCGAAATCATTAACTGGCTGAGTTAAACTTTCAATTAAAGGCTTTTGCCGCAAAAGCTATCAAACACAATGATTACCGATAGGGGGAGGGGCTCAATTATATGCAAACACATTATATATGTATGTGATCTATTTCACACTTTAGCCTTAGCTTTATGTTTATTGCACATTGCGCACTGTGCGCACACGAAAATGGTCAAAGCAAGCGAGCGACGCGCGCACGCACGCGCACATTGTGCGATCGGCATTTATCGTTGCCAGGGCTGGCACGATTGCGCCAATACAAAAGTAAATGTGTATGCGTCCAGGGCGCCCATTTTAACAACTTGTAATAAGCAAACTGTTATAGGTGCGTAGTTATTGACAATATTTGACAGCAAATGCATGTAAGCTTAAATTGTTTGCGGTTGCGGTTGCTAAGCTATACAACTGCTGCAGCCCTGGTAGTTTCATTCATTGCATTTTCCCATGCGCTGACATTGATCAATTGCAAACACTTTAAAGCCTCTACATGTGTGCATGTGTGTGTGTCTGTCTGTTTGTCTATGTGTGTGTGTGTGTGTGTGTTTAGATATTGAATTTAGCAGCTGTTTGAAACACATGCAAATTACATTTTAACTCTTTTAGCTTTTTTGGCCTGCAGCTTTTTCTTTTGAGTTTTTGCGTTTCGTTTTGATTTTTTGCCTTTTGCTTTTTGCTTTTGTAACGGTTGTCGCGACGGCAACACGTTTGACGCGCACGATGACAACTGAGGCGGACACAAGAGAACGCGGCGACGTTGGCAGCGCTTGTTTCGCGTTTCACTGTGCGCAAGCAACTGTTTTCTTTTTTTCTTTTTTATTTATTTTTTTCGTTCCGACTTAAACAGAAACCGACTCAAATTCTTACACATCGCCTGCGGAGCTGCGTGCGTTGCGGGACGGGACGTGTCGGGGCGGGTCGACGCGACGCAGCGCGACCGAAGCCCGCCGGAGGCTTGCCCGCTGTCTAAGCTCTGCTCTGCTCTGCTCAGCTCAGCTGAGCTGAGCTCGACTTAACTCAACGCCGCTAGTTAATAATTTAGGCTGGCTTTTGTTGCTTTTTATGCGCACATACTAATAAAAAGAAATATGTATAAGACACATGCACATCTATGCTTGTATGTTTGCGTGCGCACATATACATATGTATGTATGTATAAGAGATATTTTAAAGCTCACGTACACAGCAGCAAGAATTAAAAAAAAAAACACATACACACGCGTACAAAACATCTTGTTTATTTTGGGCGCGCATTTTGGCTAGTTAAATATTAACATTAATTCATTGAACGCACACTTCGCACTCGCCTGTCAATTGCTTGTCGCAGAGTTGCCTATTTTTTTTTTTTTTTGTTATATTTTATTTGCCTTTGTATAATATTTTTATTTGTTGTCGGCCCGGCTTGATTAACGCTCGTTTTTTCGCATGCTACTGTTAAATTTAACATTTGCTTCAAACATGCTGGCAAACCAAATTTAGTTTTAACATGCACTTGTTAGCTATTTAGCCAGAGTGTTGCCACCTTGCAGTTTGTTTCGCGTTTAAGTGCTGCCAGCTTACAGGCGCAGAGCTGCCAGATTATGGACAAGGCATTGCCAACTCTCAGGCGTGACGAGCTTTTAACGGTATTTTAACTTTATGTTGGCCTTAAGCTAAATCCATTGGTAAATTTAACATTGGGTCTCTGGGGTAGGTGTATGCAATATTTTGTTGAGTGCTTCTCTGATAAACATATCTGAAAATAACGTTAAAGGTATTTTTTTCTGTAGTATTCTAATGAGGAGTTCAAGACTTTGTCCAAAATTGTAAGCGGACGGCATTTAGAAAACGTTTGGCTTAAACAAATGTTATTTTTTATTTAGCATAAAACACAACTTGAAAAATTTACAATCAGCATTTATATTTAAGAGTTACGAATTACAAAATATAGCCATACGCTGTTTGTCTGTATGCACGTTTGCTCGTGTGTGTGTGTGTGTTGAGTGTGTGTATGTTTGTTGAGTGTGTGTGTGTGTGTGTTGAGTATGTGTGTGTGTGTTTTCATGGATGTTTCTGTTTTAACCTGAGTAAGAGTCCAGCAGACAGCGGGGCTGGCATGAGCTTGACTGGACCATAATGAAATAGAGGGGGGGCAGGAGGAGAAATGACAGATAATAGAAAATAAGTATTAAAAAAATACTAAAATCAAGTGCTAGACAGAAACACGTTCAGTTTACTAAAAAAAAAAAAAGGAAAGATGGAAGGTAAACAACCGCTGCGTCAGGTTCACCGATAGCGTCGTTCCCGCTCCCGTTCGCGCTCTCTTTCCCGCTCCCGCTCCCGTTCGTCGTTGTGCCTGTGCCTGCTGCCGCGCTCCTCGCGCTTCCGTTCGTGACGATGATGGCCACGGCTGGCGCTGCGCGTCTTGCTGCGGCTGCGACTGCGGCTGCGCGAGTATTGCCGATGCTTGTGCTTCTTCTTGTGTTTGCTGCTGCGACGACGCTCGCCGCGCTCGCCATAGTCCTTTTCCCGCTCGGAGCTGCCGTAGGGCAGCATCGACGACATTGGCGTTGGCGGTGGGTAGTCGTCGTAGCCCCTGGCGCGTCCGTACGCCGACCCAGAGGCCTGACCTGCATAATAGTCGCGATCGTCGTGATCATTGCGATAGTTTGCTGGCGGATAGCCACCGCCACCGCCCCCGCCCCCGCCGGCGCCGCCACCAGAACGTACCACAGCATGGCTGCCGGGACGGCCACTCGCACTGCCGCCGCCCTCGTAATCATCGCAGCCAGTCGAAACAGCTGCGGTAGCGCCGGGCGCCGACGTCGCCGGTACAGCGGAGCCTCGACCCGTGCTCAGCTGATTAACCGTGATGCCCTGCTCCCGGCAATATTGCTCAATTTTCTTCTCGATCTGCTTCTGGATGGGCACAGGTATGCGCGGAAAGAGCGTCGAGAACCAGTCCAGTTTGGTCATAAACTGGTACACCATTTGGCCAATGGTCAGCACCTGGTCGATAAAGCAACAAGAAGAAACCAGTTAAAGAGCATTTGGGCCGAGTGTGAGGCGGAGTGTGATTAGGCAGGGCATGCTAAGGGCTAGTTGTGCAAATTGATTGGTGGCTCATACAGTTGACTCACCTGGCCGCCGCCCGCCTTCACGTCAATCTCCTCCTCGTCCTGCAGATAGTCCTCGTACCAGTCATACAAATCTCCCGGCGGTTGCGTATAGCGTAAGTACATAAAACCTGACCGGAGAAAAATCAAAATGAAATGGCAATTAAAGATTACAAATTAACGGACACATGACAATCACGGCCGGACAGTATGCAGCTCAGCGGGGCACCGTGCAAAAATGAAACCAAAACTACAAACTATGGCCAATACTTTTCCATACTTTTAAATGGCCAAGAGACTGGAGAAGAAAGCGATGAAAGCTTCGCAGGATTCAACCCTTCGATCTTTTCAATGGGATGATTTAAAAGATAAAATATATCATTTACAAGACTGAAAAACTTGTATGTTTAACCCCTCAAGATGCTTGAAACACATTAATAAGTTTGTTTCTAAATTGTTCCTTAATAAAAGTAGTTTAAAAATAAATATTCAAGATGATTCCAGGATTAAAACTGTCTGGTATTTAAATTTCTAGACAAACTTGTTTTACTCTGTGGATTAAACGTGGAAAACACGTGGAACTATCAATTTATTGCTAACACAAAGAAATCCGGGTCAAATTGATAAATGTTCAAATTCGAAATAAACCAAAACTTCAGACTCTGAAATTGCCAGCACGCGTCTACATAGACTCGCCCTAGCCCTATACTTCGTGCTCAATTTGCCAATTAGAATCAATTCAGAAACCGGAGCGTTTCTATAATAAAATAAACTTATATCACACGATTGTGGTCAGCGTGAAATGTGATATCTTGAGGCTTGATTTGCCGCCATTTTGTTTGCACTACTTAAGGCAGATTTATAGAAATTGTCCAAGTCTTCAAGTAACATAAGTTACGTTAATTTAAGAGTTTATATATGCTATTTAATTAAAATGCATTTCTTCTATTTTGCTAGTGCTTAACGTGAGCTGCGTACTAGCCTAGCCTAGTGTATGTGTGTGTGTGTGTGAGAGAGAGTTGAGTTTAAAACGCGGGAGGAGCAGGAGCAAGCAACGAGTGAGACACGGCTGAACTCATGCGACTTACCAACACCTACCTAGTGCCCGAATGTAGGCGGAGTCTGTGTGGTTGAGTAGTCCATTCACTTGCTTGCGGGTCAGGCGCAGCGTGTAGAGCTTGTAGAGCAGACAGTAGGCAGTGGATACGATGCCGCCGGCGCCAACGCCACGCACCTGATATTAAACGAGACCAGAGAAGAGCAGCGTATTAGCATGGGCGTTGTTGGGGGTTGGGGGTAGGGATTAGATATTATCGCCAACGATTAGCGCTACATTTCATAAACTCACACCGCCGCACATGCCCGTCTGGCCGGAGGTTTTCCGTGAGCCGCGCTCCCAGGGCTCCATGTGCTTGACCTGGTAGTAGATCTCGTCGACCACTTCATGGTAGGTTTTCAGCTTGAATAGGTGTACTGTTTGGGCGAAACAACGGCGCTTGAACGAGCGACTCTTTTTGTGTTCTTTTTTTTTTGGCGGGCAAATAAATGCGCGCGTCTTACCTTTGAAATAGCTGGAACTTTGTATGTTGGCCAAAATGAGGGGGTTCAGGTTCATCGACGTCTCGTTGCCCCACAATGGCAGCGTATTATGCTGTTTACCAACGCCAGCTTTTTTGCCGCCACCGCCACCGGCCGAAGATGCCGTCGAATATTCTGTGAGCGCAACGCCAACGCCGCGAGTGGAAAAGAGAAAGACGGAACATACACAATTGTTTTTTTATTTTTTTTATTGTTTTTTAACACAAATGTTGGGCACACTGTCATGCCCAGGACGGGCGCACACTACCTTACCTTCGTCCATGGCTCCGCTTCAGATATTGCTTTTGATACTGTGCATTAATTTTGCGATTCTCAGTGAATTTGAGCCGAGTAATCGCAATTTGCAAACGTTTGCTTAGAGTGAAAATGCCAATGTGTGGTCGGAGAGATTAGGGATGTGAGTAACGCATCAATGCTAGCCGATAGGTTAAAGCGCGTCAAATATCGATATGCGCGAAAAGTAATATGAGTACTCAAAGCAGTTAATTTGATACGATACATATTAAGTGACGATAGTTTTAATTAATCTATTGCAACTTGTTATAAAATATAACAGGAAAAAACATTCAATAGTTATTTATATCGATGTGCGCTGTTAGCAGATCTTAATTAGCTCGCACAGCGGTTCCTGTAAAAGCGTTCATTTAGTTCACTTGAAATGAATCAGTTGTGCCTTATACGCTTCTTATATTATAAGGTAATATAAGTCATGGCCTTGATAAGCTCACACAGCTGCCTGGCATGTGTAGGCCTTATATACTTAGTAAACAGACTTATAGTACAAATTTAACTGGTAACAGTTTTTAATTTGACATGCTTTTTAAGGTGACTTGAGCTGTTGCAAATATTTCGGTTTTATAGCTATGCACGTTGAAAAATTGCGCGCTTTTCTAGCGGCAATGTAAGTACCAGATATCGATAAATGCGCGTGAGCTGCTGAGCTGAGTTGAGGTGTCGCAATCGAACTAGCTCAGCGCTGAACCAATCGACTCTAAAATATACGCAACGCAGCAGCAGCAACAGCAACAGCAGAAGCAGAAGCAGGAGCAGCAGCAGTGATAGAAGAATCTGTAGCAACCGCGGGCTGCGTTTTAATCAATTAAAAGTCGGTCGTGTAAAACAATGCAGCCGCTGGCTGCCAGCAGCAGCCGTTGCCTCTCAGCTGGTACTGGTTGTCCGCGCACAACCAGATGTGGAAGCGTATACGGACGTGGGTGGTATCCAGAGTCAATCGAGCAAATTCTGAACGCAAGCGCAAACAAGCCAAGCAAAAACGAAGAAGCAAAGCAAAAATAGCAACAGCAACAGCAAAAACAAAGTTCAGGGTCATGGTCAGGCAGCTGCTTTAGGGAGTTTTAAGTGTTAAAGAGTTGGTAAACAGTTTAACGTGGACATAACTGGGCCTAAGCATGTCGAGCGATTCATCCCCGGATAGCGAAGGTGAACTGTACGATCCCCTGGCCGATGAGCTGCACAATGTGCAGCTGGTGAAGCATGTGACCAGAGAGAACATCGATGCGCTCAATGCAAAGTTCGCCAATCTGCAGGAGCCGCCAGCCATGTACTTAACAGGTGGGCCACACACACACACGCATACACATGCACACATGCACACGCACACGCTAATCCACCCCCACCCCCACCCCCCCTCGCTTAAGCCCAACCCTTCAGGCAATTACTGAACTCACCCTTAATTCCCCACAGAATACCAGGAACTGACCTCCAAGCTGCACGAGCTGGAGGCCAAGGAGCATGAGCTGATGGAGCAACTGAATGCACTGCAGCAGGAGGACGAATGCCGGAGCCAGAGCGAGGTGCAGCAGCAGTCGCTGCAATCTGCCTCGCAGCTAATTGGGGATCGCTCCGATCAGCCGCACTATCAGAACCAGACACAAATCTTGCAGCAACAGCGTCAATTGGCGCGCATTGCGCCCGAGCTGACCGACAGCCTGATCTCCAGCTCGGGCATTGGCTCTACGGTCGGCGGCAGCGGCTCCGGGCCCGGCTCGGGCACGGCCAGCCAATGCGGCACACTAACCCGGCAGCCCAAGGTGCTGCTGCGCGCCCATTTGCCCAACCAGCAGCGCACCTCCGTCGAGGTGGTGGCCGGCACTCGTCTGTGCGATGCCCTGATGAAGGCACTCACCCTGCGCCAGCTGGAGCCGTTCATGTGCGAGGTGAGCACAACGCAGCACAGCGGACGACATATCATACCGTGGAACACGGACATCGGCACGCTGCACGTCGAGGAGATCTATGTGCGGCTGCTGGACAAGTTCCCCTTGGGGCCCTACATCAAGCATCAGTTCATACGCAAGACCTTCTTCTCGCTGGTCTTCTGCGAGGGCTGTCGCCGTCTGCTGTTTACGGGCTTCTATTGCAGCCAGTGCAACTTTCGCTTTCATCAGCGCTGCGCCGGCCGCGTGCCCATGCTGTGCCAGCCCTTCTCCGTGGACAGCTACTACGAGCGTCTGCTCTCCTCGTATCCCGAGAACTCGGTGGGCCTGCCCGTCGGACGCAGCAGTGCCGTGCGCTTCAACGTGAGCAGCCGCAGATGCAGCAGCAGCGGCAGCAGCACCACGACAACCACCACCACCAACAGCAGCTCGAAGCCCACATTGAATCGGCAGGGTCGTCCGCCGCGCATTAGCCAGGACGATCGATCCAATTCGGCGCCCAACGTTTGCATCAACAGCATCCGACCGCTGACCACCGAGACGCAGCGCAGCCTCATCATGCATGCCAGGCCGCCGTTGCCGGTAAGTGTGAAGTTAGGTGGAAGACATCGCCAGCTCCAGGCCTGAAAAGTGTCCATGTAGCCTCCGTCTGGCTCTCATTCTAAAAGCTAACTTCATGGAACTTTGCTAAGGTCCGCTTTGCCAAGCCGTGTCTGGTTTATCCTAATCGGTGCACGAAGTTTGTATTCATGGCAAGATATCTTGACCAGATCCTTTGAGCCAGGCAAAGCCGTTTCCTATCCTTTCTTCAAATTACTCACAATATGTTTCTTCTTCTCATATTTGGCGCCTTCTTGCTTGGCATTCCCGGTCGGCTGCAGCATCCCTGCACGGATCATTCGAACTCGACGCAGTCATCGCCCACCAGCACGCTGAAGCACAATCGACCGCGCGCACGTTCCGCGGATGAGAGCAACAAGAATCTGCTCTCGAGGGATGCCAAAAACTCCGAGGAGAACTGGGTAAGTTATTGCAAATCTGTGTGTTGCCTTCCCTATATATTTATAAAACTGATCTTTGCAGAATATACAAGCGGAGGAGATATTGATTGGGCCACGCATCGGTTCGGGCTCCTTTGGAACTGTTTATCGCGCCCATTGGCATGGACCCGTCGCCGTGAAGACGCTCAAGGTGAAGACACCCAGCCCGGCACAGCTGCAGGCGTTCAAGAACGAGGTGGCCATGCTGAAGAAGACGCGCCACTGCAACATCCTGTTGTTCATGGGCTGCGTATCGAAGCCGTCGCTGGCCATTGTCACCCAGTGGTGCGAGGGCAGCAGCCTCTACAAGCACGTCCATGTCAGCGAGACGAAGTTCAAGCTCAACACGCTCATCGACATTGGCCGCCAGGTGGCACAGGGCATGGACTATCTGCATGCCAAGAACATAATACACAGGTGAGCACAAGGCATCTCTAGCTGGAGCTGGAGCTGGAGCATTTTCTGCATTTTAGAACTCCCAAAACTAAGTCCAAGCCAAGTTGCACAAAAAACAAATCTAAATTTGAATTATATTTTTGCTTTTCACGCATTTTCCGACCGTGTCGGTGGATTCATCCAATGATTACTAAAGTTACACAAATGATCAGACATAAATCGATCTATTGTCTATACTCCCGGAAAGCTTGAAACAATTTCTCTCCACTATTTGAATAATGCTTCTTTTCAAAATGTAAAATCTCCCCCCCAAATTCCCCCCCCCCCCCCCCCCCCCAAACCCCACATTTCCCCCCCCCAACCCCCCCCCCAAAAACTTTAAATAAATTTCCGCCCATTTCCCCCAAGTTTTTCCATAAATTCTCCCCTTTCCCCCATTTTCCACGAGGAATTAATATGTGAGACCCGCCTCAAATGGAATTTTACAACTATTATGATTCAATCAGAAGAGAAGAGTTTTGTTAAGTTGCATTTTTTCTTATCCTCCAACAGGGATCTCAAGACGAACAACATTTTCCTGCACGAGGATCTGTCGGTGAAGATTGGGGATTTCGGACTGGCCACCGCGAAGACGCGCTGGTCCGGCGAGAAGCAGGCGAATCAGCCAACGGGCAGCATTCTGTGGATGGCACCGGAGGTGATACGCATGCAGGAACAGAATCCCTATTCATTTCAATCGGACGTCTATGCGTTCGGCATCGTCATGTACGAGCTGCTCGCCGAGTGCCTGCCGTATCGGAACATTAGCAACAAGGATCAGATACTGTTTATGGTCGGACGCGGTCTGCTGCGACCCGACATGACCCAGGTGCGTTCCGATGCGCCGCAGGCATTGAAGCGTCTGGCCGAGGATTGCATCAAATACAATCCCAAGGAGCGTCCGCTATTCCGGCCGCTGCTCAACATGCTGGAGAACATGCTGCGCACATTGCCCAAGATCCATCGCAGCGCCAGCGAGCCAAATCTGACCCAATCCCAGCTGCAGAACGATGACTTTCTCTACATGTGCCCCAGCCCCAAGACGCCGGTCAACTACAACAATTTCCAATTCTACAACAGCGCTGGCAACATCTAAGGCCGGGCCACACATCCCCAACCAGTTCGATGTCCACGAGGACGACAAGAAGGCGGCTGTACCTGTACTTACCTGTACCCCATCAATTGGGGAGGCATGCATGCGACAAATGCTTGCATATTGTTGGTTTAATGTTTTTTTTTTTATTTTTATTATTGTGGTCAAGCTTAAATTCGAGCAGGCCAGCGAGAGAGTGAGAGTGAGAAAGAGAGAGTGAGAGAGCGAGATGCGAGACTCTGGCTGTTGCGCTCTCGCTCTCGCCTGGCCCTGTTCGGCTGTGTTTCCTGTATCTTTGACCTCAGCCTGGAGCAACTTTAATGTGCATTTCTGTTAAAACGTAAAAGAACAAAAAGTAGACGATGCAAAGAGAAAGAACTATTAACTATATTATTGTAAACTAACTAAAACTGAAACGCGCATACATATGTACATACATATAAATATATATATATATACACTACACACACACACACACACAGAGAGACACACACACACATACACACGTTAGGCATCTACTAAAACTAGCTGATCGAAAGAAAAGAGAGTAAGAAATTACATTATAAACAATATACTACTATATTAACTATAACGAAAAATCATCAATTTATTTCAAGCACGCACACATGAAAAACCGCATGAATTTGTTAGTACTAAACGTAGCGACTGGCTATGGCCAGCACCTTGGTGTAGTCGGCGCCCTTTGCCAGCGTCTTCTCCTTGAGAATGGTCCGCAGCACCGTCGGAATGGGCACGTGGATGCGTGTGCCCAGCGGACTGCCATTGTCGTCGATCAGCACCAGGTTGTTGCTGTCGAACTGCGGCTGCTTGAGCCGCTGCTTCTGCTTCAGGCCCACCAGGATGCCCTTCTTCATCTGGCCCTTGATGGCCACCAGCACCTTGTCGCCGATCAGGCCGACGCCGCGCTTGTTGTAGACGTGTATGCAGCGGGGTGGCCGGCCCTCGGCCATGGCACGCTTGCCCAGATCGCTGTTGTCCACCACGCGCAGCCGGGAAAGTTTCCGTATCTCGCAGCATGCCGGCGTCGTGTGCAGCTGACATTGGCCGGCGGCAACGTTGGCGGCGGCTGTCAGCGGGCTGGAGGCGTTGCTTTTGGCAAGCAGCGCCATATTGCCGGCTCTGGTCACGTTTCTCAGCAGGATTTGGGCCATTTGCCTAAATGTTTTTGAGAGCAAGGAGTTCGTTCAGCTGGATTTAAGCACAACAAATTGGAATTATACAATGCCTATCGATACATCGATGCTGGTGCAATGCAACAGTGCAATAATCGCATCCGTTCTGCGCACCTATCGATAAATTTCCCTCTATACGATAGGCAATTGTGACGTCACCGATTATTTTTTAGCGCGCGCTTTTTGAAATTTCCTGCAATTTTCGTTAATTTCTTATATCTTGCAAAGTAAACGATCCTGTCAGCTCATTTATGGCTCTAAATGATCACATTCGAAGGCCAATTGCAGTGCAAGCACATTTCGAATACGCACCATTTGACAAATTCACGTATTTTGCACAAATCTTGCTGGCAGTCGGTTGAAAAGCATGTGCAATATATGTTTGAATAATATTCTTAAGCATTTGTTGTCTTGTTTAATTTTAAAACCATAAAATAATTTTGTTACATTTGACATTTTCAAATTTTTCTTTGGCGCCAAAGGATTGTGCTTCTTCTTCCTATAAATTTTTGAATTTGTGACGTAGATGCGCAGAACGGAGCGATAGTTGAACTAAAGAACTAGTTCCGATATTCATCGACTGCCCATTAATATCGATATTCATCGCGCGCAGTGCTGCCAAGTCTCGCGTAGTGCTGCCAATGCCACTATTCAAATTTAAATTCAAAAAGCCACCGGTTTTTTGTTTGTTTGGTAATTTTCGTGCGATTTGCTTCGCAGAAAAGCGTTGCGCAATGTCGCTGCATAGATTTGAATTTAAAGATCAAAAGCAATTGTGATTTTTGGGTATTTGTCGCACATTTTATAAATCTATGTCTAAATAAAATATTGGCAACAAGTGCTGCCCAAACAACGCACAGTGCTGCCAATGCCAATGCGTAAATTTGAATTTAAATTGAAAGCGCACATTTTGCTTTTGTAATTTTCATGCAATTTATTTATTAATGTATCAATAAAATATGCTCAAATGCGCTCCAAGCAATTTATTGCAGCGCACAATACATATGTATACATGTGTTTGTGTGTGTGTGTGTGTGTTCGTTTAGGTATTTCTAATAATTTATAAGCATAGTTTTTGACGCTTGAATTCGTTTTGCGAATCGCTCGCTTTGCATTTGTGCTATTAGTTTTTTGTTTATATATTTGTTTACGTTTAAGATTAAATTGTTATAGTTGTTGTTTGTTGTTTTTGCTTTGACACGACTAAGCAGACCAGTCCCATTGGTTAGAAAATTGGTTACTATAATTCACTATGACATACAAAATATTATATAGGCATATAACGTATATATAAATTTGCTTGTTTCCTTATGTTTCTTTTGTTTTTGTTTTTCTTTCGCTTTGTGTTTTGCTGTTGTTGTTGGCTTTTGTTTTTTGGGTTCTTGTGACCTTAGAGCTAAAACAAAGTGTTTACAAAAAAAAAAGAGCCATTAAATTACAAAGTTCATAACAAATATTAAGAATAGTTAAAAAAAAAAAAAATTAATATTGTATATATATTTATATATGCATGTGTATTGGTATACAACAAAATTGTTACTACAAAAAAAAATGTGCAAAAAAGAATGATATATATATGTATATACTTCATGTACAACAACAATTTGCATACGCACTTGTTAATTATTTACATTTACACAAAATAAAAGTATGTAAAATTCAAATAAAAGCAAAACAAAATGTTACAGGAAATCAGAAAGAAAATTCAAATACAAATCAAAAATAAAAAATTGGTTTTCCATTGAAAAATTTGCGCATTCGCTTTGTGCATTTCGTTTCGGTTCCTCTTCCTATTCCTTATGCTCCTTATACTGATTCCGCTCTCGCTTCTTCTTTTTCTTCTTCATCTTCTTCGTCTTCTTCTTCTTCGGCGCTCAGGCTCGATTCAGCTCGCCGCGCTTAAAGTTGCGTATCGCCTCCAGCAGCTGGTCGCGCGGATCTGGCGTCGTCGGCGTCATGGCGTTCCCGCTGCGCACTGGCCTCGCCTTGGAGAGCATTGGTGGCGCCGGCGGCGCTGGCGGCGTGGGCGTGGTCGAGCTTTTGGTGGTGGCCATCTGGCTGGTGGGTCGCAGCTTCACTTGCAGCAGCGTCGGCGTCGGCGTTGCCTCCGTTTCCAGCTTTAGCTCCAGTTTGCTGCTGCGCATGATTGTCGACGTCGGTGTCGGCTTTGCGGCTGTGGCGGGCGGCGATGTCGCTGCTGCTGCGATTGTTGTGGGCGTGGACGTGGGCGTGGGCGTGGCCATGCCATTGACTGAGACGCGTACACGCAGCGCCTGCTCCTTCTCCTGCTGCTCCTTGGCCAGCATGCGCTCCTTGAAGCCCGTGCGCCGCAGCGTATTCTGTCCGAAAGGCGCTGCCGCTGGCTCCGCCTGCAGCGACGCCCTCTCCTTCTCCTTCTCCCTTTCCCTCTCCCTCTCCCTTTCCAGCGTGGCGTTGGGTCGCGGCAGCGAATTGGTCGAAGCGCCGCCGGCGACCGGAACGCCAGCGGGCAGCGTGTAGCGATTGCTTCTCGCCGGACGCGGCAGCGTCGAGGGCTTCACAAACTCGCGGAATAGCTCCTGCTTTGGCTCCTGCTTCTCCTCCTGCCTCTGCTCCTGCCTCGGCTCCTGCTTCTCCACATGTTTCTCCTCTTGCTTTTGCTTCTCCTCCTGCTTCTCCACCTGCTTCTGCACCTGCTTCTCCACCTGCTTCTCCTCCTTCTGTTCCCGCTCCTGGCTAGCATCGCGCAGCGGCTTGACTGTGATGGGCACATGGTATTCCTTGCGCGGAATGCCCATGCGCAGTATGGGCGAGGCCACCTCAATGGTCAGCTTGGCCGGCGCCGCCCTGGCGCCGCCATAGATATAGTCGCCCTCGTTCTTGATGGCCACCTGCGATTTGGGCCGCTCGCTCCAAGTGGCAAAGTTGATGCTGGGCGGACCGGAGTAGCGATAGGTCGGCGGCAGCGGCTTTGCCTCGGGGCTGATGACAGTTCTGGCTGCTTCCCGAACTGGGCTGCTGCGGGCCGAGGCGTCGGTCGAGTCTGTGCCGGCGCTTGCAGGCGTGGACACAGCTGTGACCAGGGGCTTGGCAGCGGGCACAGCTGTGGACGCCACTGTGGACACGACTGTGGACGCCACTGAAGACACGACTGTGGACGCCACTGTGGACACGACTATGGGCGCCTCGTGCGTGGACACGACTGTGGGCTGGTCTGCGGTTGCTTGTGGGCTACTCTTTGGTTTCTCTGACTGTTCCAGTTGCTGTTGCTGCTGTGGCTTCTGCTCCGGCACCGACTCCGGCTCCGGCTGGGTATCCGCCAGGCTGTTCTTGCGCGAATTGCTCAGTATGTTCTTGATCAGCTCGAGGCTCTGCAGCGACGGCGACTCGGCGATGCTCAGTTCGCTGGAGGAGCGACGCTGCTGTTGCTGCAGGCTTCCATTCAGCTCGATTCTGTTCAGGGAGAGCTGCGAGGAGCTGCGCAGGCGGAGGCCCAGGCCCAGGCCGCTGTGCCTGGGCGAGACGGAGGACGCCTGGAAGGAGTCGGCGCGCGTAATGGTAGGCGAGCTGTTGCTGCTGTTGTTGCTGGAGCTGCTTCTGGCCGTGCTCAAGCCATTCCCATTCCCATTCCCGTTTCCGTTTCCAATTGCGGCTATGCTAAAGTTGGCCAGGCGATTCGGCTTGGCAGCCTCGATTTGTGGCTGGTCGGGCGGCTGGCGGATGAGCGTGTCGAGACGCTGCTGCTGTATGATGGTCGACAGCTCGTCGACGATCTCGTCCAGCGGCGTGCTGGCCGCGCTTCTGGGCCGTGTCTGCGCCTGTGTGCTATCCGAGAAGTCCGGCGGCGGCGATATGGGCACCGCATAGTTCCACGACGACAGCGACGTGAGCTCGCTGGCGCTGCTGGGTGTGGCCGAGGCACCATTCGCCCGAGGCGAGTGCTGCTCCTCGGCTGTCAGCTCGTCCTCCGTCTCCGGCTGCTGGGCCGTCAGGACGCTCAGCTCGGCGAGCGTTGTGGGCGCTGCGGGCGGCTGTTTGATCTTGAGCGAGCTCTCGCAGGAGGTCTTGAAATTGTACACCTTGATGGCCTCCTCGTCCTCCGAGCTGGACTCGATCTGACATTTACGCGTTGCCAGCTGCTGTGACTCGGGCTCCGGCTCGGGCGAAGGCGTGCTCGAGGGCAACGCTTCGCCTATGCCCGAGTCAGCCTGCTTGGAGGCGGCATCGTTGTTGTCCTCCTCCTCCTCCTCCTCCGTGGCGCTGCCCAGCGAGCGCGGCTCCGGCGTGGGCGTGGGCGTGCGATTCAGCAGCACCTTGGACACATTCTGATTGCCATTGCCGGGCAGCTGGGGCGCCGCGCTGGTCGGCAGTGCCGGCGCCTCATCGCGCAGCTGTGGGCTTGGAGGCGTCGCCGTGCTCATAGCCATGGGTATGGGCGTGGTTATTCTGGGCGCCGGCTGCGGCTGTGCCGTCGGCGGAGCCAACACTTCCGTCATGGAGGCCGTTGTCGAGGCCAGCGATATGCTGTCCGCAGCTGCCGCTGCTGCTCCGGCTGGCGCCAGTTCGGGCGGCGGAGCCGGCGCCGTCTTCTTCTTCAGCTGCAGCAGACGCTTGCGCGGCGTCGGCTCCGGCAGAGCCGGCGTTGGATTCGGCTTGAGCTCGACTGTGGCATAGTGTCCGCAATCGGCGGCATCCGGCGTCTTGGCGCTGTTCCCGTTGCAGTCGAGCTCCAGCGAGGGTTCCCTTTCCGCTTCCGCTTCCAGCTCCGGCGTGCTGGCCAAATTGGGCGTAGACATGCAAAGCTGCGGACGCTTCACAATGACCGCATACGCGGGCTCCGTGGGCGTCGCACTGAACTGGGCCACGGACTGCTCCGGGATGACCAGCTGGCTGGGGGGGCGGGGCGCCACGCGCTTCTTGCGCGGCGGCGGGGCCAGCGCCTTGGGCGGCACCACGACGGGCGTGCGCGTGTAGTTCATGCCGGTCGAGTCCATCGAGTTGAGCGAGTTGCTCGAGCTGTACGGACTGGGCGTCTTGGCCGGCAGCTTGGAGTGCGTGGAATGCGTGTGCGAGTGCCGGCTGCTGCTGAACTCCGAGCTGCTGCTCAGTGAGTCCCGTGTGGCGGCCGTGCGCTGGAACTTGAGCATCGAGTCCGCGTTGAAGCTGTCGTACGACTCCGACTTGTGGCACAGACGGATCTCCGACAGGCCCACCGCGCCGATCGTCGACTCGCAGCTGTACACCTGACTAGCATCCACTGCGGGCGAGAAAAGAAGAAGAAATTAGTTGAAAAGCTCAAAACTAAATCCGGTTCGCAAGTGGTTCCTCACAGCAAGGCTTGCCAAGGGAATTGAGCTGAACCGGTTCAGATAAAGATAATTTGGATATCTTTCTGTTTAACCTGGAACAGAAGCCTTATGCAGGATTAGCCGGATTGCATAAGGCATAGACGCCTTTTTTTACTGAAATTCCCATCTTTTCATTTGTTTATTAAATTGTTAATTGCAGAAAGTCTGAGAGCATCAACTTATCTTAAGCTTGAATTCGCTTGGTTTATAACCCTAACCTCCTTATAGTCTTCGGATTTGAAGGCTTGTTGGACTTACCTGGATTGCGAAACTCGTATTTATCGGCATCCAATTGTTTATTGTCACAGACCAGGGACAGCAGTTTGCTGAGTGGCACACGGGCGCCCAGTCGGGTCACATAGAGCTGATCCTTGGGCAGGAGCACGGTTATGCGAAAGGTCTGCTCGAAGGGTGCATTGCTGGTCGCCGCCGGCAGCGGCGTGATCCGATTATAATCCAGCTGACTAGCCTCATTGATGTGCATGCCCTGGTCCGTGGACAGATGGTGCAGCTGTGTTGTGGATTTCGATAGCTTCCCGTTGGCGCTCCCAACGCCGGATTTGTCTGGCAAGAGAAGAGGACAATTGGTAGGCCTTTCAAGAGAGATGGGGAGGGGGAGGGGGAGTGGAAGTTGGGGGAGTTGAGAACTTACCCTTTTTGCGGCCAAACCAGCGATTAAGTGTGGTGAAGCCGCCCTTCATGCTGCTCATGTTTGGGGCGTGGCTGGCTCGCACACTCTTTCTCTCTCTCTCTCTCGCTCTCTCGATCTCTCTCGCTCTTTCTCACTTTCGTTCAGGCTGTTGGCTGCGTGTTTTCACTAGATTTGAACTTGTTCTATTTCCGTTTCCGTTTCCGTTTCTTGTTCTTCTGGTTCGTTTGTTCTTGTTGTTGTTGTTGTTGTTGTTCGCCTCTCTCTTTCTCTAGAATGTTTCGTAATAATATTTCTGAAGCATACTACAAAATGGCGTGCGATTTGTGCGCTGCGAAATCTGCAAGTGAAAATCATTCGAATGCTGATTACGATTACGTTGAAGAATACAAAAAAATATAAAGAAAAAAAAGAAACGCCAAAGACGCCAACGCGCTTATCAGAAGCCAGCGGCCTGATAACATTTTCAAGCAACCGAGGGAGGGGGTGCCCCCCCCCCCCTTCCCCCTGGCCAAGACTCAAGTTTATAGACGAGCTAAGCGGGGGCGGCCAATTGCCGGGGGCGTGGTAAAGCAGCCGCCACACGCATTCCTTGTGTAATGAATGGCTTTCTTATCTTCGAAAAACGTCGGCCCACAAATGAATGCTCACACACACATACACACACACACACACACACACACACACACACACACACACACACACACACACACTCATTCACACCCATATAGATGTTATATAGCGACCCATACGTTGATTCTATGTAAGGTCTGATTGCTTTCGGATGTGCTTATGTCAGCCAGATAAGCGTCCAAAAGACGCACATCACCTGGAATGTTGCCAACTTAAACTGAAACGGTTAAGAACTCAATTCCCCTAAATAAGCCATATAATCGGATTTAAATAAAATGATGTCAACTAAGGCAAGACCTTAAACAAAAAGAATAGTTGGCTAGAGTTACGTATTCCAGAAGTAAAAGATCATATGATAAAGCATTATAATAATTATTATTATGATTATTGGAACCATATTTCTTCAAAAATAGTTTGCTTTAAGAATATACAAGTTTTGCTTTCTTTCAATCTTGGATAGGGATTTAACATTGGAACCAAAACCTGATTGAAAAGATTGTGTAAGACGAGTTTCATAGACAAAGACAGTTCAGAGCGCAAATCGAACCAGCGACTTTTCGTTTTTCGGAGTTTGCAGCTGGGAATTAAGCTCGTATTTTCGCTGTTCAGTTGAACATTCTTTAAACTTCTTTAGCTCTAGACACAAAGAGTATTAAGTTTTTTATAGTATCTGCAGCTGGATCTTACATTATTTTGTTTTAGACAGTTGAAATTGCAGCTAAATAAAATTGGGCTAAAACAAGCCTCATCATCATTTTATGGGCAGCTTTAAACATCGTTTCCAGCTATCGTTAAAAAATAAAATGATTGTTGGGAAAAATAATCGCAAACGAGTTAAAATATTTACAGCCTGCAAATTTGCATGCGATCATAAACACAAATATTTATGATTATCATAAAGTTGCCTCGATAATATATAGATGTAGATATGCGCATATCTTTAAAATCGCGCGCGTCCATAACTTGGGCAATTAGAGATGGGTGCGTGACAAATAACTTCATCTACATACAAAATATTTTGGCATATATACGTATATGTATATATATTTACACAGTCTTTTTTGTTTGCTTTGATTTGGTGTATTTCTCAAGTTTTGGGATATCACGACACAGTTTCTTTTAGAGATTAGATAAGAAATTTCTCAAGTCTTGTGTTGACTCTCGCTCTCGTATACGATGCTCCACTTACTCAACAAATATCGCATTGCATTGTTCTCGGCAGCTGGACATACGCATATCTCTAGATACTTCGCTCGTGTCACGACTCACGCGGCCAGCTTTATTATCAATTAACCTGTTAAATTTGTTGCTATTTGCGCTAAGCTTAACGCCAATTGTCCTCTAAAATATTGAATAAACAGCGATAGACGCACACACACACACACAAACACACACATATGTACATGCACTCTCATACGCACACACAAATTGGCCTTTGTTGCTCTATCTAGAAGCAGGCGGCAAAAGCCGCGCGACGCCTGCGACATGCCGCGCGTTTTTTGTCGCGTGCGTTTAATTTGCACACAATTCGGGCGCGGGTGCTTGGTTAGCTGGACGGTGCAGGGGGTGGGGGACGTGGTTAGCTCGCTTGATTGTATAATGACGTGGTTCAAACGGTACTGTTTCTCTCTCTGTGTAAGTGTGTGTGTGTGTGTGTGTTTGTGTGTGTTTGTGTGTGTTGTCTTCTCATTGGCCATGCAAATTACTTACAATTGCAGCAATAATGACAACAACAACAATAACAACAATGTGTAAAAGGCACATTCAAGCTACATTCAAGCAAGAGCTCGACTAAGAGATACCCTGCATGCACATGGCGCACGTTACTTTTCCCTGCTGAATCCCTTTGATAAACTTCAGTTAAAACTCAACTCAAAGAAAAGAGGGGGCAGAGGTCAAAGGACCTCCACTTCGTACTCAACAAGAACCTTTTTGCAAAAATTGCTCAATAAAAACCAAGTCTCGAAATCGAAATCGATGTCTATCGATATAATGAAAATGGTTTAATTTAACCCTTTTTTAAGAATTACCCCAGAAAATGGTTAAGAGATATGCGTAATCTGTCCAAATGTAAACAAAATACTGCGATCAAACAAGTGCTCGACCAAGAGATACCCTGTCTCTCTTCTGATTTCCTTTCTTAACTTAAATTAGATAAAATTCTATTAAGCATCAACTTTAAAATAAGCGCAATAGTCGCGATAATGCACAAGATTCTCCTGAAATGAGGGGAATAGATCCAATCTCTTTATACTAAACAAGAACTTAAGAAAAACCAAATCTCAAAATCGATATTTATCGATTATTACATGAAAATCAATGAAACATACTCTTTTTTTTTAACAATGAACCCAGAAAATTGTTTTCAAAAAAAAGTGTATAATTCGTACATGTGTAAAAAGCAAACTACGAACAAACAAGTGCTCGACTAAGAGATACCCTGCATAAATTAAATTGCAACAATTTAAAGCCACAAAAAGAAGTCACTTTTTGTACAAACATACTATCCTATGCTGTCGCCTGGTGCCTGTTGGTTTGTATAACACCCCACGTAATAGTTGTTACAGGGTAGACTTGCAACAGTCGCACATTTATATGGATACCGATGTACATATGTGCGGGTATATGCTTTCAGTCGTGTAATTGAGACACGTGTCCGACTTACTGCTTCAATCTGCACAAGCACACCCCCCCCCCTCCCCCCACCCCCCTTCACACTTCCCCCTTTGGGCGACCCTTGTGGTGTACGCCTTGAAGCATCTGTAAATCGATTTGGCGCTTTTGTTTTTTAACGAGCTGCCGCACTAATTAGCCCGACTATTAGCTTGGCTAATTAAATTTTACTCACTGTTTAGCTATTTTGTCGATTTGTTCTTGTTGTTGTTGTTTTTATTGCTTTGTTGTTATTGTTGTTGTTGTTATTGTTGTTGCTCATTCTAATGCCTTGAGAAATGGAACCGAGCAACGTGCAAGCTTTACTAAACAAATCGCATAGAATTTTTATTTTTTTGGTTATCAATTTTCGTTGTTGTTAACTCTTTTGGCTATTTAAGCACACAAGTGTGTGTGTGTGTGTGTGTGTGTGTGTGTGTGAGTAAGCGAGAGGCAGTTAGTCGGAGCGGGGCGGGGCGGGGCGGTTGAGGTTTTATAGTCAGTTAGTTAAACTTGAAATAAACATGAGTAAGAAAAAATTCCTCGGCTATCAAAGCGACAAGGCGACGACATCGAAACAATTCTCAAAAATCATCACGTTCCACAAACATGCCAGTTGTATTGTTCTGGCCAAAAGTATACAAAATAAAATTAAATAAAATAAAATACATATATAGTATGTTTATATACCATATAGTCGACAGACTGAACGATTGCCGCAAGGCTTTAGCTTTGATTGAGCACAAAGTTGAGCCGAAAAATAGCTCTAAAACTGAACTGAATGTATTTTGTAAACTTGATATTCAAATTGACAAAGCAAAGAAAGAGATATACATATAAACTCCCCGACCAACTATCTATGTGACCTCTATGGTATATATCACACATATGCTATAACTTTATATTACCTGACTCAAGCCCCGGCTCATTCATAAGCAATCTCACAGACTAGATATGTTCTCTTCATATATATTATATATAACTTTATATAGTGGCATTCAATTTGCAATTAGATATTGACAGGGTAAACGGTCGAGTGTTTCAGTCAATCAAAAGCAATTCAAGTATTGTTCCATCATTAATTACAAACAGCTGCGTTTCTGTATGTTAATTCACATATTTCAATATACACATATATCTTCTTCTTTTTTTTTTTTCAAAACGATTGTAAAGCAAAGTCCCTCTTTGTAGCTTATCTGGAGAAGCACTTGAAAAGTCTTTATGCGGTTTTTATGGTTTAAGTGTGCCTTTGTTTTCTTTTGAATACGTATATGGTAAAGTTCAATCTGATTCCCAATTAAGACGGAGTCGAGCAATGCTGCTGATAAAACGATCAAAAATGTCGTGCAAAGAAGAAGAGGTTAGAAATAAAACGATTTAACGAGCGCTGCTTGTAGAACGTTTAAGGATATCAGCCCAAAAGGAAAACTGAAAAGCTTGCGAGGGAGCAAGAGAGGAAGACGATGTGAGGGAAAGAGATGTGAAAGAGAGAGGGAAAGAGAAAGAAAGAGATTAGATTAGAACTGCCTGTAGAACGTTTGAGGATGTCAGGCCAAAAGAAAAAGTGAAATGAGATGGGTAAAGAGGGAGAAAGAGAGAGAGAGAGAGGGAGGGAGAGAAAGAGAGAGGGAGAGAACGGAATATAGGGCCAAAAAGAATTGTAAAAAGCAAATACTCTTAAGAGATTAAACTAGTAATCAAGACAGAACGTTGCAGGAAATCGAACAAAGAAGAATTAGAAAAAAACGCTTAAGGATATTGCTGAAAGATGAATTGAATACATCAAAAGCAATCGAGAGTGAAGGGAGGAAGAGAGAGAGAAAGAGAGAGAGACAAAGTGAGAAGAGACAAAAAGATAAGTTACACTCAAAATATGCTCGTTTACGTGATGATCTCTTGTTAGATAAATGTATAGTATAATTGAAACTCAGCTTAGTCGAGCTATCAATCTCTGCTGTTGCTCATCTACAGAATTAAATTCTTATTTAGTTGTATCTTTGGGAATGTGATTCTTTGAAGCTGATGTCACCTAATTATCGAATCCAACAACCTGTAATATCTAAACGCAACAGTTAAAAGCTATTTAGTCGCCAGTCACGTAATTTATCAAAGATTCTATATATATTTCCATTACTGTTTCTACTTCTATTTCTATTTCTATTTCTATTTCTATTACTGTTTCTATTTGCATTTATAATCGCAGCTGTAAATCAACTTAAATAGGAATTTCGTAATGTGCCCGTTGCTAACAATAAATATAATTGCTCGACCTTTAAATTGCCTAATGAGACTGGCACAGGCATTGGGTTTAGGGCATGGCTTATGGCATTTTAAGTGCTGTCGACAATAAATGTTCCTTTATGAATATATTTCAAGTTACAAAATTGGCAACTTTCTACCGTTATACGCCTGCTGCCACATAACTGTATGTATGCCTAAAAAATGATAGTAAAGTTGAGTTCCATTTTCGGGTTCCAATTTGCGCTAACGAGCCGAATCAGAAGTACAAACATTCCAAACGATAATCATAAAATGCAAATAAAAAGCGAGGTAAACAACAACGAAATTTCCCCAAAAACAAATCTCTGATCGATGATTAATCAGAGCTCAGGAAATGCTGATCGCATATGCAATACACTATATATACATATATATTTATGGGGGGGCATTGGGAATTTTTGAGCTTCGTAAACGCTTTCAGATACATTGTGCAATGCACGCGACATTGGCATTGGTATTGCATTTGGACGGAGGGGCACGGAGAGGGTGGAGGTTGCAGGTGGGGGAGACCCAAAGCTGAGATTGAGTCTTAGCCAAAGTCAGGCGATGATATCACAAGCGGCGACGTGCGGCAATTTTTTATTGGATGCTCATCATTGTTATACCCTGTCCAGAGGGTATTGCAGCTTGATCAATGAGCGAGACGTGGAGTATATATAGGGTATATAGCGAGAATACATATGTATATAGAGTATATAGCAAGAATATATATATATCTATTTTTCTATGTCAAAGTGTCAATCATGAATCATTCGTAGGGCAAGAATATATATATATGCATATAGAGTATATATATTCTCGCATAGAGTAATATAACATTTTATCATTGAAGTGTATATGCAGAGTATACAGAAAGATTGTATATATGTATATAGAGTATATAGGAAGAATATGTAAATATATATAAATAGAGTATATATTAAGAAAGTATATATATGTATATATATATCTTTATATCTGAGTATACACTTGCTCAATATAAAACAGTCGAGTCAATATAATTTGTCTATCTATTCTTCCAGCTTTAAAGTTAGCTTCCAGTTTTTTACTGCTCATATTGTAATCCCCCAGATCAAACCAATATATCCTATAGCTGTCATGGGCTTCTTGAGCTTCCTCATGTTTCCCACATATAAGCCAAACCTTGAGTTTTTGCATAGAAAAATCTTTTGATATCTGCAGTATATCTTGAAGAAACTAGATATTTATTGGCTTTCCCATGCTTATACCCAATATAAGCAAAATCTAATGATATTATATGGATCTATAGAAGGAATTAGTCAAAAATGAGTTTGAGCATGGAAATCGGTACTATCTTGAATAAACTTGGCCTTCTAAGTATGGCCTCTTCAGTGTGCTCCTAAATCAAGGGCCAAATCTTATCAGCAGCGGTAAACTATATAATCGGTCGTTAAAATAAAATCGTCTTAAACTTATCTAAAGGCCGGCAAGGGTATTCGAGTTTCGGTGTGCGCGAAGCTGGTAGCTATTTTTGCTTTGCAGTTTCGCGCCGGAGGCAAACTAGTCAGAAGAGCCACAACAACTATGCAAATTGTGGCCAAGTACACACACACACTCACACACACACACACGCACACGCATTCATATATATATATATTTGTGTATTAGTGGTGTGTATGTGGGCTCTGGTGCGATCGGGTTGTGATAAAGGCACCTGTGGAAAAGTTTACACAGCGCCTTTATCTGCAGCGACTAAAGAAACCCGCAGCAGACAGAGGCCCGGAGATAGAGATGGAAATAGAAATAGAAACCCGCCGACTTATCAGCCGGTTGGCTAATGGTGACTAATGCAGAGAGAACTTATGCTAAACTAAACATTCGGCGGGTCTTTATCGAAGTGTATTCCATTTGGGCCGCACACTATTCGAGTTTTGGCCAAATGCCAGGCCACTTTTCACGCACTCCAGAGTTCCAATTTTAGATACATTTTTTTAAGTTCGAATATTTACTTTTTAATTCACTTCCAAAACCGTAAATAAGAGTGAGAAATGGGTCAGGTTGAGGTGTTTTTTTTTAGTTATACAATTTAGAGCAAATTTGTATTATCTATTCGCCCGCAGCGTTCCACTTAGCGAGCGTTCACTGTACAACTCAAGTTGGTCAGCTTAGAATTCCACTTGTGCAGTTTTCAGTTAATAACAACAAACAAAAACAAAGCACTTGACGGACGGACAACAAAAACAATCGTGAAGACAATTATTATGTTTAATAGTGTCGCATCTAATGCGAAAAATAAAAACAAAAATAATAACAATAAAAAACAAAACTTTGAAACTCTCACTGATTGGCAGCAAATTTGTTCCACTTTATTCTTATTGGGAGCCATTCATCATTTGCCGATTGGAATTGTGGAAGCTGTCAAAATGACAATTGCCTGCCGCATTGCCAACAACAACAACAACAACAATATCAGTAAATCGCACGCTCTCTCGCTCTCTCACTCACTCACACTAGCTCGCACTCTGTACGTGACGGCCCTCTCGAGGGTCACTTTTCTTATTGGCATTTGTTTTTGGTGTTGTTGTTGCTAGAATTTCGCGTGCCACTTTTCTTTGTTGTTGTTTTACTTGTGCTTTTGTTAATGTTTTTTGTTTGTTGCACAGCTACTGCAGCTTTTTTGGTGTGCATTTATCGTTCAACAATTTGCACGTTGTCATAAAAAAAAAAAAACAAAAATAAACACCCACACATTAACAAACAGAGCCCGCATTAAAGTAAACTTCAGCAACAACAAAAAAATAGTGCTTAGAACTGCGTACTAACTGCGGCTAGCGGCGTGTTTGCTTTGGTCTTTTCTTCACTCTTTTCTTGTTGCGCTCTTGCCTTCGCTTTGTTTTCTGCTGCGGACTCTCTGCTTTGGCAGCAGCGTTGCGAGGCGGCGGCGACGACGACGTTAACAAAACTGAAAACAAAAAACGCGCAAAATATGCACAGAACACGAATACAACACCAATACACTAGCAACAACGCACACACACATACGCAGGCAATAATAGTAGCAGGCAAGCAGGCAATAATAAAGCAACGGTAACTCTCTAATAATAGCGCCAGACGGCAGCACTCCAATACAAAAGAACAACAACAACAATTAGGCACGCAGCAATCCAGGCAAACTGCGCTCAGCTGTATGCGCTCTCTCCCCATAAGCTCTCGCACTTGCGCTCTTTATTCCTCTTCCTCTTCTTCTCCTTCTTGTTGCTGTTGTTGTTGTTGCTGCTGCTGCTGCTGTTTTATCTTATCAGCAATAAGAGCAATTGGCGCCGGCGCGGTGAAAGGAATAACTGCAGCGCACAATTGACAGATTGTAGCTGTTAGCGTGTAGTTGTCGCTGTCGCCGTAGAAGATGTTGCTTTTATTGTTAACCGTTTACCGTTTATGCCGTGTGCTATCTTCACTTGTCGCGCTAGCTGGGCAAACTGAACCCAGTTGCTGAGCGCTGAGGCCGCGTGCGTTGCATAAGACAGGTGATGGCGCTGCCGCTGTCGCTGCTGCTGCTTGCGCAAGCAACTCATTCTGGCTGCGACGCCGGCGACCTTCAGCGCTGCCGTCGGCGCGCTTCGGCGTGGGTTACGCTCTGGGTGCGCTCCTGCTGGCTGCGCTGCAGCGACAAAGCTTGTGCATGGGAGTTGAGAGTTTCAGGAGTGTCTTGGCACATGCGTGACCATTTATATCGCGCCATCTATTGATTGGCATTGACTAAGGAGGCCGCCGCCTTGCCGCGCCTATCCCGCACACACACACACACACATGCATATATGACATCATCTTTAGTTTCTGCCATCTTCACTAATTGCCGCCACGCACCAAAACTTTCGAGTTGTTGCCCCCTCCAAAGTTGGGCATTGGCGAAGGGGCGCGCCGCCAGCCAATCGCTGTTAAACTGTTTAACTGTCAGTCAAGTTAGCAGCAGCTTTGGGCTTGGATTTCCGATTAGATTTAATTACTGCGATGCCTACATTTAAATTCTTAAGCTAATAGCAATAAAGGCATTAGACACGGCCAAGTAACTGTGTGGGCGGCAAACAGCTTAAAGAGGCGTGACTGAAAACTGATACAACCAAAATAAAGCCATCAAATAACATACAGTTCGCGCTCGTTAAGAAGAACTTCAAGTTATTATATGCAGCTCTACATCAGATGCTTGAAATAAAGATCTTTAATTTTATTTCTTTAATTTGGCAATTGTAAATTTTACATTATTTACTCTGCAAGCAACGCGTTCTCCATAGTGAGTGCACACTGTAGGCCGAATTCATGCATGTGAAAGAAACGGAACTTTAGGGCGCCTCTTAAATTTGTTTTCTAACTGGATTTTTCAGGTTTTTTGTACTTTTGTGAAACCAGATTTTGGTTTGAACTTTTCGTCATATTTCTTTTTACTGTTTAACAATACAAATTAATATTGTTTTTAGCCACTTTTCATTGTTTTAAAGAAGTTTTTAAAAGAACATGGTTCGTTTAAGGTGAAGGTTCAGTTGTTCTTGATTCTTTTTAAAATGAAAATATTCTATTTAAAACGGCCAAATAGGTTTGTAGCCCCGATCTAACAGATATTCTGTCTCAATTTAAAGAATTTCTTGAGGTTAAATAAGCACGCCCTTTATTAAAATAGCTTCTAGATAACTCCCTAGAGCTATAAGTTCCCATGAAGAGAGGGTGAGTATCTGATTCGCTTGTGGTTTGTAAGCTTTAATATAGAAATAAAACCTCTAGACATCCAATATGAAAAGTATTACGAGTTATATATAGCAATGAGGGTTAAACGAATTCGTGACTCGTAATCGTACATCGATCCATAAATGAAATATGATGTATAAAGCATGCAGTTAACATTCTTTTGATTAGTTTAGATATGGTTAGGCGATTTGTCTAGTTCTTTTTCCCTATTCTCTTGTCTATATACGATTATATGTGTTAATACGGAATCAGATATCTTGTCTAACGGTTATATTCGTATTATGGCATGTCATCGATTAGCTAAGACAAGGCTTTACTATCAATTTCTGACAATTAAGTTTTTACAAGCCAGATAAAGCCAGATAAGCCAAAAAAAACATAACAAAATATGTATAAGAAACCACTTGAAAGGAGATTCCCAATTCGCGCGTAGAATCCAACTATGGAACGTGCATTTGTCACGGCCATAAAGAGCATGTTACATTTATGAAGGAATTCCAGCGATAACTGACCGAGTGTCCACTGTATATAGAATATATATATATATATGTATATAGTATATCCATAACGATGCGTATCTCAATCACTTAACGCTTGTTTAACCCACATATTAACGACTCAGGTCCCAACAACAACACAAATAAAAATAAAATAAAAGTTGCGAACAGTTTCCGCTTATCAGAAACCCACTCGATATAGCGTAAACACAACAACATTCCATGCCATGTCGATGATGTTGATAATGATGATATAGGGCATGCTCCAAGGGCCAGTCAAGCACTTGGCCAGAAAGCACTCGGCCCCTTACGCTAACACTTCGCCTAGCCACTTCTCTATATCTATTATAAGTTTTCTTTAGGCAAAAAATATGTTTATATTTTATAGATTTGTCTACTTTTATATAAAACTCGGCATAGGTCCATCTATTGCTACAGATTCGTTCAGTTCTGTTAGGCTCTACTTAACTTTCTTTCAAGATATCCAGACCAAACAAGCATATTAACATTGGATTACCATATCATATTTGAAAGATCGCTCGAAGAATGAGTTATTCTATGATAAACCTGACATTTACCAACTTATTCTACACCAGATCACGATATAGTATATATAGCAATAGATAGTATATATATGTATATATTATAGATTATATTAAGTTTGTAGTTTTCAGATTTGATCGAGATATTTTGAAGGTAAGGCACATATTATATATTTACCATACAGATATATATAAAAAATATCATATTAATCACTTTATTATATATATATCTATATTTTATATATCAATATAGTATCTTTATAATATCTTCTTTCTCGAAATATCTCGCCCAAGACAAACTTCACTAATCTTCTTTATGATTACCATATTATATAGTTATATGTCAATAGGAGTTTAAACTCCACAAAAAACTGGCAAAAACTGAATGAGTTAATAAATCGGATATCGAAAAAAGGCCTTTGTATTCAATCGGCATCGAGGGTATTCAGAGTTCGGCATGTCGCTGTTGGCCGTGTTCTTTCGTGTTTATCAAATGTGTTTACATTGTTATTTGGCCTGTCCTTGTCTTTGCTTTGATATTGTGTACTTTGGCACGTTTTCGTGCACTGATAACCTCAACCTTAACATAGAACATTGAAGAGCGGGCCGAGCGAGTAGCTGCGTGGAAGGGCGGCGGGGAGGTAGGTAGGTAGGGGGTGGGCGGTTGGGGTGTTGTGTAAGTATAATTAACAAGCCGCTGGCTACAGCTATGCAAAAAGCAAAAAGCAAAAAAAAAAAAGAGTTAAAAGCGTCAACAAATCGCGTTGCCAAAACATTTCACCTGGCCAAAATGCTGAGACGCATTGGCCAAGACTTGACTTGCGCGCGAGCTGCTGACCCCGTTAACGGAAATTCTTTTTTCTTGCTGCTGCCTTTTTTCCATGCGCAACTTCAACAACAGCAGCAACAACAACAGCAGCAACAAAAAAAAGTGGCACAAACTCATTCCGAAAAAAACACAACAGCAACAAAAAGCACAGCCACAAAAACAACACAACATAAACAAGTTCCACGACGGCAAATTCGACAATAAAACCATATGATCAGCGTAATAATAGTTATGATCATTGGCTCTCCCGGCTGTTCTTGCCACTCACGGAGGCAAGAAGCAAAAAAAAAAGAAGATAAGCGAAAAAAAAAAACAATATATATAGAAAGAAATTTCTACATTTCATGCCAGCAATCGCAGCCTCCAACGTTTTACTTTTTCTTTGCATACCCTGTAAATGTAACAGCAAGCGGGCATGCTCAACTTTGTGTCCGTGCTTCAAACAGACAACGAGTATATACATATATAGATATGTATACGGCTGAGTCAAACTTAACTCGACATTTTATTAGTTTTATAGCAATTGCAGCTTTAAAAGTGTTGAAAATTATAATAAGAAAGTGTTCGTTTGAAAGTTGTAAGAAATTTAAAAATTATAGATTCGAACATTCAAGAAGTCTGAAAAGTAAACTTAAATTAAGTCAAATTAAAATATTATCAATTTTGAATTAGTTTATTAATGTAAAATATTGAAATATTATATTGAAAGCAAGCAATGTTATATTGAGACACAAGCTTGAAAAGTCTCAAACATGAACTTAAATCCAGTCAAATAAAAATAAATTAAATTCCTCATTAAATTATGAATCTATAATATTGAAGTGTTTTATTGAAAGTTGTAAGAAATGTCAGAAGTGTTTGAAACCTGAGCTGGATAAAAAGTCTAAAAAATTAACTTAAATCAAGTCAAATAAAAATAAATTAAATTCTTAACAAAGTTGTTAATATATACCATTGAAGTATTGTATTGAAAGTGGCAAGAAATGTTAGAAAAAGTGACAAACCAAGGTCGAGTCTGGGCTTAAGCTTCACATTTCACATTTTGCAGCCCTATTGAGAACAATATAATTGAGTATTTAGTCTATTTTAAGCAGTCCCCTCCCCCCCGCATCCATCAAGCACTTCAAGCCAATTGCGTGCAAAACAGTGGAAAATTAGAAAAGCGAGAGGGGTGCGACGGGGCGGGGCGGGGCGGGGCGGGGGTTATTATCATTGAAAGTCCAAGTTGCAGCTGGTTCAATTGAGCAAAGTGCATTGATAGGGCCACTTAAGGCACGGCTCGATAACGTTACGATATAACGATATATATAAATCTATATATATATATATACATATATATATATCGTATATACGTGTTATACGTATGTATATGTATGTGTGTGAACAGCTGCAGTTGGCCGTAATTGAATCTGAGACGTAACGCAACTGTCATGCAAAGTTTTCTACGGCTCTGAACTGGGTGGCCAGCTAGGGGCGAGGAGAGGGCCTCTATAGCTGAGGTCTCGCCTGCAATTGACCCAATTCTCGACTGTTGTTGTTGTTGTTGCAGCTTTTTTTTTTGTGCTATTGTGCCGTGCACTGGTGGGCCAGTCATTAAGGCTGACAACGTGCCTGTCAACGGCAACGGTGGGAGGGGGAAGGGGGGAGGGGTTCGCTTTGGTCTCTGGCGGGGCTTGTGGGCTTGTGGGCTACTAGGGCGCAAACGTTGCCGCTGGCATTGATTGAAGCCTAATTAAAGTAAAAGACTTGGCCCTGCCAGCGGCAGCTACTTATGTGGAGCAGCCAACAGAAGACGTCTGCCACAATCTATAAATTAAGAACAAGGCGTTGTCTTAACATATATTTAAGCTAAATTTGTGCAAAAGCTCAGAAGTACCTAAAGAAAGATGGAAAGAAAGTTTGCTTTGCATTGCCAAAGACTAAATGTGTGCATATTTGTAAGCCACAAAATATACATATAGAGGTGGGCTGGTAGCTGGTTCAAATCCAAAAATTTACAATATCTTTATTTATGTTATTATTATTAACAGCAAGAAATAAAATAATAAAAATATTTTTTATACAAAAGTTTCATAGCCGATCAATTGCGTGGTCGCCGGTTCAAATCCAGCAGCAATTGTAAGTTATTAAATGTCTTCATAACATTTGTCATAGTCGGGATGGGGCTTTTCTTTTATAAGAAAGCTTTCTATTCAATCGATTGTTCATTATGGGCGCTGGTTCAAATCCAGCAGTAATTTACAACGTTTACATTTCTTAATTTTATTTGTTATCATTCACATGAATAGAAACAATAAGGACGGGGCTTTTCTTTTTTACTGAAGCTTTCTATCCGATCGATTTCTCCCAAAGGTCGCCGGTTCAAATCCAGCAGCAGTAGCCCGATATTATAAGGAAAACAGAAAAGATATTTTCCTATGGCAGCTATATGTTCTTATAGCGATCGGATATATGCATTGTCTGTGAGCGATGCTTAACAAAGTTTCATGATGTTGGTCTTAAAGAAAATCTATGCCAGAGATTTTTACTTGCAAATATGTAGGACCCATTCCTTAGAGATACATGTCTCTATCTCTCTCTCTCTCTCTGTCTCTTTCCATCTCTCTGTCCGTTGGCTGCGTTTTCAATTTCATTTCAATTAACCTTTTTTTTTTTGCTGCGAGTCTGCGAATAGTTGGCATTTATTCATGTCGTCATGTGATCAAACGTTTGATCACAACAATTGCAATGGAAAAGTTGATCTCCCTGCCCCTCGCATTGCGTTCACTCTCACTCTCTCGCTCTCCCTCTCTCTCGCTCTAGCTGTCTCTTAGTGTAAGTATTGCTAACTCTTTCCTCAACGCAACGTTGCACAGCTGCAAGTGTCGAATGTTGAATTCCGAATTCCGTATGCCAAATATGTCGCCCAATAATCGCAACCTGGGGCAACCTGTCACAGCCTCCCAAAAAGAAAAAAAAAAAACAAACTACATAAAAACAAGATACGAGTAGTGGCAACGGCATCGAGTCTGGTTGTGCTGCTGCTGGTTGCCGGTTTCGGTTGCTGGTGTTGCAATTGCAGCACTACATCCACATCAATTGCCGTCGCGTTCAAGTGGCGCTCATAAATTTGTTAGAGCGCGAGCATTTTCCACATTGCAATGGGCCACAGTCGGCAGCAACAACAATAGGAGAAACAACAACAACAACAAAAGCAGCTGCAACGGCAACAACAGCAGCAACATCAGCAGCAACAGCAGCAGCAACAGTAGCCACAGCAACAACAGCATTTGCAACGGCAACTTTAAAGCTAAAACAAAAGCAACATCAGCAGCAGCAACACAAGCAACAGCGACAACAACAACAGCCGCAGAGGCAACAAAAATAGCACCAGCAACAGCAGCAGCAACATCAGAAGCAACAGCAACAGCAGCGATAATAGCAACATCAGACTGCAACAACAGCAGCAACAATAACAAACAAAACAAGTAAGAGGTTCTAGTCAGGAGCTCCCGACTAGGGAATACCCTGAACCTTCTTATTCCAATATTAAATTCAGCTTGTTTGAATTAATAATGACAAATTAAAAAAAAAAAGTTTGCCTTGGCAGGGTTTGAACTCGCAACTAATCGCATTGCTTGCTGCCGACTCTACTTAAAAAATTATTTCCCCGGTACGGCTCGAACTCACAACAGACCGCACCACTCGCCACTGTCTCTATTCAACAGCCACACCAACAATAATTGAGTCTTGTTGCGAAAAAAACCAATTAAAATAGCAGCACAGAAAACAATCGCAATTGCAATGCTGTTGATAGAATTCGAAGCAGACGCGCATGAATGTGTGTGTGTGTGTAGATGTCTACAGAAATTCTTGGAGTTTGTGCTTGTGCTGCAAACACGTGCGTAGTCAAAACACCGAAAAACAAAACAAAAACCGATCTTAATGAAATTTTCTACAGTATATCTTATTGTACCATAGAATATTTGTGTATTCTCAAAAAGTTAATTGCATTTAAATTGTGGCTTAATTTGGTTGGCAATATAAGTTGGGTTATTAACTTGATTTATAGCTATGAGGTAGTAGCGGAGAGGTGGCGATAGTTATAAAATGAAAGATACTTGATATATACATAATATATTCTAGAAGCAACATAATGTTTACATAATTAGCTCAAAAACCAGGATGTCGATATCGATTCTTATCGATTGCTTGAAAACGGAGTAATTTATCGGAAACAAACTCGATCTGCGTAGGCACTAGGACATACAGCTAAAATTTAAGTCTCTAGCTCTTATAGGTTCTGATATCCTTGCGTTCATACATACGGACAGACGGACGGACAGATGGACGGACGCACGGCCGGAAGGACAGACAGACGGACATGGCTAGATCGACTTGGCTATTGATGCTGATCAAGAAAATATAAACTTTATGGGGTTGAAGAAGCTTCCTTCTGCCTGTTACATACATTCACATTTTGCACAAAAACATTATACCCTTTTTACACATTTTCAATGGGTATCAAAATTAACTGAATGTTTTTGCAGCCCATCAGCAGCTGCCTCTGCCAGAAAACCCAACCTTGCCTGGCCCGCCCAATGCAGCGTGTTGCCATGGAAGAAAGTGAAGAGCAATGGGAAATGTTGTCGCTGTTGCTGCTGCAACTTTTGCTTTGGCCGCGACGGCGGCTTTCTTATGCACTTACTTGGATAACAACTGGATTGTATTTCATTTGAAAAGACGTTTAGCGCGTTGTGCCTTAATTGCAAGTGGCAAACCTGAAACTGGGCAGCGCCAACGCCAGCAGCAGCAGCAGCCGCAGCAGTCGAGCAACAAGATACAAACTGCAATTGCAGCTAACAAGTATCTGTGAGATGCTCATGGCTGCTTTCAGCTGCTGCTGCGGCTGCTGCGGCTGCTGGGCTTGCCAAACAACCTTGACATGCAGCCAAACTAATGACAGGAAATCGTCGACAAGTGCCGCGCGCATCCAAACCAAAAACAAAAACAAGCCCCGTCCAATCCAATCCAATCCAATCCAATGCAATCCAATCCAATGCAATCACCCGAACCCACATAGATGCGCAATTGCTTGGGCTCTCGTTATGGATTTGCCTGGCCGCGCTTTTTAATTACAATTACGAGTCTGAGTCTGAATACGAGTGCGAGTGCGAGTGCGAGTGCGCGTTTGAGTACCCGCACTCAACCGGTTGGCAGTTAAACAATTGCCGCCCAGGCCCAACCAGCAAATGTATCTTAAAAATGTATCTGTATCTGCAACTGCATCTACAACTGCAACTGCCAGTTGGCTTTGTTTTTGTGTTTGTTGTTATTGTTTTTTTTTTCTTCTTTTTTCGGCTGGGCATGTCAAATATGCAGCTTAAAAATTAACAGACAAGTAAAAGTGCTCGAATCGGGCGTGCTCGGTATGTAGATACTCTGTAATCAGAGCGGAGGTGTCTTCAAAAGCTGTTTTCAAAAAGCAAAGTATTCTAAATCCGAGATCCTTCACATCGAATTCGATATCTCTTGCTCTTATAGTCCTCGTGCTTTGTTAGCCTTCTATTAAAATCGATATTTATCGATTATATGAAAATGGGAAAATATTTATAGTAATATGATAAATTTGTGCTGTGTAAGACACATAGAATATATGTATACCACAAATGGCCCTGATTCGACTGAGTCCCAATCAAGAATATATATACATATATATAATTTATGGACTGGACACAACTATGATACCCTGTTTAACACATTCTCAATGGTAACAGGGTGTCCAAATTTGCAGCCGAATATTGTCTATTTGGCTATTTGATCATTTATGGCTACTTTTGGTCGCCCTGCCTGCTGCCGTTAGGCTGGGCGGGTTCCAAATGTGGCTCACCTTGGCTTCAGAGCCGGCCAGATATGAATTTGTGCTGCATTTGTTTGCCTTTGTGTGCGTGCGTGTGTGTGTGTGTGTGTTCCAGTGGGTGGGGCCAGCCGCAACTTCATCAATGAAAATGGACAATTGAATGGGCAGCCAGGTGGCTGAGCTGATTGCATACCCAAACATCAATTAGCATTCGAATGCCATTAACAATTCAGGTTGATTAAGCTGACCCAGTGTTGAACAATGTGGCATAAATCAATTTTCCATAAACCGAGCCTGACCTGGCCTAACCCTAAGTCAAGCTAACGTAACCGAAACCTAGCCTGAGCTCACCTCGCCGAAGCTTACAGAATCTTAGCTAGCCTTGGGCAAACGCAGCTGACCCAACCTCACATTAGCCAACACTTAAACAAATATAAATCAAGCTAAGCTCAGATGCCTTTGCCCCAGCTAACCTAAACTTAACCTCTCTGCTACTACTTGTGAAGTTAAAAGATCGACCATTTCGAAAGAAGCTATATTAATTGTTTTGAATCAAAAGAGTTCGACTCAGTTTAAGATTCGTTTGAAGTCTTTTGCAAGTGAAATTGAAAAAGAAAATTGAAATTTCGGGCTCAAAACAGGCCTCTCTCTTAATACAAGATCTTTGAGATCTTGGCATCTTGCGCCTCATATTCTCTTGAGAGCTGACCCAATACTAACAATGTGATATCCAATTGTGTAAATAAGCTATTGTTGCTTGTGATAAATATTTAAAGACTATGTGATTTCAGCGGAACTAGAAGAAATGCATCCGAGAGAGCTGCGGTCTGCTGACCCTGTTGTATCGATTACCCCAACAACCTGCCACGTACACCCGATACTGGACAAGTGTTGCTGCTGTTGTTGTTGTTGGTGTTGTTGCTGTTGCTTGGGTGTCCGCTTTCAGCTCGGACTCGCCTGAAGAGACTCAGCTGCGAGCTGAAGCAGCTTCGACTGGCAGTTCAAGCTGGAGTTCAACCTCAAGTGGAAGGCAAGTTGAATGCATTGGACAGGCCGAAATGTCATTGACTGCCTGGACACGGATTTGGGAAATCGCAAATGCTGATTGTGGTCACATGGTATAGGGTATATTTGAATAATGTACGAGTGTGTGTGTGTGTGTGTGCGGCTGTCAGCTGGTGGAGAGGCGGCTCATTAATTGCCAGAGAGAGAGATTCATGGCAAATTGTGCAGTTGACAGCTGCCGTTGAGTAAAACGCTCGACCTTGGAATCGGAGTCCCAACAAGGTGCTAAATGCTAACTAGAAAAACCTGAACGCATTCCATGATGATGAGCACAATGTTGTTGCTCTTTCGTTTTGGCCCGGCCAGAGAAAGTAGCCAGGCAGTGTTAGACTCGGGGTGTCGGGTGGTCGGGTAGTCGGGTTGTCGGACTTGGATTTGGACTCGGAGTCGAAGTCAATAAACGAGTTGGCCCCGGCAAGAAAAAGTAAAATTATTTTGGGACATGCTGCCAAAAAATGTATGTCACCTGCAGCTGTGCCAGGCGCGGACTCAAATCACAAAAAAAAGTGTCGGGAGTGCCCGACTACAATATATCCTGTATGTAGCGAAAAGTTGACCTCAACACATAGAAAATACATTCCTCGAATAACTCAGATGTTCCTAGTCCGAATCATATGAAAATTGTAGGACCTAACGAGGGCTTCCATATATGTGATTGAACCAATTTATTTTGTTAGAATAAGGTAAGGAAGGGGCTGAATGTATATTAAAGGGTTGCATTCAAATACCAAAGGATTCGGGATTGGGATCTGTCTACACGAGAGCCTACATATAAAGTTTATTCCATTTAGAATTCTCAAGAAGAATAAACATGCCTTAAAATCGATAAATATCAATATCAGAATATAAATAACAAACTTGTTCTGAGCACGATATAACAGATTATAAAATATAACAATTGAAAGCGACTCAGCTGGTCGACTTGATCGGGCACATATAAAATACACGGGATACCGTGTATACCCTTTTTTATCAGCACCTAATAGGTACAGGGTATTAAAAGCACACACAAACAGCTGCGACAACAACAACAACAACAACAATTGCAACAACGCGAGTCGCGAGTTTTACTTTCTGCTGCCCCAAAATCGGGTATCCAGTATCCAGTACTGGCCAAACAAGTTGCGCCTCTCGCTTGCTCTCCCTTTCTCCAACTCCAACTTCAACTACAACTCCAACTGCCTCTTGCTCTATCTCCGCCTTCGTCTCCGTCACCGTCCTAGTCTCCGTCTCGCTGTGCAGTGTCCAGTGCGTGTTGCATGCTTGCAAAGCAGGAAGCACTTGCAACACGCAAGCCAAGCCGCTTGATTTGAGCCGTTTGGCCATTTGGCTAATGGAATTCGCAAGTCTCTTCCAATTCCCAACTCCCAACACAACTGCTGCCTAACTAACTTATATAAATCTCGAGCTAAGCCTCTTATAACTCAGCCATGTCACGTATATGTTTATCGTATCGTATCGTATCGTATCGGTTCGTCTTGTATCGCATTGTTGTCCTCCTAACAACCGCATTATACAATGGGGCGCGTCTTAATAGTATTTCACGCACGTCTTCAGCTGGGCCTTGCCCAACATCTTGCAGCCTCAACTAAACATTTGTGTACCCCATATGTATAATATAATATATAAGAGATATTATACTATGAAACGAACCGGTTCGAGTCCGGAATTTCAATAGTTTACCCCCAATCGAACCTTTCATAAACCCGAAACGAAATCAATATCAAAACGTCGAACCTCAAGGCTGGAAGCTGGCTCAAACTGGTTCGTGGTTCAAACCAAAGCAGCTCTTAAGAATAGTTAGTGGAACTTTTCTTCTATGATTCGTTCTTGTATTAAATTTTACCCAGTTTGCCTTGGGCCTTTCATATATATCTCAACCAAGTCACGTTTATGTTTTCGACTTCTCATTAGGGCCTTGCGCAACATCTGAAAATATAATTTGAATCACATAGAAGTTTTGTGTAATCAGTTCATGGAATCCATGTGATAAATTATTCCATGATCAATGGATTTTTTTTAAAGCAGTTTATAAAGTTAGATATTTGGTTTCTTTATAACTCTCTTGAGTCAGATATTCTAGAATTCTTTCCCAAGTTTTAGAATATCTGTTTCCTCTTCTTCCTTTACACATGCTTACAACCAATAGTTGGAGCTGAAATGATATTCGATTTGCGATTAATTGTCTAGCTTCGCATTTGGCTCAGGCTTCAATCATTTCCTGCTAGATAGCTTTTTATATTGTTTGGGCTTCTACAAACATACTTTACGCTATGCATGCCCCGTTCGCTGGCTTATTGCGGAACCGTGTCACGTTGTCGATTGGCATTATACAATCTGAGATCGCAATGTTTCGGGCACATCTCGTGCCGGAGTCGTGTATTTCACGCACGTCTCCAAATGGCCCTTGCCCAACATCTGGTTAACTGCGGCGCACTGACCCATTTGCCTCAATGTGAGTGCGGCTCACATTTCGGCTACGCTACAAACGCTTTTCTTTGCGGCCTCTGCTTCTTCTTCTTCTTCTCCTTCTACTCATTTTGCCTGCTCTGCTTTCTTCTGCCTCTCTTTCCCCCTCCCCCTCCTTACCGCTCTCTGTCTCTGTCCGTTCCAGCTGCTCTTAGCCCGATTTTCAATGTCAACGCTTTGGTGACACTGAAGTCAACTGGAATTGTTAGCTTCAGATATTTCGTATGCCCTTGCATAGGGTATTACCATTTTCTGTTGAAATATGTTACGCATGGGAGAAGACATCTTTAGGTCTATAAAGTATGTACACTCCTTATCAGTATTAATAGCCGAGTCGATCTAGCTGCGCCTAGCTTTTACAGATGTCGGAGTTGGCCGGATCGAAGGACTATATCATAGAGTTAGATAAGTCAAATGTCGCAGTTGCCATAGAATAGTTAAGCCAAAAGTTAAGTTCTTGTAGAGAAAACTTTTATACTTTCCAAGCAATCTTAAGAAGTTCCACAGTTATATAAGCAAAATCCGATCAACATCGGAGAACTTTATCATCTAGCTTCATATAAAGATTCGAGCTCAAAATGACTTTTTGTATAAAAAACAATTTCTGTTATGCAAAATAATGCGAAACAGACATCTCCATATCCAAAATTGTTGGACACTTGTCGTAAGGGTATTTAAACTTCGGCAAGTTTTTGTTTTAAATTTTGGTATTTTTCGTGGCGCGTGTTCCGTTTTTGCTGCGTATAGAAAAAGGCGATCCCAAAAACGAAAAAAACCAATTTATGTAAATAAATAATTTTTTTTTTTGTTTTGCCCATTTGCATATGCAGACAGTCACAATAAATGGGAGGTGTTTGATTTGTTTGTGTTTTGTAAATATATTTTCTACACCTTTAGCTGTTTTCAGGTTCAAAGCAATTAAGTAATAATACAAATCAAATGGCGGACAAAACAGAAAAGCCAAAAACCACAACACAAACTAACCAGAAATTATGCAAGCGACAAAACAAAAGAAATCAACCAACCGCCACGGCTCGCAGAGCACAAAAAAAAACAAAAATAAGTCAAAAAGCTAAATAAAAAAGAGCTAAAAAAGAGCTAAAAAAAAAGCAGAGCACAAAAAGTCCCTAGCACAGGGCATAGCTCAGCTGGAGCACTACTTAAATGGCCTCCGAATGGGCTGCTTAGCGTTGAATCTGTGATTTTGACAGCGTTTACAGTCAAATGGATTGCCAAATGATGACACAGTGTTGAAAAGTGTTTAAAGTTCGAGTTGGAAAATGCACAAAAACAAAAGAGCTGGAAGTGTACAACTTCTATATGGCAAGCGAAAGGGCCTCAAGGTTAAACAGCTGTTTTTGATCAGCTCTACAATATTATCCAATATTTTGTCAATAGAAAACTTTGTCAAGTTAATTTTGTCTAATTATGCCTTAGGCTATACTTAAGATTATTTTATTATACTCTTTATTCTTTGTATTGTCTCCTTTTTATCTTATTATTATTTATACTATATATTTAATATCTGCTAAAGATATTCTTACTTTCTCGTTCTTTTTGAATTCTCTTTTGTGCGTGCTTCGTAAACGTTTTGTAAGCTGCGTGCAAATATGGGCAGCCATTTAAAACTTTCTTGTTTGTTGCAAAATTCGTTTCTACTTGAACAAACAGAAGATCACATAGATATTATTATTATAATAAGGTAGATTTCTATGAATGCAAAAAATGGTTCGCATTGATTTAATGCATATCAATAAATTGCTTGCTTGTAATTTATTATTGCGCCTTGTGAATGTGACAAATGGAATGCAGATATATAAATATTATAATTAAAATTTCGTTGTTGTGCTGCAATGTAGATAAATACTTAATAAATGTTTTTCTCAGAGATTTCACTGGACACACGCTGCCTGAAATCGGTGCGTTTTCACGCTTTCGTTGCAATTGAAAATCAAAATAAAAGTAATAATAACAAAGAATAACAAAGAAAAGCGAAATGTGAAAATGAAATGAAAACTCATTGAATTGAAGCTGAGACTCGATTTGGGCGCTTGCTGAGCATTATTTCCATATGCCAGGGCGCGTTTCGCCTGAGAGGAGCTTGCGGCACGTGACCCGCCCACCTTCGGCAAAAAAAAAAACAGTCGCAGTGAAAAGTCTGTGAAGCGTTGCCAGAGTTTAAAATGACAAACGGGTAGGCGACAACACTTACTGAAATGGGTTCGCAATGCATAAACCGGTTTGTCAGCATGTGTGAGTGTTGGGAAACACGTTTCTAAGCGCGCGCCCTTGTCAAGGTCGGCGGTTCGCAGTCACAAGCTGCAGCTGGAGCATCGACTCTTCTTCTTGCATAAAAGGTGCTGCAAAACGCCGAATCACATATCCCAAATCGCAAATCTCAAATCGCAAATTACAAATCGACAATCATCAGCAGATCCCACAGTCCGTTTGGCGTTTATCATAATTAACCTGGCGCATAACTCGCGGAGTTCAACGACTCCGCTTGACAATTGGCCCATTGTTGTTGCTGCCGCTGCCGTTGTCGTTGCCGCTGCCGTTGTCGTCGTGGCATGCCTCCAGCTTGGCTTTCAGCTTTTAGCTTTCAGCTTTCAGCTTTTAGCTGTTACTTTTAGTGCTCCCAGTTTGGCGGAGGCCAATTAAAAACACGTTAATTTGTCGACTTTTGTTGGGACGCTACATGCACAGAATTCAATTTGCCGAGCTGTGATTAATGGCAGCATCGGGCATCGCACATCGCACATCGGACATCGGACATCGGACAGGGGAACAATCATCGGGCTCATCGGACATCGAAGTAATCGCGACTTTGTGGGCAATCAATTTTTGTAACGTTTTGGCCATTTGCTTTTAGCCAAAAACAACAACAACAACAACAACAATAACAAGAACAACAACAATAAACATAAATAAAAAACTGTTTGCTACTCCGATTCTTTTGGCTTTGTAATTGCTTAGCACAAACGCAGCCATGTTTAATGAGCGACACGCTAAATACACTGAGCAAAATACATGAGTGCAAAGCGGCGCTTGATCTGATTGACGAAATTATTATTATATATATTATATATTATATTGATATTTATATGTTTGTATTAATATTAATATATTCATTAGATTTTTAATTATTTCGTTAACTAAGGATCTCGAATATACATATACGATCTAGGGTTCTATTTGAAAAGCCACGAATCGAATTTCACGCAACAACAACTACATATGCACATCAAATTTCTCGCAGTGCATGATGATGGCTCTTCAGCTAAGGCTACGGCTATGGCTATGGCCTGTGATTATGAGCAGCCGCCACACAGCGCCAAGTTCGTAGCGCTCCCAGCTGCCAGTTGGCAGCCCGGCTACGGTAGCTACGGTAATAGTCACAGTCACAGTCACAGTCACAGTCAGCCAGTCAGTCAGCGAACTCACACACACACATAGATAGAGAGGGAGAGAGAGGGAGAGGGAGAGGGAGAGGAAGAGACACGCACACACCCTGTAAGAGGCAGCTATGCATGATTCTAATTATTATGTATGGCATAAGCTGACTTTAGACAATGCAGAAGCATAGTCAAAGAACCAAAGAGCAATCGGAGCCATCGTCACCGCTGTGGGGTTCCATTGTTCTTGGCAGTGGAAGAGATGGCTGGGGAGGAGGAGAAGCAGGAGGAGGAGAAGTGAGGCGAAGTAGCAGAAGTTCAAGTACCCTGAAAAGCATTAGGCAAGATCCACACATGGACTATATAGACAAATATAGCTTAGTTCATTTAATGCCTGCGATCGGATAAGTAATAATAACTGCTGTATAATCAATTAAAAACAACAAGAAAAGGGGGAAAAACAGAGAAACATTTGTAAGATGACAGAATCAACTTGAATTATATTATAGAAATGAATCAACTTGATGAATGTTGGCCCAGAGCGTGAATATCAATGTTTAGACAGATTGTTAAGTCCAACTGGCTATCAGGTTTAGCTTAAACAACGATCAATGCAATAAAGCGCCAAAGTTATCGATAAACAAACTGAGTCAGGGGCAAAGAAGAAGAAACAAACGACTCAGACAAGTGCCAAGTGTGCAAGTGCTTACATACATATATACATATATATATGTATATGTATGTCGGATATATGTATGTGGCCTAAGTAGGAAAAGTCAATCAATTAGCGGATGAACGGCAATTGGAGTGAGAAGTCGGGTGAAAAATCACACAGCGATCGTTACAAATTAGAAAGGTTTTTGTGTAAGGGAACAAAATCAGTTGGAAATCAGTTCAGCTGAAAGTGAGTGGAACGTGTGGAATTTGGAACATGAAGTTGGTGAAGGGAAATGTGCCCGAACACCAGGTGGGATGAAAGAAGAGGAAGAGGAAGAGGAAGAGGGAAGAGGGAAGAGGAAGAGGGAAGAGGAATAGACAAAGGGAAGAAGCTGAAGCTCAACAACATGTTCTATGGGAACATTCAATTCATGCAGTTCAAGGCTTAGCCAAATACGGGCTATACATATGCATATATGGGCATATATATGTTATATATGTATGTTCACAGACATATATTATATCTTAAGCTTCTGGCAGCTGCTGCTGACACTTTTCAACAAAAGGGGTTGGGGTTGCGTTCTTTTGCCCTCGTCTGCCTGCCTCTGGCCCTCGTTGCCCCTTGCCCATTGTGAGCTTGATTTTTATTTAACTTTTTTTTTTTTTTGCGTCGTTGGCTTTGGGTTCAAATACCTTGAGCAGTTTTATAAGCATGCCCGGGAGAACCGAACCATCTTGTTGTTTTGTGTTTTGTTATTAAAAAAAAAAAAATCAAAGTAAAATATAAGCTGAAGAAAACAACAACATTTGAAGCGCTTTTGCGTGCGATGCAAATGTATTTAATTCAATAAACTGGCAAACCAGTTTATCAGTTCCCCAGCTCCCCAGCTCCCCAGTTCCTCAGTTTCTCGGTTCCTCAGTCGTTTGTCCAGTGAAATGTGTTGTTTAACAAAAGTCGCCAAAAAATCAAATAGAAGCAAAAAAAAACCATATTAAAAAAATGCTTTTTAAATTAAAAGCAAAAACAAGCAAGAAGATTTGGCTGGATAGTGCCGACAATTAAATACCCTCGCTGACAAAAGCTGGGCGATGTGATAATCGGATCTAGATCAATAATCGATTATTCCTATTTCAAGATATTTACCCCTCCAGAATGTATATGTATATATGAAATATATGATATAGTTGATTGATTTAATCGATATTTGCTAAAGACAATAAAACATGTTATCGATAGCTTTCGAAAAGTTATCGATAGCTTTCGAAAAGTTATCGAAATTAAATATTCTCCCCACAAGAAAAGAAAACAAAACATTATAATTCCATTCAAGATATCATATATCCATCCAGAGTGTATATATATTTTCAGCGCTATCCAATTTCTGACAAACATTAAAAACACACTTTACGAAACTTTTGATATATACCTTATAAATGTCGCCGTTATGTCCGGGCATTACAAGCCAAGTACTAAGTGCCAAGTTTTCAAGTTTCAATGGACATCATCATCATTATCATCATCATCATTATTATCATCATCATTATGATCAACATCATGATCGTATTATTGTTTGTCGGCGCTTTTTAAACTGTTTGCGTTGCGTTTGATTTTTATATGAGATTCAATTAAAAAACTTTTGAGCAGCAATTTTATAAAATTTCAACAGCTTCACGACTTTGGAGGCTGTAAGGGAGGGGGGGAGGGGCAGTTGTACGTCGGGTGCGGGGCGGGTGGTAGGTAATGGCTCGCGATCTTCAACCAGTTTGCTGTTAATCAATTTTCGCAACAAATTTTTGCACTTGCCGTTTCTGGCACTAAAACTTGTTGAGTTCACAGCAGCAGCAACAACTAAATAGGCAATGTATCTTTGTATCTCTGTATCTATATGTCCGCATATCCGCACATCCGCATCGATGTGTTATCTGGCGTTGTTGTCAATTCGCCTTAAATAACTTAATATGCATTTAGCAGCTGTGGTTTTTGACCTTAAGATACAAGAGATACAGATACAGATACAGATACATATAGAAGCCGAAAAGCGATCTGAAAGCAAGTGGCGCGTTTCCGTTGCGGCTTTGAGGCAGCCGCAGCCGCAGCAGCAGCAGCAGCATCAATAGATAGTTATGCGGCCAGATAGTTAGATAATTATTATTGTTGATGGCTCTCAGATGATGTTGATGGAATGCCAGCTGCAGCAGCAGCAGTTAGGTTCTCAGCTGGCAACAGCTATAGCTATAGCTAAAGATACAGCTACAGTTGCTGATACAGATACAGATACAGATACAGATACAGTAGACGCAGATTTGACGCTGCTTTCACTGGCTAACACTAAACTCCAGCGTGGAGCTGAGAGCGGGCAGCGGGCAGCGGGCACAACACAGCTGCAGTTACAGCGTCTATCTGTCATTTTGATTTGCCGCAGTTGCCGTGCACAGTGGTGCGAGCACATGCAAAAGTGCCAAAAATTATAGAGCACAAAATTAAATTTGTGAATCAAGCTTGAAGTGCTTTAATAATAATATTCAAATATTTTATTTTATAATAATATAAAAAATACAAAATATTTTTTTTTTTTTTTTTTTTTTTTTTTATTTTTTTTTAATCTTTTTTTTTAAATTTTATTTTTTCTTATTCATTGTTTTTCTTTTTAGACGTTTAGAATTCTCAAGCATTTCTTGACAGTTTTGTCTTTGAAGTATGCCAAATTTCTTCACGCAGATTTCATGCAGTTTTAATTGACGTGCGTACCACTGTGCGTGCTGCAAATTTTGCCTTGGGGAGTTACGGGCGGAGCAGCGTAAGCACCGGCATTATTTACCGTTTGCCTACACACACACACACACACACACCTCTGCACCTCGCTGTATCCGTGTATCTATGTTTCTTTTGTCTCTATGTTTCTTAAGCGCACTTTGCGAGCTGCTGCCGCTGCCGCTGCTGCTGCTGCTGCTGCTGGCGCTGCTGCTGCTGTAAGTGAATTTCAATGTTGGCAAAGGCAAACGGAAGCAGCGGCAACAACAAGAAGAAGCATTAGACAGATCACAGAACTTACCTAGCGACGACCTCAATTAGCGAGTCTTGGGCTTCATGGTTCTAACAGCGACGGCAACTGCGACTGAGGCGGCGACTGCGACTGCGTCTGCGTCCGCGTTAACGTCGTTTGTTTAATTGCTCGTTGTTTCCTGTTAGTTCACATGCAGCTTAACACACACACACACACAAGCGCGCGCGAGTGCAGTTTTTATTTTTGATTTTTTTTGGGAAAGCACAAAAAAAACAAAAAAAAATGTAAAAAAAAAAGAAACTAATATTTACTAAGCGACTGCCCACAGACGCAGACACACACTCGGCGCAAACAATTGCACTCGCTGCCCAATTAAAACGCCAAATGGAGAAACATGTAATGTATGTAAATAAACAATGCAATATACACACATATACGCACGCACACAAGCAGACAGTCACACACACACACTCACACACACACACGCACGGTGGCGAGAGGCTGCGGCAAAATTCTTTAGGGCCACTGCGACTGCGGCTACGACTGGCGCTGATCGACCGTTCGTCACGAAACTCGTTTTCAAACTGAGCGCTCAGCTGAGCGACAACAGCTTTGAGCATGGCAAAGCTTGGTAGCAACAGCTGCGACCGCGACGCCGGCGCCACGCTCTCTAAGCGAACATCGGCCAGCTACTGCGCCAGCAGCCGCAGCGACACCCAAAGAGAGCACACTCTCCCACTGTTTTTTTTTTTCGGCACGCTTTAAAACTGCATTTCACTGCACGCACCAAACGGGACTCGACGACGGCGACGTTGACAGCGACGTCGACTGCAACTAAAGCTGAGGTCTAGGCTGAAGCTTTAACTGCGACTGCGACTGCGACTGCGTCTGTGGCTGCGGCCTGGGCTTGGGCTTGACAGTTAATTTTTGTGTTTTTTTTTTAATTACATTTTTTTGCGCCATTGTTGTTGCTATTCGTAGTCAGCGATGCGATGTGCAATCAGAACTACACATAGATCTTTTTTGCTGGCACATAGAACCGGATACGTCCATTGGTGCACTTGAGTGCAAACGTGGGGGTTGCAATCAATCAAGGGAGACAAACTTTGCGTATAAAATCGCTTATTTTCCACGCGGGCTGGAGAGATGAGAAATGTTCGGGAGAAATATTCTCTTTTATTCCTCTCTGTGCGATGTCCTTAAAGGTTCTTTTAGCAGGCAGGCGCCTCGGCAGAAACAGCTTAAGCTAACTTTACTTCTGGGCAGTAAACTTCATTTCACTTAACTACAATATTTCACCAAATCCTTTTTGTGCGATGTCCTTAAACGTTTGCTTAGCAGCAAAAAGCTTCGATTTCTCAATAGCATCTTCAGGTCTTGTGTTAAAGGCCAACATATTTGCCAATTCCTCTTTGCCATGTCCTCAAGCTTTTAACTGTCCAAGCGTAAATAAACAATTACTCAAAACGAACTTAAAATGCAAATAAATTATGCTTGAGGTACGATATTTATGCCATAATAAAGTTTATTAGTAAACTGAAATCCATTTATATAAGAAACATTTGTACACAAAACTACAATTTCTTTTTTTGAGTTTGATTTATTTGAAATGTGATGTTTTTGTTGTGTTTTTTGTTTTCTGTTTCTCTCAAATAATTGAATTTTATGTTGAATTTCAAGAGGAAAATTCTGTTTCGCTAAGTTTATCAATTTACAATCTAATGCTTTAATCACAAAAACAACAAAGCAAGACTAAACAATTTCCATTACATATTCAATCTAATTGTGTGTGTTTAATTGTATTTAAAAAAAAAAATTGTTTGCTTTAATTTTACAAAGTATTTAATTGTATACCTGTATAATATATACGTTTACAGTATGAAGTAAAGAAAAGAAAAGTAAGGAAATAAATTCAAAAGTCCCATGCCCTGCCGGGTGAGGAGTTTGTGGGGACGGCTTCTCTAGCTGCAGTGTAAATGGGCCATGCATTCACAATTGAGATGCAATGCAGGCGGCGTTGTTGTCAGTGTTGTATAATGTTTAAAAGTGATAAATGCCTAATAGTTCGATCTTGTACATGCTAATCAAAGTATTTTGCCTCATAAATGTATATATGTATGTATATATATATATATGTGTGTATGTATATCAATTATATAACCTTTATATGTTTTTTTTTTTATTATATTTTTAGAATTTCTATTAAAGCTGATAAATGTACTTGATCATTTGTTTTGTATTTATTTATTTCGTATAATTTGTTAGCTCTCAACAATTTCAATGTGAAATAATATACAAAATGCACGTACATACACATACATAGGTTTTGTTGTATGTTATTATAACCCCCCCTTCCCCCCCCTCTAATACCCCACAAACGTTGCCTAAACGCATCTAACTGTATCTTTATCTGACAAAAATGCATGTAAATATGCTGTAAATAGTTGAGGAAAAAAAATGGGAATTTTTTAAAATTTTCTTTTTACCGCTACTACGATTACTTTTTACTGTAACTTTTACCTTTTTTTTTTTTTTTTTTACCTTTTACTGGACAAATGACAATTGCAAAATGCCATAAAATGTATAAAGTTTAATGTTAAGCTACAAATACAATAAATAGTTCATATTATACGTAAGGCAATTTCATTGTTAATTCAAAAAAAAAAATCAAAGAATTCAAAGAAAATACAATTCAAAAGCCCCATTCACACCGGCTAATCCAGTGTGAACCTAAACTAATTTGACTTGCTACCAATTGCGATATTTTTGTCTGTACACAAAAAAAAAAAAACAGTCGACACATATTTTATATGCTTCCAAATTTTTTTGCTAAATTTCTTTTGGCTGGATGGCGTGTATGTGTTTGTGTGTGTGTGTGTGTGTGTGTGTGTGTGTGTGTGTGTGTGTGTGTGTGTGTGTGTGTGTGTGCGCCCTACGACCCGCCCGATAAGCTGCTGCTAAATGTATGTTAAATAACAGTCACTAAAGCCTTGCCCTCAGGCAGAGCTGTCGATTCGTTGTCCCATTTTTGGCTGTTCATAATTTCTAGATTCGAGAGTTTCGTTTTTTTTTTGGTAACACTAAACTTGGTAGTTAGCAACCAGTTGGCCAGCTTTTTGGCAGGAGTCGCGTTCGACTTGGACGCAATTGGACGCATTCGTTTATGGGTTTAACTAGCTACAAAGTTGTAAGTATCAAAAAACTTAGCATAGGTATTACATAATTCTTTTCTCTAACATTAACATCGTATTCATCACCATTATCATTTCCATCATCGTCAACATCATCATCATCATTGTTTTCGTTTAGTTTTGATGTATGCTTGCTCAATTTATCTAAATATCAGTTTAATCGATTTGTAGGCCGTTCACACTGCACGCTGCAGTTGCTTTGCAGTGGAAACACGCTAAAAAGAGTATGGCATTAGGCAATTACTTGATTATCCTGGCAGCATTGGCTTATTGCAAAGCAGTGGAAATGCATTACATATGAGAAAACTGTGCAGTACAGTAAAAAACTGGCTGCAGTTACTTACTCTGATAGGTAAGGGCTAGTTGTGTTCTAACTGCCAAAACAAAAACTTAATGCATAGCAGTGGAAACACATTGAAATTGTGAAGCTGTGCAGTACAGTAATTAACCGGCTGCAGTAACTAACTCTGATGGGTAAGGGTATACTTACGTATGCGAACAATTGAATACTGCAATTCTAATTGACATAGAAACTTACTGCATTGCAGTGAAAACATTGGCAGCAGTGAGTCAGCGGAAACACAATCAGCCTTTGACATAGAACTACTGAGTTAAAAGGCTAACTGTAAACATTGTGTGTTTGACTGCCAGCAGTAAATTTTGTTCGCATAAGTACTCTAACGACTTACTGCACAGCTGTGAAAGTGCAGCAAAGTTACAGTAAATCAGTGTTGCAATATTTAATAAACATCATGGTCTATTTGCTTACTGCAGTAGCAGTCATTTTTACTGAACTTTGCAGCAGTAACTAACTGCAATTAAGAGCTGGGGCATTGTAAAAAACAGTTTGCTTTAGGAATATGAAACGATTTGTGATCTACTGGTGACTGCTGCAGTAACTGCTGACAGTGTGAACGGTCTCCAAGCGCAAATCATTATGGAACTAGCTAAGCTCCTGCACAATCTGATAACTTAACTAAGTCTTAACTTAATGCTACATATGCAACCCAATAAAAGCGCTACGCTGGCAAATATCACACAGCTGAACGGAGATACGTAGATACAACCATGTGTACCCCTATCTAAACATGAACGAGAGAGAGAGAGAGAGCAAGATAGAGAGAGATATAGAAAGAGACATTTTTAAGAGTAAGGGTGTGTGTGTGTGTCGGTGTGAGTCGCCGTTTCTTAGCCAGCGACTATCTGGGATACGGAATTGGTGCGTCTTCTTTTGGTGATTTGCTTCCACAGGCGGCGATTCAGCGAGGGCTTGTCCTGTTCGCATAGAAAGGATAACAATGAACAAATTAAACACGACTGTTATAGTCGAGAGACCGACTTGAAGATACCCTGCAACTGTACTTTGGCAGGGAAATATACCAATATACCAAGGCAGACCACATTGCATTCAAGCGAAAGTTCTTTTTAAATTTGAGGGAATGGAGGAAGGTATCTAAAGAGTTTGGTAAATATATTTTTACTATTTAAAGACCTGCATACCAAGTTTGGTGTATCTAGATCTTAAATTCCTCGAGTTATGCTCAAAAAAGCGATTCTTACAATCGATATTAATCGATATAATAAAATGCAGAGAATATGGAAAAATGAATGAATTACTTGTTCTTCGTGGAATATATATGAAATACTCTCAATCTGTGTATATTATACACTAATCTGTATGCCAAGTTTATTCTATCTAGCTCTTAAAATCCTCTGGCTAACTTATCGATCGATATATATCGATTTAATCCTCTATGTGGCACTAACGAGAGTATATATTTTAGATTTCGAGTCTCGAGCTGGCTCGATTTTGGAGGACTTTGCCCGGAATATATACACCTAATAGATTCTGCTTGTAACGCGAATTTGGACAATCCAAGTATACCCATTTGCAACGGGTACAGGGTATACTAAGTAGAGTTTTGAGCTAGGCGTTGCCCGCACTTACGTTGTCTTTGCGCGGCGACATTTGTGCCATGTCCGCGTTGTCCGGCGCCTGCCTCAGCAGTTGCTGACTGCCATGCAACTGCAACTGCAACTGTTGCTGCTGCTGCTGCGAGTCGCCACCGAGTGTGCTGTCGGAGTTGTTGGGATTGCTGCTGCTGCTGCCGCTGGCGGTTATCTCAGAATTGCGGCGCTTGATAAAGTTGATTCTGCGTGGAGAGAAAGAGGCGGAGAGAGAGCGAGAGAGAGGGCATGGTTAGCATTTATTGCTGGTGCCACATGTGGCATGGCACATACAAACGGTTGGATTTGCCCACTTCCGTTTCGAGGCACGCTTCAGTCATTGTTGTTGTTGTTGTTGTTGTTGTGGTTGCCACCGCATCCATCGAAGTAGTACTCATCGTCCTCGTCAGAGAGACTGCTGCTGCTGCTGCTGCTGCAGTTGTCGTCCTGGTGGTGGCTGGCGAGGAACAGTCGCGTCTCGTTGCCATCGTCGTGGTCATCGTCGTGGTCGTCTGGATCGTTGTCAATTTCGTTGTCGTTGTTGTCTCGGATGTCGCCCTGGCTCGACAGCCACTCCTCGATTGAGACATGCAGTATATCTTCTCGCGTCTCGCTAAGATTTCCAGATCGCCTAATTTGCTCGCGCCGCTGTTGTTGCTGCAGCTTGTGCTGCTGTCGGCGGCGCTTGCGCTCCCTGCGCCGGCTCGAGCCGCAGATGCAGAACTGTTCCATGTACTTGGACTTGGATGCTGGCGTTGTGGACCGACGCCGGCACGAGCTGAACCAGCGGCGCGCGGGCTTCCGTGGCTGCTGCTGCTGTGACTCCTCTGGCCGGGATGACCGACCCCGGCCGTTGTTATGGCCGGACGTGGTCGCCGATTCACCGTCGGCGTGTCCATCTTGGAGTTGCGTTGTTGAGAGTACGATATGACAGCCTCTTTTGGCTGCACCCGATTCGTGGCTGAACGACTCAATAAATCGCGACCCGTCAGTCGATGAAATGTGGAGAGGTCGTGCCTGTCAAAACGAATACAAAAATTAGTCTAAATGCGCAATGAATTTTCTTAGTGATTGAAGGACAGATTGAAGACTGATTGACTGACTGATCGCTTGACTGAGAGACTGTTGTACAGTATTCTTCTTTAGAGAGCATTCATAAAAAAATGTTCATAAAAGAATATTCATAAGAGAACATTCACAAGACAGCATTATCGAATTTAATGCATTTCACTCACGCTCGTGGAAAAGGGGTGGAAACTTTTGAAAGAACTTTGCGTGTAATCGGCTAAAGCAGGAGGAAGCCTGAATCGCAGCTGCTTTTTCAATTATTCGAACTATCTCTGGAACATACGTTTGTCCACAAAAGAGATAAGCTATTATACCATTCAGGCACATGGATCTCCTAATCCACCCAAGTGAAATGCGTTCTTGAGTAACTTGAGTGTTTACAGTTCGATCCCTTTGACATTATCAGGGCTTACATATGGCATACGTTTAAGTGTATATACCAAAGCCCAAGGCTATGCCTACAAAATAGGCTTCGGCTATGTGGAGACGGGAAACTTTTCTGCTACCTTTTATTTACACAAAACTAGGGCGTCATGTTATAATATAATTTGGAGGATTTTAGTAGCTCATAGATATATTGTTCCCTTTGGACTTACCCCAGAATAGTTGTTAGATCTGGACCAGGCTCGTAGCAGATCAAGTCCTCGTCCCCGAGTATGTCGTGGTTGAGCGCCAAGCGCATTTCCAGTCTTGGACTTAAACCGCAGCCAACGTGCGGCGCTGGGGCAGCGACCACAGAACGTGGACCGACTGCGTCCGGTACGGCCGCCGGTGTCGGCTCCGGTGCCATTTCCGTTGCCGTTACCGTTGCCGCTGCCGCTGCAGCTGGGCTGCTCTGCAAGCTGTTCCGCATCGGCTTTGCCATCCTCGAGGCTGTTGCTGATGAAGTGGCTGAGTCTGCCGGCACTGCGGCACCCAGCAGGCAGGTCTCGATTATCGTTGACGATGGGCGTTTTGGGCCTGGCACCGGTTCCGGACCCGGACCCGGACACACAGCCGGGCCCGTCGCCGCTGATGCCGCTGACGGTGCACAGGTTCTGGTACTCGCAGGCGTTGTCCTTGACCCGGTACCGATTGTGGGCGAAGCGTTGGCGGCGTCGCCGACAGCCGCCGAGCAGCCACTGTCAGCAGTAGCGCCAGATTTTCTTTGAGGTGGCTGCTGCAATAAGTCAAGCAGTACAATTAAAACATAACTCTAGTAATTCCCAAGTGGTTCAGGCATAAACGTGCCTATCGACAGTGGAGTCGTTAGAGCCATGCTCGTCTGTCTATTAGTTTTTATGCTATCAAGAAACTTTACATGTTAGCCGGATCGGGCCACTATATCATATATAAAGTTGTCTTCGACCAGAAATCAAGTGTTTGTCTGACAGAAATTGTTGTTTTTCAAGATATTTGACTCGCTTACCTATGCTTCTCATATGTGCGCGAATTTCGATCAAGATCAGACTAAATATGTATATACTATATCATAGAGCGAAAATTAAATTTTTTGAATGGTAAACTTTAGGAATTTCTGAGATATCTTGAGCTAACTCTAATAACGAGCTTTACTATTCCTTTAACATATTTGCAAGTTTTTATTAAATCGGTATACTAAGGATGTAATATAGGTAATCCATTAGCATACTATCGGTATATATATATATATTGGGCACAATCGCTTGAAAGAAAGAACAATAAACATCATTTGAAAATGGAAAATATCCTATATAGACATACGTCAAAATTTCCCAGCCCCATGCCTAGGTCAAATCTCTTGGCTTGGCCTCTAGATCCATTTGGGATCTAAATCTGACAACATTATTCTTGGTTATAATTCATGTAAAAATGGTACTTTCAAATATCCTATATAGACATAGGTCTAAATTTGCCAGCCCCATAACTCGATCAAATCTTATTCGATTTATACGAGGTTTGGATCTTTGCTCATAGTTTGGCCTCTTCAGGGTTCAGGGTAAAGTTGGGACTTTATCGAGAATATATACATATATAGCTTATAGAGGTAGTTAGTTGGGATTCGCTTGGCTTGGCTGGGAATTGTTGGACTTACCGTTTTGGTTGCTGCAGCGCTTAGATTTGTCTGCGTGAGCAGCAGACGACGAGGCGGCGGCGGCGGTGGAATGAATCTCGGTGGCTTGACGTTGGCTCTGGCGGCGCTGCTGGTAGTGCCGCTCCCGCTGCTGGTTGTTGTAGTAGTCGATGAGGGAGCCCGACTCGCCGTCGCCGTCGTCGTAGGCGGCGGCATAGTCGGCGTCGCCATACACATCCTCGTCGTCCTCGTCGTCGTCGCACTCGTCATCGTCATCGTTGTCATTGTCGTCGTCGTCGTCGTCGTCCTGGTCAATGATGTCGCCGTGGTCGCAGACCCGCGCGGTTCGAGTAGATACTCGCAGGATAAGGCCGCTGCTGGTGGCGGTGGCGGTGCCGCTGGAGGAACTGCGTCCAGCTGGGTCCGGGCGCGAATGGATGTCGGCGTCGGCGCCGAAATGGCTGTGGTGGGCAACAGCATGGTGCTGGCATGGGTGGTCAGCGGCCGTGGACCCAGCGGTGTAGTGGCCAAATTCGGCTGCCAACGCTCCTCGCTGAAGTGTGGCTCCGGCTCGAGATCCGGGTGCTCCGGCCTCGAATTGGCCGCTGTTGGGGCTGCCTCGTCGCTTGAGCTTCCAGCTTCCGAATCCTCTAGGTAGTGGCCATTTGTCGTTGCTTCCCCCTACCAATTGTTGGGAATAGAATTCAACTAATCAATTCTGGTTTTGATAAAGCATCCAGCTTGCACTTGATGTGGCATATGAGAGTGGTTCGTTTTCTTGTTTAATTGTTCGGTTCAATTGGTTCATTTCGACTTGTTCGATTTCTGATTATTTTCATTTTGATTCGATTTGGATTTGGATTTATGTATTTGGTAATTTCGGATATTTGGTGCATTTTGCATTTTGTGTTCGTCAATCGTTTTCAATCGCTTGTGGGTCTCTGTCCTGGCGTGTGATGTTTATGATCTCGCAGTATTGCAGGTTTGGCTAAAGCTTCACTAATTTCACTACGACTTTCTATATATTGTATATTTGAATATATAGATATATAGATATACACATACACACATACATTTACAATATGTTAGGAATCAACAACAATAACAAGAATTAATTACAAGCAAATTGCAGGTACAGTTAACACATAGAGAGCGAGATGTATGTATTTGGATGTATGCAGTGTGTATGATTGATTGATTGATTGATTGATTGATTGGTGATTGAGCGATTCGTGATGTTGATGATGATGATGAACAGTTGTTGTTGTGGTTGTTGATGCATGTGGAAAAAGAAAACAAGACGAGAAAATAAAAGTTAATAACAAATACGATCAATCAAGCTAACAATTGATTGATAGCAATGCATGCATGAGTATGAGCACTTGCAGCGCATCAAATCATTGAGACTTAACTCTAAACGAAACGAAAACATTTAGCAGAATATGACACTAGTTATAGCATAATAATAATAATCATAAAATTGAGATGATGATCAATCAAAACTGTTTTTAACTATGATCACAACAAGTGGAACATTTAACATGTATATGGCCAAATATATCGTAAAACCAACAATAGTTGAGCTAAAGACACTTGTGTGAAACCTTTTCAAAACAAAAAGCTTTTCATATACATATGTGAAAGACAGCTGCAAGTGCATTCGAGCTTCGGCTTGCCAAATATGCATCGGCTTCTTAGCATAACGTGGGTACAGTTCGCACAGCTGGGGCATTGCCAGGCGCCACAATGTGACCAGTGTTGCCAGGCCACAAAAAATATTAATTAAAAATAATAAAAAAAAAAAAAGACTGCAAAATCGAAACGAAATGTGCTTTGATCTGTTGCTGGCCGGTTTTAAAATTATTTTGATTTATTTAATTATTTATTGCTTTGCATTGATTTGTTCTAAATACGACCCACCTTTTTGATGTCATCGCTGTCCTGTTGGGTTTTCTCTTCGTCGCTTTCGGTCTCCTCCTCGAACAGGGGCTCAAGACGGCGTCTAAGCATTACAAGTTTACGATATACGATTCGATATACGATATGAGATGCAACGAATTTCGATTTTGTTTTTGTTTAGATTTGGAAATTTTTGTAGCAATAATTGAGCGTGTGGTGAAATGATATAAATTTGGAATTTCAGCAAGATGTTTTTTTTCATATACATATACATAGAAATATATTAAATGTTCTATATAGCACTATATGTAGTTAAAATTCGACTAGGCACTACGGAAAGATGAGACTAGTTTACGAGAAGTTCTCTTAAGTTGGTCTGTGGCCTAGACTAATCCAAGATGAAAGATATACATATATAGATATATACTTAGCGAATGTTTATCGGATACACTAAAATGGGCAAACGAATTGAATTCAAATGGTTCTCGATTGGGATTACGTGTGTATAGAGTTTACGAAAGAACGCAAGAAACACCTGTAAAAACTACGAATAAAAAAAGGTGTGAAAAAAATAAACATTTAAAATAAGAAGAAATATTGATTTAAATGTATATATATAAAATACTTAATGAGAGATCTATAGCTAAGCTTGGCTTCCTAAGTGTACAATATCTAAGGTTTCTAATAACTTTGCTTGGGTTGGGTTCAAAGATCTCGCTCTGTCTCTCATATCTCTCTCGCTCTCATCTCTCTCTCTCCCTCTGGCTCTTACCGTGGCAGCAGTCCTCGTATGGTGCTGGCCGTCATCGGCGGCGCCATCAGCAGCTCGTCCATCATCAGCTCCGTGTCGTCATCGTCGTTGAGCGAGTTGCTCGACTTGGTGGGTGACTGCAGCACGGAGTTGGATTAATGGATGGGCCTTGTTCTCGTTGGGCTGCACTTACCGAATGCGTGTTCTCCGAATTGATCAGCTGCATGTCATCGTTGTCGCCGCCGCTGGTGGGCGTGCCCCAGACCTCCTCGCCGCTGGTCGCGCCCGAGGTGCACTCGTCCAGCTGCTCGTCCGTCTCGGAGGCGGTCTGATTGGCCGCCGTCTGGGCTGCCTGCTCGTTGGCATTCCAGCGGCCCAAGTATTTGTCAATGAAGGCGCGCGACTCCTCGAAGAAGGACATCTTGTCGCTGACAAAGGCGCCGGCGCGATTTGTCCAGGCGCCGCTGGCCAGTACGTCGCCGTTGGCCAGAATTGTGCTGCTGGAGCAGGTCGCCAGCTCTGGCAGATTCTGTGCCAGCGCCTTGTCCGCCGTCGCCTCATCCACTTCGTCGTCGTCATCCATATCATCTACGTCAGCCACATCAGCCACATCATCGTCGTCCACCTCGTCCTCCTCGTCGTCATCGTCGTTGCCATCGTCATCGTCATCGCCATCGTTATCGGCCTCATTTTCGACATGCTCGTTGAGTCCATTCTGGGCATACGGCTCGAGCTCGTCGTCCATTTCATCGGATGGCAGCTTCTCCAGGCTGGACATGGTGCCAAAGCGACGCAGCGCACTGGTCATGGGCCGATACGGCGGCTCCTCCTCCAGCGGCGACTCATCGCACGAGTCCTCCGGTATATTCTCAATGATCGCCTGCCTCGGCTGCTTGGCCGTGCCTGTCGAGGTTGTCGCCGTTGTTATTTGGTCTCCGCTGCCGGCGCTGTTGTCCCACACATGCGTGCTCGTCTTGGTCAGCACCGCATCCGGCGTGGGCGGCATTACAGCTATGGTGGGCGTGGCGGGCGCCAGCTTCTGCTCCCGTTTCTCCGGGCCGCAGAGCTTGGCGGCGGGCGAAAACTGCGCCAAGCCAATGAGCATCAGCGACAGCTGTTCATCCTCCAGTCGCTGCACAGCGGCTGCCTGCTGCTTGGGCGACTCCAGCAGCTTGCAGGTCTGCTGCTCCATCTTGTCCGGCGCCAGCTGCGCCTGCCTGAAGTCCTCCGGCGCGCAGCGGCAGTGGCAGGCCGCGTACTTGGCTGGGGAGCCGCTTCCGCCGCCGACGGCTCGTTCGCTGCTGCGCATAATTCGCGCCGTTTCCGTCACGGTGACCATGGCCTTCACCTGTTGATTGGCGCGCGGACGCACTGGCTCCTGGCACAGCTGCGCCACGATGCGCGTGCGCCGTGGCGGCGGCTGTGGCTGCGCCCTGGGCGAACCCGTTGCCGATGCGGATGCCGATGTCGATGCGGTTTTGTTGGAGGCACCGGAACAGTGGCCATTGGCCAGTTGGGCCACAGCTGCTGCCTGCTGCGGCTCTAGAACTCGTAGCTGGGCGCCGCTGCCGCTGCTGCTGTTGGGCATGGCGCCGACGCTGTCATCGGTGGCCTCTGATTGGGACAGCGAGAGTTCGTCGGTGATTAGTTGGGCCACATCGCTTTCGGTGTCGCCGGTCTCGCGCCGGCTGCTGCTAGCGACTACCTTCGAGGACAGCTCGCCGGTGATTGTGCTGCTCGACATGCTCGTCACGCTGCCGGTGCCCGTACCCGTTCCCGTGCCCGTTCCGGTGCCGGTGCCGGTTCCGGTGCCGTTGTCTTTGCCAGCGGCATTGCCATTCAGCTTGCAGCAGCGATTCGGCGAGGATTGACTGTGCTGCACCTTCAGCGAGTTGCACAGCAGCGAGGATCCACCGCCTCCGCCGCCGACAGCTGCCGCTGAAGCTGAAGCACCAGCCGAGCCACGCCCCACGCTGCCTGCGCTCTGCTGGCAATTTTTATGGCAGTGACGGCACACCGCCAACTTGTCGAGCACAATGGGACTGGAGCGCACGGTTATCTAAGCGAATGAAGCGGCAAACAAACAAAAATACCACATCTAGCAATACGCTCTACACATACATACTAACTACCAGAGATGGGCGTGGTCGGGTCAAATGAAGACCTAAAGACCATAATGGACTGTTCGCAGAGAGTATTAGAGACTAGTCTCTAAGATCAACAGCTGTCATATTGATATGAGAATAAAGACTTTGGAGATATGAAGTTTGCTTGGATATTGGGAAGAAACAAAGGTCTGGGAGGTCGGTAGCCAGGTATATGCCCATAACACTCCACTTGTATCTATATTTGTCTCTTCTACAATATTAAAATCAATTCAAATCAATAATCGTTCAACGTGCGAGTCCAAAAATTTAACTCATTCCACAATCGGACTTTATTTACCCGAGATATGCCCTTTTCGGAAATTCCACATGCAAGTGTGAAATATTGGTGGAAAATTAGACTTGTTTTGTTTATCAACCAATTTTAAAGATTTTAGTAAAAATTCATTTGAGAAGTGTTTTAAATATTTTGAAAATTCGGTAACGGCGCTCAAAGGTCGTTTAAATTTCGGCTTTTAGCCCATTTTCAAAGTTTTACAGTGTTGTAAAAGGGTTAATGAGTGTTTTTTTTTACACATTTTCATGTGGTCTATACATGACACCTACTCGTATAGTTGAGACTAGGTATAATATCTTAAAACAAAGTACCAAGGACTTTCTTTCCTTGCCATGGACAACCAATTAACAGCTCTGTTTCTTTTTGCCACGCCCATCTCTGTAGACTGCCCCTTGCAGCCACACTCACCTGACTGTCCGATGTGGTGCTGTGCGATTGACTGATCTGGCTGGTGACCACCTCCGCCTCCGAGTAGATGTCCGAGGTGGCGCTCATGCTGAGCTCCTCGACGCCGCTGAGTCGCTTGCCACCGAAATTGGGCTTGGCGGAGAGCATGCCATTCTCTTTGATCAGATTTAGTTCCTTGGTGCGCTTCTCGAGCTGCTGGCGCGTCCAGTAGATGATGCGCTCGTCCTGTTCGCTGTCGCTGGTGAAGATCAGCTGCTCGTCCTCGGCGCTGATGTTCTCCTGGGAGCGGGCAATGGCCGCCAGGCGCGCCTGCTGCTGCTGCTTGTCCAGCTGGCCCTTCATCCAGTTGGCCAAGTGCAGGGCGCTCGATTTCGGTGTGCCCGTCTTGTTGAGTATGCGGCACTTCTCGTCGATCAGCAGCTCGATCTGCTCCACGGCATGGCCATGGCTCGTGCCGCGCTGCTGCAAGAGGCGCGGCCCGCCGCATCGTTAGAATGTATTTTGGTTTTGTGTGTGCCTCCCCCTCCCCAACAATCCGGCCCTGCCCCAATCCCATGCAACCCGGCCACGTGCCCACTCCCATACTCCCAAACCAAACCACAACCTCCACACCCAGACGCACATCCACGCGCGGAGCTGCAGCTGCCCGACGTTGCAATGTTGCATGCAAATTAAAAATTTGTGATGGGCTCAAATTAATTCGTAATTGGTTAATTATTTTTCATTTGTTTTTTTGCTTGTTTGTTAGGGGTATTCCACAACTTAACTTTTGCTTGTCTTTGGCTTTTTGGTTTCGTCTTTGCTCGATTTTTTATTTTTTGGCATTTGATATTTATTCTTTTTTTTCTTGATATTTATTTGGCTTTCGCTTGCGAGAAACAGAAACAATAAAAACGCGCGTTCTCTTTTTTTTAAGGCCATCTTTGATTAAAAACGCTTGCACTTGAAGAGGTTCACACTACGATAACGATAACAAATAGATTTGCAAATGATAACATTGAAAAAGCGAGAGAAGTTTTTGCAATAGAACTTAAACTTAACTAAAATTGAGTCCATCACAATTTTTAATTTATCAATTTCTTTTTTTTTTTTTTTGGTTTTTTTTTTTTTTGGCTTTTTTTTGGTTTTTCTGTTCAATCAATTTTGAACGCAGGATGAACCGGGACCAGGAGAGAGTCATAATTTTCTTTTCTTTTTTGGTTTCTTATGCGGAACAATTGGAACATGTTGGGCAACGTACAGAGTGGAACATGGTGAGTGCTCGGTGGGTTTAAATATATTTGGTTGGAGAATTGGTTTTCTTTTTTGTTTTTTTTTTTTTGGGAATTGAAATGAAAAGAACATCACAAGCGTTTTTAGTCAAAGAATTATTTGGTTTTTATTATTCATCGTTTCTCAAACTCAACTCATCTGATTGCATCTCAGACCTCAAATATATATGTATATGTATCTATCTTTCACTTTTCGGGCAACAAAATATATATTTCAAATATAAGAAAATAAAAAAGGTTTTCTAATATATCCTAGACACATATATGTATGTGGAGCGCAAATTGGCTCGCTCTTTCGTTATATTTGTATATGCTATATATATATAAAGGTATATCATGTATATATATATATATATATGTATCTATATATATGTATATAGTATGTTTTTGGTATATACGTGAGGTTACATAATATAGGTATTATAGCTTAATGCAGAGCGAAAATATATATAAGTAAACTACGGCTACGGCAAACACGAAATTTGCTCACTGGGGCGTCGCGTACACGTGGCGTATACTTAATAACTCGACTTCAACAATGGCCAACAATGGTGTGTGCGTGCGTGTGTGTGTGTGTGTGTGTGTGTGCATTCAGATTATACCAAATCAGAGCACATATGCTGTTGAATGTTAGACACGAGTTTTACGAGTTGTGTGTGTGTGTGTGTGTGTGTGTGCTCAGATTATATCAAATCAAAGTTTAGTAAAATGCAGTCGGATCTCAGCAAATGAGGTCGCACAGTGGGGCAAGCACTACAAAATAGATACTCTAGCTCTGCTTACAAAAAACAAGACAAGCAAGAATGCAATTATGCATGTGAAAACAAAGGTTGAAGTGTTCCAAAAATAGGCAAATATAATAAAAGTTTTTCAAAAGAGTAAGAAAAAATACATATTATATTATTTGAAAAAGCTTTGGGCCCTTGGGGATACAACACAAAATTCCACAGGACCTCAGTTTTCTGCCGTGAAACTATTTATCAAACGCGCGAAAAAGTATGCTATGAAAAAAGGAAAATGCAAATGGAATTCAGAAACAAGCTGAAATAATTAATTATCAAAGATTTGATAGATAAAATATTAAGTTTTCATAACTTATAATTGGAATTCTATTAAACAAAAATTACAAAAAATATGTTTACAAGCCAAATATCAAGCATGCTCCAAAAAGTATGCCATATATATTGTTTTTTTGTTTTGCGGAAACGGAAATAAAGAAAATGGCGCAGCTGAAGCCGTTAGCTTACATATTCAAGAAAAAATGGCAGCTACAAAGTATTTGGCATGCATAATGCAAATTTCTACAAAGAGCTGCGTGTGTGTGTGTGTGTGTGTGTGTGTGTGTGTGTGTGTGTGTCGTGAGCTTATTAAGTTACGACAGCCTTTAAAGGCAACAAAGTGCTGGTCATAACCATAAATAATTGACAGCGATATCTTTACAAGAGATCTATATATAGAAACGTAATTAGCGAGAATATCTATATATATATATACATATGTATATACATATAGATATTGATGTGAACTTTCTTTAAGTGTACGCCTTGACGCTGAGAATGAGCAAAGATTGTTGCAGATACAGTTAGTCATAATCATATACATATATGTATATATGTATATATGCATGCTAACTGTATGCTAGGAAGTTCTATGTACACAGGGGGGAAAATGCCAATTCAACTCAACAAGAAGCAGAGCAGAATCGTGTTTAACCTACAAACAATTCGTATGGCAGGTTTTGCTTCTTTTTTTTTTTTTTTTGTTATACTTTGGCTAACAATTAACTTAAGTTTAAATTTAGGAAAACAATTATTACCAAAAGGGAGCATTCTAATCGAAGGGGACTAGACATTGGACATAGTTTGGTAATATAACAACAACAGTAATAACAAGAGTTTCCTTTTTGATTTTGCTTCTTTTTGGTTTTTTCTCTTTCTTTTCTTTTCTTTTTTTTTTTTTGTTTTTGTTTTGAATTTGGCGCTTTGCTACAAAATGGAAGCATTTTTAGGTTAGATTTGTTTTTTTAGCATTTGTTTTTTTTTGTTTTCCGTTTTTTTTTTTTTTCGTTTTGGAAAGGATGTTGGCAAAAAGATTTTAATCGAATGAATAAGACGATCAATACGAATGGGTATGTATGTAAATACGATTATAAAACAAGGTGTGTGTGTGTGTGTGTGTGTGTGTGTGTGTACATGTGTATATTTGACTATCTAGGGGGCATATTAACTACTCTAGTAAATACTAAACTAGTAATAACTATTCAAGAATTGCTTTAGTCTAGAATTGCAAATTCACATCAGCGTAAATATCATCATATCAATAACATGTTTTGCTTCTTCTTCTTCTTCATATATAATTTTTCGTTTCTTTTTGATATTTACACTCAATTGGCTATGGACAATACGGATAGACGAATACAAGAACGAGTACAATAGTATATAGAGATACGGTTATATACATATAAATATAAATATATATGGTATATATATGTATATATGTATATATATATTGATCGAAATCGTTATACAATAGGGGAATATGCGCTGCGCTGAATACACTCAAAGAAATACGCCATAGCCTTGAGTGTACTCGAGCAGTGTCCATAAATACGAGTACTACCTACATAATATTGTATATATAAGTATAATTAACCTGTTAGCTGTGCATGTACAAAAAAGACAATTCACAATTATCAAAAACGAAAAAAAAAAAACCAGCCTTGTACAATTTGATTATACATGAGACTCGAATACCAATGCCAAGACAATTAATTGTTAACAATCTCACGAATTTTTCGACAATTCGCAACTCCTGCGTTAACTGTTCCAATGACAGCTAGAAATATCTTCCATAAGGCATTCATTCGATAGATCACACTCATTTGCTTAGGATCGATTGATGAAACGCATTTGAGATCCATGTGGAACATTCATATGTGAAAGCAGTGTGGAATCTGCGTGAAATTGTAATGCCCAATTCACGTTGACAAGCGGAATCTAGGTGGAAGCTATGTGCAGCCAAAGAGAGCGAAGGGGGGAAAGAGACAGCAAATGCTGAAAAGCAAGAGCGAGGGCGAGAGAGGTCGAGAGAGAGAGAGAGAGACAGAGAGAGAGAGAGGCGGAAACGCAGTTGCTTAAAGAGGTTAAGAGTTTGGTTAGATTAAATCAGTTGGGTGGTTGTCTAAGCTCATTTTTAGTCAAAGATTGTGCTAGTATGTGTGTGTGTGTGGGCATGGCTCTGGCTGTGACTGTGGGCAGGATCCGTAAGCGTTTCGGTTGACAGCCAAAAGTCAAATCACAGATCCAAAGAATCCGGCGGCGTCGGCTTGGTGGGCAGCATGCCAAATGGATCGTCGACCACAACGCTATCGTCGTCGTCGCTGTCATCGTCTACGTCCGTTTGGCAGCCGCCGCCGCCGCCGCCGGCGCTGGAGCCAGCGCCCACGCCATCGCCCAGAAAGATGCACTCCTCCACATCCGTGTCGTAGCACGGATCCAGATTCACCTCGTTCAGCTGCAGATCCAGCTCCAACAAATCCCAAGAGCCGCCGAACTCGGCCAGCGGCACGTTGACGGTCCGACCGCCAGACGTTGCTGCCGTTGCCGCCGTTGCCAATGTCGGCGGCACAAAGTCATTGGAGAAGGCATCCGAGTTGCAGGCCAGCGAGCTGGGCGATAGGTTCGGCGTGGGCGTTTCGGGCGTGGTCAGCGACACCTGCTGGGCCACAAGCACGGACTCATCTATAAAGGAGCGACCCACCGAGCTGAGACTAAACTCGAGCAGCTTCTTGGCATGCGTTGCCGTTGCCATTGTTGTTGCAACCGGCTCGCTGCTCGCCTCCGGTATGGCCGTGAGGCATTTGCTGCTGGCGCTGGGCAGCGACTGCGCCGACGTCTGTGTGTGGGTGTGCGCGGTCAGGCTGGCGCTGCTGCTCAGGCAGGAGCTGTTGGTATTGTAGCGGCGCAGCGAGCTGTCGCCAGCAGCACCAACAGCTCCGCCCACACCGTTCGGCACAGAGCCGCCGCAGCTGGCGGCATGAGAGCGCACGCCCGGCTGGCGGGCGGGTGAGCTGGTGCGCGAGGGCAACGAGGCCGAGCAGAGCTGTGCCGTCTGTGTGCTGGCCGTGATGCGGGCATGGACATGATTCGGGACAGAGACGGAGACCGAGACGGAGGCATGGCCTGGTTGGGGCGTCGGCACCAAAGCACTGGCCAAACGCTGCAGATTCTCAAAGGAATCGCCGCTGTCCAGGCGCTTGCTGCGAAAGAGACGCACCTGCTGTTTCTGCTGCTTCAGATTGATGCTGTCCAGCGAGGGCAGCTTCATTGAGCCCATCGACGCGGAGGTCATCCCGATGTCGCTCAGCGGCACCAGCGTGTTCAGCACATCCGGCGAGTCCAGCGGACTGGACAGTGGCGTCGAGCCCAGGGCGGCGTTCACCAGAAAGCTGTGGCAGAAAATGCAAGAAAAAGGAAGAGGTTAACCAGAGACTGGATACGTTTGATTTGACAGCTTAAAATAGTAAGCAATTTATTTCGGAAATCCTTATCCCAATGTATTCCACAAAAATCAAAGGAATATTTCATTAGGTTCAATTATTACCTAAGCACCTAAGGAGTTTTACTGAAGCCTCAAAGAATATATCTAGTATATAGTAGTATATCAAGGAACTCAAAAGTATGAACTTACATTTGTCGCTGCAATAGATTCTGCCAGACGGCCTTCAGCTCCAGCGAGGGTGCGCGCAGGATGAGGCTCTTCCGCCTGGCGCCACGCTTGGGCGTGCGCGTCAGATCCGGTGCACAATAGCCGGTCGGACTTTCAGCCAGTCTTCCATTGGGATCGACGGTCAGGCGGAATTCAGTGGCTGTGGAAAATCAACAGCATTGAGAGATTTGAAGTTGACAAATCGGAAAATTTGTCTTAAGCTCACTTTTCTTGCGCATATTAAAACAGGAGTCGACCACGTTGGCAATGGGTATCGGTTCCTCGGTGATGAAGAGCACGCGATCCCGACTGACCTTGGCAAACACAATGATGTCACTGAAGAGCAGCGTCCAGTAGGGTTTTATCGAGCGACCCTCTACGCGGGACAGATCGCCGCCGAATATCCACTGGCGGCCCTGGACGGCCAGCGTAAAGGGCTTGCACTTGGTGAACACCATGCGCGACTCCAGATCCTGCAGCGTCAACAGTGGCCGACCCTCGCCCAGGGGCTCCATCAGGCCGCTGCTGACGGTTATCTCGCGATAGGCGGCCTGCAGCTCATTAATCACGGTGGTAAAGTTCTTGTGCTCCTCGGTATCGACGTGGCAATTGCTGGCGAGCAGTTGCATCAGCTTCAGGATCTCCCTGAAATGCTGCAGCGGCCTGTGTATAAACATGGTCAGATCGGGACGCTTACGGGGCACAGCTGGCTCGGTGATAAAAGCTATAAACTCGGAGCCCGTCTGCCGGGACTTGTTAACCAGGACGCAGTCGGCACGCTTGATGCCATTGCAGTACTTCTTGTAGGCGGCACAAATCGCCGTCGTCTTGGAGAGATAGACCCGCGAGGCGAAGTTCATGTGCGGCTCCTGCTCCTGCTCGTTGCTGCACAGCTGCTCCAGTATATCCTCGGCAATGCGCAGCAGCTCGTCGATATTCTGGAACAGCGTCCGATGATCGTTCGGCGATATTAGATCCTTGCGTTCCAGCAAAGGCTGCACAAAGCGCTGCACTCCGAAGTGAATGGCGGCCGTAAAGTTCTGCTCCCGGCTGATGAGCTGCAGCAAGAAGCGTCGACGATTATCCGTTATGGGCACAATCGACTGTACCAGTTGATAGTTGGTGGGCAGAGGTAAATGATAGAGAACGGGATAGGTTTATGTTAGCCACTAAGGAATTCTCTCTCTGCATCTGAATGTCATTTGCTAGTTTGGAATTCATATTTGTCATTGTCTTCGCCAATTGCGGATATATACTCTGAAGAAGTCTTGTTACTTTCTTTGTTCCAAACTCTTCCGTCTGTCTATTTCAACTCGAATGAAACTAGGTACATCGGACTGCGTTATAACTGCGTAAAGTAGACTACCTCACAAAATTATAAAGATATATCGATACGCAGACAGAATATTTTCAAATCAATCTATCTTTAAAGGAGGTCATTATTCCAAATTGGATCATTCCAGCTCTAAAGCTGTGGAGGATGTAGATTTTTGTGGTTGGAAGAGGCGTGGGTGGTCGTGGCCACTTGTGGTTTATTTGTATTTTTTGGTTAATCTAGCCCCATAGCTCTGGAAGATGAAAGATGTTCGCATTTTCCTTCAACCTGTCGGGGTCGGCAGACCGGACGACCGGACGACCGTACGGACAACCAGCTAAACGGACAAGGTCCCACACCCAAAACACTTTGTTTTACCCTTTAAACACTGAACAAATTTGGTTCAATTAAAAACCCTTGGGTTTTTTTCACTCTCACCAACTGCTAGCCTCACATGTTGTTTAATGAAATTACAATGCCCATTCGAATGGGACGAAAGGCTGCCGCAGCAAATTGTTCTCATTTTGTCAATCATGCTGTTGCCAACGTAATGGATCGTTTTGTCGTCGACTCTGAGTTATTTCCATAAAGGGCCAAGTAAGTTGCTCAGTATGCAATGCAAAAGCGACGAAACTCAATTAAACTGGGCCCATTATGAGAACGGAAACAACTTGTGGGAGTTCATTACGCCCTCGTCTCGTTGGGGGTTGGGCAAACTGAAAAAAAAGAAAACGACGACGACTTCCCCTTCCGCGAAAGCCAAGCAACGAAAAGGAAAAGCAAGAATGAAATAAAACTTAAGGTAAGAGCCACATAAAATCGAAAAAAGAAAATTTTATTGTCAAGCGTTGGGCGTGGGTTGTTAGCGGGTTTAAGTGGGTAAGAAAAAAATGTAAAAAAAAAAATATAAGATGATATTTATAGAAATGGCAAAAACTTAAACGTTTAAACTTAACAATAATGCGCTAAAGATATGTACAAAAAGCAGAAGAAAAAAAATGAAGGGTATTTCATAAACAATGACAAATTCAATAAGAGCCAACTAAAATTAGCCGATGACCTTGGCGGCCGAGTGCTTGGTCTGGCGGACTTAAACAATGACGCCCTTGCCTACCTCCTTGCTGAACGTAACCTGGGGCAGGTGCAGCCGCCGCTTGGCCGCCTCAATGGAGGAGGTGGTGCCGGAGCAGGCGGTGGCCGGTCGCGACATCGTATTGCTCAATAGCTGGGGACGCACACTGGCCGTGCGCTGGACCACAGAGCCACTGGTGGCTAGCTGCTCCTCGCTGGGCGCCAGCGAGGCCAGGCCACAGTGCTGCCGCTGCTGCGGCTGTGGCTGGACCTGGGCCTGAGCTCTGGGGCTGGGGCTGGGGCTGGTGCTGAGCTGGAGTCGAGTTGTGGCTGGCGCTGACTGTGACCGCCGTGCTGATGGTGTTGGCGGCATTGTTGGCCATGTTGGCGCCCGCGCCTGACCTTCTGAATATCTCCAACGTCAAGGACGAGCCCTGCGATCGTATCAAATTCAGAACATCAGCCTCGGGCATCGTGACCACATTGTGCTTGTCCACAAAGATGACATAGTCGCCCGGCAATATGCCGCAGCGATCCGCTGACAGTCCGCCCTCCACTTTCTCGACACGCGGCGGATGTGTCCACACAATGGAGAAGCCAAAGCCGCGCTCCTCCGTGCGCGTCAGTCGCTTGGTCATCGTGAACGGCGTCCGTCCCGATGGCTGCCGGGTGCCGGGCAGCGTTGAGCAGCGACGCGTCCCGCTGCTAGCACCTCCTCCTAATCCACCGCCGCCGCCACTGCCGCTTCCGCCATTCAAATGGTTCGCATTGCTGGCATTCGCATTGGCATTGGACGCACTGGCTCCGGCAGTGGTGCCGCCCGTGCTGTTGCCCGCCGCGGTTGTGCTGTTCGCATTGCCATCGGCGGGCGGATCCAGTTCCAGAAAGCGCAAGAACAGGTTCTCATCGGCATCGCGCTGATGCAGCGCCTTCTTGCTGAGCACCATCGGCTGCTGCGACTGCAGAAGCTGTGCCTCATCCCGGCTGCCATTGCCCAGCGGACCGCCGGCGGCTGCCATACTGTCAATGCTGATGCCGATGCCAATGCCGATGGCATCATCGCTGAGCAGCGCGTTTGCCGCGGCGGCATTCGGTTTCAGTGGTGCCGCCATCGTTGACATCTTGGGTATGACGGCCACTGCTTCGGATCTGGCTGCCACTCCTGCTGGCTCCCCCTTGGGCCTCTCGTTGGGCGCCTGTTTCGGCTCCTCCTGCGGACGGCTGACGGTGCTTGTGGGCGTGACGTGGGCTGTGGCGTGCGGCTTGCTGCGGCAGCTATGAAGGCATCCCTGCGCGTGCAGCCTGTAGGATCCCGTTGCACTCTGGTTCTGGTTCTGGCTCTGCTGCACTAAGGCGCTCAATGGAAACGTGAGGCAACCCAGGAACTCGCTGCGTCTGTGAAGATAACAAACGGTAAATAAAATTACTTAAATCCAATTGTACGTAGAAGAAAATCATCAGCTTAAATCAATTTCCCGGTAAAAATAAAAAAAAAAAGAAAAACGAAAAGAAAATAAGAGAAATGCTTGCAGTTTTAACAGGAATTGCAGCTCATGCCTTGAAGCCTGGCAATTTCAATGGAAATTCCTTGGTTTCCTTGACTTTAGCCGATTAACTGCGTAGGAATTCTTCGATTTATTTCCGCTTCAGCGTTTAGTTCGCTTGAACAGTTGGTGTAATTGGTTTATTAGCTCACAACTACTTCTCAGAATTGCATTACACCCACTATCTAGCTAAACTTTGAGTATGACGCAGCAGGAAACTGTTGGGTAACAGGATCCTTCAGTGGACTAGAGCACCGAACCAACAGAAACACGGTCGATTAATTGAATAGATAGCCACACTTGGCCCATAAACCGATGAGCTGGTGGCTCATGCTTTCGTGCTAGTACGTGAACTAATGGAGCTGGCTTCGTAAATTGCACAGAAGATCTGGCGGATAGCAGCCACATTGTTGCCTGGCATTTATGCCGAACGGATGTTGACCTTTAAAAGGAAGTTTCCAATTTGTTCTCGCTAGCAGCTAGCAAATCAAGCCGAGTGGCTAGTTTTATGGCGAGGCTAGCCACAGAAAACTGGCTAATAAATAATCCCACGCTAAAGAACCCCATGCATTTGGTCAAGGGCATTCGATTGAGTGCAGGGTGCTCCGAAAAAAACTCCATGCCAACAATTCGGCTCAGAGCGAATGACGTCCGATAAGATCTTTTTTTACTTCCTTTTTTTGGTTTTGGTAGCCTTGCGTCACGTTGCATTCTGTATACAACTGGTTTGGCTCCACTGTACATGACCGCTCACCTGACTCTCCCACGCCCTGCTTGTAACACCTACGCCCCCACCCCCTCCCCTGACCTCCCCTCGAGCCCTGGGGCACGTGACATAAATCAATTAGCGTCGTCTAAGCTGTCTTTGCTTGGCATTCGCATAGATCCAATAGGTGCCCCGGAAATACGCTTTGAACCTCGGCGAGCTAGTTGGATATTTTTCTAGCCAACGCTCGGCGCCCGGCCTGTTCTGGCCTGGCTAGGAAGTTTTGCCCGCGCGTATTTGGGTCAGTTTTATTGATTTTCATTTGCTGCAGCAGCGCCAAAAGTTTTGCGATTGCAATCGCAACTGTCTGTCAGACAGGGTAAGGGGGGAGGGGGCAGGGGAGCGGTGCGACAAGCACTTGAAGACTTTCTAGTTGTTGTTGTTGTTGTTGTGTTTTTGGGCAAAAGCACACCCGCGCCGGGCCAGGCTTGGATTTGAGAAAATTGGGGCCAGTGCATTAAAAATGTAGCAGGCTGCGTAGCGTAGGTGCGACAGAAACTGTTGCCACCTGCCGCAAAAGCCGTGTGGCGAGGCATCAACCCTTGCCACAGGCTCTTAACAGGGCCAATGAATTATTAAGCGAACTGTCGTTCGGCAAATTTGCTTAAAATGTTTAACGAGGCATTTGCAAATAGAAAACAACAACAACAACAACAACAACAATAACAAGAGTGGAATGCTATCATTATGCATGCATAACAAATGTCAGGTGTGCGTGTGCAGGTGTGTTATGTCCCAGGTGTGCATTTAGCGAGCTTTAGACCTGCCTGAATTAGACGAGAATTTGATTGCCTCTGACCTGTGGCCATTGCATAATGTTGCTAGCGCGGCTATCGATTTGACATAAGCGCTAGCCGAATGAATGACTAAATGTCTGAATTTTTGAATGACGAAATAAATGGGCATGTGTGTGTGTGTGTGTGTGAGTGTGCGTGTGTGTAGGCGCGCACTGAAGAGGACAGGCCAGCTGCCATGTCCTTGAATTTCAATTAACTTGGCCACTGTGCGCGTTAAAAACTACACTCACACGCAAGCCAGCGCACACACACACACACACACAAACACACATACACACACACAGAGGGACGCGCACGCTAACGCAGCGCAGCCTTTGGGCACAATTATTTAGCAGCATGCCTAAAGTTATGCTACACAAAAACGAAAACGAACGCACATTCTGGCACGCACACACAGTTATATAATTTGGTGCTGCATACTTTTGAGCTGGCAGCGCAAAAGGCAATTACAGCACTGCCAACATAACAAACAGCATTTGCATTTAAATAAAAACACACACATGTGACACAAAAAATAAATAAAATAAATATATATGTATATGTATATATATACATATAAATTTAAATATGTATATATGTATATGCAAGCACATTAATATTATTATTATTGTTTGCTTTTGAAGCACACACACACACACACACGCAGGCACACACACTTTTTAGCATTTGTTGTTGGGCACAGTTAAAACACGCCGTCGTTGCGTTTGGCTGCGTGTTTGCCGCAGCAGCGTTGCCAGCTTGTGCCGTTTTTGCGTCTGCGTCGCGCGAGCTGAACACTCGAACTGAGCGTAACGTACACAGCGCAACGAACCAAACTAAAATCACACGAAAAAAAAAAAATTATTTATATAGACAGAGAAGAAGAAGCAGAAAGAGAAACAAGAGCAGCGTAAAAACTGGAGCCCAGGCAAAGTTTACAGTTAGCTGGAATGCGGCCAGAGACTGAGGCCAGAGCTCTCACAGCGCTTGCGCTGGATTTGCCTCTGAGTATGTGTGTGCGTGTTTGTGTGTGTGAGTTGGTTGCTGGAAGGAACTCCAGAGCCAGCCGCCCCTCGCTTTGCCTTGCTGCGCCCCGTCACCCTGAGGGCGCTGCGTTTGTTTATGTGCAGGAAATGCACAATGCCAAAGTGTGCTACAGGAAAACGTTACAATTAGGCTGAGACACCCCGCCTCGCCTCGCCGCCCAGCCCAGCCTAGCCTTAGCCTAGCCATTTGCCTGGCAGCCTCCGTCTTGGCGGCATATCGCCCCCCATGCCATCTAGCATTGTCCTGTCGATTGGGGGTGAATGACACGCACTTTTGCCGCCAGACAGCTTTCGATACGATACTTGCTTACTTAACGGCTGCTATTGACCTTACTCGTACTCACTTTAGATGACGATCCCGATGCCACACGGCCAGCTGCAGCTGCGTCGATGCCGACGCCTGCAGCATGACATCCTGAACATGGTAGCTAAAGCGCTCATCAAAGTACGGACGACTCGAGTGCCGATGGACGGCCGTGCGCTGGAAGCGACTCGAGCTGTTGCTGCCGCTGCCGCTGCTGCTGCTGCTGCTGCTGTTGGTGGCATTGCCGGATGCCAGCGACACCTTGACGTACGCATTGATGGTGCCTGTGCCGTGCAGGCGCTGCAGATCGCGGCATCGTATAACTGTAATGGAATATTAGATTTTAAAACGATTTTCCATTTAAATTTATCATGGGCCAGCTGCATCCAATAAGATTTTGCCACTCCTCATTCCAGTCATATTCTAGCTAACCTCAACACAATTTCTCAATTTTTAGCAAAGTCTGGGCACATTTCAAAATCCATAAGCTCATTAATCGCTTGAATGTTTAATTAAGTACTTATTCGGATTATCAGCAATTTTATTTAAATGATTGGAAATTCTTTTAATATATGTTTCCATTATTCGGCAAAGTCCGGAAAACAGAGGACAACACTCTAAAATTAGAGTTACCAGATATGAGAGTTATTCAGAAATTTCATTCAATAGTTGCCTTTAGAAAAAATCTTACTCAGAAACAACCATGAAATCTTAGTGGATGAAGCTGTGGACTTTCGGGGGAGACTCTGGAACTCACCATGTACATTTAATTGTTGTTGTTGGGCATCGTAGGCGATGCTCAGGTCGATGCTGCCTCGTGGATGGAACTCGGCACTGCTCGTGCTGGAGGTGGTGGTGGTGGAGGCGGAGACGGAGACGGAGGTGGAGGAGGAGGAGGCCATAGAAATGCGCTTGGCGTAGTGCTCATCGTCCTCCAGATCGCTGGACGTGGAGCTCGAGGAGAAGCTCAGGCAACGCTTGCTGCTAGGTATATGCTCCAGGCTGGGCGGCTTGCTTAGCGCCAGCTTCTGGCCAAGCACATGCCGCTGGCTCTCGGCGCGTCCGACGTTCTGCTTGGAGCTTGTGCTGGTCGCATTGGACGCGGCTGCGGCTCTGTGTTGATTCTTGCGCCGCACCACGCGCTGCCGCTTGAGGTGGGTGGGCGTGCGCACCTCCATCTCATGGACGCTGCTCTCGCTCCACTCGCCGTCGCCCAGCGGCAAATCGGGCGTGGCTCCCGCCGCCGCCGCTGCTGCCGCCGCCGTCGTCTGATGCTTGCAGCGCACCTCCTTGCGCGCCGACTCGATAATGGCGTCCAGCATGCGGTCCAGCGTGGTGTCGCCCATGCGCGACGACGACAATTGCGAATCCTCCAGACCGCCGCCACCGCCGCCGCCCCCCGTTGCCGCAGCAGCACCCAGACGCGGCAGGCAGCGCAGCGCTGCCAGCTGCGGCGTCGCCTGACGCGGGCCGCTGCCCTCACTGAAGCTGCGCCGCTGCGGACTCTTGCCGTGCACATTGCTCAGGTCCTGGAGGGCAATGAGGCTGCTGTTGCCAAAGGGGCTGCTCATGAAGTGGACGCCAAAGTTCTCCTTGTTCGCATCGCCGCTGGCATTGCGCCGCCGGCCACGCGCCTCCTCGACGCCGCTGGAGCTGGAGTGCCGATGCATCCGTGTCATGGTGGGCATGTCCTAGCCAAGCTGCGCAAAAAGAAATCAGCTGTAGAGGATTAGAGGCCGCTTAACAGGATCACAAGACGGAGCGGAACGGGATCGGGAGGAAGGGTAGCAGGAAAGGGTTTTGATAAAGGTTGCAAGATTAAAGACGAGTCGGATTCCGCTCGAAACTGCAATCCGAACCTTAAGTTGGAAGCTGAAGTAGACCCTAAACCTGAACCGAAACAAAGTTCTGTTGCACCAAGGTTCAAATCCTCAAAACCGTTTTCACAAAGGTTGAGGTTCACGTACCGAACCTCCTGGACTAAAAGGAAAACATAATGGGAAATACGTTTCCTATCTATCGCACACATTTAGAAATGTTTGGAAACTTAGAGTATATGAATATTCCGCTCAGTCTCAGTGTGGCAAATTGAAAGAAACAATTAAGCTCTAGATAAGTTTGTTTAAAGCTTAAAATGAACTGTGAACGAATGGGACTCAGTCGGTTGATATAATATTCCCCTGTAATATTCTTCATTGTTTTCGTTGCCCCTGGTGTTCCCTGTAATTCCATGTGGTCCCTGGACTTCTCGTTCTTGGCTACTTTAAACCTCAACACGATCAACTTTGAGCCTGACGATTGCCAGCTTCAGGCCACAATTGCAGCTTTTGAGCTTTTAGGCTAAATTGCATACTTGGGCTATCAAATGCTGAGCTTCTGTTTTATAAAAAGCGCTACAGCATAAACGTATACTCTAGCTGGGCTGGGTATCTGGGCCAAGACAGGCAGCTGGCCGCAGGCGAGCGGGTTTTTTCTTTTCATACAAACTGGCTGACAAAATAAAAAAAAAAACTAGATATATGAGTATATTATATATAGATATGTAGAATATGCATTCAAATGTGTGTGTGTGTGTGTGTGTGTGTGTGGAGGGAAGCGGCCCAAGACAATGGGCAGAAAGCAAGAAATTTTTGCAAATTGTTTTGCGGCAAACGAGTTTTTCACGTACTCGTTGCGGAGGCAGCGGCAACGGCAACGGCATCCTTTTGGTCCTTGCTGCAGCCAGGCTGCAGTTGGCTGTGCGCGCAATTTCAGGTTTTTGGCCATGCGAAATTCAAATTAAACTTATGCTAATTTTCGGCAAAAGATTCCTTTAGAGTTTTTTCTTCTTTTACGCCGCAGCCGCAAACCATAAAATTGAGCGAGTCCTTGCCCAAAGGGATCTGCGCGCTGTGTGTGTGTGCGTGTGTGTGTGTGCGTGTGTGTGTGAAACAATTACGCCCCAGCATAATGATGCCATTTTTGCAAACAGCCCAGGCCAAGAGCAGGAAAGGAGCGCAAGGATCAGGCGGCAGCATGCTCTTCTTCTTATTCAGCTAGGCAGCGTGTGCACACACACACACACACACACACATGCAGGCAGCGACTGACAAACGCACAAGCGTCAAAGAAAATAGGGTATTCATGTAATCCATAAACGTCACCCCGATGAAAATTGAAAATTGCGAAATGCAGCGAGGCGAGCAAAAAGAAAATTGTTGTTTTTTTCCTTTTACTTAAAGAACTCTACGAACTGCGTTCGGCAAAGCGAAAAACCCCGCTCGCTGCCTGCCTACCTCCCTACCTCCCTAGCTCCCTCCCTTCCGTCTGACTTGTGCCCCGAGGCGGATTAGCAGCTCACGGGGTAGACGAGAAAAAAAAAAAAAAACAGCAACAAATTAAATGTATTAGAGCAGCGCAACACCCCTTTCCTCTTCTTCTACTCAATTTGTGGGTCTCTCCGTGATCTATGCGACTGCGGCTCTAGGGGTTAGGTCTTAGGGTTTATATATATTTTTTTTCGCTTTTCTCATTCTTGCGTTTTTTGCTTTCTTGGCTAAATTAAAATTAGAGCTAGAGCAAAAGACAAATAGGCTACGGCACATGGGTGCGAGCGCAATTACACAGATACACGTGTGTGCGAGTGAGCGTGCCTGTGTGCCTGTGTGCCTGTGTGTGTGTGTGTGTGTGTGTGTGTGTGTGTATTGCCAGGTGTGCTCGTCAAAGTAACTGAGACTGGACCGACAGCCCAGAAGGAGGCTATCGATTACCCACTACAAACTAATAGAACACGATACGATCTGATAATGCGAAACGTAGCATGTCGATAAGATCTAACGGCATGCACTTACCTGATAACTGTAGCTGCTTGTCTCTCTATAGAGGTGTGTATAGGTGTTAGAGATGCGACTATGTCGCCTGCGTATATTCCTGAATTCCGCTAGCGATCGCTTTAAGGATCCAAAACTTTGACACTTTTCCACTTGTGCACCGTAAAAAAAAAAAAAAGAAGTTGTCAAGATCCAAGAATGATCTAGAGCTGGGCTGGGCTGTACGGCTCGTCTGCTGGTTTCTACTTTGTTTTTTTTTTATTTTTTTACTATTATTATTTTGAATGAGTTTGCCGCGCGTGTACGTTTGCAGCGCACGAGGCCTTAAACGGAAATGACGAGCGGCCGAGGTGTTCGGATCGTTTATGGGTTCGTTTCGGCAACGATTTCGCGGACGAGCAACCACCGCGAAAGGGGCCAGAAGTAAAAGAGAAGAGCGAAAGAGACTCTCTCGCGCGCGCTCTCTCTCTCCCCCTCCCTCTCTCTCTCCCTCTCCGTCTCTCTTTTGTTCCCTGGGATTCTGGGCGGAAAAGATAGCCGTAAGCGTGCACAAAGGCAAAAACGAGATCACTTTGTCAATGTCCTTGGACTTATGAGAAATTGCAAGCGCAAGTATTGATTGGATCATTTGTGCTATTCGCTATGCCAGGATACATTTCTATTCATTTAAACTTGTCTTATTTCCAGCAACAATAATAATAATATTTCTTAAAAATAATAATCAGCTTATATTTATAGAATTCTATTATGCCCTGCTGGGATAGTTCTTAGCGCTGTTCGCAGAGCTTAAGATCGTTAATATTTTCGCGTTTAGTTTTTTTAAAACCTTAAAGCTTACATAAAGCTCTTGAAAGCTCTTACTATATTTTGCAATAATACCACTTGCGCAGAAATGGAGTCGTTTAGATAATGATCTAAAGTTAATAGAGCTCCGTAATGCTGATGGAACAGTTCAAAAGTTAAAGCTTACTTAAAGCTCTTACTATATTTACCTTGAGACAAGTCTTTAAGAATATGTTTGGATAATCATCCAATAGCTATAGGGCTCCATAGTGATCTGGTGGGACAGTTATTCACAGAGCTTAAGAAAGCAAGCTCGTTTGCTTTAAATTTCTTTAAAATCTCAAAGCTTCTTAAAGCTCTAGAAAGCCCATTTTTATATAGTAGTATGTCCATATGCGCAGACCTTATTTAAGTTCATTCATTTAAGTTCCTTCTAGATTGTTTTTTGACTTCGTTAACTCAATTGCAGAAGAGCCTGAACGGAAATTCTTTTGCAAATAATTTTAAAAAGTCCTTCACACAAACAGCTCTTACAAACGTATCCTCTTATAGTTATGTATAAAAGCGTACATATATGTATATATATATAAAAGTTATTATTTAAAAGTGTTCCCTGTAGTAAGCCCCAATCCAGTTTCTTCTATTATTTGATTCCTGCCTCCTTTATCCTGCGCTCAACAGTTGCTTTGACCGTGCACAGATTTTAACGAGTTGCCGCTACCCACCGCCAGGGGCGCTCGCAGCTTAAGAGCAGCGCTAAATGTTGTGCCTCTCGCATGTTGTGTACTCGCTTTTTGCAGCTCTTCGCTCTCGGAATGGATGCGGCGGCTTACCTGCCGTGTCCTGGTGTGCCGTGTCCTTTGTGCCGGCCAGCTTTGCCGGCAGACAATGCGTCCACAGCTGCCGCACAGTAAAAATGACAAAAAAAAAATGGGATAAGGAAAAAGAAAGGTAAGAAAAACCCACACGGCGACGTCGCAAGGTGTCTTAGCCCAGATTTGTCTCGTGTGTTGTTATTTTCTTTTTACTGGAACAGCAGCAGCAGCAGCAGGAGCAGGAGCAGGGGCAGGAACTACAATAACGGTAGCCTAATGTCTCTGTCCAGCGCTGATCTTCAGCTCAGCTGAGAGACATAAACGGACGGACATTGGTCATTACTTTCACTTTGATTTTGATTTTGTGCTCTCGGTCGGTCGCATTGTGCCCCTTGGCCACTGGCAATCGGCAATTTACGAGTCGGCGAAGCTTCAGTAAATATTTGTCCAGATGCTCTGTCCTCTGCTTCTGCTCCTTCTCCTGCTCTTGGTTGTGTCCTTCTCCTCGTGCTCGTCTTCCGTCTCGTGCCTTTCAATTAGCAGCCGTTCGTTTTTGGCCACGGCCCAATTGTTGGCCCAAATTTATGCGCGCTCTTTATGTGACGGGTCGCAGTTCATCTTCAGATTTTACGAGCACTTGGACAACTTTCGTATGACTTTTGAATGGACCATTGCCATTGGCTTGTGGACCCGCGGGGGTGGCTGCCGCTTCCCGGAAGGCTCTTTGAATGTCCTTAATGGTTGCACCATCCAAGACGCAACCCACTTCACTCGAGTGGCACAGCTGCCCTGCCCTGCACTTAAACTAGGTGTTCTTACTCGTAACTGCTCTTTCCGGGAATCAATTGAGCTTCTGCATTTAGTCTTGGCTAGGTTCTATATACTGTATACCGTTATGTAGCCTCATCAAGAAGCTAAGCACAAATCTCTGTTTAAATTTTACATTTTGCACTTATCATGTTGCTCAGTCTCAAGAACTAGTCTACTAGGGTATTAAATCTTCGGCGAGCATAGCCTTACTTCATCTTTCCCGATAAATTTTGCCTATGTTTATCGATTGGCAATTAAAGCCTCTAGTTTGAGTCTCAAAACACATTTTGCAATTTAAACGTGCTGTCTTAATGGACCGCAATTAAATGCTACTCAGCTGCAAAACTCATCCGACTAATCTATTTGCCCATCCATCTATCTAACTGCCTTTCTATCGTTATAATTGCGCTTTTGATTGCGGTAATCGAGACGATTTTCATAATCGCTTTCGATTTGAATTTCAATCAATGATTCGTGTTGCTATTTTGCTTGCTTCTCATATTATTTTTGTATTTTGCGCTTCATTAAAATGAAAATTAGCAAAAACAAGGAGGATGAGGATGAGCTCTGGATGTGAAGGGTTATATCGACTATCTGATTGCCCGCGGGGTTGCTTGCTTCGCCTGGGTTAACGTGTGCGGGCCAATTTGTTGTTGTTGCGGGGCATATTGCAAATTTTATCTAAATCGTTTATAAATTCAATTTCCCAGCAAAAATAAAAGGGGTGCGGGGTAAGGGCTGAGGGCTAAGGGCAAAGGCGATTTTGGCAAACTAATTGCAAATGCATTTGACACTCGGCCGAGAAAATCGGATCACAGATGTGACAACCCCTTGACATATTTGCGGTGTGTGTGTGGATGGGTGTGTGGATGGGTGTTACATTTGCCTAATGGGCAGCAAAAAGGTAATATCGAGAAAATTAGCATCAACTTGATTTTTGCTTGTAAGCGTTAAACAATGTGCGACTTTTGCTGGATTTGCATTTTCCGAAAAAAAAAAAACACAAATTATAAATGCAAATCCCATAAAAAAGCAAGATGTGATTTATACGCAGAGCGAGATAGCAATAGGCCGGCCAGAGCAGGACGCAAGATCGGCGAGCTGAGAAGCTGCGCTTGCGTCGTCTTGCCCCGAGCGGCGGGGCAACATGAGGCGCATTGATAGATGCCTTTTGATTGACAGCTTGACAAGGAGACACAAAACGCGCGCCCGAAGGACGAAAAATGGGATCGACAGCTTGTACGATCCGAGCAACAAACCGATCCAGACCATGCCAACCGATTTTTGTCAAAGAGCGCAACGTCACCCAGTGCCGAAAAGTCTTTGTTTTGATATTCACTTGGAAATTGAAAATACATGAGGAAAGCCGAGAATGAAAATGAAAATGAAAATGAGTGCGAGTGTGCGAGTGTGCGAGTGAATGAATGTGAATGTGAATGTGAATGTGATCTGCTTTGGTCGTCGCGACAATTGTTGTCGATTTTTGCTTGAAATTTGATAAATGATCAAAAAATTGCAGCTTTGCCTTTGAGCTCAGCTCGTCCAACGCTTCATTCAGTTTTTTATGCACCCCGTAGGCCAGAAATGTTTGCAAAAAAGGGCACGTACAATGTTCGGTGCATGCTTCGACTACCATCCGGCACTGACCTGACCTCAAAGGACATATTCCTAGCTTCATCCTTGACATTGGAGTACCTCAAATCTGGCGGCAGCGTCTGGCAGAGCGACAAACTAACTACACCTAAAACATTTCTACCTTTTGACCAACAAAATCACCAATTATATAGTCTAATAAGTATATATAAGGTATATATATTAAAGAGAATTTTCAATGCTACATTTAGCCCACAGTTAAAGTCAAGCTGCGAGGGAGGTAGAGAGGGGAGGAGCTGCGGTCATAGTTTATATTAGAAATATCAATAACAAACAGGCATGTGCGAGTTATTTGCAGAGCCTGAGCGTTGAACTAGCATGCTGTAGCTTGCCGGTTCAAATCTAGCAGCAATCTTCAAGTATTAACCAAATAGCTTTATAATAATATCTGAAAAACAAATCTAACAATCTATATTGCCAAATAATATGCCTCGTCCTGGCTCTGTGACTACGAAAGATGTTCTTTAGACTAAGACAATCGATTAGAATATCTGTGAACATATGCAGCCCTGCTCGAGGGGCCATTTAGTCTTTGTTTTATTTCGATTTGCATAAGAAACCCAAGTTGAATTTGCATCAGATGGCATATTTCTTGGAGTGTGGAGCTCTGCTAGATCCCAATATCGTGTGTATTTATGTGAAGCAAGAGTTAAGGCAGCGATTGATGCTTTAATTCCAATTCAAATTTTCCAACAATGTTTATGCTCGAGCTCATATATAATATACATTCTTGATCAGCATCAATAGCTATGTTTGTCCGTTCATCCGTCCGTCCATCCGTCCGTCCATCCGTCCGTCCATCCGTCCGTACATCCGTCAATCTGTCCGTCCGTATTTATAAACGTGTCGATCTCAGAACCTAGAAAAGCTAGAACATAGATCCTTTCAACCTTAAGATCCTTTCTCTACGATTTACAGGGCTACAGTCACGACATTTGGCATGAAGCTTCTAGAAAAGTCAAGTATCTTTCATTTTATAGATACCCAACCCCCCCTTCCCCTCCCCTTAGAACGAGCTGCATTTGTTGTTGGTAGCAAAAGTTTCAGGGTATCCCATAGTCGGGCACTTTCGACTAGAGTCCTCTTACTTGTTGGTTCTGGACGCAGCACACTTTATTGTCCACTTACTTTTTGTATTCTATTTGATTTTTTTGCCCTGTCCACAAGATCACGAGCCAATGCGCCCAAAAGCGACCCCTTTCAGCAACTGCATCTCTCAGCTGCTCATTTGCGTTCGCTTCAAATCAAATTAGTGCAATTTTTTTTCATTTCAGCTTCTTCTCTCAATTATTTATAAATATTTTTATGCACATACTATATACATATATATATATATATTTGGCTGTAGTCCGTTGAGGTCTGCCCAGGTTCCAGTTTCCGGAGCCGCCGCCAAATTTGCATTTCTCACAGCGCTCAGCGAGAGATGAAAAAAAAAAAAAAAAGGTTTCACCTTTTTCTCCTTCTGCAGTCAGCGTCTGGCGTGCAACTCCGACTGCGACTGCGACTGCGACTGTTGCCAAGGCACCCAAAAATACGTTTTTCATTAAAAAAAAAAAACCCACCAAAAAACGCAAGAAAAAAGAAGTTTTCGACGTTGTCTGCATTGCAGTTCAGCTCGATGCCTGTTCTTTTTTTTTCTCTTCCTTCCTCTCCGGAGATGATCCTCTGCGCTGCAACTGCGTTCCCGAGCGAACCCACAAAAATTTCTCAGACATTGCGGCGCCCTCAAGTAATTTGACGAAAAGAAAAAGAAAAAACTAAATAAATGCAGCGCACTCTCGAAAGAGACCACTAAAAAACTTGTTATGCAGCATGTCAAGTCGGCAAATGACATGTGCTTTGATTTATGAGACCACGCAAGCTCCAAAAAAAAAGGAATGCTATATATATATATATATATATATATAACCTACTAAGACCCAGAATTTCACACATCGGTAAACCTTGCAATGAATATGCAGTTGCCCAGGCAAGCAGCTGACAAGACTTGGTTAGCTTAGACTTTATTATAATTTAAAGTAAGAATTCGTTTTTTTGATATTTTTCAAGTTGTTAAGCTAGTTAGGTTCAAGGAACAGTTCTTAGATTGGATTACACATAAGCTCAGTCCCAGTAAAAACTAATGAACATCATAATCCGACTCAGTTTTCTTTTTATCCAATCGGTTACATAGTCTAAGGATTGATTGTACACATTCTTTAGTTCAAATATTTATCTGGCTCGCACATGAATAGAATCAGTTCCAGAATGTGATCTACATGCTGCAGCTGATCCTATTCATTCAAGATGCCTTATTTCCCATTCACAAATATACATATACAAACATTTAAACATGCTTGCATTCACACATACACAAACAAGCATACAGGCTTGCAAGTCGTACTTGAAATCATGAGAATCGCATAGTAAGGCGATATTTTAAATAAAACAGCTGTAATGAAAGTTGCAAATTGAGGTGGGGCTATTAATAATAGATGTACACCAGCTTGACACATGTCTTCAGTCAAATTTCTCAATTAAACATTTTTTATAAATTTTCCTCATTTGCGAACGGAAGTTTCCAAAATCCCGTCTCAACGTAACCTCCTCGCCTAACTTTTTGGATTGTGCGTTGAGCAGCAATCAAGCAGTTAATCAATCTGTCAGTCAATCAGTCAGGACAAAGTATTTATAGCTATTGTCAGCTTCGGCTATATAGATAGAGTTTTATGAATGAAAAACTCTAGAATAGCATTATTTCCAGGCCTTTAGGCCTCTCAATACCTGAGTCCATTCATAAAATCACTAACCATATCAAAATCATATTTTCGACAAAACGTTTTGGGCCGCATATTGCACGCTGTCTGGCCAAATGCCAAATGCCGGACAAGAAGAAGCACAAATGTCCGAAAGTGTGAAAGAAATGCGCTGTCCAGAATTTGAGAATTTCATGGCAAATTGCCGAGCGTATCGATCGAACAGCAGCTGAGCCGCAGCTGCCCAAAAGGATCACAGAGGACACACACATCGACTCAGCCGACTCAGACGCCGAAGCTTTGACATGTTGAGCGATCGATTCAGATCAAACAAAATCATCGTACGCAAATTCCCAAGAATAACTTGCCTTGACCCAGATAAGGAGGGGGAAAAAAAAATGCAGATAGCCTACGAAAATGAAGCAATTTCATGTAAATTACGAGACAAGCGCCCTATTTACCCAAACTCTAAACGAGCCATAAAAAATCCACAAAAAAAGGCAAGTAAAGAAAATGTGAGGAAAAAAAGTAAAAAAAAAAACATCAGCCATAGTAAATTGCGGTAAAATCTCATTAATCTTTGAGGTAGATTGGAAAATGCGACGCGCAAAGAAGAAGAGCACGGCAAGAGGGTCGATCGCAGGAACGTTCGATCCGATGCCGAATGGTCAATCGTTGAATTGGCCGATCTTTCGCACGATCCATGCATAAATTTCCCTAAAATTTGCGGCTTGTTCGCCTTGTTGTTGTTGTTGTTGTTGTTGTGGTCAGTCGCAGACAGAAAATTCACGCACGGCTGCTTTTTGGGTGACAGTTTATGACGGATCAAAAAGCCGAACTCCAGCGGACAGTTTATGATAAGTTCATTAAAAACGATTTGCCAGATCGCCGTGGGAATCCCGGCCCAGCCGGTCACAGCGACTAATGCCAAGGATAACGAGCGCTGCGCTCCGTACAGTTGCACAAGATTAATGATGCTGTTTGTTTGGCCTTTTCGAGCTGCGGCTGACACCAAAAGGTGTTGCCACAAGCTGCGGCAACAGTACAAGAGTCGGTAGTGCCCGACTAATCAATGCCCTCCAACTGGCTGCCATGACAAGTCTTCTATCTAATCGATAACTTGCCCCGTTTCCAGGCAATCGATAAGAATCGATATAGAAAATCCTTTGGATTTGGCTGTGCTTTGCCTTTTCTTTGGCCCCACACCAAGCGGACTTCGGTGCCTGAAGTCCGATCTGCATGCAATTTTTGGTGCTCGTCTCATAAGGCAGCAATTTTGAAGTGAACTAAGGTATATTTTAAATCTGTGTATGCTAAAAGAGAGACGACATAGCAGAAGGGGGGTGTCTATGTCTGATGGAAATGGGAATACCTAACTAAAATAAAGCGAGACACGAGTCGATTGATAGTCTAGGGAATATACATGTCAAATATCTGCAGGGTATCAAGAAATGAGAAATAAAATAAAAACGCAGCAAGCTGTGCAACGTGGCACGTTCAATTTACTAACAAACTTGTCACGCAATGCCACGGGCCACATCATTAATCACGATGATCAATCCGTCAAGCGGCGGCTGCCCACAATTGTGTGTAGATGTGTGTGTGCGTGGTGTGTGTGCGTGTGTGTGTGTGTGTGGGTAGCAGCGGGTTGTTGGTCAGCCACGAGCGTAGCTCCTGACATTGTAATTAGTGCACGTTGACAGGCCGAGCTGGAGAAGCTGCTGCACGCGCAGGATCAACAGCCGGGCACAGGACAACACTTCATTTGAATGATGGCTCGGCCAGTTGGGTTGAAGTTCAAGTGTGATTGGCAACCAAATAGGCAGCCAGCTAATTACAGGAAATGCCTGAATGCGAGATATATGTAGGTGGTGGTGGTTCATGGGGTCGCAAATCAAAATTGCAGATCATCAATCAAAAGATCAATCTGTAGTATTTGCATAAACACTTCGAACTAAAGCCACGAAAAGAACTCGGAACTCATTTCGTTTTCCATTTAAATAAAAATATGTCGATAGATATGAGGCTTTGGAGAGAGGGCGAGAAAGACAAAGAGAGAGTAAAAGATAGTCAGAGAGAGTCTACGAACAACGTATGATCCGAAGAAAGTTTGTTTATCTTCAACTTTAATACAAAGAATATATACACACAACCGATTCGACCTATAGAGAATTCTACCATATAGTAAATTAGTTCAATTTGATATGCTTTTACAGAGGCAAAGAAAGAAAGGTAAAGCTCACAATTGCCGAGCTTGTTGAAGAAGAGAAAAGTTCTCCATAGTTAAACCTATTATTTGAACGATTCCTTCTACATGATATACTAGATCGATGCTTATAAGTTCTTGTTTATATGTAAAGAACATGCTGGAACTCGTAAATCCCAACTTTGGTCAAGTTATTTTGAGAAACAAAAAGTTATTAGCGATCCTTTCCATTGCAGCTATATGATATTGAAGTCCAATACCGGCTGCAACAGAAAAACCGATTCAAGCACATTTTCATTTGAAAATAGTTTTCAAAGAAAACATGGCTAGATCGACTCGATTGCTTATCAAGAATCTATATATCTTATAAGGTCAAAAATGCCTCCTTTTATGAATCACACATGTCGTTCCTGTATTCTTTTCACGACTTCAAAATAATCTCAATGTGGGTGAAAGGTGAAATGAAAGTGATCATCGATCGATCAGTATTTGCATAGCACACTTTGTGTACCCAATACTCAAAGTGTGGCACACTCTTTGATGATTGATGATCGGTATTTAAGAGGGTAAAGTATAAATTAGTATCTATTGCCAATATCAAAAAAGAAATCATAAATTTAACATAGAATATAATATTGTTTAATGTGTCCAATGTATAGAAGGAGACATCTCCGAACCCCAACCTCCAAGTTGATATATCCATGTCTATCTGTCGATCCGTCTGTCTTTTCTATGCGACCTAGGCTGTCAAACTTTCCATAGGTCCGTCTGGAACTGGCTGGATCGGAGTACTATATCATATAGCTGTCATAGGAACAATCGGTCGTAAAGAAGGTTCTTGTATGGCATTAAAATGGGAAAGGGACTTGTAGTTTGCCTCGATCACGATCGCCACGATCGCTCGATGTTTGGCATTTTGATTCCCTTCGCCCATTCAGCAAAGATCAGAAAGAAGTTAGGATCATTCTAATATGATCAGCGCGTTCATCAAGTCCACTAACAAGAGCTTGGACTTGACTCGGTGGTCAGCTGAACAGATTACAAAATGATCTTTGGGGAGAGTTTGTTGAAGAGATCGCTAAACGATCTTTGAGGGAGAATATGCTGTTTGTTGCAACAAGGATGCGGCATTGTTTGTGTTGAAAGTAGCTGAGATAAACAAACTTTGGTCACAAAGAACGGGAAACCCCGCTGATTAAAGCATGAGGATCGAATCGGAGCTCATACAAAACCATTTATTAATAATTCTATGGATTTGCCTAAGCGACAACGACCCCCGATGCATAACAGCCTCGACCCCCTGTCGTTGCGCTTGACCAAAAAAATAGGTTTGTTGGTTTTTTTTATGACCCCCAAAAAGATGTGTGTGCGTGTGTCTGTGTATTTAAGCTGAGTGTGCGGCACACTTTTTTACGACTTTTCCACATCATTTTTGTGGACATTTCGGCGCGGTCAGACGCTTGCATAATGACGAAGGCAAAAATGCCGCTTTATGAATTTGATTGGCATGGCAAGCGCATTGAAAAGAAATTAATGTGAAATTGAAAATAGGTAGAAATAGGTAAATCGTAAATGAAAATGAAAATTGCAATGAGCTGACGACGCTGACGACGCTGACGATGATGAGAAATGAGAAATGAGGCGCAGCTCATAAACTAGCTGGCAAACATTGTTTTGATGACACTCAGGGGCAGCAGCCCGAGCTCGAGCAACAATGGGCCACCCCTGTATCTTTTTTGTTGCCATGGGAGACGATGCATATTTAAATTTTCGCAAGCCATGTCAGCTATGCCCGTCCCGAATCCCATGCCCAGGCCCGATTCGTTGCACTTAATTGGCCTGCCAGCGGAGAGAGCAGAAAGTGTACAAAATTTATGCCTCATAAATGTCAATCCATTTCGATACCGATGCCAACAGAAAAGAAACGTATAATAATAAAAATTAAACATCGTCTAACTGCTGGCTGTCAAATCCAACGCGATCTCTATCTCAAGTGCCGCCCAGTTTGCCAGCCAGAAAGAGTTTGTCATCAGCTTCACCCACGGCTTTCGAGTAGACACTGCGGGTAACTTACAGTCGCCGATGAGAGACATGATCTGCATCGATTTGTCACACAGATCCATGTAGTTGATATCTGACTAAAATGATTTGAATGCCAGGACATGGACATGCCTGACATGGAAAGATGAATGGAAAGGCACATTTACCATGAAGTTAGCTGTTTTGCAAGTCAAAATGTGTTCCATGCTTGTGCACAGAATATGATTTGTTTTACTTTTGTGTGCTTACTTTAACGTCAAGAACAGAATAGAATCTTTAGATTTTTAGGCAATTCAAAAAACCAACAGTTTTTATACTTTAAACCCTTCGAAAAAGGGTAAACGAGGGTATATGCGACCTAGACATGTCCGTCTGCCCGACAGTCTGTCCCTCCATCTGCCTATCCGTCTGTCCATTCGTCTATCCGTCCATCCTTTCTTCGATTACTCGCCCCGCTTTCAAGCAATCGATAAAATCGTTATCGAAATTATGTTTTCTGTGCAAATCTCTTAAGAGCTAGAGTCACCAAATTCGACATGAACCTTCCAGCACAGTATATACAGATCGAGTACTCTTCATTTTGGGCATAGTTCGAGAATCATGCGAAGAAACATAAGCTGCGGGAAACAATATTACAAAATTGTAATATGCATTTTGTAGCTTTAACCAAGTCATGTAAGGTTGTGTACTCCAGCTGAAGGCGTGTCAGTTGGTCGATCTTTATCTCAAGTGTCGGTTGAAGGCTTAGGGAAGAGTGCGTTGCACGGGCCGCGACTGAGTGGGGGTCGGGGGCTATTTGACCGAGGCGCTGACAATTGACGGTGTTTGAAATTTATGTTATGTGGCTGTAACTCGGGGCACAATTGAAGGTCTCCGGAGCTGCAAACGGTGCAATATGCACTGGGCCATATGTTGCAGGCACTTCGAACTGGTTCCGCTTCTTGAAGTTTTAATTTAATTTACATAAATTTCATTGCTGGCTGCTCAAGAAATGAACGAATGAGGAAAAGTTGAGGCAGCAGCTCACACTTTTCACCGAATGCGCAATTGTCGCAATGGACATTGCAGCTCAACTGTTATGCTAATTACGCATATGCGGCTTGCAGCCTGCAGCCTGCGGCCTGTGGCATGTGCCGCTTCGGCCTCTTCGGCCTCTTGGGCCGCTTGGGCTGTGCGCATGCGCAAAACGCCCGCGCCCTCAGCTCGGATGCGAATGCAAATGAGGCCGAAGGGTGCGACAATAACTGTAATTAAAAGCGACCATTGTTGCGGTCAGTTGACCAGCATGCCACGCGCAATGTTGCACGTTCCACGTGCCACAGCAATGCCGCTGCAGGCGTCGGCGTTTGTTTTGTTGAATGCCCCCACACACAAAAGATCAAAATTGTAGCACAGGCCAGCCAACATTTTAGATTATTGCCGATAGAGACGGGCTCTAGAGCACAAGCGGAGCAATCAAAAAAAAAAAAAAACCGAGAATACAGAAATTATATATATTAAGACGAGTACTGGGCAGAGCCCAATAGGCGTTGCCTGTCCACTCAATGCAATTAGCTGTGGGCCGATTGCTCGAACCACAGCAACAACAAAGGACTCACGCGACAACAACAACAACAACAACAAGCTGATTGCAACAGCAGCTGGCTATCCAAAATGATGATCTATGCGATCCACACAGAACTACACAGATCTATAGAGATCGTAACAGATATTGGGCATGTTAGGCGGGTGCGTTTATTATAAACAATTTATATCAATATCCCGAGCAATTAGTTTCTCAAGCGTTTTATGTCACTAATGAGCGCAATCTTACGCATTTAGATTATCATTTGTATTATTGTTTGCTATTATTCAACTTAAGGCCCTTGTCGCTTTAGCTGCCATGCAAATTGGGTTCAACTCTTTCAAATAGATGAATAAACTAGAATTATGTATACTATTATTATATTACAGTATATAATAAGAATAATAACTAATACTAATACTAATACTAATACTAATACTAATACTTATATTAATACTAATACTAATACTAATACTAATGCTTATGTTAATGCTAATGCTAATACTAATAATAATTATAATAATAATAATTATAATAATAATAATAGTAACACCTATTAATATTCATCATTATTATTAGTTTTAGTATTAGCTGTTTACATTATTATTATCACTGTTATACCCTAGTAAAGGGTATTATAATTTTATCGTGCAATGTGTAACGACATCTCCGAACCCATATGGTATATATATTCCAGATCAGCATCAACAGCTACAGCTACATTCTGTTACTATATCAACTCGTCTCCCAGTTTTAAAGCTAACGTCTTGAAACTTTACTCAGACCCGTCTTTCTGTTGCAGGCAGTACATGTGTCGAAATCGGCAGGGTCGGATAACTATATCATATAGCTGTCATGGGAGCGATCGGTCGAAGAGTTGGTTCTGATATGGAAACTGTTTTTATATCAACATAGCTTCACCAAATTCGAGATTTATTAGTTCCATTATGATCCTTATATATGTATATCATATCTTTTTGTATGGAAAAAATTTTGATTAAATAAATCTTAAGCAAACTTGGCATTAACGAACAAATATGCCAGACCCTGGTAAGATCAGTAAACTATATGTTATAGCATAATGGGAAATGAGGGGAATGAGTTTTCTGTTCCACTATTCTTCCAAAATATCTGCACACAAGAGTTGACTCAAAAGGAAAGGCTTTCAAAATGATCGATTGCTGTGCGGCAGAAAAAGATATGTATATATGTCGATAGTATGGGATACCTTCATTAAATAGACCAGCTCGGCTCTGACTGAAGCTGCTGATCTATGACTGAGCGATGTCAGTTCTCGGGCAAATCTTTGGGCACGACTTGGGCTTTCGGCCGCTATTCGAGACGCTTCATTTGGCAGCATATCCATTGTGGACTTTGAGAAACGACTGCAAATGCTTTGTTTGTCTAACAAAGAATGGGAAAAACAAACCCTCAAAATGGGAGACTACAATGAAGAATAACTTTTATTTTTTGCAAGGGTTTCTTGCTGCGGTTGGCAGACAACGAATTTCCCTTTTTTTTTTAAAACAATTTTTACAATCTATATTTGCAACATTTTTTCGACACTTTTTTGCGCGTTTTGATTGCACTCGCAAGAAAAATCGTTTTTGTTGCGCCTTTTGTGTGTGTGTTTTTCTTTTATTCGCTGGTTTTTCATTTCTTTTTTTTTTTGGGGGGGGTTTTTTGTGCGGCTTTTCAACAGTTTTTCAGGGCGAATTTTCATTTGAGCTCATTAGCCGAGCGCCGTTTAATTTGTCATGGTGGCAAAATCAATCGCATCCTCTCGCTCTCGAGCTCATTAGCGGCGACCAGTTGACAGCTTGGCCAATCAACAATAAATGAATGAGCCACAAAAAAAAAGAAAAAACCCTTCACCAAAAAAAAAATAAAAATATAAGTCGGGCATGTCCAGATCCTCTGCGATCCTTAACAACGGCCACGCATCACGTGCAGGCAATTACAAAAATATGTACAAAAAACCAAAAAAAAAATATGTAACTGAAGCCGGCGGCAAAAATGAGTCGAAAGCATTCGCGAAGCAGAGAAAATGCAGGCATACACCTTTGTAGTCGAGTATACGCGACTGCGCAATGCCCGCTCAACGATCAAAAAAATGCTCAAAATAGGCTATACGACAAATTTATGTGGAGGCCTATGTGGCCTATATATGTATGTATGTATATGCCTATTGACAGTCGAAATATATAAAGTTAAACCAATTTTGACTACAGACTAATGTTAGTCTCTATTGCAACATCTATGCAAAATATTGATTGTTGGGTCAATCTTCAGTGGAGATCTTCCATAAGCTACCTGCAGAACTTGTGGACTCTAGCTTTGCACAAATTAACGAATAGCTATGCCAATCTATCTATGGCACAGAAGCCAATATACCCGTTTTCGAGACTGTGCACGTGCATGAAGCTACAAAATATGTTGAATGCAGCGAGTTAAGTGCCGCGCGCCGCTTTTAATAGCGCATAAATTAACATAAACGACGGCGGGTTTCATTGTTTTGGCAATGACATTGCGCGAGTCGCATGTAAATACCGAGTGCTAAGTGCCGCTCGAGCCAATCCCATTTCAAAATCCCTGCCACAGGGTGGCAAGCTCTATGCCGCTCCCTTTCTCACCCTCTCTCGCCGTCTTTCTCTACCTTTCCGGGCACCCACTGCGGTTTTTGTTTGCCCATCAGATAAAAATCTGTATTCCATGCGCCGCCGGCGCTGTTTCAGCTTAGCGCCTAAAGACTGCTCAAACTTACCCCGTGCAGCCTGTGTCCTATATCCTGTGCAGCGTGCGGCATGCCCCTTGCCACACCAGACACAGGCACAGGCATGGGCGCAGGCGCGTCCGGACTTTGCGCCCATCGAGTGGGCCGTACGTTGTTGCACAGTGGTAGAGCAGGGCAATTATTTTACTGTACAGTGGGATTCGGTGTTTCAATATTGTAAATGATGCAATTGAAACTGTCTATCGATAGCATCAATCGATTCGTACGATTAATTATCGAAGGAAGATGCTATTTATACTGTCTATCGATAACATCAATCGGTTCGTACATGTATTGCTAATAACAGAGAAATATTTTCCGATAACATAAATAATGATGCTGCGATATATAATTATCGATAAAATGATCGATTGTGCTACTAGTGTAGCTCGATAACATATCGATAAATCTCTAAAAATGCACAGATTTCAACAAATAATGCCCAACCGATGCCAACGCAAAGTCCTTTGAGCTGTGCGGCCCACTGTGCGTCGGCGCAACAGCAAAACGCTAAAACGCGTTGGCTTCACTTCAATAGCCGATTAACGCCGCCGCCGTCGCCGCCGCCGCCGCCGAGTGCGTGGCGCAGGGGCGTTCCGTGCAACTGCTGGCACTCGGGGCGCGGCTGCTCACTTAATACGCGGCGCAGCAAGTCAAGTGCGAATCATGTCAATCAGAGCGAGAGTCGCGCGACGCGTGGCCGTTAAAAAAAAAATACCCCCAAGAAAAAGTGCTCGAGTTGAGAGTGCACGACTAGAAGGTACCCTGTTATAGACCCATCCTTATGGGAAGGACGTATCCAACAAGTGAAATATTCTCAATGTGTGTAAATAGTTCTCTTTATACTCATACAACTGAAAAGTCAGGTTGACAGTCGAACAGTTGTGGCTATGATCTAAACTATGTACACTTAATGGGGTTCGACGATGCCTTTCCTCTGTGTGTTACAACGATTACACCCTTTTTTGTCCATTTTCAATGGCTACAGGGTATGAAATGTTGCCCCGCGCACCGACTCGTTGCGACCCGTTGCAAGATGACAAAGTGACAGGCAAATGTCAGCGTTTTGCCGAACCGTTTAAGCTGCGACACTGCTCCGCTTGTCCACTTCACTGCGCAGCAACAACAAACACACACACACACACACTCACACACACACAGACATACACACTGCAAGTAGCTGGCAAGTTGGGTTGAGCGCTTTTCCCCCTTTTTTTTGGTTTGTCCCTCACGGTATTTGTTTTTCATTCGACAGCAACAAAAAATGTAAATTTTCACCCAATTCTCGAAACTGGCACGCGTGTAATCGCCCGGAAGCGTTACCCCACCCCCAACCGGCCCCGCCCCACCCCACAGTACGCGCGCGCTCTCCTCGGCGCTTTTCATTCCCGTCCATTGTTCAGCGCATGCGTCGCGGCCAATGTGAATGTGAATGTGAATGTAAATGTGAAATATGAATGTGAATGGGAAATATGATTGTAAATGATGCACGCCACCCTGTGTAATATTACAGCATTGCAACGCGGGGTTGCAACATTGCGGCGCGCGCAAAGCTTTCGGCTACTGCAACTTGGCTGCACATGTGTGTGGCATTTGCATTATTAGGCGCAAATTTGCATTGACTTTGGCAACATCAATTGCATATTTTTATGGCCGCCGGCCCCTGTGCGTGGCAGCTGTCCGGGCACGCGCTCTGCGCTGGCCAACTGTTATGCCACAGCAAAGTTGCCGCGTCATTGTTGCACACAGAATATTGACTTTTCGCTGTGGCAACAACTGCCCACTCATCAGCAACAAAAACAAGAGCCTCAGCCCGACTCGGATGCCGATTCCCATCCGGATTGCGATCCTCTTGCTGCACTTTGACCTTAACACTCTGCGGCGGCAGCTGACGCCGCACTCTACCAAAGTGGGCAGCACTTCATCAACTTTGACAAGGACAGCGTCATCGACGTCAACATCACGCCGCATCCTGCTGCCTGCAACGCGCAACGTGCAACGTGCAACGCGCGCTAAGCTAATTAGCTGAGTTCGCTGAAAATTTGCAAAACGCCGCCGGCAGCGCCGCGGCAGCAACTGAGGCAGCAACTGTCGCCAGTGCAACAACATGCTGCAACCCTTTTAATGTTGATATTTTTTTTTTTTCTGGGCTCGCTCTGGAAAATTTGTTTATCATTAGGATAGATTTTTGGCGCTGCGCAGGCAAATGAAAATGAAAATAAAAGCGAACATGAATTATAATTACGTTGATGCTGAGCTACCCTTGCATCGGTTCATCTCTTTCGCAATACACTCACAAAGGGCATAACACTTTTGTAGCAGAGTGTGGCATATACCTTGACCATGGATAGAAATTAAAAGTAAGTTATGAGATAAAGCGGTGAGCGGGATATAGGTGGATTGAACTCCCGTAAAGACAACATATACATTAACCGGGCAACGCCGGTAACTTGCTTCTAAGCCTTACCTAAATTAGTGAGAATCGCGTAGGAGAGCAATATTTATAAATACGTTATCTGCTCATTTCCTGCTCAGCTCAATATACACACATATTTAAATGCATACATACATTTATGTACTCAAATACATACAAACTAACTTGCAAGCAAATATACAAAATACATACATACGTACATACATTCATACATACATACATACGTACGTTCATACACACATACATAAATCCATACATAAATACATGCATAAAAACTACATATGTACATAAATATATATATACATACATACATACAAACTTACACACATATGTGCTCACATACACACATATATACATACATACATCTACGAATATTTATACATAAGTATATATTTATTTATATATACATATAAGATCTAAGGCTAAGAGTACGTCGCACATATGGAAGGGTATTTGCTCTTCGGCAATTCTGTGCCGCACAGTTCTTTATTATCGGTTGCAACGTTGCGGGGAGATTTGAATATTAATGGTTTTTTTTTTTGTTGCCTGTTGTTGCCACATTGCCACATTGCCACACGCGGCGCCTGAGCCTGTGGATTTGGAAATCTTTGGCATTGTTTGCATAACATTTGGCAATTATTGCTACATCCTTGCTGACAGTCAGTGGCCAGGTTGCCAGGATGCGCTCTAAGCCGGCTTAGGCCAGACAGGATGCGGAGCAGCAAACGTCACCTTTCTGTGAGAGTCTGCATGTGTGTGTGGGGGGTGGGGGGTAGCTGCCTCAGCTGGCAATCGCAGCAGCAACTGCAGCGAAAGTTCAGCGCCCGCGGCCACAAAATTAGCGCAAATTGTGAATTGTAAATAGTAAATGGTGAATGCCAAGATCAATTCGCCCAGGCCATTAGCCAAAAGGTGAAGGCAAGGGCTGGGCCAAAGGAAGCCCCAGATCTAAAGGTAAACGGCAACGGTTCGCAGTGCCAGCGGCGTGTTTGTCAATCAAAAGGTGTGCGCGAAGATCGCGAGAGACGGAGACGGAGACTGAGACGGAGACTGAGACTGAGACGGAGACTGAGAGTCAGTTGGCAAACTGGCGGCGTTTGTGCCTTTCAATTTCGCCTCGAGCTGTGGCAGCCACTTCCTTTGCGGCCAGCTGTTGATTAACTGCATAATGAGGCCTCGTTGTTGCCCTGTCGCAAAGACCTTTAAAGACCTTGGCATTCGTTTCCGATTTATTTCATTATTTCTCTCTTGTCAATCATTTGCATATTGCGCACTGCAATCAAACAGCTTTCCAAACCGCATAAAAGCTCTTGCTCGAGAGAGAGCCTCTGATTTGTGTATTCCCTCTTTGTGTTACATTCGCAAACGTTTTACTGTCAGCAACTATGCGACATATGCTTTGTAGTTTTATTGGAAGGAACAAATGGAAGGAGGAAGAGATCTTATGAAGGAAGAGACTGATTCTTAAGAAGATTCGTTCTGTGGATCTGGAACTCTCTCTAGGGATCAGAGTCCGGGCTCTGATCATTTAAGAAGCAAAAAGTTTATGTATCCTATAAAACGGACTTAAAGTTGGAAATACTTTTCTAATTAATTTAATGCTAAAAATATCATCGTAATCGAATGCATACGATACCATTTTATTGTTTAGACAGTTAACTGGAACAACTTTAACGCTCTGTCAGCTGTGGCCAGCTCCCTTGCACCCCCTCCTCTCCCCTCCCCCCCACTATAGAGCTAACACCCTCATCCCACACAGACACACATGTTATTTATCACATTTACAAGCAATTAATAAAAAATTTTATCGATTAGACAAGCGACAGGTAAAAACTTAAGAATGAAAACGAAGAAAACGCGAGCCGGAAATGCGACGACTGTTGTCACGGCTAAGGAAAATTTGAATTTTCCTCCTTAAAAGGGTTAGTGTACGCTGTGTATGTGCGTGTGTGTGTGGGTGTGACTGTCAGCGACATTAGAAAATTAGTTTAACGATGCGGGTGAGCACAGCTGGCGATGAGCTGAACGGAGCGCAGCAAGTGCAACCTGCAGGGGCTGAGAAGGAAGGAAGAGGATGAGCAAGAGGAAGAGGAAGAACTGTTACCGGGAAATGTCTAGAACCAAATATAATAAAAATAATTCAATTAACGCGCGTCCGCTCAACGGTTAAATGGCCTACAAATTAGAGACAAGCCCACAAGAATGCCAGAGCTGATGACAGGTCGACCGGGCAACGGCAAAGAGGCAGCAGCGGCAGCAGCAGCGTCAGTCGGCTAGCAACCTGTGCGTTGCTGCGGATTAAGCGGGTCTCTGCGGGTTTTTCACAGAAGCCCAACAACAACAACAACAACAGCAGCAGCAGCAGCAACAAATGGTACCCTCTCGGCTCGAGCCGCACTCAAAACGAATTACAGTGCGAAACAGGCCGCACGCTCCGAGGGCGTCAAAGTGTTAACAAGTGTCATGTCAAATGTCGGCTGTCGCACGAGCTAAGCCAAAGCAGATAAGCAAGCGAGAGAGAGAGAGCGTGCGAGCGAGACAGATTCAACGGACAGAGGGAGAGATCATTTTGGCTGCAGATGTTGCTGCCGACGCAATGGGGGCGTGCTGCTGTGCGTCCCTCATTGTTCCCTTCGGACTACCTGCTGCTGTTTTGAGCAGCACAAGCAAAGCAAATCACTTGGTCAAGCAACAGCAGCAACAACAGCAGCAACAATAACAACAGCATTTACCGCAAAAGTATAGCATTCATCTCGACAGCTGAAACAACAACAGCAATTCGAGCTCAACTAACATGTCAACCAATAGGCGCGCAGCTTTTACTCTCTTAAAGCAAAAGCAACACAAGAGTGAAAGAGCTTGCAGCTCAGCGCTGTTGGAAGCCGAGCCTGCGCATTGGAAGAGTACAGCTAATGAGAAACGAACTTGCGCTCAGGTTTGCATGTTGAGCTTAACTTAGCCAGGCGAATGCAAGGATGAAAACTGGTGAGCGCAGAGCACAGCAGAGAGCAGACTTGAGCTAAGCTCGCTGTTGAAGAGAAAACTCTCTGCTGTGTTGTCTAAGCTGCGCTTGCTGAAAGCTGAGCTTTAACCCGCTTCACTTAGTCGCGATCTCAAGTAGCGCGCAGTTCAGCTAAAATGTCGCTCTTTTGTATTTTAATCAATCGAAAAACACAAAATATAAGACTTTAAATAAACTCTATCTCCAGGACTAAACTCTCTCAACGCATGTACCTAATGTATGTGCTAAGACTTAGCATACTTATTTGCATACAAACTTAAACGGCAGATGATAATTTTTTTTGAAAAGATCGAATTCCACAATGAAAATATTAATACATATATTATTCATAGTCAGATCTTAATGAAATGTTCAGGAATTAAGTATGGCATCGAAATGCGATATACCAAAGCGCAAGGCTCTACCCTAACATATGGCGAAATTACGAACAGGCGAACAGACATGACTATCTCGACTCGGATAGTCGACTTATGTACTTATAAGGTCGGAAATGCCTCCTTTAGCCTCAAACATATTTGTACTTTTGCACAAGACCTAATTTCCATGGCTTAAGGTATAGAAAACTGTTTTTTAATACCAATTCCACATAGCAATCAAAATTTTCGCAAAATAAGTAAACTCTCCTAGTTTCTGGATGCTCCAAGTTCCCGTTAGGTTCTCTTGAAAGCGAAATTGCATCTTGAAGAAGAAGAAATGTAGCTTTTGCGAAAGCTTTCAAGTGAAGACATAACCTCACTTGTAGTTTTAAAAGAACAATTTCAAATTTTGTGTTTAATGCAGCATTTTATTAATAGAAAAAAAAAGGTTTTAAAAAAATTGTTTTTACCTAAGCATAAATAAATAAATATAAAAAAAAATGATTTTTTTTTACAAAAACTACATAACAGCAGTGTAAAAAAAAATGAACTTAAGTGTTAATTTATGTACATAAAAAAAAATTAATTAACTGCAACTTAAGAACTAAATAAGCGTCATAGTTAAGCGTTTTCCCCCGTTTGTCAGCGTTGGCTAGCTCTTGCCTTGTCTCTCACTTTCACTCTCTCTCTCTCTCTCTGTCACACTCCCGCTAGACGTAGATGGAGGGCAGGGCAAGGCCCACCTCGAAGTAGTTGCGCGCGTCGACCTTGTAGCGCTTCGGTGGCGTCTCCACGCCCCCAGCTGCTGGCGCTGGCTGCGTCTGCCGGGCACGATTCCGTTTCAGCGGGCGCACGGGCGTCGCCAGGCAAAAGGTATCGGAATGATTGGGGGCTGCGGGGGCTGCGGGGGCTCGCGGCTGCGGGGTGGGCAGCTGCAGGAGCACGCTGTGCGGCAGCTGGGACAGCGGCGATGCCGGTTCGGGCGTGGCGGGCAGCGGCAGCGGCAGCAGCGTGAAGCTCAGATCGCTGGCGGGATCATCGCCGGGCGCATACGATGGCGACAACATGGCCACGCACTGCGTCTCCAGCTGCTGCTTGACGAGCGTGCGCCGGCGCAGATTGAAGGACTTGCGCGGCTTCTTCTTGCTGCCGGCGTCCGCCTTGCAGGCCGAATCGAGTATGGCATCGATGAGCTTGTCCAGCGTCTGATCGCCCATGTGTGTCGATGGCTGCGGTGTCACAGGACGCAGCGCTGGCTGCGTTGGGGTTGGGATTGGTGTTGCCGTTGCCGTTGCTTGCGGCGCCTGCTCCCCGGGCAGCTCCATGGTGGCCGCAAAGTCCGCCTCCAGCTTGCGCTGCCGCAGCTGCTGCGTGGCCGCCGCCATATAACGCGGCTGCTCCAGGAACGGATCAAGCGGCAGCAGACCGCGCAGCGCCAAGTGCTGACCGCTGGGCAAAGCGCCCGCGCTGGGCGAATACTCCTCCTCGTAGCGCGGCAAGGTGGCGGCATAGTGTCGCACGCTCTGCACCACGCGACGACCCGGCGACGCCGCTGGCGATGACTCCGGCGTCACGTTGCGTATATCGGTGAACGGCGCCAGGACCAGCGGACTATTGCGCAGCCGTGCCAGCGGCATGGGCGTCGATGTATAGCCCACACTGGGCACATTCTCCTTGTTGGCAATGGTCGCCCGTCGCTGTCGACGCTGACGTCGCGCCGCACGCAACTCCGGCGCGGGTAGCTCGTTCAAACGTTGCGTTGAGGCCGTCCACTTGAGCATGTCTCTAGTTTGGTAATCGGGTGTGTGTGCGTGTGTGTGTGTGTGGATAAATGTAGAGCTATTTGTCGGAGTGGCTGCTCCTGATCTCTGTTCGGAACTCTGCTAGCTCTGTGCACTCTCGTCTCGTCTCGGCGTTCGCTGACAAACTGAATCGGTTCGGGGTAGCGGGCAGCGTTTTATACTCGCGCCGGGCAACGCGCTAGGGGTTGTTGCGCAAGCGCACCCCGCGGCGAATAGCTCGCACACAAAATAACGCTCTCTCACTCTTACTCTCTCACTCTCTCTCTCTCTCTCTGGTTACTCTTAATTGCAGCGACATGCCGCTAGTACATTCCAAGCTTCACTTTAAGTACTACTTAAAGCTCTAACTCTTTCCTCTCCCGTTATTTCATTGCTCCCAACTGCAGCCTCCACTTAAAGCTCGACTCAAAGCTCCAGTTTATAGCTTTATTCTTTTTAGCATCAAACACACACGTTTTTTGTTCTCTCATTTTAGCCCTGTTCTCTTCACTTAAGGCTCTTCTTCCTCTCCACTTAAAGCTCCATTCCAGTGGAGCACACTCCCTCGCTATTCCCTTCGTAAGCTTCCGTTAAGTTCCCAGCACAATGCTTCCTTCTTGACTTAATTGCTCTCAGTTACAGTTTCCTTAACATTTTGCTGTCAGGTCCACTTAAAGCGCGACCCAAAGCTTCATTTCAGTGCCTTTGCTCTGCCTTCAGTTCGCCGCTCTAACTTAAAGCTTCCCTTAAAGCTTTCTTCCAACTGTTGAGCTTCCACTCTGCATGTACTTTCGCTTTACACTCCAACCTTAAAGCTGTCTTCCAGTTTCAGACCTTCTTTCGGATTCTTACTGATTCTCGCTGTCAGTTTAAGACAAAGCTCTGCTCAAAGCTTTATTTCCAAGGCAACCCCAACCCCTACGGCTGTGGGCTTGTATATTCTTTGATATTCGTTCCCACAGCGCGTCGTCAGTCTCCTGCGTCACTTGGCACACCCAAATGACGTCTAGATCTCTATCGGCAATCGCTTAGTTATTAAATTTGCTTTTGCCCTCAAGGAAGTGATCGTCATTGTTGCTGTCGGGCTGCGTACCTTCCCTTGGTCAATTTGAATGTCGTTTAGGGGTCGGCTGGCTTTTGGCCTGGCCTAGCCGCAGCAACAGGCTTTGACACTTGCTGGCCAGGCTGGCAGGCAGGCACGTTAATTAGCCAGTCTCACAACAACTTGCACAACTTCCTGCCTCCTGTCTGATGTCTGATGTCGTGTATTAATTGCGGCTCTTTAGCGACCACTAAAGCAGATACTTTAATTGAAAATGTTCCAACTTCCGCAGGAAGCATTTGAAAAACGTTACAAACGCTGAGTAGGTGCTGATCCTGCACATTAGTCGTCCTGCGCCGCTGTGCCATATGGTTAAATATCCACTCAAACACTTTCGAATTTCGAGTTGAGTTCTGTTCGGGGCTAGTTGATCACCTTTGCCCGGATTGTCAGCATGGTCAGCTGACAGTTTTGTCTACAGCTAATCCAGAGATTTCGATCACACAGACATTTTTCTTCGTCTGTGCAGATCAATCGGATCAGCCGGACTAGACTGATGCATTTAGTGGATTACCAAGCTCTGGGGATCAGTAATACATCAATCTTGAACAGTCTTGGCCCACAAAACGGCTCAAGCAAGTCAAAGTCGCCAGCTGTTAATATTCGCACCTCATTTGCACCTCGATAGCTCTAAATTAACCCTTATGATCTTTTAGTGATCAATTCAGAGTTAGACAAGATCCATTCTAGAGCCATCAGCTTCAATGTTTAGTATCTCTTTAATCAGAATACTGACAAGAGTTTCTCACACTTAATCAACAGATTTACTTGACATGACTTAAAGTAGGCCATCAACTTGTTGGCCCTTTCTTTACTCATCTCACATGATCTCCATCTTTTTTTTTGTTAATCATAACTTAAATCCGCGCTCTGATCTAGGCGTAATCCGCCCTGTTTTCAGTCCGAAGTAGATTTTTTCAGTAGGAAAAAGGTATATGAAACCTGCGATCGACTAAAACATATTTCTTTCAATTAGAAATACTGATCTACACAAGTATCCCCCTTTGTTATATTAAAAAATCTTAACATATTATCAAAACTGGCGCCTTTTTAACCACAAGAATTTTAGCATATATTTTGGATAACTTTTCATTTCTTTAACTAACTTTTAACTATTATAATTAGTATAAAGTTTAACTGAACCTAAGCAATTTCTGCTCTTCTTTTAAGACCAGGAATCTAATCTAGGTATACAATCAAATTATGTTTCGGCTTCAACTAGAGATCTCTGAAAATCTTCATAAAGAGGCAGATTAAAGAAAAATTAGTCCTGTACATACACTGATCCTTTCGACCAAGATCCCTTTTAAACCAACGAATTGCGGGTCAAACATTTCTCGCCTTTTTGGGGTTAATTGGCCGATTCTTCGATTACTCTCCAAGCTCTCGTACAGCTGGAAATGTGACTTTCCAAAAGTTCCAGCACGCTCTCTCGATTAACGTCTCTCTTAAATTCCACCAAATCGCAAATGATTCATTTTAGCGTGTTGAAAGATTGTTTTAAGGCAATTCCTCGATTGCATTCACATATTTCACACGTTTTCTTTTTCGGCTCTTTCTCTGCGATGAAAGTTGCCGATTTTGTTTGCTTTTCCGTCCATTCTTTGCGAATGCATTCTTAACGCAACCAAGCAACAAAGGGGTAAGGGTAAATTAATTGAATGCTGCGCAAAACGAAAAAAAAAATGTCTCATTTTTTCAACTCTTTTTTTTGTGGAATTTTTTGCACAAAAAAAAAGGGTTTCGCATATTGGGTTTTCTTTTCACCACGTCTTTGGGCAGCCCTTCGGGTTGGCTTTCTTTGCATTCCCGTTACCGCTACCGTTCCCGCTCCCGTTCCCGTTGCCGTTTCTCTGTTTTCGGCGAGTTTTTTATGCTGTTTACATAGCCACACAAAAGGATTAAATGGGATTTTAAAGGAGTTCGGCAAACGAATTGCATCCGATCCGCAGTATGTATGCCCGCAAGGATCTGTTGATTAATATGATTTAACGAGCATCTTGCTAACTGGGCGTGTCCTGTCTTTAGCCGTCTGCTAAATGATGGGCTGCTTGAAAAATTACCATAAGCCGCACATTTTCTGCGGTTTACATGAAAAAAAAAATACATACATACATACACACTCACACGTAAAACCACTCAAAATCAATTTACATTATTCACATGCGACAATTGAGTTTCTTTCTTTAGTTTCTTTACTTTTTATGTCCTCAACGATTTAACGCTTAATTAACGAGCCGGGACACACAAAAACCCGAAAGAGCGCAAGCAAAAACATCCAGCCGAGGGCCGGGACAGACTGGGCCGCCGGCCGTTTGACGATCGCTATGCAAATTGCCGGCAGTTTTTTTTTCTTTTTATTCTCTTCCTTTTTTTTTTTTTGTTAATTCACACACTTTCGCTCTCTCGCGCGCGCTCTGCGCCTGTGTATGTCTGTGTGTGTGTGTGTGCTGGAACGCGTCACAAAGAGCCACTTGACTTTCACTCTTCGGCTTTGCCGTTTACCCGTTTTGCATTTACCTAGGCCCCCCCCACACACACACTCCGACCGATGTGCATGCTCAATGGCCTGTGGCAAATGCTTCGCCACTTTGGCGCATAAACTTTGCGAGTCAGCTTTTGTCTCTGTCACACTCGTACGTATTTGCGATTTGCCAATTGCTCTGTTTGCTCGCCTGCCATTTAAGCCGGCCGCTCTTTGCATACGGACGCAGCCCTTTTTTATGCGTATGCGTGTGCGTGTGCGTGTGTTTTATTATTGTTGCTGCGCTCCGTTTGATTTTGATTAATGCGTTTATTTTGCATTGTATGCGAAATTTATCGATATTTGATTTGCTGCGCCGGCAAAGAAGCAACAATAACTACATACACATGTACATGCGTGCAAGGGAAAAGTGTAACAAATGTTTGTCGCGCGGCTTTGTTTGCGTTTTGCATAAGTGTTACTTCCAATAAACATGTGAGCGCACACAGACACACACGCACATGCGTATGTAGATGTGTGTGCACATGTAAACAAGATTGGAACTTCATTAAAACATAAGCGGGCGGCATTTCCAAGGCTGGAATTTATTGTAAGAGAAAGCTAATCATAGAAACATTTATAAGAGAGTCTTAAGCTTAACTCAATTGCTTTGGTATGGCGGGACACAGTTTTGAATAAATGAGATCTGCTTTTAGTATAAGAGAATCTGCATAATTCTTGTAAAATATGTATACACAATGTTTGTTGTATTTTATTGCATATAATATGTAATTTTATTAGAATACCAAATGCAGGCAATAAAATTGTATTGCAATGAGAACACATTAATCCCGTTAGATCCGTTGATTTCCAGCCAACACCCAGCTCTCAACTCCAAAAACCATAAATAGATGAAGAGCTCGGGTCCAAAACAAACGCCCTCAAGGGCGGCCAATTCCAGATATTGCGAACATGCCCGTGAGTTGGCAAAAATAAAAGTGAAGCAGAGATACTAAAATAGAATAAACAGTCAAAAGGATGAGAGCAGGCTCTCGAGAGGGGGCCCAAAGCAAATGTCATGTTTATGCTCATAACTTTAATGCTCAAAAGTCGACCAACTGTCAACTGTCAAATACGAGACAATTTCGAACAAAACGCAATGATGCCGAAGGAAGAGTGAGAGAGAGAGAGAAGGAGCACGAGCGAGCAACAGAAGGAGGACCCGGGGGGACGACACCGAGTACTGAGTGTGACCCTGAAAAAGCAAGGCTGCAAAAACTGGAACATGCCGAAAAAAAAAATAATAATAATTGCAATGAGGATGCGAAAGATGCGCGACGAAGAAGCAGACGCAGGCAGACAAGACAAAACAATGGACAGCGTAATGAAGAACACACACACACACACACACACAAACGCTTACGCAAAGACACAACGGGAGAGCAGACACAACACAGACGTTGCCAAAGAGAGAGAGTGAGAGGGGGAGAGAGAGACTCATAGCGAACGACAGACTGAGACGTCCGACTAGAGGAAGTAAATTACGACAATGCAAGCGATGGTAGCAAAGGATGCGGCGATGCGACGCTGCGGCTGACTGACGTGCCGCAGAGAGGGTGAGGGGTGGGCTGCAGCCAGGCAGGCAACAACAACGACAACAACAACAAGATGGAGAGGAAAAAAATTGCACAAGACGAGCCAGAAATTATGGCAAATAATTTAGAGCAAAAATTGTCGGCTTGCAAACAATTGAAAGGGATCCTTCTTGATGATCCTGTGATGCTGCAATCGATTGCCCAACCATTTACCGTTCCCTACTCTACATTCCTTTATCTTTTCGTGTCCGTGTCCGTGTACGTGTACGTGTCTGTCTGGCGTCCGTCTTTCCGTTCGCTGGAAGTTAGCTGCTTTCCTTTTTGCGCCCTGCTCGTCCTGCTCCTTTTTCGCAATATCTTCGGCATGTTTGCGCTGCCTGCCTTTGCCATAAATTTGCAACAATTAAAAATAAAGTTAATTAAAATTTATGTGCGACAGTTTTTGCACTTGGATTGCGACCAGCCCATCGAACATGTGTAAAAAACGGCAACCAGGATCTATCCATCTATCCATGTGTGTGTCTGTCTGTGTGTGTTTGTGTGTGTGAGTGAGCAGAGACCCAGCCCCGTCTAATTGCTGGGAGTGGCCGATTGGCATTGAATGCCCAGCCACTTGAAGCGTTAAGATCTTTGATCTCTCCATTTCGTAAACCCCCGTTAAAAAAATAAGCGCTGCAGAAAGTTGTTTGCTAATATTCTCTCTCTTATCTTTCTACCTCCCTCTCTCTGGCTCTCTCTCCCTTTCTCTCTCTTGGCTACGCTTTGTGATGCATTTGAAAAGCTTTAAAGGCAAAAACTGCTTGCTAGCTTTGAGGTTATGTTTTTCCGCCCACCATGCTTTCATAGAAAGCTGCTTAACCGACCACAGAATATAAATATCCTGTTCGTGTTGGTGCCTATTCCTCTTGGATCACTTTAGGATTAGGAATATATATGATCTTAGAAAGCTCTGTTGATTAAAAGTGGACAATAGATCAAAAGTCTTAATGCTTGTACTCGTGTCCCATAGTATGAGTACGATTTCTGGCGACTCTCTTCTCTCTCTCTCTCTCTCTCTTTTGTCGACTTGGGAAAGTAGAGCAAACAATTTTCTTGCTGTAACTGAATAAAATAATGCGTTTTTTAAGATATTTAAGGGTTCATTTTTACAGGAGTTTGCCAGGCAGAAAATTTGGTTGCTTCAGTTAAAGTTAATTCAATATTGATATAACAAGCGCATGAAGTGAATAGCTTGGTATGAGTATATCCTCATACATACATCCTTATATCCTCTCTAACTTACACTTCTCTGTCGCCTCTCTGCTTCTCCCTGGCAACTTATTTGATCTTTGGCAACCAAACTTTATGGACCTGCTGTGTTGCCTTCATCCGCCGCCAGCTTAACTCTTTCGTGGCACGGCGCCTACTTTGCAATTGGCGTCTTCGGTTTTACGATCTTCCTCCGCCCCTATCCTATTGCCGCCTTCCGCACAGCCGGACAACACACACACACAGACACACACACACACACACACACAGATGAGCGCTCTTGAGCCGGACAATGGGCCTGTCATTTGTTGCTGATGCGTGGCTGATGCCTTGTGGAGATTTATTGGCCTGCTCTCAATCTTTCACGTAGCACGCTGCGTTCCATCTAAGAAGCGTGAAAGTGCCCCTGTCCGAGAAGATCTGCTTCGATTTGTTTTTGGCTCGGCACAACAAAGGATCCAACGGAGCGTCCACTTCTGGCGCAACTTCAGCCAATTTTCTAGGCAAAATTGTGCCAAAAATTTCTGCCCTCTGGACCATGTCCATGTCACTAAATTAGAGCAAAATGCTTTGGTGGTGGCGTTGGCAGCTGCGCCAAAGCTGACCGCCGTACGAGCTGCTCGAGATTAGGCGCAGGCGCAGGCAAGCGTTGCGGCTATTATCCTTTTACCTAAAGCCGAGCCTCACTAAGCGGCGGGGGGAGCGACGGCGGCGGCTGCTGCTGCTGCTGCATCTTGGACAGTTGCTTCCGACTTGGACACAAACCAATTACGACGGAAAAGCCAGCCAGCCAGGCAGGCAGGCAGCCAGACCAGGGTGACCAGGGTGACCAGCCAGCTATGACCCTGAGAAAGTCAAGGCGAGCGCATTGCAAGCAAATTTAACCGCAATCATTACACACACACACACACACGCACACACACACAACACCCACTAGTGCAGTTGAGGATGTGCCGTGTCCTGTGCCGCGTCTAATTGTCGGAAGTGCAACTACTTAGAGACTGCCGCTGACTATGCGCTTCGCTGCGTCGCGCGTCTTCAAGTGTCGCATCGGAACAGGCCAGGCCAAGGGCCAGTTCCTTAAGTTAATTGCCACACATTTAGTTGTGATAGCATCGCGGCGATAAGGTCCTGTTGCAAGGTACGGCCAGCTGTACCCGGCTGCCTGCCCCTGCCCCTGCCTTCCTGCCTGCCTGTGGCAACTTAGGCGACTTAGTGGAGATTTTGCCATTGTTAGCCCTTTAACACCAACACATTCAAAATGTTTCAAACGGGTATGATGGTTTTTTAGACATGTTTGCAACAATCAGATGTCGCTAGCTCCCATTAGGTGCAACTTGGAAACTATAAGATGCACACCTCGGAAACTATAAGAGCTAGAGTCTTGCAAAATGAAATATATACTCTCTTCAAACATACGCACGTTGATCATACTTTTACGTTATCTTCTTCCATTTGCACAATAGCGATAAATACCGATTTTGAGACACGGCTTTTTAGCTCTACCTCGAGGATTATAAGTGCTAGATACGCCAAACTTGGTATGTAGTCGATTACTTGGCATACACGTATAAAGAATGTTTCACTTTATGAATATTAACCCCCGTTGCCCAAAAACTTAAAGCAAAGCTAACGTTAAAGTTAGCGAGGTGCGCTGTGGTATATACACCTAGTTGGGTGACATATTCTCAACCTGAGAAAGAAAGTTTGTGAGCCCAGCTCGAAGTTGGGTTCGGGGTATATTCGCTTTGCTCGCTCGTCTGACTCTACTTTTGTGGCAGAGCACATCTTGGTCAAACCCTGGAGTCCTGGCTTGCGTTCTACCTAAACCATAATTGAGCTGTTGTCAGCAAATATTTGTACCCGATTACATGATGTTGGGCGCGGTCTCTCGATGCCTATGCTAATTTTAAAAAATATGCATGCTTAGAAGATTATGCATAAGATTATGCGCATAACGTCTAATCCCTTTGAGCGGGACTCACAAATATTTTCATGTCTCATGTCAAAACAGCGAGAAAAAAATCTATAAGCCTAACCCCCTAGATTTATGATGCCTTGCATTTGTGTCTTTTCGATTTTTCATTTTTCTTTTTCTTCTCGATCATGTTTTTTATGCAAATTTTTGACAAACGCGAGGGGTAACACTCGCAGTCAGTCACCGTCAGTCACCGTCAGTCACCGTCAGTCAGTCAGTCAGTCCACGGGCAAGTCCATTAAGGTGTTACATGGCAACAATCTTTGTCGAGTAATTACAGGCTTGTTAGCTATGGTTGCAACAACATTTTGCTTTCTTCTGCCTGAGGGTGCAACATTTGCTTGCTACGTGACGTGGGAAACTGTTTTTTCTAACACCCAACGTTTCTTTTTTTTTTTTCCTTTCTACTTTTTTATGCCTTACATCACTTCTGAGTGTTTGGACGAAAACAAAAGGATCATCGGCTCATCATCATCAGGCAGGCAGGCAAAAGAGAAAACGAACTGAGAGTAAAAAACTAAAAGATCAGTTGTCAATCAAGGTCCTATATGCATGTCAATTTCCATATCGATCCCACAGCCCCTCCCGCCCGGCCCATCATATTGCACGGCTAATTACTTTATTCGTTGCATCCGACAGCCCATCCTCGACATCCTCGACCTCGATCCAGAATAGAATAAAGAGCATCGCATCGCATCGCATAATTTGAATTTAATATACTTTTAATGGGCCAATTGGGAAGCTCACAGGAACTGGATGCGATCACAAATGTTAGATTAAAAATGTTAAATTAGTTCAAATGAAACGGATCCGGGCAAATGGGAATTGCCGCGTAGCAGGTTAAGCTAAAAAGCAACGTGTTATTTAGTAGAGAAATTGGTATTCTCAAGTAAAACTTAAAAATAATCTTAATTTAGTAAAAACTTAAAACTGGTTAACTTAGGTTAAGTTTTTCCAATTTAATTTGAATTTTTTGTATGATTTTACTTAAGCTCTTTAATTTTATTTGAAGATATATTCTACAAATCCAAAACAAAATCTTTCAACATGTTTCTAAAGATTAACTATAACTAGTTTTTAGTTTTTAAGAGTTGATTCCAGAATTCAATCCAAAAAATGTAAAAATATTTATTAAATGCTTCTATAAATACATGTACATTAAATAACTAGGGAAACTAAATAATTGAAATTACAATTCGATTGTTTGCTTGTAACTATACCCTGTAATAGACTTAGAACTTGGTATATATGCTACCCCGAGCGACAGCAGGGCAATGCACTTAATTAGGCGATATCATTTAAAAAACAATACGACGCGTTCACTTCAACAGGGGGAGATATGATTACATTGAGTACAGTGGCCATAAAATGAAAATAAACTGACAAGTAAAGGTGCTCGAGTCGAAAGTGACCGACCACGAGATACCCTGAACACGCCCTCTACGCAAAAATACACGACAATCCCTCACGACGCATAACAGATTCACTCGGTGCTTATAGTCCGATCTTTATAAAATAAACGGGTCTTAAATATGAAATACGCGTTTATACCAGAACCTCTAACTTAAAAAGTTCTGGTTATCCTCATTTTGATGAAGCGGGGAAGGTTTTTCAAAAACAAAGTAAAACTTTCTTAATCTGTGTACAATATGCCAGAACCTAACTACAAAGTTTGGCGCATCTAGCAACTATATTCCTCGAGATATGTCTGAAAGAAATGTATCTCAAAATCGATATGTATCGATATTATGCAAAAAGGGTGAGATATCGAGAAAAAGTGAAAAGCTCTAAAGCTCTGACTAGGTCTGCTCACATACATATATGTACTTTATGGGATCGTACCGACTTCCGCCTGTTCCATCAAGTACATCAAACCCGTTTCAAGGATGTTCCATGGTTGTAGGGTATGAAAAACAATTGATCGAAGCGCGTGCACCAAATGTGAAATAAAGAAATTAGAGTGTGGGAGTGGGGGGTAGGTTTTTTTTTTAGAGTGTAGACAATTAAAATGTTTACCAATCGAAATAGTAGATAAAAACTAAACCGTAAATATTGTCGCAATATCAATAACAGCGGCAACAGGGGAGGATATTGAGGACATTGTCCAAGGAGTGAGAGCGCGTCAGCTGGACACAAACAGAAGATCGCCGTGTACAACAATTTAATGCAATTAGTGCGACGATGCGACGATGCGACAGACGGAACCGAGTGCTATCTATATATAAATATAAAGCTGCCGATACAGCTAGGACAGAGAGAGAGAGGAGAGAGAGAGAGAGAGAGAGAGAGAGAGAGTCTGACCTGATAGTGTATACAGTTCGGGGCAATTACATAATTACATGGCGTACGATATGCAACGCGTGTCGAGGGTCGCCGCGTTGTGGGTGCAACAGCAACATGCCACATGCCTGTCACAAGCATTTGCAACACAACAGCGCTGCAATTGTGTATGTGTGTGTGTGTGTGTGTGTAGAGCTCGACTGTTGCCAATCTCACTTGGCTGATTAATGATATTAGGTAATCCCATTAGCCGGACCTTGGCCCCATGCAAAAATCAACGCTGTAGAATGCAATCAACCGCAATAATCGCGCGAAAATGAAAATGGAAAGAATGGGAAAAACTATTGAAAACAAAAAAGAAAAAGCAAAAAAGAACAAAACAAAACATTAGCAGCTAATGCATTAGAGCCTTAACCACCACCAATCGCCCCAGGCTAATCACGGCAGTTTTTCCCAGCCCAATGCCCTACATATCCCAGCCAAATCCCAGACATATTCCAGCCAAATCCCAGACATATATATAATGCCATATAGTAGACCCTATATGACGCTGACGATGTGTTAATTTCATTTGATTGACATGTGTCCATGCGGCTGCTCTTCTGTTTTAAGATCGAAAACCTAAACAGAGAAGACCAAAAACAAAAAAAAAAACAGAGAAGAAAAATAACTTTACATAGGGAAATCAATTTTTGAGGCACGCGGCCCATGTGACGACTGTCATGTTAGAATCTCAACTCATCAACATGTTGCCCAGGCCCCTACCCCCTACCCCCCTACCCAAGCACACGATCCACACCCATCTCAACTCATCTCATCCCACCTCAGCTCATCTCATCTCTCTCATCTCATCTCATCTGGTTCTGTCCCGTTTGACGCTTGCTATTGCGACAGTTTTTCCATTGTTTTGCCTTGTTTGTCGTGTCGCAAGTTGGGATGACACCAAAAACAATCCATGTAACTGTCATATATAATATAATATAATGCCCGAGCATGTCCGAAACCGGAACGAAACTGTCTAAACTGTCTAGGTCAATGTCTAAATCAACAACTTTTTAGCGCTTCAGCTACTTTGAGTAAAAAAAAAGGAAAAACAAAACAGGAAAGTTAAGATCTTGCTTCCGTTTCGCAGTCAATTCCAAATACCATTTTAAAAGAAGTGATCACTTTAAGGTTTTTTTAAACATTTTTGTATATTTTGAAGTGCTAAGAAAAACTTTTTAAGCTCAAGGTTATTGGACTCAGCTCATCTAATTCATTGAAAGAACGTTCTAAAGGTTTTTGAGGCAACATCCAAATCTAAAATTAGTTTAAAGACTCGAATAAAAACTCGCTATAAACTTTGGAGTGTTAAGATAACATGTAAGCCCAACTTGTTGGTAATTGAAATCAGCTAAGATCCTGGAGAACTTTGAAGGACAAGACGTAACCCTAACTTGAACTTCAATTTTGTTCACCTTTTAAAGGCTATTCAAATTTGATCGGCGCCAACAGATATATTAGCTTCGTTTATGTCAAGTAGTTCCTTAAAGTTTCTCTCTTAAGCCAAAAAGTGAACAACTGCAGGCTCTCAAGAATTTAACCCATGAACTGTGGCCCCTTTTGAATGTTCAATCCGTCAGTTGGCTCATGAAATTTGTAATTTAAGACGTTCGCGTATTCGTAAATTGTGAAAATTACCCGATTCGATATGCGCGAAAATTGTGCAATGAAGCCAAAAAAAAAAACACATTTTGCATGGCTCAATCTTTGATTTCGATTCGGGTTCGACTCCTCTGTGTGTGCGTGTGTGTGTGTGTGTGTGTGTGTCCTTACCCCCTTCGAGCAAGTTGTGACAGGAGGAAAGGTAGCGAAATGCGTTGCATTTTAATCGCTAGTCCTGGCCCAAAGGAAGAGCAAAAAAAAAGGCTGCTGCTCCTTTTGCAGCCTTTCGCCGTCGTGTCATAAGTGTGTGAAAAATTGATAGACTTGTCATTGCCGGCCGAGTCCAGTGGGGTGGGTTAGACGACAGTCCCGTCAGCCAGTCACTCGTCCTCGTCGTCCTCGTCGTCCTTCGTCCTCCTGTCCGCCTCTTTGTATGCCGGCGCACATAAAATTGCATAAATGTCAGACGACTGTCATGACAACCTCTTGTAAACGCCCCATAATTTTTATTATTAATGGCATCAACGCACTATTATCGAACACCCAGCAACCCATCAATATTTTCAACTGACTTACTCAGGTTTTTCTTTTTCCTTTATCCTTTTCTTTTGAAAGAGTTTTGCAATTATCTCGGTTAACTGCTCTACTCTGGCGTTTTATCACCTTTTAGAGCGCTCATTTCTGCAGAAGGTTGCGCCAAGTCTTACTTCTTTCTACGCTTCTCTCTCAGCTTTTTTTTTCATTTTATCAGCTGTTCAACCAATATTATTTATAAAACTACTTGCCTAGTTCTGCTGTGTTAGCACATCATCAACTAAAACTTATCTTCGCTTCTCTCCCTGTCTCTCTGTTACTTGTTCCTGACGAAATCTTCCTGACTAATCGATTGACTAATTTACTCTTTGGCTAACTGACTAAATGAAAGACTGTCTGACTCATCGGCTGACTGAATTACTAACCGACAGAATGATTGACTAACTGAATGTCTGATTGACAGACTAACTGATTATAAGATTGATTGGCTGAGTGATAAGCTGACTGACTGAATGATTGAGTGAGCTATTGACGTACACCGGCTGACTGACGGACTGACTGTCTAACTGACGAAGTGATTGACTGACTCTGATTGACAAACTGATTGACTCATTGACTGACTGACAGGCTGTATGACTACTCGACTGACTGACTGATGGCTGAATGATAAATGATTGTCCGATACACTGACTGACTCATTGACTGATTGACTGACTGACTGGCAAGCTGACTTCAAGATTTACTGACTGACCGATGAACCGTCAATTTAACTCAACTTACAGCTCTACATGAAAATTTGTCCGATTGCTTTAAAAAATTGTTGCAGAATAAAACAAATTGAATATTTTATTTGTATTGGAATTAAATTAAAATTGTAATTGCCAAAATTCTGGCCTACTTTTAGGAGATGAATATAAACACAAGCGTGGCAAGCAGTGCACTGCTTGAAACGTTTTGTGGTTAAACAAAAACATTGCCTACTTTTCAGAGCCACGAGTTTAAGGATGTTTCGATTGAAGACAAGGCAAGGCAAGTACAAATTTATTGTTAACGACTATCTGATGCTCTCTAAAAAGTTTGATAGAAGTCCATGTGTATTACCTCTATTCAGATCTACATCCATATGCTGATATCTAGATCGTATGGTCAAAAAAAATCGGCGCCCATTGCAAGCCGTTATGCAATGCAGGGTATACAATGTTCTTAATATAGAGCTTTATAACATAGTGCGAACTTTAGGATTGGTTCGAACTTAAGGTTAAAGTTTAACCAATTCGGACGTTTGAACGGACAGACAGACATGACTATATCGACTCGGCTGTTGATGCTGATTTAGAATATATATACTTTATGGGGTCGGAGATATTTCCTTTCCTAGCCCATCTCTCTTTCCAATGCTATGTTTCTCCGCTATCTCCAACTGTTTGTCTCTTTCTCTTTTTATCTCCCTCTGTCTCATGTCGTTGAACCCTTCAAGAAATGCAAAACGTTTTAGCAAAAAAAAAAAATTTTATTTGTAATATTAGTGTTTAATTATAATTAGAATTTTATATTTGTTTTTTTTTTGGTATTCTTCTTTGATTTGTCTTTAAACTAAGCCGCCTGCTTTGTCACTCGCATTCAGTTTGTTCCAAACAATCTCGTATTTACAATATTGAGTTAACAAATTTTAAGTTATACAATACACAATACACTGGATAACAATACATCCATTTTTTAGACTGCGACAGGAATACACACAAAAAAAAAACACATATGATTTTTATAATAATAAACGCTCGGCAGGCCGAAGTTTTGAATGGACTCTCAACCAGGGCCCGACTTGCGACTATATACAAACGATTTTCAACGCGAATCGGAGAACGCTTTTTTTTTTCATTTATGGTTAATTAGATAAGTTCTTCAAGAATTGGTTACATTTCCTCCCAATGGACCCACGCAGCGTGTTGGCCCCAGTTAGAGTATGTTTACATAGCTTTGGTTACACTTCTTTTGTCTAAGTTAAAAAAAAATATGTGATTTGCATTTGTGTTGGAAAAAGTCGTTAGAATAATGTTAATTGTTTCTTTTTTTTTTTTAGCGTATATGTGCCGTCCTATCTTATGGTATTTATCATATATAAAAAAAAACACTATGCAACATAGTAAAAAAAACAAATAAAACAGATTTTTCAACAAAAAATCGAGTTTAACTAGAGTTAGCATTTAAAATTTATAAATACTTTCAGACAGTTGCATTGACAGTTCGTGTAAAGTGGAAAACAAGAGCTTAAGCTAAAAAAAAAAAAAAACATACAAGAGATCAAAGCTTGATTAAAAATTAAGTGAAATACATTGGCCTTAGCCTTTTGGAAATTTAGACATATTTGTTTTCTGAAGACATTGAACTAAACAAAAAACAATAACTTAAAAAGAACTCGTTGCATAGTGCGCTTAGTTGTTTCTTTTCTGTTTTTCTTTTTCTTTTGGCTACGTTTTCTCTTATTTTTCTTTTTTTTGGTATGCGTGTGTTGTTTAAGGAAAGAAAAGTGTCGATCGTCGATCGTCGGGTTTGCCATAGAAACCTATATATATCTACCTACATATATACCTGTATATATATATATATAGAAAGAGAGAGAGGGAGCGATCTATAGCTAGATTGCGCCTATAGCGTCTTCAGCATGGTCGCCTTGCCGGCGCTGCTCTTGTACGTCTCGTAGGAGGCGGCGGCGGCGCCCACGTGCAGCTGCGCATAGCCGGAGCTATTGGCAACGGCTGCAGCAACTGCCTCGGCGCCGTTGACCACCGACGGCGATATGGATTTGTGTGGCTTATAGCGTTGCAGCATCTCCGCGGAGGTGAGCTTGAAGGTTTCGCACATTTGGGCGCGCACACGTTCCATTAACTGATCGATGTCATCCTTGGTGAGTCCCTCGGTGCTGACCGGCGGCAGTGTGGTAATCACAATCCGTCCAGCGTTCAGTATTTTCTTCTTATCATTGAGGAATGTACAATAGGAGCTAAAGACCACCGGCAGTATCGGTATCTGTTGATCGATGGCCATGTGAAAGGCGCCCTTTTTGAACGGATGCAGTTCGCCGGTGTTGCGGCGTGTACCCTCCGGGAATACCCATAGCTTGATGCGCTGCTTCTTAATCCGACGATTGACCGCGTTTAGCGTATCCCGCGCCTTCTCGCCGCGCACACGATCAATGAATATGAGCCCAGCCAGCCAGGCTGCCAAGCCGAATGGCCAGGCATAGAACAGCTCCCGTTTGGCCACCACCGTGCACTTGTTCATCACATGCCAGATGTTGAACATGCCTGGCAAAGGGATCAAAATGTTTCGATTAGTTTTCATTGCTTGTTGCCGGCTATCTTTTGCATATTTACCCAGCACATCCAGTGAACTCTGATGGTTGGCCACAATGATGCAGGCCTGATCCTTCTCCAGATGCTCCTTGCCGCGCAGCTCCCAGCGCAGGCCAATTAACGCCGTGACACGATGACACCAGGTGCTCGCCCAGCTGCAAGGATTAAGATTGCAATCAATCAAGTTTAAGATAAGAAGCAAGCAAGGCTTTACTCTTCTATCTATCTTTTTATGTGTGTCTGTGTCTTTAAGGGTATTCAATCTTCGTTGTTAATACAGCCTTTCAAGTCCGCCCAATCACAGCGGCTTTCCAAAAATGAGCGAACACTTTTAGGATTCTGTCTAGAAAATATGCAGTGACAACAAAGTGGGCTTGTAGTCAAGTAAGTAAATCTCTCTCTCTCTAATATTGAGTTCCCAATTGGTTTCTGATTGGTTAAAGAACTCGAGGAAATCATATTCCGTCTACCTGTTAACGATATGTACACCTGCAATATGCACGACAATTCAACAGGATGCCCACTCCGTCATGGGAGCGATCGAGGCCCATTAAGCGTTCGAACAAGAGCAGCATCTTTCCGGATGATGGATGTCGGCGACCCCAGTTGTTTATCGCCTCGTTTGAACGGAAAACGGAACGTCCGCAAATGAGTCTGTTGCTTGGCTGGGAATATGGCCGTGAATGGCTAAAGGAACGGGATGAGTTTCTCCGGCACGATAACTTCAAGTCGAACAAACGATTCATTGAGCCGGACTTCAATTGGTGGCTAAAGAAGCGCCAAATTGTGCTCGATCGCAGGAAGCTCTTTAGGCGCAGTCGCCGGGCGACAGCGAATCACAAGAAGTGCTATGAAATGACCGCGTTCGACGAGGCCAGGCATCAGCGGCAGGAGCGCGAACTAGACCAACAGAATCCCGAACGTGCCACACGCCGTGAAATCAAATGCGAATGTGCCGATTGCAAGCAGAAGAGATGTCGCAACGCCTTTCCACAGCAAGCTCAAGTTCAGGGAACAGAAACTGGCCCCGGCCATGTTATACGCTGAGCTTTACTTGGATTGGATGACACGTGGCAAGGTAAGTGGCAACGATTTGCCAGGTGCATGTCACAAGTTGACAGGCACTTTCTGACACCTTGTCAAAACAGGTGGGGAGGAGCTTTGCTCATGTTTCTGTCAGCCCAGTTGGCTGCCTATGTGATTTACAAGCTATGCACTTATTCAATGTTACGGCGTTGCCAGCTTGCCGCTTAATGCATGTCTGGCAACGCGAAATATTGCGAGCAGCGTTGCCACCTTAGTTATTTTCACATATGACAGCACCTAACAGTATTTTTTATGTATGTGCTTAGATTATTAACTAGATCGTCTTGATGAAGTTTGGTGTTGCCACATGGCAATAATTTAGACATATGGCAATATTGAGACTCATTCGTTGTGCCTGTCAAAGAAGTTTTAGTAGTAAATATATATATACCTATGTAAAAAAAGGCAGAAGAAAGGCTGCCAGCTCGCCATTGGCGTTGCCAGACTGTCACAAAATGTAACTTTCTGTTTAATAAGGGCTTGACAAAAACATGGGAAATCGCCGCATTAGACACAAAAAATCCTAGCAAAATTCTAATCAAAACTTTTCCTCTCAGTTTTCCCCATAAATCATACACGACATTCTTCAGTATTCTTTTTTTTTTGGCACACAAACTGCAGAAATTCATACGCAATTCTCGAGAAGATCGGCGAGCACACTGCAGCTACCAAGGTCAAAGGCTGAATGGGTCGGACGAACGCACCGCTCAAAATTATTGCCATCTAACAAGATGTGACCCTGGCCAAAGCCGGCTCCATCAATAGATCGCTCGTGTTGTCAATTCGCAATTAAAATGCAAAGCACGCTTTGCAAAAAAAAAAAACTAAAACAAATAATAATTTTTTTTTATTTTCCTTCTCTAAATGCCACAATGCCAAGCTGTCAGCCAACTCAGATTACCATCTATGTATGTGAGGCGAATGCAAGCCATATGCATGTGCCGCAGCTTGTGCTCGGATATATGGAAATGGAAATGGTTGTGCAACCACACTGAAGCCCACATGGGACATGGGCGACAAGGCGAGCACGAATGGCCGACGCTTCAATACTCTTACTGGACATATGCCAGCTGTTCAATAAAGTTAGCTAACTTCGAGCTGCGAAAGTTGCGCGAAAAATAGAGGTATAACTATTGCAAGAGTATTGAAAGCAACCAAAGCCAACTTTGGATTGAAGATTTTAATATAAGAGTCAAGAGCTCTTTGGGAAGAATCAGCCTAAAGTTTATATATCACGAAATACGCTTTTTTCCAAGATATTTTTATCACATACATATCTGCCAAGCCGTACGGCAAATATCTACAAGGGTATTAAGTCGTCGGCGTGCCGAAGATATCCCTACTTTCTCGTTTCGTGTTACGGAAATGCCAAAACCCGGTTAAAGATTCTATTTTAATCATTGAAATTTTCAGTACAAAATTCAATTGTTTAGCTAAAGTTTGCAAAATATTGAACCAGAAAACCTGGAAAGGCAACAAGCCGCAGGCAGGAAGCCGGTTCAAACTTTATATGTGTATGCTACAAGTATCCGAAACTATCTACTGGCACATTGCATGACATAGTTATAAGATCCGACGGCAAGCGTATTGTGCATTCGACTTTTTTGGCTGCCTGAGGGTTACGAAAGGCCCCAAAGTGTCATGAAAATAATATATACATATGTAGTATATACTATATGTATATTTGTAGTGTCAGCTGGGCAATCGATTGACGCCCTTTTGCAGCTGGTGCATTAAAAGCAATTATGATTAAAATTGTACGAAATGTCATTAAATATGAAGTCGCCCCCCCCCCCCTTTTACTACTCCCCCCCTAAACTGAAAGCTGGCAGAGTGGCCCAAAATATACACTCACTGGGCAACCCGGTCGACCTCGCCAAATTGCCAGTTGGTGTTGGCGTGCACCGCAAACAGAGCCCCGCGCACCTTGCTGAGGTGAGAGGTCGGCACGTGTCAATTGCACCGCTCGCAACGCCCGCCCGTCCCGCTGTGGGCGTCAACATGCGTTGTCCTTCACACAGTCGGGGCCCAAACAAATGTCGGTTCAACAAATAGAATACTTAGCTCCATTGGGCAAGGCAGCCCCTTACCACTGACCACGCCCACGCCCACGCCGCTGACACCCAATGCAGGTGTTCCAAAGCTGCACCTGGCTCTCAAAGTCTCGTAAATATTGATGGTTACTTGGCTAGCTACAAACTGAAAGGTCGCAAGGTGAGAGGCGACACAACAAATAGAGAAAATCACGAAAGGGTCTGCGAACCTATTGAGCAAGGCTGCAGAACGGGTTCGAACCGCAAATTGGTTCAAACCCGAAATATTATTGGCTTTTTTAACATTAGCCGACACTTAAGCCCAAGCGAAAAGAAATCGAACTTTAGCATATTTTGCCAACTGAGCAAGGCTGCAGAACGGGTTCGAACCACAAATTGGTTCAAACTCTAAATTTGTACTTTCTTTTTTTCCCATTAGCCGTTACCTAAAGCCAAACGAAAAGAAATCGCACTCAACCATATTTAGCCGATACTTGTTTTGGTTTTTTAATACATTTTGAGTAAAATTCGGACTCAAGACATTTTCAATTTCGTGCTTAATTTATTCGAAACTCCAATTTTAGGAACCTATAAAGAAAAAGTTTGGGATCCTAACACATTTGTCCCCCCAAATTTTTGGGGAAAGTAAGCCCCATGAGTTAGTTATAAGAACCTAAAAACGTAAGACTCCTAAAAAAACATTTGGCTAAAGTAATTTCTGTAAAATACAAGCTCATTAAACTCTAATAATTCTTATGAGCTTGAAAATAATACTAGGCCTAGCAACAGTTGTGGGGCCCGTAACCCTTGACATCATTAACCCTTGTGTTATTCGACAAATAATTAAAAAGAAATAAACCGACGACTGTCTAATTGTTAGAACTTGGCAACTAATGAGACCCAGTCCACAATAATTGCTGGACTCAAGGTCAAGCTGCCAGGTAGGGCACGTAATCAAAGTCAAGATTTATCGAGCTCAAATTTCCGGAAGATATATCTATAAATATATATTTGTAGATGAAAGCCAAGCAATCAGAGTGAGTGGACAATGAGGCAAAGTAGCTAATGAATCCGTTGAACACAAATAGTTATTATTGCTTCTGGTTAAAAGCACGGCGTCAATTTAAATTGGCCAACGAGTGTGTCAACAAATCGACAATCTAATAGAGCAATAGACGACAGTCTATCGATTTCTGAATGCATAATAAACGACAAAAGTGCTGCAGACAATCAACTTCCCAGAGCAATTTAGCTGGCCACAAGTGGATGGAGGGGTCTAATAATCGTAATCGTTTATTCTGCATTCAATTTTAATATACCCTTGCCGATGGACATGAGCCGAATGCATATAGTCATATCCAGCTGGACTTTTTCTGTGGAAACAAGTCTCATGGTTTTAATGCAAAATAAGTCCAGATCGAAGTACTATATCATAAAACTGCCATGGGAACTGACTGTTCAAAGTTTATTTCCTTTATGCCCAACTTTTTGGTTTATGAAAATTTCTATGCTCCGCTTTGGAAGATTCTATCAATATTGGGCCCTTATATCGGAAGTTTAGTTTCTGTAAGATCGATCGAAAATTAAGTTTCTGTGAGAAAAACTCTTTTGCTTTTTGGATGATCCTTTCAATATCGGGACTTCTATATAATATAGCTGCTATAGGAATGATCGGTCGAAAATTAAGTTTCTGTCTGAACAACTTTTTGGCTTATGCAAATATCTAACCCTTGATCCTATCCATATATGATTACTATATATATTTAACATATAGCTCTCATAGGAACAATCGTTCAAAAGTTAAGTTCTTGTAAGAGAAACTCTCTTGTTTTTTAAGATATCTGTATACACAAAATCCTCAAAATTCTATCACTATATCTGCGTCTATTATATATCTATCAACAAAATCCCTGTCACTATATCATAAAGCTGCCATAGAAACAACCTGTGGAAAAATAACTTCTTGTATTTGTTTATCAAGATAAATTCGATCGAAAGATATGTCGTTTTTTCCAGATATCTAGATCAAACTTTGCAATTAGAAGCGACAAAATACTCCTCAAGAAATAGTTCCACAAGAATATTTCATCTCCAGTGTGTCGAACATAGTCAATCTTTTGCTTTTTTCTTTCAAGCCAAAACTTATCAACATCGAACTTCTTTAATCATAAAGCTCTATATGTCTATTCTTTAAGAGATCTAGACCAAACTTCCCAGTTACAAGCCTCACAATTCTCCCCACAATTTCTGCATTACCGTAAGCCATAATTCCACAAGGGTATTTCATTTTCGGTGTGTCGAACATAGTCAATATTTTGCATTTTTTTTTTTTCTTATTGTTTTCATACTCACAGTAAATTGCGCACATCGCAGGGCCGTGTAAGAAACGCCGGTATCAGAATGATCGAGTTAAACGAGACGATTCCATAATAGATTAAAAACTTGAAATAATATCGGAATATGTGATTCGTCTCGTACAGAAAGGGCAGCATCAGCAGCACAAATAATCCAAAAAGTTCCAGATAAGAGCTCATTATGTATGTGTGTGTCTCTCTCTCTGGATCTCTGGCACTCTCTCGTTGATCTATCTGTGCCTAGTCCAGGCTCTCTCTTCTGTCTGCTGCAGTCGCCGTCTCCGTCTCCGTACGTATTCCGCGGCGAGGCTTAAGGCAGAGCGGTGCAGTCTTTTCTGTTATGATCCTAGCTGCAATGAGGCGAAAGTAAGTTCCGATTATAATGGGGAGCTGAAAACCGTTACCGTTAGAGATGAGCGCGTGTTGAATTGTTAGCTACCGATATGTTGTGATATTATTTATGCAGAATTTTGCTCACGGAAAGCCAGATCTGCAAATACAAAACATATATACATAAATATATATATATATATTTGTTATTTAAGTTATTTATGCATGTTTTTCATTTATGGAATTTAATCTAAAACTAAACTTTACGTGTTTTTAAAAACTATATATTCACGTGTGAAACCAAAAAAATAGGTTTCTAGGGTATTAAAGCTCTAAAAATAAGTTACAGAAATTGCATTGTGTATTCATTAATATCGGTATATATACTGCATTCAATACCTATATGTTCTAAGCTAAGTCGTGCTTAATGCAAAGGCCAAAAGAAAAACCGATTCAATTCATTTCGGCCAGCACGACACGCGCCCATCTCTAGCCTAATTGCTCTTTCAGCAATATTCCATTCTGATTGCTGTGCCATTTAAATGGACACCACTGTGTGAGTAACTGTGCATGAGTGATAATGAGTGGGAGCGAGAGGTGTGCATGCAAATGTACGTGTGAAAGAGCGAGCGAGCCGAGGGGAAGGTTTTGCGTGCGCTTTGCGGCGCATTCTTTGCCCTGCTGCATTACCATGATTATTTGGCGAGTGCAGCAACAACAACAGCAACAACAACAACAACAACGCATACAAACAACATTAAAAATAAAATCAATTTAAATTGCCGAGCAAAACAAAACAGAGAAGAAAAAAGTCAAGAGCTCGTACTTTATGTGGGCGACATTATTGAGGTTTCTCTTTATGATGAGATACATATGTAAGTAAATATGATATGATAAAGTGATTAACACAGCACATAATAACTGCGCTTAACTAAGGTAATTGCTCAATAGAGCAGAACAAAAAATAATAATGAATCAATAACTGCATTAGACTTGGGTTTTACAGTATTTTGTATGTGACTGATTAGTCTATAAAACGAATTTTGGTAATCTTAGTGGCAAATATATTTGGCTTAAATATTGTCCAGGAATATTGCGGAATTGCTTAAATAATGCTCTCCTAACTCTTCTTCTTCAAGAGCTCTGCTTAGTGGGACAAAAATATAAGAGACCATAATACAATATTGTTGTATAATGATTAATCTCGAAAATTTTGTACCTCATCACCACTGAATAGCTCTATGTAAACAATTCAATAGATTAAGTTAAGAGAAGTATAGATTCTCTTACATTCTATTCTTTTACAGCTTATTCTTCCCAATGTCCTTCGCCTGCTAGCCCATAGGGTATCTGTGGTCTACCAATTATCTAGATATATTTGTAAGTATATGCTTGATGTCGAAATAGAAACAGTTTTAAATATCGAAATAAAAACAAACTTGAGAAGAGAAGAACTACAATGCTAAGCAAGATCCCCCGCAAGTATGCAGTAGGAAATTTTACAAAAAAAATAAAAGAGAAAAACAATAGAAAATGCACAAGTTGAGTAACATATAGAGCCAGAGATACCCTGTAGTCAGGCCAAAAGTTATAAGGTTAACTTTAGGATTTAGGGCTTCAAAAATGAGAACTTTTCTCTAACACGAATAACACATGCTAGCGCAGCGTTTTACTTGACGAGTGACCACTGTACCTGCCAGACATCAAATGTACTTCTGTTGTAAGACCTATTAACAGGTATCAGGGGAGCAATTTGGGCCAAACTTGGTTGATCAAGATATGCATATGTTGTATATGTATTTATGCATGCATGTATATTATCTATTGTACTGACTTGAACATGTTACTTAAGCAAGAATCTACCCGCTTGTAACAGTTACAGGGTATACGAGTGCAATAACTTTAAAATGATTTAAGTGAGCATCCGGTACTCTCTCTCTCAGGGCGAAAACAGCGGACGCTGTAAGAATTTATGAGCTTTATTTTTGTGCAAGCCGGCAGGACATTGACCCACACATACACGCACACACATGCACACAGCACCCAACAAAAAAAAACACACAAACTCAATTTAAGAATAAACAAAACCAAACCTGCATCTTATGCTGCTCACAATGCACACACACACATATATATACATACATACGTGCATCTGCTTGTGTGCGTGTGTGTTATGCCTAGGATAACTGTAAGCCAAATATTTTAGCGTCGTTCCGCAAAGCGCGTATGCGAGCAAAAAGCAACAAAAACAAAAACGAAGTGAGGGTTGCAAAGGAGACAAGAATCAGCCGCCGCAGCAGCAGCAGCAAAAGGCATTGACACACGCACACACACACACACACATGGGCGGAAAGAGACGAGGTAAGGATAACAAGCAAAACAAATGAAAAGTAAATAGAGTAATACGATAAAAGTGCAACATTTGCACGATTATTGTTGTTTTTCGTTGCTTTTCTTCTCCCTTTTTTCTTGTGCGTGCTTTGCAATTAATTCATTTTTGTTTTGGCCTCGTTGTTGCTGCAGTCGCTGCGGCAGCTTCTTTGTGCAGCGGCTGTGCTTTGCAGCCGGGACAACTCACACACACACACACACACACACACACACATAAACAGCCAGGCCAGCATAATCTCTTGTCACACACGCACACTCAAAATTAACTAAAGTAACATTAATATAATACAATTGACGGACGGAAGACAATAACAATACGCGCGCGAGTCGAGCCTGACGACAACACATTTAATGTGTTAATGCATGCAGCATTTTCTTTTTCTTCTTAGTCTCTCTGTGTGTGTTAGTTTTATCTTTTCTCGAGCTGTTTTTTTTTTTTTTTTTAATTCTTTTTGTTTTTGCTTTTGATCTAAATAGTGAGGGCTTACGTTTTTTTTTTTTGTTGTCTTGATGCGACGCCGCTGCGGTTGACAATGTTGGCAGCGACGGCGACGACGACCGGGCGCCGTTAAAACGTAGAGCGCGAAAATTGTTGAAAAGAATTTCCGTTACCGACGTGCCTGCTCTGCGACGACGAGAAAAACAACAACAAATTGTAACAAAATTGATGCTTAGCAGTGGTCTGTTAATAACAGAATAGCCAATGTTATACTCAAAATGTACTGTTTTCATATGGATTTGACGAATGTTACAAGCTTAACGAATGTCACACTTAACATTTACACACCCAACGAATTGTAATGTTCTCTGGTACAGTATTGTTACGAGTTGACGAACCGGCGGTGTGTGCATTAAGTGCAAGCTTCTCTAATCATGTGGAATTATTTAAATCGGCACTGAGTTGGTTGTTACACATGCTTAAGACATTGGCGCGCGACTTAAATTATAGATGTGGGCAAAAATGAAAAAAACCTATTTGATTTTATTTGTTTAGTATTTTTTACTATAAAAGATGCTGCAAAGTATGCAGGAAATTTGGCAAAACTTTTGCTTGTCCAGAAATTTTAGCTGTGTTTCCGCCTGTGCGCACTTGGCAACCGGCGAGAAACCCTGATTATGTTTCCACCACCCCGCCCTACCCAGACAATAAGCTTGGCATGCGGAAAACGTGTCGTCGAGTGAAACCAGGGAAAAAAAAAAAACAAAAATATTTTTGTTTACATGGGGCTGCCAAGCAAAATGAAAATGATGACACGCTGATAATCTGGATTGATCTCTGGGACGAAATAAAATCGAAATGACGGACAGCTGCCGTAATCGAAAATAAACTTACAATCAGCAAGAAACGCTTTTAAATGGCAATTACTTAATAAAGTAATCCACATTTAGCTCAAATCTAGCAAGCAGCAAGATTTTAGACAGTGACATCCTTAAGAAAAAGAAAGTGTTTTATTCGAACCATAATTTATACCAAGCAGTATTTGTTAATACCTCTTTAAAATACTAGAAAGATGGTAACACTGTCAGCCAGGCACTCTTATTGAATTCGTTTCGTGCATTACGCACCAACACATAAAGAAACAAACACGTTATTACTTGTGCATGGTGAAGTCTGTATACTCTTGCCTATGTACATACAAAAATGTTGACTTGCAGCTGTAACAAGCAGCGTTTAATAATCATGCGACTCTGTGCATATGTGTGCTTTCACAGTGCGCTCTTTCGCTTACGCTCTCAGTCACGCTCAGCAACTCTGTAAGCGATCGCCAGTTGCTATGCCTTCTCACGGTGCGTCACTGTGTGCATGTGTGAGTGCTTTTGCTTGTGTGGTGTGCGTGTAATTTGAGATAAGCAATGAGTGCAAAGCAGGCACATAAAGTCGCTGGCAGCGCGTCTGTTGGCGCACAGTTGGCCTGGAGCTCGACTTCGACGCAGACTGTAGACGACTGCAGTGTAAATAAAATAAAAGAATAACAAGCACAAAGCATAAAGCGCAACACGTGAGCGAATTAAAATTGAAATAGAAGCTTAAACGAGCAGAATGCCAACCACAACCCCAACAACATCAAGTAAGTGCACACCGCAAACCCCACCTCCTGCGCCAATTACTAAATTGCTGACCAACCTCCCGCCCGCCCACTACAGTTGATGGCTACAAGCTGGGCAAGGTGCTCATCGAGGGCAAAACGAAGCAGGTCTACAATCTGCCCGAACATCCTGGCCTCTGCCTGCTGCTCAGCAAGGATCGCATCACAGCCGGCGATGGCGTCAAGGCGCACGACTTGGCCGGCAAGGCGGAGATCTCCAATACGACCAATGGCCAGGTATTTCGCCTGCTCAACGAGGCCGGTACGTCTAATATACATACATACATACATATATTTGCCTCAGACTGACTCTCCCTCTCTCACTCTCCTATCTGTCTCTGTTCGTTCTCTGTAGGCGTGCGCACCGCCTATGTAAAGCAGTGCGGGGCGAAGGCTTTCATTGCCCGCGAATGCCAAATGATACCCATTGAGTGGGTAACCCGACGTCTGGCAACCGGCTCGTTTCTCAAGCGAAATGTGGGCGTGCCCGAGGGCTACAGGTCAGTAACATCCGCTAGGTTATCTACCTTGCATTTTGCATGCGACGGCGACAGCGTCTTATCAATTGCAACCGACGTCAGTGACCCTTAGAGCGCCCCGCCCACCTACCCACCGCCCCTAGCTGGCTGCTGCGGTAAACAAATTGAGATACTATTGATGCACTGCATCGAGGTCGTCCCCGCTTGCACCCGCTGCCCTGATAAGCCATCGCATTGAGGCGAGCGGCAAAAGCGAGCGGCTGGTTAAAATAATACTCACAATTATAGACGACCTTTTGATACCCTTGCAGAGGTCATTATCGATTGCAGACAGCATCAGCATCGGTTCATTATATCATAGAGTTGCCATCACTTGGAATTTAAGTTCGTTCCATTTCGTTGCGATGGATCTTTAAATTTTTTTCGAGAGTTTATTATGCCTTTTTACATTTAAGGACCTTCTCCCCCTCCCAAAAGGTTAAGTAAGTTAGCCGTGGAAACTTCCTAATGATCGGATTACAAATACCGATCGCAGTGTCAACGCGATAACTATGTAATCTGGCTAAGACGCATGTCGATAACTGTTTCAGTTTGTCACCCGCTAATAATCGATTCTCGCAGATTCTCGCCGCCCAAGCAGGAGACATTCTTCAAGGATGACGCCAATCACGATCCACAGTGGAGCGAGGAGCAGATCATTTCGGCCAAGTTCGAGCTAAACGGTCTGGTGATCGGTAAGCGAAGATTTGCTCAACCAATTGAAAGTGGAGCTAACTAAAGAAGCAACCATTTTGCAGGTCAGGATGAGGTGGACATCATGCGACGTACAACCCTGCTCGTATTTGAGATTCTCGAGCGGGCGTGGCAGACAAAGAACTGTGCCCTGATCGACATGAAGGTCGAATTTGGCGTCGACTCCGGTGGCAATATTGTGCTCGCCGATATCATAGACTCGGACTCGTGGCGCCTCTGGCCGGCCGGCGACAAGCGTCTGATGGTCGACAAGCAGGTCTATCGGAATTTGACATCGGTGACAAGCACCGATCTGGATACGGTTAAGCGCAACTTTATCTGGGTATCGGAGCAGCTGGCCGATATTGTGCCGCGCAAGGATCATCTGATTGTGGTGCTCATGGGCAGCGCATCGGATACATCGCACAGCGAAAAGATTGCCACCAGCTGCCGTTCGCTTGGCCTCAACGTGGAGCTGCGCGTCACCTCGGCCCACAAGGGCCCGGAGGAGACGTTGCGCATTGTCCGTGAATATGAATCGGTTATGCAGAATCTAATCTTTGTGGCCGTTGCCGGACGCTCAAATGGCCTCGGACCTGTCGTATCCGGCAACACAAACTATCCGGTCATCAACTGCCCGCCGGTCAAGTCCGATAACATGCAGGTGGACGTCTGGTCCAGCCTCAATTTGCCATCGGGCCTGGGCTGTGCCACCGTACTCTATCCGGAGGCAGCCGCTCTGCATGCGGCCACCATTTTGGGACTGAGCAACTTTATGATCTGGTCCAAGCTGCGCGTCAAGCAGCTCAACAATTTCGTGACCCTCAAGAAGGCCGACAAGGAGCTGCGCGGCGTGCGCAATGTCTGAGCAGGACACATTTTGCCATTTACTCCATTTACATTTCTTTTTTTTACATATATTTTGTTTTTTTTCAAACATTCATATATTTTTTCTTCTCATCTATGCTCCGCTCTTTGAACAGTTATATGTTTTAGATTAGTTCGCAAAAATACAGTTTTATGTGAGAATAATTGTGGCGCCTTTTTTTTCGAATTATTTAACGGTCAAGCACAGGGTTTGTGTCTTGGCTATGTGCAATTTGTATAGCCTGCTTTTGGGCTGCGCTCAAATTAATTTGAAAAATTGCCAGAGAGAAGTGGGAAGAAGTTGTCTCCGATCACATTAAGTATATGAATATATATACATAATATAGTATCTTCAATATATATATATATATATAAATATATTTATACATATTCATGTCCTTCTGTCTGTTGCCATGTCAAAAAGTCGCCCAGATTTAAAGCTTTTACCTTAAAGCTCTGCATCGCTTCGAGCTTTTGTTGCAAGCATTGCATATATATATATATATATATATCGGATTTGGTCGGTTCGGAAATCTATACCATATAGCGGCCATAGGAATGAGGAGTTTTTGTTTAAAAAGGTCTTTTGTTTTTCAATATATATATGATATCTAAAGAAAGAATCGTTTGAAAAATAGGTTTTTGTATGGAAAACTTTTCTGTTTTCTAAGAGAACTAGGCCAAGCTCTTCAATTACCACATCTATATACTATGTATATCTACCATATTCCTACTATAGAAACAATCCTTTCTAGAAAAGCACTTCCATGTGCCAAGTTAACAAGGATTTTGTAATCTTCGAGGCTGTTTTTTCATATTGAAAGATTTTCCAAAAAAAAAAAAGTACACACTTAAAAATATGCAAAATAAGGCAAATTCCATTCGATCATTTGTTGTTTAAACAAGATCTTTTATTACATTTAGCTAACAAGTTTTCGAGATTCGACTTTAAGGTATTTTATACCCAGCCTAGGAATTATTAAAGTTACTGAACGAAAATGCCCTGAAAAAGTATTTTGCAGTAAAAGTTCTTTAACAAAAAGCTCCTCTTTCGCTTTATGAAAAAAAAGCCCTCTGCAGACCTCAACTTATCCTGACTAAATGCATTTTATATTCTCCAGCTAGATTTTATCATAGTGTTAAGCCTCTTAGCCATGGACTGCATTCAAGGCCTCTGCCACATTAAGCATCATAAAAACCGTAAAGTAACTTCCAAGAACATAACCTCACTAATTATATCTATTTTTGTTAAGCTCTTTTAATCCCTCTCTGCAAAAGCGATGAGAATACTCATGCAAATTGGTTGCTCTTCAGATTTTCTAATTGCAATCTGGTTAGCATTATTTTTTTTTCTCTTATCTGCTTTTGCGACTCTGCTAAGCCCCCCCCCCCCCTTCCCTTTCTACAAAACGCTGACCTACCCATCCCATCCCGCCCCCTCTGCAACCAATTGACGCACAACACAGCTTAGCCAATGCCATGGAAACTGAGCTGCGTAGGTTTTGCATTCCGTGAAGCCGACAGCTGAGCGCTCTTTCACCCGCTCTTTGCCACCCCCTCCTCCTGCCCCTGTCAAGTGCAGCAGACTAAACAGTGATAAGAGAGTCGGATACTCGAGGCTGGGTAACTGAAGATGAAATCGGAGATTGTGCCAAGTGGAAGAAGAGTTGCCAGCGTTGCCAGCGTTGCCAAGGCAAATTAGCTGTCCATTGTGTGGGGAGGGGAGGGTAAGGGCATACTGCAAAAGATGAGCAGAAGGGGAAGCAGGAGGAGGGAGGAGGGGGGGGCTGGATGGTTGTTAAAATGTGTTGAAGTGCGCCCCGCACAACCTGCAGCCAATTAATCATACTTTAGCAACAAACACATTCATAATAATAACAATAATGCGTGTGTGTGTGCGTGCGTGTGTGCATGTGTGTGTGTGTGTGTGCGTGTGTGTGTCGAGTGTGAAGAGACCAAGAAGCAGCAGACGAAGACAAAGACGAAGACGAGAATCCCCAGCGACAAAGCGCACATATTAAAAGTCAGGGTCAAAGTGCCATTGTGTTTGGCCCACGGTGCAGCTTACAGCTAACACTCCACACGGTCGTTGGTGTGAAAGAGAGCGCTGCGCTGTATTGAGTTGTCGGCAGGGGGGAGGGGGGGGGACGCTAAGCAGTCGGAGACGGTAACGACAATAAACAAAATATGAATGGCAAGGCAAATGTAACAAAATGTAAGAAAACAAGAAATGAATAGAAAACTTTAATGCATAGTCGACTTTCGTATGCCCTTCGTAAATATGTACATCTGTATGGGCCAGTGTCATATTGGTTATACATGTGGAAATTACCGTTAATAAAGAAACACCATTTTAATTAATGCCTCAGCGTTCATTGTTTAACATAGTGTTAATATAATGTACATGCAAATACATATGTATATATGTATGTATGTATGTAATCAAATTGTATAACACACACATGTGTACATATTTTGAGCTTGATTTTCAACACGCGCTTCAGTTCATTTTTTTTATGTGTTTTATTCATCTCTTTAATATTGATTTAAGCAAATTTAAGTCAAATAAATTGAACTTTTTGCGTTTCGGGCTTGTTGTTCTGGTAAATATTTTGTTTCTACCGATTTTTCATTTTATAATTAGCATAGTTAATCATCAATATGAAAATATATCAAAAAGAACCAATTTTGAAAGCTACATAATACCCTGACAAGAGCATAGACATAATGCTTATAGACACACCAACGTGTACACGTACATATATGTATGTATATGTATATACAATATATTTACATATGTATGTACATATAAGCTTCTAGCGTCGAGTTCAACCCTGTGAGAAAGTCATAAAGCACGTGGTAAAGAAAGTGTATAGAAAAATAACGTTGTTGTCGTCTTTGCTTTGCAGCGGCTCAGAGGGGCTTGGGCCGTGGGGTCGCCCAACGACAACAATGCCCGGCAATTGTTTTGCGGCGACGCCGACGCCGACGTCAGCGGCGACAGAGACGATGACGCGGCTATGTTTGCGGTCGCCGTCGTTTCCGTCTGCCCGACTGTCCGCTGGTCGCGACCAATCGTCAGGAGAGTTGAAGGGGAGGGGGGCAAATGGCGGTGCTTTTGGCGCGGATCGTTTGCCAAAGCATAAAACAATTTTGTTACAAGCAAATGCCGCCGCCTCTTTGTCGATCTCTGCACACGTTTTCATTATCATTGTGTGCGTGTGTGTATGTGTGTGTGTGTGTGTGTGTGTGTGTTCTGTCGCTTTTGCTGTGCGCCTTCTTCTGCCTCTTCAGCTGCCGCAATTTCAGACCGAGACTTCAACTTGTTGCTAAAAATATGCAAGGCAGTAAGAGGAAAACCGGTTTTCAGCGATCATCAACTTGCTTGGCCTGTTGCTGGGTGCCAGTGGCCGCAAGCTGTGGCAGCGACGGCATATGTATGGGCACCGCACGGGCACGGGGCGACTCTGCGACTTGATTGAGTTGGCTTAAGCAGCGAACGAAGCATGCACAAATAAAGCCAAGACGACAACAACATGCAAAAAGCCAACACGTAATACAAGACGCGTCGCGGTGGGGGCCCCAAACACGATCGCTCGTTGCGTCGGCCAAGCGCAAGCAGTGCGGGGGCAAAGCAGTTCACTTTTGTTGGCACAGCGAGCGGGGGCATAACAGCAGGCAAACACACACACACACACAAACACACTCATACATGCAGAGAGGCAGCGATGATGAAGCCGCTGCCGTCGCGACGGCGGCGTCGATTACGCGCGCATAGCCGGCTAGGCTTGTTGTTGCTGTTGTTCTCATTCTCCTTGTTGCTGCTGCTGCTGTTGTTGTTGTTGTTCTTATTGTAACCGCAAGTTGCGCTACTTTTGCGCTTATTCGGCTTCGCGCCTTAGTGTTATCTCGCTCACACACTCGTTCTAAGTCCATGCTTGCCAATTCACAATGTCACCCACCAGCCATAAATTCAGGTTAGGTTTTGTTTTCTTCTTTCCATCTACACACATGCATGCACGAACGCGTGTGTGTGCGCGCATACATATGTATGAACATATATGTATGTATGTATGTATGTATGACAACTGACTTAACTGTGAATTGCTACGACTGCTGGCGACGATCGGTCGCATGTTAATGGACGACAGCCAGTGGAATCGCGCTCGTATGACGACCTGTGCTGTTGGCGGTGGGGTGTGGGGTGTGGGGTGTGTTGTATGCCGGGGCTGGTCTTTGGACGCGGACATTTTGTGATAAGCGCAGCGCGCGCGATCTGCCGATAATAAAAAACTTCAATAAAAACACATTAACAAAACAAAAATTAGCAATAGCCCGCGAAATGAATAGAGAGAGAGAGAGAGAGAGAGAGAGAGAGAGAGAGAGAGGGCGAAAGAGAGAGCAAATGAATAAAAAAAAAACACCGATCCGGATAGAATAGTCTATATAGCGGTTAACTGAACAGCTGCTCAAATACATACATATGTATATACATGCGTGCGAGCGTCTGTGTGTGTGTGCGTATGTGTGTGTATGTGTGCCGTAATGCGCTCTGGGAACCGATCGATATCGGTCAATGTCGAACAACTACCGAGGTTATAGCAAAGGTCTACGAATAGCTCTTGAGCTTGATTACATTTCTACAGAGACTGTTGAAAGGTTTCCCACAGACAATACACATACATACATGTGTACATACATACATACACGTCTATACATATGTATGTACATGTGTATGTGTGCTAGATAGATGCAGGTATGTACATATGTATGCATGTATATATGTATGTACATTTCTAATAGATAGATAACAGTCGCACTATCAGAGCTTGCAACTGGATTGCCGGGCTTTTCCACAGAGATTTCACGAATGCTTCTAGAACTTGTGCTTAGCTATAAAAGATTTCATAGCTAATTAGATAGTCAATAAACCTTATGTAAATACCTATCTATGTGTTTACATACACACATACATACATACATATGTGCATGTACATATTTGTATAGCTACATGTAGTAATAACAGCTGTGCGAACTTTGTGACAAACATTTGCACTTACTAACACATGAATATGTAAGTGCAAATTTCACACGTTTTTTGTAATAGGCTAAACTTCAGCTAAATAAATGGATTTAAGGGGTCTAATGTCTTGAATACATCTTAAGACGATAAAAGACGATGTATGTATGTATGTATGTATGTACACGTGAATACGATCTTACAGAACATTAAAGAACATTATTGAGAATTTTAGAGTGTTATTTCCATATTCATACATACATATGTACATATGTATATGCGTATAGAATACAGAAAATATGTATGTATGTATGTATGTGTATACTATATTATAGCTTAGCGATTTTTTTATACGATCTTATAGATGTAAAGTATTTTTTTGCTATTATCTTTTGCTTGACACTTTACATTTGCATTGGATTTCCCAGAAAAAATACAATTTCGAAGCAAATGATTCATCAAACTGTTAATTAATGAAGTCCACAAACGGTATGCAGTATAATTTCCTCTATTTATTTTGAATACATCAATATTTAACTGCAATCAAAAAATACGAGATGAATAAATAGTTAAAGATATAGAAATATTAGCAAAAATTCAGCGAATTTATCGATTAATGGATTAATCGATAAGTTATAGTATTTTACAATTACATTTAAAGGATTAGAACGGGAAGGATAGAAGAAGCATAAGGAGGAAAACAATGATTTGTCTCCGCTTAAACTTAAACGAAAAAGTAAGGATGGATTGGGAATACATACATATGTATGTACATATGTATGTATGTATGTATGTGTGTACATATGGAAAACATATGCTGGCATGCTTTATTAGGCGGACATCTCCCTTTGTCGGCCACATACATACATACATCTATACAGTTGTCCGTTAGTAGAGCTTTCACTGTATACATACATATACATACGTAAATAGCTGCACTTAATACATACATACATACATGCATATGCTTGAATGTACGCACATACAACATACATATGCTACATGCATGCATACATACGTATATATGTATGTATGTATGTACGTATGTACTTAAACACATGCATTTGCATGCATACATACATACATACGTTTGCAACCCATTTTGTACTACATATAGAGTAAGTCCGCACCCAATCCATACAACATTTGCCTTGGCTAGGTCGAAAAAGCCAAACCCCCCTCCCACCAACCATCCTTCTGTCATCCGCCCCCCTTTGTTGCCATTGATTTCGCCTGGCATGCTGATTCCGAGCGGGGAGAAGCGGGGCGCAGCTTCAGCTTTGGCAACGGCTGCAGGCGCTGTCTTAAGCTGCAGTCGCTGCCCTGGCGAAGAGCATGCCAACGCCCCCGCTGCTGCCCGTGCAAAACCGTTTGCACTTAGCCAACTCTTGCCGCACGCATACACACACACAAGCACACACGCAGGCCAACATTCACACACACACACCAACACACACACACACACACACACACACACAGGCATGCTTGTTGTGTGTTTGGCTGTGCATAAAAATTCGCGAGCCATTCTCATTCTCTGTACGCTTGTTTCGTGTGCTTTCATTTTATTTTGCTTTTTATTATTACATATTCTTGTTATTTTTATTTTTGCGTTACTCGTTTTATTTGCGTTGCTGTTTGCCGTTGTTGTTGTTTCTGTTCTTGTTCTTGTTGTTGTTCTTGTTGTTGTTGTTGTTGTTGTTGCCGTTGCCTGCCTGCCAGCCTTTTGCTTTATTTATTTCGACTGGCTGACGCGTTCGTTCGCATGGTCTCCCCCCCCTTCTCCCTTCCCGCGCACACAGCCCAGTGATTTGCGCTCTTGTTCATCAGCGTGCGCTGTCTCGCTCTCGCCCATATCTCTGTTGGCAAACTGCGGCGCACTCATCAGTCAGTCGGTCTGGCCGTTCGTCTGTCGTTTTGTCTCTCCGTCTCTCTGTCTCTCTGTCTCTCTTTTGCGTGTGAGTGTATGTCTGTCTGTTCGTCTACATGTCTGCCAATGTCTGTGACTGTGTGCGTTGAAGTTGAATGTGCCGGTTTTTCAGTTGCTTCTGTTGTTGTTGTTGTTGTTATTGCTGCTGTAGTTGTTGTTGCCGTTGGTCGTGTCATGTTGATTTGTGTGCTTGGCTCGGCTCGTCGACCGACCGACCGACCGACAGACCGCACGACCGACCGAACGAACAACCGCCTGCCCGCCCGCTACCCTGGCTATAAGCGTCTGCGCTAGTTATTCGGTATTCTGTTGCTGCTTGCGCTGTATCTCTTCCTCTTACATTTCTGCTTCATCTTCTTGTGCACATACACTCACACACACACACACACACACACACACACACACACACACACACACACACACTCAAGCAGACAGACAACTACGCAAACAACACCAAGACAATGCGCAGTAGATAACTGCCGCCTGGCCGAGCGCTGTCACTGTCTCGCCCCTTAGCCCGCTGCCGTACATACTTATGTATCCATGGGTACCGTACATACATACATATATACAGTATGTATGTATGCGCATACAAATGTATCTATGGCAACACAGCGTGTGATATATACATGAGCGCTCTCCAAATGTATGTTTGTATGTGCCTGTGCTTGTGTGTGTGTGTGTGCCTGTGTGCAGACAGCTGCTTTGTGTGTCAAATTGTAGCAAAAAAAAAAATATATATATATATATGTACGTATATATGTATATATTTTTTTTTTATTATTTTTTTGCGTGCCGAGTGCTGAGAGCCACCCACCCGCTGGCGCATTTTGCACTGCTTTGTGCTCAGCTGTGTGCTGTGAATGTGTGCGATGTTTTCCATATGAATTAATATTATGCACCTACATACATGTACATTTGTAAGTGCACTTGTGTGTGTGTGTGTGTGGGTGCGTATCTTTGCCGCGGCTTAAAGCCGATTTACCATAGCGATGACAAATTGTGATAAAATAAAATATAAAGAAAATTGCATTGCACCAATTTGTGCATAAAAAGTTGTAATGAACCTTTTTTTCTACAGAAACGCTTTCATTGCATAAAAGCTTCCCCTAATCCACTTACTACAAATAACTCAGCTAATTAGCTGTTATTACTGACGTAGTTCAGTGCTTTCCAGCGAAATGTGACACACGCATGCCATGCGTAGGAGCTTCAATAGAATTCAGTGAGATTAAAAAATAAAGCAAAAAAAAAAAAAAAAAAAAAAAAACTACCTGTCAGCTGCGCTATTCATAGTTTCTCTTTCAGCATGTTGTTAAGAAGATAATCAGCTCAGCAAATGGCTTTTTTTTTTCCATGAAACACCCTAAATATCAATAATTCCTGCTGACGCAGCCAATTCACCACTGGGTAGCTTATTTCTTACCGTTCCCATTCTTTTTCTGTCTCTCTCTCTCTCTCCCATCTCTCCCTCACTCTTTCTGCTGTTGCTGTGTGCTATGCGCTGCGCAAAAACTACATTGCGCTCTCTGACGCACTCTTCGTTGCGACCGACGCGTCGGTCGCGGCGACCGTCATACTTGCTTAGTGCTTGTTTGTGTGTCTGTTAGCGCACAGTGGGCCCCTTTAAGTAAAAGAAATTTATAAAATGCTTCATTAAAAAAAATGAAAAATTCGAAATATTTAATTGAATCATATTTACATTTCTATGCAATCAATATGCTTCTTCCATAGAGACAAAATAATTATATTATATGAAATTTGCTATGTTCATTAAAATGCGAAGTGTTAACCACTGTGCGTCGCAGCCGGAGCCTCGTTACGTTTTGCCGCTGGCAGCGCAGCAGCGGCAGCAGCAGCACAGTGCTTTGTTATGCTGCCTGAACAATATCAACGTTGCCAAACTTCATTTTGCTTTTGCGCTATGTTCATGTTCACGTTTGGTTGACTGGCAATGTATGTATGTATGTATGTATGCATATGTTTGTGTGTCGCGTGTGTGCTTGTGTGCGTGTGTTTTATATCAGAAATTTCCATTTAATTTTTTATTTAGGTTTCTTTTTCGTTTTGCGACGTTGTTGTTGCTCTTTGTGTATATGTATGTATGTACATACATACATGTGCGTTCATATATAATTTGTATACAAATGCACACACACACATACACATGCATTGTATGTTTCTATGTAGCTTTTGCTTTTGTGTGATTATATTTTGGTTACACTTTCAGCTGCCGATTTGATTCCATGGTTTTCGGACAGCGCATACGTCACACATGTGTGGCTCAATACAGGGCGTGTGTGGGGTAAAGGGCGAGAGCTGCTCAACCCCCTTTTGGGGCGCTGACGTCGATGCCAGCATTGCTGCATAGGCCTGCAAATTGCCAGCAAATCTCTGCGAGGGTTGTTTTGGTTGCTGTTGTCGATTTTATTATTGCTTTTTCTCTTTCTCCCGCTCTCTGTGTGCGTGTGCGTGTGCATGTGCGTGTGCGTGTGCATGTGCGTGTGCGTGTGTGCTGGGTCGCATTTGCAGCCACAGGTGTCGTTGATGTCGGCCTCGTTGAGTTTCGCCATACGTCAAGTTCAGCTCTCCCAAAAACTTCACACCTCTGTGCAAATTATTTTGTCGTCAATATGACAAAAAGTTAACCTCAAAATGCTGCTGCGCCGCCTGTTGAGCGTGACTCAGTCGCGGGCAGCGACGGCGACGGCGACGTCGACGTCAACGTCCACGACAGCAGGCTGACAAAATTTTTGTTTAAACAAATGCAACAACTGAGCTTAATGAAAAAGTTATGCGAGTAGAAGCTTTCGTTTTTTATTTTTAGTCAGTATATGAACATACATATGCATACATATATGTATGTATGTATGTATGTGCGTGTGTGTATAAATGTATGTATGTATGTATGTACAATATGTGTGTGTGCTCTCAAACAAACTTTGCTCCCTACACTTGACCTTGTTTTGCCATTTTCGTTTTGTGCCATGCACCACACACACACACACACACACATGCACACACACGCACGCACGCTTACAGATGGGCTGGCTGATTGTGGTTGATTGTGGCCTAGGAAGCAGAGGCGGGGCAGCATCGGCAACTTTGTATGACAAAGCAAAAGCCAAGACCACGCTGAGCCAACGCAGTAATTTGCCTAAAATTGTGCGCCGGCTTAAATGCCGGCTACAACAAATACATACAAGCAAAAGCAAAGAGCAAAAAAAAAAAACAAAAACAAAAACAAAAAACAAGAAACACAAAGCAAACAACAACAACGATAACGACGACGACGCAAAAAGAATCATTTCAGTGAAGGGCGAAGACGTGGAAAGACGCAGACGCAGACAACGGCTATAAAAATGCAGAGCAAGGCGAAATGAACACAGGAAGGACAGGGCAACAAAGTTATTTTAATGACCTGCTGTTGTGTTGTTGTGGGCGGGGGGTATGGTACGGGGGGGAGCTGGGCAGGGCACAAAGTCGAACGGCGACGGGCAAAGCCGCAACAGTAAAAATGGCAAGCAAAGGGAAATTAAAGACCATGACAACAACAACAAAAACAACAGCAGCAGCAGAGGCAGCAGCAGAAGCAGCAGCGGTGGCAGCGACAGCGGCAGCGTATGGCGAAAAAGTCAAAAAGAGAATTGCTAATGCCAAACAACAACAAACACGGGCTGGCAAAGAAAGACATAAAACTTTTATTTATACATGTGCACATACATACACACGTACATACATACATATATAGGCACACACACACACACATACATATGTATGTGTGCTTGTGTGTGCACAGGCTAGCCAAAGAATAAGGAAAGTGGCCAAATAACAATAAGAAAAAAAAATAATATAAAAAGCAAAGCAAAGGCAACAAACAAAAGAATAGCAGCGAAAGAGGAATGCACAGAATATAGCTGTAAGATAGCGGGCGGGATGGCAAAGTGCAACAGACTGTGCCCTGCATTCGCAAGCCTATCGATAACATTATCGATAAGTGTAACAGCTTTTCAATGGAGCAATTGATATGGCAAGAAATTCTTGAGATATGTACATACATATGTTTGTATGTATTGAAAAATTTGCTTATATACATGGGCCAAAGAGCCTTGTGCAGCGTTGATTGCTGCCTATCGATATCATTATCGATAATTGAAAACTAAGTTCGTTCAAGATTTTAAATGAACCAAGAATGTTACGAATACATTTACATACAAAAACATGCACATACATATGGATATCTACATACATTTTTAGCTTTTTATAGTAAATACATAGCTTTGTCCCTGAGCTTCGATATCGATATTTTAATCGATTTTCGAAAACTGATTCGGTATGAAAGCATCTACATATGTATGTATACACATACATATACATATGTACATATAAGCACAAGCAGCTGCTTTAGATAGATTTTTATTGCTACATATGCTACATATGTACATATGTATACCCATTAATCTATGAAGATAATATGCCTCGACATATGTATGTATGTACATATGCACATATTATAAAATACTTGGGCTATATTAGGAATATGAATATACATATGTACATACATACACATACATAGATGTATGTATGTACATAGATGATGGTGGGATTTGGGGACTGGGTAATTACTAGCGGAACACTCCTTATTACGCCCATCTTGTTGTCTTTGGCAGCCTAGAAAATTCGATGGAAACTTGGTAATGCGTTAGGTCAACACAGTGGGCACTCCTTCGGATTGCCAGCGACTGAAACCTGTAACAAAGCTGGAAAAAAAACGGAAAACAACAAAAAAGAAAAGGAAAAGAAAAACAAAGCATGCGACGCTTTTGGGCCTCGTCTTCTTCTACTTCTACTTCTTCTAGCTCTTTCTCGTGTTAGCCTAAGACAGACAGATGGTTTTAAATGCAGCGTGTTGTCTAGCGGAGTGTAAGGCTTAAGCTCGGGCTGACTCAGATTCAGATGACTATCCCAATTGCAAGGCAGCTGCCCTATACACAAGCAAGCACACATACACACAGGCGCACGCACGCACATACATACATACACATGCCTGCATGTGGTTGTGGTTGTGGAGGGGCCTGGGGTCTGGAGTTGAGAGAGTCTCGGCATAACGGACCCCAACGGCAATGGCAGCAAATTAAAGTTACTAAAGCAAAGTAACAAAAGAAGCACAAAGCGAAAAATAAAATAATACAAAAAACAACACGAAAAAAAAAGACAAGCAAAACGAGCGAAATTTCTTGCACAGCGTGGAAGCAGAGCCGCTGCGGCGCACTGAGACTGTGCCAATGCACAGCGACATGGAACAAGAACAAGAACAAGAACAACTACAACTACAGCAACAGCAGCAAGAAAAACAAGAAGAATGGCTTAGTCGGTGGTTGTTGTTGGTTTGGCAATGTCGCTGCGCAGGGGCAGGGACAGGGGCAGGGGCAGTAGTTGGCACAAGTGCGACAGAGAGAAGAGAGCCTTGCTGAGCAGTGTCGCTGCCTGCTCACAAATCTAAAATTATTGGAAACCGGTTCGCGGACTATACGGTTCTTTTTCGTTTTGTTCTGTTTTCGAAACTCAGGCTGCAGCCTGGCGACAAAAATGTCGCATGCGATATCCGCTGTGCAAAATGTGTGTGAAAATGATTTCAAGCGAAGTTTTAGTCTATTATAGAACGGAATAGAACTATTTAGTTATGTAAATTGCCCCTTCATTAAGGCATACACCATTTAAAAGAGGAGCAATTGTAGTTGTAGTCGATAATTAACTCTGCAGATATTAAGCAATGTTATAAGTAAACCAGTTTTGACCGAAGTTTATTCAATTTATTTGTAAATACAACTTAAGCCCTTTTCAAAGTATCGTTAAAAGTTAAATGGTTGTTATTTACATGCTGCATTTTTCAAACGTTTTAAGTCATATAAACTGATAAAACTTTATCATTTATAAACAGGTATATCACAGAACTTTTAGTGATGTCAGTTTCGGACTGCAAATGAATTTGCGAAAACATATTCTGTGAATTTCGAGACAATGTGAAACATTTATTTAGCGATATTTACGAACTGTAATTATGTACATGGGTCAGGTGTGAAGTTAGCATAAAACATATTTATACACTTTTTTTTTGCCTATAACCAACTTAGATTATATTTGATACCTTAAAATAAATATCAACCTAATATGGGTACATATGTCTATATACATATGAACATTGTTTGTACACAAGTTTGGAACATTTGCGACATTCTTGTCGCCTGCGCATCGACGACCAATTGCTTTTCCTTTTAGTCTGTTGTCGCCGTCGCCGTCGCTCTAATTGGCGCTTTATGCCTAAAGCCGGTGTCACACACAACCCCTCTCGCCCCACAGGCTTAACCCGCTCCTTTGACACCTCTCGCCCACCCCTCGCATTCGCCCAACTCTATTTGCCATCGTTCTGGGCATAGAGATCAGCTACACTGCCGCTGGGCAGGAAGCGGGCGTCCAGCGAGAGCCGATTCATGCGGCCGTAGACCAACACCTCGCTGATGATGCGCTCGGCGAAGAGCCGCTGATCGGGCCGCATGTTGCGGAAATGGGCTGCCATTCGCTTGCCAATCAAATCGCATTCGCTCTCCACATGCTCCATGCTGCACTCCAGCATCTGGCGGCGCTTTTTGCCAGACGCTGCGCTGCTTTCATCATAGTCGCCCTCGGCGTCGCCGTCGCTGCTGCGCTGACGTCGACGCATTTGCTGCGCTGCAATGCTGCGACGCGGCTGCTGATGCTGATGCTGCTGTTGCTGACGCGCTGTCCCGTAAGGATGTTTTCCGTTGCCGACGCCGCCAGCGCTGCTGCTGCTGCTATTGTTGTTGTTGTTGTTATTGCCGCTGCTGCTATTGGAATGTTGTTGATATTTGATTTCCATTTTTAGATCAGATTTGTGTCGTGCCTCGGCTAACGCTTCGTGCTCCACGTCCGTGTCCAGGCCGCCCTCCGCGTCCGCTATGCCTTCGGCATCGCCGTCGGCCTCGCCCTCACCCTCGCCCTCGCCCTCGATGACTAGCATGTCCTCCTCGGGCTGGAAGGGCTCCGCGAAAATGTCCTCGTCCTGCAAATATTCATTTCATTTCAGCAGTTAGTCGACTAGCTAACACCCTGTATTTATTATTTTAATTTAACATATTGTATAGCTGATATTTGTATATTTTAGTTGCTTTTGCTCGACTAGCAGATACCCTCTAGCACGTTTTAGAGCGACATAAGCATTTAAATTTTATGCATGCGCATCCCAGTTTGTTTTACAGGGTATAGTTAGATGAGCTTGAGAAAACACACGAGAGCTGCTTGCGGAAAAAGAGTGGAACGACAAGCTTAAAATAGTTGTAATTATGTTAAAACTAAAATGTTGATATTTTTTGGCTTTGCAGGGTATACGCAAAGTGTACCAAGTATTCGCTGCGCTAAGTAAACAATAAACTGTTTATACACAATTTCATGACGTTCGTAATCTTAATGCCAGAGTTACGTCAGGCCATAAAACTGATAATAGTTGATCCATCTGCTAAATACCCTGTATTTTTGTTTTGTTTTGACAACTCACTGGTTCAACCTCAACCACATTCTCATTGTAGGTCAAGTCGACGCGTTGCTTTAGATATTCCGGCTCGTGCTCAGTTTCATTATCGGTATGTTGTTCATGTTTGGATTCTGGTTCCGGTTCCGGGTCCGGTTCCGCATCGATCAGTGTCTGCGCCTCGCCGGTCTCCTGATCGTAGAGAAACTCCAGTTCATTGAAATACCAAAGCGACGGCACGTACTCCTCGCCAGCGAAATGGCCGTGCATCGAGGACTTACTCTCGAGCACCTTGCGCAACTCGCGGCGGTAGGAGGTGCGCAGATTGTTGATCTTGCGCTTGACCATATGGATGTTGGCCGTGGGATCGGTGGTGAGCATGTGCGCCAGTAGTCGGTCGTATGAGCGCGCTTTTAGCTTCCGATTGCGATAATCTTTCGAGTTGGTCAGCCAGAGTTCCGGCATGGAGCGATAGAGACGAAAGAAATCTTTCCAGAAATCCGTATTGCGCACATGATGCGAGTCCATGGCGAGCAATTAAAGAACTGTCGTCCAACGCGGTCGTACGACGCGACAAGTATCAAGCATGCGTCGTCGTCCAACCCATGCAACATCCAACCAAACACACACACACACAAACACACACAGCCAACCCCCTGGCACGCTCGCTCTTGTTCTCTCTCTCACGCTCTCTCTCTCTTCTCGCTCTCATACTTACATGCATGCTCGCCTCGTCGAGACTGTCGTCCAGGCTTTGGGTCTCGTGTTTGATGTACGGCGTCGCTGGCACATTTAAATTGAGCACCGGCTTGAGAAAGTCCATCATATGGAACCACCAGAGACGCGGCTCGTAGCCGTCGTATGACGATTGAATCTTCCTGATCTCGCGCCTGTAGCAGCAGCGCAGCGAATTGATCTTGCGCTTGACATCCTGTACGCTGGCCTCACGATTGACGCGCCTCAGGATTTTCAATAGCTCCTGATAGCCGGGCGCCTTCTTCTTCTTCGATAGATAATCAATCGAGGCATTGTCCCATAGCGCCGTAAAATGGCGATAACAGCTAATGAACTCCTCCATAACCTCCTTTTCATCATACAAATTGGGCGGCGTCATCTGTGCGGTGCAGTGGCTCCTCACGAACTGAAAACTGAATGATTGCGACTGAAAGAGAGTGTCATGCAAATACAACGTGTATGAACGACATGGCGAACTGTTGGTGTTTGCTGCTTGCTGCTAACTGCTTGCTGTTGTTGTTGTTGTTGATGTTGTTTTTGTTGCCATTGCCGTGCGTCGTATACTGCTTCTTCTTCTTCTTCTTTTTTATAACATTATCTTTATTATCATTTCTGCTGTTGCCTCTTAAAGCGGGCAACGGCAACATCGCCGTCGCCGTCGCCGTTGTCGTCGTCATTGCGTCTCTGCTGCTTCTTGCTATTGCCTTTTGTTGTTTGCTTTTACCATTTGCCTTTTATTTATTTATGTTATAAACAGCAACGTTCGCGCAGCCGTTGTCGGCGTCGGCGTCGACGTCAGCATTACCGCAGTCGTACAAGTGTATGGGGCGCTGGCGCGCTACGTTGCCGCACTTCACAGGTTCGAACATGTGCCCGTTGTGTGAAAACTGGCAACGTTGCGGCGTTTAGAAATGTTGCATGACAGCAATGAGGCCACCGCCGGCCGGCCGTGTGAGTTGCACAAAAGTCAACAGCAGCAGCAGCAGCAGCAACAACAATGATAGCAGCAATAGCGGCAGCAGTCGGCGGCTGCCTAATAATAACAACAAAAACAACAACAAAACAATATTAATAGACACGAAAGATTAGCGCGCGCACAGAAACAAGCAGGCCAGCAATACACATGCATACATACATATGTATGTATGTACATTCAAACATATATTTGCAAACGGTTAGTTGAATCGAGCATCCAACGTGCATGCTGCAGCCAGGCTGCAGGTTGTGGGCTGCGCTGCGGCAGCGCTGCGCTGTTGTCGATTTGCTTCAGTTGTGTTTGTGTTTCACTTTCACTGCAAAATTGGCGAAAGAGAAGAGGAAGAAGAAAACCAAAGAGGAAAAAACAAAAGATTTGTCAGTCAGCGTCAGTCAAAGTTGTATGCAACAAACGCAACAACATTATCAACACTAGCGGCCGCATATTGTGCGCAGCATTTTTAATCATGCAAAAACACACACACATTTTTACATATTGCAACTTTCAATAATACCAATATAGTAAAGGTTTTAATTTCTAATTAAATCATTTGTTAAATTGCATGCCATGCAAATTAACTTTTAAACAATTATAAATTTTCTTTTAATTTACCTACATGTCAAATAATTTGAAAGCTTTGCCTGAATTTTGATAGAAAATAGCTATGCCTAATATTTTGTCGCGTCAGTGTTGCGAACGAACGTGTTCTGTTGGATGTTCGCTGGCGGGCGCTATTGCCATGCTGTTTAGCGCACCAGGCGCAAGACAAGCGGGCTGTCAAACTGTTTGCGCAAACGGTTTGAGTTTGATGTTGTTTGCTTCGCGCTACGTTCGCCCTCGGTGTCGAGCCACAGAGCCAAGCTCCGGTACAACATCAGCAGCAGCAGCAGCGTCGCCGTCGTCGTCGTCGTCGTTGTAGATGTTGTAGATGTGTTGTTCAACTCCTAAAAACTCGGGTGTGTGCAGCGCGTGCAGATCATGTGAAAATTTCACGACGTTTGCAGATACGTTGCGAATTTATTTATAACAAATTCACGAAAAAAATTATGAAAATCGTCGCTTTAAAACAAAACCAACAACAAGGTAAATGTGCAACGCAGTAAAATTGCCAACAAATACGGAATGAAAAAATAAACGAAACAAGAGCCGCCCCTACGAAAAAAAAATAAAATAAAATAAAATGAAAAATATAATAAAATAAAATTAAAGAAGAGAAAATAAATGTAAAAAGTTGTGCCGCTGTGTCGCCTACATGTAACTGTATTGTACATATGTATATTTATACTCGATATATATATATATATAGGATATAAATATGTGTGTGTATATACATATCTATATATAATATATATATATGCTTATATAGATGTATGTGTGTGTATTTTTATAGCTGTGCTTGCCGCTGTGCATGCGTGAGTGTGTGTGTGTGTGTGTGTGTGTGTGTATATAGGCAAAATGGATAAGAAAAAAACACATTGGAAAATTGCGTCGCGTTTAACTGCAGACCAGCACACAACTGCCCCACGCTACGTTGTTGTTGCCTATGTGTGTTATATGTATACATGCTTATATATATATGTATGCATGCATGTATGCATGTATGTATGTATATGCATATAATATTTATTTGTTTTTTTTTTTCTTTTGTTGCCCAAATGCAATGCTGATCTATGCGCGAATATTAAAGTGAAAAGAGGCGCAAATAAAAACGCAGCGCAAATTGTTGGAATTTTTTATCTCTGTGTGTGTGTGTGTGTGTGTGTCTGTGTCTTGTACGCGCGCTCTCTCGCTCTCACTCCCTCTCTTGCGCACTGCCTGTGTTCTTTTTTGTGCGTTTGTATGTGTGTGTGTGTGTGTGTGTGTGTCCCTCTCCGTTTCTGCTGCTGCTGCTGCTGCTGACGTCGTCGTCTGCGTTCCAATTCTAATTTTTTTCAATTTTTTCCTTTGCTTTTGTGTGCGTGCGCGCGTGTGTGTGTGCTTTTTTAAAGTGGCATAGATTGCTTTTTTTTTTTCAATTCTCTTTCTTTTATTTATTTTTTTATATAATAAATTGAAATTGTTTTTTATGCACAGCTGGGCCAGTTTAGAGGCGTGTGTGTGTGTGTAAAAGAAATATTTAAATGGAAGTGTGGCATAAAAAGCGCTAAAGGCGAGCCAAGCCCCACACACACACACACACACACACACTGGCACACACACACACTGGCACACACACACACACACACACACACACACACAAATGCATTGCCCATGTGTGCAATTTGCTTAAAACTTTTTTGCGGCACCGCCCTGCGCCAAAAAGCCAAAGTTTTTGGCCACCTCAGCCCCTCCCCTCTGCACTACAGCCTGCCCTTCTTATATACAACACACACACACACACACGCATATACATATATACGCATATACAGCTCACACACACGCACACATTCTTATATCATACGTGTATGCATAATTCAATTTTTTTTACATATTTTTTTTGGCTTGTCGAAATCAATTCCTGAGCATAAAGAAAAATCAATAAAAATCATAATAATATAAAAATGAATACATATATATATATATAAATAAAAGAATAAGAGTTAACCGTTGCGTCGCCTCGTTTTTTCGTGTTGTTTTTTGTGTGAGTTTTGCCTGAAAATTTTTTCCAAGAATCGTTTTTGAGATAACAAATGCAAATTCGAAATCAAATTAAAAACCCGTCTAAAATCGATGTTGAAAATGTTCAAGATGATGAAGAAGAAGAAGCAGCGGTAGAGTAAAAAGAAGAAAAAGAAGCGCAAGAAGAAGCATAATAGCAGTAAAATATAAACCTGAAACGCGCGTTGAAATTTGTTGTTGTTCTTTTTTTTTTTTGTTGTTTTTTTTTTTACATATGTAATGTACATCCATTTTCACATATACATACACACACATATGTATATGTATGTATACATGCACATATATATATACATATATGTATATGCAAATGGAAATGTCGTAAATATTTCCAGTTGTAAACCAAGCTGGCAACGCCGCACGCTTTTTGGATTCGTAAACCCTACAACATTTTGTTATGGTAAGTTAACCAGAATGTGTTTTATAAACATATATAGTTAGTATGTTAATATATATACCTAAGTATGTTAATACATATCTTAACAAGTATAGCAGATTATGTTTTAAGAACTCAAAATGGGCTTAACTCTTGAAAGATAAGCTAGTTATTGGATGAGCTGTAGGGGCCTATTGAGAAACTTTTGGGAAATGTTTGAAATGGTTTGAATTATACTAAAGTTCTAAATCATGGGAGAAGAAGAGTCAAATTTATTATTATATTATATATAATATAGTATATACAGATTAATATGTACTATATTATATATCATGTATCTTCTTTTGCACGATATCGGATTGAACTTCTACCCTATATAGCATTATTATTTGAAAGCAAAGTTTTTCAAACATTTTCCAAGTTGTAAAGCTGTATATGTGTGACATTTTCTTTAATATTATTTACCTGCTCGGCCGCCATCTTGAGGACCTTATTTGTTTAAAATTTGATAGGGATTGGAACATTAAACACTGTAGATATATTTATACGCAAGTCTGTACTTCCTATAGAAGAAGTCGCTGGTGCAAAATTCTGACTGTTTGTAAAGTTACTGGTTCAAACAACAGTCGCTGACTCAAATTTCCGCCTGCTTGTATAGTCAGTTTGTTTGGAGTGCTTGAAAGGATTCGAACTTTCGAGAGCTTCGGCAGTCGCTGGCTCGAATTTCCGCCTGCTCGTACAGTAGCTGGTTCGAACTCCCAAGTGCTTGTACAGTCGCTGGTTCGAACTCCCAAGTGCTTGTACAGACGCTGGTTTGAACTCCCAAATGCTTGCACAATCGCTGGTTTGAACTCCCAAGTGCTTGTACAGTCGCTGGTTCGAACTTCCGCCTGCTCGTACAGTCGCTGGTTTGAACTCCCAAGTGCTTCTGCAGTCGCTGGCTCAAATTGCCGCCCGCTCGTACATTAGCTGGTTCAAACTCCCAAGTGCTTGTACAGTCGCTGGTTCAAACTCCCAAGTGCTTGTACAGTCGCTGGTTCGAACTCCCAAATGCTAGCTAGAATCTGGTTAGCTTTATGTCGGGCATTTTCATTTGATTTTTCATTTGCTCGCTTTAAACACTTCTTTAAACTTGTTGCGAAACTGTTGCAAAATTCAGAGTAGAGGGGGGAGAAGAAGAAGAAATTGCATTTCGCAGGAAAATTTTGTGTCCCTGATTGGGATATCGAGTTCGTGCAACATTGTGTACATATGTGTGTAATTGAATTGTGATTGACGTCAGCAACACGTAACGGGGTTTAATATTACAGTTATTAATTAGTAGAGATATTGATATAGGGAGATATAGAGAGAGAGTGCATTTATTGAAGCATTTTCTATTTTAATTGATAATTTTCTTGGAAACTCTGCGTAATGGGATATTATGTGTGTGGAAGTCCGTCCGTCCGTCCGTCCGTCCGTCCCCAACTACATAACTGTTCATCGGGTTACCTTTGATTAAAACTCAGGACAATTTTCCAATTTTCGTAATCGAATTGAATATCGAGTTGCGATGTTGCATAAGCATCCATTCAAATCAATAAATGTCCCTTACTTCTAGTTATGAAAGATCTAGAGTGAAAGATTTGAACTCATTTCGTTTGATTTGATTTCATATCAAGAAACGAGTTTGTTTTCTTTCAGGCTCAGGTTCTTTATATATGTACATATATTTGAGATCTTTATGTGTGTATGGGTTTATTTATAGCTTCTTCTTCTTCTACTTTTTTCGACTTGCTAATTAGCATTTAAATTATGCAAATATTACTTCTGCTGCTGCTTCTTCTTGCGCTTCTTTCTCTTCTTCAAATTTCTCTTCTTCGGCTTATGCATATGGATATATACTATATATATATATATATATATATATATATATATATGTAGGTGCTATCAATATGGACAGAAAGACGTGGCCTGTGCTTTTCTTGTGCCTTGGCTTCTCTTTGCTTCTCTCTCCCTTTCTCTCTCTCTCTCTGTCACTTTTGCTGCTTTTGAAACCGTCTCACGTAGAATTTCTTGTTCAACCGGTTTGTCATTTTTGTTGTTGTTGTTCCTCTTCTTCTTATTATTATTATTATTATGATACTCGCCACCCCGTTCAGGTAACCCTGCCTCAGGTAACCCTGCACAGCATTTTATACCCTACCCAAAAATAAGAGAGTATAGACTCCTTTAAGCACGTGTGCTTCAGGTGATTACCTCCCAACTTAAGTTTCAGCTTGTTTAAAAACTGAATTCTACGAATTCCAATAATCCTCTAACAGTTCTCTATGAAAAGAGTCGTCAGTGGAAAGATTTCTTATACTTTATATAATTTTGCAAAAGTCTAAAACAATATCGAACAACTTTAAACTATATTTTGCTACAATCTGACATACTGTAACAGTTCTCCAATAGCCTTATTCCATTGTCAACATTTCTTACATTTTTTGCGAATGTCAAGTATGTTGCCTGTAAACCACATTTTTCACATTTACAAAAAAGATTGATATACGCTACTATGCTAGTTTATAGCGCTACAATAATCCATTGAGATTCTTTTTTTAAAGATAATTTCTTATCCAATTACAAGATTTCAACATTTAACACAAATCTATTATCATAATCACATGGTTTCCAACATAAAAATCAGTTCTAAATGGATTTCTAGTTTGTAGAAAAAGGAACTTTGTGTATGCCTCGTATTTCTAGGGTATTTTGATTGGTCTTTGTTTTCTTTATTTTGCTTCTTCTTTTTTGTTGCTCAGTTCATTTAAATGCGCTTCGCAATCGCATATTGATTTTTTTACCCCTTCCCTTACCCCCTCAAAGAGATCGACAAAACGTCGTAGCAAACAGATAGGCAATAAAAATGTGTGTTGTTTTTTCATTCCTGCTGTTTTCGGGCATTGCTGAAATTTGGCAACGTTGCACGCTTTATATATATGTAGGTATATGTACGTATGTATGCATGTTGCTGCTCCTTTGCTCCGCCGCTCGCTCCAATTCGTGCCGTCTCTTTCGCACGCGCGGCAACGCAACGTCCTTGTGACGTTTTGTTGCCCCCTTCTGGCAATTGCGACGTCAAAAATTAACTGCAATTTGAGAGGCCTGCGAAACCCCTCCCCTCCCCCCCTGTCCACCACCCCCAACTCAGCCCGGACTAATGCTTCAGCATACATGCATGGCACACATATGTATGTACATGTGTGTGTGTGTGAGTGTGCTTTGTTGTTGATTGGCCGCCGCTTCGCGTAAAATATGCAAACTAAATTACAGCAATTTAAGCCGTTTGCCCATTTATTTATGGCACGTCAGGTGGCGCCCCCTGCCGGCCGGCCGGCTCTAGCTACATACATACATGCATATATTCACAGTTATGCCAGTTTATATTCTGTGTACGCGCCTGCCACGCCCACTTGACAGCAGCCGCCCTCCACAGCGCTGAGTAGCCGAAAAACGAAAAAACAAAAACAAAACAGAAACAGAAGAAATGTCATTAAGCAAAGGACAAGAAGAGCAAGACGCAGCAAAAAGAGTAACAAGGAGTGTGAGAGAATGAAAGAGAGAGAGTGGAAAGGGAAGGCAGCAAAAATAACTGTCACTTGACATTTTAATGGAATTTTTATGTTTGAGCTGCGGCTGCACACAAATAAAAACAACAACAACAACAAGAAGAAGCAGAAGAAGAAGAAGAAGAAGAAGAGCGACCAACAAAAAATTAAACCAATTGACACTGTGACTGATATGAAAAGGAAATCAAGTGTTAATTACGATCAAATGTAAAAAAGTCGAGCACAGAAAAAAACAAATCCCAGTTTCAATGTCAATAAGTTTTGAAGGTAAAAGGGTAAAATATAAATGTAATAAAAAGTACATAAAAGTTAAGTCAAATAAAAATATAATAAAAACAAAATGAATAAAATACTAATGAAAAAATAATCTATTTTCGGCATGCCGAAGATTAAATACCCTTGTAGAAATTTCGCTAGTGCAGATGAAAATATATAGATGAAATATCTGGAAGAACAGATTATTTTTCCATATAAGAACCTAACTTTCGACCGATTCTTCCCATAGAGGAGCTATATAATATAGTAGATGATGTGCTTGAACAAGATATCTTGATAGACAGATAAGTTTTCCCGTAAAAGAACCTGATTTTAGACCTATCGTTCTTATGGCAACTATAGGTTATAGTGCTAAGATCCGGCTGGTTCCGACATATGATTTTTCCTCCTTATGGACTCGGAGATGTCACATTTCATGTCACAATTGTAATACCCTCTTCAAGGGTATGGAAAGAGAGGGAAATACTTATATTGAAACCGGTTTGGGTTACAGCTTAGCCCAACTCGAACTACCCTCGTTAAAAGTTGTTTAAAGGGTTGCTTTGGACTCGTAAATTATTCCACATTTCGTTAAGAAAATATTTAAGATGAAAGAAGTGGAAAACTTTCAATGTTATGGAATTTTGGAATGTTGAACAATTGTTCAACATTCAAAATTCCTGCTGCGATAAAATTCTTGTTGATCAACCTTAAATAACTGAAATGTCGCCCATTAATGTTACTTTTTTTTATATACATATTTTATTTTTTACGACTGGAAGATTTTGGTCGCAACAGCTTAAATCTTTTTCTTTATCATTTCATTAGTATTCTGTGCTTGGGTTGGGCCTGAAAGTTTTTATGAGCTTGGCAATGTAAGAAAAATAAACTGCTCCCAGTTAGTTTTCTATTTGTATTCACAATAATACAATTCTCGCTCTTAACAGTATTGGAAGATATTACAAGGGAAATACAAAGCCTAAAGAACTAAGTGTTATAATTCATAGACGTATCTATTTATAATATATAAACATATGTATTACATCGATTTAATCCCACAAGTTGTCTCAAAGAAGACAGAACACTTTTATAGAAAACATCTATACATACATCTTATAGAATACATCTATATATTATAGTAAAACAGTCTATAAGAGATAGGTTATCTTCGGCACATCAAAGATTAAATACCTTTCTAGAATTATGGCACACAATTTTTCAGATATGTGAGGCGAACTGTGAAGCTCGTAATTGCGGAGCTTGTTGGGAATATTCTTAAAAAAGCAAGAAAATTGACCATAAAGAACACCCATCCATGTTTCGAACAATTCTTTCTATATAGATCTGTACATGATATGGTAATAATATGGTTATCCGATCTTGAAAGGCGATATCTCCTCGCTGATATCTTCTTCTCGGAGATATCTATATCTTCTTCTCGTTGATATCTTCTTCTCGTTGATATCTCCTTCTCGAAGATATCTCCTTCTCGAAGATATCTTCTTCTTGTTGAAATCTCCTTCTCGTAGATATTTCCTTCTCGAAGATACCTCTCGGAGATATCTCCTCGAAGATACCTCTCGGAGATATCTCTTCGCAGATATACAAATCAATTTTTGAGATCTATATCTATTTATATTCTATTGTATTTGTTTTTGTTGCTTTGAAGCTATTTCAATTCCTGTAATGTTCCGATTTCCAGTTGCTTTAATTTTCGACCATTATATATATGGATATCTATATATATATATTTGAATCATGTTCATCTGTTGAGGTGCGGGATGTTGTCCATTATTTAATTTATTGCAATTCCGAAAAAGTGCATTTGTATGCATGTATGTATATAGATTCTATCTACATATGTAACATATTGTACATACATATGTATGTGTTTAAACACATTAACTGGAACCTATCCATAATCTCTCTCTGCCTCTTCTCTATCTCACCTTATTCTTGATAAATTGTTAAATTTTCCAAATTCGCCTGCGAAATTCCAATGATTCATGCGAGAAATATCAAAATAGTTGCGAGTCTCGGACGGAGGATATAGAGAGATACATATAGAGAGAAACGAGAAATGTTGAGAAATATCGGGCTATATGGCTATATGAGCTATGTCAAGCTCTTGTTGTTGTTGTTCTTGTTCTTCCTCTTGTTGTACAATAGAAACATTTCAGCTTTGGGTTGCCCGGCAACATGTGTGCGTGCGTGGGAGTTTGTGTGCGTGCGTGTGTGTGTGTGTGCGTGCGTGTGGCTTGCAACAACCCTCGATAAAAGCATGCGTCCCTCAGCCTGGCCCATAAGCTCCCACACATACACCCCCCCACACCGCACCTCATGTGCTCTGCACACGCCTACACACACGAGCAGAGGGTGCACATGTGTGCGGCACATGCGTTTTGCCATTGTTGTTGTTGCTGCTGCTGCAGCAATGATGTTGCACTTCGCAAGAGGAAGAAGCAGCTGCAGAGGATGATGATGATGGATGATGATGATGATGATGATGATGGTGTTGTGATGATGATGGTGATGAATGCCCCACACACACACACACACACACGCACGCGCGCACACACGCGCACCCACACACACACACACGTATGCATGCGCACACGTGTAGTGCACACACACGCACACACACACACACACACACGCACGCACACACACACACACACACACACGGACACACAGTAACACATGCAACACACACGCAAAACCTACGACACATTTTCTGGCTGAAAAACACGTTTTCCTGGCGTCGCGTTCACATGCGCTTATTTTTGTACAACAGCAACAAAAATCATGAAATATGCACAAAAGCGAGCAACAACAACAAAAACAATAATGAAAACAAAAACAACTAGTGTAATAACTGATAAAAACACACGCAACAAAAACAACGCACACACACACACACACACACACACACACACACATGCTCACGCACACTGGCATAACAAAAAATAAAAAAATCAAATAAAAGCTGGCGCACTAAATTAAAGCTCGAACGAAAAATCAATACTTTACTTTACTCCACAGTAGCAGCGCAGCGGCAGAGCAAAAAGCAGCCAAACAACAACAGCCAAAGCAGGCAGCGGGCAGCAGGCAGCGGGCAGCGAGCAGCGGGCAGCGAGCAGAGCAGAACATCGACACTGGCAGCAGGGGCGCTATCTCAAATAAATTGCTTTCGGCCTACTCGTGATTTTTTTTTTTTTCGTTTCGTTTCGTTTAGCTTTTTTTTTTTCTTTTTCGTTTTGTTTCGTTTACTTTTTTTCATTTCATTTCGTTTTATTTGCCTTTTCGTTTTTGGCGTTGTGAATATTTTACTGTACATATTTGTGGCTGCCGCTGCTGCCGTCGCCTGCGCTGCCGCCCACACAAAGCACACAGGCGAAAGGTGTGCATGTGTGTGTGTGTGTTGTGTGTTGTGTGGACTTTATGCCAGCGCGCCAATGCTCCACAATTATTATTATTATTATACGGTCTTCTTGTAAGTGTGTGTGTGTGCGTGTGTTTGTTTGCTTCTTCTTACACACGGTATTTTTTACGTTTCACCTTGCGCACCCGCACATCCCCTGCCGTCCCGCTGCCGTCAACCGTGTGTTTATTGCTACGTTTTACTCGTTAGACTCGTTTGCTTCTACGTCTCCTATCATTTTTCATATATATGTACATATGTATGTATATGCACACACACACACACACACACATATATATATATATATATATATAAAGCGACAGCCACACAGGCAAGCATACAAATACAGCGCTCGCTGCGCTGCTCGGGGGATTTTTGTGCACGTCACTATGCACGACTCACCGACTGATTGTCGCTCGGTCTGTTTGTCTGTCTGTCAGTCGGTCGCACGCTCAGTCGGTCTGCCTGGCTGGCTGCCTGTCTGACGGTCGGCCGTTCGTTTGTTCGTTCGCTCGTTCGTTCGTTCGTTCGTTTTGTCGCTCGACTCGTTATGACGTTGCGAGTTTTGCTTGCCTTTTGCGCTCGTATTTGTGTGTGTATGTGTGTATGTGTGGCTTGCTAGTGCATGAGTGTGCGTTCGTATTCAGTTGCCAACGGCGCTGCCTGCCCGCCGCCTTGCACTTGCTGTTGCGTCACCCGCGCGCCGCATAACCAATACACGAACAACATCGTACAACGTTGCTGCGCAGCAACATCGCTGCCTGCCCGCTGTTTTCTTTGCATTTGTATGGTATATATATATAATATACGTGTATATATTATATATGCATGTGTATGCCTTGTATATAAATTATATACATACATATACATATATATGTGTATATATGTTATGTGTCTGTATGTGTGTGTTCAAGTTCCCGCGTTGTTGCTCTCTGTTTTTGCTCAACCTCAACAGTGGCCCACAGCTCACCCGCTTCCTCCCCTTATATGACGATAACGACCGACCGACCGACCGAGCGACTGACTGACAGTCGGTCGGTCGGTCGGTTGCTCGTTGCTCTCTCTCCCTCTCTCTCTCTCGCTTTCTGTGTGTCTCTCTTCTACTCTAAATCGTTTGCTTTGCGCGCAGCGCTTTCTGTCTCGCTCTCACGCTCTGGGCAGATGTGCCGTGGCAGCAGCGGCATCATTTTTTCTTCGTTCGTTGTTTTGCTTTTGCTTCGAGTTGGTTTTTTTTTTATAATTTCTTTTTATGCTATTATTATTATTATAACGCTGTTGGCATCGATGCTGGCTGCGCTGCTTTGCTTGTTTCTTTTTACGTATAGTTTTAAGCCTCTTTTTCATATTGTCGTCGTCTGCCGTTGAGTTGTTTTTGTTGTTGTTGCCGTTGCCGTTGCTGTTGCTGTTGGTGGTGTGCGTGTGTTGTTATTTTTATTAATTTGTTTGCGCTGGGGCTGCTGCTGCTGCTGCTGAAAATTGTCAACAGCGCATTTGGCTGGCGCGACGGTTGCGTCGCTGCCGCCGTCGCTGCTTTAATCTTACGCGTGCTTAAGTTTTTACGTTTTTTTTTTATTTTTTCTGTCTTTTGCTTTGTGTGAAGTGCGGCAACGTTGCATACCGCTTGTTGTTGCCTTTGACTATATTTTGATTGCTGCCAACGTCGCTGCCTTTGCCTGGCTTTTGGTCGTTGCGACGCTTGGCTGATTTTTTTTTGCTTCTTTTTACTTTTTTTTTTTGTTTTTTTTTTTGCTTGTTTGTGGAATTTGTGCTTAATTTTCGTCTATATGTGAGTGTGTATGTTGTTTGTGTGTGGGTTTGAGAGTTTTTGCCGTTTGCTTAAATTCAATTCAATTTCTGTGCAATTTTCATAGTGTGAATTTAATTTACTAAAAGTTGCCAGTTACGCTCAGCTGTGTATGTGTGTGTGTGTGTGTGTTTTTGCAAGCAATATGAATTGTTGTTGCCTTTTGCCAGCTGTTAATTGTTATTGTTTTTATTTATTTGTGGCTGTGCAGTTTAATTGCTTTCATTAAACATTACAACAACAAAATTGTTGCTGACCAACAACAACAGCAGCAGCAGCAGCAACGGCAACAGCAGCGGCAGCGGCAGCAAAACATGTGACCGCGCGCTGTTGCCAAGTTTCAGTTTTCTGCTTCCAGTTTGTCGACACCGGCCGAGAGCTTTTTCTGCCGTTTCTGCTTCGGCTTCTGCTTCTGCTGCTTTCTGTTATATATTTTGCTGGTGCTGCTGCCGCTGCCGCTGCCGCCGCTGCTGCGACTGCGGCTCTACTTCTTGCTGCTGCTTCTGATTTCTGTTTTCTGTTTTCTGTTTTTCACGTAGGCAACACGCGTAAATATCGCTGTAAGGCTGCTGCGGGCAACTGGGAATACCTCAAATGCTTGATAAATGAGCCTGCGAGTGCGAATGAGTGAGAGCGAGAGAGAGAGTGAAATTGTTATTCGGCTAATTTGGGACTTCAATTTAAGAGTTACGGTTCATTTTTTTTTTTTGCTTTTTGCGTTTTTGTTGTTTTTGTTGTGCTGATAAGAAACTCTTAAATTCTTAAGTTATTCAGTTGATAAGCGCCCTTATCAGACCAACGTGTGATAGCAACGGCTGATTTGTGTTTTAGTCATGCACAACACATATGTATGTGGATATATATATGTATGTACATACATACATATATAGACAGAGTGCCTCTGTCAGAGATATAAATATGAATGAAATGTTTGAAAACTTGTGAAACAAGTTCTTAAATGAACAATTTTGTATACAAGAAAAAAAAATGAAAAAATCTGATTTAGTTTATTGCGAGAAATTATGAATTTTTAAAAGATTTTTAACCTTATGCGACCTTACCAAATGTTTCTATATATAGAAAGTCTATTGATTTCTTAAAACTTGAAAGAACGCCGTATATTAAATGTCCCAGTTTAAATGCAGAGTTCGGTGAGAATATTTTGAAAACAGATCTGTTTTCCATATATATGATATATGATAAAGGGATCCGATATCGAACCCTCGTGAAGTTGCGAGATAATAGCCTTAAGTCTAGGAGATTATTTCTTTTATATCTATTATATCTGCCCGACTATAGATATTGTTAGTGTTATTATATTGTTAGAACTATATGTATGGACTTTATGGGTGTGAAAACTGCCTTCAAGAAAAACTACGAGTCCCTCTACAAACGTATTAAAGAGCGTATTACGAAACTATATTAACGAAATTTTGAAATTCTTGATTGAATGTGCTCTTTAAAGTCTATCTTAAGAGACATTACGAAATTCTAGAACAAAATATGCTCAATAAAGTGAAGTGTTGTATAAGACATGATTTTATGCAAATAGTAACTTCTTAATACGTATAAACAATCGAAATGTTGTGCAACACTGACATTTTGATTGAGTTACTCAACACTAAAGTGTCGAGCTGTATATAAATCCATATATATCTATACAGAGGGTTAAATTTGATAATAAAATGCAAATTTTAAGTAACTAGAAACATGAAATTACACAAAAACAAACAAAATGTTGTGCAACACTGACATATTGATAGAGTTACTCAACACTTAAGTGTCGAGCCAGATGCCAATGCACTTCAGACCCTGAATCTGTCTATATATCTGTCTATATATCCACACAACAATCTAGTTATCTATGTAGCATATACTTTAAATTACATTTTGCTGTAATTATCGATTACTTTTATCTTTTCTTCATATGTATATGTATGTGTATATATATATAGAGCTTATCGATAATTGGAAACTAATCAAACAAAACGCTTTCTTCTCTCTCTCTCTCTCTCTCTCTCTCCCTCTCGTTGCAGGTCGGAAACGCGAAAATCATGAAATAAAATGCAAATAAAGTAAAAATATAAAAAAAGCAAACACTTTTTGTTTTGTGTTCAAATAAACATGTACATATATATATGTATATGTGTGTGTGTATATATATATATCACTTTTTTTTTGGAGTTTTTCTGTGATAAAGCAGCTGATAAGGCAAATCCGAAGATAAAGCCAAAAGGCAGCAAACGCAACAAAAGAGAATTATAAAATATTATAACAAAATCAATCAAATGGAAAATTAAATTGTGCACAAAGTTGTTAATTAATGGAAAAATTTTTTAACCAGCTCACATAGAAAACAACAACAACAAAAACGAACAAAAAACAAACAACGACAACAACAACAAACAACAACAACGAACAACAACAACAACAAACAACAACAACAAACAACAACAAAAACAATTCACATTTCGTGCGTGCGCCGCGTTTCGGCCTTTCGTTTTAGGCGCTTAATTACACACATACACACTCACACTCACACTCACACACATGCATGCACACATGCATGCACACATGTATTGACTGTCTATATGCATGTATATATATATATATGTGTGCGCGCCACGCCCACCGCCGCCCGCGCAGGCATTGCAACAAAATATGTGTCAACAAAAAGAAAAAAAAAACAAAGTTTGCTCTCCAATTTTGTGCTGTTTTTTTTTTTTTTAGGCAGCGCGCAAAATAGAAAAAACAAAATTGGAAGCAAAATTGTTTCCAAATGTTTTTCAGCAAAGTTTTTTTTTTGTTTCTTTGGGGTTTTTTTTTTTTTTTTTTTTCTGTGTGTGTGCAACAACAATAACGAGAGGAGCGAGAAAACATGAGCTGAAATTTGGCAACAAGGCGTGCGTGCGCGTGCATGCGACGTTGCCGCATTGTGTGCGTGTGTGTGTGCGTGTGTGTGTGTGTGTGTGTGTGGAAATATTTCAATTTCCTTTTACTTTTTTCTTCTTTTTGCAGCAGTCACAGTGTGTGTGTGTAAATAGGCAAATGTTTAATAAAGTAATACAACAGCAGCAACAACAAGTGCAACAACAACAGCAGCAGCAACAACAACAACAACAACAACAACAGCAACAGCAAGTGAATAATATATAAAATAAAACAAGCAAACAAAGAAACGTGCAACAACAACAACAACAACAACAACAAATACATAATACAAATATAACTAGCAGCAGCAGCTGCTGCATGGCGTCTCTTAAGCGCTAGAGCTTATTGTTGTTGCTGTTATTTTGTTGACAGCAACAACAACAGCAGCAACAGCAACAGCAGCAACTGAAGTGTTAACAACAACCACAACAACCACAACAACAACAACAACAGTAGTAATAAACAAACAAGTAACAAGTGTTGGTGAATATGTTGCAGTGCAATGTTGTTGCATGCAAGCAGCTCAGTGATAATAATAACAACAACAACAACAACAACAACAACAGCAACAGTAACAGCAACAACATTACATTTACAACAACAACAGCAGGAACTGCAGCAGCAACCGGAAACATTTCTTCTTCAAATTCTGGGCGCAACAACAAGTGTTTAAGCCAAAAGAGTTCGGCATGAAATGGAAGCAGCTATACGCTCCTCTTCAGTGCAGGTCGGTGCTCCGCCGCCCACAAACAACGCCACAAACGGCGGACAACAGCAACATCAGCAACATCAGCAGCAGCAACATCAGCAACAACAACAACAACAACAGCAGCAGCAACAACAGCAGCAGCAGCAGCAACATCATCAGCAGCAACTGCAGCAGCAACATCAGCAACAGCTTCATCACCATCATCATCATCAGCAGCAGCAACACCAGCAACAACAACAACAACAGCAGCAACACCAGCAACAACAACAACAGCAGCGTGTTGCCAGCAATCAACAGCAGCAACACAGCGCCGCGGCAGGCAACGCTGCAGTGCATGATAATGGACCAACGTCCCATCATTTACATCATCAGCAGCAGCAGCAACATTCTCAGACAGCGTCTAATCAGCAACAAAACAAGGCAACACAGCAGCAACAAAAACAACAGCAGCAGCAGCAGCAGCAGCAACAACAAGTTGCAAATATGTCGTATCAGCAGCGCATCGCGAGTGGAACGCAAATCCATAGGTGAGTGCATTTCACATAATCTTAATCTCCTCTCTCCAGGCAGGACACTCTGCCTGACATGTCAGCAATGTTGTCTTTCAGTCAAAACTTAAATTAGTTCAACTAACTGAGCATTATATTTATCTATATATTTGGATGTTTTGTTCAAATTGGCAAAATGACTGGCCAACTGATTGATTGACTGACTGACTGACTCACTTATTGATTGATTGATTGATTGATTGTATTGTTAGAGCTTCAAACTTTGTTAACTTCTCTATGCTGCTCTAATTTTTGCATCGTGATTTTGGCAATTCCGTTCGTTTCAGTGGAAAGTTGTTTTGAAACGATTGAAATGAAACGTTTTTAACTTTCAACAAATCTCGAACTCATTCAGTTACAAAGATCTGTTTGCCAATTCACTTGTGACGAATTCACACTTTGCGGCAAATCCACGCCTGCTTGTGGAAAGGGGAGCAAAAAAGACAAACTATCGAATCAAATTGTTTTGCTTTGCAAATACAAGATACCGTATTGAATACCATATATTTTGTTAGTTCAAAATTTTGGATGGATTCAAAATATATAATAGTCGTACTGAAATATAGAAAATTGATACAACTTTGATTGTAGCGTGTATTGTATTGTTTATATTGCTTTGTATTGTAGGCTTACGAAACGCATTTAAAGGCCGGGTGCAGGTTCGAACTTTGAACCGAAACACCGACCGATTATATAGACTATATATATGTATACATGCATACATGGACTTCCATCTGTGCGCACGCACACACACTTCCGCAGCTAGCTCATTTCCTGTTTGCATTTGCGCCATTCGCGGCCATTGACAAGCGCCCAGCCCCAAGCCCCCCATTCAGCCCAGTCCAGCCCCCAATGCCGCCTCCCTCCGCCCCCCTTTCGCACTTCAGCCTATGCCGATAAGAACGGATCAGCAGCAACCCAAATAGTTGCTAGCGGGGGGCGTGGGGGGGAATGAATACGAATACTGATAAGAAAACTGAACAATTTTGTGTATTTGGGATTGTAGAGGGAATTGGAAGATTAGCGTAAACGAATTTACTTACAAACATATATACCCGATCACTTGCAGTATTCGTTTTGTCGTAGTTCAATATATCGATTGGTTGTAGAGTATTCGAATGTCGAAGCTCAATATATCGATTGGTTGTAGAGTATTCGAATGTCGAAGCTCAATATATCGATTGGTTCTAAAGGGCATCTATGACTTTTGAAAAACATATCGATCATTTGCAGTATTCTTTGAGAACCTTAACAAATATCGATACTGGAGACAGGAGTTTGGAACAATAAGCTATTGAATAATGCCTGGATCGTTTCTATTATTGCGATATCGATTGTCGTTTAAACTGTAAAGAACCTTTAATCAAACAGTCGAGCAAGTGGAGAACTGTAATCAAAGGTCCCAAGTTTGCCATAACCAAGCTATCGATAAATTTATCACTTTTAGTTTTCGGATTCTATCGATTGAAAGCCATAAACTACTCTCTTTGATACTCTAGATACTTGAAGCAAGCTTTTTGGCCTAGCTTGTATTATTTGTAACTATAAAATAACTGTTCGTAGGTCAAGAAGTCTTTAAAGTTGAACATTTTCGATCGGGAAGCAAATATAAAAAGAATCGCCCAAATACGTTTGAATATGCCCAAAGTATTTTCATATATGTATAGTTAATACTACTATTGTGTACTACGTACCCTCCAAAACTTTTATTATAGAGCAATGCACGCAGTTAGCCTTCAGAAATTCCATTATATGTATATATTTATGCAACCTTTGCGAGGCGAGGCGCAAAAACCAAAACATTCGGAAACTCACGTAGAATTCGATAAAAAAAAATATCGTGTCAAGAATTCGGCGACCTTCATGAAATGATTTATATATACAAATTATTATGCACTTGGTTTATGGCTATAAATTATAATAAATATATAATATAAAGTTTGCTAAACCAAAACAATAATAAAAGAAATAAACTAGTCAAAAAGTTGAGTCTGGGGAATTCAGGCAATTGTGTGTTAGAAGAGAAGTTTGTGGTGGGGTGGGAGAGGGGAGCGGGGAAGGCAAGTTATATTAGTCACAGAAAAAAAGATGGCAAAAGCTAAAAGACGAACAAGAAGGCGAGAGAGTGAGAGGGGGAGAGGGGGAGACGGGGAAAGGGGGGCCACAAATGCGACCCGGAAAGCGAAACAAGACAAAATGCAAAATGTTTTATATTTTATTATTATTATTATTATTGCTGTTGTTGTTGTTGTTGTTGTTGCTAGTTTTGCGGTTAGTCAAAACGGCGAAGTGGGAAGCACTTAAAACACAAAGACAAAAACAAAAAAGAAAACGATTGACGATGACTAAGCGCAGTGTTGTGAAGTGCTGTGAAGTGAACTGAAGAGAGCGGGGTGAGTGGGCAGCGTGCCAGTGAAGAGATGAAGGGGGGTTAGGGGGGGAGAGGTTGGTGAAGAAAAAGTGGCAGAAGAACAAATGATTGAAGTAAACAAAGTAAATTTAAAAGCAATGCCAGTTATAGATGGAGGGGTGGAGGGGCAGAGAGCGGGTAGTTAGCGGAACAAGAGAGAGAGAGAGAGAGAGCGACAGTAAGACAGAAGAGTGGAGAGGTCTGGAGAGGTGGAGAGATGGAGAGATGGAGGAGAGGAGTAGAGGAGGGGGCGGACGATTTGAATACGACACGCACGCTGTCTAAGTTAAAAATAATTATACGTAATTTGACACCGTTGACCTGCCGCAACGAGAGACAAGTAAGGGTAGCAAAAAGCAAAAGGTCGTCACTGTGTGTCGCATTCACCGACTGGCTAATACCCTGTAAATCTAATGGTTAACTATATAAAGTATGCTACGAAGAGCTGGAACTTTGATAACTCAACCGGCTCAGAGCTGCCTTCCCTTGTCTGTTACAAACGTGGGCAAAAAGCCAATACGCCCCTTTATATTATTTGTGCTACAGGGTATGCCAAAAAGAACAGCTAGAGAGGTCGCTTCTGCCGCACTCTCTCTCTTTCTTTCTCTCTCTGTCTCTCTCTCTCTCTCTCTTCTCTCTCTCACTCTCTCTCGCCTGAATGACAGCAATTAGAGAGCTAAATGGCCGCACACAACGGACGACCGCAAAAGAAGTCGATGACTGGAAAATGTCATGACTAGTCGCTGGCAACGGAACGGGTAAAGGGGAGTTCGGCTTGGGTGGGGAGGGGGGTTGGTTAAGCGGGGGACAGCAGGCGGCGGGAGTCTTTCGCAAATGGCGGGCTAAAAACTTGGTTAAGGCTGCAGAGAAAAACGGGTTTCACTTTGTAATTTCCAAAGGTCGTTTAGCCAAGAGAACCCACAAAAAGCAAAAAACAAAAGAAGAAGTAAAATGAAAACCAAAACCTTAACGAATGAAAGATGTGAAACAAACGATGCGAATAATGTTGAGAATTGATTGTAATGGGAATAAGTTGGATAGCTTATCCAACTCAATATACCCTAATATGCATAAAGTACTCAAAACTCAACCAAAATCTGTAAATCTACTCATAAAAGTACTTTAAGTAGTTTGTCTTCATGCGAATTTCTCAACAATTTACAGGTAGATTGTGAGAACTCTTGGAAAACCTTTGTTGTTTTTCTTGTTAGTTAGTTGGAAAAACAACTTTTCCGAAGGTTCTTTAGGCTTCTTCCTTTGATTTGAGTATTATAAACTTGCAGCAAACAATATTTATGTATTATTAGTTTTTACTTATTTCAATTCTATTTAAAGTATTGTATTCTGTTCTATTTTGTTTAAAAGTTGAATAGAAGGAGGCAAAGAAAATTGTGAATTTATGTATTCCTTAAAGGTTTTTGAGTACTATGCTTAGCCCTTCTAGACCCCCTTCATATCCCCCTAGTTCTATTCAAATACACACAAGGAATTCATAATTGTTTGTCAACATCTTCGCCCTTTTTCCAAATAACGATTATAATCGAATGGTTGAGATGTTGATTTTGAAAATAACTCGAAAATTATAAGAGCTACATACTCCAGACTTGACACAGACTCTCGTATATTGTAGACATATCATATCAGTAATATAGACATATCATATTTCAGGCCTGCAAATCTCAAACAGATCGGACTCTAAAGACCGAAGTTCATCAAGAACGCCCTGGTCGAAGAGCGAGATCTCTATATATAGAATCTCGACGCTGGGTCCAGGCAAAGCCTATATGAAATTGTCTCTTTTTATTCTCCTTGCTGCAGGGTATTTTCTAGTCGAGCACAAGTTTTTTACTTGTTAGTTTTTTGTTCCATTTTAAAATTACTTTAGCTTTGTTCTGTGCTTGTTTCAAAATGGACAATTGATTGATGTCAATTGACAAAACCGCCCGCCTCCTGCGGCCCCCCTGGCGACTATTCAATGTGTGTGTGTGTTCGTGTGTGTGTGTGTGTGTGTGTGTGTAGTGTAAAGGTTGCAGGGTATTGGTTTTTAATGGACATTTAATGATTGGTTCTAGACTCCAGTTGCGTGGGACCTAAGTGGAAGCAGGGGCTGCTTGATTGGAGGGGGAGGAGTAGCAGATTGGTCGGGGTAATGGCAATAGTTATTACAATTGCACGGGCAATTAGACTTAAATCGAATGTCATAAGAAACGTTGCGTCCGTCTGTGCCATAAAATGGGAATGGGAATGGGAAATGAGAACGGAATGGGAATTGGAAACGGAATGGGAATTGGAATGGGTAATGGCAACGGAGTGTGAAATGGAAACGGAACGGGAATTGGAAATAGAAAATGGAAACAGAATGGGAATTGGAATGGGAAATGGGAACGGAATGGAAATTGGAATGGGAAAGGGAAAGGGGAACGGAATGGGAAATAGGATGGAAACGGCAACGGAATAGAACGTAATAAGATTGAATTGCGGAATCGAATGAGAAAGAAATTCCTGCAAAAACCAAAAGAAGCCCTTTTATTGCTTTTTGCAAGTGCAGCTGGTCATTCTGTTCTTCTTCTTCTTCTCTTTGCTGGTTCTAATTTCAATTTATGGGAACGGAATGGAGATGGAATAGAGAACGTAATTCGATTGGGTTGCGAAATCGAATAGAAAAGAAATTCATGCAAAAACCAAATGAAAAACGTTTTTTGCAATTGCAGCTCTTCTTTCTGTTCTTCTTCCTCTTCTTGTTCTTTTTGCTGGTTCTAATTTCTATTTATTTTCGTTCCCTCTTCCGATCGTCTTCCCTTCGCGCTTCTCGCCTCGTCTATCTACATAACTTGCGCGTTTCCTGTCGCTGTCCAAACATTTGCATTGAACTCGAGTCGCCGGAATAAACAATGCCCAAAAAAAAAAAAAGTTAAAATAAATAAATGAAGACAAATAAAATAACTCACAAGCGAAGCGACGCAGCATTCAGATTGCACATAGTTTTATACCCTGTTGCGATGGGGTTGAATAGGGTATATTGGTTTTGTACATGTGACAGGCAAAAGAAAGCATTCAAGATATATTCGTGAGGAGATCGTCTAGCTGTCCGTCTTCGTCTTTCTCGAAAACTACAAAAGCTAGAGACCACACGATGAATACAGGTTTCGATATATGTTCGATAATATCGATAAGAAAACGATTTTGAGACTTGGTTTTTGAGTCATAACTCGAACACTATGAAAGCTATTTACTCCAAATTTGGTATACAGCTATATATACTTTCCCGCTTTCTTCCGTCATTTAAAAGCTTTAACTTGTTAAAGCAGTTCGGCTTGGAACTCAGGGTATCTTCTAGTCGAGTTGTCTCGACTGCAGCACTCTGACTTAATTTTGCATGCCCTTCGACAGGGTATTGTATAATTTGCATGTGATTTGTTATGCAAAGAAGAAGACATCTTTGTGAAACTTTGTACGGATACGGCTTTCTGTTGCAGACAGTGTGTATATATATCGGATATGTATATATATCGGATCGGATCACTATGTCATATAGTTGCCAAAGAAACGATCAGTCAAGTATACAGCTCTTAAGTGAACAACTTTTTGGTTCTTCTCAATAGGTATCTCGAAATCTACGAGCATTGCCGTAATCATCAAATCTTGCGACTATTTCGAAATAGTTCTATGGGGAGGATCGCTTAAGAAGTCTCTTACGGCTCTTACGTGAGAAACATTTCTGTTTTCAAGAGCCGTTAAATACATTTCGATAAGGGTATTCACACGTTGGCGTGGCGTTTTTTTTTTCTTGTTGTTGTTGCTCAAATTGCTTCAAGACTTGCATGACACACAATAACAACAATATTAACAATGCCAGCACACACACACACACAAGCACAACACTTACTGCAGACACACACATACATACATGCACACTCGCATACATGCATACAAATTTTAAACGCTCTCGAACGGTCAAGGTTGCAAAATATTTAATGAGTCAAACGCGACGTTAACAGCGACGTCAACAGCGACGTCAGCGTCAACGACTGCGCTTGCTATCTGTTGCTGACAGCTGCGCTGCCAACTGCGCAGTCTTCCAGTTGTAGTTGTTGTTGCTGTTGCTGCTGCTGCTGCAGCTCTTGTCATTTTTGTTTATCGACCGGCGCGCACACACACACACACACACACATGCATACATGCACATGCACAAAACAGTTATGTGCACTGCGCCTCTCGCCCGCACCACACTTGCCTGCTCGCTCTACCCCGCTACCCGTTAGCCATTACCCGTTACCCGTTACCCGCTCCCCCTTCTTGCGCTCATTCGCCTGCTTTGGGTGTCGTTGACGTGCGTCGCTCGCTTGTCAGCCCCGCACCGCACCGCACCCCGCCCAGACACGCCTTTCCTTGTCCCACTGCAGCTTACATTGTAGCTTATTTAACTTTATGCGCAATTGTTGTTGCTCTTGTTGCCGGGTAAAAAAACGGAGAGAAAAGCAAAAAAAAAAAGACAATCAGCGGGAGCCGCAACAATCGCAGCTTATATCTTGCAATTTGTATCTTGTTCGACGTTAGTGCGCCTTCGCTTGTGCGTCTGTTATTGACACCACCCACCCCGCCCAACCCGCCCATCGCCCCAGCACGCCGCCAGCCTCCTAGCAGCAGGCATAAGGATAACGCAGGCACGTGTACGTGTTTGTCAACGTGCCCCCATTTCACGTGTTCATCTTTCGTTTACGTAAAAATTGAAACTTCCAGGAATCGGAAATTGCGCATTGGAATGAAAACTTTTCATTTAGGAGAAAACTTTTCCTTTTCACCATGGAAAATATGTCAAAAGGTTATTATACATTATATATATATATATATATATATATATACTATATATACATATATTCCTGATAAGGCCGTCTGGCTGAGTTAAGCGAGATACAAAAGCTAGAGACTTGAGATTCTCTATATATTTCACCATAACACAAGAACCAAATATCATTTTAGTCTGCGATATATATAGTATATAGTAGGCATATAGGTTCCTCTATAGTTTACAATAGATAAAGCATATGTGATTCCTTGGAAGCCTCCCCATTCCCATTCCCATTCCCTTTCCCGTTTCTTAAAGCCAATTTGTTATATTTGATATATCTGCTCCTATATGCAAAATATTGGCCCTGACAATTTGATAAAGATCGGACTACAAACATTTGCATATATGTATATAGTTGGAATATTTGTTCAAACAACGCGACGCAGGGTTCAGACTCGGTCAAGCCTAAGTAGAGCATTATAACTAATATATATATATATATTGTATGTATATAGATTATATATATATTTCCTTTGTGTTATTTCTAAAGTTGACCCAAAATGATTTAATCTTTAGCATGCCTTAAAATAAAAAGTTTTAGAATAGAATATATTTTCATTTTGCTGAGTTTGAACAATGAAAAACCTGAAAATACTTTATGGAAGTGTTATACATAGAAATCGGTTTCTAATCCAACAAATATTTTGTTATACCTATACACATATATTTGTTCAAATATATATCTGCTATAATTAGAACTCGGTTTCTATTTAAACTTATTTCTAGCCTTTTACTACTTCTATTCATATACATATATATCTATGTATATCTGTCCTATTATATATAGATAGTTTACAACTTCTCTCGATATATCTGTTATACATGGAACAAGTTTTCCATTCAAACTAATATCGAGTTATTTAAAACTTCTCGCCTTATACCTATATACACATATGTGTTATACATAAGAATAGATTTCTATTCATTACCATATATCATATATATATATATATCTGTTAAATGTAGAAACGGGTTCTCTTATATACTCTCTCTCTCTCTCTCTCTCTCTCTGTCTCTGTCTATCTCTCTCTCTCTCTCTCTCTCTCTCTCTCTCTCTCTCTCTCTCTCTCTCTCTCTCTCTCTCTCTCTCTCTCTCTCTCTCTCTCTCTCTTCTCTCTCTCTCTCTCTCTCTATATATATATATATGCCTGTTATACATATATATCTACATATGTATGTTTGTTATACTTGGAAATAGGTTTCTATTCAAACTAATTTTAACCAGTTTAATACTTCTCTCCGATTTCAATAGAAATCTTGTATTTTGATTATCCAACAATATCCAGTTTATTTATATTCTCCCCTTCTGATTTTCATTTTAACTCAACTGATTTCCATGATATATATACATATATGTATATATATTCATAATTGAACGAAATGCATCCAGTTCGTAATCGAGTCGAAGTCCCCATTGTATGCGAATAGGGTTAAATTCTGAACTGCATTTTCAGTTAATATGGCAAATGAAAAGCGCCAAGCACCTGACAACCAACCCCTTCCCCTCTCTTCCACCTGCCAGTTGCATAAGGCAATGAATGCACTTTGAGTGGTTCCCGCTCTGGGTAAACCCCCCCGCGCCCCCCATTCGTCCCCCCTCTCTGAACATCCGTAGATCTTGAGTGGCTGCTAGCCGAGTGATGCAACAACGTTTAACCAGGCGAGTGGGACGACGCTTAGCTAATTCCCAAACTAAATAAACAAAACAGACACAGAAACAGACAGACAAAAAGAACCGAACGGAAATCCCAAGCAAAATGATTCTACGAAAGAATACAAAGTGTGAATATATTAGCTAACGACATTTTGAAATTGAATCAAGGCAGACAGCCAAATGGAAACTTTCACGCTGCAATAGCTAACACATCAACTAAATCGACTCGTCTCACACGGGAACCGATTCGATTGATTCCTTTTGGACTCAGGCAAAGGCTTGCGGGAAAGCCGAGCAGAGATATTTGGAGGTGTTTCACATTTGCAGGGCATCGAAATACTTTTGGAACTTTGTGAACAGCTTATATGCTGACGCTTATGCTCGAAAGCGTACTGTATTTGACAATTCTTCTTTAGTGCCGCATTCGTAAACGTTTTTGCTCACTTTAAGCTCGAAGTTCTGAATTGCAGATTATGAGAAATGAATTCATTCTTGCCACCTTGTCCCCTTTTCTCATCAGCTGCAGCTCACAGCGTTTTTCTATTCTTCTTTCGTACAGCATTCTTAAACGTTTTGTTGGCATTTTAAACGAACTTTTTTTAAGTCCATAGTCGAAAAGCGAAAGGATATAGAATAATATATTGAATACTTAAAACGTCAGTTATCAGTTGTTGTTTTGTTCGGCATTCGTAAACGTTTTGCTCAACTGTGAAAGACTAAGATAAGATATCTAGAAACATGCCGGAAAAGTTGGAACGTAGAATTCTATGAATAAAGCAGAAAATAGATTGTAAATTCTCTCTGCTAACCCACGCCCAACGCTTGCTTAAACTCCAGCAAGGAAATATTAACTGTTCTCTTTGCTTTTTCTTTTGTGCGCCCCATTCTTAAACGTTTAAAAGTAGACAGGCTTTACACTAAGCAAAACAATAACAACATATGTAGAATTGAGAGCTTATAATTAAAATGTAATCAGTGGAAAGAAAATATTCCTACATGCATATGTAGATCTCAACAATGTTCGTTTATCCACATATACATATATATTCATATTTTATCGATCGGCTGCTACGTGACAAAGCTGTTAACGCTGCCCCCGACCTACCCCTATGCCAAAGCTCATGGGCAAGTGCAATCTCCGACAACAATAAACCCCGCCACCGCCGCCAGGGGGCGCTAGAGGGGTACGAACAAAAATGCAGCCAATAAATAAAATGCACATACGTAATGAATTATAATTAAAGAAAACGAAAACAGCAAAAGGCAACAGAAGAAAAAACAACTGAGAAAAACAAAAAAGAAAAGCGACTGCCGAAGCAATTAACGGCGACGGCGACGTCTATTTATAAGCGCAATAACAAAAACAACACAATGAGAAGCGAGTAGAAGAGGCGACGTCGGCGAAAAAAATAATAATAAAAGTGCAACTGCAGCGCGCAATAGAAAAATGCAAAAATGACGTGGGACGTGGAAACGCAAGACAGATGAGAGCAAAGAGTAGAAGAAGGAGGAGAGGAGGAGAAGTAGAAGGAAAGAGGCTAGGCGGTGCGGGGCGAGGCGAGGCGAGTCGAGGCGTTTGGTAGGCCTGGGGAGACGCGTTGTGTGTCGCCTCATTATTAAATCACCTTCAACTGCAGTTTGCACTGCAACGACCTAGCGACAGCGACGCCAGCAGCGACGTCAGCTGCATTGGATGCCCGACAAAGCTGACAAAACTGTCAGTTACTTGAAATAGATAGACAGACGGATACAGATACAGATACAGATACAGATACAGATACAGATACAGATACAGATACAGATACAGATACAGATACAGATACAGATACAGATACAGATACAGATACAGATACAGATACAGATACAGATACAGATACAGATACAGATACAGATACAGATACAGATACAGATACAGATACAGATACAGATACAGATACAGATACAGATACAGATACAGATACAGATACAGATACAGATACAGATACAGATACAGATACAGATACAGATACAGATACAGATACAGATACAGATACAGATACAGATACAGATACAGATACAGATACAGATACAGATACAGATACAGATACAGATACAGATACAGATACAGATACAGATACAGATACAGAAAAGTGGTTTACTCAATTATTGAGGTAGCTGCATCTTTTGGTTATGATCGATAAATATCGATTAATGTTAAGGTGTTGAGTGTATAAGGCCCCCTACGACAACTACTTACAGGGTACACGCCATAGTCGAGCATTCAATCATATTCAGCTATGTTTTCATTTTTGCACGCTTTTATGTTTGTTTTGCGTGCGCTTCTGAGTCATGCCTAGCACAAACCCCAATACCGCCCGAGAAACCTCCCACCCAGCACGAAACTCGACCCACTCCGCACTCCGCACCCCGCACTGCGCACTTTGTTCTCCACCCATTTTACAGTTTGTCATGACATCCAACAATAGCAACAACAACAACAACAACAAATTGCGATATCTATTAACTGCGCTGAACATTTGTCCAAGTTCCCAACATTTCCACATTTTTGATGAGCCCACATCAATTACAATTTCTCGATAAGTTTCGGTTCCATTGAATGTTTTATCGACAAGCGGCACAGTTGAGACCTATAAATAGAAATCTGATTGCCCCTGGCCTGTATGTGTGTGTGTGTGCGTGGGGTATTTGGGGTGTGACCAGCCCACAAAGCGTAGTAATTAACAGAGTTTGTCATCAATCTCTTTGCTGTCGTTGTAGTTGTTGCTATATGATATATGACGGCAATTTAGATTATCGTAAAGAGCCAGTGAACTGGTTGCATACTCAAAATTCTGTACAACTTAGGTTATCGAATAATCGATTTATCTTTGGCATAGTTTTTAGGCTATGATCTCAGCATGTCGTGCACTCTTTGCTGGACAATCCATTGATTTATCACGTTAATGCTGCGACTCAGACCAAGCAAGAGACATGTGCTTTACTTTTGACAAATGTTATCGAATAATCGATCGATTTTTTCATATAGCTTGACAAGCATGATGTCATCATGTAAAGCACTCTGTGACAGTCTTTTGATTGCCATTTCGAGTATAAGCGCATTTGTAATCGGAAGTTATGCCAGATATAATCGAATAATCGAATTACAAAGCGAATAATCGAATATCGATTTTGTAAACTGCCCGCTAAACAATCCATTGACTAACGCCGCAAATAGTTTATCAAAAATATCTAGCGAATAAATTAAAATGAATTATTAGCTGTAATCGAATAATCGATCAGTGCTTGACTCAGCTACAATATCATATTATATAATCACTTCATGAACTTTCCGCTGGGCTAACAAAAAATGTAATACTCAAAACACTCGAAATATATTCGTAATCCTTACAATCGCAATAACTAAATGTTACAGTCGCTTTTGATAACCTTTTTTTGTTTTTATTGTACTTATTTTTTTTTCGCCCTGATAAGCTCTATCTTTATACGCATCTATGAATCAATCATTGGCGTTCTATTATTATTGTGAGTACGCTATGAAAGTATTCGAACCGTTTCTAATCAGCGTCGCCGTCTTAACCTCAATACTTGCCCCACGCCTATCGTCTGTGCTCCGTCTGCGTCGTTTGTAATTCCCATGCCCATTCCGATTCCGATTCCATTCCGGCCAGTCAGTACTTTGTTTTCTATCAATGTCACGTTCTCTAGCTCCCACTATACACTCGTATTTGTAGTACTTAAGATAATTACTGAATAGTATATACTTTCCATTTGGGGTACGCGGCATTTTGTAATTGCTTTCTTCCGTATAGATTTTCATAGATATTTCATTCATTTGACTTTGTAAATCAAAATCATTTCAATATTTTTCCACATATTAGCTATAATCTATCAATTCGATTTCTCTTGAGAAACTAGAGCTCATAATTTTGATTTCATTTTGAATATTCTCTAATATTGATAAACTTTCATAAAGATTTTAGTTGTTCAATAAATTTTGAAACACTTTTGTACCTAATTTATATAATCTGGTGTGGTCTTTATAACGATCGTTTTTATAATTCTAGGTTAAATTATAGGTTAATTTACAAAAAAAAAAAGAGTGAATGAAATGAAAACCAAGGTATGATCAAATTTGGTCAATCAATCAAATCAAGCCTCAGTCAGTCAATCAAGCTCTCAGTTAGTCAATCAATCTCTCAGTCATTCATTCAATCAGTCAGTCAATCAGTTAGTCAGTCAATTAGTCAAAGATCAGGCAGTCGATCAATCAAATACTTAGTCAATCAATGAGTCAGTCAATTAGTCAGAGATCAGTCAGTCGATCAATCAAATACTTAATCAATTACTCAGAAAGTCGGTCAATCAGTCAGTTAGTCACTCAGAAAGTCGGTCAATCAGTCAGTCATCCAATCAATCACTCATTTAGTCAGTCAATCAGTCAGTCAATCAATCACGTCAGTCATTCATAGATCATTCAATTAATCAATCAATCAATCAATCAGACAGTTTTGTTTTTTGAGATATACCAAACTCTTAGTCTAGATCAGTTCACTTAACTTCCACAGTTTGCGGTAGGGTATCTAAACTTCGCTGCAATTAAAGCATTTGCAATATTTTGTTTTCTTTTTCGCTTTTAAATTTGTTTTTGTTTATTTTTGTTTCTTTAATCTCTGTTCGTTTGATTAGATTAGCAACGTTCTCAACAACAACGCTCAAGAGGGCCGATAGGAATGAAAAAATATAAAAAAGGGCTAAATTCGGCCAGCCGAATATGAAATACTCTTCATGAATTATGGCTAACGCTTTTGCAGATACTTGAGGAGAATTGTGAAGAATTGTGGCCAAGATAACTTGAAATGAAAATCGTTTTCGTATTGTAGACCCGATTTCGATAAGATATGGCCAATAAATAATGCGCGTTAAGTCACGATATCTTGATAAACAGCAAAAAGTTGCTCAGACAGGCAGCTATATGATATAGTGTCTCGATCTGAACAATGCCGATATATGTTAAGAAATATGAATCTATAAAAAGTCGCTACGTCTGGGAAGGAGGGACAGACGAACATGTCTATATCGAGTCGCCCGATCAGGAGTATATATATATATATGCTTTCTGGCTTTCCAGATGTCCAGCTATGCTTTACACTTCCCTTGACTCAATTAAAATGGCCCCCACAAAGGGTATATTAAATGGACTTAACCCGTTTTTTTCTTCTTCCATATCTCGCGCGGGGTTTATAAAAGTCGTTCAAAGAGCATTTGCCAGGGGTCGGCGGGTTGGCGGGTTGGCGGGGGTGGGGGGATGTGGATGTACGTATGAAACATGTTTTTACGACCCAGATTAGATATCCCGTCGTCCCCTCTCTGTCCCCTCCTTTCTGCTGCTGTCGCCCCTTGTCCTACAGACAGAGCATAAACTGCAGCTGCGCACACTTTTTTTTAATGGCCTTCGATTGTGCTTATGAAAACGTTTCATGGCAGTTAATTTCAAACGAAAACTCGGCCATAAATCGCACACAAAAATAGAATCCAGGCCATGCGCCATGGGCATAAGACACAAGACATAGAAAGAGACCCCAAAGGAAGAGGAGCCTCTGACCAAGGGCTTCCCTTCCCTTAGGCTCCGGCTACCAGGCTGACAGTGTGGCCAATTCAGCTGTTTTCTAGCTAAACTTAATCAAATTATTCCTTATCCAATACTGCAGAACGGCGTGTGCTTTAACTTTTTTAGCCATATGCAAGTGCCTGCACTTTTTTCTACTTTTAAGCCGATTTAGCGACTTTTTTTCTTCTTAGAAGTTCAGCTTTGCCAATTATTCGTTATCCAACACTTCTGGACGGCGTGTATTTAGCTGGCTCGAGGTTCAGGGCTTAACCTCCGGGGCTTGGAAAGTAAAAAAGCAAAGGTCGCCAAACCCAGCAATAAATTTGTATTATGTTTAGCGTGTATTTCTAATTGTTTAGCAGTTATTTTATAGCAGTTTCTTGCAGCTGTTTCGCAAATTATTCGTTGCTCAACACTACTGAACGGCGTGCATTTAAACCGTTATAATATTGTCATTCCTTAATATATCTCGACATTCATGGATATGCCAGACTTCATTTAGCCTCGTTTAGCCATATAACCAAATTTATTTAGGCTCAAAATGAACGAGGCACGAGAAAACGAAGCTTTTTGGCTCTTTATGTCTGAAGAAGCTAGCTCACTTAATTCAGCTATTTTTTTTTTTAAAGCTATTTTTGGCTACTTTGAGCTATTTTTAATACTAGTTTTAGCTAGTTTTTGCTGGCCCTAGCCGCAAATGGCTGGCTAAAGTTCGATGTATCCCCCACCCTACGTAGCTGACCCCCCCCCCCCTCCCCCCTCGCCGTCTAACCCCCCCTGCGTGTTTGCAGCTCGCCAAAATTTGCAGTGTAATGTGCAAAATTTGCATAAGAATTCGTCAGAGTTGTAGCGCAATCGGAACTGTTTCATATATATGTATATATATGTGTTAATGTATATGTATGTATATGTTTATGTATGTGTATGTATGTGTATGTTTATGTATGTATATGTATGTGTATGAATATGCTTACCATATGTGCATAATTATAATCGGTATATGTATATGTATATGTATATGTATATGTATATGTATATGTATATGTAATTATGTATATGTATATGTATATGTATGTGTATATGCATGCATATATGCATGTATGTGTGTGTGTGCAAGTTGCACATTTATCAGTTTGATGACCAAGTTCAGCACATGCCTCACTCGCTCCCCCCTCCCCCCCTTCTCTCCCTCTCCCTCTCTATCTCCCTCTCCCTCTCTCTCTCTTGCACTGCATAACCCTTCTGCATTCGCCGTCTCTGTCGCCCGCGGGGGCTGTTTTGTATTACGCTGATGTCTCGTAATTGGAGTAATTTTCTTTAGTTTCTTTATCATTTGTTTTTGTTGTTGTTTTTCTTTTATTTATTTATTTATTGTTGCACATTTTTTACCTTTCAAGCTGACTGCGCGCTTTAAAAGACTCGAAACCCGACAAAAATTAAACAAAAAACTTTAGCTAACCAAATTGCTGACTGCCGTCGAAACAGCTGTAAAAACAGCTGCGGGTTGGCCAAAAAATATGTAAAAAATAAAAAGTAATCATGTTGCAACCGGGTACAACTGACTACGTAACGCCCGACCAGAGTCCAGTAACAGCTTTAAAAGTTATGCGAGCTGCTAAGTTTAAGAAAAAATAGATATGGATATAGGTATAGACATAGATATAGATATAGATATAGATATAGATATAGATATAGATATAGATATAGATATAGATATAGATATAGATATAGATATAGATATAGATATAGATATAGATATAGATATAGATATAGATATAGATATAGATATAGATATAGATATAGATATAGATATAGATATAGATATAGATATAGATATAGATATAGATATAGATATAGATATAGATATAGATATAGATATAGATATAGATATAGATATAGATATAGATATAGATATAGATATAGATATAGATAAGACTTGGCACATGCATATATGAGGCATACAAGAAGTACTTTTTTAGGGAGATCGTTCCTATGTCAGCTATATAATAAAGTCCTACGATCCGGCTGCTTCCGACATATGTATGTCCTACCTGCCACAGTTCAGTTCAGTTCATATTTATGCTATTTTGAGTGAAAGATCTTTCACTTACGCTTTCTGCCCCTCAAAGTCTCGCTCACACTCTCTTAACCTCTTTCTCTGGCTCTGCCTCTGTCTCTCTCTCTCTCTTTTTTGAATTTTTATCAATTCCTTGCCTTGCAGTCTCAAGCGTTAAATAGATCAGTTTTTTTTTTAACCTATTCCTCTTTGTTCCACATTCGTAAACGTTGAGCCTTTAAAGCAAACCAAACGCACACCGCATGCGTGACAAAAGCTGCATGCTTTAAAAGTGCGCACACACTCAAATCGATTATTTTAAAGTTGAAATTCAAAACAGTGAGAGGCAAAACAAAATGATTACGTGCGCCATTTGAATATAAAGTGTTGTGTGTGTGCACCAGGGAATTGTAGCCAACGCTGTTGCCAAATATGTACACACACACACACACACACACACACACACAAACACACAAACACACGCCCGCGAACATTTTAATTCAGGTGGGAGTGTGTTGTGGCCCAGGTAAATGCTGCAGATTGTAATTAAACACGGAAGTTCTCGACATCAAAATCTAAATGACCGCAGAGTTGTTGTGGGAGACACTAAAGAGTTTTACCAGCTGGCACAGAGGCCACCCGCCCCCTTCCACTCGTTGCCCCCTCTTCGATGCTCGGCTATGCCCGGTCATAAAGGTAATAATTATAATGGTCATAATATCTGTTGTGTTGATGAGTCAAAGCCAACGAATTGCTTGTGCCTGGCGATGAGTGGACCTCAATTGGCGATGGTTATGTGTATGGTTAATTAACAGTTAGTTGCACTTAGTATATATACTATTATGTACACAAGTCGTTAGTATTGCTGTCTAAAGCAGGAAATGTACAATTGCGATTCGTAACTAATGTAGGCAATAACCTTCTCCAGAGAGCGCTGTCATGGTATTGGCAACAAAATTGAATCCAGTGTTGTTAAGTGTTCGTTGCTGCATTGGCAGGTTTTCCACGCTAGTGTTGCATAAGAACTGAATAGAGGAGCTGCATGCCTGAATACAAGAGTAGTGTAGGTAAATGGCCGGGCATTGCTCTATTCAATCCTATTGTTTCTTTCTCTTAAAAGCTGTGGCCAGCTAATCTAGTTAGTGTAGTGTTGATTAATGCTATTAAGACAGGCATGCATGCTGTTGCCAGTTAATCTAGTTAGTGTAGTGTTGATTAATGCTATTAAGACAAGCTGGCATGTTATAGATAGTGTTGTTAAGTGCCTTGTGCATTAGCCACAGTGTTGGTCAGGGCTTGGGCAGGTACTGACTGACTTTGGCAGTCCTTTAAGTTTTAGTGTTGAAAAGCTTGCAGCTGTCAATAACTCAAGTGCCCTGTAGTGTTGCTTAGTTCTACTTCAATTAGCTGCAGTGTTGAAAGCTTTGGGCAGTGTTAGCAAATGCAAATGTCTACACAATGTGAGCTAGCGAGATGGCAAACGTGGAAAGAGTAACTGAAAATCAGTGAGACGCACAGCTGTTGTTTGTGAATGGCACAAAAACAAGGCAACGAAAGCAATTAAAAAAACAAAATTCGTTGTTGTTGTTGCAGATATTTAAATTATTTTACCAGCGAAACGTAGCAAAACAAAGCGCAAAACAAAAACGAAGCAATAAAACAAAACAGAGAAACAATGCAAAAGAATGCATGACAACAACACATTATTAAAGCTGTTAGACCTGCTCACACAAATACAACTCACCCCTCTCCCCCTCCTCCCCTCTCCACCCTCCTCCCCTCGCGCTCCCCTAGTCTTGTTTGCACTGCAACGGTAATTAATAGAGAACAGTCTGTGGAAGCCCAACGAATCTTATAAAAACTAATTGCGCAATGAAGTTAGACAAAGACAACAAGTGTGAGCGCAAGCGAGCAAGATAATCCATTGTTGGACTTTATAGTACAAAGATAATATAATGCTATTCTATTCCCGCTTTTTCTATTCATTCTCCGTACATATTGTGCGAAACAAAAGCTGATTTCTTAATAAAATTGATGGAACTTACGTGTGCTTTGTGCCTACGTCTCGACAGCTATCTCTCTCTCTCTCTCTCTCTCGCTCTCTCTCTTTCTCTCGCTCTCTATATAGCATGGCCACAGGTGAAACCTGTAAAGTTGCCAAATGTGAAGGTAACAATGCACGCACTCCCTACCCAAGGCTCCCCCCTCGGATTGGGCTGCATTTTGTTGCATGAAGCTCTCCCCCCATTTTGGGCTGGATGAGATAACCTTCGAATGCGCGAGAGCTTTTCAGGACCTTGTTAAAATGAAATAATTGCGTTCGCTTTCCTGGAAATTGAGCAGCTGGTCGCCCCTTTTATTCGCCCAATGAATTCTGCACTTGTGCTCATTACTGAAAATACTAGTTAATAATTAGATTAATTCCGTTGCTGTTGGCTATCAAATAATGTGACAGTATTGTCAGTTCAATAATGAAAATCATTTAAGTGCCAAATGGTGCATGTGCATCTGCTTCCAGCTTCCAGCTTCCAGCTGAGTGTACTGCTTATGTGCAGTGCTGTATAATGTCACTCCAATGTTGGGAAACTCTGGGAAAATGTCATGACAGCACTTCATATGCACCTCGCTTGAATGGTAGTGATGGGTAATGCTCTGCAGCAGGTGAACAAAGTGTTGTAGCAAGGATTCATCTCTGTAAATGCACTGGACTGTGTATTTGCCCAGGAAGGAGCGCATATAGTATATTTTAGTTGTAGTGCTAGCGAGCACTTCGAACAGCCAATTCAGTATTGGTTAGATCCTTGTCCAAGCTGCATTGTCTGCTCTCTGATTTGTGTCCTGATAAGTGCTTTGTATTTTCAAACAAAAATTCGAAGGGCACAACTTTGAAAAGTTATCACAAAGAAAGCATACTATTGCTGCATACTGTTAAAGAATCTACGGCCGGATTTGTTGAATTTGCATAATAATGAGAGGATATATGTACGACAAGAGCGGCTGGAACCGAATGTGAGTTGTGCTTACAGTGTCATATTGCAACAGTGTTGTTTAGCTCAAGTAGCTTCCTGCCAATTATTTGTATATACATAAATAAGTGAGTGCTTAAATTTTGGGCAGTTTTTTTTTTTTTTTAGCTGCAAACCTTGTTGATTCTGTTTTGGTGCGATTAAAGAACTCAGCAAGTTGAATGCAACTTTCCGAATGTGATTAGGCCAAGTTTTGCAACACTGGTGTACAATTTGCTCTCAATTCTTTGGCGCTAAATGAAGCCAAAAAGTTTTCCCTTTAAAGTGTTGCCTGAAAAAAAAAAAAGAAAAGAAGAGAAAACAAAATTTTGGCCAGCTGTTTTGGCTGAAGAAGTGACAGGGCCTAGAGCGGGACACAATTTCGCACTTGCCTGTGCTCTCTAATATCTGAACCTCGCTCACTTTCTCTCCCGCTCTATCTCTGGCTTAGTCTTGAAGCTGTTCTACGCCATCTATATCTACTTTATCTTGTGTATCTCAATGCTAGCGCGTGCTTCTTCTTTTATAGTTAGCTCCATCTCTTCTAAGCCTGTTAAGCCGTTGGCAGTCTTAGCCGCAAATTAAATTTCCCGCCCAGTAAAAATTTAATGGCACACACAGCTCCGACACAGGGTGACACAAGCGACAGCAGCAGACGGCACAGGGCGAAGGACACAGGAGCCACAGAATGAAAGTTGGTTTTTAAAGTTGCTTTCCCGTCGCCCCCTTCTCCAGTCACGGCTTCTGCTTCAGCTCAAAAGTTTTGCGCCTATAAAGGACAGCCGCCCTGTGGAGCTGTCGCTGGGCTAGGAACGTTTGGAGTATCGCTGTAGGGTGCCGAGGGGGGGGTGGGGGTGTTTGTCTGGTTAATAATCAGGCATGGCGGCATATAAAATGCAGCCACCTACCGGCTGCTGTTGTCCACGTGAGCACGCCCGTGGCGCTCCGGGAATTTATAACAAGGCATGTCCGCTCGCCCCACACCCCCAGAACATCCTGCCTCGCAGACTCAGCCGTACGTAACCGTTAAAAACTCTGCAAAAACACGGGACACACGCATGCACACACACACACACATACACACACACAACAGGCACGCACGCACGCACACGCTTACATAAAAATCGATAAATTTTTGCACTTGCCTTGCCACATGCCCAGAGCCTCTGGCCAGTGGCGTGTCGAAGGGGGGTCGCCTGCTTGGTTAAGCGCCTAGCCCCAGCGTCGCGCCCGGCAACTCCTGCGGGCTTCCCTTTTACTGCGTTGTAGCGGCATTTGCCTTCAGGCAAATCCTTCTCTTTTTTTTTCTCTCCACACAGCGTCTTTTATTTTATATATGCCACACACACACACACACACTTGCTCATATTTATATGTATGTATGTGTGGACATTTGTAGCTGCACGTGTATTTGTATATAGCACATGCAATGTGGCGCACAGGCGTGGCTGCCTTACGGCCCGGCGGGTGGCTGCGGCGCGCAAGGATGCTGTCAGGCACACGCACACATCTGCAAGCACATGCACGGCCACATGCACAGCCACGGGCACGGGCACATGCACGGGCACATGCACGGGCTCATGCACAGGCACATGCACAGCCACGGGCGCAGGCTTCTGTCACATGTACGCGCGCATGAATATGCACATAACGGTACATGTGACCTGTCTCAGTGCCGCTGCCAGCGTCGCTGTCGCTGTCGCTGTCGGCGTGGCCAACGCAGCTGCTGCTGATGCTGCTGCTGCTGCTGCTGCTGCCGCCGCGTGCTTTCAACTTTACAACAACAAGAAAGGCAAGACAAAAACAAATGCAAGAAGAAGAAGAAGAAAAACAGACCATATTCTCGTTGCAAATTCTAATTATTTGTTGATGTTCGTGGCGCAGCTTTAAGGCCCACGCAAACAGCAGCCGCGCAGCAGCAGCCGCGCAGCAGCAGCAGCAGCAACAGCAACAGCAGCAACAGCAGCAGCAGCAACAGCAACAGCAGCAGCAAAAAAGGACACAGGAGTAAGCGAGAGAGCCGGATAGATATCGACAGAGAGACCGCGCTCAGCTTGAGAGCTCTGCAAGCTGCGAGCTGCGGCAGCAGAGCTTATTATTGTCAAAGCTCTTCTGTTGTTTGTTTACCTGCGTTCGATTGTTTTCTTTTTACCTCTCGGTCAAACTTAAGTTGCATTTGGTGGGAAGACGAGCACGAGTGATAACAGCATCAAAACTAACTGGGAAGCGCGGCAAGATAAAAAAACATACAAAATAAATAAATAACAATAAATAAATAATAAATAAATAATAAATAAATTATAATAAATAAATTTATAATTTATATTTATTTATAAATTTATAATTTATATTTATTTATAAATTTATAAACAATTATCTATTAAAACTTGTTGAATTTCGTAAGCTGAAGCTTTCAAGTGCAAAACGCTTTTTACACGTGCTTGGAAAATAACGGCCAAAAAAGTTGTTAAAGTGCATACAGTAGTGGCTGGAAAAATCACAACACCTCAATATATATATACATTTATAACATATATTAGCAAATTTTTCATCAATTTTTTTTCTTCTATGTGTTTCTTTTGCATAAACACTTCAAATCGTTTTACAAATGACAATTAAAACGCAATACTTACTTAAAAAATCTTAAATATTTTGCTGATTTAAGAATCTGAGTAAATTTTAAAGTATATGCAACTGCAAATATCAAGAATTCTGCTACATAGACAGAATTATAATCAGAAAATACTTAAGAAATCTTAACTATTTTGCTGATTTAAGAATCTGAATAAATTTAAATCATATGCAACTTTAAAGATCAAGAATTCTGATATATACACATAGTTATATTCAGAAAATACTTAAGAAATCTTTATTATTTAGCTGATTTAAGGATCTGAGTAAATTTTAAACAATATACAACAGAATTATATTCAGAAAATGCTTAAGAAATCTTAACTATTTTGCTGATTTATGAATCTGAATAAATTTAAATCATATGCAATTGCAAAGATCGAGAATTCTGCTATATACACATAGTTATATTCAGTATTGTTTCTGATGTCAAGTAAATTAACATTTTTCGGAAATGTGATCACTTGGAAATAATGTTTTTTTAGAAAACATAATCTGTTATTTTTTTAATATATACATATATATTTATATATATTAAAAAAACTCTTAGTATTGGGCTATATGAGGGGTAAACTTAGTTCGACTAGCGACCATTTTGAAAATTTTTATATATATAATGTTTAGATTGAAGTATCCGCTCCATGCTCCATGTATATCACTAGGGGGATGAGAGTTTGCTTTGAGAAAGACAGGTCTATGCAGAGAATATATACACATATACATATATATATATATATATAATATTATATTATATATATATATATTATTATAATAATATATCTATATATATTATATTATAATAAAATTAAACCAGAGTGTATATAAAATAACAACAATTTTGTAATGTGAAAAATGTGAAAATCCTTTTTCTACCAAGTTTACAATTCGTTTGCGAACTTCAGTGTACTCAATTTGCGGGAGCCCACTGTAAACCAAATTAGAGGCGAAATTAGCTAGAATCTTAATGAAATATGTATTTAATTGATGAAATTAACTGTAAAATAGTACGTGTAATATACCAAAGTGAAAGGAAAAGAGAATAGGCAACAAAATGAATATAGAACAGAATATTTGAATTCCAAATATAATTATAATCTAAGTTATTAATAGATGTTTTTTTGTACATATGTATATTAAATACTTATGCAATCAATAATCGCACAAATTTACTAATTTTCGCTCTCTTCCTCTCTCTCTCTCTCTCTCACTCTCTTTGCAGGTAAGGCATCTAAGCGAACCTGGGCATAAAAGAAACTCGAAACGTATTCAAAGGAGGAGCTCGCAAATTGGCAACTGTTTGGCAGAGCGGGGCTGCGGGGTGTGGGGTTTTGGGGTTGCGCGAGGTTCCGTTTTCTATGTGTATGCATGCATATACACATATATGCGTGTGTGTGTGTGTGTGTGTGCGTGTGTATTGCTGTAGGTCGATATGATTGATGAGAAATGGCAGGCAGCAGTCAGCAGCAGCAGGAGGCGTCGGGGCAGCAACGTCGTCGTCGTCGTCGTTTGATTTTAAAGCTGAATGAGCCAGACAGCAGCCGCCGCCTGACAGGCAGCCCGTGGGGGGACGGGGGGTTCGGGGCGGCAGCGCAGCTTTAAAGTGCTGTTTGGCATGCTTCATTCTTTAAAAATAGCAAATGCTGAAGTTTGGCAACGTTGCGCACCTTTTGCATGCCGTTGCCGTGCTATGCATGGCTGTGTATGTGTTTGTGTTTGTGTGTGTGTGTGTCATTATTATTTAATGAATTAATAAACGAGCCCTGTGCGGGTGTCTGTTTCTCATATATATCCCCCGCTCCCTTCTGTCCGTTCGAACCGTTTCTCGATGTGTGACGTCGTTATTACCATCCCGCAGTCGGTCGCAACGGCCGTAGGTCAGACGCGTCTCACGTTAATCACATCTCAAACGTAGCGTCAAACGCGTTGCAGCAGCGACGCGCTGCCGTTTAAAAATTTAAATAATGAACGCCGACGCGGGGTGGATTATGATGGCATGGCAGCAGCCGACGTCGAGCGTCGTTTTGACGCTGTCTGACATGTTCGCCGCGCACATGTTGTCGTAACATGCTGGATGTTGCCGTTCGCTGTGCACATGTTGTACGACCAAGTCTAATCGCGCTATGCTGCTGCTTTGTCGCATTCACTCATTCACACAGGCACGCGCTCCACGAATACGAGCAGCACAGCAATACGCTTGATATCTCGCTCATTTTTGTCGTTTCATTCGCTTGTGCGCGCTCGCTCACATCCACATCCACACCCACACCGTGTGCAACATGTGTGAAGAGGTTGGCCGGCCGGCCGGGTTTGTGTCCTCAATAAAAATGTAACATTAAGGCGTATCACTAAATCAAAGCCCATTTAATTTTGTGCATCTTCTTGCAAATTGCGATCGCGCTGCACTCGCGCCCTCATTCGATTAGCTTTGATTTAGCTAAGCGATCGCATTGGGGTCAAGCCCGTTTACCCACTTGTCGCCGGCATCGTCAACTGGCCATAATATGCGCCTACTGTGAATACACCTAATGCTAATTTTTGCATATTGCATGCAATAAAGATTCATCAATTGACTAAATCCAGCCAAATTGGGGCACATAAATATGCATATTTACATATGCAGAAATAATATATATATGCATATTATTTAAATTATGCTGATTGTTCAGTTGAGCTAGTTTTTATGATGGTTAACGCGTAGCTTTGACGACGACAGACGATAGTATCGAGTGAACTACCGATAGTTAGAGCAGCATTTTATTAGCTTACAAAAGCGAAATTAACTTTTTAATTTGCTTGATTGTTGACGTGCTTTTGGTTTTGTTGTTGTCTTTTAACTCTCTATCGATATATATCGATCAAGATCGATCAATATCGATGTGTTTTAAGCATTGAGTTTTTTATTGCTGCTGCAAACGTAGTTTCATTTTAGTCTTTTACACTTTTTCGTATTAGCTTTGGTATCGAAGCGTTTGAATTTGCGATCGATAAGTGCACATCGATATATATCGATTTAGTATGTATGTCAAGATGAGTTTTGTTGTGGCCAACATTCAGTTGGATTTGGTTTTTCTTTATATGATTAAAAACATATCGATAGAGTTTGATAACGAATTGACAATCGAGTTTCATAAGCCCAGGCTGTTACACATCGATATATATCGGTGAATAGGTTAAATAGGGGAAATAAAGGTGTTTTTTTTTATCAAGCTAGCTAAAATATCAATATAGGTAGGAAGGAATGTAGATAGATCGTATTTTCTAATTCTCTCTTTCCTCTCGCCCCCCTATCAGGCCTTACCGGACCATGGATCAGCAGCAGTATGTCAAGAGCTTGGGGCACGCCCATCAGCAGCAGCAGGCGCAGCAGCAGCAACTGCATCACCATCACCACCATCAGCAGCAGCAGGCGCAGCAGCAGGCGCAGCAGCAGCAGCAATCCTCGCGCTCGGCAGCTAGTCCGCTGTCGCCGCCACGTCCCGGACCGGGCAGCGCGGCGGCTGCTGCGGCTGCGAATAGCTATGCGAAGTTCGCGGATGCTCCGCAACATTTTATACAGTCGCCGGCGTACAGCATTGGAATCGCGCCGGTGGCCAGCTATCGGGAGAACCATTATATGCGGATACCTCAGGCCTCGGTGCCGGAATTTCAGCGTGCCGGACGTGCAGCAACTGTTACCTCCGGTGCCGTTGGCGGTGGCTGCAAGAGCGGACCGGGCGGCGGCGGCTCATCTGTCGCCGGTCCCGGTGCCGGCGGCGTTGTCCAAGTGGCCGGCAACATGCCGCCGCCGGGCGCCCAGCCGGGCAGCGTGCTCGTCATGGAGGCCATGTCGCATTACCCAACGTTGCAGTACAACAACGAATACCTGACCAATGCCGCAGCTGTGGCAGCGGTCAATCAGCGACAACAGCAGCAGCAGCAGCAACAGCAGCAACAGCAGCAGCAGCAGCAGCAGCATCATCAGGCGCTGTCTGAGCCGCCGGTCAGCATGGGTCAGCCCTACAAGAAGCAGCGCTTGAGCGAGCCCAATGCCAGCAGCATGAATCACCTGCCACACCAGCAACAGCAGCAGCAACAACAACAACAACAACAGCAGCAGCAGCAGCAGCAGCGCTCGTCACCCGCTCAGCAACACAACAGCCGGCAGAGCAATCACGGCGCTGTGTTGCACATGTCCGCTGCCGCGGCAGGTGCCTCAGTGCTGACACCGTTGGCCATGCAACAGCTCAAGGTGGAAACGCTGCCCCAGCACCAGCAGCACCAGCACCAGCAGCAGCAGCAGCAGCAGCATCAGCATCAGCAGCAACAACAGCAGCAGCAGCAGCAGCAGCATCATCAGCAGCAGCAGCAGCATCATCAGCAGCAGCAGCAGCATCAGCAGCAGCAGCAGCATCAGCAGCAGCATCAGCATCAGCAGCAGCAGCAGCAGCAGCAGCAGCAGCAGCAGCATGCGCATGCGCCACGTGGCATTTTGCCGCCGCCAATTGTCTCGACAGCCCAGCTGATCAGCGTCTCCACGGCGCCCATGAACAGCAGCATCAGCAGCAGCATCAGCGGCATCAGCACCATCAGCGGCATCAGCGGCAACATCAGCAGCAGCCTCAGCTGCGGAATGAGCAGCACCCAAGCTGCAATGGCAGCAGCAGTAGCTGCTGCAGCGGCGGCAGCTGCCAGCAGCTCCGAGGCATACCATCCACAGGTAAACTATTTATTTAGCAATGACATTGGCTAAAAGTCGGCGCCTAAAACTTGCAATAAGTTGGCAACAAAAAACTGTAGAAGAGAGTTTATAGCAAAGCTGAAAGCTTTTGAACACTTTTAATAGCTTTAATGTGCTTTTAAAAAAGCTCAGATATCAGCAAAAGTATAGAATATTAAGCTATATAGAGAATATATATATATCTAGCAACAGGCTCAGCTTATATCGGAAGAAGAAGACTCTTTGCACGGCAAAGCTTTAAGCTTAAAGCCATAAATAATCATTTTGAACACTTTTTGCAGCTTTAATGTGCTTTCTAAAAAGCTCAGATATCAGCAAAAGTGAAGCCAGTCTCATTCGCCCTTTTCTGTAGCTTCTAGGCCGTTTTTTTTCGAATGAAGATTAAGATACCCAAGCTAAACAAAGATTTGCTGCACTCACAGTTTGACGGACACTGAATTCAGCTTACAGTTTTGGAGTCATTCTGTCTATCAAAGAGCAACTTTTTCAGCTGCATAGAATAGAATTATTGAACAATCTGAAAATATGTCTTAAAGATTAAGTCAGGATATGCTTAGCAATAGTTTGTGAGTCACTTGGCTTGAATATACAGTTTGAGAGCCACTATAATCAAAAAGTCTTTGTTTTGCACATTTTGAGCGCCACTGTAAGCCAATGTCATTGCACACAAATTTTGAGCTGTATTTAATCAATTCACACAATCACAGGTGGAGGCCATTTCGCCCACGTTGCCCAGCGACAATGCCGAGGAGCGTGCACGCAGCAGCGGCAGCAGCAGCAACAACAACAACAACGCGAGCAGCAGCAACAGCAGCAGCAGCAGCAGCAGCAGCAACATTGCCAAGGAGGAGCTGTTGATGCAAATCCAACGTGTGGACAATGAGATCAAGTGCGCCGAAACGGCAATGGAAACGTTGCGCAGAAAGGAGATGGCCCTGCTCGAGGAGGCGGCGGCAACAGCGGCCGCAATCAAGCTGCATCAGGCAGCCTCTGCGGATAGCATCCCAAGCTGCAGCAGCGCCACCAGCAGCGGCACGAGCAACAGCGGCAACGGTAATGAGATTATGGAGCTGGCGTGGAAGACACAGATGGTGGCGCAGAACATCTACGAGGCGAACCGAAAGACGGCCGCCGAACAACATTCCCTGGTGGAGGAGGCGGGCGGCGCTGAGGGACGGACAAGCCCCTGGCTGCCGTTATATAACCAACCGCTGGATGTGGAGGCATTGACGCATCTAATCAAACGCCATCAGACGCTGATCAAGAATCCCCTGCTGACGCATATACGCAAATTGAAGGCGGAACGATGGGAGCACAATCAGGGTCTGGTTGAGAAATATACCAAGGATCAGGCCGATTGGCAGCGTCGCTGCGAACGGGCCGAGGGCAGTGCCAAGCGGAAGGCGCGCGAGGCCAAGAATCGTGAATTCTTTGAGAAGGTGTTCACGGAGTTGCGCAAACAGCGCGAGGACAAGGAGCGATTCAATCGTGTCGGCTCGCGCATCAAATCCGAGGCTGATCTCGAGGAGATCATGGACGGCCTGCAGGAGCAGGCGCTGGAGGACAAAAAGATGCGCTCCTATGCCGTTATACCGCCCCTAATGCACGACGCCCGTCAACGCCGTTGCGCCTACCACAACGAGAACGGACGCATCGAGGATATGGTGGCCGTGCACGAGGATCGCAAGGCCCTCAATCTGTGGACAGCCGGCGAGAAGGAGACCTTCAAGGAGAAATATCTACAGCATCCGAAGAACTTTGGTGCCATTGCGGCCAGCCTGGACCGCAAATCGCCGCAGGATTGCGTACGCTATTACTACCTCAGCAAAAAGACCGAGAACTACAAGCAGCTGTTGCGCAAATCCCGCCAGCGGACGCGCAGCAGCCGCAACCCGGCCAAGGCCCAGGCCCAGCAGCCCCAATGCATTATCGATTCCCTCACAACTGGCGTCACGACTCGCCTCCAGCGCGAACAGCAACAGAAGTCCGGCAATCGTTCCAGCGCCGTCGCCGAGCGCGAACGTGCCGAACGCGCCGCCGAACGGGAGCGTGTCGCCGAAAAGGCTGCCGCCGATGCGGCCAAGGCGGCCGAGTGTGCCGCCGAGAAGGCGAGCGCCGTTAGCAAGGCCGCCGAGGCTGCTGCCGGCAGCGAGAAGGTGGCCAAGAGTGCAGCGGCAGCAGCAGCAGCAGCCGCCGCCGCAGCTGATAAGACGGATGCTGGAAAGGCGCCGCATGCGGCAGCAGAGAAGCATGCAACAGCTGCAGCAGCGGCAGCAGCTAAAACGGAGATCTCAACGGGCAGCAGCAGCAGCAGCAATGCCAAAGCCAAAATCGCTGAGGAGCAAGCGGCTGCATCCACGTCCTCTGCTGCAACTGCAACAGCTGCAGCGGCAGCAGCAACAGCTGCTGCCAACGATGCCGCCGCCAAGGCAGCGGCAGCGCCCAAGGCGTCCAAGTTGCAGCCAGGCGATGCAAAAGCAGCAGCAGCAGAAGCAGCCAAGTCCGAGCGGGTGCAGCCAGCGGAGGTGGATGAGCATCGGGCTGCCAAGAGCAAAGCAAAGGCCGCCGATAGCTACAATGGTAAGCAATCGATAACTTATCGAAAAAGTATACATATCGAAATCGATATGTATTGGAAAAGATATTTTGTCGAAATCTATTGAAATCGATATGTATTCAAATCGATATGCATCAAACACGATATGTATCGAAATCGATATGCATCAAACACGATATGTATCGAAATCGATATGTATCGAAATCGAAATTGTATCGATTTTTCGTTTCATGCTTCTCAGCAATTTCCTCGCCCCTTAGTTTTTCTTCCTTGTCCCTCACATCTGTGAATTCAGGCTTTGTTTCGAATTCAGAAAATCTTCCATTTGTAATATTTACATGCTGTATTTATCGATAACATTTGAGCACAAATTCTAATTACTTTGCATTCATTTTGCAGCAACCGGTGCAGCCGGAGTCAATGCCACGCCCTCAGCAACACCCGCGGTCAGCGTGGCGCTCAACGGCTTCAAGCCCGGCTACCAGAGCGTCGTCATGGCCAACGTTAAGGCGCCAGCGCCAGCAGCTGGCCTTGAGGATGCCGCAATTGGAGCTGCAGCAACAACGTCGACAAATGCAACGGGCGATAAAATCGTCAAGGGCTCATCGACTGCAGCTGCAGCTGCGACTGGCTTCGTTGTGCCCAATGCGGCTGCATCGGAGCCTGTGAGCAATGCAACGCTTACAACGGCCACCACGGCTGGCAACTATTTGGGCCAGAAGCTGAAGGCGGCACAAGTCGAGGGACTCGGTGCCGGCAATGACCTGCACACGGATGTTAGGTAAGTTTTCGATAAAACTGTCGTTTTAAAGTTATCAATCGATAATTGGTAAACATAAAAAGGAGAGTTATCGATAAAAATGTCGTTAAGAAATTATCAATAGAAGCGTTCGATAATTTATTTAACATCCAAAGAAGAGTTATCGATTTAACAGTTCTTGAAAAATATTAATCGATATGCTGGTAATCGACAAAATTATCGATACAAATAATTACCAATTTGAATTGATCAGATAGGAAAGCTTTTGAAGAGTTTTTGTCGATAGAAGAGAAGAATATTTGTTAGAAATGTATCGATAAAAGATATATTAAGCAAATATTTAACTTGATCGATAAAAAACCTATCGATTGAAGAATATCAAATAATTAATTGTTGCATTATTTTTTACAGCGAGGCCAAGAAGAAACGCTACGAGCTGACGCCTGGCGAGGCAAACAACGCCAGCAGCAACAACAACAACAACAGCAACAACAACAACAGCAGCAACAACAACATCAAACTGACCACCACCAAGGATGCATCGAATCAAGTCTCGTTCATTGACAAGGTCCCCGGCTCAATGCTGACGCCCGCCTCATCCATATCGTTGCTCTACAGCAGCGCCATGTCCACAACGGCCGCGGTGGCCGCGATGGCAACAGGAGCAACAGGAGCAGGAGCAGGCACAAGGCCAACGACGACATTGACACCGACCATGGTTACAGATCGGGCTGGCAATTTGCTGAGCACATCCGAGGTTCTGGCATTGGATGGCAAGGGTAAGTGCTACAAGTTTATTTTTATCCACAACCAAGCCTTGAACTCGTTAAAAGCTCTGAAAGCTACAGAAATTTTCCACGCCCAGCAAGTCCTTTCCTCCTCTCTCTTTCTCTCACCCTCTGCGCAAACTGTGCCCAGTTTCTCACATTTCATAAAAGCCCATTAGCAAAGCTTTGACATCTAAGCAGCTAAATACCCCTATTGCCGGCAAACTTTTTCTACCAGGCGCAGCTTTGCCCTTAGCAGATTTCTGGGCAACGACTTTTGGCAAGCTTTTTAAAAGCTTTTGTAGTCCTTTTAGCTTTGAGGCCCTGTTCTGCTCTAGCTTGAGCTTTAAACGTGCGTCACTTTAAGCTCAACGCTTTAGAGCTAACCTTTGCTATTTTTAGCAAAGCTTTTAAGCTCGCACAAGAGCTTTTGTGGCTTTTGCTAAGCTTTTAACGTTCAACTGCATTTGGAACAACTCACGTGTCCTTTGTGCTTATCAAAAATGCATTTGCGCCTTCACAATTTGCAGTTTTTTCGCTTTGTATAACATCTGTCTATTAAGTGTTCGCTCCCCCCTTGATACTCTTCATCCCCACGCCTCTGACTGTTTGTCGTCCGCCCTGACTCTATCTCCCATGCATATTTGATACTCCGCATTTGCCTCAAGCCATGCTTGGGCTTCTGGAATGTGCGCTGACTTTGCTGCCTTGGCTGCCTTGGCTGCCTTGGCTGCCTTTGCTCTGTGGCTGCCACATTGGATGCCTGATTGAGTGCGTGCCACGCCGAGTGTGCAGCCTCTGTCGCATCCTTTCCGTCCGTCTGTCATTCAGCTCGGCTCAGCTCTTGCAGTGCGCTTTGTTTGCATCTCCAGTTCTCTCTCCCTCTCCCTCTCCCTCGCCCTCTCTCTTTCACTTTCTCTCACCCTTCGGCCATTGCCGGTCCCCGTTTGGTTGTCATCTCCCTGGCGAGTTAATTAAACGCAATTAAATTAAAATTTTTGTAAACGTCTTTTTTATTATGCAAGTGATTTAATTTAATTATTAAATTGCCGCAACGTTTGTTTGCATTAACCGACGCCATCTTTTGCCACAAACGAGACCGAGCTGGGAGGAAGGGGGCGTGGCAGATACAGACTGTATACCCCTGCCTCCCCTCCCACAGCTTCTGGCGAATGAATGTTCTGATTAATCCTGGTTTACTCGCAGGACTTGAGAGTTATTTGCAACAATCGATAAGCATTATCGATAACTGTTATCGAAAGGTTGCGCTTAGCTGTTATTTTGCGTTTATCGATAACAAACAAATTTCCCAACAAGCAACTGTTGCATTTGCCCTTAGCTAATCTATCGATAACAAACTATAATCAATTAGCTATTATTTATCGATAACAGCCGTTGTCGATCGATAACAAACTGTTTCCTGTTTTGTCGTTTTGTCGACAATTGAAAATGATTTTCTCGAAAAAACATATATCGTGCGTCTATTTTGATTATCTGAATTTGATCACAAAAAATTGATCGATTGAACATTTATCGACAACAATATATTCAATATATCCTTTGCGTTTGCGTCTTGTGAACTTTAACGATAAAAATTGATCGATAATTCGATAACAGCATATTTTTTGCGCTTTGGTTTTACAATTAACTTTTATTTATGCAAACTTTTGAGCGATTCACAAAAAAAAAATGGTTGTGCTTTGGTGTGTGTGTGTGCGGGCGTGCATTTAATTGCGTGCTTAATTCGATAACTAATCGATTAGTTGTTTTGTTTTGTTTTGTTGCATTTGTTTAGGGCGCAGCCTCCAAAGCATCCGTTGCAGTTGTTGCCTCACGCTTTGCGGCGCTGCTGTTGCTGTTGCCGCCGCTGCTGCTGCTAGTCGAACTGTTGTTGTTGTTGTTGTTGTTGTTGCTGTTGTTGTTGCTGCTGCTGTTGTCCAGTTCGTCGGCATGGCACAGCTTGCGATGCTTGTGCACAAAATAGTAGCTGGGAAACTTGCTGCCGCACGTCTTGCACGGATAATATTGCACGTTCATGTCCAGCGGACGCACCTCGCGGCGCAGCAAGGCTGCGGCGCTCAATGTGGCATCCGCGCCCCCAGCAACTGTTGCCGCTACAGCTGTTGTTGCTGCTGCTGCTGTGTTGCTGTTGTTGCTGCTGCTGTTGCTGTTGTTGCTGCTGTTGTTGTTGTTGTTGTCAGGCCCAGAAATTCGCGGCTGTTGCCGCTGAGCTCCGGCGTTGTCTCCGCCAACTTCTTGTCCAAGCTGAGCGGATTGAGATGCCGCTTGGCGTGCTTCTGATAGCAATACTGCGATTTGAACGTGTGTTTGCAGTAAACACAGACGAACAGCTCCGCATGCGTTTGCTTGCGATGTGTTGCAGCTGTTGCTGCTGTTGCTGCTGTTGCAGATGTTGCAGATGTTGCTGCTGTTGCAGATGTTGCTGCTGCTGCCGCATCGCCGCTGTTCTCGTTCGCCTCCTGCTGCTGCTGCCGCTGCTGGCTGCTGATGGCCCGCGCCATTTGCTGGTGAAACGAATAGCTGACGCTCTGCTGTGTCCGCTGCTCGCCGACGCCGCCGCCGCCGCCAGCTGCCTCAAAGCAGCTGTTGTCCGGCTTATGGCCGTACGCCGTGTTGAGTATGCGGCGAAAGCGTACGGGTCCATCGCAGCTGGCCACGTCGATGATGAATTTGCTGGCCGGTGTTGCCGTCTCCAGCTGCACGCTCGGCACCGGCGTCTTGGCCAGCTGCAGTCCACGATTGTTGCCGCTATTGTTGTTGTTGTTGCTGCTGCTGCTGCGTTTCGTTGAGCTTTTGCGTGCGCTGTTGCCGCGTCGCAGCTTGTTGGCGCTTGTTGTGGCAACAGCTGCTGCTGCTGCTGTTGGCGGCGCTGGCGGCGGCGGCGGCGTCGCTTGCTTCTTGCTTTCCACACGCTCAATGTTCAGGCTGCTGGCGGCGCTGCTGCTCGCCAGGCTGCTTACGACGGACACATTGCAGTCCTCCGTGTCCAGCTCATTGTCGGTGGCCGTGTTGCTATCGATAAACACCTCCACATCCTCCTCCTCCTGTTCCTCCAGCTCCGCCTTCTCCTTCTCCAGCTGCTGTTCCGATTCTGTCAATTGCAGCTGCTCAGCTGCCGCTGCCACCGGCTGTTGCATGTAGGCTGCAGCGGCAATTGTTGGCGGCAGCGTCGGCGGCGGCGGCGGCGCTGGCAGAAAGCCAAAATTTGGCAATGTCGCTTTGCTCGGTATGGGTCTGATGATCTTGGAGGCGCCACTGGCCGCCAGCTGCAGCTGGTGCGGATTGGCTGGACTGCCGCTCAGATAGCCCTCGGTTTGGGCGCGCGCCAGAAACGCGCTGCGAGTGAACAAGAGCCAGAAGAAAAACAAACAAACAAACAAAACTTCAACTTGCAACACACACACACAATAAAAACAACAACAACAACTGCTGCCTACCGACAAATCTCCAGGGCGCGCGGCATATGCAAGACATGCGTTGCGAGCAGCACGGCAAATATGTTGTCCACATTCAGATCCAAGTAGCCGGTGTACATGTATGTCAAAAGCGGCGCGAATTGCTCCGCCGTCACATTGCCCAGATACAGCAGCAATTCACCGCCAGCAGCAGCAGCAGCAGCAGCCGCAGCAGCAGCAGCAGCAACAGTTGCACTCGCTGTCGATGTTGCTGCTGCGGCTGCAACTGTTGCCTCATCCATGCGTATGGCCGAGCGCAAATAGCCGCTGTGCATGCCCAGCACCAGAGCGTGTGCCACAAAGCGCACACTGCTCGGCGCTGGACCCACCTCTAGTATAACATCCGGCGGCGTTGACATGACGCCGCCAACGCCAAGCGGCATGTTGCTGCTGCAACTTGTGGCAGCGGCAGCGGCAGCGGCATTCGACAGGCGGCTATTGGCGCTGCCGTTGCTGTTGCTGCTGCCAGTTAGCCAATTGGTAAACATTTCAACAAAAAAACAAAAAAAACGCGACGCGCGAGTCGTGTGGCAAGTGGAAAGTGGCAGCTGCTGCCAACCGTCACGTGTGCAACTCAAATTCGAACTGATGACCGCCTCGTGGCGCCTGCCGCGTTTTATAGCCAACACACAGCGCACGAGACAGCAGATAGTCACACACACACACACACACACGCACACCAAGAGTCCTGTCAGCTGTGTGAGTCCTTCGGCTGCTGCTGCTGCTGCTTCCTCGGCTGGCTCTGCCTCTGCCTCTCAGCTTCGGCTGTTGTCGAGATTATGCTGCCAGCTTTTTGTTTGTTGTCGGTTTGGTCTGTTTAATTGGTTCTTGTTCTTGTTGTTGTTCATGTTGTTGTTGTTGTTGTTGCTGTTGTTGTTGCTGTTGCTGTTGTTGTTGTTGTTGCTGTTGCTGTTGCTGTTGCAGCATATTTTGCACATTTCAAGCCAAATTAACAGGCGACTTCACAAAATGTATTGCCTACTTTTTTGCGCTTAACATTCAAATTAATAAACTCATCAAAAATTTACAAAAATATATATATATATTGTACATATATTTCAATATTGTACTAAGAAACAGCTAAATAATAAAAACGCTTTCGCCAACAAGTCGCCAACTTGAGAAGATTTCGAAAACGTTTCGGTTGGAACTTTGAAATCTTTCTTGCCTTTTTAGTTTTTTGAATCTGAAAAACTCTCTTAATTTTATGGCTCAATTGAAGGCTCGTCGTTTTGGCAATTTCTTGTGTTTCAAAAAAAAAAAAAGGGGAAAACACATTTTGTGGAAATTTGTAAAACCAACCGCGACTTTTGCCTTTGAGTTCAGCTTCAGTCGGCAGAGTTGCCAATTTTTGGGAGCTGCTTCAAAATCCGTTTGCCTTTTGGCTTTGCGTCTATCCCCCCCTCTCTCTCTCTCTCTCTCCGACCCCTGCAGCTGCCCTGCCCACCTTCCCTCCTACCCTTCCGCTGCCCTTGTCCATGTGGCATGGCTCAAAAAGCGGCGCCTCAATCGACTTAATTGATTTGTGGGCATAACCAACACATATTTACATACGACTCGGCCAGGGAGTGTGTGTGTGTGTGTGTTGATTTTGTGTGTGTGAGTGTGGTTGTGTGTGTGTGTGTGTGTGTGTGTGTGTGTGCTACTTTATCTACCTGTGTGTGTTAGTGGCTATTAGCTCACTATTTCGAGCTACTCTCACCGACAAATAAAGTCCTTTGCCTGTTCAAATTTTTGCTTGGGCCCTTGTTGGACTTAAGTTCAGCTTCCGGTTCCGCTTGTGTTTCCATGCAATTTGAACTAGTTCACAGTTCACAAGCCAAGCAAAAGTTTTGGCTAAATGCTTTCAAGCAGACCCGTTTTATATTTAAAGGCCATATACGGGTTCGAATCCCCAATTGGTCCAACAAAAATATTGTAGGTTAGGTTGAAAGCTTATAACTCTATTCTCTAATTTGAAGAAGAATCAGCTTGGAAAAAGTTGTGTATATTTATCAAAGCATATGCTGCGCTTCTCCCTCTTATTGCCCTATCGCTTTTCTATCGCTTTCTTATCCGCCTGCATCATTTGCATCAATTTAACCGAAGCGATTTGAGGTTAGAACTCCAACTTTATCTTGTTCGCCAAGCTATCGCCAAACTATCGCCAAACTATCGCCAACAGCTATCGCCAAACTATCGCCAAGCTATCTGCCTGGCTGATAGTGCTGCTTTTGCCCCTGTTAAGGGCATACGCTAGTCGGTTGAACTTTATTAGTTTATTGTCGCTTCTTCTACTAATTTGCCCAACATTTTCCTTTGCACTTTTTTCTACTACTTTTTTCTTCTTTTTGTGGCAATGTGTGACGTGTGTGTGAGTGTTGTGTGTGCTTATGTGTGTGTGTGTTGTGTGTGTGTGTTTGGCTTGGTTTTATTTGTGTGGCTTTGGTATTTGGACATTTGGTTGGCTTTTAATTACCTCTCTTGCTATTTCTGCCCCTGCCCCTGCCCCTGCCCTCTGCCTCTCTCCTCGCTGCTGATCGCTTTTATTTGTTGAATGCCGCCCTCCCGCCCCTCCACCTACCTCAAAACCTGCAGCCTTTACTTTTATTTGCCGTGCGACAAATTTGTCAAAAAATGTTTGACATTTGCTTGCCGCAAGGTGAGGCGGGGTTTGGTTAAAGGGGTTGCCGGGGGTTGCGGGGGGGTGGTAGGGGCTGGCTACAGGCCAAAATGGAGATGCATTTTTATAGATATGGTCAATCGGTTAGTTTGCCGAGCTGTTTGCTGTTGTTGTTGTTGTTGTTGTTGTATTGATAGGCTAATTAAATTAAGTTGTTGTTGTTGTTGTTGTTGCAAGTTGAATCTGTCCGTTGCGATTAAGCTTCAATCAAGCGTTAACAATTTTAATTAAATTATTTCCAAATGTAATTATAAATGTTCGTCATGCATAAATTGTGTTATTCATTTATTTAGCAATAACTGGACACGCCCAACGCCCATCGCCCCCCGCCCCCCGCCCGCCCCTCGCTGCCGTCATCAACCCTTTTTTTGTTGTTGTTGTTTTTTTCCTGTTTCGATTGTTTCTGCATTTTGAATAAATAATCACAACGTAGGCAAAAAATGAATTTCATAAATTGCCAGCAAACAGGAGAAACAAAAACCGGCGGCAACAACTCGCCGCTGACTGACTGCCAGATACCCTGTAATGAGCTGCTTTTGCCAAAAATAATCAAATATTCATGCACAAAATGAATTGAGCACTTTTTGTGTGTTCATTGCATACTTCCTGTGCTGCTTCTTCTTCCTCCCCTATGTAAACACACAATGTTTGGGAAATGTGTTCTTGTTTAACTTGGGTATTTTACGTCTGATCTTAATGAAACTTTTAGAGCTTGATTAAAGCATATTCAAGTGTGTGCATACCAAAGACCGAGAATATAGCTTCATTATTTTTCGAGCTTATTGCAGGGCATTGAGTTCGGCTTGCCAGAAAGTTGAATGTGCCAAAAATTACAGCTCAAGCTGGTCTTCAAGATATGGCTAAATTAGAATAAAACCCACTTGTATAATCGATATTTATCGATATTTCGTTGTTATTTTTTTGCATGAAAGCAACTTTATTCAGCTTCGTTTGAAGTTAATTTAACCATTTGAAGCCTCAAGCTCTTGAAAGTATCTGAGCTTCGAGTTGGCTTTATCAACTCGGCTTTTGCTGCTGACCAAGAACATATATGCTTAATGTGCTCGTTAAAGCCTTCTTTTGCCTGCTCTGTGCTGTCTCTGTTTTTATCCATTTCCATGGGTTCAGCATATGAAACAAAAAAACAAAAAAACAGAAGTTAATCACACACATGCAAATGCCTGTCAGGACTTGGTTGCTCATGTCCTGCTGCTGCAGCTCTTGTTGTTGTCGTCATCGTCAATCTGTCACATTTGTTAAATGCTGCAATTAATCCCCCAAGCGCGTCTGCCCAGCCCTTCTGCCGTTCGGCCCGTAGCCGTCGCTGCGCAACTGTTGTATTATCCTGCCTCCCGTGTCCTGCTCATTTTGCCCTCTAATAATAACTTAACTTTGAGCTTCACGCACATACATATTTCACATAGCAATAATGTGGCATAACATGGCACATTTGCCTTAAAACGTTTTGCGTACTTCAAATAACAGTTATCGATAAGTTGTCGATAAGTTATCGATAAGCTGTCGAATATGCCTCTGATATCAAATAGTTCAGCTCATTGAACCACAATCTTAAAGCTCAACAGATGCCACATTTAGGCGATTTTTGCAACGTTCGATAACACAATTTATCGCTTGATTTATCGATTCTTATGCATTATCAACAAATTAATTGATTTAGTATATTGAAAACTTGACGGACTCACCAAAAATTCAGCAAGGCTTTAGCAAACTAGTTTTTGTTTTCTTTGTAATCGATATTTATCGATTTAACATAAGGCTGCTGCCCTTTTATGTTTTTAAAATAGTTGTATCGATTTAGCACAATTAATCTTTTTTGTATCGATAAATATCGATTTATTTACCATCGATTAATCTCCCGCATTAGGCCCATTTATGCCGAGACTCAATTGTTCTCATACTATTTATCAGCTGTTTGTGTACACTTGCTCCACGGTGCGACAGTGGTATGAAAAGCACAACAACAACAACAACAATAACAAGAAGAAGAAGAAGCAAAAGAGCTACTGCTGCAGTAGCAGCCATCAACTGCTGCTGCAATTCAATTCAATTAACGCGACGGTTAAAAGCTCTGCGCAATTAGCTTTTCTCTCGTTAGCCTCTTCTCGCATTCGCTGCGCTCCCCCTTCGCCCGGAGTCTGACAAAGGGGTTTCGGAGTGATGGGGCCAGAGGAAGGGGGCGAGGTTTAAAACATTTTTGCTGATCTTTGCAGTAAGCTGGCAAATTGCCTGCCAACCAATCGAGCGACTGCAACCGACGCACATACACACACACACACACACATGCAAACGGCCTGTCAACTGTTGGCTTTTGTCTTACACACACACACACACATGGACACACACACGCTCACACACACATTGACCGTAAAACTGCTGCTGAGCCTTTTGGTCATGTTGACAAGCAAACCGCCCGCTCGCTACCTGCTGCTGCCTATCCCCCGTCCGTCGTCCCCCTCTCCTCCTCACTTAGCTGCATTTCTCTCTCGTCTCTCGCCCCCCTACAAATCCATCTACGCCCCTGCGCTTGTGCAATTTTCGCTTCTGTTGTCGCTTTTAGCTGTGGCTTATCCCAGTTGGATTTTATTGTTTGTACACAGTTGCCAAGTGGACGGAGGCGGGCACGAGCATGGGGAGTGGGCAAGCGGGCGGGGAGGTGGGGAATTGAGATAGGCAGCAGGTAGCCGAAGCGGTTTGTTAAGCAGAGACACACGGCAGCTTATACGCACGTGTTGCCACTTGTCCATTGCCATTTGCAGTGGCATTTGCATGTGCTTTTTTGCTCACTCTCTCCATCTCCATCTCTTTCTCACTCGTACTCTCTCTCTCGCCCTCTCTCTGTCATGCTGTGTGCAGAGGCGGCAAAGAGAGGAAACCTTTTATGACAATTAAAACATAATTGACGGTCAACATTAATAAACCAGGCAACAGGCAAGGCAGGACACACACACGCATACACACATAAACACACACATGCACACACACACACGCACAGCTAGGTGTGCAGCTAACAAGATTGCAATTGAACTTTTAGCCTAGCAAGGGCTATGCATGGGCTGCGGGGGGTAAACGGTATATGGCGTGGGTAGGGGAGGACAGGACAGACAGCACTAAGCCGCCGCCCGCTTCCCTACCCCTCTTACCACCCCTCACCCAGGCTGTCCGCTTTAGCCGTTTTACTCAAATCAAGGATCCATTTTGTGTTATTTAAAAATTCTTTTTGTGCTGCACACACACACACATACACACACTTGCTTACACACACACACATTAACGGAAATAACACGAAAAAAAACAAACAAATCGGCAGCAAAAGATAACCGAAAACTAAAAACAAACCCGCAACCTCGCGCCCCCCGCAACTCGCCTTCCCCCGATGCTGCCCTGCAAATTGCGATATGAATATTTTTGTTACACTTTTCTTTTGAAAAGGGGGGTGGTGGGTGGTGGAGGGGGGTCAAATCTGTAGTCTCTATTAAACTGTTAGGTTTTGACACTTTGTTTACCCTAACTTTGGGCGTTTTGTATATGATAGAAAGCATGTAACGCATTGAAAAAGTCGACTGCAGTTGCATAAAGAATACATTTCCTTTGATCTTTATGTATGTGTAGCTCTCTCTCTGTCTCTCTTTCTCCCCCAAGCATCCCCAAGACTTGATCCACATCGTCTTACTATATCCTATAATTGCGTAAAACAACTTTCCAAAAATATGTATTTGTATTGCCTTAATTTATATAATTTATTTTATATGATGTACATTATATTCAAATATTGGATATTGGATCAATCTGATTAAAGTCGGTTTAGTCTTTAACCGATCTGCAGACTTGCCGTCAATAACTATACTCTATATCATTTATCTATATTTAGCTATAACGCATTATAGGGTATTTCGACTTCGCATAGGCACAAACAACTATTTTCTAGCTGTTCTTTTGTTTATTAATTCGCATTTTAAGTTGATTGATGAAGCGACGCGTAATCAGTGGAAACAACTGCCAATTTCTAAAAGTGTGGCCGGGGGCGGGGGCGGGGGCGTTGCGGATTGGTGTTGGGTGTGTATTACAAAACGAAATGCAATTTTAAGGGCCCCATTAAGCGTGGCGTGTGTGGGGGGAAAAGGGGGGGTCCGAGCTTTGGGCTGTCAAAAGTGCGCACTAAAGTGTGCAAAATGACGCTGCCAGCGGCTCAAATGTCCCCCCCCCCCCCACACACGGCGTGAATGCTAACGGCAGTTGGGGAGGGGTGTGTCACGCACAGACAGCGACGGCGGCGGCTGCTTATGAAATTTTGAACAAAATTGAAATTACGCTAATTGTTTGGGCTGCCCCAAAAACAACAGCAACAGCAAATGCAATGTGTGTGTGTGTGTGTATTAGTATGTGTGTAAGCCCAAGTAAGTGCTGGCTGTAGCTTGCATTCACACACACACACACACTCACATACACACGCGCGCGCGCGCGCACACACACTCCAAAAGGCAAAAACAATTAGCGAATTTGATGCGCAAATCCTCGATACAAATGTAACGGTCTCCGCAGGGGCGTCCAGCGAGGGGGCGTGTATTTGTGTGTGCTTCGCATTGGCAATGCCTCTGCCGACGCTGACGTCTGGCAGCCGTAGCAGTTGCAGCTAATTAATAGACTTACGCGCGAGTCGCTCCGCTCCGCTGTGTGATCCCCGTGCACGCGCTACGCCCCTGCTCCAGCGCTTAGCTCGCACTAACTCTCTCTCTCCCTCTCTCTGGCTTTGTCGCTCTTCCTCTTGCCGTTATCCAGCGCAGTGTTGTGGGGTCGGGATGTGTTGGTGGGCAGGCAAATGCAATTCGCGTTTTGATTTTCGCGTCCAGTTTCGGTGCTGCCAAAGTTTGTCAGCTTTGCGGCTCCGTGTGTGCCCGCGTGTGTGGGTGTGTGGGTGTGTGTGTGTGGGTGTGCGCGTGTGTGTATTGGGTGTTTGCTAATTAGTAAATCATAATTACTCAACTCTCATTCGGCTATTTACCCGATTCGCAGCGTATCAACGCGCCCCCTCTACCAGCCTCCGCGCCCCCTCCACCAACCTCCGCGCTCTCCTCCTCCTCTTCAATACCAAATACACAGTATCAAAGCAGACAAATCAAGTTTTTAACTTAAGAGCTCATGATAAACAATCTACGAATATCTGTAAATAGCTTGTTTTAGTCTAGCAAAAATTGATGTAATCTTACAACATATTTTACATAATTTTTAGGCTACCCTGTGGTATTTTCCATTAATTCAAGTTCAAAAAAACCCCCAAAAAAGATAATCTGCCTAACGGCTAAAACATTTACTTTGCAATGTGTAGAGCAAGGGGCGTGGAGAGGGTTTGCATAACTGTTGCCTGCTCGCAGGCGCTGACAAACTAATTACAAACTTAAACCTAAATACCGAAAACGAAAGCTTTTTCAACACAAACAAAAACTGTGCACCTACTCTCACACACACACCTAAATAGGCAAACACACAAACTTGCACACACACACGCACACGCAGAGTCAGAAAGCAGCCGAACAGCTTCTGCCCTGCTTGCTAATTATGTGAGCGAGTGTCTGTAAGCCATGCAAAACCCACTCTTCCGCAACACTTTGCTCTCCCCGCTCTCCCGCCGCGCTCTCTCACTCCGTTTTCCGCTGGCTCTTGTCGTTTGGCTTTTGCTTACATATGTAATTAAATTGCTCAATTAAAATTGCACACCCTTTTGATTATCGCTGGCGCAGTTTTTGACTCGTGTGTGTGTGTGTCTGAGTGTTTGTATTTGTGTGTTGCTCTATCTGTGTGTTTGTGTGTGTGTGCGCGCGGCAGCAACTTTTATTAATCAGTGAAAATCGTTTGCCAAAAAATGAAAGAGCAGCAGCCAGCAACAACAAACAACAATTGTAGCAGCAGCAGCAGCAAAAGCTCAGAGAAAACCAAAGCCAGCGAAATGAATGATGATAATAATGTTGATGATCATCATCATCACGACGATGTTAATAATGCTGCCTTTGCTTGGTCCGCCACACAATTGCCCAGAATTTTACAAGTTTCTTTTGTATGCTGCCCACGCTGGACTTCTGGCCCTCTCTCTCTCTCTCTCTCTCTCGGCGCTCTCTCCCTCTCTCACACTCGCCCAACACATGCCTACATTGCAAACGCCTACGCCTGGGCTGGGCGCGCGAGCAAAGGCGCGCGCGCTGCCAGGACGACTGCCGTTAAATCAACACCATTTCGTAAATTAAAAGTGGCCCAGCGAAGCGACGGCTACAGCAACAGCAACAGCAACAGCAACAGCTGCAGCAGCGTTGGCAGCGCGACGTTCATATTAACTGTATTTACAATTATATGTATGTATGTATGTACACAACTATATATATATACATATATATATACATATATTTATGTTTGTATGTATAGCGCTCTCCCTTCCATTTCCATTTCCACTTGCACTTGCACGTCCTCTCGAACATGTGTTTTCAGAGAGTTTTGTATGCATGTGTTGTGAGTGTGAGCAGCTTGTGTTTGTGTGTGTGTGTGTGTGTGTGGGCGCGCGCTCGTCAGTGTCATAGTCGGCATTTATGCACATAATTCCTTCGGCGTCGACGCCAACGTGTGCGCTGCTGCTGCTGCTGTTGCTGCTGCTGCTGCTGCTGCTGCTCGTGCTCTTTGATGTTTGCACAAGCTGGCTGGCAACTTCCTTCTGCTTGCCGCTGTTGCTGTCTTTCGCTTACGCAAGTTTTCTGCCAGCGCAAATTCCCAATGGTGCTAATTAGCGGCCGTCGCTGTTGACGTCCTCTTTCGCTGCATACTTTTGTGCGCGCGTCGTATATTTTTTAATTGGCCGCCATTGTTGTTGTTGTTGTTGTTGTTGTTGTGTTCCCTTGATGTTGGTTTTGCTGCTGTTGCTGTTGGCACTCGTTAGATAAATGTGGTTAGTAAATTTGATTGAATTTGTTTTGGCTGTGGCTGCTCACACACACACACACACACACACACACGCACACACAGACCGACAGACTGAGAAATGAGTGTTTCGTGTGGACGAAAGCTTTTGAAAATGTTAACTGTTTCTTGGTGATCCAGTTCAATTGATATACGGCAATCTAAAACCTAAATCAACTGATCACAATCCCACAACTCGTTCATTTGAACTAGTTTAGCTCAGATCCAGAACCAAATCAATAACTAGTTCAAAGTCATTTCCTTTTGCTGTCTTTGTTCGCTTGGTTCCGAAACTAGTTCAGCAAGAAATTGCCTGTCGCCAACAAAATGGCTACCACTTGCTGCATTTGCGTCTGCTTCTTCTTCAACTTTGCATTGCTGTTTTGTTGTTGTTTTCAATTGTCTAATTGAAAGTTAAATACACTTTTGGTAGCTTGTGTACAAAATTTTATGCTGCTGCAGCAGAGTTTACGGCAGCCACAGAGTACTCTCTGCCCCCGCGTGGGCCACCTGTGTGCAACGGTTAATTTCTGTTTGGGTGCCAACAATTATTTGCATTTGCTCAAATTTAATTGCAAATATGCTTTATCAAACGGACATGACCCCGCCGGCATAGTCCCGGCCAAGGGGATGCCGGGCAGTAGGTCAGCAGACGAACTACGTTATACTGGAGGCCTATAGACAGCTCACTTGCTCACTCGCTCGCACACTCACAACACTCACGTACCTCTCGCTCGCACACTCGCCCACACTCAATAACTGTGTACGCATAGCATATGCGGCACGACGCCCCGCCCCCCCGCTCCGCCCCGCTCTGCCCGGCCAACAATATTTACCCTTTGTACTTGCAAAAGAAATTGTACTAATGGAATTATTTCATGTTTTTTCTTTTTCGTTCGCTTTGCTTTTTTTCTTACCACATCGCATCGCGTCGCATTTCGTTTTGTTTTGTTTGTCGTCTTGATTTGCTTTCGTTTTGGTTTGTTTTCGGTTTTTTTTTATCTTCATTTTCTTACGACCGCGCTGTGCAAATAACTCAACATTCGGCGTTCGACCCGCAGCCTCTGCTGCGATGCTGCTTCTTCTTCTTCCTGGCGTTTCATCTTTCATTGCGTGCTCTCTCGCTCCCGCTCTCGCTCTCGCTCTGCCAACGCTATGGCGACTGCCAAATCAAAGCAAAGACAAGCACACAATATAAGCGCCGCCGTTGACGTCGCTGTCGGCGCAGCAGCCGCCAAAACGAGCCAAGAGAAAGAAAAAAAAAGAAGGAGAACTTTTTTGTTTTCCTTTGGGGCGTTTCAAATAATTTTTGACTGATTGAATTATTAATAAAATTGATCGAAATGCAAAGAGAGGCTGCTGCTGCTGCTGCTGCTGGTCAACAAAAATAATGTTGATTGAATTAAGTACTTTAAAGCTTATTGGCAAGAGGCAGGCGGAGGGACACCGGCCACAATTCTGTTTGTAAGCGCATTTTGTGTCTCCGCTGCGAATTTTCCTATTGTCCGCTTAGAAGAAGAGAAGAGGAGAAGAAGAGAAACAGAGCAGAGCAGACACGCACACATTCAAAGCTCCTGAATGTGTGTGTGTGTGTGTGTGTGTGTGTGTGGGAAGGGGGTTCGCTTTGCGTATGTGTGTGTGTGTGTGTGTGTGTGTGTGATTGAGGCAGCATTTAATTAACACAAATTTCCATTAATATGTATTAATTACAGTTGACTTAATTTTTTGGTAAATTGATGCAATAACAACGGTAAAGGCCTTGCTAATTGCATTGCGTGTTTACTTCTATGTGTGCATATGTCTGTATGTCTGTATGTGTGTAAACGGTATTTTTTTTGTTGTTGCCAGGCGACAAAAATGTCGATAACATTATTTTTATCGCCTGTGCTTCTGTGAACTTTACTTCGTTTATTACCATTGAGCTAATCAATCATGTTAATTAATTTAACAAATTTTGTGATAAATATCAAAATAATTGTGTACATAAATACTTATGCGCTTTTTCCGACCATGCCCACAATTGGTTAGGCTTGAGCTCTTATAAATTCGTTCAGTTTTGCATTCTGCTTTGTGCTGTATTCGCTAACGTTTTGCTGCTTTGTAGGTTAACTTGTTTTTATGCTTTAAAAACGATTCATTTTTTCATATTGATTGATTAAAATGTCGCAGTGTTGATCAGTTGTTAAAAAAAAATGTGTTTGGCAGCCCCATTGCACAAAATGCACATTAAGCAAGAAAACAATTTCGCTGATTCTCGCATCAGTTTTATTTATATTTTCATATTTTTTTACACAAATAAAGAGAAAAAACCCAAAAATCCAGAGTCGTTGCCACACGAACTGTTTACCGCGGGCAGTTTTTTATACCCTGAACCCATTCAAAATGGGTAAAAAGGGTATAATGTATTTGTGCAAAATGCAAATGTATGTAACAGGCAGAAGGAAGCATCTCCGACACCATAAAGTATATTATATACTCTTGATCAGCATCAATAGCCGAGTCGATCTAGCCATGTCCGTCCGTCTGTCTGTCCGTCCGTTCGTCCGTCCGTCTGTCCGTCTGTCCGTCCGTCTGTCCGTATGTATGAAAGCAAGGATCTCAGAACCTATAAGAGCTAGAGACTTGACTCTCTCTTTTAGCTGTAGGTCCTCCTAGTTCCTACGCAGATCGAGTTTGTTTCCGATAAACGATAACTTGCCCCGTTTCCAAGCAATCGATAAAAGTATATATCGATATCGACATCCTGTTTTTTGAGCAATTTTGGTAAATAATAAGAGCTAGAGTCACCAAACTTCATTTGTTGATTCCAGAATAGTATATATATCTGCATTTGGTGTTGAAAGAAGGGGGTACAGGGTATCTCCCAGTCGGGAGCTCCCGACTATAAACTCTTACTTGTTTTTATATCTGCTCGATAGGAACACAGCGGAAGGAAGTGTGTGAGGGGTGGGGCGAGGCGGGGCGCTCCACCAAACTGAATTAAATATTTGCATAAATTTTTTAAAATCAAAAATTAAATAATAAAAACATTAAAAACACATATGTATATATAAAGCCAAGTTAACAGGGGAAACGAGGCTCAGATTGACGTGCGCTGTGCCACGCCCACGCAGCCGCACGCCTCAATTTGAGGCAAGCGACCAATTGGCATTTATTAATTAATTTATTTGAGTTGTTGTTGTTGTTGTTGTTGTGGGCGCGCCCTTTTGGGCGTGCTGCAATTTCAGCTGCATTGATGTAATTTCTTCTTTCTTTTTTTTCAACCTTGTTTAATTTCATTTATTTTTTGTATTTCTGCTGTTATTAATATTAAATATTTATTTTGCAATTCTATTTTATTTGCAATTTATAATTACATTTTGATTGAGCGCCTCGCCTCGCCCCCCCCTCTCCTCGCCTCGCCTCGCCTCGCCTCGTCTCCATCAACTTAATTGGCCTTTTCGATGCCGCGCGCAAAAAAATAGGCAACACTTAATTTCATTGCCTACTTTTTTGCGCCCAGCGCGAAATGTGCACAGTTCTCGATAATTGATCGGGCACCAAGCGATTTTCACAAACTGGCTGAGTCAATAAATAGTCTGGCAACGCTGTCAGTTAATATGTAGCATGTATTGACGTTTTTTTGGCTCAGTCTATAATTTAACTGCGATTGTAAAAGGTTGCAAAACGATTGATCTACCACAGCGTTGCCACGCTGCCAGGCTGCTTCATAAGCTTGCAATCTGGCAACGCTTACCGTTGAACTGGACTCAAATGCTTACACTTACGACTCTGATGTTAGGGAACGTTTGCTGCGTGTTGACGACAGTTCCAACAACTGTCTGGCAACGCCAGATGTTATGTGCAATCTGTTTACCAAATTTGAGACATATTTTATTATATCCAATGAAGCGTGAATTGGCTGTTTTCACTTCATAAACGAGTTGCCAGATGTTGCACTTGTCTTGCCAGCTTTCTGGCAACGCCAATAGTTGCTTTTTAAGTCCATGTAGCTCTGTAAGCAAATGGCTTGGTGTGAATAGAATGCCAAATAAGTTCTTGTGAACCAGTTTAAAAACTTGTTCCTGACGAACTTGACTTGATTTGATCTGTGAACTAGCTTTGGCATTTTCCATGCATTCATTTAAGAACCTGCGCATAGCTGGTTCCGGAACAAGTTCCATTCAGCGTAATGCACAATCAGTTCATTTGGACGCTCGAACCAGGTTCATATGAATAAAAGGCAGACAATGGCAAAGGGCAACTGTGAACAGCAACCAAATCAGAGCTAACCACCCACAGGCCAGTCAACCAACTGACCGACCGACCGACCGACCGTCCCTCCGTCCGACCCTTCCCCTCCCCCTCCCGGTCCGCTCCCCGTGACAATCAAAATTAAAATGAGTGGTTTATTAAAATTTAAACGCTTCACTTTGCGCGCGCAAAAAGCATTTTTGGTTGTTTTTTTTTTTTTGCCTTTTGCCTTTATATCTTGGCCCCACATGAAAATTGAGGACAATGCAGCGGGCTGGGGGCAAGGACGAGCCGGCGAATGTAGAATGAGATTGGGAATGAAAATGAGGCAGAGCAGAAGAGGAAGAGCGAAGAGCGAAGAGGAAAGAGGTAGAGCGAGAGCAAGAAGAAGCGGACGCGAATGAGGCTGTCCGTTGTTGGCTTTGGCTACTTTGATGTATTTTCATATTCCACAGAGACGAGCCGAACGCACATTGGCTGACAAACGAGTGGCGGGTGGAAGGGGGGCTCTGTGGGGGGTGGGCAGTCAACAAACTGCAGTGGTGGGTGCACAATATGCTACAGGCCAGGGGGATGGCCAAGGGGGGTATGGCAACTGCTATTTGGTCAGCGAATGTCGACGTCGGCGTCGGCGTCGACGTCGTCGTCAGTTTGCAAGTGCCTTGACGTTTGTCTCTGACATTTAAAAGTTGATTGATTTTACTTGCCGGCTACTCAAGTACCCTCACCAACACACACACACACACACACACACACACACACACACACACACACACACACACACACACACACACACACACACACACTGGGTAACCCCTTCTCACCCCTTTTCCCCCTTCCATCCTTTTGGCTGGCATCGCAGTCGCTTCATGTTTTATTTGCCTTTATTTTAATTACATTGATTTTGAGTAAACGCGCCACATTGTTCTCTCCCTCTCTCTCGCTCTCTCTCTCTCTCTCTCTCTCTCTCTCGCTCGCTCGCAGCAGCCCTTGCCCCTGCCCGTGCCCCCCGCTCTTTATCGTCTCTATTTGCACATCATTAAAATTGTAAAAATATTAAATGGCAAAACAAAAAACTAAGACAAACACAAATGCAGCACAAATTCAGACATGGCCGGCATTGAAAGGGATTCATATTTTTTATTATTTCGGGTTTTCGGCGGGGGGAAATTGGTATGCTCTTTGAAGAAGAAGATGATGCAGAAGCAGAAGAAAAAGATGAAGAGTAGCGATGTTATCGATAGATTTTGGGTGACTGCGTGACCCTTTAGAAGAAGAGGAATAGTAACAAAAGGGCACAAAGTTAACCTAAATTTATCGATAACATCGTTGTTCAAGTCAGCGGTATCGATATATTGTAACATTCATTTATATAAATGCCATTCTACTCGTTAAAAATCGTTAACAAGTGATATAAGTTTAAACATATTAATCGATAACAATATAAATACAACTTAACTCGCACTAGAGCAATCGATCACACTTGTAAGCTACTATTCACGATAACATTCGATTGGTCTTTCGATAAAAATAGAACCTTCGCAAGCAATCGATATCAGTTATAAAAACAAACGCAACATCAGCAACAATAACAAAAGCCTAACGATAAATATGTAATCGATAACAGTGTTGTAAGCTTTTAATGCGACTATTGTTTGCGATAACTTGAGATAACATTGGTAAACAATCAATGGCAACTAATTGTGCAATCGAATATCATTCCTGATTATCGATAAGCAATCGTAGCTGCCTTTTCTAACTATCGATAACATTCGATAACAATCGTTTAAACCTAAAAGTTAGCTGTTAATGCATTTTTGTCTAATTGCAAGATTGCCTCATTTCAGGGCTTATCCAGAATTCGTTACCTCAGCTATCCCCTCCTTTGGCAGTCCACCCCCCGCCTGCAGTCATGGTGCTGTCCTGGCAAACAAGGCGCATATTTTAAAATATTCAATTGGCAGATGCTGTCTGCCGCCAGCCGCCAGCCTGCCCGCTCGTGCTGCTCATTATTTGTTAAGTGGCTTAATGAAGGCGGCCTTCGTCCAGCCGCGAGCTTGTGCCCCAGCTCCTGGCCTGGCCTGGCTTGGCTTGGCTTGCTTGTCTTTCGCCTAGCGGCAAATTGTTTACCGTTTGCCCAGTTTTTTCCCATTTTCAGTTGGCTTTAATTAAATCGCTTTTTTTAAATGTGTTTGCTTAACTTTTACTCATCCACCTCTGTCTTTTGCTCTCTTGCAGATAAACTGGCGAACTGTTTCGTGTGCAAGGCGGAGGCCTGTCCGCGTACGCGCCCATTGAAGAAGGGGCGTGGCCAGCAATATGCAATACCTGACGAAACGATACCGGCGGGCGCACGCGTCTGCAACACATGCCAGTGCAAATCGGTGCGCAATCGCTATCCGAACTGCCCGTTGCCGACGTGCCCCAATCCCAAGGATCGGGCGCAACGATTGCGCAATATACCGACACGGCTGTTCGAGCTGTCGCCGGAGTTGCGGGATCCATTGATGGCCGAATTTCAAATACCCATGCATGCGACGCGCTGCTGTTCCGCCTGTCTGATGCGCATCCGTCGCAAGCTTGATCCGCAGATGAATCTCACCGATGACGAGCGACGTCGCGGCGGCACTGGCAGCGGCAGCGGCGGCGGCGATGCCAGCGCCGGTGACGAAACCGACGTGAGCACCTCCTCCTGCGATGAGCGCGAGCCGGGCGGCTCTGATACCGCCTCCGTCGAGAGTCCCGAGTATCTGCAGCGGCACAAGTCTCAGCTGAGCAAGCAACAGCAGCAGCAGCTGCAGCAACAGCAACAACAGCAACAACAGCAGCATCAACAGCATCTGCAGCTGCAGCAACAACAGCAGCAGCATCAGCAACATCATCAGCAGCTGCAGCAACAGCAGCAGCAGCTGCACCAGCAGCTTCAGCAGCATCAGCATCAGCAGCATCAGCAGCATCAGCAGCAGCAGCAGCAGCAACAACAGCAGCAGCAACAACAGCATCAGCTGCCACAGCCGCCGCCAGTGCCGCACAAGCCGCAACACCAGCTGCAACACCAACAGCCCACGGCCATCAATGTGCGCAGCGTGGCAGATGCAACAGGCGCCGCGCTGACCATCACGCCCACTCGCATGAGCGCCAAGCAGGCGGCTGCAGCAGCAGCGGCAGCAGCAGCAGCAGCGGCAGCTGGCCACGACAACGAGCGCCTGCTGCCGCCCGCCTGCCAAGCGCCCAAGAAGCAGAAGACCAGCGAGGAGTACGACTCGTCGGCTACGGAGACAGCGGACGAGGAGAACGAGAACTCGCCCGCGAATCGCCAGAGTCCCAAGGTGATCTTTAATACGGTCGCACACGCGCATGCCCACGGCCATGGTCACGGTCACGGCCATGGCAACAATGTGGCCGGACTGCAGCCGCCACATGCGGCAGGAGCTGTGCCACTGAGCGCACAGCAGCAGCAGCAGTTGCAACAACAACAGCAGCAGCAGCAACAACAACAGCAGCAGCAGCCGAATGGGCCCATGAGCCTGCGCCGCGAGCCGGTCAACAATGTGCAGGATTGCGTTTACTCGGTTATCGAGCGGCAGCTAAAACAGCAGGCCAAGGGGCCACAGCTGCCCGGCAACAATCAGGGCAAGCAAGGCAGCCAACAGCAGCAGCAACAGCAACAGCAGCAGCAGCAGCAACAACAACAGGCACACAACAACTTGGAGCGCAAGGAGCTGAGCACAGTGCGCGAATATCGACAGGATGGCAACGCTCTGCTCAAGCAGCAGCAACAGCAGCAGCAACAGCAGCAGCAGTTGCAGCAGCAGCAGCAAACGCCGCCACCAGCGGGCTTGCCACATGGCACCTCTGTGCAAAAGATAAACGCACGCGCCGTGCCGCCGCCCAATTCCGTCAACAGCAGCAGCAGCAGTGCCGGCAGCAGCAACAGTCACAGCAGCAACAGCAACAACAATGCCAGCAGCAGCAGCAACAACAACAACAGCAGCGACAATTTGGCCACTTTATCCGTGGTCAATACGCATCTGGCAGCGCACCATGTCCACATGCCTCACCCACTCCTGCAGCAGCAGAAACAGCAGCAACAGCAACAGCAGCAACAACAGCAGCAGCAACAGCAGCAGCAGCAGCAGCAGCAGCAGCAACTATTGAGCAGCATTGAAAAGGCCACCATTACGCCCGTGTTGAAGAAGAGCGCTGTCTCGTCCACGCCGCCCGAGACGATCATCTACAATGTGTCCGGCAGTCATTTGGCAGCACAGCAGCAACATCAACAGCAGCAGCAACATCAACATCAACAGCAGCAACATCAGCAGCAGCAACATCAGCATCAGCAATCCGCACCGCCGGCAACGCATTCGGTACACGCGGCACCGCCGCAACGTTTGGCCGTGGAGCCGGAGCCGCAGACGCTCGACTTGAGCATCAAGAAGCCGCCGCGGGATGGCCACTCGCCGCATACGGGCGCCGGCGCCGTCGATCGCCATCATGGACCGCCGCCGACATTGGGCGGCGCCATGAAGCACATTGTGCGCACGGCGCCCATGTATAGGTCGGAGGTGGGACCCGCTTTGTCGGTGCCCGGCGGACCGCCCAATGCACCCAGCTATTTGATGTACCAGCAGCTGCATGGCGTGGGCGTGGTCAAGGCATCTGCAGTGCCCGCCCAGCCGGGCTCGCTGTATGTGCAACCCGTACCTGTACCCGCCGGCCAGAGCCAAATGACGCGCCCAACGCCGCCGCCGCCTGCACAGCCCCAACCGCCGCCGACGCGCGTCTCCAAGCTGCCGCCCAAGCTCAGTCCACAGCAGCAGCAGCAACATTTGCACAGTCAGGTGCCGTCGCCGCAGCAGCAGCAGCAACAGCAGGCCGCAGCTGCAGTCAGCGTCGCTCAGCAGCAGCAGCAGCAGTTGCAGCTGGTGAAGGGCGGCTCCATAACCCACGGCACGCCCACCAACAGCGCACAGCAGCAACAACAGCAGCAGCAGCAGCAGCAGCAGCAACAGCAGCAGCAGATTATTGTGCATGCAGCGCCCTCCTCGCTGCCCAGTCCCAAGTATGAGAGCCTGGTGCGCCAGACGCCGCCGGGCAGCTGTCCGGAGAGCGGCAAGCATGGCTCGATCACGCAGGGCACGCCGCTGCACCTGCCGCCGCATCCGTTGGACAGCAAGCGGGCGTATGATTTCTATAAGAGCTCGCAGCGCTTGAGTCCCGCCCAGGCGCCGCCGCCGCCGCCGCAGCAGTCGTCGCCGCAGGCACCGCCGCCCCAGGGCTATGGTGTGGGCGTTACCGTTGGTTCGCCCTATTCCCGCTCGCCCTACAGCAGCGTCGTCGAGCAGGCCTCGGCGCTCAGCTCGCGCCAGATTGTCATCAACGACTATCACACCTCGCAGCAGATGCAGGGCCAGCAACAGCGCAACGTCTCCCGGGGCAGCAGCAGCGCCGGCGGCGGCGCCGGTTCCGGTTCGGACAAAGAGTCGCCATCGCCCCGCAACAGCATCAGCGGCGGCTCGGCCGTCTATGCCGGGTACGAGAAGGAGCCACAGCCTCGCGGACGACCCGAATATTCCAGTCGCGCCTCTCCGGCCGATCATTCCAACAGGTATGCATAACGAACCTACTTAAAGAAAAACTATTTTGCCTGATTGACTGGCTGATGTATGGACTGATTGATCGAGTGATTGACTAATATACAGACTGACTGACTGACGAGTGGTTCGACTAATATACTAAATGATTGATGGCTTACTGATTGACCGACTTCTGACTGACTAATTGACTATATATTGTATATATTCCTTTGTTTTCTTGAATGTCTTATGTGTTAACTCGATTCTCCTTCTGCAGCACACCCAGTCCGCATCGCACGCCGCCACCGCAGCGCCAGGGCGTCATTCAGCGCCACAATACGGGCTCCAAGCCTCCGTCGCCCGCTGCGCCGCCACCCAATCGCATGCACATTGTCACGCCCTTCAATTTTCCGCCAGGTAAGCGCAGCAAGTCATATTTTTATAACATCCATGCCACGTCTGTGTTCATTTATGAACTAGGTTTGGGTTTAGGCTTTGTTAAAAACATTTCGCGATAGTTTTTCTTTTCATTTAACTTAACTGAAAACGAAGTAACACATTTTCCGTCTCGCTTCTTCTTCTTTTAAGCTGGCCACGATGCGCTGGCCTCGTTTGTGGATGTGGCCGTGCAGCAGCCACAGCTGCCAGTGCCGTCGCAAAAGGATGACAAATCGCCAGTGTCGCAGCCGCCACCGCAGCCGCAGCCGCCACCATCGACACACGGCCCGATAATAACGCACGCCCAGGTGGCGCCGGGACAGCCGGTGCCGCCGGCAGCACATCACGATCTGCGCTATCGGGCCGATCAGTTATCGGCCAACTATCATCATCAGATGGCCGCCGCGGTGCACCAGCAGCTGGCCCAGCAGCAGTACAGGCAGCAGCTGAACGCCGCCGCCGCTGCACACGAGATGCAGCGCCGCATGGAGCAGGCGAAGCGCGACCAGCGCCAGATCAATCACAACATAGAACGGGAGCGCGAGCTCCAAAAGGAGATCATGCAGAATCAGCATCGCATCGAGCGGCAGCGCGAACAGGAGCGCCAGCGCCGGGAGCAGGAGCGCCGCGAGCAGGAGCGCGCCGCCGAGGAGCGGGAAGGCCGACGCATGGAGCGCATGCTGGCCGCGGCCAATGCGGTGCCACCGCCAAGCCATGCCCATGCTCATCCCCATGGACATGGGCACTATATGCGTGGTCCGGTGCCCGAAAGTGGGCCGCCACGCACCATACCCGACCGCGAGCGCGAAGCGTAAGTATCAATCAATCATTCAATCAATTTAAGTCAATCATATAAGTCAATCCCCAACAACGTACTTTTTTAAACAGTCCGAGTGATTGTATGAATATATTGAATCATTCAATCATTCAATTGAATCAATCAATGTTATAAACATGCAATCAATCAAACAAAATGTATCCGTTTAACAAACCAAGCACATCAATCAATATCAATCATGTCAACTTTTGGTCTTCTTGCAGCTACTATCGCCAGGCACACGGCAGCAATCCACCGGAGGATGCACCTGGACAATTCAGCGCCCAGAGTCTGATTGATGCCATCATCAAGCACGAGATAAGCCGCACCGGCGACATCGGCAATCTGCCCCGCGACATACCGCGTCCCAACTACGTAAGTAAAACGCCACCTGGACACGGTCTTGAGTATTGTGAACTAACCTTTGCCCTCAATCGCTTTCAGTATCCGCGCGACCTGCGGCAGTCACACGAGGGTCCCGTCTCGCTGCGGGCCGCCGAGAACAACGGCAGCATGAACTCCAGCTCGCCCAGCGTCAACAGCATTGATCTCGAGCAGGAGCAGCGACCACAGCAACAGTCGCAGCAACAGCAGCAACAACAGCAGCAGCAATCGAAGTCCGGCATTCCGCAGCCCGGCTCGGAGCGCTCCGTGCATGGCACGCTGCGCGGTCAGGTGCCGCCGCCCACGCACCATGGCACTCCCATTTCGCAATCGGGCAGCGGCCCGACATCGCAGCAGCAGCAACAGATACACACGAAGAACATCACCTTCGGGGAGCTGACGGACTCGATAATCGCCAAAGACTACGGACCGAATCCGCATTTGCGTCCCACCTATTTGCCCTACATGCAGGATACGCAGAGCATATTGCCGCCCGATCGCTGGAAGCAGAACCGCCGCCAGCAGCAGAAGGCCGAGGAGGCAGCCGCTGCGGCAGCGGCAGCGGAACGTGCCAAACAATCGCCCATCAATGTGGTTGGTGGCGGCGGCGGCGGCAGCAGCACCAGCAGCAACAGTAGCGGTAGCAGCAGCAGCAGCGGCATCGGCAGCAACAGCAGCGGTCCCGGCGGCGGCAGCAGGGGCAGCGACGGCGGCCCCCCATCAGGCGGTGGACGGGCCAATACACCCGGCGAGGATGCACGCAACATAATACGCCTGCCGCAGGCGGTCAGCCCCCGGAAGTATGCCCACGAGCTGATCATGCAGCATGCCGCAGTCGCCGTTGGCGCCGATCCCACACACTATTTCCTCCAGGCACCCGGCGCTGTCGTCGGCCGCAGCGCTGGCGGCGGAGTCGTTGTGCCGCCGCCGCCGCCATCCGGCGGCGAGCAACGCGGCCCCGGCGCCGACAGTGGCGGTGGCGGCGGCGGTTCGGGCTCCAAGTTTGACAACTATGTAAAGAATCGCATTGCAGAGGTGATGCGCGACGATTACGGCAAGAGTCGCAACGTGGAGGAGCATCTGCACGCTCAGGTGGCGCACCTGGCGCACGTCCATGCCGTGGCCGCCCAGAGCCACGTCAAGGATTCGGCGCCGCCGCCAACGCACGAGATCAGCGTCTCGCGCAAGACGCCCAACCAGTACGATGTGATTGACAGCGGGCGACGATCGGCCAGCAGCAGCAGCGGCGGCTCCAACAGCCACAACGCGTCCGCCTATCACGCGCCGCCGCCGCCGTCGGCGGTGAACGCCTTCGCTGCCAACACGTATGCGTATCCGTTCAGCGCTCTGACTGTGCCCAGCGCTGCCGGCGGTCTGCCGCCGCCGCCGTCAATGCCCTTGGCGCATCAGTCGGCGCCGCCGTCCCACTTGAGCTGCAAGGCGGCGCATGCGCTCAGCGAAGTGGGCGCCGCATCGGCAGGCGTCAGTTTGGTTGTGGGCGGCGGCGGCGGCGTCATTGGCAGCGGCGGTCCAGGTGCTGGCGTCTCAGTGGGCGGCGTTATGGGCGCCTCAGCTGGCGGCGGCGGTGGTCCACTGAATGCCAACGTATTGGCCGTTGCTGCTGCCGCTGCGGCAGCGGCAGCCGCTGCCTGCGAGCCAAAGCCTCTGCTGTCCTCCAAATATGAGGCGCTTAGCGACGAAGATTAGTTGTGACTGCAGGCGTCGTCGTCCGGCATGCGCAGTCTGACGGCAGCAGCGACGACGCCTCCAGCAGCCCATCCACATAGCGCAGCCAATGTCTACCAGCAGCAGCACCAGCAGCAGCAGCATCACCACCATCAGCAGCAGCAGCAGCAGCTCCACCATCAGCAGCAGCACCTCCAGCATCAGCAGCAGCAGCAGCAGATAAGCTGGGCAAGTGCCGGCTATCGACGTCATCTGGCCCAAGCTCAGCTACAGCAGCAGGCGACGACGCAGCTAGCGCCGCCGCAGCTAGCACCGCCGCAGCAGCAGCTGTCGCCGCGCGGCCATCATCATCCAGCACACTATCAGCCGACGGCGCTGTTGCCGCCGCCACCACTGCAGTCAGCGTCGGCAGCATTGGCGCAACAACAGCGAGTGCACTATGCAAGCAGTCAACATTACGGTGATCCGACGTCGGCAGCGGCAGCAGCAGCAGCGGCCGCCGCGGCAGCCGCAGCTGCGCATCACTATGCAAGCGGCGCAGGCAGCGGCGCTGGCGCTGGTCATGGCTACTACTGAAAAAAGAGACAACTACAACAGCAACAGCAACATAAGTATGTACTTTACGTCATTTACAGCAGCAACAATTTATATGTATATGTATGTGTATGTGTATGTATAGAACTATACCAATTACAAAAAAAAATTATTCGAGCAAAGCAAAAATGAAAAGAGCACACACACACACACACAAAAGAAATGTTGACAGCTGACTTGAAAGCGCTTGTTTTAAAGAGAGCACCGCAAGCTAAGAGAGCGAGCACTTCCACGCTCACACAGACAGAGACTAGACTACGCTCTTCTAAACGTAAGAGAGCCTTGAATGATAACTGCATAGAGAGTTAAAGAAAGACAAACACACATATACGACGCAGACACAGACACAGACACAGAAAGGCAAGCACACGCAAGAGCGCTGGTGCATTAGTTGCCTTGCATTTCGTGTTAGTTACGTAACCCAATCGGCGACCTGCTGACCCCTTCATGGACTAGACACACTCAGAATGGACGCACGCACGCATGCACGCACGCACGAATGCACGCACGCACCAAAAATTAAAGAATGAATGAAAAATGCAAATTGAAACTGTTTGTGATTCATGCAAACAGTTAAAAAGTATAATAGAATATACATATGCTTACATACGGTATGTATGTGTGTGTGTATGGTCTATGTATGTACATATATTTATATTTACATATGTGTCTATATTATATATATATATATATACATATATTTATGGAGAGAGAAAGGCAGCCGCGAATTTGAGCACCAGCTGCATGCGCCTTTATCGCACTTCCCTTTTTCCGACCCCCCGCCCGAGGCTGCCCCCCTCACCTTGTAGCGCCAGTGTTGGCTACTGGAGGATCTCTCTTAATCTCCCTCTCTCGCTCTCGCGCAAGCACTCGCCCACACATCTCTGTTTCATACACCGTTCTTGTGTTTTGTTGTGTGTCTCTCTTACTCTCTTTCTTTCTTACTTACTTTCTTTCTTTCTTTCTCTGTTATTGTTCTTTGACTTGAATTTTCAGTTACGTGCATTTGTTGTAATTTGTAGCCCAAACGTAAACATAACCTCAAAGATTGAGTCGAAAACTTAAGGAAATAAAATTTAGTGACAAAAACATATATATATATATATATATGTATATGTATGTATATTTAAGGATGAAAACTATTACATAAATGCATATATATTAAAGAATTAAATTTAACTAAATATATATTTAAAACAAAACAAAAACAAGAAAATAAATACACTGTTGGGCTGTTCTTAGAAAAGAGAAAAAAATCTAAACAAAAACAAAAACAACAAAAAAAAACAAAAAAATTATCTAAATACATTAAATGAAAACAAGTAAATATATATATATATTAAAAAAAAAAAAAGTACACTTGCAAAACATTTATTTAAAAAAATATTTTGTAAATTTCATAAAAACAAAACGAAAAAAAAAACAAAAAAAAAACTAAACATAATTTTAAACATATACATATATAACTATAACTACTTTTTTGTACTATCCATATATATATATATATATTTTTTTTTAATGCTATTTTGCTATTTTTATGTGTAAGTTTTTTAATTTATGAAGCATTATTGTGTTTTTTTTTTTTTCTATTGATAAACCTATGGATATGCATATGTGTATGTATGTGTGTACACAGTTATAAATAAATATATATATATATATGCTATTGAATTATGTACGTTTATTATGATAAAAAGTTGTGTAAGTAAAAGGAAACAAAAACAAAAACAAAACAAAACAAAACAAAACAAAACAATTATGTATATATATATACAATATATATATATAAACATATATATATATATTATTATTATTATTATTTATTACTATTATTATTACTATTATATACATATGCATATTTTTTTATATAACAAACTTACGTCTTACAAAACAAACGGAAAAATTTTACTGTTTATGTTTTTTTTTTTTTTAACTTATTTTTTACATGCTAAAAAAGCAAAAAGAAACCAATTTTTAAAAGAATTGAGAATAAAAACGATTTACAAAAATTAAATATTTTTAATACACAATGTAACTAAAAAAAAAAAAGAAAAAAAAAAGAAAAGTAAAAAACAAACAAAAACAAAAAACAAAAAAACAAAATAAAAGTAAAAACAACAACAAAAACGCTAAGACTTATTCAACAAAAATTTGTAAAATATTAACAAAAACCTATAAATGTATATGTGTGTGTATGTGCGTATATGTATATATATATATATATATACATACATATATAAATATAAATTTAAATATACATTTAAATATAAATATAAATATGCCTATATTAAAGAATATATATATAAACAAGAATGGATATGAAAAGGATATGAGAAATATATAAACACACTCTCACACACACACACACACACACACACACGCAACTCTGCTGGGTAAATTTGCAAGTCCCGTTTTTTTTTTTGATATAAATATATATATGCATGTATGTGTATATGTATGTGAATGAGCTACGAAGTAAGCAAGAAAAGTAGAAAGAGAGTGAATAAGATGATGCAACAAATATATATACACATATACATAAATAAGTTTATATATGTATATGTGCGCAAGTATGTTAGTGTGTGTGTGTGTGTGTGTGTATGTATGTGTGTGTGGAAGCTGAGCTGGAGCCGCAAACATTTGCTTGAGGAAGAAAGTCGCCTGAAGAGCCCAGGCTCAAGTTCTATATAACCATATATATATATATATATGAATATGAATAAATATAGATAATATATATATTAAATCGAAAATCGAAAATCGAAATGGCAACAACAAAGTTAAACATTAAAGTTGCCCAATTTTAAAAGAAGAAGTTAGAAAATAACTTGCGCTGATCATGATCAAAATGTTGATGATGAATGATCACAAAAATTATCGAAAATGCATGCAAAACAAAAACACAAAAAAAAAATGAAAGAAAAAAAAAGAAAGATTACAAATATGAAAATATGTAATAATAATATTATTAACAACAGCAACAAAGTCGATAGTTTATTGTTTTATTTATTTTTTGTTTTTTTTTTTTTTTGTTTTTCTTTTTGATTTGCGGTTTCTGTTTGAATATATATATATATATTGATAAACGATTGACAAAAAAATATATTGATAAACATATAAATATAAAAGTGAAAACAAAAATGATTTGAATACCAGATATATATATATATATATGTATATGTATATATATATGTGTGGAGAGCGTGGGCTGGAGCTGATTTATGATTGAGAGAAAAACAAAACAAAACAAATAAAGAGAACGATGTGTAGCTCTTAAGTTTTAGTTTGTAACTTTATGCCTTAAGTTGTAAGCTTACAAATAATAATAATAATAATAATATTGAATACAGTATATATATTAAAAAGCAAACAAAACAAATATAAAAACAAATACAAACAACAAACAAAAAAATGAATAAAACAACAACAAAACAAATGTATAACAAAATGTGCCTTTTTCGTTCTTGATCCCGGGCAAATAGTTTCGTCCACTTTTTATAACTTTTACAGTAGCCACTTTTTGGATGCGACTTGAAGAATACGAAGAACAAGTTTAAAAGTGATTTCAAATCGATTAAGTGAAATCCAATCCTGGACAAGATATGGCTATTTAGACTCATGCAAGAGATTGGAATCCAAAATTGTTGATTTTGAGATCGGCACGAGTCCAAAATGGTATCCCATACCAAAATCGAAACTTGAATACTCGAGATATTTGAATTTGAATGAATTGTTGATAAGAGCTCGGTTGAATAAGGTTCCATCTTGGAGGGGGACCTGCAACTTTGGATGTCTGGCTGCTGGTGAATAAAAGACATTTGTTTTATTGCTATTGATTTATTATTGATACTCTATAGAGGCAGCGATCCACTGTCCTGGCTTGTATTGCAGGCAGACAGGACAGTTAAAATCGAGTCGGCTTAGGCATTTGCGAAAGTATCCCTGAAGTATGCTTAGACTATTTATTACGCAGCAATCCTAAAATTATGCTACACCAACTGGACGTGTAAACATGGCTGTAACCAGATTAACCAGAATTGGTGCAACAAAACCAAAGCTTTAACTCGCCTGGCATTTTGTTTTCTCCGATTCTCATTCTCATTATGATTCTTTTTGTTTGATAATAGATATACGATACGCAACGAGTCTTATAGTATAAAAGTATGCGAGTTCTCCCCGTGTTTATTACAAGTTTCATTGTCATTGTTAAGCCCACTTTTTGAAGATTTCTTTTGTAATTAGTTAATTATGTTATTTGCTTAAAGAGCGACTGAGCTTCGATTGTGTTTTTATTAACGTGTAACTATTGCTTGGAATCTAAAATTATCATCGACTTTTGCCTGTATTTATTTTACTTTAATCTAGATTCTAATCTAGATACCCAAATATTTTATTACATTAAACTGTCCTTAAGAACTGCACGCTTTAAACATAACGTCTAAAGGTAATCATATTGTTAGATCTCTTACAAATTCTCTCAACTTTAAGAATAACAAACTATTCCAAATGGAAATTTCGAGTGTAATCAACTGTGTTTAACTGGGAGGACCCCGCTTCAATACGGATACGCGGAATGCAGGTGACGCCTGCTCTGGAACGGGATGCGGACGCTGTTGGCTTCCAGTATTGAGTTGGAGCAGGAGTAGGAGGAGTAGTAGGAGTAGGAGGTGTGTGTGTGTGTGTGTGTGTGGTCTGTTTGTTAACTTGAAGAAACAAATAATAATTATAATAATAATAAATGGGCGTCTCTAGTATAAGCTCTCAATGTTCGATGAGCGCGGCTTCTTCAGCTTCTCCAGATTCTTTATAACAATATCGTGCAGCGAGGAGTAACGATTGCGCACCTCGCACACCACCAGCCACAGGCTGAGATACTCCTTCTCGTCCAGCTCGACAACCGCGCGCCTATAGTCATCGATATGCGGATATTTGGCCACCTTCGAGACGACCTTGGCGCGCGAGAGAAAGTATCTAGATATTTGGTCGAAGAAGGCCGCCGCCTCCGATTCGACCGTCTGGATTTCGGCCAGCGTATCTTCCTGAATCGACACACCAAAATTGTTGCCATCCTCGATTTTGGGTATCATAAAGGAAATCCACATTTTCAGTAGGTTCGCTGCGCAAAAACAAAAAAAAAACGAAAGCGTAAAATTAATTGCTGCTGCTGCTTGTCACAAAATCACAGAAGTATCACAGTCCCGTTCACTTACAGTCCTCAACCAGCTTGCGTATTATCGGCTTGACCACCTTGATCATCTCGCAGAGCGGCTTATTGCAGGGCACCGTGCCGGCGGGTATGCCCAAGACGGCGGTGCCCGAGACGTCATCTTTGCGCGCCCGTTTTGACACTGGATGATCGTCGTGGGCACTGCCGTCGCCGTCATGATTGTTGACCAATATGGGCGCCAAGACCGGAATGTTAAGATCCTGATGCACCTCGTTGAAGTTGCGCTCATTGAACATGGACGTGGCCAGCAGCTCGTTCAGCTCAACGATTTTTTCGGGGAATCCTTTTGTAATTAGTATCTCCGCTTTCGAGATCAGCGAGTCCTTGTACTCCTGCACCTTGGTTATCGTATCCTTAGGCATTCTTACCGATCGCTCTTCTCCCAACTAAGCACAACGTTCAACAGAAATCACAGCTTGCGTTCTTCACCGGGCGGTCTGCAATAGTCAGTAGCGCGTGCTTCAGCTTCACGTTCGGCCACTTGAGTTAGGTAAAGGCGTGAGTTTGTGTGTCGGCAACGTACACTGTGCAACAAAGCATATTGTTTATCAACTGTCCGTTGGTTAATGCAGCATTTTGAATGCACATTTCCGCCCGTAACTTACCAAAATGAAAAACTCTTGATTGCTTTCGATGCGGCAGGCCGCGAGTCCACGCTTGTATTTTATGACAGCTTCGGCAGTGGTGAAATTCAAAGTATTGCAAAACGCGAATTGTCCATGGCAGAACTATCGATTAACTATCGGTTAATTTATTACAAAAATGGCTAGATTTGGGCAAAAACGGCTAACAAAATAGTCGATTTCGAAATTTTATTACAAATGTATACATATTAACTAAAATATAAACTAGTTTTTGCTACAACAAAGAAATGACGCTCCAACTCTATTAATCCTTAGTAAAGTGCAAATCATTCTATATTGCGCGCAATTTATGTCTTTGAACATAATTCTTTACGCTATACTAATATTTCAATTTCATAAGTAATATATAGATTTCACTAACGATATAACCATACCCGAGTTGTGTCGATACACAGAGGCTTACTCATTTCACAACCCAAACGCCCCAGGAGAGCTGCCCACGATCACATATTTGTCAGATTTTTAGTCTTTACATAAATAAATTCTTTTCATAAATATTGCCAAAATAAAACCATCGCTCGTTTGCTTGACAGCTTAATAATATCGTTTTATCGAGTGCGACTATCGATATGACAACTCCAACTACACTCCAACTATATGAATCGCGATAGGTCATTCGATAATGCGCGCGATAATATATTTGAATACAATATTTAAATAACATTTTTCTAATAATTGTATGCAATAAATAAAATATTTATTTTGCCAATGACGTAACGATACATAGGTTGCGTCGATTTAGAGAGGCTTACTCATTTCACATCCCAATGCCAATAACAAGCCCTTTAACAACTCCCCCCGTTCACATATTTGTCAAATTTTCGGTCATTGCTTTCAAAATTGTGCACATTTGTTATAATTTACATATATATTGCCCAACTATACCATCGTTCGTCTACGCAACAGCTCCAAATATTATCGCACACTATTGCAAAATTAGGGACTATCGATATATCGATATGACATCAATTTCCTCCGTCTTTAGCTCAGAGCTGGACAGAAGCACGAACATGGGCAACAAACAAATAAAACAACATCTGGAGACTGCACAAAAGACGGGTGTGCTGAAAATATCCTTGCAACGCCTGCAGGAGTTCCCGCCGCAGCTAAAGAACTACCCGAATGTGCTGAAGACACTCGATCTATCGGAGAATCGCTTCGAGAGCGTGCCCGATGAACTGGGACGCCTGACAATGCTGAAACATCTGAACCTGAGTGGCAATCGCCTGTCGGAGCTGAACGAGGTCGTGGGGGAGCTGCTCAAGCTAGAGGTTCTGCTCCTGATGAACAACTTTCTGACCAAGCTGCCCAAGACGCTGAGCAATTGCACGCACCTCAAAACGGTGAATCTGAGCAATAATCAGCTCAAGGTATTCCCATCGATGCTCTGCGGCCTGAAGCAGTTGGATGTCCTGGATTTGTCGCGCAACCAGATCACCGAAGTGCCCGCCGAGGTGGGCAATCTATATGTAACCGAACTGAACCTCAATCAGAACCAAATCTCGGCGCTAGCCGAGGAAATCGCCGACTGTCCCAAGCTGAAGACGCTGCGGCTCGAGGAGAACTGTTTGCAGGCGATCGCATTGACGCCGCGCATACTCAAGAGCTCCAAGATCTGTAACCTAGCCGTCGATGGGAATCTGTTCAATTCGAAACAGTTCACCGATCTGGAGGGCTACGATGTCTACATGGAGCGCTACACGGCAGTCAAAAAGAAGATGTTTTAAATGTTATTTATGTGTCTACTTCTTCTTTCCATATACCATATACCATATTATATTATTTAATTTATAAGCTTAATTCTATGCTTTCTGTGTAGTTGCCCATCCACAATAAAAGTCATTCGCATTCTGTGGCGCCTCACAGCTTGCAACGAAATAGCGGCTGCAGATGCGTGTGGTAGCTGGGATTCACGGCCTCCTGGTTGAGCGGATTGCGACGCGCCTCCGCCATCAGACGCTCGTAGACGCGGCCATCCCAACAGCCCAACGTGGAGCCGAGCACGCGATCATGAAAATCAAAGCCATCGACCAGGGCCACCGCATTGGGACGCAGTACGCCCAGCAGTTGCTCGTAGCGCTGCTCCAGCTGCTGCAGCTGCTTGCTGCTGATCCTGTTCCACTTGAGGACGGCGCCCAGCTGGCGCAGAAATGTGTCCAGCACGAACAGCTCTACCAGCTGCTGCAGCAGCTCGTCAAGCGCTGGCTGCACCTTGTTGCGCGCCAGCTGACCCAGCTGCTTGATGGAGTTGCGTGCCAAGTAGGCGTGGCCGTGCAACGTTGCCGCTGCCGTCAGTCGCCTGCCAGTCAAATTGGTGGCCTGCTGGTCAGTGTGGCCGCCGCGCTGGCGCTGCGCCTGCTGCCACTGCCAGGCCTCGCGCAGCTGAGCCGCAGCACTGATCTCTAGTGCACGTGCCACATTCTCGAGCAGATTGTCGCCCCAGCTAAGCGGCGATGCGTTCCGCAAGTAGGTGACGCTGGCGGGCAGCACCTTGCGCTTCAGTGCATCCACATGCTGGCGCAGCAGAAAGCGCGCCGTCTGCAGCAGCAGGACCGTGTGCTCTCCCTCGTAGGTGAAGGCAGCGCTGGCCAGACCCTGGATGCTGTCAAAGTTGGCGGAAGACATGTAGCCATGGCCGCCGCAGGCTTTGCGCAGCACATCGATACCTTCGGCGGCGCCCTCTGTGCAGACGGCCTTGAGACAGCAGCTGAGCGCGTGCAGCTCCGGCAGCTCGCGTCCACCGCTGCCATTGGGGCCGGCCGCCTCCAGCTGTTGGATGACGCGCTGATAGATGGCCCACAAGACATCCGCCGCCAGGCGATAGCAAACGCCGCGCGCGATTTGCGGCAGAATCTTCGCCTGCTGCGTGACATGATCCAGAATTTGCGGTTCCGGTGCATTCGGCCCGATTGGGCTCTGGCGACGCACGGCGGAGTAGCTGTGCGGCAGGTGAAATAAAAAGATTGGATTAGCTGAGCTGATTAAGCAATTGAACACCTACCGTGTGGCTATGGTGGCCGCCTGGAGCAGGCCGAACATCACGTCCCGCACAATGATGACACGCACAAAGACCATGGTGCCATAGACGAGGAGCGGCTGTGCCGCCTGCACGAATCGACCATCGGCGAGCACCTGGGCGTTCTTCATCAGCATCTGATCGCGCGGAATGCGCACATTGCGGAAGCCAAGGAAGCCGTTGTTCACACCGTTGGCGCCCAGCTTGGGCCCAATGTCACCCACATCGATGCCGGGCAGCGGCTCGTGCGTCTGCTCATCGCGTATGCGCACCAGAAACTGCTGCAGTCCATGATGCTTGCCACGGATGTAGAGCTGCGCCAGCACCACCACCATGTTGGCCGTCTGTCCGAGACCGCCGGGCCACCACTTGTAGGCGCTGAGGCTGGGCGTGTTGAGCACAAACTGCTCGCGTTCCACGTCGTAGTCGGCGCGCGTCTCCAGGCCGCGTATGTAACTGCCGTGTCCGAGTTCCGTTTGGGCATAGGTGCCAACAATGCCATCCAAGCGCCAGGCGCGTCCCACCCAGCGACGCTGCTGCTCCGCGTCGCCCTGGCTCAGGAGCGTGGGTAGAAACATGGAGAAGTGCAGGCGCAGCGGAAAACTCTGCTGGAACAGCGCCGTGCCCACTGGACCCGACAGCAGCATGCGATAGTCGTACAGTAGCTTAATGTTAACGCTGTCCTCTGCTACCACCTGCTGCTGCTGCTGCTCCTCCTTGCCTTTGGGCTGCTCTGCGCGCCGGGTGCGCTGCCATTCACGCAGCTTGGCTAGAAATTTGGTGCCCTTGGTTAAAGCATGCTCGTAGCGCTCTTTGTATGACATGCAGCTCGGGTGCACTGCATCATCGAATTCCGGATCATTGAAAAAGTAACTTTCCAGTGCACGACGCTCCTCCAGCTCGTGCCGCCCGCCGGCCCACCAAACGGCAAAGTCTTCGCTAGAAATTGTCGCCCCCTCACGCTCCCGCCGCAGGTCAATGCACTCGCCCAATGCCGCCATGTCCGTTTCAATTCCTTCTTCGTGCTCTGAGCGAATCCAACAACGATTCGCCAACAACTGAGTCGACAGCGAACTGTGCTGTGCCACGCCCCGACTGGTTTATGGGCCGCAATCGTTGCCCCTCGCAGAGCTTATCAGCTGTTGAATGTTGACGATCCTGTCACACAAACATATGTATGTGTGTACGTATGTTTGTGCCATATTTCACAGATAAGATACACTTACCACCTTGCACCCAATTCTAAAGTACTTTAGCTATATAGAGCATATGCAAACATATTTTTAAGCATGTCTATAATTTCTAAAAACATCCAATTAATACGCAAAAGCAGCTAATCTAACACAAATGTTGACCAGTGCTGCCAATTCAGCTCATTTTGCTCAGAGCATTTAGCCATTTTTAACATCGCCTTCAGCCATTTTTTTTTTAAGCGACAATTGGCAACACTGCTGCGAGCATGTTATTTGAATGGTGTTAAGTGCGTGTGAGAGAGAGAGAGAGGGTGATAGAGAACAATGTAACCAAATCACGACATTCAAATTTGCATTGTTTCTATGTTTAATAACATTGTCTTTTTCTTTGGATTTATAGCACGTATATGCATGGTCACATTTTTGACGAATCGCGGGCTAAAATGTATTTTTGGCCAAAGCTATAATTGAAAATGAGATCACAAAATCTATTGAAAGACTAGGGATTGTAAATATTTTAAAGATTCAGAGAGCAAGTTTTAGATGTTTTAAAAATCCCAACGCTAGCGTTTTGCATAGAAATCTGGCTCTTGCCTGGCTCGCTGGACCTGGTTCTTCGTTAGTCTTCTTTTCTTGATTGAGCTATCTCTTTCGAACACTAGATCTCTCTTTCTTATTGGCGCACTTAAGCTAGTTCGCGCTCTCTCTCTCTTCTACTCTTTCTTCCTGGAGTTCGTACCATAAGAAGGCGATCAAATAAGTACTTTAACACATTTACAATTCATTTTGTTTTTGTTTTCATTTATTATCATATATAGAAAAAGCGACACAGACATTTTGTATTATTTGTATATGTATATATAAGTATGTTTTTTACCAATACGACAAAATATTTGATGTATCTTATGCCCGATTCAAAACCAGGCAACTAGACATCAGCTCATTGTGTTAACTGGTATGGTATGGGTCTATTTAACAGTTATTGAGGTTTGCGACCCATATTCGCCAGGATGAGAAAAACAATAATTCTCGGCCGAGCACATCAAATCGGTCCGATTTCGTAAGTTAACATGAATATATATGGTATAGTATATATATATATATATATCAATTTGATTTGATTATCAATGTCATTCCCAAAATAAAAATAAAAAAAAAAGACAAACTGAGAAAAATCTGATACGATGCGAGCCCTTTTTTGAATACTCTAAGAGAGGATCTTTATATGTAGATGTACTCGGATTCTAGGTCTTTCTGGGAATGACATAATTACTTTTTTTTTAGCTATTGATCATTTCTTTTGTTCAATTATTGTTTTAGCTCTTGTTAACATTATGTTACATCAGATCATAACTTTTTCGGCTCTTATATCTCGTTGTGCTCAATTAACATATTTGTATAATTTTCTTAATCAACAAACAAACAACAAGCGCACACAGAACAATACACATTCACATTCATGCTCTGATTACACACATATACATACATAGATAAACACATACATACATACATACATACATACATACATAGAAATAGTACATAGGTTAACGGAGATATCGAGATCTTTTGGGTATGCTTATTGTTTATACTTTTTATTCGTTACTTTTCATCGCTGGGTGCCTGCGCCCAGCCTTGTCAACAGCTTATATGTATATTGTATTTTATTCCCATTTTGTTGTTGTTTTTTTTCGATTAGATCAAAAATTGAAACTCTGCTTTTAGATTTTGCTATATTTTGCTCATTTTTAGTTGCTGCTCAGACAGACACACACACAAATATCTATCTATAAATATATACATACAAACATACATATGCATGCGCAAATATGAACGCCATTTGATTATGATTATTGTTACAGTTATTAGTTAGGAGCAGCCATTTCCCATGCCCCCCCCCCTCCCCTCCCTCCACATAAGCAGAAGCGACAGCGACAACTCTGCTGCTGTCCATGCGCCATGACCAGTGTTGCCAACTTTCTTCAATTCTGCTTTTGCCTTATCTGGCTGTTTTGAAGCTCCGTCAGACGGACAGTTGGAATTTAAAGCTCATTTCAGCTGTTTTAAGCTAGGTTTAACATTGAATTCAGCTGGCAACACTGGTCGTGTCTCATTGTTTCATTCAATATACGTATATAAACATATATGTATGTGCTTGCATGCACATACATATACGTATGTACATCTATTTTATATAGATTGCATTGTTAGGTATTGTACTTCAGACTTGCAGCACATGCATACGCACACATACATTAGCACACACATACATGTGCATAGTTGTAGATGTGACGTACAAAAAGCGCACCAAGAATTTCGTTTTTGGTTTTTGTTTTTTGTTTTGTTTCGTTTACGCGTTAACCGTTAGTCTATATATATAAGCAAATACATACACATACATGCCCAAATAGAAAAATAGAAAAAAAACCAACTCGTGTAATCATAGAAAAAACAAAAACAAAAAACAGAGTACAGCATAATTTATAATAGTTAATAAATAAAGATTCTAGACAATCGTTTGACAATCATTTCACATTTGTTATTATTACATATATATGCATACATATGTATACATATGTGCATATATATATACATAGTATCGTATTACATATCGTATTACAGCTAGATTTCATTTAATATACTTAACTTTAGCTTTATAACTGTATAAATCGAGCTAAAATTTCAACACATACTCTCAACATTCATACACAAAAGTTATGCAAAAAAAAAAATAGAAAAAAAAAGAAGAACAACTAATAATTAAAAATAATAAAATAAAAAAGAAAAATAATAATAATTCTATGAGCTATAGTTATATTTATAGTAATAATAGGGCTACACACAACAGACATATATCGAGAAATAAAAATAGTTATTTGCACGTTCAACATTTAAATATATATGTGTATATATATATATATTTATACATAGTATACATATATATATGTATGTATTTGTGTATATGTATATGCATCTCTTTCATGTATATTCGTTTTAACAAATGCAGGCTTTATATAGTAGTTTATGTAGTATAGTTTATCTATATATATATATACATATATATATATATGCATATGCTTTATATGTATTTGCATATAGACTTTGAATTGATTTTAACATTTAGCTTTAGAATTATCGATTTTTACATACATACATATATAATTTCATTAAAAATTCCATTTATATACTTCGCGTATAATATACAAACATACAATCTACTACAACTATTTAACTTACATAGCTACAATGTTTATAGGCACACACACACATCTATATACACATACATACATACGTGAATGTATATCTATGTATATATATATGTGTGTGTGTGTGTGTGTGTATGTATATAGAAACTCTATGTAACTGTGTTGATTCTTAAACGTTTTGCTTTCCGCTCGCTTCTTCTTCTACTCTTTACTTAAACTTCCGTTACTGTTTTCAGTTTTCAGTTTTCTTTTCATTTTCTTTTTCTTTTTTTGTTGGTTTTTCTTTGTTTTTGTTTTGTTTTGTTTTGTTTTTAGTGGCACAGCCACGTTTTGAACTTTAGGCCTTGTTTCCAACTGTTTTTTTTGTTTGTTTGTTTGTTTGTTTTTTTCTTCTTAACTCTGGCTCTGCCTCAGACCTCCTACTCATTCGATGGTTTCCTTTACTTCTCTTTCTCTTTGTTGTTTGTTGTTATGTGTCTCTCTCTCTCTCTCTCTGCGTGTGTGTGTGTGTGTGTGCTTGTTGGGGCGGCTGGCTTGGCTTGTTCAGCGTGTGTGTGTGTGTGTGTGTGTGTATAAGAGTACAAAAAACAGTTAGATTGTGATAGAGCGAAATATAGAGAGTGTAAAGCGAGAGACGAGGAACTGACAAACGTTTGCGTAACGACGACAACAACAACAACAACATCAACGACGACGGCGACAACAAATGACATCAACAACAATAAACAACAACATTTTTGAACTACAACAATAACTAGAGTGCGTTGAACAGGCGACGACGACGACGGCGACGGCGACTCGGGCGTCTATTTGGTTTCATCCTGATCCATTGGCTCCTCGGAATCGTCACGCGAAAGCGTTCTAAAGTGAGCGAGAGAGGGCGATTAGCCAGCTTTTATACAAGTATGTGTGTGTGTGCGTACTCACCTGTGCAGCGACTGCATGGAGAGGCCGGCCATGGCATTTACCGTTTCAGATTCTTCGTGCTCGACCTTGAGCGCCTCCAGCGCGGACAGCCCGACCGTGTGCTCCAGAAGTCGGACGCAGGGCCAATGCGTTTGCTGTGAACAACAATAAGAAACTGGTTAAGACTATGTGCAGACACATATACATACAAAAACATAAATATAAATAGAGAGAGCGTCGGACCAGCAAGCAGAAAGTCGCCAGTTAAAATCTAGCTGCAATTGAGCGTATGCATCGCGATATTTGCGCATTTCGGTATACATATGTATATTTACATACATATTTATAGAGGATACTTTATTATTGAGGTGGAATGGGAAGGAGAAGGATACATCTGCGAGCTCATAAGGCAGATATGTATATATTCTTATATATATTCTCGATCAGCATCAACAGCCGAGTTGATAAAACAATGTTTGTCTACGCGAACTTGTCTCTCAGTTTTAAATCTATCGCCTTGAAACTTGGCATAGGTCCGTCTTTCTGTTGCAGGCAGTACATATGTATGTCGGAACTGTCGTGATCGGACCAATATATGAGACAGTTGAGATAGGTAAGTAGGTTCTTGTAGGTTAAAACTTTGTTCACTAAGAAATCTCGACCAAACTCGGCATTTGTAAGTGTCACCATGCTCCCTACATATATGGGAAATCTTAACAATCTTAACGATCGGTCGAAAATTCAATTCTTGCATGGCGAAATATACTGTTTTCCAAGATATATCATCAAACACAATGAATGGGCTATATCTGCTTGTATATAGAGATAGAATACTTTTGTAAACATATGGCATAGAAAGGCAATTATACAAGAGCTTTAATTTCGACCGATTGTTCCTATATGATACATTTAATAAAGTAAGCCCTTTTGACTTTCGAAGAAAAGAAACACAGCAAAAAGCAAAAGCTTATTTTTCGATCGATTTCGACACTAGATATGATATGATATAGAGTATATTGCCCATATATCAGGAGATTCGTAAGATACTTAGATGAAAAGTTTGCTCAAGATATTTTGAAAAGTGGTCCGATCTGGTTAATTTCTTGGCTTTTGAATGTTTACAAATGCCGCATTTGGTTAAGATACCTAGATAAACAAGAATCTACTTATGGACCGATCGGGTCCATTCTTTTTAGTAACCTCTCGCTCCTCTTCTGAGAAACTCACCTGTATGGCAATGGTCTTCTGCAGCGTGTTGATGGCATTCTGGCAGGGCGGTCGCTCCAGTTCGCTTGGCAGGATCGGGGCCGCCGGATCGCCAAGCAGGGCGCGAACACACTCTTGCGCCGAATCACAGATGGCCGCCAGATCGTAGCCGCCCTCGAGGGCGAGGACCACCTTGCCGTTGGCCAGCTGGAGTAGTTCGCGCGTCATCAGGCCAAAGCAGGCGGGCGAGACATGGTAGCCGCCGAGGGGCGCCGGATGGCCGGTGGCCGCATCGAAGCCCGACGAGACCAGCACAATATCCGGATTAAAGCACTTGGCGATGGGCATCACAACGGTACGGAATGCAGCGATATACTCGGCATCGCCCAGCGGTGGATTCAGTGCGCCCGACCAGGAGATGTTCACATTATAGCCGAGTCCAGCACCGGCGCCGCACTGCAAGAGCGAGTGAGAGGGAGAGAGCATGAGTAAGAGCGAGCAAGAGAGCGAGAGAGGAAGAGAGTAGGGAAGATCGAGATTGGATTTAGTTAAAGCTACACAAATTGAGTTCCAATCAGATGAGTTGTCATAAACTGAAACACAGAGTGCTCTAGTCGGGAGTGTGTGACTGGAAGATGCCCTAATCCCAGCGCCAAGCTATCTTAGCCGAGTCTTGCATAACTTCGGATCTTATAGTCCGATTTGAATGAAATTTATGGTATATTTAGGTGACACACAAATGTGTGTTAATACCAAAGATCAAAGTTTTTACTTTACGAATGACTTGCATTACTCTCTTGTGATTTAATGGAGAATATATGAAGGCATGCAAAAAGTGAAATATTCCCAATCTGTGTATTAAATATGAATACCTAGTTTTATGCATATAGCTCTTATATTTCTCGAGTTATCCAAATAAACAAGAAGTTAATCAAAATTCCTGTTAATTGACTAACTAAACATAATCAGCTTTAACATAAAAAACTTAACATGATCAGCTCTAACCTAACAAACTTAACATGATCGGCTCTAACCTAACAAACTTAACATGATCAGCTCTAACCTAACAAACTTAACATGATCAGCTCTAACCTAATTTGCATTTAATATGAAAAAATACCATTTTCTGGAATTCAAGAGATCACAAGATCGCAAGGTTTAGTAAAATATCGTGTCGTGAAGATCCTTTTTTTTTGTCGATTGCAGTTTAGAATACATATAGACGGCATTTAGATCATTGCATATACTTTAACTAATAGACAAAGCAGTTATGAGAGCTTTACAAGATCTCGAAGGTCAAATAGAAAGTCGTCGCTCTCTGAGAGTTCATGAAGCCAGAAAAAGAGTAAGATCTAGGCTAGACTGAAGCTGATCATGAATATGTCTACAATAACAATAACAATAACAAGATATAAGGATATTCAAGTGGAGAAGCTTGAAGCCTCAAATTTCGAAGAGTTAAGTTCCTTTAACTTACCTCTGTGGGGCCACCTGTGCCGGGAAAGAAGTTACCGTCATCGTGTCGATGTATGGAAAGATATAGAATGTCGGGACTTTGGTAGAATGCTTGCTGTGTGCCATTGCCATGATGCACATCCTGTAAAGACAGAGAGAGAGAGAGAGAGAGAGAGAGAGAAGGATCTATTAGACTTGGAACTGTTGGTTGACTTTGTTTGGGGACTTGCCCAATCCACGATGAGGATGCGCTTCATTTCGGGCACGCGCTGGCGCAGCAGCTTGGCTGCGATGGCAATCGAGTTGAAGAAACAGAAGCCCATGGCCAGATTGGCCTCCGCATGGTGGCCGGGCGGACGGACGACGGCGAAGCCGTTGCGCAAATCACCTTTGGCCGTTTTGAAGGCCAAATCAATGACACAGCCGGCGGCCATGCGGGCGGCAATTGCCGTATGATGCTCGTTCCAGGTGGTATCCAGATCGACGCCGAGCCCGCCGCAGGAGAGCCGTACAAAGCTGGCGGAGAGCGTGCTCTCGAGCTTGGGCCGTGTCAGCTGGCCCTGATTGGAGCCAAAGAGCATGGCATGCGCCTCCGTGTGCACCGTCTGCAGCTCCTCCTGGGTGGCCTTGCGGGCGCGCAGGCGATCGCAGCGCTTGACCAGATCCGTCTCATTGAGACGCGCCCAGACGCTCTGCAGCCGGCCGCTGTGCTCCGGATGCGGCGCATTGTCGCCGCAAATGCACGCGTGCTTCAGCATCAGCGGATCGTACGCGAGTCCCGTCGTAATCTTCTTGTGCGTCAGTCCCGGACTCTCCACCAGCTGATGCTGCTGCTGCTGCTGCTGACGCAGCTGGGCGGCATAGACGCTGCCGAGGAGCTGTCGCTTGTGGGGCAGCGTCAGATTGACGGGCGGTATGTGATCGGCCGATGAGGAGGTGACAATGGGCGTCGGAAGCTGGCCCGTGTCGGGTATCTGGCTCAGGCCGTGGCCTGGCACCAGGGGGCTGCTGAGCGTGCGCGATAGCGGACGCATTAGGCCCTTGGCCAGCTCCTCCTCCTGCAGAAAGAGCAGTTCACGCTGCTGCTGCAAATACTCCTGATCCCGCAACTTGCTCGACTTGGCCGCCGCACGGTAGGTGGCCGCTGCTAGGGCCTCCGGCAAGTTCTGTGATGTGCTGGTCGCAATGGTGCTCGTTAGCACCGTCTTGGGCGGCTTCTTTTTGTCGGTGAGATCCATGACCTCGGCGGCGGAATCGTCGTCGTCCTCCTCCTCCCTAAGCTGCGGCTCGCGTATCGCGGCGGCTGCGGCGGCGGCGGCATCGCTTCGCGTCAGCACCTTCTGGCGCAGCTTCTGGGTTAGCACCTGGTGCTCGTATGCCTGCCGTTCCGCCTGCAAGAGAAAGCAAATTATGGGTTAGGCCAAGGGCACACATCCAGGCTGGGAGACTCACCTCGCTATTCTCGTAGTGCGTTTGCACCACATTCAGCTGGCCGGCGCCGGTGAGCATCGGATGGCCCAAAGGCAGCGGCGCCGACTGGGTGCGACCGAGAGGCCGATGGCCCTGCTTGTGCAGATGCACCTGGGCCACCTGGGCGTCTGTGATGGGCACATGCCCGGCGCCGCTGTGCCCGTGCGGATGTTGTCCGTGCGCATTGTGCTGATGACCATATAGTGCATGGGCGTGGCTATTTGTGGGCGGCAGTGTGCCAGCGCCGGCGGCAGCAGCGGCGGCGGCGGCAGCAACGGCGACAGCGGCAGCATGAAGATTAACAGCCGAGGCGCCAGAGACGCCGCTCAGCTGCATATAGGACGAGGACGAGGGCAGAATTGTGGAGGCGGCATGTGCCTGAGGCGGCGCCGTATCCCCCACCAGCGATGCCTGCGACGAGGATGTCGACGTGGCCGACGCAGAGCGCACAACTGGCGACGGTTGCGGCGCAATGCCCGTTGCGGGCATCATGGAAAGCGACGAAGGCGGCGGCGGCGGCGGCGCCGCCGGTTGCCTGCCAAACGACATGGCCAGCGGATTATAATAGGTGGGCGGTGTGCCGGCCACGCCCACGCCGTGGCCAACGCCAACGGGCACCGGAGGAACACCGCCAGCGCCCGTAGCTGCCACATGCTGACGCAGTGCAGCGAACATGGCATAGTTGGCCTGGCCCGCCTGGGCGTTGGTTAAATGCGGACGTCCCAGCGATATGTTTGGCAGGGAGGGCGAACTGAAGAGCGGCAGGTCGTTGATGCTGCTGCGCTGGCCCGGCTGGTATTGGTTGACCTCCTCGTTCTCCTCCTGGATGGGCGCACTTGTCGGTGAGCCCCGGCTGCCGACCACGCCCACCGACATGCCAGTCGACGACGGCGGCGAATTGGGACCAGAATCCGGCGTGCTGTTGCAGTCTTCAAGACAAAAGCGAAAGGATTTTCTATCAGTCGAGGGTATTCCATATAGATACATACATATATATAGAGGTATATACATATACATATATATATATATATATTTATGAATTTGGTGACTTTTTTGTGCTCCTCAGTTGGCCATGCGGCGGCGGCGGCAGCGGCAAAAAGGTGGCGCGGGCGGCAACAGCATTTGGTTAATTTGAGGTTAGGTTCAGTTAATAGATTAAACAACAATTATTTTTGCAAAGTTTCGCTGGCCGTTCGGTTAGATAAAATAACAACAACAACAACAACAATAATAATAATAATAATAACAATAATAATAGCAAAAGTTACAACAGCAATTAAATAAAAAAGAACGCAACAAGTTTCGATAGTTTAGCCAAAAATCGATATAAAACCATGGGCTTTATCAAAAGTTTCTTGTTTGGGTGTATGGCTATTCCTTGTGTGTGTGTGTGTGCGTGTATGTGTGTGTGTGTGTGTGTGTGTGTGTGTGTGTGTGTGTGTGTGTGTGTGTGTGTGTGTGTGTGCGTGTGTGTGTGTGTGTGTCTGTTCATATTTAAGTAAGGAGAAATTTAAAATTAACTAAATAAAATGTAAATCACATTTGTAAAAAATGTTGATATTGGCCCCGATTAATAGCCTAATTCCACTGTCAACATTTCTTACATTTCTTGCGAATGTGCAGTATGTTGCCTGTACAGTTCCCCATAAGAAACCACATATTTAACATTTGCAAAAAATGTTGATATTCAAAAATGAAATCAAACCGATTTGCCATTCATTCATTCATAGCTGACACTTGCTAATGGAATCGCAGAATGTGAAGTTTGTAAATGTAACAAATGTTGAGCACAGTGAAATCAGGCTATTATAGCCATTTAGTTTTCGGCTTGTCGTGCTCTCTGATAGAACTTGGAATACAGATACCGAAATCTATATACATAGATCTTCCGATAATGAATATGAATATAGATATTGTTATAGATGTTGTTGTTGTTGTTGTTGTTGCGGCCCGACGAGCTTTCCGCTTAGCGTATATGTAAGTTTCTTGATATCCAGTTCCGTTTGCGTTGAACTCCAAAAAGAGAAGTAAGTGGTTCTACGCCTGCCGCATGGCCATAGTCGCTGATTGTGTGTGTGTGTGTGTGTGGGTGTGTGTGTGTGTGTGTCTACTAATGTTATACGTACTTGTGAGAACCGAGTTCTTCTGATGCCTTCGCTGGGCGGCCTGCAACAGCCGCTCGTGACGTCGGGCGCCCGCGGGCCCGCCGATGCGTGCCTTGCGCTCGATGACGCTCTGCTTGAGTCGTATCTTCAGCAGATTCGGCTCCGATGCTGATTCATATATACACATATATCATATACTAGATACAGTTATGGCAATTTGTGTGTACATGTGTGTGTGTGTGTGTGTGTGTGTGTTTTAGATAGAGTCTAGACGTTGCTGTCTTGACCTTTCGACCCCATGGGATCAGATACTTTCGCCTTGACTTCAGTTCTGCTTTTGGCCATTTCGTTAGTCATTTAATAATAGTTCAATTTTAGTAACATGCTTCATAACGGGGCCTCTATCAATGGACCTATAGAATATAAGCTACATTCCTTTTCTTTAAAGATAAACAGAGCTTCCTCATCACATAAAAATTGATCTTATCTTCCAGAACTTCAATGGAGAGAACCTTTCAGATCTTCTTTCTACTAATCTCTCATTACCTACTTGATTATGATCTGCAGTTCTTTAAGCTTAAGTCGACCGATCAGTCAAGCTTCTATAAGGTCTAGGCTTTGGGGATGATCAGCTGATCGCGGGCTAAGATCGATATTTTTGACTTTAAAGCATTTGCCTTTTTCCAATTATCTATATATTCTAGGGAAATGTCGACCTATTTCTTCTATTAAAGCTTATCTCTGCTTCTTTCTGCCTCTCTTTAAAGAGTTGAGTAGCTCGTCTTCTACTTCTTCTTTTTTGGCACTTTTTAGTAGTAAACAAGCGATGCAAGATTGATCTTTGCTTTTGATTTTAAAGAAGTTCCCTTATTCCAATTATCTACATTGCTTCTCTTAAAGCTTATCTTTGCTTCTTTCTGCCTCTCTTCAAATTCTTGCAGCAGATCAGACTAAGACTAAGTTCTTCTAGCTTTGGTATTTTTCTTCTTTTTTGTCATTTTTTAGTAGCAAACAAGCGATGCAACAAGTTGGCAACACTTTGACACGCCAAGCAGAGGCAGAATATTTGTTAATCAAGGGGCTGGGCGTGTGAAAGGGAGAGTGGAGGGGGGGCGTACACACATGATGTAGCTAATGGGGAATCAACTTACCAGTTTTCCTCAAGGGGAAATCAGATTCATATTTGAGCAGTGAGGCCGGCGGCTGTGGTATTTTATAGGGATGTGCGCTGGTAACGGTGCCCACAGGCAAGGATTCGCCCGAGGAGCTCTTCACCACGCCGCTGGAGAACAAAAGAGAGAGGCAGCAGCAGCGACAGAAAGAGGGAGAGAGAGAGAGAGAGAGAGAGAGTTGTAGAGCTTTTGGCTAGTTGCGACAGTTGCGATATCCTTACCGATTGCGATAGGGCGAGGTTGTTGTTGTGCCATTCGGTGCAACCGCCTGCGACTTGCGGCTCATGAGAAAGCACTGAAAGAGAGAGGGAGAGAGAGTGGAAGAGTGAGAGAGAGAGAGTGTGAATGAGTGAGTGAGAGAGCGTGTGGACTTTATAGTTACACTGAGTATCTGTTTGACTTCGGGACTCGCATTCGCGCTGCAATTCTCCTTGCGCTTCATCACCTCCCGTTCCCTTCGCTCCCGCTGCTGCTGTTGTTGTTGTTGTTGTTGTTGTTGTTGCTGCTGGTGCTGGTGTTGTTGTTGGTGTTGTTGCTGTTGCTGCTGTTGTTGTTGTTGCTGGCGATGCTGCTCCTCGACAGCTGCCGCCGCCGTAACCATGCTCTGTTCCCGCAATTCCTGGAAAGCGCCATGTGAATGCACCGCAAACTGAATAAATTACAGTAAGTTCGAGAGAGTTTTTGTTGTTGTTTCGGGGCAAATAGAATTTATTTAATTTTTAGGTTAGGGTATTTCTAATTTTGTCACAAAATGCAGTCGATTAATGTATACATAAATACGCTTGAGCCGAGTCGATATAGTCATGTCTTTGGTTTGCTTCTAGCTGGGTCCGCAAGGGTATCTAAACTTCGGCGTGCCTCATTGAATACTGTACTTTCTATTCGAAAGTAGGGTAGGGTAGTAGGAAAGAAAGGGTATCTAATCTTCGGCTTGCCGTGCAAAGCCTTGCTTTCTAGTTTTTTATTTATATATATAATATATTTTTTTTTGCAATTTTGATTGTTTTGTTGCCAATGTTGTTTGTCTTGTTCTTGTTTTTGCTGTTTGTCAAGTTGTTTTGTTTGTTGTTGTTGTTGCTGTTGTTGCTGTTGTTGTTGTTGTTGTTGTTGTTGTTGTTGCTGTTGTTGTTGTTGCCTTAGTTTAGTCATCTCGCAGGGCGGCATTTCCGGCCAAGCGCCGGCAAATTTGATAATTTTTTTTTTCGCTCTTTTATTTTGTATATTTTTTTGCTACCCACGCGCCGACATCGCGATCAACTGCAACAACAACAACAACAACAACAACAACAACAACGACAACAACAACAAGTTAAAGAGACGACAAAACAAATAAGAGTGTGTCAGACGCGGCCGCTCGACTTGGTTGATACCCTGTGCGCAGAGAAAAGCTTCGATAAAATTTTCGATATTTATCGATTTTCGCCTTAAAGTACAGCAAATTATCGATAAAGGTGCATAAGCTAGGAGCTCAGTGCGTATACATTCTCTGTACACACATGAGAATCAACTGCAAAATCTCAACTCAATAAAAGATCTGTTTAAATCGATATTTATCGATTTGGTTGAGACAAGCAAAGCTATCGAAATAGTAGTACACAAAACATGCACTTGCCTACACAGCAAATTTGCGATTTAAATAAAGCAAGATATGCTCAAAATAACTTGATTAAAATCGATTATTATCGATTTGCAGAAGACGGACAGAGCTGTTGTAATTATTTAATCGATTATGTCGTTTAACAGAGTCCACCTTCATCCAAATTTTGTGGATTGTTAACAGACTAGAGCTTAATCAAAATTTCGTGACTGTTAATCGATTTATTTATCGATTTGCTTAAGACGGACAGAGCTATTGAAATATAATCGATTATGTCGATTAACCGACTCCAGTATAAACCAAATTTTATGGATTATTAACAGACTCAGGTTTAATCCAAACGTGAATTAATCCGAAGACCGTTTATCGATATTTATCGAGTTTGTGGAATGTTGAACAGCTGTCACATAAACCCAAGCCATGGACTATATCGACCCGGTTGCACATGAAGACATCTCCAACTGCCTGCCATAGCGATGCATACCCTTTCACAGCCATGCGGAATGGGGGTGTACAGGGTAGATAGATAATAGATGCCGCCGCCAGGCTTTATCAGTATCGATGTGATCTGCTCCCCTTGAAGATTGTTTGTTGTCGTCGACGTTCTTCTTTTTTTTTTGTCTTCTTCTAGGTACTCACATGATATTTGTGCTCCAATTGCATTTTATGCTCCAGTTCCATTTGTTTCGTCTGCTCCTGATACGAGTGGAAGAGTCGCTGCTTCTGCAGCTCCTGGCTTTTCTTCAGCTGCAAGCACACAGAAAGAGGCGAGAAAGGGAGAGTTAAGAGAGAATGATCAAGCGAGAGAGAGAGAGAGAGAGAGTGAGAGAGAGAGAGAGATAGGAGAGCGCGCATTCGAACGTGTTGTTGTGGTAAATGTCGTGGGTAGATCATTAAATGGGGCTCTGAGTAATTGGCCCAAAGATCTGTGCAAACGTGGCCAAAAGAAATGTGACGCATAGCCGCAATTGAATGCGGGGGCGTGGGCAGAGCAGCTAGAGGAGGAGGGGAGGAGGGGGGGGATATACTATATTTGTTGATCTGCTAAATGGATCTGTTTAAATAATTTCAATGTCAAGCGATTCCCTCAAGAGCCTACAAAACTGCAGTTCAAAGAACTCACAAACTATATACATATATATATATATTTTGGGCGATATATTTGTGTTTTGGGTAAAGCTCAGGCTGCTGGGAAATATGGAAAAACCAGAGACGGGCAGCTGAGATCATAAAACAACAACAAATCAAGTTGACAGGGGAAAAATGTTTTTGGGAATTCAACAAAATATGAAATACCCTTTGCAGCTGAAATAGGGTATATATGATAAAATAGTAAACAAAAAAACCCTTTTGATAAATCGGAAATAGTTTGGAATATTTGTATAAATATATATTTAGTAATAAATGGTATACGCAAACATTTTTATACCCAGAAAATGTGTAAATGGGGTATATTGGTTGTATATATAGATATTGTCTATCCGTCCATCTCTCCATGTGCATAGACTTCGATCTCAGAACCTTTCGGAGCTAGAGACTTGAAACTTTGACGAGTTTGTTTTCCGATTATCGATAACTTGCCCAATCGATAAAAATCGTTATCGAAATTGCGCTTTTTGAGCAAATCTCTTTCGTTTTAAAAGCTGGAGTCATCAAACTTGACATGCAGCTTCTAGAATTGTTTATACAAATCAGGTATCTTTCATTATAAAACCAACGCCTCCTCTTTCCCCCCCCTACCTCCCCCTCCCCCTTACATTAAGCTGCTTTTGGTATTGATAGCAAAAGGTCTAGGGTATTCGCAATCATTACTTCATTTGATTAAAATAAATTAAAGAGTTCTATCTGGGACCTATCTTGTTGCTGTGCTCCTTATCTAGATACTCGTAACGCCCGTGTTTCAATTCGCGTGCGTTCACTGTACTTGGTACGGGGGGATTCACACAAAAAACACGACAACTGTTTTGTCAAGGGCTTTATACCCTTGTGAAGATAATCAAGTCTCTAGTTGGGGATTTTCTAATCTGCCCAAAAAGCTGTAAATTCCCAATCTCAAGCACGCTCCAATCAGACTTCAATTTGATTTGCAAAGGGTCTTTTGATTTTCTTAGCAAGTACGTAACGCTTTGAAGAAGATAATTGATCAATATATATCCCTTAGCCAAGACTTTGTCTCAACAAACATCGCTCAAAAATTGGGTTTTTGTAGAAAAAAACTATTTTGTTTGTATTTGATTGAACTTCAATAAATACTAAAAGTGTATATATAGCAAAAATTTGCTTTGCAAGGGTATCTAATCTTCGGCATACCGAAGCAAGCTTTTCTTACTCGTTTTCAAGTACAACAATACTTCAAACAAGTGTCAATGGCTGCAAAACCTTTTCAAATAGTTCTCATAGAAACAAGCTTCGATATGATCAAAATTAGTTTATATTTTAAGATATAAAATTAATAAAAATGCAGCTTCATGACTTTTACTTGATTTACTTAAAAAGTTTGTTGACAAAAACAATTTAAAAAAAAAAAAAAAAAAAAGGTAAAAGATTGGATTGTTAAAAGCTGATCAATTAGATAATTAGTGCAATTGAAATGAATCACACTGTGATGAATGGGTTGGATGAATGCACTGTGATTCACTGTGACGGATACACACACACACACACACACACACACGCGCTCACATGCACGCTCACATGCACGCACACATCGATAGCGATTACACAAATGAATTAGCTAAGCAAATCACGCGTCACAATTCATCGTAAGAGATCATAAATTGATGATTATTGGTTGCGCTCTCGCTCCCTCTCTCTTCCTCTCTTCCTCTCTCGCTCTCTGGCTCTCTCACGATGTGATTCTGGTTCTGCTGGCGCTATCGGGCGCTCTCTTTATTACGTACATGCTGCTGATATGTTTCCATGACCTTAACGCGACGCTTACTCCAATTGGACGCACACAGACACACACACACACACACACACGCACACAGGCACAAACACGCGCACGCACTGGACGCGCGAGAGCGAGGCGCTAAAAAAACGTTGTCTTGTTGTTGGTTTTTGTTTTCTAATTGGTTTTTTTTTTAAATATTTTGTTGTTGTTGTTTTTTAGATACTTTTCGTAAGCTTTTTGTGTTCACAGCTTTTGGGCAAAACAGTAAAAAAACAAAATATTTATATGTATATATATTAGACAAAAAAAAACTACTCAGAACTACACAAATAAATAATCTGTAGAAATATGCGCCGCTCTTGGGCTTTATTTATTCTTTAGTTTTTCTTTTTCATATTTATTTATATTTATTTTTGTTTTTTGTTTGCCTTTTTGTCTTAATTGTCTATAATTCTTCTTTCTTTTCTGCCGTGGCTTTTACTGTGTATTTTTTTGTTAGAAATTGTAGTTGATTTGAACTTTGAATTTTCACAAAGACGCGTCGCGTTTTAAATGGTTGGCTCCAATTGGTATATTTCATATGCCAATTGGATATATATTATGGTCTCCCAATTGGACTATTGACTATTGTTGCGTCTGTTTTCGTTTGGCTTTGGCATTCGTCGAACGCGCTTTCATTTCAGTTTCACTCAAGCGACTGTCGACGACTCGCGAACTGGCGCAAAAATCAAATATAAACACAAATTTAGATACAGTTATCCGCTAGCCAAAGCGCACGAAGCTTGCGAGCGAGCGAGCTGAATGAACGTGTGCCCGCCGCTCTCGCTAACTTACGCTCGGCGCTCTCTTCATTTTTAATTACTCTCTCTCGCTCTCTCTCTCTCGCTCACACTCGCATGGTCAGTTTCGCGGCGGCAGACAAACGGGCGTTCGTTCGCTCTGAGCAGCAGCAGCAGCAGCAGAGCTGCAGCAGAAGCAGAGCAGCAGCAGCAGCAGACCATATGCCATATTGAAGAATTCCCAGAAACTGCTGTTGCACCTGATTACACCCTCCCCCGCTAGAGAACGCCCCCGCCCCCCCAACCGAACAGCATTTGCCTTGCACAACTTTTTTGTTCAACATTCGACTGGCCAGAGCGCATGCTATAATTATAAAAGGCCTGTGCTATAATTATAACGGGGGCCAAAGACAACACACAGACACGCCCATATAAATAGAAAAACTTGCCTTCCGATAATACATAATAATAATAATAATAATAAATTCCCCCAAAATGAATGCAACGAATACTCGCATTTGAAGCACTTCAAATTCGAATAAGTCATTCAGAGCATGTTCTATAAATAGACCTATTTGGTGATAATGTTTTGGGTTTATAGCAAAAACCATTTGAAATCAAGTGAATATCCCAAAACGAATAACACAAGTGCTAGCAGTTGCTATAATTGAATCTAATTGAATTAAATCATTCGATAGATGAGTACATTTGAATATTTAATTAGTTTATAGTATGAGTATGTTTTGATTATCTGTACATATGTATGTATGTGTGTAGGATCATTTGAATACTTTATGAGTATTTCATGCATACGCGTGAATAGCATATGTATGAGCTTCTCTTGGGAATTTATGGTCTTAAATGAATGAATGAATGAATGAATATATGTAAGTGTAAGAAAGTATGAAAAGAGTTACTATGAAAATTGTTTGTGTTGTAGCTGTTATGAGCACATTATAAGATTGAATACGTTGACATGAATTTGTAGAAAGATTGCTTGGAAACGGGTATGAATTAGGGAAAAAATGAGTATGCAACGAGCATGTATAAGCAAATATGAACGAGTAGGTATTTGAATATATTTGTGTATGCGATAAGCATGATTTAAGCAGCTAATGAGTATGATTATAATTGTGAATATTAGTTTGCAATGAATGAGCACGCAATGAGAATCTTTGTTTGCAATTAGTGTGTAACGAGAATACTTTGAAATGCATTCAGAATATTTTGAGTATAAAATCGAGTATGTATGAGTATGAGTATGAGTATGAGTATGAGTATGAGTATGAGTATGAGTATGAGTATGAGTATGAGTATGAGTATGAGTATGAGTATGAGTATGAGAAGGAGTAGGAGAAGGAGTATGAGTATGAGTATGAGTATGAGTATGAGTATGAGTATGAGTATGAGTATGAGTATGAGTATGAGTATGAGTATGAGTATGAGTATGAGTATGAGTATGAGTATGAGTATGAGTATGAGTATGAGTATGAGTATGAGTATGAGTATGAGTATGAGTATGAGTATGAGTATGAGTATGAGTATGAGTATGAGTATGAGTATGAGTATGAGTATGAGTATGAGTAGGAGTAGGAGATAGGAGTAGGAGTAGGAGTATGAGTATGAGTATGAGTATGAGTATGAGTATGAGTATGAGTACGAGTATGAGTAGGAGTATGAGTAGGAGTCTGAGTAGGAGTAGGATATTTAGCAAGTACTAACTTTGAATATTTCCCAGTAAGTGCAATGAATATGTTGCAAGCATGTAAGGAATGAGTATGAGTATGTGGAAGATCGTTTGAGTATGTAATGAGTATGTACTGCATATGTAATGCGTACATTTGGGTAGCTATTAAATGTTCATCCGGTTTAAGTTGGTTCACAATTTCAGCAGAACCCCACATCACACCCACCCCCCTCACCGTCTAATTAGCTCAGTGTGCAGCTCTACACACGCCCGCCGCCTCCCAACCATTGTGGCTAATTTACAATTTGCTCGTGCCACAGATTTTTATAAATATAACAACAACAACAACAACAAGAAGAAGAAGAACAACAACAACAACAAAGCTGCGAAAGAGCTGTGATTAGTTGTTTTTTCCTATTTGCTTTAGTTTTACAGTTATAGTTCTTGCACTCGCCATCTCGTTCGCCCGTTTCTATTTGTGTGCATATGTATATATAAACAATTTGTGTGTGTTTTTTTTTTTTTTGTTTTTCTGTTCTTTTGTTAAAAATAAAACCCACAGAGTTTATAAAACACAAAAATAAAAATAAATTCAAAGGAAAATGTAAAAATAACAAAAACGGCAAGCGTTGAGGCAAAAAGGCAAACGCGTTGGGCGGGGATTGGGGGACGGGGTGGGCGTAATTGGGAGGAGGCGGGGAGGAGGGAGGGGGGGGGGGGGTGTTGGGCAGGCAACACTTTAGCAACACTACAATATGAATAAGAAGCAGAACACTTGAACCAAAAATACGAAAAATTCAAAAGAAAACAAAACACACACACACACACACACACACACACACACACACACACACACGCACACACAGGCCGCAATGCACAAAGTAAAAAGCCAAAAATAAAATCTGGCTATAAATTGTATGCAACAAGGCAATCGGCTAGCGGCCTGGCGGCGAGGGGAGGGTGGTGGGGGGCTGGTTTGCCGCCTGCTGCACATGTTGCTGCTGTTGGTTGCTGCCATGAGGTCGACTGCGACTGCGACTGCGACTGCGACGTCGACGGCGGCGCAGCAGCGCGCAGGCAGCTACAGTGAGCACTCGCTGTGCGCGCACAGACCAGCTGCGTGTAGTCCAAAATAATTGGACTAACTTAGCACAATTTGGCATTGAATGGCAAAAAAAAAAGGAAGAGGAAGAGGAAGAAGAAGCTAAATCAGTTTATGGCTGACGATCTCTGCAAATAGCCGAATGCAGCTGGAAAATAGCTGAGCTGGTCACACTGCAACTTTTGCCTTTGCCCGTATATCTAGCCAGGCTACACTTTACGCTCTCTCGCCCTCTCTCGCTCTCTTTCGCTCTCTCGCCCTCTCGCTCTCTTGGCTAGCATTTGATATTATTTTTAGCACAATCGCCGTTTTATTTAAAACGAAAAGCAAAAGGCAAAAGGCAAAAAAGAATGCGCAAAATACTCGGTACATATTTTCGTAGAGAAAACAATAAATATAGAATCATTAAGTTGTACACGCGTTTAAATTTAGAACCAGAAGAAAATAAGCAAGAAGCTGGCAGCAGGCAGCAGCAGCCGTCGGCCGTCGGCTGTAGCCGACTGCGCGATGCTCTTCTTTTCGTTTGTGCATCGTTCGACTCTCAGACTGTAAGCTGTGACTCTCAAACTGTGCCTTGTGAGACATTTACAACCGTAAACACCTTGAAAATGTGTAACAAGGGTATATTGGTTTTGTGCAAATGCATGTTACAAGCGGGAGGAAAGAGCATCTTCGACCACATCAAGTATATATATTCCTGATGTCCGACAGTCTGTCGATCCGTCTGTCCGTTCATCCGCCTGTCTGTCCGTCCGTATGTCCGGCCGTCAGTTCGAATAATATACATAGAACAAGTAACTTTAATTTTGTTAGCTAGACATAGGTCCAGGGTATGCCCTAGTCGGGCACTTCCGAATAGAACACACTTACTTCTTTCAATGCTACACTTGGAGTAGGTAGAAGAAGGTCCAGGGTATCTCCTAGTCGGTCCTTCCCTGCCCGAACGCTCTCACTTGCTTTTTTTAGCGAATGTGGGCGTGGCAGCAGCCCTTGTTTTGGCTTTATCTTCAACTGAGTTAGCAGAGAGATATATATATAGACTCCTTTTCACTTTGCGAACAGAGCGCCAACTGTCTGCTCGAACTGTGCATACCCTATAGATACAAATCCTGTTTATTAACATATGATATATATATATATATTGCACAGAACGCTTCCTATTGGAGGAAGTGTTGAAAGTAATCTGGACGGAAGTCTCAAATTCCGTTCGATCAGCTTAAAGCTTATTTTCAAAGCAAAAGACAAGCTGTGTCCGCGCAAAGCCGGATAATATACGCTTTATGCAATGCATAAACAAGTTTCAGCAATACACAAAAAAAGAAAGAAAAGAAAATGCGGCACACGACAATGCGGACATGAATGCTAATGATATTCCGGATGATATCGATCATAATGATGTCGCCCGACGAGGACGAGGAGGAGAAGGAGAAGGAGAAAGAGGAGGAGGATGAGGATGGGGCAGCAGAAAGAGCAGACGGGTCAAGTAAATCGAATGAGGACGATGAGATCCGATATGGCATTTCCTCTACACTCTATACTCTATTCTCTCCCCATTCCCCATTTCCCATTCTCCATTCAAGCTGTGGTCAACAATGGCCTCAGCAGAAAGATTGACAGACAGGCCGAACAGGAATCGGGACAAAGAAATAGCTCAGGTGGTTGCGAAATAGAGCCAACAAAAATAAATAGGAAGTAGTACAACAAGCAAACAGTGTGCACGACTAGCTGATACCCTGTGCACAGCGCAAGGCAATGTCTCTTAAAATAATTATTGATTTCATTTGGGGTTAGAGTTAGATATTTGTCCAGAAAATTAAATATTCCTCATATATATGTAGACAATACACTAGTCGAGCTCTAAAAAAACCTTCAAAGCATGCTTATAACATCTAATTTAACAATCGATACTTATCGATTTCACAATATGTTGGCAGCTATCGATAAAACTTGTTCTGCATTCAAAATACGAGCATATGAATATGATATGCGAGCTCGGAAAATCTTCAAGATATGCTTAAAATATCTGATTTAACAATCGATATTTATCGATTTCACATATACCTCACATATGTATATATTTTACATAGCTGAAGTAACAGAGAGACATACACGTCTCGATCGTCTAAGCTCGTCAATCTGATCAAGTATAAATATACTTTATGCGGGTTGGGGCTATAAAATCATGATACCCTTTCCTAGGCATTTGCTAAAAGTACAGGGTATACGTAAACGCAGCTGTGCGAGCTGATGCGGAGGCACTAGAAAGCAGTCTACGCAGTTGGAATAATCTATTTTTGTGTGTGTGTGCGAGTGTGTGTTTGTGTGTGTGAGTGTGTGTGTGTGTGTGTGTGTGTGTTAATATCGATTCGAGTCGATTGAAACAGCTGCCTCTTTTTCTAAATGCTATGTGGCAACTTAATTTTGTTATAAATCTTATTTTTCCCACTGATTGTGAACAAACTAAATTACGCAGCCGACAATAAAACGTTCAAGGATGCGACACAAAGAGGAATACGAAAAACTTCTGCTTGACGAAAAACGTCTGTCGAAAAAGAGTGAGAAGACGAGTCTTTCGGCGCTTACAAAGTGTGACTCAAACCGATAAATCTCTCTCTAGTTAGTAACTAAAGACATACTAGGGATGGTTTCTAGTAAATACCTGGCATGACTTGAGTTGCAATATGGCCCAAAGTGTTTGAGTGTTTCTATGCCTTATATTTACCTCTAGGATCTGCTGATCAATGTCAACTTGACGCGGCTTAAAGTCCAGCGATATGACGCCCGGCGTAATGTGCAATAATCGCTCATCGTTTCCGGCTTCGGGCGGCAGATCTAAAAAGAGAACAGAGTAAAAAAAAATAAACTATAATAAATGTGACAAGTAACAAGTATTGCCCGGATTTGCGCGGGCTAACTTTTAAAAACAAATGAAAATTTTTCCCAGTAAAACCGAAGTTTTTATTTGAGACTTCTTAATAGTTGCTATATATAAGGATGTTCAAGACTCAAGATGTCAAAGATCGAATCTTTTAATTGGTAAAACTCTCAAGGAATACAGGTTAAAACGATTCCGATGAAGCCTTTTTAAACAAACTCTTAAAATATAGGTGTATTTTCAAAAACTCCTTGAAGAAACAATTAAATTACAAATATAGTATTATCATATTCATAAGTTTCTCATTCTATTTTATTATGCATTTGTTATTTGTTGTAAAGAAAAGAAACTCCTTTCGAAGGGAAGTGCCGTTATTCGTAGGCAGACGCTTTGTCGATAGTATCGAAACATATTTATCGATATATGGCGATGCCAACAATCGCAATATTTATCTTGGCAAAGCACAACAACAAAGAAAAACAAAAAAAAACAAAAACAACAACAAAGCAAAGACGCGCGTCTGTTTTTGAACGCAGCTTGTATGTATGTGTGCTTCTCTGTGTGTGTGCGTGTGTGTGTGTGTGTGTGTGTGTGTGTGTGTGTGCTTGTGTGTGCGCTCGGCCAATTAGTTGATTATATAGATAAGGCTGCGCTTATCAGACGCTTTACAAAAATTCATCTAAAACGTATTTTAACATGTGCTCTCCCTCTCTCTCTCGCTCTCGCTCCACTCTCTCCTGCCCCCCAACACCCCCGCCTTAAACAGCTCATTTGCTGGCTCCAGGCACGCCGAGGCCGCATACCGAGTCGAGGCGTGCGTGTGTGTGTGTATGTGTGTGTGTGTGTGTGTGTGTGCGTGTGTTGGTATGGGTATTGGTGTATCTCTGTAGCTATTTTTAGTAACCTTGTACAAGTTTACAGCGATTACATGGACCCGGCCCGAGAGCTTTTTTAGATAAGGCGCTCTCCGTGCTGCGCTGCTTGGGCACAGCGCGCACGTGACGACGTTGACGTCGACATCGACAGCAACAGCGACGCCGTAGTCAACATCAACGGCAACGGCAACGACAAAGGCCACACAACAGCAGACCAACGACCAGTTCCGTTTGGCGTTGTCTTCGCTTCATACGCCACTCCCCCTGCCCGCCCGCCCTGGGATCGCCTTCTGCTACACGTTTTAGCACGGAGCAACTAATTTGATTTGCTTTTGTGGCGTGCAAACAAATGCCAAAAAAGAAGCAAAAAAATAAATCAAAAAAAAAAAGAAAAAAGAGAGAAAAACTGGCGATGCTTCTGCTTCTGCTGCGGCTGCTGCTGCTAATGGACACAAGGCAAAGTGCAGTGCAAAAACACACAAAATGTTCATTGATAAACTGGCAACGAGTCAATCTGTTGCTCTCTCTCCCACGCATGTACGCTCTTTTGCCGCCCAACTTGTGGTCGCGCTCCCTCTCTCTCTCTCTCGCTCGCGCTCTCAGCCGATCAGCAATTAGACATACAGCCGGACTGGACTAATTGCGCGCATATTTATGACTAAGCAAAATGTCCAATTGGATTGCTGCTTGAAAGACAACAACGTTAATGTGCATACACACGCACACACACTCACAATTGTACATGTGTGCGTGTATAGTTGCTGCCATTTGCTGACTCTCTGGCAAAGCAACAAAATTAAATGAATAAATCAGCAAGTAAGGCAAAGTTTTGGGCTGCTCAGAGGTGGCTAGCTATATATAGAAACAATAGCAAAAGGCAAAACCAATAGCAACAACAACAATGGCGAAATACTAACACACATGCATACATACATATGCTCACATGTTGTTGCTGTTGCTGCTGCTGATACTCAACGTCGATTCGAATGCATGTTCAGCCGCATGTATGTGTGTGTGTGTGTGTGTGTGTGTATTGTATAAATAAATTGCTATGCAAGTATGTGTGTCTATGCAAAAGGCTGACCGAATAGGCCGTGACCTGTTGTTCTATATATAGCAGCTATTATAAATCGTGCATAGCTATGGGAGTATAAATTTAGAAGCAGCAACATCGGCGGAATCAGCAATAGCAAAAACAACAACAACTCAACTGAACTCGCAGCGCACATTGCACAAAAACTTAACCAACAAAAAAAAAAAAATAAAATCAAATACAATGCGAACATGTGTAGTCGGGTACATGATACCCTATAATGTAACAACTGTACTGTGATGGTATATATTTTTATATATACGTAAGCTTGTACAATGCTTATAGAATATAATAACTCTGTCTTATATTATTGGTGAGCACGTTTATATATACACATAAAAACATACCATAGTTTAGCAACTGTATACCCCAGCTGCGCTTAACTAGGGTGTGTAAAAGAACATAACCAAAACACAGCAAGCATATGCAAACTGTCTGTAGGCGAGCAAGAATCAGAGAGAAAGAGAGCAAGTGCGAGAGTGTGTCAATAAGAGCGAGCGCTCGCACATGCAACAGCTGCAGCTGATGTTAACGTGTGTGTGCGTGTGTGTGTGTGTGTTTGGTTGTTGGCTGTGTGACACTTGTAAGCAATACAGCGCAGCCGATGTGCTGCAGGTGCATGCAAAAAGTTTCTTGCCAACATGTATGCACGTGTGTATGCGTGTGCATGCATAATGTAGAAGTAAGCGAGAGAGTGCATGTTTGGCTGATGATGATATTGCTGTTGCCGCTGTTGCCGCTGCTGCTGCTGCTGCTGCTGCGACTGCAGTCAGCTGTTTACAAGAAGTTCGAATAAGACGTGTCGTTGTCGCCAAGGTCAATTCTGTGTTGACATAGAAACCAACAGCACCAATAGGCGCAACAACAAAGCAGTCAGCACGTGTTCAAAACAAGCGTTAGAAAATTTGAATAGAGCAGCGACAAACATGCAGATTGTGTTCCAATTGGAAACCGAAACATTTAAGCCAATTGGTATGCATGCGATAACAGCAATATGTGTATGATTATGTATGTGCATACATATGTATGTATGTGGAGCTTGTTAATGGGAGTCACAATTCTGGCTCGACAAAAATAAACAACACAAAAACATTAACAGCAATAATAATAATAATAATAATATTAATAATAATAATAATTATAGGCCGACCCACTTCTCTGCTTACTTTGTTTTGAGTGATAGCAGACGACACTTGTATGCGTGCCAGCGTATGTATGCAAGCATGTGCGATCGAGTACGTTTGTGTGTGAGTGTGTGTGTGTGTGTAGGAAAAAATTTCCAGCGCGCTCGTCTAAAAATAGACACACTTTGCGGCAACAGCAATTCGGGGGCCCCTGGGGCGGGCCATATATAATATGTGGGCGTGGCTCGTTCAGTTTTGGCTTATTTCGAAGTTTTAGCTGAGAGACCGTACATATGTGTGAGTGTGTGTGTGTGTGTGTGTGTGTGTGCACACCCGCTCTCGCAATGTATGCGTGTGTGTGTGTGTGTGTGTTTCACCTTGACAAATGCAAAGCCAAAAAGCAAGAGCAACAACAACAACGCAGTTTAGAAACGATTACACACACACACACATACATACGTACATATGTACGTAGTAAACAACTGTTAAAGAAGAAGCAGCTGGTAAATGCTAAGAATGGAATTGGAAAGGGCAAATTTGGCTGGAATGGGATGTTGTTGTTTGTTGTTGCCTTTGTGTATTACAAATGAGGATATTATGCCATACACAAAGCTAACGATTTTATATAACGATATAAATAAGTATTCCATATGAATTCCATACAAACAAACACACATACATACATACACATGCAAGCCTCTACATGCATATATACTACACACATAGAGAGTGAGAGTGAGAGTTAGAGTGAGAGAGGGAGAGGGAGAGGAAGAGTCAACAAAGTTGGGCTGTTATTCTTGGAATGCCATTATAATAACTGACAAGTGGAGGGGGTGTGGAGTGTGCGCCTGGGAGGGTCGCAAGTGACCTTTGACAGGTGCGTATATCTCTGGCACAAATTGCGCACTCCAATAAAACGTAGCAACTGACTTGGAATGACTTGTCAACAGACCATGCACACCCCCTCCCCCCCTCCACCCCTCGCACTCCATTGACTTTTAGATACCTGGCGGGAAATTTGTTTGGAAATTAATAATACACAATCATCATAAGCAATGACCTCGAGTACAAGTCAATACAAATAAGACACCTGAATTTCCCGGAAATGGCAAAAGAGAAACAGCAAGAGCGAGAGAGAGAGAGAGACAACATTTTAACAGTGATTGCTTCTCAAAGTTAAACAAAAACTATACAACAACTAATTCCGACATTTTAAATTTATTGGAATTGAAAGTCGCCATATTGAAAACACGTGCATACAAATGTACATTGATATCCTTTCGCAATATTCTTAATCTTGAGATTCGATAATCAACGCAATTTCAACCACGCAATTCCAACACATCACAAAATGACAATGAAAAATGGTTGTCAGGGGAACTAGCATACATACATACACACAATCATACACATGTATGCATGTAAGCAGACATAACTACATACAAACATACATACATATATGTACATACGTAACTACAATTGACACTTAAAACATTGCACTGGCTCCTTAACATGATATGTGTTATGCAGCAGCACAGCTTTTGGTTATGAGATACAATTACTGTGCACATTTTTCGAACAGCTGAGCAACATGGGAAGACAACAGAAAGACAACAGAAAGACAACAGAAGGAGGAGGGGGGAGGGCGCTGCGTGGCTGGTCCACGTGCCGTTACAGAGCATGTTAAGAGCATTCACAATTGATCAATGTGCAAGGGGCCGCCGCGGGTGCAATGTGCACGTGTACGTTGCGTTAACAGTTACGAGAATTGAACAGCGGGAAGTAGAAGTGGGGCAGCCGAGCGGAATAAGTAAAAGCAGGACACAAGAAATAAAGGGCCATAAGATTGACGCTGGCGCCGGCGCCGGCGTTGGCGTCGTCATCATTGTTACCCATTTCAAAGGCAAGTAAATTTTTGTTCTGCTAAAAATAGAACAAAATCGATAAACGAATGTTGTTCGTACTGTTATTGTTGTACACACAAACAAACAGACACAGAGGCAGCACTAGTAAGCGCCGGCAAGAGAGCCCAGTCAGCTCCAAATGAAAAAAATAAAGCGAGAGGGTAAAAGCGAGAGAGCGCTAGACCCCTCATGTTGTTATTACACGTGCTTGGCATTGACAGTGGCGGCAGCAACTTGAGCTAAAAGCTGCAGCCTTACCCAGTCAGAACTGTAAACCAACTTCCTTCCACGTTCGCAAGTGCACACGATACAGTGTTGGGCACACATATATGTACACTTTTTTTGCCATGAAAAGCGTGTTGCATATTCTGGGAAGGTAGTTTCATTTTCGTCGGGTATATATGTACATATTTTGATCAAAGCTTTTTGTATTTATTTGTTTAATGCCTGGTTGGCTCTTTGCTGTTTATTAGCGGTCCTGCCATATTTGCTATATATGCTTAAGCACTGCCCAATTTACTGTGTATAATATTTGTATATGTAATTGACATTTGCCTAAAGACTTTCCCTTAAATTTTCCTAAAAAAAAGTCCCCGTTAACTTTTCCATGATGCAAATGCGAAAGTATTTTGATCCTTGCATGACACATTTATTCTACATTCATTTTGAAGCTCTAATTAAACGGCCAGCACTGTAAGTGTTCTTTTACGCACCAACATAACACACTCACGCTCACACTCACGTGCTCTCTCTTTTGAGTGTCAGCAGTCAAAACGCAAACACAACCACATGATGGTTTGAGTCTCGTCTGCTGCTGACGCTGCCGCTGTCGCTGCCACTGCCACTGCTGCTGCGCTGACACCCGACCATGGACAATGTTCTTGTTGTTTAGCCGCTGTCGTTACGTGCTGCTCGCTGCCGCTGCAAAGGCAAAGGCAGTAAAAGCTGCGCTTCCCTGCGCTGCGTTGTGAAGGCAGCGTTGTTTGCTTTTGTATTCTTATTAACAGTTATTTTTGGAAGGCACACACACGCACACAGAGCTGCACACTACCACTGTCACCTCTTTATGTGTGTGCTTGTGTGTGTTAGTGTGCCATAAGCTTTGTTCGTGCGCGCCCCGTTACATATGTACTCGATTGTTATTACCCTGCAGCACCCCCGACCCCTGAATCAGGCCTGAAAGCAGGTGGCGGCGCGGCAGATTCCCTTGCATGCGTCTCAGTCGTGAATTTAACGCAAGCATGTTTTGGGACTTCATGACCTTAGATGACTTTTGGCATGAACACCTTGGCTGAATTCATGCCTAAACTCATTTATTGTGATCCAATTGGAATTCGTGACTGATTTCATGCGACTTTTGAATGGTAAGTGATTAAACACTAATTCAAAAGAGAAACTAACATTGTATGCCTCATTAATAGTATGTATTTTAAATTCTGCTAGTATTTAGTATTAAATATTGTGGCATTCGTTTTAAATTGTCTATTAACTATGTAAAAAGAGGAAAAGGGAGAGGCAAAAAGCGTTGCATGCTGCTTCTTTCAATCTCTTCCACACTTTTCAACACTGAGATCAGGCACGAATTAAAGCAATCGGGTCCTGCAGGGTATGGCAACCGACCACGCCCCCCACACACGCCAAAACGGTACATAGAGAATGGCTTCACTTACCACGTATTGGTATTCTATCGTCAGGACTAGACATTTTGCATGGATCTGTAAGACACAAAAAAGAAAAGAAAAAAGTTGTTTAGTTGTTAGTCAGCAACAATAATGGGCTGTCTAATTGGGTTTCCAAATCGACACAATTACCAATTGGTATTATTTGGTTGGCTTTCCAGTTGGTAAACGTTGTTGCAGCGGCAAATGTTAAACCTTTACAAAATGCCAAAATGATTCATTTGCACAAAAATCTCATCTTCCAGGCCATTCATAGGCTGGGGTTTCTTGTGTGACAAATGTAAATTTCCAGCAAGAAGCGAAAGCCTTCAAAATGAGCGACAACAATTCCAATCAGAAATCGTGATGCGGCGAATTGAAAAATCTGTACCATTTGCAGTTGCTTACAAATTCATTGAAAAATGCATACATACATATAGTGCACACATACGTATACAATCTGTGCGACAGATTAGCGGAGCCACAACAATGGGCAACAACAACAACAACAACAACAAAGAAGAAGTCGAAGAAGAAGCAAAAGAAGGCGAATGAGAATAGCAGACGTCACATTCTGATAAGCTACAGCTACAGCGATCAGAGCGAGAGCGCATTAATGATAGTCCGTTAGTCTGGTTCTGGTGCCACTTTTGCTTCTTCTTCGTTTTCGACGTTGTTCCGCTGCTTCTTCTTCGCACTTGGCTCAGATTTCGGAAAATTTTCTGAATTGATAATCGTACATTTTGTTGCTGTTATTCGTTATATTTATTGTGTTTTCGATATCTGTTGCTAATTTAAAATGCCAGCTGAATGATTCGGCCTATCTTCCCCCCCACAACCACCACCACCACCACCCCTCCCCTACTCAATACAGCACACCACAATGAAACACAACCAACCCACCACACTTCCAGCTGTGAATGGAAAATGTTGAAAACCTGCAAATTACCAAGCAAAATACAAATTCTGCTTAGATCGCGACTCGCATGAGGACTTCGTGTGCGTGTGCGTATGTGTGTGTGTTTGTGTGGGTAGCAGTCGAATTGGGTCACAGGTGCATTAAATGAGTGCATGCTTATTCTGTGTAAGTAAAAAGTAACGAGTTTTGAGCGGCGGGAAGTGGGGGGAAGTTGTCCGCTCTGCCGCCCCAATGACCTTCAACAACGTAAAAACAATTAGAAAACCCAAAACCGAGCAACAGCCTAGCTTAACCTTAGCTCCTGAGCCACCCACTACACACACACACACACATACAAACGACGCACACAATTTCCGCTCACTAATTACAAAAACAAACAGAAGAAGAAGAAGCAGTAGCAGCAGCAGCGGCGACAACTGAATAAAGTGTAGAAAGAACAAACAGTAAATAAGTATTTATGCATGTATATACATACATACATATGTATGTATGTATGTATGTGTGCGCATATAATACATAACAATCAAACGGAACAGACGTCCAAAATGAGAAATTTGAACCGATCCAATTGGAATTTGTCATTTGTTCGAACGCTTCTTCGACGTTTCTGCTCGTTATGCGCTGCGTAACGAGGGGGTGGGTGAAGGGGGAGGCGGGGAGAAGCGCTTATTAAAATGCAATTATAATTGAAAGTCATAGAAAATGAATATAATAAATATAAATAAATAAATTCAATCAAATGTATTAATCAATATAAATGTAATTAAATAAGCCAAGTGCAACAACAACAACAATAAAAGTGGGAATTATATTTCTATGTGTGCTTATGGGTATACTCGACTAGCAGATGTCCTGCACATTGAGAACTTTTCTTTAGGTTAGTGTTGTCGAGCTTTCGAGCTGTATTTTTTTTAAATAATATTTATTATTATGATTTTTATAAAAAGGATCGTTCATATCTATAATTTTTTGAATGTGAGTTAACCAAATACGCAGATACCCTGTAAATTTAGTAATTTTGCTTAACACCTGTTGCATAAACCCTGTAAATTTCATAACTTTGCTTAACACCTGTTGCATACACCCTGTAAATTTCATAACTTTGCTTAACACCTGTTGCATATACCCTGTAAATTTCATAATTTTGCTTAAAAACTGTTTAATTGTTGAACAAAGTTTGTTTTTATCTAGAAATCGAAGATCTACCCTTGGTAAATTATGTGCGTAAATCTTGTGAGTTTTCTAGAGCAACAAGTTCATATATAAATCTATCAAATATCAAATAAATAATGATGTATTCGTATTTATCAAGGTTGTAGAGGATATTATAACTTGGGAATAGCAATAATTTCATAAACATAGAGCTCTATGATAAGAATCGGTCAAAAATAGACTTTTAATATGCAACAGTTGTCCGTTTGTCGAGCCAATTTCAACAAACTCAAGACAGGAACTGCGGAATACAGAAACAATTAGTCGGAATTAAGCTTTCATAAGAAAAGCATTTCTAAGCTTTAAGACTGAAAGTGAAACTTAGTTTTTTGTGTTTGGATAAGCACGGCATGAAATGTTGAAGGAGACTTTTCCAACACTACAAAGTATAAATGTATAATCTTAAAAAGTATAAAAAACGAATGATAAGGGATATGCATGGCATGAAATGTAGATGGAGCCTTTTCCAACACTGTAAAGTTTGTATATTCTTAAACAACATCAAAAATTCAAGATCGGTCGAAAACTAAGCTTTTTAACGAGACTTTTTGTCTAAATTACAGGGTATATGCATATACATATGTCAGCAATTGCGTTTATGCACCTGAACTCTCTCTCTTTCGCTCTGATGGAGCTTTTGCCTTGTTTAAAATGTAGAACGTAGAATCTGAATTCGTGGAAGGCTCACGGCGAAAACACACACACACACATGCATGTATGTGTGCGTGTGTGCACATACATATGTGCGTAGATATGTAAATGGCTTTTGCGTTTTGCATTTTGCATTTCTGGTTTGCATAAATATTTGGTGCGCACTCAACGAAACTGAAATTTGGCGTGTGGCGAGAGAGCATCAAAAATATTCGCATTCCAATTACATTGATTAAACGCATCTCCATGCACCGCACTCTTCACTCTCTCCTCTCCCATTCTATCTTTCACACACACACACACGCCAGTAACCAGAATAAAAAACAAAAACAAAAGCGCAACAAGCGGCAGCGACGTCAGCGTCAGCAGCAGCAGTAGCAGCAGCAGCAGCAGCAGCAGCATCGTTGTGCGTAATGAAATGACAATAAAAATCAAATGACGTTTGCGCTCTTCTTTACTCGCTTACTTTTTCCTCTTCTCCTTCTACACAATAGCAGCGACGTTGACGCAGTTCTAAGAGCAATCCCAAAATGCGCGTCACACAAACACAATGCCAATTGCTCTAAATGCTTTTGTTGTTCATCTTCTTCGTCGTCTTCTTTTTGTTGTTGTTGCTGCTAGCTGTTAATTTACAGCAACACAGCTTACGTACAGATGGCAATTGGACAAAAAACGCTAACGCTGACGTCTGTCGTAGCTTAAATGGTGCGCTGCCGCGCGGCAAAAGGAACAGAAATGTTCTGCCGCCATTGCCAGTGTTGATAACCAAAATGACAAAAGTGAACCTAACCAGTTCAATGCGCTTGGCGTTGCTCCCAGCTGCTATGGCTACGGACGCTGCCGATGCTGCTGGGTGCTTTTTTTTTTGTGCGTTTACGCCAGCAGCGGCAGCGCTGCCAACTTCATTACAACAACGACAACTGCAAACAACAAATAGCGAGACTCAAAAATCGCCAAATACATACACAACAACAACAACAACAGAAGCAATAGCAGAGGCAGAGGCAGAGGCAGAGGCAGTGGCAGTGGCAGCGGCACTTCATTTAGCACGCACACACTTGTTACATAAATAACGGCGAAATGAGTGTGAGTAGCAAAAGGAAAAGAAAATAACAAGACGAAAAAGAAGTCGTCGTCATGCTGAACCTGAGCAACGGCGGCTGCTCAGCGGACACACACACACACACATACACACAAGCACACGCATGCCTGTGATCTAATAAGAATTTTTGTTGAATTGGACAAAAACACACGCACACATATGCTAACTTACAAACATACATACATACCTCTTCAAAGTGGCGCGAACTGCTCCGACTCGGGCCTATAAATGTTGTTGATTTTTATTTTTGCTGTTGTTATTCTTGTTATTGTTGTTGTTGTTGTTGTTGTTATTACCGCTGCCAACGCGCGCGACGCACACGCACACGAACGCACGCTTTTCCAAAACTTGTGTTGTACAAGAAAAAAAAAAAACTTTTCACAATGCGAAAATTATTATTAAAAAACCAAAAAAAAAAAAATAAAAAAAAAAATAAATACTTTGGCGAAAAAAAAAAATGTAAAAGCAACACAGAAACTAAAGACAGCGACTGCTTTGCTCTTGCACACTCTCTCCCTCTCGCTCGGTTGCTCGCCACTAGCCCAGCAGCAGCGCCGCACACATGTGCAATACGTGTGTAGTGTGAGTGCGTGTGTATGTGCGCACACAAACACCAAAAGCGACGTCAAAGCGACGAATTCACGACTTTTTGTGTGCGTGTATGAGTGCGTGTGCTTTTTTTTTTTTTTTTTGATTTTTACTTTATTTTATTTTTTGTCACTTCACATATTCACAAACAGATTCGCATTTTTTTTTTTGTTGTCGTACTAGTATTTAGTACTAACACAACTAAAAATGTACATATGTATGTACAACTGCTGCTTATTTTTTTTTTTAATTTATTTTTTCTCTCTCTCTCTTGTTGTTGTTGTTGTTTCGCCCACAATTTGGTCAGCTTTCGGTTGTATATTTCGCACTTGCTTTTTGCCACTGCGACAGTTGTTGTTTTGTTGCTGCTGCTGCTGCTGTTGTTGTTATTGATGCTGCTGCTGCCACTTTACTGCAGTCGTAATTCGTAGTTGGAAACAACAAAAAAAAAATATTCAAAAAAAAAAGACAACAAAAATTATCCAACACTAGTGCAACAACAGCTGTTCACACTAGTATTTAAAAAAAAAAAAAGTTGTTTTTTTTGTTTGTTAACTCGAACGTACTTCTTTGCTGGCTCAAATCGAAATTGTATGTCAATTTATTCGTTGAGCTCTTCTTGCTCGACGAAGCAAAAGCGAGTAGAAACAACCGTCTCCGACAAAGAAGAGCGTAAAAATGAACAACAAAAATGTGAGAGCTGCCGCTATCGATACTTATCGTTGCACAAAACGCAGCACAAGCCGTTGACCATCGATAGGCGGCAATCAGTGCTGCTTTCAGCCACGCAGCCGCTTTCAAGCACTGCACACAGTGTTGTATTTCACGCAAAGCGCGCGCGCGCAACCAATTCAATTCAAATATTTCAAGCAAATTCATTTTGTAAGGACATTTATTCGTAGCGCATGCAGAAAAAAAAACGAAAAGAAAAAATTATTATTTATGATGATGAGCGTCGTTTATATATATATATGTGAAATGATAATGGTTCGCTTGGAATCAATAGAAACCATAGTGGCCATGATGATACGGATAGTAGCCATGATGGCCGCCATAATAGGGCGCAGCATGCTGCACATACTCATAGCCGCCATAGTAGGGCGTGGCAAGGCCATAGCCGCCATAATGTCCATGTCCATGTCCATAGCCGCCATAGCCGCCATAGCCGCCATAGCCATGCCCATAATGTCCATAGCCAAAGCCGTAGATGCCGCGCTTCTCCGTCTTCTTCTCGTCCAGCGTTGCGTCCAGCTCAGCCGCTGGCGCTGATCCGGCATCGGTTGGCTCCGCGTTCGCCGCCAGACAGCTGGCCAGGCACATGGCCAGCATTAAGATGACACACTGCAAAGGCCAAGCGGCGTTTAGAGCTGCTGCTCCTAATCCTTCTCCAGCTGCTTACCAGGTATTTCATGTTGAGGATTAAAGATGCGACTGCGACTGCGATTGCGGCTGGCACAAGCTGATTTGTTGTTTGTTTGCCACAAGCGCAGCGTTTTTATAGTTGTGCTACAGTTTGCAAAATTATGCAAAAAATAAAAAATAAAAAGAAGACAAAGAAGAAGAAGCAAAATTAATAGAGAAAAACAATAACAATAACAATAACAAAGAGCTCAAGCAGCAGCGATTGTTGCAGTTGCCGCATTGAATGCATGACGGGCCGCAGCTGCAGCTAAGCCCAACTACAGTAAACACCACACAAACGGACAGCTGAGCGCCATGTGAACTAGATCCTGACCATCCTGATCCAGATCCCGTCCTTAAAATCATATTTTTTCAAGCCAAAGTGCAAAATGTTTTTCATTAGAACATAAATTATGTAAAATTTCAATGGCTGCAAACTGGCAAAAGTAAAAGCGCTGGTTCGCTGGCACAGTTTGAACCAGTTTGAGAAACACAGTTCTTCATTATTTTCTAGGTCAAAATGCAAATGTTTTTCATTGGAACATAAATTATGTAAAACTTCAATGGCTGCAAACTGGCAAAAGTAAAAGCGCTGGTTCGCTGGCACAGTTTGAACCAGCGTCTCTGCTTTCGTTTCAGTTCTTTGAACTTTATTTTCAAGGCGGGATTCGTTGCGCACCTTTGAGCTCTGAACTTGGGTTGGGATCTAGTAAAAGAAATATTTGTATTTTCTAAACTGAAAAAAAAAACTGGTTTGATTCGTGATTCGTTCTGGTTCAGATGTTCTTGGAACTTTGAAGCACAGAATTGAACCGGTTCAGTTCCAGCCAGAAAAACCTAGCGCTGTTCGCTTTAGGGTGCAGCCACTGTACCGCCTGCAGGCAGCAGCTCATCGCTGGCCGGGCTCAAAAAGGTCAGCTTGTGCTGCTGCTGCCGGAGATGGAGACGGAAACTTGACAGTTGCTGCTTTGGGCCAAGTGGGCGTGGCAACTAACGTTTTGGCGTCTAGAACGCCGGACAAGACTTGCGCAACACGAAAAAAAAAACTACTCTGCTTGGGCAATGGGCAAGACGGAAGCTGGTCAAAACTGTGCCTGCCACATGCCGCATGCCACATGACACACTTAGGGCGTGGCAGAGGATCGGGTGTCGTGACTTTCACTTGACATGCGATACATCGGCTGCTGCTGCTGCAACATGCCACACGCAACATGCAACATGCAACATGTTGACAAACAGCCATATGGATTACAGCAAAGCCTCAACAAAAGGCAAGTCAAATGCCAGAAACCCCGTGGGAGAAAAACAATTTGCCAAGCTAGAAATTGTTTATTAAACAATTGCATTTGATTTTTGGTTTCATTTTGTTGTTTTTGTTGTTTTGTTGTTTTTGCCTTTTGCATTTTAATTAAGTCAGCTGCAATTACAATAAAATACAGTTTGCACGACTCGCAGATACCGGCGAAAAGCTTTTATCAAATAGATCTATCAGCTACAGTAAACACCCGCAAATGCGTACGCTGCCCAACTCCAATTTGCTAGTAGCAGCTACAGTAGTCACTCGTAGGCAAGAACTTTTGCTTAGCTGTTATTCAATTTCTTCTCTTTTCAGCTAAATCTACAAAAATATTGCTTTACAGTTATTTATATATGTTTATATAGAGCGACCGATGAAATACCTCAACAACAAGACAATCGCATGAGCGTGCGTAAAGTCGCTGGTTCAAATCCAGTCGCAATTTTGAAATTCTCTAGCGTCGAAAGAAACATATTTACGATTTTCTGTGCGTGTTCGTAGTTGCAGAAAGTTCCAATTTCATATATACATACAGTCGCTGGTTCAAATCCACTTGCAGTTTGGAGTTCCTGCCGCTCTAAACATATACATATGTGCATATATAATTTTATGTGATCATATGAAAGGAAGTTCGAATATGTGTATTGGCAGCTCGACGCTAGAGCAATTGTAACTTGAAACAGGATTTGAACCAGCGAGTATATATATATATATATATATAAAATTCGAACTTCCTTCAATACTTGCCAGCATAGATAGTTAGGCAAGAGATATACAAAATTGCGACTGGATTTGAACCAGCGGCTTCACGCACTCTCATATAAACAAACTTGAGGCTGGATTTGAACCAGCGACTACATTTTATATCGACTTAAAGAAAACAAAGTAATTGATCGCTAAATTCGAAGCAAACTTAACATTTGAGAGCCTCTGGTCTCTAAGATCGAGGCATTTGACAGGCATATCGACTGATCATGAATATATATATGTATATATATACTATATGGAAGCTGGGATGCCCTCTTCCAACCGTTACATACCATATACACACAACTAATATGCCCATTTTCAATGGGTATGGAATAAGAGGCAAGGAATTCTTATCGAAATAATCCACAAGCTGCACGACTTCTCTCAATGCTTGGCCCCAGGGTAGGAGGGCGTTGCAATCCGTGAGACAATAAACGAAGGACGACCTTGACCGGCTGGCTTGGCGAAGGTGTGGGCAGACGGGGGGAGGGTAAGGGGGGCGGGGGGTTTAGCTGCATTGTAATTGGTTTTATCTGCTGATCGAGCCAAGCCATGAATGAAGCCAAATGCAACAACGGCAACGGCAACTGCAACATTTGTTGAATGAAGCATGGAAGAAAAGAAAAAAAAAACTAACTGACAACTGGCAATTGGCAACGTTTTTCACAAGCGGCCCGGGCCAGAAAGTGGGTGGGCACCGCCATTGTCTGCGGCTAGTTAATGTCTATTTCTTTTATTATTTATTAAATGCATATCGAGTTCGCGGCAGTTGCCACACGCCGAGGTTAACGCACGACTCGACTCGGCTGTGGCAAGCGGAAGTTGCCCAGTTCGTGAAAAGAAACAAACTGGAATTGAGCGCGTGTCACGACTTTGCGTTTCAATAAAAAACTCACGATCTCTTTCCAGCTAACTTGCCGCCATTTTTGTTCCAAGTATATTTACCTTTAGATAACTTATGCTAGTATGTATTATTTTTATTAAACAAATCAAATAGAAAACTAGATTTGAACCAACAAATTGGTTCGCCCTAAAAGATGTTGTATCAAAAAGAAAATTCGTGCTTTTATCTTAAGCATATCGTGTTGAATGCAAGAAGAAAAAAACATCGACACGCGCCCATCTCTAGGCAGCTGTGCTCTTGCGGCTGGTCACGAAGCCAATCAATGCGACGATGACAACATTGACGCTTGTTGCCACAACATCGGATTAAACAATGCCTTTGCCCCAATCTGGGCATGTTCTGGGCTGATTTATGGACGCCATTGTCTGCCAGTCGCACCGCCCCGACAGCACAGCGACTGCTCTGGGACCAAGCCACCTGGTCAGGCATTACACAACCACAGCCGGAACAGCAATAGCAAGAGGCGAGGCAGGTTGGGTTTTCTTATGCGCCGTGCGTTTAACAAATTTGTTTCGGAACTATTTATTAAGCTTAACAAACAAACAAAAAATATATTGTATGGGAGGTGCTTTCAGTATTTCAGCTCCTTGGCCTTGTCGTGCGCGCCCTCGTCGAGCAGCTTTAGCTCCGCCTGCTGCTTTTCCGGCCGTATCACAGTGTAGTAGTTGTAGTAGCGCATGCCGATCATGTAGGTGCCGTATAGGGTGACCCCGATGCAGGCGTAGACGGCGCCGCGGTGCAGCTTGTCCAGCAGCGAGTTCGCATTCAGCGGCTTCTTTTGCATCTTTCTAGCCGCAATATTACCGCACTCAGAATTAGGAAAAGTCAAGCAATACTTGGTCTGTTAGTGATGCACCAAATGAAATAAACATCGCAATTTGTATGCTTTTTGTATATATCGATTACGATATTTTTGTTAGCCTACTGTGATGCAACAAAGCAACTCGCATCTCTTGCACACATTCGAGACATTCACACGGAAAAAATTAAAACAGCGATGCAATGCATCTGATTTCGATATGTCGTACCAATAAAAATAATGTTTCGCGTATGCAAATGATTATCATCAGTAAACTTCATATGAAACTGTCTGGATACTGATCCACAGCAGCTGATCGAATGTGGAACTGAATGCAGTCGTAGTAGAAACGCCTTTTAAGACTTATCGATAATTGTGGCGGCAAACGACAGTAGAATGCAGCAAGCCGGCAAGCAGCCGCTCGTAAAGATATTTGCCGCGTTTTATGCTTAAGCCTTGTTTACAGTTATTTGAGACTTATAGCCAAACAAACACAGCACAAACGTAAAATGGATGGTATGTAGTTGATATTTATAACACAAATAACTTTAACGAACATGTCAACTCAATTAGGTGGTGTGCTCGAGGACATGTGGACGCCGTACAAGCGTCTGTATGATATATGCCAGTTGGCCATAAGGAATCCCAATGAGGTCACCGCCGATTTTGAGCTGTGCCTCAAAAAGTACAAACAGAACTTTACAAATTTTCTGCGCAATCCGGTAAGTGGACACCCAAAATACTGACAAGCAACATAACCTAAACCGCTCTCACCTCAACCCCTCTACCATCGTCTATGATTGACTGCGGCGCAGCCGAAGAGTGAGAAGAGCCGTTCACACTTGCGCAATGCGCTGGTGGAGGGTGTCATGCTGGCAGGGCAGTCGCGTAAAGTGGAACTCTCACAGGAAATAATTGATGAGGCCATCATATTGTCCGACATGTTTGATTTGGATGAGATATTTGCCCTGGAGCTGCTCTGCACGGCACAGCGTCAACAGGTGCATCATCCGGGCTTGCCGCGCGGTCTGGTCGCCGTATTGCTTTACTATGATGGTCGCAAGGCAATCACTTGTACACTGCGCGACATGTTTCAGGCTGTGAGCGGCGTTTCCTGGAGCACCGAACTGCCCAGAGAGGTAAGTAGCATAGCAACATATATATAATATATCATAATTTATTGCATTTTCAACTTGCAGATGACCGCCTTGATCAATAACTACTGCCAGAATCTGGTAGAAGATTCCAACATACTTGGACGTCTGCTGGAGCTGCTGGCCGAAATGGACATGGAGAGGGAGGTAAATACGACATGATCTGCAATATTCAATTCTATAACATCTTCAACGCTAAACAACAAACACATTTACACAGATTAGTTTACTGACCAAAAATCGAGCCTTTGGCTCAAAGAAGCATCAGAATCAGGTTCTGGCCCTCTATGAGGACACCCGTAAAGCCTTGGCCATGGCCCTATTCCATTGGTCCGCTCAGCGTGGCCTGCCCAAAAACATTGCCATACGTTTGCTGCAGCATTTGGCCAATACGAAGTCAACCGATGCCGCCGGCAACATGGACGACGTAACCCTAATCATGCTGATGGCATTGCTCTATGCCTACGACACCTCCGTGCTGCTGATAACCGAATGCGATAGTCCGCATACGGCACGGCTGCCCATACTGAGCGATCCGGATTATGCCAAGTGCTTCTATGAGGCAATCTATGCGCAGAACACATGGCAGACACAGCATCTGGATGCCATTATCAAGTATAGCTTCGGTTTGACATTGGCCAGTCTGCGACAGGCGCCAAGCGAACTGCAGGCCAACGCTGGCGCTCTTATCAATCGGGATGAGCAGCTAATTGACGAGGCGCTGGCGGCAAATGTTTTTACCTTTTTCTATCGCCAGCTGCTGGAGAAGAATGTGGTCTATACGTGAGTTCTGGAATGCAGTTAATCAATCATTGGATTAACTATTGATATTGTTATCATTTAATATACATTGCAGAACTGAATTCATTTATCGCCGCCTACACCTGCTCATCACGGATTTTATTGATTTTATGCATGCCAAGGTATCGGAGCTGCGCGGTCGTGCGGATGAGACAGCGCGCACGGTGATTAGCTTTCAGAATGAAGGGCTCGAACCGCCGCCAAATCTGGATGTCAACTTTGAGCTGCTGATGCTGTGCGTGGCCAAGTTGTATGGCGATAAACGGGCCACAATCACGCTATGCAACGAATATTGGGGTCCAACGGATACAACAACAGCCAACGGTGTCGCCAATTATGTCCAAAATACCTCACGCGCCGTCTCGCTGTTCAAGTTTATACGCTTGGCCAGCGAGCTGTTGCCGCAAACTCTGTTCAGATCGTACTTGAAGATGATCGCTGGATTAACGCGCACCGAATTTGCGGCACGCTGCGCCTTCAATCTGCTCAAGAATTCGCAGAACTTGTCCTCCACCTATGCCGTCAGCTGGGATCATTTCTTCAATGCGCTCAACAATTATTTCAAGTACGTGCTGTATTATAGTATTGTATTATTAAAGGGTAGGGTATATTGTTTCCAGCACGAGTCTGCGACACCTTTGTATATCCTAGACAAAACCCTTTTCGTTTTTGTAGATATCTTTATGAAACACAAAGTCTTGTAACTAAGCTAAACTTTTTCTTTAGTACGGACAGCATTATGCTCGTCGCATATAATACAGATTTTTCAAATATCGGAGGTTTTTTGGAGCGAATATATACGAAAATTGTATGCTAATATTTTGTTGTATCCTTTACAGCAACATGCGCACCGACTTCGACAGCATGGCCAATGCCGGAGATTCGATTTATCGGAGCACTGGCATACCACGTAATATGACGCCACGTGAAACGGAACACATGGCTGCCGTGATGGGGATTATGCAGGCCGTCGCTGAGAATGATGAAATTTCGCGCATTATGCTCTGTGAGCAGGCCAATTGGCAGACGCCGCAGGTGCTGCTCGGCCTGGTTGCCTGCTCGACGCCGGTGATGCTTAAGGGCGAAATTTTGTTTACGCTAGCCGCGCTCAGTCGGTCCAAGGAGACGGCGCGCACCATTTGGTTTCATTTGGAGGAATCACAAATCATACCCACCGTTACGATGGGGTCCAGTGCCCATGCCGAGTTTAGTCTGGCCGAGGAAATTGATCAGAATGAGAGCCGCCTGGAGACGTACAAGCTGACCCGCGGCATTCTGCAGCTCTTATATACGCTGATGACGACACACATGCCACGCAGCCTGGGCTGTGGTCCGCGCAAGCCCGGCTATGATCCGTATTTGAAATTTGTCGTCGAATCTATATTGCTTAAGTTCTACAATCGTGCGTATAAGGATCCCACCGAGAAATGGGCAGTGGGCGCCAAATGTCTGAAGCTATTGTATTTCCTGTTGGCCAGCTATCGTCCGAAGGCGTCAGATTTTCTGGAACAACGCGATGAGCACGCGTATCCGGGCTATCACATAATGCTCCAGCTGCAGGTCAAATCGGATATGTTGCGTCTGGTGTTGCGCATCATTGAGGAGGCACGCGAACGTCTCGACGATTACAATCAATTCAATGGCAAGGAGTTGCTCGAGGAGTGCGCACTTTATGCCCTGCTGCTGCTTGAGGTGGCCCTGGCCAAACAGAATGCCTTCTTCGAGGCGCACGCAACGGCCAATTGTTCGATATTGTTGCTGGGACTTAATCGCATGCTCCTCGATCTGAATCCGCGCAGCCGCAGCCCCGACTATGTCCTCAATATTGTCAAATTTGTTACCTTCAACAGCTGGCTGCCGCGTCACGCTTTGGCCTCAATTAAGATCCTGAGCGCGGTCAGCATGCTGCCGGATGTGGTCAGCCAGATATTGAATATGTATGCCCATGGCAGCACCGAGAAGCTGGAGATACGTCAGAGATTTGTCGAATGCCTCGAAATGGATATGCGTCGCGGCTCGCCGCTAAATGACGATGAGCTGACGGATCAATTTATTGGCATTAATCAATTTGGTTATGGGCTCGATGGCAATCTAAATGAGACCGATTTGCATGTGGATCTGGAGGCGCTCGACTATCGCAAGCCGCAGCGCATTGAGCTGCAGATCAAGGAGGCCATTGTTGAGCTATTCGAAGTCAATCTCAACCAGCCAATGCCCAATTTTGTTTACTTTCTGCTTGGCATCGATGTAATACGCGACTTTGTGGGCAATGAGAAGCAACAGCTTGGCCTCGACGTCAACTGTTCCTGCATCAATTCGCTGGTCCTGCTGCTGGAGCGTTATCTTGAGGTAGGTCTAGCTACTAACCAACTTTGCAATATGTGTCCTGACACATCCTGGTCTTCTATCCAACAGCAACAGCGCCACAGCGACGATTATTGCGAGCACACGGCGCACATTGTCGAACGGATTTATCATCTCTTCCATGGACTGTGCGCCCATCGTCGCACCTCGGAGGCGATTTTACGCTACTTCCGTTTGACCTGCAATGACTTTCTGTTGCGCCACTTAACCGCAATGCCGTTCCGTCATTTTGGCGAGGATAATATCTTGCATGCGATGAGCCATCTGATGAACTGTGTATCAATCGAAATGAAATTGGCCGCCACATACGGCCAGACGACACGCTATGCTTTGCTGTCGGACATCCTGTTGGCCGTCAATTCGGAGACGCAACGCAACGGTCACAGTTTGCCGCTGGAGATGAGCAACAATATGCTAACACCACCGTCAACCAATCATTTTGGTGATGTCCTGCCCGCCGGTCGTACAATGTTGCAGACAACATCGTTGGGCCTACATGTGAATCGTTTGCTTGACTGCCTAACGCTGGAGACGCAAACTCTCGTCCAGCCCCGTCTGGAGTTTTTCGATGAGCGCCTGTTGAGCAACTTACTTGTCGATTGCGAGGCAAAGGGCAGCATGGGTGGCGCCGGCATGATAAATATACACAAACTCCATGATATACTCCATGATGAGCTGCGTCATGTGCAGAGCACCATTGCCAGCGGTCAGCGTAAGTCGATTGTCAATGAGATAACCGTGCTGCTGCAATATGCCATCCAATTGAATGGGGTGCGCATGCAGAGATTTGCCACCTATAGCTATATGAGCGCCTGGTGTAATCTCGTCCAGGTGCTGTTCAGCATTATGCCCGATACTGTGCTGCCGGTTAGTGTGCGCAAACAGCATATTATCGATATCATCGAGAAGATCATGTTGAAGGTGGAGCCACAGCAGCCGTTGATTAAGATCTCCATACAGGTAACGGATACGATGCTCTTGCTGTCCGCCAATTTGAGGCACTGCTACTATCAGCTGGAGGATCAGCGTTCCCTTGACGAGCACGGCAATGTCGTTTGTCTCAGTGACATGCCCAGCTCTGTGGAGAGCAGCAGCCAGAGGAATGCGCATCAGCGAAGGAGCAGCAGCAGCGGCAGCAACAGCAACAACAACAATAACACAAACAATACCAACAATAATATTAATAATAATCACAACAACAACAACAACAACAATAATAATAATAACAATAATAGTAACATGAGCAGCAACAGCTGCAGCAGCAGCAATTTACGCTTCATACTAAAACGTCTCATCGACTGGATCATGACCTGCGAGGTCAAGTCACAGAAGCTAAGCATCAATCTGTATGCCTCGCTGCTGAATTGCCTGCGCATTGTGAAGCGTGTGCGGAGCGAGGCGCAAGTGGAGTACGATGAAACGTAAGTTTAACTAATTCTTATAAATATATGTCCAAATAGAAATTCAGCTCATGCCTTGGCTTTGGCCAATTCTCAGATTTTTAGCCCGCACGGACGGCTATAAGAGCCAGCGCAGCCCGGACGGCGGCGAGATGTTTCAAAAGGAAATGGCCGCCGAGATAATTAGCAGCATGGGCGATAAATTGATTGACACCATTTGCCATGATGCCATCACCGGGCACGATGTGTGCAGCATGCTGGCGCTCTCCTGCCTGGACCTCATATCCGAGCTGCGCGCCTTCGGCACGCTAAGCGACACGGTTGCCCAACGTGGCTATTTGAAGCATATACTGAGCAGTCTGGCCAAATCGGATGAGCAGCTGCGCGAGGTGCTCAAACCGATGCCAAATAATTTGAGGCCACTTTTTGTATACGAATCGTGCATGGCATTCCTAACGCAAATGGCCCAAACACATCAGGGCGCCACCCTGCTCCTTGCCGAGGGTGCGCTCGGCGTGCTCTCCAATATGAGCATCTATGATATGCAGCCAGATATTAAGGCCAGCGAACTGGAGCGTAATGTACCTGGCAATTTTATGCCAGCCATTGATGCCCGTTTCCGTTCCATATTGATGCCCGCATTATCGCTATGCGACAGCATCATCGATTCCCTTGGCATTAGCAACAATAGCGCCTCGTTGCAGGTGCTCAATTTTCTGTTCGCACACATTGAAATGATTGAGGGCATGCTGCGTGCAGCATCGCCATTTATGCATTTGGGCTACCTAAAGCTGTTGGCCACGGTCACCAATCTGTTTGCTCGCACCACAACCTACGATGTGTCCACAATTGAGAAGTGCCTCAATATCCATCACGATGTCGAGATGAACAATCGCCTGAGCCGGCTGCAACAGCTGATGATTGTCGTATTTGGTCGTTTCACAATCAATGAGGCGACCATAAGACGCATGCTGCATCAGGAGCGCACCCAGACCGATCTGCCGGACCTGTCCGAGGAGCAAAAGAGCCAGCATGTTAAATTCTTTTTGGACATAACCGCCAATCTATCATTGTTCTGCCGCCATGCCGTAACCAGCCATGTACGCGACGGCATCACCTCCAAATATCTCATCACAACCATGATAAACGATGTGACACCGCTGTAAGATACATTTCAATATCAATATCCCGAATATTTGTCAATTAATATACCCCATTTAAATGACATTGTAGGTCGGGCAAATCGGACTGCAAGAAACTGACCGCCGTCATGCAGATCATATTGAATCAGCTAAAAGGTTCCATTGCCTATTTCCTGTCACAAAAATCAATTGCCGACAATCTGGTGCAGCAGCGCGCCTCCCTGCCCAACATAACATTCGGACCCAGCGGTAAGCTATACAATGGAGCCCATGCCATATCATATATGCTACTAAGAACTTCTTTCTGCTCTCTGCAGGCAAGCAAAACTATTTGGAACTAAGCCAGCGCCACAATGAGAAACACAACGAACTGCTGCTGGCCGTTTTTATAGCCGAACAGAATTTGTATCTGCTCTGGATACATTTGGATTTCTATTTTCGCAATGCGGTCATCTATTCCCAGGAGAATCGCACTTCCATCAACGAAACCTGCCTGGGTGGGTTCACATTCTTTGATTCTTTGATCCTCAATTCGATATTATAATAATTCATGACATTTTCTCGTCCAATAGATCCCAACAACATGTCCGTATTGAACGCCTCTCAGGATGAGATAACGCAGCTGAAGCAAATGCTTATCTCGAGCTTCAATGAAACATTCTGCACACAGCTAATCACAGCCAGCGAAGAATATTCTTTGAAATGCAAAAACTTTAATACAGCGCTTTTGCGTCGCATTAAAGCGCTTGTTCAGTTTGCCCCGCAAATCTGCTGATGTATTCTATATATATGTTGTTTGTCATCCATGCTCAATACGCGTCTTAATGTGTTGTCGTGTAATTTACATAATAATATATATACAAATTTTATAACGATACGAAATTCTTAAGCCCTTCAACTGTTCTTTAAAATAGTACAATAAAATGTAAAACAAAAATTTACCTATTTCTATCTTTCTTTGCTGCGTGTTTGAAATGCTATCTCTTTCTTTTCTATGTACTTTTTATACACACACACACTCGTTAACCGTTATTCTCGAAGCTCATATAATAAATAACAACACTAATTTTTCAGTCATAATCGTCCTAATAAACTTTCTATTTAATAAATGAATAATAAATTATAAAACATGTTAACAATTTCCAAATTTAAATTCAGCATTGACATCGAATAATAATCGACAAATTTTGTTAAGAGCTGTGTAACGTTTAAATATTTCAAATTTGCACTGCATTTAATAGCATCAATTTTATATTACAATTAGATATAATTTGCATTGATTGAATAGATTCAACAGAGAGTTCGGCAACAGCGCTCAACGCACTTTATTATGTATGTAAATTTGTTTTAAAACTTGCAACATTTATTATACCGAAATTGTACGGAGAGCACCGCAATTATTTCATTAGCGGCAATGACGTCACAGACGTGCAGTTCTTGATGATCAGAGATTGCCAGCTTGTCAGACTGGTGCAAGATGCCACCTAGTTATCAGTTATTGGCTTGTCTATGTGACAATTGAACAACAAATTCGAAGTGGCGTATCCTTTTGGATTTATGTACATGTAAATTTCGGGCGTGTTACCGATTGCATATTTTACAGTGTAACAGTAATACAAGTTAACGAATGTACGCCTTTTTTTAAGTTCGTTGCCTATTCTTTCTTATCGAAGTGCTAGTTTGATCTGGCAGGGCTTTTGACGCTCAGTCTGGCAGGATATTCGCCGATCGCTTTAAATATCGTTACGATATTTTACAGCACTATTTGTGTTACATATTTATTTTTTAAGACGTAGATACGGCAGCGGGTTCTTGTTTCAACACAATTGTGTTGTGATCACTATTTAAAATGGAGCTTAGTTCGACGAATATAACCGCAAACAATCGCATGGATTTCATAATTGAAACGAAGGATTATGTTAAACGGTGTCTAACGTATGTGCGTCGATCCTATCGGATGAGTGATGCCGAGTCCGCACGCTATCTGGAAAATGTAAGTCCAACTGTGGCAGTCATAATCCAGAACCGTAGAGATAAAGTTGAGGCTGAAATTTTGAACATTTGCAGATAACAAAGCTCTTCCTGGCCAGGGAAACAGCTGCCTGTAACTTGGTTGGACACAAATTGCTCTTCGATAATATCGTCCGTGACGAGCTCTTTACTTTCGTTAATGATTATCTTGACAAGAAGGGAGTCTTTCTGAGGCCCACGGAAGAGTACTAAAGCTGTGGAGTTTCGTTGTATTTTTCTATATTTTGTTATATGTACATACATTGTATATATTTAATTGTTATAATCGAGAATTCAAATAAACGCATAAAGTTTCCTGGAAATAAATACCTGCATATGTATGCGTAGTGTCTATATCTTTGCTTATTCGCGCATGCTGAAAGTTGGTCTAACGGATCTTTTGCTTTGTATACAAGATACAAGATGACGCGCGCAGCAATCAAATGAGTGGTCTATCGAATATTTATCGTGCAAATATATCGTTGGCCATCGCGCTTAACGATGATTTCTTGCATCCCTAGATGCTCTCTTTTTTAATATCCGGTTCACGCAATTGGTTAGTTTCGCGATTTCTTTAGCAATTTTGCATAAAATAATACACTTTTCAAAGATTTTACAAAAAACGTAAACATAAAATGAGTGCTACATACAATAGCCTAACAAAAAATTCAACTGCGAATTGTTGATGTGCTAAAATGAGGCAGATGTCGCAGAATTACTTTTTTGTTATTTTTTTGTTTGTTTTGTTTTGTTTTTGTGATGCTTGTAATATTTTTTTGTCTGCCGTTGAATGCAACTAAACCATGATTGGAATTTTGCCTTCCTTTAACAGTTGCTGACAGAAAATGGCGCCCAGAAAGGCAAAAGTTCAAAAGGAGGAAGTTCAGGTGCAGCTGGGCCCACAAGTACGCGACGGCGAAATCGTCTTTGGCGTTGCTCACATATTCGCCAGCTTCAACGATACATTTGTCCATGTCACCGACTTGTCTGGGCGTGAGACCATCGCCCGCGTCACCGGTGGCATGAAGGTGAAAGCCGATCGTGACGAGGCATCTCCCTATGCGGCTATGTTGGCCGCTCAGGTAAGTGGCGAGCATTTGAACAATCCAAATCAATTCGCAGCATATTTGAAATCAAAGTCTATGCTTTTAGGATGTGGCCGAGAAGTGCAAGACTCTCGGCATCACTGCTTTGCACATTAAATTGCGTGCAACCGGTGGCAACAAGACTAAGACACCCGGACCCGGTGCCCAGTCGGCGCTGCGCGCCCTTGCTCGTTCATCAATGAAAATTGGTCGCATTGAGGATGTGACACCCATCCCTTCGGACTCTACACGCAGGAAGGGTGGTCGTCGCGGTCGCCGTCTGTAAAGCGCTCCATTCTACGGCACATTTCGTGCTGTTTTTGGTTTGTTATGATGGATATCGCACTCGCTGTGTGCGTTGATGTATAAACGAAAAGTAAAATGCAAAAGCGCTAACTCTAACATATGAATAAATACATCTTATAATGTAGTAATAAACGATTTAAGCATGACTTGTCATATTTCATTTGGATTGCAAAATTGACAAAAATACCTAATTGTTTGGGTACTTTTATTTGTTGTTGCCGAATTCCGATAATTATGGTCGATATAGTAATCGCTAATGTTATCGTATGTGTTAAATATATATTATTTTTCGGCAAATTTGTGCTATTTGCTTTGAATTTTGTGCACTGCTCGAAGGCATTTCAAGTTGACTTAAATTTGGTTAAATAAAAAAATGGAAAACATAACAGCTGTTCGATAACTTAATGCCACACTGCTTATCGATTACTAGCAACTTTGTTGCGCTCTTCTTCTTGTGCATGCCAACGCATCGCTGTGACTGGCAGTTTTACAAGAACCACATAGCATTGCAGAGATAAAATTCACATATACAGAGACTGTGTAATTTCAACACACAAGAGCAAGCGAAATCCGACGAAATCAAGCACGTTTATGGGCACAAAAGCGATAATACAAATACAAATGAAATATTAAGCACGAGCTAACGTCAACGAGCAAAAGTAACTGATATTGTAATTGGCAAGTTCATTGCACGAATAATATATTTGGTTATATACATATATTTGTGTGTGCGTGTGCGTCCGTGTGTGTGTGTGTGCGCGCGTGTGTGTTTGTGTAGTAAGCATGTGTGTGAATAAGAAATTTGCAAACTCGATAAAACATCGTGCAAATTGTTAAGTGGCAGTCCGACCTACGTTCAATATATATACATATACATATACATATATATGCACAATGTGTTCGTGTTTCTCCTGCCAAAGCAGCGCATAAGCTCTCATAGGATGTTCATAGATAATAGTAGGTCGGGCAAGCAACGTCAAGAGGCAGAAACCGAAAACAGAAGCTGAAGCAGAACCGGAGCGAGATGTGAGAAGCGGCTAAAAAAAAAGCTAAGCAATAGTGAGTCAAGTGTTTTGGTGCTGTTAAATTTTCCGTGTGTGTTTGTTTTTGTATTCTTTTTTTTTTTTTCGTAATCCGAGTGTGCAGCCGTTGCACCAAAAATTTTCAAATTTCTTTTACATACATAAATATATATATATTTATATTTATATATATATATATAAACAAAAACCTTCGAAGAGCTAGGCAGCAGTGTTTTTTTTTTGTTTTTTTTTTCATTTTGGCAATTTTCAAGCCAAACTCAAAAATCCCGCAGTGTAAAACGAGGCAGCAGCAGCAGCAGCATAATAAGAAGAAGAACCAAAAAAGAAAACTTGTTTGAAACAAGCAAACGCAAGACGAGAGACAACGACGAACAAGACGCTAAAAGGCAATTTAAACTCTGAGCTGAGACGTGCAAAGCAAAGCAAAGCAGAAACAGAAGCAGCAGCAGCAGCAGCAGCAGCGGCAGCGGTAGCAGCAGCAGCAGCGGCGGCAGCGGCATTTGCAGTCGTCTGCCTTTTGAGCCAAAAGCAAGAATATCACAGAGCGATAGGCGATAGGCGATAGCAGAACGTCGGGAAACGACGTCAGCGATATCAATAACACATAACCATATAGCAGCATGGATGAAGATGACAACATATCCAATGCTGATATAAGTATCGATGATGATGACGACGATGGGCAGCAGCAGCAGCAGCAGCCGGAGAACAGACGACGAGCGGGCAATCGCGATCGCATCGAATTGGACGAGCTCGAGGCATATCCGCAGCAATTTCAGCTGGCGAATGTGGCCAGCAGTAGCAGCAGCAGCAGCAACAGCAGTACAAGCAGCGCTGCCAGCGGCGGAGACGCACCGCGCACAGCTCGCAATGCTGCTACCGTCGAAGCTGGCACGGCCGGCAATTCGCCATTTCATGATTGGGACACACAAAGTAGCGCCGCACGCGGCGTCGGCGGCGGCAACAGCAGCAGCAGCGGCGGGGGCGGTGGCGGCAGCGGTGGCCAGGCGAATGAGGAGGAACTCAACGATGCCGGGGCTGGGAATACGGGTGCCAAGCCAAGCTTCTTTTTCGGCACCTCATCGTTTATATTGCGCAGCCGCAAGGAGGTGGCCGCGCTAATTAATACGGAATGCTGCCGTGGCAGTCCAACGCCCGATTTGGATTCCATCATGGATACACTTTTTAATCCCGGCACGCCCATCGATAATCCCGACAATATTGAATGGATACGCTGGCTTATTGCCGGTGGTCGCACGCCCAAGGAGTTTGTCAAAATTGGTGAGTACCAAAACAATGTCATACACCGTTAGGAATAACACAGACACAGAGCGAGCAAATAGAGGTAGATCATCGTCATAACAATGTTGTCAAATTTTTGGAATGGTTCAATTTATCGATAAGTCGCGTAGCGATATTTGTATCGTTAGCGCCAGGGCTAAGCAGCTGATCGCGCAAGTCGTTGCCCCTGAAATTCGCTATGTGTGAATGTGTATTGGTATGCATACCTGTGCGCCTGCTCTGTGTGTGTGTGTGTGTGTGTGTGTGTATGTTTGTGTGAAATGGTTGTAGGGCATGGTATATGGCACGCAAGTAAGAGCAAGGTGCAAGCAGCGTGACAGTGCAACGCCATGGTAACAAGAAACAATCTAACATATAAACACTTATACTACATACAGACAGCGACTAATCAAACACACACACACACACACGCACACAGAGAATCAATTCCATTCGTTAAGTTAAGTCCATTTAGCACAAATTAAATCTGGCATATTATCTATTTACATTGGTGCGTTGTTGTGCCAGGCAGCGTGCGTCGCGAACATTGTCAGCCCCAAATGGCCGATGTCCCACTTGTAACACGCACACACGCACACATACGCACACGCACATGGCTAGCTGTTGCACCTTGTGCCTGTCAGCTGTTGTTCGGCTTGCCTTGCGTAATGCTTCCGCAGCATCAGTCCAAATAAACGCAGCTGCGTCTGTGCCCCTATGCTGTGTGTGTGTGTGTGTGAGTGAAAAAAATGCGACTGAGTGACCACCCTTGTGTCACTGGCGACGGAAAGAGAGCGCTGCTTTGCTCTCTTTACATTATTTTTGCTTTAATTTAGCAAGAAGCTACACACATTTGATTGCATGTGTGTGTGTGCAAAAAAGAAATCATTTCAAACAATTGCAAAATTGCAAATGAAAACGCTACGTGCCAGTGCCATGGAAACACACACAAACACACTAACTCACACACACACACAGAGAGAGAGAGAGAGAGAGAGAGAGAATCGCTAACATCTCGGTACACACACATGCCCGATGGTACACTGGGAAAAGTTTATTGACCGTCATTGTTGTTGATTTGACAATTGTTGACACGCCATGTTTCCATGCACAGTGCAAGCAGCGCACACGATACACAGCGAAAGCTCCATAAAAATCGCACACACAGGAATTAACATTACAAATGCCGGCGGCTTTGGCACCACGGTGCCAATCTGCATGCATTTTGCTCGCTCGCTCTTGTTCTACTTTTAGTTTAGTTTAGTTTTATTTATTTATTTTCTTTTGGGCCTCGCAATTGCTTGTTGACCGTTATAGTTGTTGCTTGCACACATATACACACATATGCATACATATGTATACATACATATGCATGCGCATTGGATTTGTTCATTCAATTCGTTAAAACTAACAGAAAATCGTCAAATGGCCGTTGAATCGAACGTTGTCAAAAAAGAAAAACAAAAACAAAAAACAGAAAAACAATTCTGTGCTCAGCATGACATGACGGGTGAGGGAGGACACGGTAGCCAGTGGGAGAGAAGCACACGCAGAGTTGCATGGCAACTTGTCGATCGCCATTGCCAGAGCATTTTACAAAATTGTCAATCAACTTTACTGTTTCATTGCGTTAGCTGTTCTTGATATTATTTTTGTTTGGTATTCGTTGCCGCTTTCGTTGCCGCTTTCCTTCCGCGTTAGGTTGACCTTTTTGGCGAGGCCCAGGCAAGCAAAAGTCAAAGACAAGTCACGCAACCAAGCAAAACATTAAATTATGCCAGCAGCAATGAGTGCATCATATTTATTTTTGGAATTTAATCAAATCAATAAAACGACCGTATCAACAACAACAACAACGAACGCGTCTCGCGTCTCTGGGTGGGGTACGCTGATCACGCCCAGCAAGCAATGCAAATTGCTTACCATGACCAGTGTTGCCAAATTTCGAAAATGAAAAACCATTTCTACGGAGAAAAACAGAAAAAGAACCATATTTCTACGGAGAAAAACCATATTTATATATATATTTGGGTATATTATAAAATTAGTTCGTTTGGCAGAAATGTCAATATATATATATCTATTTGAAAAGGTTCGAAATTAATCACACCAACGGGGAAAACAGGGCTCCGCCGAACTTTTTTGTTAGGTTTGCAGCCTTAATTAGTAATCATATATATGTACATATATGTATGTGTGTATATGCATATATATAAACTGCTCAATAATGAACATTTCTATACATATTTTCTATATTTATGAATATACCAATGCAATATTGCTTGGCGTTAGTTTCTAGAGAATATTGGGGCTAGGAAATCAATAATTTGGCAAATTAAAATTAGAATGTAATAAAGTACATAAAAATATGGTTTTTCGCTAACAATATAATCAAAAATCATTAGTGAGAATAGGAATACTAACATGTAAAATTATCATTATTTAAAAAAGCTTCTCTCTTGTCTTTATCACTTGGGCTATTCCAATCGATAGCATATCGCAGCACTTTAACATATCGATATTTTAGCCAATATCGATAACGTGCAATATGCTAATGCAACAGAGAAACGCCGAATAAAATTGCTAATAAAACCTTTTATCATTCGATATCTCTTGCAGTTCGCAGCTATGACAACCATGCGAAGTGCGGCTTGGTCTGGGTGCCCCACGTGGTGGCATATCGCTGTCGCACCTGCGGCATATCGCCATGCATGTCAATATGCCGCGATTGCTTCAAGAAGGGCAATCACACCAATCATGACTTTAACATGTTCTTGTCACAGGCGGGCGGCGCCTGCGATTGCGGCGATACATCGGTGATGAAGGCGGAGGGCTTTTGCAGTGATCACGGCATCAATAATCGGGTCAATCGGGATCCGGTGCCCAACAATTTGTTGGCCGTTGCCGAGGCTATAATGCCCAAATTGCTGTTCCGTTTGCTGCAGCATTTTCGTGAGCACAGCGATGCCTCATTGCAGGCGCATGCCGTCACCTCATATTCGTGCGAGGCATTCGCCAATATGCTAATCGATTTGAACAATATGGGCGAAATAATGCGCAAAGTGATGACGCGCACGCTAATCAATACCGATGTCTATTCATATTTTATGGAGACACCCTGCCAGGATACGCGCAATGGTCGCTTTCTCAAGGCCAATCGCGAGAAATATGAGGATGCTGTCAATCGTTTTCCCAATCCCGAACCGCCCGATGAATATCGCGATTTGCCGGCGCTCGGCAAGAAGCTGGTGCATACCACACTGCTCGAGGAATTCATATTTTGGACATTCAAATTTGAGTTTCCGCAGACGCTGGTTTGTTTTCTGCTAAACATGTTGCCCGATCAGGACTACAAGGTAAGTGCACAGGACAGAATATTATCGCCCAAAGCCATTTGCAATCAGTGTTGCCAAACTAATTTTGGAACTGTTTTGAAAATTGTGAGCGGACAACACTGATTGGCATAAATATCGATAGTTCTTTAAATTGATCGACCGTCGGCGATATCGTTAAATGCACGAACGTTAACTGTAAAATTTCAAATTTGAATTGAAATTTCAGGAGCATCTGACGCGCACATTCGTAATGCACTACAGCCGCATTCCATCGGTACTGGAAATGTCCCGCGATCCGGACACGCTCAGCAACCGTGTCGTCCATATGAGCGTTCAGCTCTTCTCCAATGAGAGTTTGGCCCTAAAAATGGTCAACGAACTGTCGCTGCTGCATGTGATGATTATCAGTTTAAAACTGATGATGTCCAAGATACTCATACAGAATACGCTGCATGGTAGGTGGCCATCATTCATGCCAATTCAATCAATCAATCAATCAATTAATCAATCAATTCTTTTGCAGATCCCACAAAGAACTTTCACTTTGTGATCGACTGCACGCGTCAGGTGATGAAGGATCACTGCTATTGGCCACTTGTGTCGGACTTCAATAATGTGCTGTCGCATGAGTCGGTGGCGCTGGTCTTTCTACGGGATGATAATCTCATCGATATGTGGTTTCAGTTTCTGCAAATGCTGCAGGGCATGAATGTGAATGTGCGCGAAACAGCATCGCATGTGGAATTCGAACCGAATAGCTATTATGCGGCATTCTCATGTGAGCTGGAGGCCAGCGCGTATCCCATGTGGTCCATTATATCCCATCTGCAGGATGGCACACATGCACATCTAGCCAAAAAGATCATCAACTATTGTGTGACGACGCTTCACGAATGGCTCGACTCCATCTACTTCAGGGAGCCCAAATTGTCGCTGGTACAATAATCTTTATTCAACACATTTCCTCTCCCGCCAAATGCTAATTTTCTATTTTCTCTTTTACAGGAGGAAATGATGCAGGCCTCATTTCATTTCCCATTGCATCGCTACCTGGCCGCCTTCGTCTGCCAAGCGGTAACCAAAATGGGCATCAGCCTAAGCGATGTGCTGCCCTCGCGTCCGGACATTTTGCCCCTGCTTATGATACATCCGCTGCGTGTGCAGGTGAGTTCACAGACAATAATAATAGCTATATCAAAGTCAACTGAATGGGATCCCTTTAAATATAAAGCTGTCATTCGAGTCATTTTTGTGTGCTCAACTGAATTTGTTTTCCAATATATATCTCACACACAGTTGCTGATTACGGCCTGACTAAAGTCTTATCAACATCGGTCTATAGCATATATGCATAGCACTCATGGGTCAGAAATTGTTTGTTTTTTAATGATATTTAAACGAAACTTTGTTTTCATTGCTCCTTACATAAGGAACATGTTGTCAATATTGGACTACCATACCATGGAAAAAATCTCAGCTCAGCCTTTCTATAGAGCTTTAGATATGGATCACATAATCGTCAGTTAGGGTATCATAGGCGTCGGTGTTCCTAAAGATAGCTGCTGCATTCTTGTTTCCGTAATCTGTTTTTCTTACGATAGTCAATCTTCGAGATTTCGAAGGCCAACCGTTTTTGTTTATTTGATTTACAACTGAGGCGTGTCTCGATTTTCTTTATGCATTGTCTAACTAAACAAAAAAAAAAAACATTGTTTGAGTTTAAAACGTTTTTTTGTAATCTTTTTTTTTTCTTTTTAAATATACATATATATGTATGTGTCTATGTATATTTGTGTATTCCGATAGGTAACGCGTTTCTTTATGGCTAATTTTCCAATTAAAGTATTTTGTTTTTGAAATCTTTTCTCTGGAGTTTTGTTCGTCACAAAAATGTACTTGTTTTTGTATTTAATATCGATAAGAAGGAATTAAGATAGATGTACACCTACATATAGAAAGCTATTATATTTATTTATCTTGAGATGTGCATGTCCAAAACGAGGCCAGGCCACCCACCTACCTAGTTAATGCTCTTTGGCAGCTGGACGTGTGGCGTAAAATCGTAGGTAATGATTTTGGGCGCCAGAAAGCCTCCATAGCCGGGACGACCCTTATAATATAAGCCAATACCGGCTAGCGGCACTGGCGGTTGAGAAACCACATCCTGTATATCCAAAAACGGTACAGTGCTCTGCGCTGCATCCTTGTCCATGCCCGAATTGACAAAGTCAATGTACTGATTGTGCTTGGACAGCGGCAACGAGGTGACCACCGTGCGTGTGGGCACATCCGCGTTGAGCAGCATCAGCTTTTGTCTGCGATAACAGATATAAATAAAGATTTTTTTTGGCTTTATACGTGTGCGTGCGTGTGCTTATCCTCCTACCTGCGTTCACCGCTAACATCGGTATTGTCATTCGATTGCCAAACGCTGTTGACCTCTGGTTGGATAAGTTCGCCCTTCTTGAAATCAAACTCACTGAGACGTGCCTCTAGATTCAGATGGGCGCCCAAGACTCGAAAACGCACGCCCGTAACCACAAAAGTATTGTCATCCGTTTTCATAATATCATCCAAATCGATGGAACGGCTTTCGTAGCTTAATGTATGATAGTCAATGCCTTTGGCCACATTTCTATCAAAGATTTTGTACTCATCGACGGGCTTCCATGACAGCGTCGATTCATTGATGGCGCCACGTGGCAACAGCTGACCCTCCTGTATCTGAAGATGGAATATGCGATTCTTCTTCAAAAAGCGCAAACCCGTGATTACTCTGTAAAAAAAAATATATATATATATTTATCGTTTATCTGCAATACTCCTCTTGTCTTTTGTGCACTCACTTGTTCTGCTTGACATCCGAAACGGATTCGCGTAGATTGAAGAAACGATCCGATTTCAGGCCCTGCTCATCGCATAGACAGAAACAGTAGCTGCAATGCCATAACAGATAGCGCCACCAGCTGTCCACTTTGGTGGTGCCACGAACACAGTTCTTGCGCTGCCCAAGCACGCGTCCATTCTCGTACTCGATATACTCGTAGCGCCGAGTGCTGCTCAATGGCGCCGGGCACACCCACATATCGGAGTCAACAAACTGACAGCCGTACAGTTTGCCCGTGCACTTTGGCTGCCTGGAGCAATATAGATTCTTGAAGCAGCCCTCGCTGCGTGTTGACTGATAAAATGCGCACGTCTCACGGCACGTCTCATCTGAATTCAGATCCACCTCGTTCTCAATGTAGCCCTGCAGCAGGCGTGTCACCTCATCGTAGGTAACTTGCGGTACATGCTTGTCGGGATCACAGCGCCAGACAATGCGATCGGCACGTCGCATCACCTCCTTAAGTAGTTTCAGTGTGCGCTCCGTGCGCCTCTCGTAGTCGCGTCGCATCAGTTCCGCTTCCTGTGAGTAATTGCCACGGCCGTAGACGCGCAGCATCATCCAGGAGAACTCCATCATGGTGTAGCCTTTCAGTTCCGTTAGTGCAACGTCCGTATATAATGAATACACAAATTGTTGTGCCGATTGTCTTGTGTTGCACATTTCGTCTGCCGATACCTGGAAATGCCGTTAAAAAAAAAAAAACCCATTAGAGAAATATGTATAAATAATATAAATATTTGCAGGAAATTTCTAGAAACCGTTTTTAGTTACGTGCAATCGATATCATCACACCTGAGCTGCCATACATTCTAATAAAAACAACAAAAAAAATAGCTTTCGCTATCTCTTTCTTTTTCACTCGAACTCCTGCTGCCTGCATATGCAATGCAACGTTATCGACGGGAACATCTCAATTACAGTTATGACCTGCCATACGTTCCAATTAAAGAGCTGCTTCATAAATCTGAGCGCAGCAACTGTTTCGCACACTTTCCCTCTCTCTCTCTTATTTTTGTTCTACGATAATAAAAACATCAACGTTCCATTTCCGTTGTGTCGCGTTATATCGAGAGTGGGGTGCAAACAAAAACAAACGAGAGTCTGATAAGCCAACACAGAACATGCGAGCCAGAGAGAAGAAAGAGAGAGTGAGAGAGAGAGGGAAGGTGAGCAAGTTTAAGTAATTGCTGTAATGTCCCATTCTCACAATCTCACGCAAACCATTTGGCAAATGCAATTAAACGAACCACCATTGCCCTGTAGTAAAGCGTTTGCTTGACCATAATGTGCTCGATTTCCTGGAATATTTGCGACATTGAAAATGATGTATCATTGCGCAACACCTCCTCGGCTAAATCCAATACGGCGCGTTCATCCAGTCCATTGCTTGTGGTTGGTCCCATTAGAGTGTTCTGATAAGAATTATAGATGTTTATGTTATATACATATGTATTTCAGGCTACAGGCTTGTGTCGGTTCTCTGAGGTAGAGTTTAGGTACCTTATAGAAATCAAAAAGACGGTTCAGATTTGACAATTGAGATTCGAGCATCATCCACTCGTAATGATGCATTACATCGTATTGTTTGCTCTCAAATATGCGACCCATTTGCCGCTTATTGATAAAGCTGCGATGCAAATCGTATACCTTGCGCAGCTGTGTTTCTCTATTGTTTAAGCTATTGGCCGTTTTCTGCAGGTATTGCCATAGCGAACGCTCCAAGCTAAGATACTCCTTACGCAGGGCATCCACCTCGATGATGGGCGTGCGATGCACATAAGTTGACTGCGCAGCAGCGGCGACAGCAGCAGCAATCAAGAGCAGCAGCGGCAACAATAATATCGCTGACATTGGGCTTTTGTTGTTGCTCTTGCGCGCCATGTTTTGCGCAGTAGATGTTCGGTACTTTGGGGAGTTCCGGGAATATATTTGATTGTGTTGTGTTTTTTTTTTTTTTGTTAGCCAAATTCACGAACAACTTTTACCACTTGTGCCGCGTGCCTTTTGAAGTTTGCCAAAACGAACAAGAATTCAGCGTTGCCAGCCTTTTTTAAACAAAGACTGCCTCACTCAGTTTTAATGCATACATATGTATGTACATATGTACGTTTTTTTTTTTTTTATTTGTTCGCTTCCTCTCGTTCGCACACGCGCAATGCAATTTGTTAAATGTAAATTTCAATTTAGTTTTGTTTGCCTGTTTCGAAATGTTTGCATTATTTAATTTTTCGATTTATTTTAATTTGTTATTGGACGCTTTTAGCTTTTTGTGACGCTGCTGTTGCTGGTTGTTCTGCTACTGTTTGCTGCTTTCGGCCGCTCTGCTGGCTTTTGTGAAATATGTGTTGTATGTGTGTGCGTCTGTGTGTATGTGTGTGTGACTCGTACTCGTCGTACACAAATCAGAATCAGAAAATACTCCCGTTCACTGTGTTCTCTCCCTTGAGCCGCTTTCGAGCGTTTTTTTTTTCTTATTTTTATTTCTCGTATTGTATGGTTCTTCTGTCTCGTGCTCATTTTTGACGATGTCGTTTGCGTTCGTAGGAAATCGCTAACTCAGCTGTTTTTTTTTTTTTTTCTTGTTGTGTGGCCAGGCGTGGAGCAGCTTAAGCATACTAAAAGTGGCTGCTCTACCCACACGAATGCACTTTTGTACACACTTTTTGAGTGTGAGTGAGCGCGGGCAATTTGAGCTTGGGCGAAGTCTGTCCCCGTATTTGGCACACATAGAGTGAGGCGCATAGCTAGGCGCGATCAGCTGTATGCACCTGCCACCTTTGGCTTAATATCGATAAACATGACGTCACAGACACATTTTTGTGTATCGAAATCAGCTGTATAAATTGAGTTAACCCGTCTCTGCGCTCTCTCAGACTCCCTCTCACTATTTTCGGCTCGTTTACTCTCACGAATACGCGTTCTCTCTCATGTGCGTGCTATGCCACCACCATGACATGCACTTAAAAGGGGGAAAAACAAAGACATGCGCCAGCATTCTTGGGGGGCAGCATATACCTGCATTGCTCTATGGTTCAAACAACTCGTTTGTTCTTGTTTGCTTTTTGACTGCTTGTGCGCAATGTTTACAATCAAGAAGACCTTTGACCTCAGTATGCGTATGTAAATAGAAGCTTACATATGTATATGTATATATGTATGTATGTACGTCTGTTTGGTGTGTATATAAGGCAGCGTTTGCAAATATAAAACGTGTGATTTTTTTAGCAGCACCTTTAACATTGATTAAATGAAATTTTAAAATCGCTGCTAATTCGCATGCGTGCGCTTGTATTTGCGTATGTGTGTACGTATGCATATGCGTATGCGTGTGTGCGTAAGTGTGGCTCATCTTTTGGCTCTGCTTTTGTGTCCGCCGTCCGTCCCATTACATTCCGTTGTCTCCGCTAGCGATGAGTAATACATATTGTATATCGATGTGACGCCGACGCAGTTTTAAACATGGACTTTCTTTTGGGGTTGCCCCATTGGCGAAAAAATAATACGCACAAAGACAAAAGGCAAGAAACGTTTAACGGCGAGACCGGAAAGTCGAGTTCAATTGAGAGCACTTCTGGGAACGTTTTATCGGCAACAACAACACTAACTAACTAACTAAACCAACTCAATGCGATGATTCATTCATTCATTCATTCCATATAGGAAGTCAAGTCGCATGCACAAGATTTTTTGATTGGAATTTACATCGTTTAAGTTACCTCATAGTTGGACGCCAGTTGGGTTAGCAAATTGCTGGATGATGAGTTCAACTTCTCATCGTTGCCGTTGCCCAGAAGGGTTAAATGCAGGCGATCCATTAAATGATGCACCGAATGGGCATTTGGCGATACGGTCCACTCAGCAAATGTTATCAGTGTGCTCATCTCTAGCTTATCCTTGTGCGCCTCATAGCTTTGCATTTGCTGATAACGTGACGAAATGCGATTCATCGTGTCCGAGATATCGTTCATTTTGGTCATTAACGGAACATTGTGGCTAATGAATTTGTTCACGGACTCGATGGCCAATGCGACATATTGTGCGTGCTGAAATCAATGCAAATTTGTATGTTAAGTATGTATCTAAGGATACGTTATATGTATACTTTTGCCCACCTGTGCCTCCGTTTCGTCAATTTGCTGGCTAACCTGCTTCAGGCGCTGCAGCACTTTGCGTTGTTTTTCGCGCATTAGGGGAAATTCAATGCTGGCCGCCAATGGCGATGATTGTACAATTTCCCAGGCCTTTAGCACACCGGTGGTCACCTCCTTGACAACATGTATGATATCCAGCACATCTTCGATAAGCGCCGCCGTTGGTGCTGGCTGACCACCGATCAGCAGCAGCAGCAGCAGCAACGGTAGCGACAGCGTTGCCCATTTTTTTTGTGACTGCAGCAGCTGCATTTTTACACAAGCGTGCGTTTTTGTTGTTTGCAAACCAACGAGAAACTCTGACACAAGAACAAGCAACTGCAACGGCAACAGCAACAACAACAACAGACAGCGACTGCAAACGCAACGCAACCGCGCCAGTTGAAAATCAAAATGCGAATGGCGGCAGAGACGGCAGCGGCGTCGTCTAGCGGTTTGAGCGTGCTCGCTTGTATCTGTGGCTCGGTCTGATGGCTGCTCTCGCTGTTTATTAGGTTTTATTGTGTTACTTCTTTTGGCTGAAGACAGTTTCTCTTTGTTTTGTTGTTATTTTTACAGTATATTGCCACCAGGGGCAGGTCAAAGCATGAGTGCGAGTGAGCACACATCAACATACATCCGTATGGGTCGTTGCAATGTTGCCACTCTGTTGAAAATGTACTTTCAAAAAATACACCTCGCTGGGCGCGCTATTTCGCTGTATCGATAACTAAAAACAGGTGTTGACAATCGCTACAGTTCCCGCGCGCTCTTTTTAAGCTTTTAAATTTCATCTTTTTGGTTTTGTTGTTAAAGCGTATGTGCGAATTATATCGTGTATACATTTTGTATGCCACTATAACCGTGAGCTACTGCAGTGCTGCCACTGTGCTTGAAATTTGTTTAAATTAGCGGTGCAATTTATCGATAACTAAACGGCAACATATTTTTAATATAGAAAAATTTTTTGCTAATTTGTTATTTTTTTTTCCATATATTTTTGTAGAGCTTTTTCTACGAAATTCTCGCCGGCAAATGGGTGCGCAATGGTCTGCAAATCAAGGGACAAGCCATGACCTACATACAGGCGAACTTTTGCAATTCCATGGCCGATATGGATCTATTCTTTCTGCAAATCTGCGCAACAAATTTGTCGCAATATTTCTTTCTGCAGAACACAATTGAACTGTTCGATGTGGGCCAATGGCTGGAAACGGCGCCCCTGAAGCAACCACAGAAACCAGAGCAATCATCCATGCTGGAGGGTTTTCTCACATTCCTGGCCACCCTGGTGACGAGTCGCACCAATTTGGGCAACGATGAGGCTACCCAGTGCATCATTGAGATTAGCGCCCTGCTGGCCACCGAAAATAAGACGCACTCGCAACTGCTCGAACTGATGCCGGAACGTTCGGGCAATGTGCATACCAAGAATTTCGAGACGTTCCTCAAGAAGCTATCCGTGTACAAGGCACCATCCAGCGGCTCAGAAAATCTCGAACAGGGCCTGTTCACGCCCATCGATGAGGTGTGGGAGGAATATTATGATCCCCTGCATGTACTGCTACGCGCTGTCCATCGTCGTGACTTTCAATCGTCGCTAGACCGGTTCACCAACTATGTCAAGTCCAAGGATAAAATGCCAGCCAGCGGCAATCTATGGCCACCATTTCGCCTGCCACTGCCGGTGGGCAGCTCGTTCACGGATCCCTGTCGCATACTGAACTCTCGGCTCTTCCACTCGACAATACTCTCGATATTCTTTCGGGCGGTGCATACGCGCGATGTATCCGAGCATCTGTTAGCATTAGCTGTATTCCTGCTCGAGATTGCCGTTGAGACGAGCAGTGATATGAATGCTGCTGCTGGTTCATCATCTGGCGCATTTCCAGGCGGTGCGTCAGCCTCGCCCGTTGCCATGGTCGAGTGCGAGCCCCAGCATAAGTCCGGCTATTATTATGGCGGGAACAGGCGTGAGCCGCCCAAGCTCTTCCATTGCTATCCCACAGATAATCTCAGCTGTAATCTGAGGCATGTTGTGACCAAAGTGTCGCTCAAATCGCGAGATCCACAGGTGACCACATCCAGTTATCGTTCCAATTCGTTCTTCTCGGATCTGGACTTTGATGTTGATACAGAGGCGATGCGCATGATTGGCGACACCTACGGACTGGACGATCTCGACGAGACATCGGGTGCGATGAGCGTGGCTCGCACTCAACAGCAGCGAAATAATGCCATCTCGCGTAGCATGAGAATGGAGGTGGCCTTGGTGCCGGATTTGTCGGTGGTTGCCGAAACGGGCGTTGTCCTCCTCCAGCCGGATGGCAATGATGATGGCCATGATACGGCCATGGATATGAGTCCGGCAGCTCAAGATTTTCATCATTTCCCATTGCAACAGATAACGCTGCCCGAGAGCGGCATGGAAGTGGCCATAAGACGTGATCTCCTGCTCGCAGAGACGACAACGATTGATGATCGCGACCGGGATCGCGACCGGGATCGCGATCGCGATCGAGATAGGGAGCCGCGCACTGGCTCCACCAGCAGCACAACCAATGAAATGTTCTCACCCACAACGCCCACGGGCAGCGGTATGCTGTTGCCTTTCCAGCGGGTGCGTCTACCTGTGGCGGTGCCCAGCAGCAATATGGACGTGGTGCCATCGAATGCGCTAAGCGGCGGTGTTGTTGGACCCGGCGGTCGCATGAGCTACGATCCGAGCGGTGCACGCAAACGCACCGTTGACATCGCCATTGGCGGTGCCGGCAACAAGGATGAGCTGCACATGGACGAGAGCATATTGTCGCTGCTGCTCAAGCTGCACTCACAGCTCAGCGGCAATCTGGACAGTTTCTCGCTCAGCGATGGCGGCAACACAACGGCAACGGCCGCCGGCGCCGCATCTCCCATGGATGTCGACTGCAATGAGGCAAGCACCTCGACGAGCACAGCGCTGGCCGAGCGTGGCCACAGCTATGGCAACTACAACTACAACTACAAGCATATACATGTGTCCAGTTCGCGGATTGGCGACGGACCATTCTTTATTGGCAATCTGTTGCGCAAGATTGCCACGAGGGATGAGCAGTGCGCGCAGAGCATCGATGACATACGGGCACGGCTCTGGCCCAATCAGCGCGAGAAACAGGCGGAGGCGCGCGCACGCGAAACCAAGGAGAAGGAGGAGCGACGGAAGAAGGCGCGCGAACGCCAACAGAAAATGATGCAGGATTTTGCCAATAAACAGAAGCAGTTTATGCAATCGGCAGCCGCGGCGGCCAACAATTTGGACTTTGGCTTGGAGGATGAGGACGAGGATTCCATGTATGAGGAGCAGCCGCGCGAAAAGGAATACGATTGCATCATTTGCAATTGCACAACGGCCAGCACCGAAACGAATCCCATCGGTCTTGTCGTCCTCGTCGAGTCCAGCGGCATTGTCGGCCATCGCCGGCGCATTGCCGAGCGTCTGCCACTCCCCCTTAACGATGCGGACAAGGAGCGTCTGGCGCACACAACGCGACTGGCCAGCGAATTTGCTCGGCGCACCGAACTGCTTGGCCTCAAGTTTGGCGACGAGTCCTGGTATCTGTCCAATAACATGGCCTACGACAACGGCGTCCATGTTCAGTCGTGCGGCCATCATGTCCATCTCAGCTGCCTGGAGGCGTACCTCAAGACGCTCTACACAACCCAGCGGCAGCCCGTTCAGGATCGTGGCGAATTCTATTGTCCTGTCTGTCGGCAGCTCTCCAATTCCGTGCTGCCCCTTAGTCCGCAGCTGGACAGGCCCATGCATCTGGTCCGTTCCGGTAACCAGCCGTTCGAACAGCTTGTCGCCGATCTCACGGATCTGATCAAGGAGAACGAAACGATACCGGTGAGTGCAAACTTTCAGATGGGTCAGCTTTATAATATTCCAATTCCAGTAAATGTGTGCCTACACATGTACATATGTTATGTATGTACTATATGTATGTATGGAATGTATATATGTATGAATGTGTGTATGTACGTATGCATGTATGTACGTATGCATGTATGTATGTGTATGTATGTATGAGTATGTATGTGTATGTATGTATGTATGTATGTGTATGTATGTATGCGTATGTATGTATGTGTATGTATGTATGCGTATGTATGTAAGTGCATGAATGTATGTGTATGAATGTACGTGTATGTGTGTGTACGTATATATGTATGTGTATGTATGTGTGTATAAGTGTGTATATGTGCGTGTATGTGTGTATGAATATTTCGTAAGTATGCCCGTGCTTATGAGTATATGAAAAGTTATCTTGTAGCAAACGCTGACAATGTTAGCTTAACTTGTACTTATTATTTGTTTGTATGTTTTGTAGCAACCCACGAAACTCACAGAGGCCATGGGTCACGCCATGGAGGTGATGACCAACATAGCGCAGCGAAAGGTCAAATCGACAAAAATAACGTTCCGGAAGCTGTTCATATTTGTGACATCGATAGCCCGGACCAATCTGGAGGCAGAGATCATTCAGCGCGGCGGCTCGCTGTGCTCATCGAATGCCACACGCTACAAGCCGAAGCGGGACTGCATTGTCCCGCTGTTGCATGTGCTGTCGGTGCACGTACGGGTCCTCGTCGAGTGGCCACTGTGGAGCAGCTGGGCGTCGCTGGCCGGGATGCCGGTGCGCGACACGGAGCCATTGCCCACACATTGCCGGGAGGTGATACCTAGTCTGTTGGCGGATCCCATTGCCTTGCTGCTCAAATTTATATTGCTCGCGCCGCTGCATCTCGATCAAGGTAAGTGCAGCACAAGAAAATGCAATCAATTTCAATTGATATTTATAAGAAGGTGTTTACGTGTTCGTCACAGATTATTTCACCTGCATGGTAAAGGTCATGTACAATCTGCTCTACTATCAGATTGTTGTGCAATTGTGCGTAACGCTCACTGATTTCGAGTGCGATCACATTTTGGCCAACTACAGCAGCAGCAGCAGCAGCAGCAGCAGCAAGTCCGAAGCAACCGCCACAAGCTCCTCCTCCGCCTCCGCCTCCGCATCCTCCTCCACACAAGCAACTACAGGTGCAACAGCGACCAGCAGCAGCGGAAGCAGCAGTGGCAGTGGCAACAGCAGCAGCAGCAGCAATCGCCGGAGCAGCGCCGCACGCTTTGGTTCGCTGAAGAGCTGCGCGGAGCTGGGCAAGGCCATGGCTTTGGTTTTGAATCAAACGAATCGCCTGTCGCATCTGCGACGTGACAGCATACCCAGCACCAGCGCCAGTTCCAGCAACAGCAGCAGCAGCACAGCAACAACAACAACAGCAGGAGCAGGAGCAGGAAAGGAAGCAACAACAGCAGCTGCTGGAGGCAGCAGCAACAGCCCAACGGCGGAGATTAATCTGAAGTCGATGGAACTGCAGCTGCAATCGCTTTGTTTACCATTTTTGCGGATTGCGGCGCTGTTGCGTCAGCATTTGTATAGGCACGAGATGCCGGAAATATCAGCGCCTGGTTTGGAATTTGTGCGTTTGGTTTATTATTTGGAATTGGTCACAGATTCAATGGACTGGGATTGTTTTAATGCATCCAAGGGCCTCTGCTTTATACCCGGCACGGAGCAAACGTTGCCACAATTTTGGTGCAAACAGCTAATGGACGTTCATCCGCCGTCGGATACAGTGCGCGAGTTGATACTCATGAATCAGCACTCGTTGTGGCAGCAGCCGCGTCTGCTGGAGCTGCCTCGCGAATACGAGCGTCTCTTTACGGTGAGTTCATTATGTCGACTTAACGTTAACGTGCGCAGCTCCCTTTAATGCTATTTAACACTATGTAATGCCTAGAAATGTTAACGGCTATCGTTTGCTCATGTTATCGTACTGTTGTTTGGTTTAAAGTTATGTAAACAGTTGGTAAAAGTCCGCTAAGAAGACAACTCTTTGTTCTGTTGCATTTTGGTAACGCCTTTAATATTACAAGCTTGGCAGAGGCCTTAAAATGTTATTTACAGCCTGTTACTCTGTTACAAGCATAACATAACCTCTATTCAGCTTACTTAACAGACGAAAGTTATTTGTATGTTAAATAACAGTTATATGTTTATATGTTAATAACAGTGCGGTAATATAGCAGACAGCTGTTAACCGAAATATGTGCATGCTTTTGAAACAGTTTTAAACTCAATTAAGCTAGAGTAACAATTGAATTGTTCTCATTTATGTTAACAGTACTATCATGAGCGTCCATGCCTCAACTGCTACAAGGTGCCCAAAGAGAGCTCCATTTGTCTGCTGTGCGGCACAATTGTGTGCCTCAAGCAGAATTGCTGTGCCGAAAAGGAATGCTGTGAGGCAGTGCGGGTGAGTGTCAATTAGGCCAGGATAGTGGATAAACGTTTAAACATTTTCTATTTCACACACAGCACACATTATCCTGCGGCGGCGGCATTGGCATCTTTCTGGTTGTCACCTCGACCTACATAATTGTCATCAGGGGGCGACGCGCCTGCCTCTGGGGCTCACTATATCTGGATGATTTCGACGAGGAGGATCGCGATCTCAAGTACGTGCGCGCGCGCTAAACATCTGAATTTTAATTATTTATCTAATTGTTAACATTTGATGCATTTTGCAGACGCGGCAAGCCGCTTTATCTGAGTCAGGATCGCTTCAATTTGCTGGAGTCACAGTGGCTGTCACATAAATTTGCACACACAAAGCACACGTGGGTGTTCCATCGTGATCTCTTGTGAAACATGGAAGATCTATTGCGCAGCATACAGGAGCTGGTTGGCCAGATCTGAGCACATTTGCCCCAAGCAAAACAAAGCAAAACAAAGCAAAACAAAACAAAACAAAACAAAACTAAAAATATATATATACAAAAAAAACAAACCGAATCGAAACCAACTGCAAAACGAAACGATGCGAATTCTGCAATTGGGCCAAGTCATAAACCGCAAACCTGGTCTCTTACCAGCTCCTATAACAACACACACACACACCCAACTCTTTTGGCCGCTCTGTCTTTGAATGTTTCGCGCTAAACACAACAAATTTCAAGTTGCATGCCACATGCCACATCCAGCTCTGATTGACCATGATAATGAACATATATGTATATATGGATACATATGCATGGGCTGATGAGCAGCAAGTGCAGCTGATTGTAGTTCTAACGAGTCATATTTAACATAAACATAACTATAACTATATAGTTATATATGCACACGCATATATATAAATATATATATATGTATATACATATATATATATATGTATAGATTGGGTCGAGCGAGAAACTGATATTAAGTCGCATTCATAAATATATATTTAATATACATATATATATATATCTATATATATAATGTATGCCCAATATCTAAAAAAAAAAAAAGCAAAAACACAAAAAATACAATAACAACTATTATTATTATATATACACTATAAACACACGAACTTTCTGAAATATTTAACCTGTACGACTTATAAATATTGTTGAAACAACTCGCGACGTCTTTTGCTCTAAACTCTACCCCCACCCCCCTTCCCCCTCACCTAGTTGCTCTCGATTTTGCAATCTATATCTATATCTGATATATATATATATATATATGTAAGTCTTGATATTTGGTTAGGATTATTTAAGCTATACTAACACACACACAGCACACAGCACACACAAGCACACAGACAACAAGCACACACACAACAAGCACACACACACAAGCACACACACACAAACACACACACACAAGCACACACACAGACACACACACAAGCACAAGCACACACACAAGCACACAGATACACAAGCACACAGATACAAAAGCACACAACACACACAAGCACACAACACACACAAGCACACAACACACACACACACACACACAAGCACACAGATACACAAGCACACAACACACACAACACACACAAACACACACACACACACACAATCAGAACCCTTGGCCTCATGAGTTTGTGCATGTAAAAAACGAAAACGAAAAATGAATTCATATAGTTAAAGAAAATTAATACATATACACATAGTATATACATATATGTATATATATATATATGTATACATATATATATATATAAATATTTAGCAAGCAAAATATGCAACATTTACAATAATCAAGCAAAAACTAAAAGAAATTCCACACAAAATGTTAAACGAAAAGCGTATTGTGAGAATTGCATAGAAAATTAGTAAAGAACGCGGACAAAGAAGGAGACGAGAGACGAGAGAATGAGAGAATGAGAGAACGAGAGAACGAGCGCTAAAAAAAGAGAGAATAATAATAATAATAATTTAAAAAAAATATGGCAAAAAAAAAAACGCCAAGCAAATCAATTGTGAAACAAAAAAAAAAAATGTTTGTGAATTTGTTATTAGTTTTTAATAATTGCAAGCTAATATTGTTTAATGTACAACTGTATAAAACTATAACTAAAACTAAAAACAACAACAAAAAAATCAACTCAAATTGTCTAATTCCATCTAGCTAGAGAGATTTTTGGGCAGGTCACAAACTTTAGCATTAGGGGCACTCACTGCTCAAGCAATTTTTTTTGTTAAATCGATTTTTTTTTTTTTGTTTTCTGATAAATTCTCTTTTGGAATCTCAATACTAGAATTAAGCTGGCAGCTTGTCTGAATTTTGTCAATTCGTAATTAATATTGATGTGAGAAACAATTGAGAAACAGTTTATAAAAATTATATGTGTATATTTATGCTTAAATCAAAAATTGACAGAGCAAACAAAAATTAAATGTTAAAAACAAGATTTGTTTCATTTTTTTTTTGTATTCACAATTTTTTCATGTATGTATTTTCTTTAACTTTTGTCAATTTCAATTTTTTGCAACTTGATTGTAAATAATTATTAGATATTCAAATTTCAATTGTATCAAGCGTAGAGATATATATATATATCTATATCTATGTGAAATTTTTTAGCAAAAGGCAATTGCATGCACTAATATTACGTATACGTAGACCTAGAAAAGCAACTAGAAAACTCCATTTTTTTTTTCGCTACCTTTTTTTCTTTTGTACTATTTTTGTTTTTAATTTATTATATAAATTTATAAATATTTTTGATTTTCTATATAGGAACAATATAAATAAATAACTATATATGTGTATATATATATATATAGATTTATTTTTGGCAAGGCACGATCGCGCGATATGTCTGTGTATATCGATATGTATCGATAGTTGTGTGTTAATCGAATTTGAATTTGCGAACATTCTGCGCTCGCTTTTGTATCTAATTGCAATGCAAACCGCATTCGGCGCACTTCTTGCCGCGCCTCTTGCGCTCCGCGGAGCGTTCCTGGCTCGGATTCGTTGGGTTCGGCATCGGACTTGGATTCGGCTTGCGGACGCGCGGCATGCCCGCCGATGCCATTTGGGCGCGTATCTCGTCGCGGCGCAGCATCAGATCGAGCCATTGCACCTGGGCACGGCGTATAACATTCTGATCCACATAGTTGGAGGCCAGCTTGATGCCGGCGTTTTCCAGTTTCTTGAGCATATCGACAATGTCCTCCGGCTGGCCGCTCAGTGTGAAGAACCACAGGCCCATATTGCTGCGGCTTTTCATTGGCTCTGCCAATGGCTTTTCCAATGCCTTGGCGCCGTCGTCGAATGGCGTTGTGTCGCGATCGTCCTCACCGTAGTCCTCGTAGAATGGCGTTGTCGAACGGTCGTCTTCGTTTTCGTCGGATGGCTGTGTCAGTTCTTCCTCTTCCAATTCTTCCAAGGACTCTTCTAAGTATTCTTCCTCAAATTCAAACTCCTCCTCGCCGTCGTCCTCAGTGCCCTCCTCCTCCTCTTCCTCCTCCTCCTCTTCCTCCTCCTCCTCAAGTTCCTCGTCCAGATCTAGATCATCCTCCTCCTCCTCCTCCTCCTCCTCATCGTCTGTCTGTTTCGCAGCCCTTTGCCGCTTTTGCATTTGGCGTTCAGGAAAATTGAGCTTCTGCTCAAGCTCAAAGAGCTTGGGCAACGGCTTCAGCTCCTTGCGCGCCATCTTGATCTCGTCGAGCACCGACAACTGAGCCAACTGAGCCGGCGGCACTTGGATTGATGTAGCTGAAGCTGGTGCCATGTTAACCATAAAACTCTGCTGCGGAAAGATGAACACCGACGGCGTCACCTGCTCCTTCCACATGCCAATGAATACTGGCGGCATAATGGCCACATTGCGCTGCATCTGGGGCGGCGCATCCTTCAGCAGGCCCTGAAACAGACTCTCCGGCAAGGTGCCGGGCCCAAAGACACAGCCCGCCTCAAAGCCGGGCGGCAGGAAGCGCTGCGGCAAGAATACCGGAGCACGTTTGATCGAGCAGCTATCCATGGAGAAGTACTCCTGGGGCAGCTTAAATTTGGTCGCCTTCTCGCGCATAACGGCAAACGCCACCTCGGACTCGTGCGGATGCACCACATCGGAGAGGACGGTCATGCAGAGCTTGGTCTTGAAGTGCACCATCATCGGAACCGTGCTCAGATCGGGCACATATATGCGATACTGGATCTGCTGATGGGCAAAGCGATCCACCTTGGCCAGCGAATCGGCATGCGCGATAATGTAGCCAACGCTGAGATCGGGATGCATCTGGGCACTTTGGTGGTTGTTGTTGTTGTTGTTGCTGTTGTTGTGGCCACTGTTGGGCACCGGCACCGGGATCTGGGAGAGGGGCATGCCCACGTAGGCGGCGCACGTGTACGGCAGGCTCCTGTGCAGATTGTGCCGCTCGAAGCGACGACGGCCCACAAACAGCGGGGGCGTTGGGCCGCAATGATGCGGCTGCAGCAATCCGTGCGGATAGTATTTGTGGGCCAGGACGCCCGGCGGAAACACGCCGCCGGCATCGAATTCGCCGGGCAGCAGCTGCGGCGGCAAAAACGTGATCTTGTTAAGCGGCGAGTGGCGTGGAAACAGATTACGCGGCAGATCGAACACGATGCAGTGCACCTCCTGCAGCTGAGCTGCGGCCACGGCATCGTGGCCATGCTCCAGCGGCGAGAGCGTGCTCAGCACAAACGCGTCCATGGTGATGTAGCCCTTGTTGAAGACCAGCTCCTTTAAATTTGGCAAATAACGCGGCTTTCTGTTGGTCACGAACTCGGGCACAGCATTGCGGCACTTTTTGTCCTTCTTTTTGCCTGGCGAAAAGGCGAAAAAAAAAACAAGTTAAAAAGTGAGGTTAGAACTGTCGCAATTTACAGGTTGTTTGCTTTTCGCTTGCCTGGACCCGTCGCAATGCCCAAAAGCACGGCCTTATTGCAGTCCGGCTCCTGCGCAGCTGCAGCGTCGATTGGGCCCGAAGAGACATTCATATTTTTATTGAGCTGCAGAAACTTGTTCATTTTTATTTATTCATATTACCCGTTGACAGCGGCGAAGTTTGCCATCTGCCCGAGGAACGGAGAATAGTCATTCGAGTTGAGTGCTGCCAGGCTATTCGATTATTTGGCCAAGTTCAAAGCTTAACGTCAACTGGCCAACTATCGCATAGCTTGCGTTGCGTTTGCGTTGCGTTGCGTTTGCTTTCAATCAGAGCAGCAAAATTCTGGTATTGGAACAATTCAAAAAGCAAAAAGCAAACTTATTGAAATACCAAAACACTTTTTAACGGCAGATAAAACAACATTCAATTCGACGGCGCATAGATGGAGTTGAGCAACAGCATGGGCAGCACTGGCCGTCAGCTGCGATCTGGCAGCACTGCCGCAGCGCATAAAGCTGCTCGCCCAAACGAACCCTGCCGAGCCATTGTCAAACGGCCGCCCATTAACGTGAACGTCAACGTCAACGTTGACGTGAACGTCAAATGCAGCCAAGCAGCAGCTGCGCAGTCGTCGCTGGCATCGCACCGAACAAAGCCGAACAAAGCCAGCCGGCAGAAGGCGGCGCCGCTGGAGCTGCTCGTGGTCGGACAGCAGCTGACAATGCGGCCCATGTTCAGACGGATGCCGTTGCCGCCGTACCGGACGCCAGCAGAGAGGAGCCCAGGCCCGGCGCCTGGCAAATCGCAAAGCATGTATCCTTTGGCCACCAGAGACAGAGCCACAGCCAGAGCCGGAGCCAGAGCCAGAGCTGGTGCCGCAGCCGCAGCCGCAGCCGGACTAGCATTGGCTGGATCGCACATCCTGCCGGCGGGGCAGGCGGCAGCTGTTCAGCTGCTGGAAGACTCGGAATTCGTTTACGTCTACGAGTCGTATCCATTGGAGGAGCTGTGGACAGCCGCACAGCTGGACATGCCGCAGGAGTCGCCGCCGTGCAAGGACAAACAGCTGCTGCTGCAGCTGCCGGAGCTGCCGGTGGCCCAGCAGGTGCTCGATGCACGCTTCCTCGCCGAGCTCTGGGACGAGCTGCTCATGCTCGCGGAATAATTGTTATAGTCCCTCACATTTCGTTGCCCGACCATCCCCGTTCGTTTCATTTTGTATGTTAAGCTCAACATTTCTACTTTGAATATATAAATCCACAATTCTGGCGGAAGAATTTCTTTCAGTCTTTCAATCTTTCAGTCAATCAATATCAATCGAGCAATATTTTAAATACACAGATGTATCATTTTGTATATAGATATCTATCATATCTACTCAGCTTGGCCCTTCTTTAAAATTTGCACATCAATCAATCAATCAATATATGTACATATTGCTGTACAGCATGTGGAGTCAATAGAGCCAACAAATTTGAAGGGGTGGTTGTTTAAAGTTCCAGTTATTATAAACACATTTATAACGGGGTTTGCTGACTACTGATTGACTGACTGACTGACTGACAGATTGACTGACTGACTGATTGATTGACTGACTGACTGATGGGCTGAATGACTCAGTGACTGACTGATTGACTGACTGACTGATTGACTGACTGAGTGATTGACTGACTGACTGATGAACTGAATGACTAATTCAAAAAACTGATTGACTGACTGACTGATTGACTGACTTATTGACTGACAGATTGATTGACTGACAGATTGACAGACTGACTGAGTGATTGACTGACAATGGCTACGCACAGCCCGAATCGCAAGAACTAGCAAATATGGGCGTTCCAGGTAGGAGCTATAGGTAATAAGATTATACAAAATATTAAAAGAAAAAAAAATGGTTTATGGATTGTACTTTCAAATTGTTGACATTTATTTGCTTGCTCAGCTTAAAAAAAAAATCGACCATAAAAAAAACGATCTCCTTGTTTTCCTCTCTTCTGTTGTTGTTCTTTCGTAATTAAAACTAAGGAGCTGTGTGGGGTGTGTGTGTGTGTGTGTGTGTGAGGATGGGCAAAGGGATGCCTGGTGAGGAGAGAGGGAGGGAGATGCCATATATATATATATATATGTATATAAATATATATATACCCATATATCGATCTATACAGAATTATATATATGTATTTTGTATATATATATGCCACATACATTAACTAGGCGCATATATACGTATATATAAAATATCAATGTGTGTGTGTGTGTGTTGTGTATATATATCATTTGGGTTCAGTAAAAATATATATGTATGTATATATAAAGAGCCCTAAGTATTGTATAAAGCATATACATGCATGTACGTATATATATACATATTCTTGTATTCATACACATACATATACATATACATACACATACACATACACGCGTACATACATAAATGTGAGAGCAGCTGCTGCAATTCGGTGTCTTTTCGTGTGGGTAGGGATTCAAGTGCGTGTGTGTGTGTGTGTGTGTGTGAGAGAGTGTGTGTGTGTGAGAGAGTGTGTGTGTGAGAGAGTGTGTGTGTGTGAGAGTGTGTGTGTGTGTGTGTGAGAGTGCGTGTGTGTGTGTGTGTGATTAGCTAAAGCTAAGCCTAAATATGATGTACACTTATTTAACTAAACGATAACGATTTCATTGTCATTATTAACTACATAATTAATGGAGATTTTGTTGGCCAATTGAATGGTCCGTTCGCTCCACCAGCTCCAGCTCCAGCTCCAGCTCCAGCTCCGGCTCCAGGTCCAGTTCAGGTTCCGGCTGCTGATCCGGCTGCTGCTCCGACTATATATATCTCAGACAGACGCCCTTCCGTTTATAGCTAGTTTTTGGTATCAGTTTTTGTTATTTTCCCCTGCTGCTGATCCTGCTGCTCCTGCTGCTCCTTCTGCTTCTCTTCTGGCCCCGGCTTCGGCTCCGGCTTCGGCTCCGGCTCCGGCTCCAGCTGCTTGAGCTCATCCTCCTCGCTGGAATGCGGCACTGTTTGTGTTGTCGCCTCGGCCATTGTGGCCGAATGCAATGTGACCATGCTGTCCCTCTGCTGCATCGATGATCTTTCCTGATGCTGCTTCTGCTTGGACTTCTGTCTGCGCTTGGGCTCCCTGTCCAGCTTGTCGTAGCTGGGATGCTTCTCCTTCGGCTTGCTGTTGGAGGGCAATGGCAGCAGGTTCGCCTGGCTGGAGGTCGGTGACAGTGCGTGCTTCTTGTTTGGCGTCGGCGGCGTCGATTGCGTCGCCTTGTCCACCTTGCGCTCCAGCTCCAGGTCGATCTCCACATCGGAGTCCATTTCAGTCTCTGAGAAGGATAGCGAGTTGCCCGCCCGAGGCACTTGTATGCGGTGTCGATCCTGCGCACAGACAAAATACGATTCAGTACAAGCCATACAAAGTGCTCTAGTCGGGTGTGCCCGACTAGCTGTATACCCTGTGCATACGCTATGCCCACAGCTCTCTGCTGGTATTTACCCATCAAATTAGTTTCTAATTTGATTCTTTTGAACTTTTCAGGTGTATCGATATTTATCGATTTCAGCCTCAGGTGAAAATCGATATTTATCGAATTGTGAACGATTAAAGGACCTATCGATAGCAAAAAATCACGATAATTGCACGATGACGCCCACAAAAGTAGACTTCTTAATGGACAGAGGAACGAAACCGATGCAGGATATAAAGGGTATGCTCGCATTAATAGTCAATATGTACCATATTTAAAGTTGTTGGCTCGGAAATGTAGCCATCAAAATCCTCATCCTCGCTGAATATATCGGCCGTATTTAGGGCATATGTCTCCGGCAGCTTGCAGACGATCTGCGCCAGATCGATGAACGTGTATTCGTTGAGGGAGGCGTGGTTGCCGCGCTTCGGCGGCTCCTTGTTGAACCACTGATTGAAGCGGCCCAAACGGCCCGCCTTGGCCATGTTATCGAAGTAGTTCTTGCCAAAGACATAGCCCACGTCGCGTATCTCATCGAAGCTGCCAAAGGCGAGCGTCTTATATTTATCTATAGGTGGCCGTATATACTCGCAATAGTCCGAGTTTTTCACTTCCTGAAGAAAGAACAAAAAATATATATATATTATAGATATTTGTATTTGAAGTTGAGTTACGAATACATCCTACTGCACAAAGTCGTATCCTTTTCCAAATCAAATTTCGTGTTGTTTTCAAAAATTCTGTTACACGCCCATCTCTAGTCGAAAATACTCACCTCTAGCTGACGAACACAGGACACGTAGGCGAGACGGGATTGTATATCCGGCAGATCGGGCACTTTGACGGGCGATGTAAAGGGATTCCATTTCTTATAAAGCAGCCACCAGCCGCTCAGATCGTCGCCATAGTTGGTCAGATCCGTGTCGTCCTGTGAGCCCACATCAATGGCAATTATGTGCGCGGCGCCCAGATTGTGCATAACATCAGCTATGTTGTTGTTTGTTTTACATAAATGTTATATAAATGTTAGCGAATGTTAAACTCTGCAGAGCTATCAACAGTGTGTTGTCCAGTGGAAGCAGAGTGTTGGATTCTGTTACTGTTACTGTTACTGTTAATGGTTACCTGGCACATTGTTCGTATAGCATCCATCGAGCAGCAGGTGCCCGTCACGATAGTCACAGAAGGGGGGAAAGACGCCGGCAATGGACATGCTGGCGCGACAATAACGCCACAGATGACCTGATCAAATGGTAACACACATCATCACACACGCAAAATGGACAGTATGTATACATGTGTGTGTGTGTGTGTGTGGATGTGGACAAGGTGAGAGTACCACACACATACATGTGCACATTTGTGTAAAGTTTATATGTGGAGAGACAGAGAAAGAGAGAGAGAGAGAGAGAGAGAGAGAGAGAGAGAGAGAGAGAGAGAGAGAGAGAGAGAGAGAGAGAAAAAGAATACACAATTTTATTGCCATCGTTGCTGTTTGTGTATCTGTGTGTATGTGTGTGCGCAAACGAATTAACGGTTTATGCATATTTACTCTTGTGCTAGACTACGTTGAAGATTCATGTCAAGTTTTATGTTTTAACAGCATTAAAAATGTACAACAAATAAATCATATACAAATACATAAATACACAACTCAAAAAAATTCAACAGCAACTAAATGTGTCTTCTAAAAAATATCTATGTACATATGCATGTATATACAAATATGTCAATGTACAATTCATGTTTTTAAGAGAGCAGGTAAATTTAATTTATTCTTTGTACATACGTGTGTCGAGGTATGTATGTATGTATGTATGTTCATGTGCATGTGCGTGAGAAACAAAACCAAAATGGCCGCTTTTGAAATGCGATCCACACAGGTCTTTAATCAATGGCAGCATTGCCAACAGAGGTTAAAAATTATGTTGTGTGCGCACTCTCTGCATGGGGGAGGGAGAGGGGGGCTATTGGACGAACAAGTATGCAATGCAATGCAAATAACCAATTAACAGTTACAGTTACACAGTCACTGAGAAATTATCCAACACTCTGCGCTCTCTGTGCCACCAATAGCTCTAAATTGAAAATTGATATTTAAAGAATAGATTATCGGGTGTTTTTCAACATTGCTTAGTTTTTAGTTTTTGTTTTTTTTTTAGTTGCTAGTTGCTATTTACCTGGCAAATTATTTACATAGCCGCCATCCAGCAGAAGATGTCCATCTTGTGGATCGCATAGCGGCGGCATATAGCCGCTGAGTGACATTGAGGAGCGCACATAACGCCACAGAGATCCTGCGACAGTTTATTTGGCAAGTGAGCGAGCATGTGTGTGTGTGTGTGTGTGTGTGTGTGTGTGTGTTTTGTGTGTATGTGTGTGTGGAAAGAGAGAAATAGAGAGACAGAAAAAACGGCTTTGAATTTGAGCGTTTTGTGAGCGAACAAGAGAGAATATCGTTGACCAATCCCAGATCGTTCATTGAGTATTTTTGTCAGCAGGTTAGTTTTCTAGCTAAGACACAGACACGCACACACAAATAGGACACGCAGCAGAATGGGGAATAGCAAGTGCAACACTTTTGACAAATGACAATGCAACATTTAGCACAAATGCATATGTATTTACGTTAAAAAACAAAGTAAATAGAACAACAACCAAAAACACGGTTACCCAGTTTGAAGATGTCGGCTGTCCGCCCCTCCCACATCTCCGCAAAAGAATTTATTACAACAGCAACAAGAACAACAACAACAACTGAGCAGGACTCAAACTGTGCTGCTGCCAGTTGATGACGTCACATAGAGAGCAAAAATATCTGTCACTCTTTAGTGGGAGTTGCGTGAATGCCTCTCTTAATTACATGTGTATTCGCACATATACTTGTGCCTGTGTATGTATGTACATATATGCGTGTGTGTTTGTGTGTGTGTGTGTTCGTGTTCTTTCTACGAGCTACATCAAAGTATCAAACAGCAAGCGAGAATAACAGTAATAATAAACAAACCAAATAAGCATTAAACATTAACACAAATAATTGTAACAAAGCGTAAGAGAAACAAATGCAAGCTAAAAAGAGAATGCACGAATCTAAAGACGAGCAGCTACATGAGTAAATGAGATGGCAACAGCAGCCGCAGCCACAGCCGTTGGACACTCACCGTTGGTGTGAATGCGATGGCAACTGGCTGTTATGTCGGTGGTGAGCGTAAAATACGGTATCCATAGATCCTCGATGCTCACGTCCCCGAAGGTGTCGTGTATTGTCTTGTTGAACTCACGGCCGGAGAACATCGATGTTATGGGATACGTGAGATCCAGCAGTTGAAGGAACCATTTTGTCATTTTCTGCAAACAAAAATAACGGTTTAATTACGCATCAAGTGTCGATTCAAAATGGGGATTGAAAAGAGGGGAATCAATAAGTATATACATATGCATATGTACATCACGAAGGATCTATTGACTATGTATTATATATTCTTTAAAAAAGAAAGAGCACTGGTTCTAACTGTGAACCGAGCATCTTTCTGATAGCCCTAATATGATATGCATATACATATACTTAGTTAAATATTAAATGTCAGGATGTCAACATACTTTGGACCATTCGCGCGCCTTCTGCGTGACGGTCGTTATGTTGCGCTCCGAGCACCAGAGGGCGCCCATAAGGGCGCCAATGCTGACGCCACCCACCATGTCAATGGGTATGCCCGCCTCCTGGATGGCCTTCAGCATGCCAATGTGGGCAGCACCGCGGGCACCTCCGCCGCCCAAAACGAGGCCAATCGAATTTCCAGTTAGCCAGCGGGCCAGACGCGAGAAATCGGAATGCATGTTCGGCTCGGAGAGCAGCACGCGACTATAGAGATCGTTCTGGAGTGGAATGAAAGAGTTAGAAAAGAGCGATTAAAGCGTACGATTTATGGGCGAGAGTTTTAACTCTCCCGTACTCACAATGCGATACTGGCTCTTGCGGGTAAAGATGCGCTTCACGCAGAGCACGTGATGGTGCTTGGTCACCCAGGGACGTGCATTTAGCCAGCTGAGCGTGTTCGCCGGCTTGGCATTTGTGGTCTCCGGATAGAGCAGGACCAGCTCCTTCTGTGTGCGCATCGCCAGCTTGTCGATCTCCCGCTCGAACTTGCCAACCAAATGGGAGCGTTCGCCCAGGCCCACAATCAGCACCACGTCCGCCTGTCGCATACACCGCTGTGTCCAAGGACTCAGCGAGCTGTCGCACTGGTACAGCGTGATTATGTTGCGATCCTCCTGCTGTGCCAGCCACGAGGTCAGGCGGTACTCGTTGGCCGCCTCAAAGATGTTAATGCCCAGCTGTTTGCGCACCACTTCCGATGTCAGACGCAGCACAGGACCTGCAGGACAAAAGACAAACGATTAGAGCTAGTTGCTTTACGGTTTTGGTTAGAAATTGCTGCGGCTGCGCTTCTTCTTTCCCCTTCCTAACCTATACGACGCGTTCTTGTCGAACTTCGGTGCTTATAGTCCGATCAAGGCACAAAAAAGTGTCTGTATACCTAAGCGCAAGGCTCTATCTTTAACAATGGGGGCTTCTTTTTTAAGAAGAACCTACATACCAAATTTGGTGTATCTAGCTCTTCTAGTCTTCGAGCTATGCCACAAAATGCATGTCTCAAGATCGATATTTATCGAAATTATGAAACATTTGATAATAGATCGGAAAACAAATATCGCAACTTACCAATGGCACAGAGCGAATGGTAGAGCTCGTAGGTGAAGGGCGTCAGGGGCACATCGTCTGTGATGGGCACGAGGGCAACTGTTGAATATTTGTGCGTTACGGGATTTGCCTCAATGGGCCCGCCGGCCGCATTGCTGCCGCGCGTCTGCATCGAGCCAAGAAAACGATGGCTAAGAAAACTGATCAGCCTGGTGACCACAATCGGGTAGCGCAATTTGATCGCATTGAACAGGCCCTCCGGCAGCTTGGCCAGCTCGGAGTCGCGCACGGCCATAACGGTTGTGGTCCGTGACGTTTCCGTTATCATCTCGACAATGCCCACCAGATCCCCCTTGCCGTATTCGCCGATAATCTCCTTTTTGCCGCCCGGATGCGTGATAACCGAACGCATGCGTCCGCTCAGCACAATATAGGTGCTATCGCTGCTCTCTTCCTGCCGATAGACGGCCCGTCCCGACTCCAGAAATATCCAGTCCAGCGCATAGTCGCATTGACGCACCAACGGCGACAGGCGACGCACCACCCCATTGCCCAGGTCGAGCACGATGCGGGGACGCTGACGCATTATCCTGCAAGAAAAGAGGGCGGTTAGTTTTTGAAATAAATTATCTACTAATATTATGTAAGCAGTTTTCGAAGGTAAATGTGGTTTTGCTAAATCCACGACTTAAAGTGAAAATGAAAATGAATTTTCACGATTGCAAGATGAAAATTCAAATGTTTAAATAAATAAATATGTTTTCAGAAAAAGCCATGAAATATTTATGTGCACATGTTTTGCTGGCTTGTGTTGAATCCACGCCAATTGGCGGAAAATGAATGAAATTGAATGAAATGCAGCTTTGAATGACTTTGATGGAACCACGCAAACAGGCGGAAAATAGATGGATTTGGATGGTAATAACTCACTGATAGATGGCGGCACGTCGTATGTAGGCCACGCGACAGTTGCTCCGCGCACGGATTGTGTAGGCGCTCGCCTCGCCGGTGAGCATCGCCAGGCCGCCGACTATTTCGCCGGGATGCACAAAGTGGATGAGCATATCGTTTTTGCTGTCCTGCTTGGTGGCGCGCGTTGCATCCGCATTGCTCTGATAGACGGCCAATGTGCCGGTCATCACAAACCAGACGCAAACATCCTCCGCATTGCCCTCGGTGATGAGGGTCACATTCGGCTCCAGTTCGCGGACCTCAACAAACGGCTCAATGATCTGGGCATCATCCTCGCTGAGGCCCAGCTCACGGCGTAGACTGTCCACGGCAGATGACTGCACCAGACGCTGATCGATGGATGTGCCGGGCGCAGTGTTAGCATTGCCGCTGGGCGATTCACCGCTCGGTCCGTACGTGGCCGAGCTGCGACGCGTGCCCGCCGCCTGGTTGACGGAGACGGCGCTCGACTGCTGCTGCTGATGATGGTAGAGATCAATGTACGGCGCATCGCCGTGCACCTCGGCAAAGAGCAGTGCATTCGCTACCGGATTGGGATCCGGATCGGAGAGCGTGTGCTCTTCGCGCGACAGACGCGAGTTCGGCGATGTCGGCGCCCGTGCCGCCGGACGGGATGCCTGCGATGCCTGGGCGAGCACCGCGCCCCCGACCGTATTCGGGACCGCGCTGCTGCCCTTGGTCCGCATATGATTCTGTACGAGCTCCGCATTGAGACCCAAATAGTTGCGCAGCGCCGTGAAGAGGACGCGCTGCAGCCGTATCATGATCACCTGTATTACCCGTATCATCACATCCGGATTCTCCTCGAACACCTCCTCGAAGGCCTGTGGATTAGCAGCAACAACAAAGCGGGTTAGTTAATATATGTATAGCTTAATACTCTGTATCCCATAAAATAGTCCTCTTCTTTGTCCAATTATTCCCATCATTTTCCGAAAATCGATAAATATCGAAATTCAGCCCGGGTTTTTTTTCATAAATTATAAGAGCTAGCTAAAAATTGGCTACGTAGCAGATCTAAAAAATATTTACAGGGTATCTCCTACACGCTTACCTAATTGCTTTGTGACCCTTAACACCCTGCTACACCTTTGAAATAATTGTATTCCAGTAAGAATACAAGATATTTTTACAGGGTATCTATGAAATGAATTCAAGCTTTGTCTGCTACACGTCAGTTGGCAACTCACCTGCATGGGCAGCCGTATGACGACAGATTTCTCCATGGCCTTGGCCGTAACGGTCTTGTAGAAGCTGGAATTGCCGGAGAGCACATCGATGAAGCTAAGCAGCGACGTCACAGATTCGCCCTTGCGCACCGTTTTGAGGGAGAGGGTGCTGCCGTCGGCATTACAAATGTATACATTGATCATGCCCGACTGGACAATGTAGACGCTGTCATCGGGATCTGTGATCTTGAATAGGTAATCGCCGGCCATCAGCTGTAGGAGCTGTGTGTGCTTGCAGAGCTTTAGAAAGATGGGCTTCTCGAAATGGCCAAAGATGCGTATGCTCTGAAGCATATAGAGTGCATCCGGCGGCACGCGATCGCTGCCCTCGATGGTCTCCTCCAGATATTCGGCCGGCGGCTCCACTGTCTTCATTTCCAGCGGCCTGTTCTCGCGCTGCAGCTGCAGGATGCGGCGCGCGAAACGCATCACAGCCCGCCGCTTATAGCCCTTGCCGCTGCTGTACATCTGGCCGCTGACGTTCTTCATTTTGCGCAGCATCCGGCGGCCATAGAAGAGCATCTTGTCCCGCTTGCGGAACCGCAGGCCGCGATGATCGCCGCCCGACGACGACGTCACCGCGCTCAGCGATCGGGCAATCTCATCGCGCAGGCGCAGCCGTGCCAGGCGTTTAAAGTACAAGAACCAGGCGAGGAATAGCACGCCGATAACAAGCAGCGCGCCGTACCAGTACATCTGCAAGCGGATATCGATAACGATAACAATGAGTGAGAAAATTCAACAATAAGATAAAATGGATCTTCGGCGTGCCGACGACTAAATGCTCTGCTGCAGTCTTCATTTTACACATAAAACTTTCTAATGTGATATCTCGCTTAAAAGGTTTGCCATTTACTACATACATATATATGTATTTACATTGCCATTTACAATGCCGTCAGAGATGCTTTTCCTTGTGCGTTACATATTGCATTACAAACTTTAAATACCCTCATTAGAAATATCTGCTTATCTCCTCCCCTCTAGCTCTCTCTCTTTTCATGCAAATCATAAAAGCAAAAAAATAACTGTAATGCTTAAACATTCGAGCGAGCACACTTAAAAGTCTTACTCACACTCTCGCACGTGCGCTCTCGCTCTCTTGCTCTCTTGCGCTCTTGCGCTCCCACTAATTTGCGTCTCAATCAAAATACATTTTGCAATTTTAATGTTGACGCGTCGCTGCCAACACTTGTTGTTGTTATGCGCGCTGCCCCCTTCCGCATTTGAATTCTCATTTGCTTTGTTTTTGACATTCGCTGTCGCTGTCGCTGCAGCGAGCGACTGCATTTGCTGTTTTTGTTGTTCTTGCAATTCGCCTATGTGGTTTATTTCTGTAACAGGTTTCAGCGAATGCGGCAAATATAAAATGAAAACAGTGACGGCAGCGCCACAACAAATTCAAATTGAAAACGCACACGCAATAAAGCACAACAAAAACAAACAACTATTGATATTGCCGATGTCTCATTTCCAGCTAATTGGAAGCGCTGCTGCTGCGCCGACGAACGGCGTCACGATAACACAATTTTCCACATTACTTCGATTTCTAGGTATGACTAGGCACAAAAATAAATCCACTAAGCATGCATGTGCATGTATGCATGTGTGTCTGTGTGCATGTACATATGTTAGTATTCGCACGCACCTGCGATGATTTCTTAATTGTGGAATACCCTGCAACCGTTATCAAATAAGCAGAAAAGGGTATATGCACTGAAATAAAAACGGACTTCGCACTTCGATAAATATCGATATTTAGCCAACGTTTTTAATTATCTCAGACAACCCCCAACTACCCCCTCCTCGCCAAGACAGTTATTTGAAGATAAATAACTGAATTTTATAGAGTGAGCTATTAGCGAGTTTTTTTATTATATATATTTACATATGTATGTACATATGTATATGTGCATGTTGCACAGCTGGATATAGGGTAACTGCCAGTCGGGCAGCCTTGACTTGTTCTTTTGTGTCTTGGATCAACGCTTGGCAACAAGTCACAAGACGGCTCTCAATTGATTTGGCCCCAAGGGGTTAATTGAATTATGGCAAACTGATTTCGGTGTTTTGGGGGCGGGTGCGTCGCAGTCGCCGTCGCCGTCGCTGCCGCTGCTGCACGTGCTGTGTTATTGTTCTATTTGGCCGATTCATTTGATTTACCCAACTAAATCCAATTGCCAATGCCAACTGTCATTGGCTGTCTAATCAACGTAATCAGTTATAGCCTAAGCAGTGCTGATGCGTTTTCGGGGTCAGGCTTTAAGCTATTATCACTATGCCCAACGATAAGACATACATACATACATATGTATGTATGTATGTACATACGTGCAAAGAAAACACACCTGGGCACATATCTATGAACACACAGCTAATCTTAATATATTTATAAGATTAAGACAGATATAAAAATACGTTCAAAGTTTATAAAGGAAAAGAAAATATGAAAGGAAATGATAACCTATTCAAAATATTTAATATTTTTGTTGCCAATATTTTTTTTAGTAATTGTAACTGTATGCATGTATGCATGTTTGTATTTATTTTCTCTGAGCATGTTTATGTAAGTTGGCAGCTTTTGTCTGCGAATCAAAAGACAGCGAGAGATCGTCTTATGTTGACGGAAGTGTGCGCAAATCGAAATGCCAAACATACAAACACACACACGCACACGCACTCACACACATGCAGATATACATACATGTATGTATGCATATGTATATGCTTGCGCGTGTGGTAAAAGAGACGAAAATAAGACAATTCCAACAACAGGAATAGTAAGAGCAGCAGCAGCAGCTGCTGCTGCTGTTCCACGATCGCAACAATCGGCGCTTATCTCGGACACCAACCGTTGACATGTTATCCTGCCCGCAACTTAACAGTGCACTTTGTACATGAGTCACGACGAGCCCCCGTCAAGACAAAGAAAAGACAAGCTGTGCACGTGTGCTTTTTGTGTGCGTGTGTGTGTGTGTGTATATCGTACTTGTAGCTTAACGCATAAATATTGGCACTTACCGTGGTCGCGATTTGTTTGGAGACATATTGAAACCAGGCATCGGAGAATAATGTGTTGTAATAGCCGTTGGCGCTCGCACGGAGCAGTTCCAGGACATCCATTTGGTGTGCGTGTGTGTGTGCTGCACATACGTTTAAAGTACGTGTCCTTGGCTATGTTATTGTTGCTGCTCTCCTCTCTCTGCTGCTGCTGTTGTTGTTCACACGATGGCAGCCACGGCCTAAACGTGTTCTATGTAGAATTCTAGTTGTTGATATTTAAAATGCGGAAATGTTATGTTGTGGTGTTCTTGTTGTTGTTGTTGTTTTTTGTTTTTGTTTGAGCACGCGCTGCCCAACACCCCCGCCAAATCACAGACGTGCGAAGGCAAGAGAGTGAGCGAGACAACAAGCGATGGCTGTTAAGAACTATTATTGTTGTTGTTGTTGTGTCGCGACTTTCGCTGTTGTTGTTGCTGCTGTTGTTATTGTTGTTGTTGCTGCTTGGCTTTGTTAAACGCTGGGTATTTGGGTTTGAGTATTGGCTAGCTGCGGCTATAGGCGACCAACTACCCCTCCCCCCAGTCAGTTGATTTGAGCGTTTCTTGTGCAATTTGTTGTTGTTTTTTCTTAACTTTTTTTTTTCGGTTTTTTTTTTTTTTGTTATTAGTTTTGCGTTTATTGTAATGCACGCGCCATCTTCACAGCCTTTTCAATTGATTTGTTGTTTGTAGCCGCAAAGAAGGAACAGAAAAAAACAAACAATATATAACAAACAAAAAAAAAAGAAGAAGTTTGTTGTCCAATAGGGCGAAATTTTGTTTGGCTCTCCTCCCGCGGGCTGCTGGCGGCTATTCGGAATCAATTTGTTTTGTTGAATGAAAGTAGCCAAAACGTAGCATGTGAAATGCGGTCGCGTATTGAAACGTAACGTTGAAACGTTACAAAAATGATAGAAAAAGAACGGCGTTTGCCCGCACCACATACACAATTCCAAAAAAAAAAATGTTGCTCTCGAAAGTACTTAAATTTAAATTAACTGAGCATTATTTCGTTTCGATTTTGTTTCGCGTTGTTCTGGTTTGGTTCTGTGACCAAGCTGTCAACTTGACTGCCTGCTGTGCATCAGCTGTTAGCCACTGTGAACGACAGTGCTGCCAACTGGTGTGACAATTTGTTAGCCGTTGACAACTCTGTTACAATACAGATTCGAACCAATAACAGTTGCTGAGCAGCTGGTTTCGCCTTTTTTCTTTTCTTTCTTTCTAATCATTAACCGTTTTGTCTGTGTGTGTGTGTGTGTGTGTGTGTTTTTGGGCGGCCCCGCGTGCCAAGCATAGTTTGCGGCTCATAATTGTCTTGTTTAAAATTGCAGAAAATCACAAGGCATGCAATGCACAAAAATAGTTTAGCTCAAAAAAAGCTAGCGCGTAAAAAAAAGAAATATGCAACGATTAACAACTGTAAACTATTTACAGTCAAACACACACGATGTGTGCGTGTGTGTACGTGTGTGTGTGGGCCATTATAAATATTAATGGATTGTTTCTTGAAGGATTTGGTACGCTTGCTCTTGCATTTGCAGAGACGTGCACAACTGACGGTGAAATCGGCAGCTGGCTGGCAATATTTTTTTTTTGTTTTTTTTACTGCACACTCTCATTAACGTTCGGTTAAGTGCAGTCCGAAAAAGTAACGTGCTAAATGTAATGAAAGGCAATAAGGCGAATGCCGAGTGCAGCCAGAAGATGCATGCGCGCATTTAAAAAATTAACAGAGCATGGCGCCAATTGCCAGTTAGCCAGTTAGACAGTTTGCCAAGCATGCAGCCAGTCGGTTGCAGTTGGGCAGCTGTTGCTGCTGCTGTTGTTGTTGTTGCTGTTGGTTTTGGGATAGCTGTAAATCAAATTGCGTGGCGGCTGCGATCTAGCGGCAATTCGTCAAGTTCAAGTTATGCGCATTTCCTTTGCCCATTTACCGTTACATTTTAAAAATACAACAGTCCAGTAACAGCACTTTCGCCGAGTTGGCAAGACTTGGTCTTGGTCTTGGGTAGCTATGCACTATGTTAACCAACAGTTGCAGCATGTTAAGTTAAACAGTGGTTTGTTTTAAGAAATGTAATGCGAACAGTATCATGTGAGTTTCACATTTTAGTTTAAATTGCTCCTCTTTACGTGCACACTGCTTCTCGCTTTACATTCAAGTGTCCATTGGCTAGTTTGTTGCGGCTTCAGTTTATGTTAACGTTGCTCGCAATCGCGTTAACAGTCTGATTCAGTTAACAGCGCAATTACAGACTGTTACTAAGCGGTTGGATTTAAATTGTATATGGCTCTGCAACGGGTTTTCATTCCAATTCGAGAGCAGGTCGTGAGCGGTTGTGTTCTTCAAACGAATCTTGTGGTCCTATTGTGCGCGCATGCGTCTGTCAGCCAATTTGAAATCGTGAAAAATCCTTTTGCCATACCAAACACCCACACACACACACACACGCACGCATACGAATGTGAATAGGCGCCAGCAAGCAAAAGCATAAAGCTGCCGTAAACAAATAATACCTGAGAAAAAGCAATCAACAAAAAAAAAAAAAAAAAAAACATTTCGATAATTGTTGCCTGTGATTTGTTTACGTATACATATTTTTTTTCTGATTTTTTATTGTGAGTGAACTTGAACTGAGGCCAAAGTTACTTTGTTCGTCTACCTAACTAAATTCGAATTGGAAGTGAAGGGTGTAACAGACTTACACACACGCACACACACATACACATACACACACAGACGCAAACGAGACGATACAAATACAGACAACACACACACACACACGCACACGTACAGGCAAACACACGCACACAGTGACAGGCGAAGGCGTAGTAGAAACACCGGCAAAAGCAGAGGAGCGCAAATAGAAAACGACGAAAAGCGACGGCGACTAAAACTAAAGCTAACCCAAAGCAGACCGAAACGCATCGGTGTAAAGAGACAGACAGAGCGAGAGTAGAGGGAGATAGAGAGCAAACGCGCGCGGGCAAAGGATCATAAGCAAAACTGCCATTTAAAACGGTAATTAAAGCAGCAGCTCCAGTGACAACAGTTACAACAAAAGCAACAACAACAACAACAAGCGAGGCTCAGTGAGCAACAAAGAAAGTAAGTGAATTCCTTTCAACGTGCCTTGCCCAAACATGGCTCCAAATGCAATCGGACCTGCTTCTTCTTTTCAACAGACACACACACACACACACACGCACACACTTATTTTTTCCTCTCTCACTTGACGTGCTCCAGTTCCAGGTGTAACCGCAGTTCCAAGCAAACATCTTCGCTTTGTGCATCCCCCCATCCCCCTCTCCCCCTGGCTCTTCACCAGCCTGCACGCCATCGCGCACCTCTTGCAAGTCATAAAATCTATGGCAGCCGACGTCACAGTCGCTCTGCCAGCTCTGTGACTTAAGCTCCATTTCATAGCTTTTTATTTTGCGCTTGCCTTGTTTTACGATTTTCCTCCACCTCTACGTCCTCCTCTGCTGCTGCTGCTGCTGCTGTTAGTTGGGCTGCCGCCGTCGCTGCTACTTTTCTGTTGGCATTGTTTTTGCTGCGCCTCGTTGTTGATTTTTCCAACCGGCTTTTGGCTAATTGCCTTGACATTGGCATTCACAGTGGCAGCCTCTCTTTTGCGTGCGCTCTCTCTCTCTCTCTCTCTCTCTCTCTCTCTCTCTGGCGCTTAGTTTGGGTTTGTGCGTTCTCTGGGGCCACGCACAATGTTGCCAGATGAATGATGATTACCTGTAAACTTCTTCTTTGGCTTGTTTGGTCCCAATCAAACTGATAAAACAACTGTCAAAAGCTAACAGACATAGCACGCACCCCTTTGACTTCATCTTAAATGTACACACACACAAACACACATATGTATGTACATATATAAATTCGTAACTGTTTCTGCCAATCAATTTGATGGCTGCTCTTGCTCTTGCTCTTGCTCTTATGTTTGTTGTTGTTGCCATTGGCACTTTTTATTATTAACTGTTTATTGCTCTGCTCAGCTGCGGCGATTCAACTTAAAAAACAAAAAATTGTATTTATCTGTAGCATTTTGCAGGATGCGCCACGCATATTTTTTTCCTTTGTTCCTTAAGGGGAAAAACGCACGAAAATTCCGGTGTGTATCTGTTGTTCCCATCTTCCATCTCAGCAGCAGCAGCAGCAGCCGCCCGATGCGCTGGGGCGTGTGCTTTATGCGATGCGACGACTGACTGACTGACCCCCTCCCCCCCTTCCCACCCAGCTTCATTTTGCACACCGCCAACCCCCTTCCCCTGCCGTCGCTGCAACTGCGCTGCCGGCAAATCAATATTTCTCCATCAGGATTTGCATTAAGTCGGCGCAATTAGCAATTTGTATTCCAGCCAGCGAAACAGACAATAAAGCTACCAGCTACCACACTCCCTCCTCCCCCCTCCCCCCTCCCAGCCGTACCTGTCGCACCCCGCTCTGAGTCACGTTTTATGCTTCTTTTATATATATATACATATATATATGTATGTATATATGTATGCATATATTTTTGTGGCCAATGGCAACGGCAGCGTCTGAGACTTGCGACCTGCCCAGTTGGCTATGGATTGCATTGTCAACCATTTGCGTATCAACGGACTGGCAATCGAATGCTTCCGTTGTGCGCCGGAAATCAGGTATACACACACACTCTCACACACACACACACACCGAAACACACTTCATTTGTACTTAACGCATTGCTGGAAGCCCCTTTTGTCGCGAGACGACAGTCTGCTCAAGACAATAATGTACAAGCCGTACAGTGAACTCCACATTTGTTGAAACACAAGCCTAACACAGTGTTCGCTCCACAGTGGAAACTGGCGTAGAAATTGCAATCGTCTAAAGCTCGTATTAATTGTTTTTTTTTTTTTTTTTTTTACTGATTTCCCCATAAGACTCCATATGTACTGTTATTATATATAAGAGATTTGTATTCGATTCGATTTTTCAGATATTGAAATTTGTTCGCGAATGAAATTCAGCTTTAAACCTAAAGCAAACAGCACCTAACAGTTAAATCTTTACTTCAATCCAATATTTGTCCTGCTAAGGCAAATATTTTCATCAAATATTGGTTGTAGAACAACACAAGTACAGTAAACACATATATTTGTTTACTGTGTTACTTTATCTATGCTTTTATTACTATATTTTCAATACTATTATTAAGTGAAAAAAACAAACACAAAGAAAGAAACATTGGAGTTTCTCTCACTTGACTTTAAATAGTTCACTCCAAGGAGCGTTCACTTTATGCGCTGTGTACATATGTTTTATTGCTGTGTACGTAGCGTACATGCATGTGTTTGTGTATGTACACCACCCCCCCCCCCCTTCCCCCTTGTTCGCCTGTCTCCCTCTCAGTTTGGCCATCAAGTGCAGCTGGCAACACAACAGCAGCTGCCCTTGAAATAAGCAAAAGCAAAACCCAAACATAACGCACTTTACGCATACTTTCGACTCACACCGAACGGCCGCACCCCCTGCAGGCAGCACACACACCCCCCTCCTCCACCCGCATTCCATGCAGATGCTTCGCTAAGGATGAGGGTGTGTGCGTGTGTGTGTGTGTGTGCGATTCATATTGGGAATGCGGTTCATTGCCTAATTGCATTTGCCTTTGATTTGAACGATGAGCAATATGTGAAATACGCATGACTTAGTCGGGGCTTTTGGCATGTGCAGCAGCTAGTTTTGCGTAGAATATTGCAATTTCAAGATGTTAGGATCATGTTTATTCTCGATCATATATGGAGCTCTCTTTCTTAACATTAATATTCATTAGTTATTATTCATAAATAATTTGCAAAACTTAAAACTCTTCCTAAATACATAAATCCTTTTTGTTAGGGTGTTTAAGCTGCATTGCAAAGTTCTCAAATAAATCTGTTTTTTTTTTTTTGCTTTTTTTTGCTTTTTTGTTTCTTTTCTTTGTCTTTTTTTTTGGTTTGTTGTTATTGCTTGACAGTTTTTGCAGCAACGCGCTCGCGCTGTCTCACTCTCACTCTCCCACACCCTTGCTCTATCTCTATCTCGTTCTCTCTGTCGCTTTGTTCTGCTGCTGAGTCACGTCTGGCTGTTGTTGTTGTTGTTCTTGTGGCAGCAGTCTCTTTTTTTGACTCCTTTTTTTTTTTCTCGCCGTTTTCGCTTTCAACAAAGCGCCGCAATTGGCTTTAACTGCTTGTGATTCATTTGACGTTGATGCTTCCTGGCGCACACATACATACAAACAAACGTATGTATACATACATATGTATGTACATACGTATGTATGCATGTATGTAGTTGCATATCAATAGTGAAGTCTTTATCAATGCAACACTTGCAGCATATCTGGCGCCTTTTCCTTTTATGCATATGCGATATTTTTGGAATGGGCGACGCGCTGTCGCGCCTCTTGCTTCGTTTTCCTTTTTGCTTACAATAACAATAATTCATATGCTGCACGCTGCCGCTGCCGCTGAACTCGGGGGCAGTTCAATGCACTGCAATCGCGCAGCGTTGCCACCAGCATCAACATTTCCGTTGTGGCGTTGCCGATAAAAGCCAAAAACTCTTTTGGATTTTGTTTTTTGTTTTCCATTTCTTTCTTTTCGTTTTGTTACGCCTCCTCCGCCTCCTGCTACGATGAACTCCTTTGGCATAGCAGGCAGCTATCGGTCGTGCGCTTTGATTTATGCGCCCGCCTTTAAGTGGCCCGTGGCCTTTAAAGTCGTCGTCGTGATCTTCAGTTGAAGGAGGTGTCGCTGTAAATACATTTTGCTCAATGTTGCCAGGCGCACACACACACACACACACACACACACCACACACACACACACACACAAAAGCCAGCGGCAGAGAGACAAGTGCAAGTTCAAGTTGCGGCTGGAGTTTAATAGCAAAACTGCCAACTGGTTGAGCTGGTTGTTTTTGGCTTTGGTTATTTTCAATTTGCCGGCCGTATCGAAATATTGATACTTGTCTGTGGTCCCGTGCCTGCCAAGCCGTTGTAAATATCATGTTTTGATTTTCAAAGACACCTCCAATCCCTCCCCCTCCCCCAGCTCCTCCCTCTCGCCGCATTCATTTGTGAACGCTCGCGATACAAAGAGCTGTCTGCTATGTAATTTGCGGTTGTGCAAAATATTTATGCTCATTGTTTATTATATGCATTTTTCTGCGCCTATTGAAAATGCGAACAAATTATTAATGTGCCTGCTGTGGCAGCCACCGCCTGTGGCACTCGCTTAGCTAAGCTTTGACTTGCCCGCCTCTTTCTCTCTCTCTGTGGGCAGGCCAAGCTGTGCATGTCTATGCATGTCTGTCTGTGTGTGTGTGTGTGTGTGTGTGCATGTAATTGCTGCATAAATCATTTGAGATGATGGCCAAGAGCAGCGGTAATTTCAGCGCTGCGCAACAACAGTTAACTGTTGTTGCTACAGATATGTGTGGACACAGATACATTTCTATATATCAAAGACAAGCCAAGAGTTATTTATGTGCGTTCAATCAGCCAAACGCCAAACGCCAAACGCAACCAAACTAAACCGAACCAATTCAATCCAAGCCAAGCCAAAGCCAAAGCTAAAGCCGAGATGCTCGCTGCAGCAGCAACAACAACAACAACAACAACAACAACAGCTATATCAGCAGCAGAGCGCAAAGAAAAAAGCAGCCCGAAACCGTTTGTCCGCGCTGCCATTTGTTGGTGGCTTTCATTGATTTCTCTATTCGAAATCATTTCATTTCATTTTAATTCATTTTGTTTTGGGTTATTGATTTTGATTTTTTGATTGTTCCGAACCCGAACGCAGTTGAAAGCGCATGCAGAAGCACAAAACTGTAAATGCAGACTTGAAGCAAAAACAGCTACAACAGCAACAGCAGCAGTGTTAACAGTTTAGCTTTTTTATGGCTATAGCTGACACCATTTGAAAGTTAGCTGGGAAATTGTTGAGCAAGCTATTAGCTGGAAATCTGGCAACGTTCAAATGCCTTTTAAATTGGAGTTAAATGCATTTGAATATATGTATATGATTCATTCCGATTTCGCTTTTCTTGATCATCAATTTGTACATCAAAATGCACACTTGGGCTAAATAAGATAAGATGAATACCAGACAAAATTTAAGAATGTAGATCATTTGAACACACATTTATAATTGAAAAAAAGTATATATGTATGTATAAATAAAAAATAAAAAACCTAAATATTGTTCTAAAAATTGTGCAAAATAATTTGAAATATTTATTATATTAATACCTAAATTTGTCAACAAGTCAAAGCTTGCTTTGAGTCTTGTTGTCTTAGCTCGAAAATAGCTATATAATGCGTTTGGCAATGTTCAGATTTCCAAAATATGGCAGCACTGAAAACGAGCGGTTCATGCGGTTCATTCGGTTCGCGCGCCTTTGCTATCTCTCTCGCACCTACATATGTACATTGTTAGAGTTCAAAATGCAAAGTCAATTCATAATTAACATTACAAAAGCAGCCGCGAACGTTGTTCTAACGGTTTTTTGGCAAACTCTCTTTCAGTCGCACTCACGCGCTTGACATCGTTGACGTTTTCAAATTGAAACTTTTACTTTTTTTTATTTTTTTCTTCAGCTCATCTTTCAACTCTCGCAAGACAATCAATTTGTTGATTCGTCGCGTAATAATTGATTACTGCACTTGTTTTAGGCGCTTTCTAAAAAGAAAAACCAAATCCAAAAAGTAGAAAACATGTTCGAAGAGTTGTAGCTTCGCATTTGTACATAATTGTACGTTTGTAATTATAAAACAATTGGAAAGGTGCTTGCGGCAAATGATTGCACCGTTTGCTGTTAATTGAGTCTGTATTACTATTTTGTTTTTAATTTTTTTTTTTTTGCTCACCCGTTTTTTTTAAGGCTTCACTTTGCCCGCCACAAAAACCGCAAACTGTTTTTTAAAATAACAAGCTTAATCAACAACAACAACAACAACTTGACTAACTTTTAATCGCCTACGAGAGCAGCCGCAGAAGAAGAAGCAGAAGCAGATGTTGTGCTGGCATCGAAAATGTTTTGCATTTTACGAGTACTTTTATAATGTAATTCGCGGGCATCGTTTTTTTTTTGCATTCTCAACAGCCATAAAAGTCACGATAGACACTAAAGAATAATGAGTGAGAGCGGCACCAACAGACAAAGACAGGCAGAGAGAACGAGATGGAGAACATAAACTGCACTGTGGTGCCATGGCATCCATTAAGCTGCATACTCGATATTTATCTATGCGTGCCCTTGGGCATTGGCAAGGGTCGCCGTGAAAAGTTTGTGGCCAACGGTAATAAAATCTATCTCGCGTGTCGTGATTAAACCTGTGCACTGAGCGAAAAACACTAGTTAAATTGCATTGCATAAGTTGTTTTCTTTTTCTTCTACTCGAGCTTTGCTGTTTGAATCTTTGACTTATTCCAAGATAGCATCAAGCAAATCAAATTTTAGAGAAAGAACAAAGATCAAGTTTATCCTTTTGGGACCAGTGTGCAATGTGGCAACGTTCTATCCCCTTCCACGGCTTGCCGCACCTGCATATGCAATGCAAATGCAACGCTCGGTTGCGCGCGCGCGTGCGCTCCAAGAAGCAGCAGCAGCAGCAGCAGCAGCAGCGGCAGCGGCAGCAACTTGGCAGTTGGTGGCATGTCTTTAAAACGAAGACGTGGGCCACTAATATTTATGTCTGCCGGCCCCGCTGATGTCTGTATCTGTGCATCAGTATGTGTATCTGCCTCTCTCTCTCTCTCTCTCTCTGCCTGTGTGTGTGTGTGTGTACGAGTATTTTTAGAACGTTGTTGCTGTCTGAAGCCGAGATTTGGAGCGATTCTTTTGTTGTTTCTGCTGCTTTTGTTGTTACAGTAAAAAATATACCGTATGCTGCTGCTGCAACGTACATAAATAAGTGTGCGCTGTTGCTGTTGATGCCACGAGTATTATAAGAAATTACGACACATGCTGACGCTGATTTAGTTTTAAATTGTTTGCATGTATGCAGATTAGTGCACTGTCCGTTGTCCATTCTAATGGCACAGTGGCAACGCTGGCGGCTAGCTTGCTGCCTAGCTGCTTGACTGCTTGGTACCAGGTGTCCCCCTCTCCTCTCCCTCTCCCTCTCCCTCTCTTTCTTGCCTATCTTTGCCTATCTCTTTATTGCATACATAATTGCGCAAAGCTTGCTAACAGCTGCATTGGGGCTCTGTATGTTGTGTGTGTGTGTGTTCGTATTTATCTGCATTTGTGTCTCACTCCGATGTGCGGTGGCTGATGAGCTCGCATTGTTTGAATGTAGTGTGCGTTTATCAGTTTACCGTTATCATTAACAAGCTACACACGCAGAGATGAGCAAGCGAGAAGGGGGAGAGAGGGGGTAAGGCCCCAAATAGCGCGACACACGCAAAATGTTGCCTGGTGAAAGGTGTGCGATGCGATAAAATTTCATCATATTTTACATTTTCGTAATTTGCTAAAAGCACACACAGCGACACAAGCACACGCACACATACACAGATACAGATACATACATATGTACATATGTATGTATGTATGTATATAAACAACCATTTCATTTAATTAGATTTCGTTTAATAATGCCACATGCACAAACACACAGACGACGCACACTCGCCAAATACAACAAGAGTCAATAGTGTAATTTAATTGATTTGCGAGCAGCGCAGCAGCAGCAGCAGCAGCAGCAATAATAAAGAAGAAGAAGAAGGTAAGCAGTAGGCAACACCGGTAAACTGGCCCGTTGCCACTCAATTTGATGGAGTTTTGAGTGTATTGGTGTGTGAAGCCTGTGCTCTGTGCGTGTAAATGAGTCGTGGACTGTTGCTGAGCTACTTAACCAGTCGTTGCTGCAGCTGTGAGCTTTTTATTGCTCTCGTTTGTCTTCTTGTTCTTGTTCTTGTTCTTAGCTATTGCTGCTAGTTATGACGGTGTTCCGCTTGGCCATTGTTGCCACACCATTTGCAGTAATTGGCGCTGCCAGCTCTTCTTTAGCTAACTAAATGCAACGGTGTTTAACTGTTTGCTGCTGCCTTTCTTTCTTTCTCTTGCTTGCTGCATTCGTTCATTCCTTTTTTCATTCTTGGCTGCATACATACATATGTACATATGTATGTGATTACATGCATGTTTGTATAGGTGTGTGTGTGTGTGTGCATCTTTGCAGACAACTGGGGGATTCGAACACAAATCGGCATGCATAATTAATTATGATTTAGTTGGCTTTTCACATGTGCATATGTACATATGTATGTATGTATATGCATGTGTGTGTGTGTGCACATGCATATTTGTGTGTTGCAGCAATTGCTTTTTAAAGAGCTGCAATTAATTTTCCAACGAATTTGATGAATTAAAGCGGCAAAAATCTGCAAAACGATTACAAAAAACGGCGCTAATCGAATTTCAGTTAACATGGAAAATGAAATACATACGTACATATTACGAGCAAAGGTGCGGGTTAAGGCGAAAACGGCTGCGCTGCCGCTGCCGTTGCTGCCGCTGCTGCTGCTGCTGCTGTTAAAGCTGACTTTACAAGAAATAGGCGAGCATTGACTTTTTGCCAGAGCGAGATAGCGCGATCGAGTGCACAAGCTGCCAGCTTTAAAACGTTTGGCGATGCCAGATTAGCGCAAACCATTTAGGCTGTGGGTGGCGGATGGGGGAGGGTTGTGTCTGTCTGTCTGTCTGCCTGTTTGCTTAGTTTTCATTTTCATTTGCGTTTTATTTGATGTTAATCTGCCATCCGATTTGCCTTTGGCTAACATTTGCCTTTATTTTTCCTTTTTCCTTGTTTTTTTGGTTTTTGCAAAGCCAACGCCCCGGCCAAATGGCTTTGCATGAAATGAAAATCTCGCAAATGGTCAGCGCCATAAGCCAACGCCTAGAAATGCCAACAACAACAACAACAACAGAAACAACAACAATGAAGGAGCTGCCGCTTTGGGCGCCGCCGCCATCGCCATCTCCTTTGCTCGACCGTCACGCAGCTCGTTTGTTTATGTATCTACGTGCCGCAGCCGCAATCGTCAATCAGCTCGGGCTTGGCTCGTTTGCCTTTTTATGAGACTATATGCAAAGCATATGAAAAAAGGAACAGCAAATTTCAGCTGCACACCTACCAAGTCGTCGCTCTGCTGTCCATCAACGGCTCTTTTGAGTGCTGCTCCTGCAGCTGGCCGCCCCCACATATGCGCTACATATTTCTGTATACCCTGTGCCCATTGCAGGGGAGCATATTGCGCCAGTGCTAGTGTTCGTAACAGTTAGAAGATAATGTATCTATATTTATATATTCTTGATCAGGATGACGAGCTTAGTCAATTTAGCTACTTTTATACAATTTAGCCACAACAAACTCATATTTTCTTTCGATAACATTCACAAATACTTCAACATCGATAATTATCGATATTCATCCGTTATTTTTAGCGCATATCTCTGATATAAGAAAAGCTACATAGTTACATACACAGTTAAATCTGTGTTAACGCCACGTTCTTAGAGACTTTAGCAGGTTTCTTCGTGCATCTTAGCCAAACAAACTCATATTTTCTTTCGATAACCTTCACAATGTCTTCAAAATCGATAACTATCGATATTACAGTTTTTACTTTTAGCGCCTATCTCTCAGATTAGAAGAGCTAGCGATAAAAAATTGTATATATAGGAACGTAAATAGCACGCAGAGATCAAGAACCTTTTATATTCTCGAAAGGGCTTTTTAGTGTGGAATGAAGATAGAAGATAGAAGAGATATGCATAAGTATGTACGTATGTATGTAATTACCGTTTACATGGTATCTGCCAATCGTGCACTCCCAACTAAAAGCCTCTTGCTATCTCCTTTATTTACTTCTTTTTTGTTTTTTGTTAGCCTGCTTTTCCTGTACTTTTTGTGGCTTTTAGCCGGCTGAGTCATACGGCCGGCTATGTGATTTGTTAGCTCCGATTAACTGGCTCGCGTCACCCTAATGAGCTGGCCAGATACTTCTGATCCCCACACAGGGACGTAGACGGAGGCAGAGACGAAGACGGAGGCAGAGACAGACACGCCCACATGCAGGCACAGACATGTCAAAGGCGAAGCGGCTTTTCAAATTTTGTTTTGAGTGTTCAGTGTGTACATCTTTTGATAGCTTATCGCAGCGGATGCCGGGCATCGATAACGCCTTCAAGCCGCGTATCGATAGGCAATTAAAGCGGCGCTCTGGCAAACACTTTGCGGCAAATGTCATCGCTAGCTATTTGACATTTGACAGCTGATTTGCCGTCTGTTGAATTTAAATTTCGAATTTAGCCATTGCTGAATGCCAAGTGCTACAGATCTGGCGACATGTGTCGTCGTCCATGTAAAGTGCAGCAAAATAAAATGAAAACCAAGTGCATTTAGTTGAGCCTGCCCGACTAGCCAGTTACCCAGCATGTGTACGTCAAATACATCAAAAAGTCTTTAGATCAACATTTCTATATGGCCAAGCCATGTGTGTTCCTTTCTGTATATACATCTCTTCTAATGCATGGGAAGTGTGTCCAATGGCGATATTTTGGAGATATTGCCAGTCATATACGATTCTACAGTCAATATGCTCACTTTAACAGTTGTTCAATGTGTACAGGGTATGAATTAAAGAAACATTGCGTTATCTACGTTTCCTGTTCGACTTGGCGACATTGAAATGAATGGCAGAGACCAATACCAAATGGCCCCTTCCCCTCCCCTCCCCCTCCTCCACGACGCGGAGACGGACGAACTTGGAGTTGTCGTCGCCAGTTGCCTGTTGCAAGTTGCAAGTTGCAAGTTGACTGTTGCCTGTTGTAAGTTGCCTGTTCTGCATGCACTGCACACATGGCTGGCTGACTCTCTCACACTCTGACTCTCTCACTCTCTGACTGTCTGACTGTCTGACATGCACATAAATTTAGCACGCAGACTGCGGCAAATGCATAAATATGTTTCTCGTCGCACGCATGTGGATTTGAATGGTTTATTGTTTATGGCTTATAGTTTGAACGCACACACAATGTGTTTTATCAATCAAATGTGTACACAAAACAGTTGCTTATATTTATATTAACTATATATATATATATATTATTTATATGTATATATGTATATATATATACATATATATATATTCTATATATATATATACATATATGTATATTCGACACAGGCAAGCAGCTAGCAAAACTCCGACTGGCAGAGCGCAAAGCCGACAGACAGAGGCCAACCACAAGCCGGGCATCTAGCAAGCGATCGATTTAGCGGCAGGCGCCAATTGTTAAGCTTATACAGCCGCCACCATTGCACCGATTAGCACCATGAACGGCCAGGGCTGTGAGCTGGGCCACAGCAATGGGGACATTATATCACAGAATCAACAGAAGGGCTGGTGGACCATCGGTCTGATCAATGGCCAGCACAAGTACATGACCGCCGAGACATTTGGCTTCAAGCTCAACGCGAACGGGGCCAGTCTCAAGAAGAAGCAGCTCTGGACGCTGGAGCCATCCAACACCGGCGAAAGTAAGTACACATTATCTCTATTTAACTATATACATACAGCCAATATTTAAAAGCGCTTGCTTAAATCCAGCCAACTTTCTGTGGAGTTTTGTGAAATCCACGCTCAAGCGTGGAAAATAGGCGAAAGGAAGCAGTTGTCTTTATTTTAGACTTCCGTTAGTTAAGGATTTTGGTGAAATCCACGCTCAAGCGTGGAAAATAGGCGAAAGGCAGCAGTTGTCCTTATTGCAAGCAATATATGTTATTTACGTATTATGTATGCTTTTTTTTTGGGGATTTTATTGTGAAATGGAAACTCAAAAAGCATACTTAATCTAAAAGTAAAACATTTCTTATATTTTTATATACAATACGAGAATCTGCAATTCAAATTTGGTTTATCTAGCACTCAGTTTTGAGCTGTGTTTAGCAAACACAGTCTCTGGTGGATATTTCAATATCCTAAAATCGATACTTATCGATACTCAAACGGAATAAGCTCCTTTCGTATACGAGAATGTATTTATATTTATCGTGGCAAGTTATCGATTATCGGAAAGAAACTCTTAATCCGCGAAGGCAATTGAAGGTCCTACGTTCAAAATTTCAGTCTATAGTCCTAAAAGGTTCTGAGATCGACGCGTTCATACGTACGGGCAGACGAACGGACAGACAGACGGACGGACAAGCGGACAGACGGACGGACATGGCTAGTTCGACTCGTCTTTTGATGCTGATCATGAATATATATACTTAAGGGAATCAAAGATACTTTCTTGCTGCAGTTACAAACATTTGCTCAACATCATGATACCCTTTGGCCCCTATTGAAAGTGGGAATGTAACTGTGAATTGTTCGCTCAAGCGAGCTTTCACTGTATGCATAAACATAATGCTTGAGCTCTTATCAGACTGCGCTGATAAGCATGTTAAATGAACTAACGAAAATGGAAATGGAAATGAGAATGAGAATGGAAACTGAGATGATAATTACGAACGACAATGACAATGATATTGATAATGAGCACGATAATGATAATGCTAATGATAATGATAACAGCTGGCATTATTTGGCTGGCATTTATCAGCTGCATTTGCATTCGGCTGACGCATTTAATTGCCAACTGTAAATCATTTGTCCAGTCGTAAACACAACAATCAACTGCGGCTTTGGTTTAGTTTTTTATTTTGTTATTTGTGCTTTTTTCCTATGTGTAACTCGCATAAATCATTGGCCAATTTGCAGCTGCGTTGGCCAAAAGCAGAGCTTGGCTCGCAGCTGCGTCAATTTCGACGTGCAGGGTATCTGTCCGTCTGTCCGTCCGTCTGTCTGTCTAAATATATATTAGAGTGCAAGAAAACAAAGCGTCTCACGAATTTGGCATCATTTATCAAGCCACACGGAGACGCCACAGGTTGCATGCTGCATGTTGCTTGCTCTGGCTTTGGCCATGCTGCCGGAGCTGGTCTGATCTGGTCTGGTCTGGGCTGGCAATTATAATTAAGGCAACTCGTTTGCCGCTGCGACTGCCATTGGCCACGTTGCAATTAATACAAAATATTTTTAGTTGTAATCCCCTGCCCCCCTCCCCTCCCCTACCCTACCCTCACCAAGATAGAGAGCAGCCTTGCGCTGGCATTCGTAACGGCCATTAAAATAGCTCAGCCAAATTGAAATCGATGTGGCCAAAGCGCACGATAATTTTTAGCTAAATTGCTTAATCGAAGTGAAAGAAGAAGACGAAGAAGAAGCAGAAGAGGCAATAAATAATGCCAGCGATAGCCGATAGCCTATCGATAACTAATTAAGCATTGTCTGCTGCGAGCTGCCATCGCTAATCGCTGCGCAGCCGACAGCTGACAGCTCTGATTGGCTGCTGCCGTTTGCCGTTATTCGTTCAGCTATTTGAAATGAGTACAGTTAGCGCGAGACAAGATATCGAATGTTGCCAACGCCTCGCCTAGCGGGTATTTGCATTTTGTCAGGCAACATGCTGCAAATGAGTTTTCTCTTAACTCTTTCTCTATATTCTCTAATTTGGCAAATATAGTTTACCCTTCCCTTATATATACATCTTGATAAGCATATGTACAGCCATACTCTTATGCTTATGCTCGTCTGCTTGTATCTAGGCAAGATGGAATCATTATATCGTAAAGCTGTCACCTGAATATTCAGTGGATATTTTAGTACTGGTATCATGCGCCTTGTTTTATAAACCTACTTGATCTACTTGATCATATAGTTGCCATAGGAACGATCGATCATTCGATAAAGTATGAAAACTAGTTTTGTTCTCAAGATAGCTTGACTCAACTTGGGATTAATAAGATTTATGACAAAATGAGCTAAGTATTCATTATTCAATGAGCTCAAATATTAAGTTTAAAAACACGCTGAGATTTATAAGATTTACATTGATGCTTACAAATAAGCTAATGAAAACATTCGATGACTATATCATAAAGATCCTTTTAGCAAATCATATCGAGAAATATAGTATATACATAGTTCTTTCCAGGAAAATCGATCGAGAGAGAGAGAGATAATTTAGTTCTCTTTTAGGAATATCTTAAAAGAACCCCATCTAGAATTTTGAACAAGTTCTTGTTAGCAATATATACTTGTTTTTTAACATATTTCGGTCAAAGTGAACTATCTTATAAGGTTGACATGGAAAAGCTGCTGCTTAGTATTTTTGCAGGTGTATTTGATCGCATTTGATGCACTTGCTAATTGAATTCAATTCCGATTTTGCACACAGGTATTATCTATTTACGATCTCATCTGAACAAATATCTGTCGGTCGATCAGTTTGGCAACGTGCTGTGCGAGAGCGAGGAGCGGGACGCGGGCAGCCGCTTCCAGATCAGCATCAGCGAGGACGGCAGCGGACGTTGGGCCCTGAAGAACGAGTCGCGCGGCTACTTTTTGGGCGGCACGCCCGACAAACTGGTCTGCACGGCGAAAACGCCCGGCGCCAGTGAATTCTGGACGGTCCATTTGGCTGCCCGGCCGCAGGTGAACTTGCGTTCGATTGGCCGGAAACGGTTCGCCCATCTGTCCGAGTCGCAGGATGAGATACATGTGGATGCGAATATACCCTGGGGCGAGGACACGCTCTTCACTCTCGAATTCCGTGCCGAGGAGGGCGGCCGATATGCGCTGCACACGTGCAACAACAAGTGAGCCTCAAATCGAATCTTTGCCTTATCCTTATCCTTATCGCCCTCTCCCATTTTAGATATCTGAATGCCAATGGCAAGCTGCAGGTGGTGTGCAACGAGGATTGCCTGTTCAGTGCCGAGTACCATGGCGGGCATTTGGCGCTGCGCGATCGCCAGGGTCAATATCTGTCGCCCATTGGCTCGAAGGCGGTGCTCAAGTCGCGCTCCTCGACGGTGACACGGGACGAGCTGTTCTCGCTGGAGGATTCATTGCCGCAGGCCTCGTTCATAGCTGGCCTCAATTTGCGCTATGTGAGCGTCAAGCAGGGCGTCGACGTCACCGCCAATCAGGATGAGGTCGGCGAGAATGAGACCTTTCAGCTGGAATACGATTGGTCCGCGCACCGCTGGGCATTGCGCACCACACAGGATCGCTATTGGTGCCTGTCCGCCGGCGGTGGCATTCAGGCCACCGGCAATCGTCGCTGTGCCGATGCACTCTTCGAGCTGATCTGGCATGGTGATGGTTCGCTCTCGTTTCGCGCCAATAATGGCAAATTTTTGGCCACCAAGCGTTCCGGCCATTTGTTTGCCACCTCCGAGTCCATTGAGGAGATAACCAAGTTCTATTTCTATTTGATCAATCGGTAAGAGAGCAACAACCCCCCCTCCACCCTCCACCCTCCACCTGTGCTTAACGTGAAATGTCTTCCATACGTTTTAGGCCCATTTTGGTGCTGAAGTGCGAGCAGGGCTTTGTCGGCTATCGCACGCCCGGCAATCTCAAGCTGGAGTGCAACAAGGCCACCTACGAGACCATTTTGGTTGAGCGCGCCCAGAAGGGCATGGTCCATCTGAAGGCGCACAGCGGTAAATATTGGCGCGTCGAGGGCGAGAGCATTTCGGTGGATGCCGATGCGCCAGCCGATGGCTTCTTCCTGGAGTTGCGCGAACCAACTCGAATTTGCATAAGGTAAGAGAGAGAGAGAGAGAGAGAGAGAGGGAGAAAGCTTTCATTTGCGCCGTCTGATTGTGAGAAACAAAACCACTTTTAAAATAACGGTAATAGTTAAGCATTAACAGTGAGCTGTGATTATTTAAAGCGCTCTGTTAGCAGCATGTTATGGCCAATTTGCATAACAGCCGTAGCATATAACATTGTTCGCCGCATAACAGTCGACTGTCTAGGCGAGCTCTGCAGTTGAACTGTTAACGTTAACTTTGCTGTTATAACTCAATGCCAATTAGCATAGCAGCGTGCTGTTAAAAAGCTGACTGCTGCTCACTTGACTTAACAGGCTGTGACTGTTAAGCTTTTAACAGCTGTTAAATGTTAGATTTTTGAATATCTTATTTGGCCGTTACAATTTGGTTTTCTCTTTAATCGCAGATCGCAGCAGGGCAAATATTTGGGCGCTACCAAAAATGGGGCCTTCAAATTGCTGGATGATGGCACCGATTCGGCCACACAATGGGAATTCTAAGTTGCAGCGCTTCCAAGGATGCGGCATGTGTTTGGCAATTGCAACAACAGCAACGAACAACAACAACAAACAACAACAACAACAACAATAATAATAATAATATTAATAACAACTAAAACCACACGTATCAATTTTTAGAGTTTTAGCAAGGTGTGTGTCGACTATGTCCAAAAACAAAAACAAAAACAAAATCAAAAGATGAAGAAAAAAAAACGTCGCACAAAAATGTATCCTACATGCAAATTAAAGGCGAACTTCGAGGATAATTGCATGTTCACGCATATATATACATACATATACATATATATATATATATAAAAAGATTATATATATCAGCAGAGATTTTTTTAAAACAACCTATTTAGCTTTTTATACGTTTTTTACAAGAACAACAAACAAATCTAGCGTAGGAAGTGAAATTTGTCGCGAATCCTTCCGTTTTTCAATATCAGCAACAAAAGCAACAAAAGCAACAAAAAAAAACGAAAATATATTAAATAATAATAATTATAAATGAATTATAAATGAAAACATGCAAAAAACAAAAAAATATATATATATATATATATACATACATACATATACATACACATCATATACATATATACACACATACGTATACATACATATATTTATTCGATTTGTAATGCTTTTAAAAAGGGCCGCTTAACTTAAAAACAGCAAAAAACAAAAAAAATTTAATAAACAAAACAACAACAACAAAAAAACAACAACAACAAAAATGTTGCTTCAAAACCAACACATATTCCTATAAATTTATTTATATATTTATACATATTGAAATATGAACAATAACAAAAAACACACATACATATACACATAGACACACACGCACACACACACACACACACACACACGGACACACACACACAAACACACACGCACACACATTCACGCAATTTTATTATATGCAAAACTTAGTTTTAAGCGCAATAACAATAATAAAAAAAAATTTAAAAAAAAAAAAAACTAACAAAAAAAAAACCAAGAAACATGCAAAATTTTGATACGATATCCGATTCTTAAGCTATAGCTATATATATATACATACATACATATATATATGTATGTATGTCACTTGTCATTTTTTGTTACATATTTATGCTTATTATTACATAATTTTATCACTTTTTTTTGCCGTCGCACATTTTAATCTTTATATAAATAATGTTTTTTTTTTATTTTTGATATTGTTTCAATCATTTCGCACACAAGAAAAATGTAACTAAATTTTCTCAAACTAAACGGGGAAAGAAAAAAGTAAACAGAAACGGAAATTTTGTATGATAAATGATACAATATGAAATATATACATAACATACCTATATATTATAATATAAAAACGATTTCATTATTTCTTGTTCCGCCCAAATCCCAATTCATATCGAGTCCTTGGGTAAGTATTGCCAAGTGCGGGGAATGCGCTCGAGATACTCCAAAATGATATCTTAACATTAGTCCCAACTTGCGGGACTATTTCGATTGCAATTTCAGGATCTGCTGATGTAAACGAAATTTGTGGGAATTGGGAAAGTATGTGGCCAGGATTTGGATAATACCCATGCATTTGTCAAATATTTCCAACATCTCGATTGCCTGAAAATGAAATCATGACTTCAAACCGATTTGCAAACTTGATCCTGGGAAGGAGCTCTGTATAAGGAGCTGACAGAAAGGACGCCTACAAACATGATCAGCCTTATACACATACATGCATCGCATGTACATACATACAAACATACATATGTACATATGTATGTATGTATCTGCTATATCAGCTGATCGGCCAATGTTGCCCCCGAAAAATCAAATGCAATGTTTGTTCAGATTTTAAATGTATTTATATATATGCATACACACACACATATATATATATATATAGTATATATATATGTATGTACATGTATGTATATACATATGTTGTATGTATTTTTGCATCATTCCATTACAATTACATTAAACTTACAATTTCTGTTTTTTCATTGCTTATATCATATTTTAATATGCCAAGTTTATATGTGATTGAGTGTGTGTGTGTGTGTGTGTGTGTGGTGTAGCCATTTGATTGCCAGCGCCAGTGTGCACACACCAAACACGCACACATGACAGGACTTGTCCAATTTTAGCTACTTTTAAAAGCGTCAGATTCGTTAAAATTCGACAAAATTAATGTTTATATGTATGTATATTATACGATTACACGTGCACACACATTCTTGCACATGCCTATGTATGTGTACGTACATTGATTGATTTCATTGTGTTTTGTTTTCTTTTTATTGCATATTACTTCATTTTCATTTTCATTCAATCGTATGCGCAGTGCATACATATAATAATAATAATAATTAATTACCCGCCCTTCCCCCCCCACGCACACACATTTACACATCAATACTAACATGCAAATGCATGTATTTCTTTGCACCCCTCCCCCCCACCCAACAGCGTGCAACACGCTTAAACATGTCTTCGTCAAGTTACGCTTGGCCACAAAACGCACAATTAAAATACAAATACAACTACATACATACATTGTGGGGCGCCAAGACTTTTATCATTATCATCAAGGCTCTACATTTATGTAGATTTAATATTTGTTTTTTGTTTTCTGTTTTTTGCATTGGTTTCTTACAATTTATAGTTATTGATCAAACGGTTTTTAGCTCACTTAATTGCACGTTCTACATTCGTATAAATCCTATTTATAAAGGGCTTTTCGCTTTAAACTTAGTTGCATGATGTTTTTTTGTTTCTTTGTGTTTTGTTTTCATTCATCATGTAATGCTTTTTGTTACATGCTCTTTGTTGCGTTGTTCTCGTTTTCTTTCAGCTTTTGCTTTTGATTTTGATCGTTTCCTTTTCCTTTTTGTTTTTGTTTTTTTTTTCAACTTTTCTTGCCTTTAAATAGAACATAATTTGAAACCTGGCTATGTGTGAAAGTTTTTCCGCTCATTTTATTTGTGATAAATAAAAAAAAAAAAAGAAAAGGGTATTCAACAGTTTTTTTTCCAGCTACAATTTCTGTACAAATGCAAAGTGGAACAAAATTTTGGATAGTTAGTTTAAACAAAACTAAAACTAAAAAAGAACAAAAAAAACAACAAAGCATTTTAAAAATATATATATATATATATATATATATTGTGTGTATGTATATGTATGTATATAGGGTATACATTTAATTTATGAATGCAGGGCATGATGTTGTGCACAATTACAATGTAATTACATAGTATATATATATATAAACTTGATTTTTTCTTCTCTCTATCTTTCTCTTCGTTCGTATTTGTTTGTGTTCCTCTTTTTAACTGTTTTCGCTTCGCTGCTCTAATCGAATAAATTATGCTATGCTAAAAGTGGGCTACAAGGTTTCTCTTCACTTAGCACTTAATATGTATGTTTTTATAAATTTTATTATAAATTGTAGGTATAAACTTTTTGCTAAACGAAGATCAACTATAAGTATTAACATAAAATGTATTCTTTTCATACAGTAAATTTTACAAAAAAAAAAAAATAATAATTATAATAAAAATTATGTTATCATAATAAAAAATAATAATAATTTTAATAATAACCTATCAAAATAATTGATTTTATAAGATATAGGTATATAACATACAAAAATTATGTTCTCCGGCGGCGCTTACACACGCACACACACACACACGCACCCACACACACGCACTTATCATACATAAGTCTATGTACGGGCATGTGTGTGTGCGCGCGCGGTTTATGTGTGTGTTTTCATCATTTATTTTGTTTTTTTTTTGCTGTGTGTCTGTGTGTTGAGTTGCGTTGAGTTGAGTTGAGTTGAGGTGAGTTGAGTTGAGTTTGCAAGCGCCCGCGACTACATTGCTGCAAAGTTAAACTTCAGCGTAGTGCGCAACACTTGAATTATTAAAAATATATATAATATATAATACATATATATATATATATAATATAATTACATATTGCGTGCAACCAAAACAAAAGCTACCAATAATTCACATCAATATATATATATATATGTATATATATCATTCTCTTTCATTCGCTCTGTGTTTTTCCCGTTTGTGTGTGTGTGTATATATATATGCATAATAGTTTTGCATAAACCGTTAAAGAGGTTTGCCGATCCGAAGAAGATGTTACTTGATGCATCATTGCGACGAGGGGGTGGCGCCTTTTGGCTGCACTGATTGGTCGCCGTGTATATGTGTGTGTGTCTGTGTATTCTGGTAGAGTTTATTTGTGTTGGTACTGTTGTTGTTCTTGTTGTTGGTGGGGTGTGTTTTTGTATGTGTGTGTGTGTGTGTGTGTTTGCTTGAGTTGGTCTTCGCCGCTTTAACTGCTGCCTCCTCCGCCTACGCTGTGTGCGTGCGCGAGTGTGTGTGTGTGTGTATATTTTCTTGGTTGTGTTAAAAAACAATTGTTTAAAAACGATAATTCTCATCGGCCATGTGAATGGCCCAGAGAAATTTGGTTCTATGCGTTTTATTAAAGATCTTCTCAATCGGCACGCCGTACTTTTTACACCTGCACAACAATGAGAGAGAGAGAGAGAGAGAGGGGGAGAGATACATTAGCTTTCACTTATATAAGAAGAAAGAGTGATATATTTAACTTACCAGGCAACCGTGATGCGTGGATCGAGATAATTTAGTTTGGATGTGCCCAGGGCAATGGTCTTATTCTCGTCTCTATCAGTCTCTTGTAGTTCTAATTTTTTCAGTTGATCCTTTAAACGTTCCAGTATTTTGCCCTTCTTATCAGCAATGACCCTTTCCTTGACAGAACCACGCTTGGCCGCCTTCTTAAGATCCTGTTTACGATTCGAATTAAGATATTAGAATCGATCCGAAAGCCGAAAAGTACTATCTACTATCTGGCATATTCACTTACATGATATTCGGCCTCGCAGTCATCAATGGCATCGCGCTTGGCGCGTATCTTCTCCTTTAGATTCTCCATTGACTTCTGATGGCCCTTGGGCACGGAACGCTGATGGTTACAGAGAATGGCGACTGCACGATTGGCGCGATTATAGGCCAGCAGCTTCTCGGCAACCGATGCGTTGCTATCGGTAAGCAGATCCAATTGGTTTTGCAGCGTTTTCGATGCGTTATATGTGCGAAATACTTTAGCCGTGAGTCCTGTAAATGGGATGAGAGTAAAATAGGAGATGGAACAGATGGACTAATGTAGTTAGTGGCTTACCATCCATCAGCTCTTTGAGATGCTCGTTTAGCACCTGGGTATTGAGGCGATCGAAGAGATCATCGCCATCCTTTTTGTTTTCCATAAACAGTTCCAGATTTTTGAAGACACGCTTCTCCACCTCGACCTCGTTGTAATAGCGTATGGAATCCTTACCAGGGAAATCAAATACGACAACGTTCTCTTTGCCGTTGAGCTCCTTGTGCAGCTGCACATGCTCGACACGCAACGAACAGCAGCCAACGGTGTCGGCTTGATCCTCGTCCTTTTCATTGCCCGCTCTCAGTGCGAGCTTATCGATAAAGTAGAGAGCGACGGCACGCTGCCGTACACGCATCTCCTTGGATTTCCATTCGTCGCGATATGTGGCGCGTATTTTGTCAATAAACTTATCTAGCCGGCGGGCTGTCTCGTATTTAATATGATCCTTTTCGCCCTTTAGCTTGGACGATGGATTCAGCATAATATATTTCACCTGACCCTGTACATTTTCTGTCCACGAAGCCAGCCAGGTGACGGTATTGTCGTGACGCACCTCCTTCCAGCGTTCACCAGGCGGTGGCTGTGGCACCTTCGATTGCTTACCACAATTAATAGAGACATCGGCGGCCGCAATGCGACGCTTGATCATGCCCATTTTTGGATGCTCACCGCGGCCGCGAAACAGGCCCGGCGGCTCCAGCCGGAAGTTACCGATCTTCTCTTTGTGACCATCGATCATACAGAAACCGTACTCCTTGATTAACGCTTCGTTTTCATTCTTCTTGGCGAGCTTCTCCTCTTTGGTGGCTGCTTTGCGTTTTTCCGATTCAGCCAGAAAGAATTGATGCATTTCTTGGAAATTGCATTTGCGAAAATCTTTAATAATTTCCTTCTCCTTGGGTGTCATAGACTTGCGGAAATCCTTAAAGAAATTATTATTGAATACGTCCTTGGTGCAATAATCGTGATTTAACATCTTTGCATAGAATGTCGCCGCCTCCTCGGTCTCCTCGCTGAGCTCCAGCGGCTTGCCATCATAATAAAAGCGTACATTGCGGGGCACGCGCTCGTAGGGTGGCGCGAAAACGGGACCTTTATGCTCGAGCGTTGTCCATTTGACACCATCCTCGCGCTTCTCCTCCTCCCACCTTAAAAGAGCACAATTACGTTTCAAATTAGTCTTCTTTTTGCAATTGCAATTGTTGCTGTTGCTGCTGTTAATCTTCTTCTTTACACTGGCAGCAGCAACTGTTGCTCCTCGTTGCTGCTTGAATATAACGTAAAGTTCACGTTTTGCAATGAGCAGCAGCGACAGCGACAGCACACTCGCCATTTGCCATTTGCTGTGACAACAACTAAGCTCACATAACGCAATCAAAAGTGAAAAAAAAAGCAACATAACCTCAAAACTTGAGTGTGTGTGTGTGTGCGTTTTTTTTGTTCGTTTGCACAGCTGTTGCACGCGTGCCGTGGTGAATGGTCAAAAAGTTTACACACTCATCGCAGCCGTCTTGTCACTGCCAAATGTGACTTTCAAAATATATAGGTCAGTGACATTCAAACTTAACACATACGCACACGCACACACACACAGGCACACGTCAACTAATCAGATACAAATGGAAACGCACACATGCACCCACGCACACACACACTTGCACTTGTGAATAAAAACCATTTACATTTTGCTTAATACGACGCGTTAGCACTTTCTGTTCATAGCAAATGAAACCGAAAATCAACATCAATTTTTTTTTTTTTTGTAACAATTTTGAAGGGGTTTACTTAAGTAAAGTTAAAGAACATTTGATATAAACTGAGGTGTAATTAAAATTGCAATGCAATCTTTGAAAAGAAAAAATCCATTACAAAAAAAACTTCGCTGTCATTAAAAAATATTCAATGTTGGCTTTCGGTTTTAGAAATTGTAATTTTGTAAGTTAACAAGTTATTTACCATCTCCACACTTCCTCCTCTTCATCCTTTTTGTCCTTGCGCGAACGCTTGGTGGGGGAAACGGGCTCCGCTTTGATGTCGTTCTCCTGAAAACAGGCAATATTCAAAAAAATTTATTAATAAACTCTATTTCATTGCATTGTTCGACACATTGCTTGCTTTTTGTTTACCTTTTTGACCTTTTTCTTTTTGGGTTTGGCGCTGCCGTATTCGTCATCGTGCTCCTCCTTTGGGCGTTTCTTTTTGTTTTTCTTGTCCTTTGATTCCTTTTTGATCTTCTTACGCGCAAGCAACGGAATGTCATCATCGTCATCTTCAGCGCCGTCCATTTCATCGGAGGGTTCTTGCTTACGCTTACGCATTGCCAATGGCATATCCTCGTCATCATTATCATTATCGTTATCATTATCATCATTATCGTTATCATTATCATTATCGTCGTCGTCATCATCATCGTTTAAGGCGCTATCATCCTCCGTATAGGTGGCCTCCTGTTTGGCCACAAACGATGGCTCATCGGCTCGAAACTGCGACATGGAGTAGTCACAGGAGCTGGCCTGCGACAAGTCAAAGTTATCCTCTTCCTTTTTAACATCGACAATGTGCTCCTCGTAGCCATTTTTATAGCCATTGCATTCCGATTGCTGTTGGAGCTGCTGGAGATGTTGCTGTTGCAAATGGAGCTGCTGCTGTTGCTGCAGTTGCTGCTGTGCCTGGAGCTGCTGCTGTGCATGGAGCTGTTGCTGTGCCTGAAGCTGTTGCTGTGCCTGGAGCTGCTGCTGTTGCTGGAGATGCTGCTGTTGCTGGAGCTGCTGCAGCTGTTGCAACTGAAGTAAGGGATCATCATGGTCATTTGTGTGTGGTTGTGAGACGGGCTCTGGCTTAACGAATACACCATCATAGGAGGGATCTTTCGTGGATGAGCCATGTCGAGAACTTGAACTGGAATGTTTGCTTTTCGATGATGATGAAGACGATGATCCCTTGTGGCGTGAGCTCGACGATGACGAAGACTTGTGCTTATCCCGACTGGAAGAACTGCTGCTACTGCTGCGATCTTTGTCGCGACGCTCTCTATCCTTGGAGGATGAGCTACTGCTGCTACCGCCGCTCTTATGATGATGATGGCTAGACGAAGACTTGTGCTTGCCGTCCTTATCGCGATGACTGGAAGACGACGACGATGAGCTGCGATGTGAGTTACTGCTATCGCGCTCCTTATCCCGATGCTTGTCCTTGCCACTCGACGAGCTGCTACTACTACTTTTATGCTTATCTTTATCGCTGCAAAAAGTATTCAATTATTTGCATTAGCCCAGCGGCATACAAAAGGATATTATGTGATTCGGAACACCTACCGACTGCTGCTACTGCTGCTTTTATGTTCCCTTGATGAGCTAGAGCTCTTGTGCTCGCTGCGTTCCTTATCACGATGCTTATCCTTGCTGGATGATTTATGTTTACTGCTGCTGCTGTTGCCTCCACTGTTGCTATTGCTGTTGCTGCTGCTGCTATGATGATGATGATGATGGTGATGGTGTCCATTTGTGGTTACACCATTCGATTGCACTTCGCAGCTGCCGCCATTTTGCACGTGTACATTCTGCAACGCAAATCATAAGCGAACAAAAAAACAATATAGATGGAAAAATATGGGATTCAATTTGAAATACAGACTACTAGTATAGAATCCATCGCAGATATTTACGAACAATTTCGCAGTCGTCAATACTTTATTATATATGCATATATATATATATGTAGTACACGTATGGAAATATTTAGAGCTCTACAATTTTTCGACTTATATTTATGTATGTAATTTTGTGTGTGTTTGTATGTGTGAATGTAATACTTGCTATAACTGAAAACGAAATGAAGCATTGACTACCTGTGCGATGGAAAGCATTGTGTGCATGTGCATGTGTCTGTCTGTCGGTCTGTCTGTCTGTTAGTTCGTTTGTGTGTGTGTGTGACACATTTAAGTAGCAACTCTGCAAGTCAATTGTCAATGATTTACAAAACTCACAGCTCTTTATGTAGCTATATGTATGTGTATGTTAATATGTAAGTGGATGTAGACACACCACACCACACCACCACGTGGTGAAAAATCAACCCTAACAAATTCAAATGTATTGTGTTTCTGGCATGAGAAAATATTTAAGTCAAGAAGAACACATGGCGGCGAAAGTTAACAGGATATAAGGGGCTGGGAGGGGAGGGCACCCCTTGCAGCACTGTTGATTTTTCTGACGTTTATGTTCATACTTTCTGCCCACCATAACTTTTAACGTAAGCGGTGTAACAACAGCAGATCAAGGCTCTTTTATTTTTTTTTTTGTGTGTGCATATGTATGTGTGTGTACAAACGTACGTACACATGTGATTACTTTGGTAGCCTGCGCAGTGTGACCAAATTTGTACAAACGTCAAAAATACGCAAAATACTATAACACAATTCACAAAATGTATTCGTTTCAACTTATATTCAAAACCATAGCGGCATCTACTTTGAATTAAACATTTTTTTTTCTTCACTAATGTATTTTTCTACAGTTGAACAGTGTATAAATATATATATATATATATATATATACATCGCAGTGTGACAAAGTCTGTATTTATGCAAAAAATAAGTCATCGTAGTCATGAAACAATTGTAAAAATAAAATATATAGCACACTTTAGAAAATTATTGATGCACGCAAAATACCACACTAGTATTTAGAGCAGCGAAAATCGGTCACACTGTGCCAAATACACATTGTCGCTGTGTCGTTGCCGTCTCTCGTCGATTTCCTACCGCCTGCCTTTGCCTGCTACTACTTGCATGCATTGTCGCCATTTTCGTAAATTACCAAAAGGCCTTTTACTCTATATTGCAATGCGACTACGCATGATTTAGGCGCAGGTCGGTCGACACTTGCATCGGTTGCAAGTACTTATGCATTTTTTACATGTGAAAATTATCAACACATTCGCACCGTTCGTTAATGCACTTGATGAACTGATGAAAATTACATAAAAATAAATACGTCTCGAAATTACTTACATTTTCAGCAGCCACATCCCCACTCATTTTGCACAATTTCTCAGTTGGCAGTGCGGCGCTCACGGCTTTTTTCCAACTTCACTTTTTTGAAATTCTTTTCTACACCTCTATATGTTGTAGTTAATATATATAAGTTTTCAAAAGCCGTTGTACACGACTGCAAGTGCTACTTGTGCCTTTGCATTTAGTGCGCGATGGTACAAAATGATATCTTTTTTTTCCCAAGTCCCCAATATTACACTTAGAACAGTCTCTTTCTTTTACAGCGCGCAGCGGCCACGCGAACACGTTCGTACCGAATCTACTTCGAACTGTATGCTGTTTGGAGATGTGCACATTGCACGCCAATGCTTGTCGATAGTTTTCGGACATCAGCATCGATAAGTCGAGTACTAGCTTTATTTTAGTATTTTTTGATAGTAATTTTTGCAAACGTTTTGGGTGCACACTGTTGACAATTCACAAATTAATACACATAACATACGTATTAAGAGTTTTTTTTTTTATCAAGCAAAAAAAATAAGTTTCAAATCAAATGGCCAGTCGTGGTGCAACTAGTGTTATCACCGCCACGACTGGCATTATTCATACGACTGCAACGTCAACGGTAACGGCATTGCAAACAATCACCAATGTGCTCAACGTTAGCTCCGTACACTCAAACAACGTGAACATCTCAAACAACACGCACATAGGACTCGGAGCTGCCGGAGGTGGAGGCAACAGTGGAAACAACGATGGTCACGGGCCGGATGGCGATGCAGCCAAACCAATGTATCCGCGTCTATTCAACAAAATTGTGCTAACGTTGGAGAACAGTCTTATACCTGAGGAGAAAATTGATGTGACGCCGTCCAGTCAGGACGGACTCGATCATGAAACGGAAAAGGATCTGCGCATACTTGGCTGTGAGCTAATACAAACGGCGGGCATACTGCTGCGATTGCCCCAAGTGGCCATGGCCACCGGCCAAGTGCTATTCCAGCGCTTCTTTTACTCGAAGAGCTTCGTGCGCCACAATATGGAAACGGTCGCCATGAGCTGTGTGTGCCTCGCCTCCAAAATAGAGGAGGCACCACGTCGCATACGCGATGTCATCAACGTCTTCCATCATATCAAGCAAGTGCGCGCACAAAAGTAAGCATTTCAATCAATACAATAATGAGAACTGACTTTGACGGACAACTTCTTTAGCTGGGCAAACCCAAAATGAAACTCCAATTCCATATACACATAGTATAAATATATTTCTATGTTTGATCTTTTCGCAGGGAAATCGCGCCCATGGTGCTGGATCAGTACTATACGAATATGAAGACTCAGGTTATTAAAGCGGAGCGTCGTGTGCTCAAGGAACTTGGCTTCTGTGTCCATGTGAAGCATCCGCATAAGCTGATTGTCATGTATCTGCAGGTGCTGCAGTATGAAAAGCACGAGAAACTGATGCAAATGTCGTGGAACTTTATGAACGATTCGCTGCGCACGGATGTCTTTATGCGGTATACGCCGGAGGCGATTGCCTGTGCCTGCATTTATTTGAGCGCACGAAAGCTGAATATACCGCTGCCGCATAATCCGCCATGGTTTGGTATATTTCGTGTGCCAATGGCCAATATCACGGACATTTGTTATCGCGTAATGGAGCTTTATACGCGCGCCAAGCCGGTTGTGGAAAAGCTCGAAGCAGCCGTCGAGGAGCTGAAGAAGCGTTATATCGATGCACGCAACAAGACCAAGGAGGCAAATACGCCGCCTGCTGTCATCACGGTGGATCGCAATAATGGCTCGCACAATGCCTGGGGTGGCTTTATACAGCGTGCCATGCCGCTGCCCACAGAGAAGTCGCCGAAGAAGGACTCCCGTTCACATTCACGATCCCGGACACGCACGCAATCACGCTCGCCACGCTCACGTACGCGCAGTCATTCGCCAAGTCGCGAGCGTTCGAAAAAATCGCATCGTGATCGCGATCGTGATCGGGATCGGGATCGGGATAGGGATAGGGATCGCGACCGCGAACGTGATCGGGAACGTGATCGTGACAGGAGTCGCTCGTCCAGATCTCGCTCGCGGTCAGTGCCCAAACACAAAAAGAAATCGCGTCACTATTCGCGCTCGCCCACGCGCTCCAGTTCGCCGCACAGCAAGCACCGGAAGAGGTAAGTGTGTGCCGCCCATTCCCATTGTGCATATATTAACCTATTACGCCATTCCACAGGAAATCGTCGAGAGAGCGATCCGATTACTATGTGAAAAAGGAACGCTCCAACAATGCGGGCAACAACAACATTAGCGATAGCGACAAGTACCGCAACTCCAGTTCCAATTCGGGCAAATCCCACAATCGCTACTCACATCGTGGCAGTGGCGGAGGAGGCGTCGGAGGAGGAGGAGGAGGCGGCGGCGGCGGAGGCGGAGGTTGTGGAGGTGGAGGTCATAACAGCCGAGGTGGGCACAAGCATCGCGAAAGCGAACGGGCTAGAGATCGCAAACGTTGATAAAAACTCTAAACTAATTGTACCGGAAAATGCTTTTTGATTATTTCTTCATTTTGTTTTTTTTTTTATATATTTATTTTGATTGCAACACACATTTGCGCATTAAGTTGTAAATTCCAACAATAATTTTGAACGTCTTTGTAAAAATAAAGTGAAATTTATAAACAATATTTAAATGTGCACAATATAATGCGTGCTTTAAAAGTAGAGGCAGATTCCGTCTGCAGTTGAACTATATTGAAGATTAGTTAATCCCTGTATTAGATATCCAAAAGGATTTTACAGCTATTCAAATGTGGAACAAAAGCATTGAATGACTTGGTTAAAATAGATCACAGTAATGCGTATTACAAAAATATCAATTCGAATTCATTTTGTTTGCCGCGTGCAAGTTTGAATTTCAATTTCAACGCGAGTGCAGATTTATTAAAACTTTTTAACTTTTAGCTGGACACGTCAAAACGCATGCAGTGAATAGGACAAGTGACCATGGATGATGACAATGTGAATTGTGCAATACAAGCGACCGGCATTAATGCTTCCATTTTGAGCAGTTTTGGCTCATATTTAATTAACCCTACACTACATATTGGTACTTAGGCAATAGATTATAGTTGTTGGCGGCCACAGCAGCACCAGCTTGCATATCCTGGGTAGAGCATGCCGTGAGATCAACGGCGCAGCTCTGACTGGGACCCACTCTTAGTTCTTCAAATAAGAGACTATATATTGACATGGGAGATCAATCACATCTACTCTGTCGTAGTGTATGAGAACAGCGAGATTTGCGGATGATCCAGCGACACATCCCGGAATTCGGGCGTAAAGCTAAGTATGAAAAAGCTAAAAATGGTCGCCATAATCCATTCGGAAATTGTGCTTATCACATGATAATACCAGCCCCCATCCGAGGGATACCTGCAAAGGGAATGAATGAAGTGTTATTGTTCTGCCCAAGCCATGATTATTTCAAAAGCTTACCACTTCCGTGGATCTTGTCCGTTAAACAGTATATGCGACATGACACCAGTCACAGCCAGCATTATAAACAGAATAGTGCAACAGACGGACATGCCCAGGCGTATGTGCGCAGTCGTTTTCGTGCCAGCCATGGGATATATCGAGTATGTGATTAAAGCCTGCATCCAAAAGTATAAAGTGCCGCAGCCGAAGCAACAGAACGCGCCAATAAAGTGGACAATGCGCACATTGGTTTCCTGAAAGTTGCCTACAAAGCTAATGCCCAGGCAGGACAACATGCCGAACCAAAAGGCTATACTATTGTGGCGGAGCACAGTGGCGCCCAGATCCGGATGATGTTCGTGCAGTTGCAATACATGACGATAACGCACATAAATTGTGAGTCCCACTGGAAATGAAAATAATATCAATACAACAACAGACTGTGTGAGGCATTCAGCACATGACTCATGCTTCCCCACTCGAGATACGAGCTGTGTTTTGGGAATGCAGCGATAGCGAACTCACAAAGAACGCTGCCAATGTTAATTAGTTGACCGAAAATGCAGCTCTCCGGCGAGTAAGTGGCTGCATCGCTAATGTACGGCACTGTGGGCACCACATGACCATCCAACACAGCCACAATATAACTGTGAATGGCCAATAAGGGTATACAACAATAACAAACGGTACTTTTTTCTAAAACAAAAAGAATATAACCACTTACGTGCCCAGAAATGTCACTTGAAAGATGAAAAAGACAGCAACCGGCAATAGGTAAACATACGACATTATGCCAGCGGCTATGCAGCGAGAGAAATAAATACGGATATTTTATTGCTGCGCAAAACAGATTTCGTGCTTTGGTGGTTTTTTTTCTTCCTCATGTGAATGCAACGGCAACTGCAGAACTGCCAACTTGACCTGATAAAAAGACTGGCCAATGGTAGCACACCAAAAAGTACGACAACTGTGCGAATCCAATCGGTAAATTGGTGCTGCCCATCACTAATTGTAGGCAAAGTGGCATTTGAAATTAAAATCTTGATAAATATAACTAACATATATATAAAAAAAACATTTGAGAATTTGCTGAAATCGGTAGGTACTCGTGTGCGTGTGTATTAATTTTAGTTGAAATTGGTTAAATTGATGTACACCCCACCCCCTTGCAGGCAACTGGGCATGAGTTGTTTTGTGGAAATCGATGGCTCCTACTTGGAAGGTGGCGGACAGGCTCTGCGCAATGCTTTAACCCTGAGCGTAATCTTAAATCGTGCGGTGCGTGTGGTCAAGATACGTGCCAATCGACCAAAACCGGGTCTATCCCATCAGCACCTGCATGGCGTTAATTTGCTGCGCGACATTTCGAATGCCGAGGTCAACGGCAATACGTTGCACTCCACAGAACTGTCTTTCACGCCGCGCACGATCGCCGGCACCATGTACAAGGTGGATACACGGACCGCCGCCAGCATAACACTTATATATCAGATGGTCATGCCGGTGCTGCTATTCAGTGGCACCTCGTCACGCATCGATGTCACTGGCGGCACAAACGTGTCGTTTGCCCCGCAAGTGGAATATATGCAGCAAGTGCTGCAGCCCAATCTGAAGCGTTTTGGCGTTAGTTTTGATCTCAAGGTGCTGCATCATGGCTTCTATCCACGCGGCAATGGCCGTTGTATGCTTGACCTGGAGCCGCTCCGTTCGCTGAATGCCGTCCAATTAAATGACTTCGGCCAGTTCCGATCAGTCAAAGGTGCCGCCTACTATGCCGGCCGGTTGCCAAAGTGCATTGCCTTTGATATGCAGCATTCGGCAGAGCGTGAAATACATCGCCTGTGGCCCGATCACGAGTGCAATATCCAGGTGTTCAAGCATCCACCGGACAGGGCGCGCGATAACGGTGCCGGCATCATACTGACAGCGCTAACCAGCACTGGCTGTGTGGTGGGCGCGGCCACTGTGGGCGAAAAGAACATCGATGGGCATTTGATTGGCTCAAATGCCTCCTGCGAACTGGCCGGCTACATTAAGAACGAGATCTGTGTGGACACCCACATGCAGGATCAGCTAATCATCTATATGGCCCTGGCCAGCGGCTGCTCGCGCATCCGTGCCGGCGCACTGACCAAGCACACACGAACAGCCATTTATGTGGCTGAGCAAATGGCTGGCGTCAAGTTCATCATTGAGTACGGCAATTTTGGGCAAACGCTTATCAGCTGTGAGGGCATTGGACAACGGAATGCGTATATGTAAGGTCGGACGGTATGCTCACACACACAAACGCACGGAAACACACACATACATACGCACACTCCCCTCCCACGCACACACAAATGTGCGGGAGTGTAAGAAAGAAAACGTCAAGTCTGTTACACACTTAAATTATTTATGTTAAAATATATATATATAAATATATATTTGTCAAATAAATATATAGAAATGCGCCTAGATGCGGCGGAATATAGCCAAAAAATGGTCACCCTTATTGCGCACCACCTTCGCGCCCTCCTCACTGCTCTGGTATAGCTTGGGTGTAATTGGATCGGCATTCTGCAAAGATATAGATATACAGTTTGGATTTAGATCTAAATAGATAGACAGCATAGTATTTAACTTGTAATAATTGAAGGGGAAGAAATCGCAAATACGCTGATGTGATTTCATGCACCTTTCTTATTGGAATGGAAACATGTCACATAGATCTTCGTAAATGAGTTCGAAGCTGGATATACTTACAGCTTCCTCGTCGCTGAGTCGTTCATACAACGGATGCTGTGTCATGTGTGAGACGATCCACTTGTGAAGATCCTCGACATCCGTCATCGTATATACCAGGCCCTGCGGCAGAAGATGGATATAATTAAACAGTTGTGAATTTTCGTTTCCGGCTGAGTTCTTACCCCGCTCCGCAGAACGTATGCGTATTCGGAGAGCAGTGCCTGGTTGATGATGCGCCACTTATGTTTGGCGCGCTTGAAATGCGGATCGGGATACAAAAAGAACATCTTCTCGAGTTGGCTCTTTTGGAAATAGTTTGGCAAATATTTCATCGCATTGGTGCGTATGCAGGCAATGTTCTGGTATGCGCTTGTTTCCGCATTTTTCATCCTTAGCGCCGCAATGCGATCGATAACATAGTCGGACACTTTGACTCGTATCTCCATGCCAATGGCCAACTTATCGGGATACATTTCGCCCAGGGTGACTAGAAAGCCGCCGTAACCGCAGCCTATGTCAGCAAATTCGACTTGCTGTTCGCTGCCAATGTTGGGATACAGTAAGCGCCAGTCCACATCCTCTGGGCGGGCGGGACTGTGTTATAGTTGAACTTAGTATAGCGTGTTTAATGGAAGACTCAAAAACTTACTAATCAAAACTGTGATCCGCTATGGGATTGGAGTGCGCCCGTTGGCGATAGAAGCGCTTCTGTGGCAGCCCAGTTACCGACGATGTTGCGGGCAGCGTCTCGCCCTCCTGGCTGTTGGTCACCATTTGGATAATTATTTCGAAGCCTAATTAAAATTAGTATCAACAATTGGTTTAGCATGCAAAAGTGCATGCAGCACATGAGTTATTATATCGGTGCTATCAATAGTATCGATAGCTTGTATTTGTTCTTGACAAACAAGTTGGCAGTCCCGAAATGCGAGCTGCCATTGTGACCTTATCGATTGTTTTGCAGCACTAGTTGCCATCCCTAGCGCATTGTGTATGCATTACGCATTTGCGAAATTTACCAGTAATACGTTTTAAGTCAATTTTAAGCCAATTGCCGTAGCGGCGCCTGTGCTCAAACCCTTACCAATTGCAGCCGGCAAACCCGCCACACCTCAGCTAACGTGGCCATGTACGCCACCAATAATGGCAGCACAAATAAGGCGCCAAATAGGTGAGTCTCTCTCGCAGAGCTCGATTCGGTGTACAGTGTGTACAATTTGATGTGTGTTTTGTGTTTGTGTTGTTTTACTTTTATCTGTTAGCAATGCCACATCGATGTTTGATAATACCATTACTGTCACGCCGATCAAAATGGAGCTAGGTGACGCTCTGGCCAAGTCTGGCTCCACAGCCACAACGCCGGCCCTTCGGCGGCCAAACGCCGTCATTGTCACGTCACAGCAGCTGACAGTGCCCATGCAAACGGGCTTATCCGTAACGAACAGCGGCGCTGGCGGCGGCGGCGGCGGTGGGAATGCGGCATATACGACGGGCATGAGCGTAACATCCACCACAATGACGACGACGGCGCCAAAGGAAAAACCGACGAAAGCGGCGCGAGTTCAAGCGGTACGCAAGCCGCCGCCAACGATTGAGAACTTTTGGCCGAACATATTGAGCGAGGTGAATGGCATTGGTCAGGTAGATGCCAAGCATCAGGTGCTGCCGCTGGCGCGCATCAAGAAGATCATGAAACTAGATGAGAATGCCAAAATGATAGCGGGCGAAGCGCCATTGCTGTTTGCCAAGGCCTGTGAGTATTTCATCCAGGAGCTAACAATGCGCGCCTGGGTGCACACCGAGGAGAGTCGTCGCCGTACGCTGCAGCGATCGGATATTGCACAGGCGATTGCCAATTATGATCAATTCGATTTTCTAATCGACATTGTGCCGCGCGAAGAGATCAAACCCTCAACCACGCAGAAAACCAAAGAGCCAACCAGCTCGAATGTATCAGCGGCGGCTGCTGTGGCTGCTGCCGCCGCTGCTGCGGCAGCTACTGCTGTTGCCAGCAATAATAATCCCAACGCTAGCTTTACAACCGGTAATGTTGTGAGTGGCGCCAATGTACCTGTGGCAACTGCTGCTGCCGCGTCTGGCCTCAAGCTGGACGCCACTGCGGCCGAAGTGCTCGGCTTCAGCACAGTCAATCCGGATCTGTTTGCGGCGGCTGCAGCCGCCAGCAGCAATCAGCAGCTGCAGCAGCTGACAACGCAACAGCATCAGCCACAGCAAGTGCAGATCATACAGCAGGGCGGCGGTGCACAGCAGCTGCAGTACTTCATAGCGCTGCCTGGGCAGCAGCCCGCGCAATTGGTGCAGCAGCTCCATCAACAGCAGCAACAACAGCAGCAGCAGAACAGTCTCGGGCTAAATATTGTTGCACAGCAGCCGACGCAGCAGCTAATACTCACCGCCGGACCAAATGGTCAGTTGACAGCGACGCCGGCGCCGACAACAGCTGCTCAGCAGCAAACGGCGCTGCTCCAGAATCTGGCCCATCAGCAACAACAACAACACCAGCAGCAACAACAACAGCAGCAGCAGCAACAGCAAATACAACTGCTGCAGCAGGTGGTGACGCCAACGGGCGAGCTGACCAATGTGCCGGTAAGTGGGTCATAATTTTGCAATTTTATGCTCGTTGCTAAATGTTTCATTCGTAAAAATCAACAGATTGCCATCAATGCCAATCAGCTGCACTTGCTGCGCCTGCAGATGCAACAACAGCAACAGCAGCAGCAACAACAGCAGGTTGCTGCTGTCCAGGCTGCAGCGGCGGCGGCAGTGCAGCACAATCAACAGCAGCAGGTGATAATACCCACGCAATTGCTAACGGCACAGCAGATACTGCAGCTGGGCGGCACGCCCACAAATGCAACAACTGTGACACAGCAGCAGCTGCAGCAGCATCAACAGCAGCAACAACAACAGCAACAACAACAGCAACACCATCAACAGCAGCAGCAACAGCAGCATATACACATAAGCAGCAACAATCCAAACAACAGCGGCAACAACAACAATAACAACAGCAGCAACAACAGCAGCAGCAACAATAATAACAACAACGCAGCGTCTATATTCATAAATGCAACGGCGTCGAACGCCCAAGTAGCGACGCAAGCGCAAACACAGGGCATAACAACATTGACCACAGATCGTACGCTCAACAGCGGCTTTCGGTAAAACGCAATCAAGCGAACGAGCATTAGCTTAAGTTGAAATGAAAAAAAAAAAAAAAAAAAAAAAGCAAAGCAAAAGCCCAAAACAACAAACACCCAACACTGGAGAGCACACGACACCAGCAACCACCTAATTGTTAAGGATAAGTTAAAATTTAAGCTAAGTTTAACATGTTTAGCATTGAATTAAAGTCCAAACATTTTGGCCAATTAGCGATCATATCGAAGCATCAGGAGGCAATTGGTAACAGCAGCATTCGGCGTTGGCATATTGATTGCGCCCATGTCCTGCCATTCAGTTTCGTATTAACGTCTACACGTGTATATTAGATGCAGCGATGCAGAGAGTTTAATTAGCTAGCTAGCGCTAGCTCCTAAGTACCAATTAGTTAAGCAATTGTATAAATAGAAGATACATTTTTATTATGTAATGTATTTAGTGTTCAGCAGCAAGGTGAAACCCAATACAGCCCAATTGCCGGCGGCCCAGCAGGGTAAAGAGATCTTTATAAAATAATTCGAATGTGTCCTGCCTAATGTACATATCATAATGAATTGAACTTAATTGGTTTGCCCAACGACTCGCACACGAGAAAGGTATCTAGCTACAATTTCAAGTTGCCAACTAAATTCTTAAGTTTCACACACTTTTCTATAGGTGTCTGTGCATGTGTGTGTGTGGGTGTATGTGTGTGTATGTGTGTATATACCTAATGGCATCGGCTCAATTAGCATTTCCTGGCCTTGCACCTGATCCAAACACGCTGAGCTGCAGGTTTCACATTCTATTTTAACAATACGTAACAAGAGAAAGTCCCCCTCTATATATTATATATATATATATATATATATATTGTACTTGTATAGTTAAATATTAGTATTTAATGAAGTAAAATTGCAAGATAACTCAATTGAAGGAGTTATCCAGGCGTTAGCCAACCAAGCTCATCTTCCTGTCTTTACAGCTCTCTGACTTCCTCGAATGAAGGAATATTCGTCTTCTTTTCCGTTTGTAATTAAGTTAAGCAATTCAACGAAATACAAGAAAACAAAAAAAAAAAAACAAACAAAAAATCAAAAAAAATTTATAATCAAATTAATGTTGCTCATTTTTTGTTGGCTAAAATCTTGTTAATGTCCTGCAGCTCGCGGGTGCTCCACGGCTCCAGCGGATCGGGCGGCGACTGCGTTTTCCGTACATGTGCGGAACGCCTGCGCGACGCCTCCTTACGTTTGCTTTCCAGTTCCGCGTCGCTCTCCACGGGCGAGACCCTGCAAGGATTGGGTCAGGCATAAATACGGTATGGGAATAAACTCTTATAAAGTTTAAGCTATGATAAACAAATTATGCAATATTTGAATAGAAAAACAGACAACATATTCTGGCAAGGATGGGAATTTTAGTTGCAATCCTGGAGCCTTAGTTCTAGAGAAACCCCCAAAAAACTACTTTTCTCAGTGTTTAAGTTTTCGATTTTAGCGGGAACATTTGCAGGATTCAAAATCAAATCCCCCTGGAATCCCCCAATGCGGCACTCACTTGTTTCGGCGTCGGATCCGTGCACTTTTGGCGCGATGCGCTGCCTCATCTTGGGCTGGCTGGCATTTGCGTAGATGGAACTGCTTCATTGTGGCATGCACCTGCTCGGCTGTGGGCAAATCCTCGCTATCCGCGCCGCCATTGCCATCCTCGGTCTCAACTTCCGCTTCCTGTTCAATGGTCAGCACCTCCTCGGCCACCGTCTCTTCGAAATTGAAGCCCTGGAATGGCTCGATGTGAGCAGCTCCTGCTTTGGATGTATAACCTACCGCCAGCGTGTCCAGATCCGGCAACTGCTGGCCCCACACCGATGACATGTTGGGCTGGCCATCGTAGTTGGGCGACCGCTTGATGTCCGCCTTGGAGAGTGCGTTGTGTGTGCGCTTGGCCAGCGACAGTTTGCCTAGGATGGGTCCACCGCTGTCGCTCTCCTCCGTCTCGACCTCGGCGAGCATGTTCATGAACTCCTCCAGCTTCTTGGGGTCGACGATATCCTTGGGATCTTGAAACAAATTGGTCAGATTGCTGGCCATGGGTACGGGCAAAGCAGGTGTCGCTGGTTTTGCCGGCTCAGCTACTGCGGCTCCAGCTGCAGCTGAAGGTGCTGCTGCAGTTGCTCCAACTGTCGGCACAGACATCTTTTTGGCCAGCTGCGGCTGCGTCTTAAGCGTCTGCTCGACAAGATCGAACGCCTTATTGGCCAGCTGCTGCAGTCCGGCAAAGTAGTGCGGATCATGCGTGTCCGGTCGCTGATCGGACATCAGGATCAGCTCACGAAACGGATCCGGCACGGCTGCAGCCACAACGGTGGCTGTTGTTGTTGAGCGCAGGGGCACGCCGTTGCTGGCGGCCGGATTGCTGGCAAAGGTGAGCATGTCCATGGCATTGGTGAAATCGGATTCCGTGTGCAGATTGTATGGGTCCTTGAGCTTCTGTTTGGTCACCTTGACGGGACTCGATATGGAGGCGCGTCCCCACATCAGGCGACGCATCTCCTCCCCAGTCATGCCGCGCTTCTTGAGTGCCGTCAACGTGACCCGGCCCACCCGCTGCAGCCGGAAAAGAGAAGCACATGAGATTGCATTAGATGCTAGAGAGGATCTGGTTCTGGCTGTGAGCTCACCTTCCAGTTGGAGACGGCGCCCTTGCGCTGCTTGGCGCGCGTCTTGCTCTTGCTCTTGATGACCATTACGCCGCGCACCTCGAAGCCCGTATCATCGGCGGGACCCAGCGGTATGGAGTATGCCTCCAGATAGCCCTTGGCATCCGCCTGCGGCACGGCTCGCTCCAACGTCACAACAATCTTGGCCCACTGCTTCATCCACTCCTTCTCGGACTGCTCGATGACGGTCACATAGGTATTACCCATCATGGCAATCAACATGTTCAGCAGCAAGATCGGCACGAATATCATGAATATGACAAATACGGTTTTCGATAGATTCGGATACGTCGTCTGGTTCAGATCGGGATACTGTTTCGAATATTAAGATTTGCTTTTTACTCAGAAGATGATAAAGAAAGATGTCAAGAAGTATCTTCAATTAGTGTGTTTAACATTTTAGTTCTTTGTTGAGGTTAGGTTGGGTACAGTCCCGTTGTTTGATGTTAGTTTAGGTAAAGTTTCCAAAAGTAAGGTTATATTTTTAAGGGGTTTAAGGTCAGTTTAGGCCAAGTTCTTTAATATTTAAGTTATTTTTGTCTGCCTTAAGGCCAAGTCTGGTTTTGGTTTGAGGTTAGTTGAGTTAAAGTTTGAGGTTAGGCCCGATGCGAAGCCCACTGTAAGCAATACTCACATTGTAGTCGCCCAGCGTGGTCTGGAAGAGGGCCATCCAGGTGCTGGTATAGGTATTAAACATGGTCGACTGCACCTGCGGATGTCCCTTGTAGAGGAAATAAAATGCCTGCGAGAAGCCGCACAGCACGATCGAGTAAATGATGCCAAAGGTGAACATGTCGCCGGTTATCATCGAGTAAATCATGGTAACAAATGGACCAGTCAGACGTATGGCACTGCAAATGGGAGGAACATGAATGGACCCAGTTGGGTTTGTTTTGATGTGGATGTCTACCCGGCAAAGAACATGAGCAGAAACCAGCTACCGGGCACAGCAAAGATCAGGATGGCCTCCTCGGTGTCCGTGTCGCCAATCAGACGAAATGGTATGCACGCCAGGATGAGCAGATTGGAGAACAAGAAGATTGCCTTGGCCGGAGCATGTGACTATCAAATCAATACACAATCAATGGAAATATTCGAACATGTTCCAGCCAGGACCTACCAGCTGCTTGAGGAATGCGGATAAGCCCTGGTTCTTGATCTCGTCGCCCTGCTGAAAGATCACATAGCTGAGGACGCCCGCTATGGTCGCCAGCTCGGCGCAGTAGCGCGCCACAGTTTGGGCATTGTAGTCCTCGCCCTGCTCCTTCCCATTCCCGTTCCCATCCAGCTCGGTCAGCTGGGCCGCTGTCGCGGACGCATCGCCAGTATCGTCATCGTCCAGCTCGTCGCCATCGTGGGCGGGCCGCAGGTAAACGGATACGGAGAGGCACAGCAGGTGCGTGGATAAGATGAGCAGACGCTTCAGGAACTGATTCTGTGCAAAGGTCTTCCATTTCTCCTCGAGCAGGCGCTGTATAATGCCGCCATCCAACATGTCCAGATGCTCCGGCTTGGTGCCATTCAAGATTATGAACAGCGCCGAGTTCCAGTCTGCAATCAGATGCATTAGAAGAATTTACCAAAATGTATACGTCTTGGAAGCAACCAGATATGAAAAACTTGATTACTTTTCAAAATATCTTGCCCTCTACTTGGCACCCTAATCCTCTGCCCTCTACTTGGTACCCTAATCCTCTGCAAGATTTGATCAATAGCAGAATACGATAGCATATAGCTCTACAGGAAGGTACCTAGGCCACATTTCTAATCCGCTTTCAGGTACTCACTGGTGCGTCCGTCGGGCAGCAGGGTGTCCAGCGCGTTGAGCGGATAGCCGGAGCAGGTGATGTTGCTGTAGCGCCAGAACTCGCGGGCGGACAGCTCCAGCATTTCGCGAAAGACCTCGGCACGGCCCAGCTTGCAGGCGAGGGTGAGCGGGGTGAGACCCGTTTGGTTGGCAATGCCATTCTTGGCCGGCGTCTTGGGATGCCGCAGCGCATAGCCGAACATGTCCAGCTTGTCGCAGACGACGACCATGTGCAGTATCATGTTGCCGAAGGAGTCCTGGGCATCCGGATCGGCGCCGCAGTCGACGAGCAGATTGTAGACGCTCTCGTTGGCACAGCAGGCGGCCCAGGCCAGCGGATACTCGCCCATGTAGGCGAGGCCCTCGTAGTCCGTGCTCTTGGCCGGATTCGAGCGCTGCTGATCGCGCGGCAAGAAGAAGCTGCCGATCGCGCGCTGATTGATATCGGCGCCCGCCTCGATCAGATCGGCGACCAGCTCGTTGTTGCTGTACGCAATGGACAGATGCAGTGCACTGGCGCCCAGATACTCCTCGCCCTCCATCACGTCCAGCGCCAGATTGGGATAGACGCGCAGCAGGACACGCGCCAGCTTGGTGTGTATCTTCGAGTCGCAGATGATCAGCACATGGAGCAGACTCTCGCCGAGTGCGCCGCGATATTGCATCTGCCAGCAGGCCTTGTGATCCTCCCACTTGCCAAGCGGATCGTGTATGGAGAGCGATGCCTCAATCGGTATGGTCACCTCGGTGTGATCGCGATATTTCCAGCGCAGGAACTCGGCCCGATTGATCATCTGGCCCTTGCCATCGTTATACATGAACACGCCGAACTGCTCCCGGATCAGCTGCTCGACGGCAATCAGTCCGCCCGTATTGATCGCATCGATCAGATCCCCACCTGCAACGGATCACATTCTCGGTTTAGCTGCGATTCTGTCAAGGATCCGCTGTGCCGTTGACCACTTACCGCGCTTGTAGTCGGCCAGCTTGTAGAGCAGACACCTGCACGCCGTTGCCGAGGACTGCGAGATGACCGCGTCCAGTATGGCGCCTGGCTTCATTTCGGGCGCCTTCTTGCGCAGACATTTCTTTAGCAGAAACTTCATCCTGCCAGCGGATATCCAACTAACCAGTCCACCGGACTTGCCGTTCACTGCGTTCCATCTGCCTGGCACTGTGAAAGTTTGTTTGTTCGATGACGATTCCAATCAATCTCAGCGGCTCCGTTGTCCGGGCAACCCCCAAAGGCGACAGCCCCCAACTCTGAATACAACTTGTGACACAATTCTAAACGGGAGTAGCCGACTAGGAGATACCCTCAACTCTCCACAGGCTAAGCGCTGCTTTGGGGGGAATGGGGGTAGGTATCCAAAAGGTTAAATGTGATTAATCTGTATATACTATGCGAGAGCCCATCTACCAAGTTTGGTCTGTCTAGCTCTGGTAATCTTCAAGTTGTGCCTACAAATACTTTCTCAAAATCGATATTTATCGATAATATGAAAATTGGATAACATATCGTCAACAATTATTAACTCGTTTACAGTTATGGCTATCGATAATCGATTTTATGAAAATTTGATAACATATCGAAAAGGTGATCAGCTTAAAATCGATATTTATCGATATTATGAAAATTGGATAACATATCGTCAACAATTATTAACTCATTTCCAGTTATGGCTATCGATAATCGACTTTATGAAAATTGGATAACATATCGAAAAGGTGATCAGCTTAAAATCGATATTTATCGATATTATTCAACTAATTGGAGATATCGAACAATGATGCTTCCTTCTTGCTGCAGCCCGTTACATACGTTTGCAGCAAACGATGATACCCTTTTAAAATGTTTTCAATTTCGTGCAGGGTATAAATGAGTCAATCTAGGACATATACCCTGGATATTTGATGGCTGGTAAATAGTAAATAACGTCAGATTTTGTATTGCATTTTCTGTTTTTTATTTAATTATGTATATAAATATATTTGTTTTTGTTGTCACTTAAAGCTAGAGTATTTTGATATCGGATATACTGTAAAATAAATTGTATAATGTGTTTATTATGCCTTGTTTCATTTTATTTATTTTCTTTTGTTTTCTTTTGTTTTGTTTTCTCTTTCTGCTCTTCGCTTTTGTTTTTCTTTGCTTTCGGTTTGGATTCAAAAACGTACTTTTAAATTATTTGCAACGTATTTTTTTTGTGAAGATCGCGTTTAAAAAATTGTTTATTTTATTTATTCTTTAATTACATATACATTTATGTATACATATATATGCCTTGTATATATATATATAAATATAAATAAGATTCAAAAAGAAATACATATATATTTATGTATTGTGTGTATCATATCTATCATATATATATATATATATATATATATATATATATATTCTTTATCAGCAAATATCTTTGTAAAATACAATATATGTTTATCATAATATCGAGACTGAATTTAATTGTTGTTGTTGTATTGATAAACAAGACAAAAACAAAAAAATTACAAAATCAAAATAAAAACCCTTGCCTGCCCCACTGTGCACAGTGGGCTGCACATCAACAATACAAATGGCATTAAAACTAAGTTACAAAATTTGTATATATATATGTATATATATATTTATTCTAAATACAATAAACCAGCCAACTCAAGTCGAATGTTAGTTAATTGGAAATTTCTCAATACTTTTCAGTTTCGAGTTTCGGTTTTCTTGTCAGATCGGAATCATTTGTGTATATGTTATATATATATATATATATATAGATATGAGCTGTATGAAAATATGTTTGAAATGGAAAAGCCGCGAATGTTGAAACTGTGGAATAGTTTATAATTCTTGTGACTAAATGCAACGTTAATTAATTTGATTATTATTATTATTGTTGTTGTTGTTGTTGTTGTTGTTGTTGTTGCTGTTGTTGTATATATCCTATTTGAATAGAGAGTATATATATATAGAGCTCTAGGCGTATAAGTTTGGGCTTGGTCATTAAATTGTTGTTAATCAGTCGCAAAATGTATAATTTCAGTTGCTGCTATTGTATACAAAATATATACTTCAATTATATGGTACTCTATAGTTAGATGCCAATACAATCTATATGTATATATGTATGTGTATAAATATATATATATATATATTATATATATGTATATATATATGCAGATAGTCTTAATGGAGCACTTAGCTCGGCTTTCTATTGTTTTGCAAAATACACAACAAATTTTCTTTAATGGCAACGATGCGCTTTATCGCAAGTCTTTTCGTTAAACAGTTTTGGAATTCTTTTTCTTTTATCAATAAATTTTTGTTTTTTTTTGTTTTTTTCTCTTCCTTTTTGTAAGATTTTGATTTGATTTGATTTATGTTTAGCTTTCTTTTTACGCTAAGTTTTACGGTTTGGTTTTAGTTTTAGTTAAGTTATGTTAACAAAATACTCGCTTGATTGGCTTACGCATAAAACGTTTTTAGTGTTCAGTACAGTCTATAATGTTCTGTAGTTGTTGTTGTTGTTGTTGTTGTTGTTGAACTGTTGAATACGATTTGCAAAAGGGAAGCAACAAATTTTTAGAATGCGAATGCGTTTTTCTAAAGACAAAGACTAGAAAAGTTTAAAACATAATCGAAAGCGTGTGACAAAATGCGAATTGTTACAAAAAAAAATTGTCTTTTATATATATATATGCTATCAAATACATAATGTAGAGAGCTTGTAAGTGTGTGTGTGCGTGTGTGTGCGTGTGCGTGGGTGTGCGTGGGTGTGTGCATGGGTGTGTGTGGGTGGTGTGTGCGTGGGTGTGTGTGTGTATATATGGGCCCGGCTGAGCTGCTCCCCAAGGCGAGAGAGATTATGTCGCATCGCAATTTACTAACAAAAATATATGCATGTATTTAGAGAGCAAGCACATGAAATAGACTGAGAGGTAAAAACAAAAAAAAAACACATTGTAAAGCTCTTAAAAAATATACACATACACAGAGCATTTGTGTACTATATAATGAATCTTGTTGCTAACTTTCGGTCCCACGTCCACTTTATCAACATCATTATCAACAGCATATATGGCCACAAACTTATGCGAAAATCATATAATGTGTAAAAATAATGTTAAAAGATGTTTATGTTAAATACGCTTAACTAATTTGGACTAACTACTTAAACGAATACAAAAAAATATATATATATATATATTCATATATAAGCATGTATATATGTATATGTAAATGAAAACAAACACAAAGATAAATACAATAAAAATACAAAAAACGAGCAAAATTAAACGAATCTGCCTTAACATTTGTAATTTGGCAATTATTGAGCAACTGCAGTTGGGTATATATATTTAGCGGGTACAGGGTAACTGCGGGTATATTGGCACACAACCAGTTAGCAGTGCATACAATAAGTGTGTATCTCCCTCTCTCTCTCTTTCTCTCTCTTTGTCTCTCTCTCTCTCTAATTTCTAGCAGCACCGAGCAGTTAACACCGCGTTTGCTATTTACATGGCCTTGGCCAAAGTTTTAAAGGCGTGCGCGCGGGGATTTCATGTTTGGCGTAAAAGGGTGAAAAGGAGCAAAGCTCACGAATATCCTAACCGTCATTCTTGCCGGGTCGTATGTTTGTCAGTGTTTGTCAGTGTCTGTCTGTGTCTGTGTCTGTGTGTGTCTGAGTGTGTGTGTTTAATGTATAATATTTATGCATCGACTATGCATATACGAGTTGAACTTATCTATGAGTGTATATTTAATAATATATGTGTTTGCGATGATGGTTGGCGCTACTCCTGCCATTCGTTCTCATCGACACCCTCCATTTCATCCTGCTCCAACTTGGTTGTGTACTCCATGCGCGCGCTAACCGATTTTTGGATCTGCAAGGCAAACCAAAAAGTGAGTAAGAGACAGAGTTTGGAAAATGGACAGTTAGCGAAAATGTAAGAAATTACCTCCTGCTGTTTGTTGCTTTCATATTCGGACTTGCTGCCAAAATTCGAATGATCCGGTTTTTTAGCTAGCGCCGGAACTTGTTGTTTGGAGGATACTAAAAACGATAAATTAAGAAATAAGAATGAGGCAACTGTCAAAAAGAGATGGCGAGAGAGAGAAGGCAGTATCTTACGCGTGTCCATGCCCTCCGGCTTAAGGCTAACTTTGGCAGCGATCTTGTCGTTGCAGGCAAACCAATCCTCAGCCGACAGCGTGGCGCTCCATGTTATGCGCGTGGGTGGGAACAAGTCATCCTGGAATAGTTCGCTCTGCAAATCAAAGTAGAGTGTTTAACATATGTACCAACATCTAATTGTAGTTCGAATAAACAATGGAATATAGGCATAGATATCCAACTGTTTGTGTAGGTTAACAAATGGCATGCGGCAAGTGCCTTATAGAAGATGGGTACCTTGATGCGCGGCACTGTAAAGCTGAGCGGCTCGATGGTTGTGTTTGTCAGCCTGTATGCCTTGGAGAACTCGACGCTGGCCACATCGCAGTGGTTCTTGGTGAGAAAGCTGAGGCCCTGATGCAGCGAGGAGCAGCGATGATGCGACAGCGGGCATATATACGGCTCCTCATCGGTTATCTCATAGCAATAGATGGTGGAATCGCCCTTGCCGGTGACAAACAATGTGGAGCTATCCTCATCATAATATGGAATTAGTATCGATGGCGACACATCCAAGCTAGCCGTATTCAACGGCGCAGTCAATTTTTGTGCATTGTACACGCTAATCTGACGTTCCGAGACTCTGCAATGGTTCAATGTGTGTGTGTCAGTTATATATATACATGGGAGATATGAAATAAGGTAAACCGACTTGTCGAATCCGGTGCAGACAATGTAGTGTCCCTCGAGCGCCCAGGTGATGCGTGCACCACGCGTGCCGACGGGTCCGTTGCCCTCGCGTATGGGCGTCTCAGATTGGCGTGGATTGTAGACGCGTATTTTGCCATCTTTGCAAACGCTGGCTCCCAGTTTGCCGCAGGGGCTCCAGGCAAAGTCGAATATCTGATCCGTGTGGCCGGTTAGTGTGCACTTTTCGGTCATGGTGCGCAAATCCCACAGTTTAATGGTCATGTCATAGCTGGCTGTTAGCAGCACGTCGGCGGCCAGCGGATGAAAGCGTATGAAATAGATTTTGTCCAGATGTGCGGTCAATTCGCCTTGCGGCGTATTTGTCGGCTCACTCAGGCCGCCCTCCTCGATGCGCCACAACTTGACAATGCCATCGTCGCAGGCAACCGCCAGACGCTGTGCATCAAACGGATCCCATTGGAAATCCATAATGTTGCTGCCATTCACCAGCGACGGTATAACGCCATCGGGCAGACGTCCGGGCCGGCTCAGCTCAAATATGGCAATCTTACCGCCGGGCCCGGAGAGCGGCACCGCGACACGCTCATGATTGGCATGAAAGCCATTGCATTCGCCCGGTATCTGCCGGCTCAGATTGCGCAAGTTCTCAATGTGTGTCGACTTATGGCCGGGCGTGCCCTTCAAGTGACGAAACTTGGACACCTTGCCAAAGACGGTCGATGTTCGCTTGGTGGATGCCGCACTGAACGCCGCCTCTGTGGCTGATTTCTTGAGTCCAGCACCATTGCCGCGCTGTCGATGCTCCTCCATAAGCTTGCCCTCGGGCACCGAAATGCGTTTACTGTCAATGCCGCTGGCGGGAATAACATTGCTGTTGCCGCCCAACTGCTGGCTGGGCTTTAGCGGCTCCACCTTGGAGCTCTCGCGGCGACTAAATTAAACAAAAAGTTAGATTCAGTTAAGTGAATGTTTTAAAATGAATAATTAACTTAGTTTATTAGGAATAGGAACTCGTTGCTTTTGTTGTTGCAGCGAGTGTTTACCCGTTAGTTCTGGACACAGACTCGTTCGCTTATGCTGGCTAGTAGTATAAAAGCTTGTTCTATAATAAAACTAAACATTGCTTCGTGAAGAAAGCTGTCAGAAACTAGGCTCGCACTTAGTTGCACCCCTTCTAAAACGCGCGAGTAGTCATTAAGCATACTTTGAATGCAGCGAGTGCTGTACTCGTTAGTTCTGGACACAGTTCTCGTTCGCTTATGCTGGCGAGTTGTATGAAGCTTGCCTTATAAAAAAAACTAACCATCAGTTCGTGGAGAAAGCTGCCAGAAACTAAGCTCGCACTTAGTTAAACCCCTTCTAAAACGCGCGAGTTGTCATTAGGCATACTTTGAATGCAGCGAGTGTTTACACGCTATAACTTGAATTCTATACGGGATACTCACAGGGGCACCGGCGATTGAGCCTTGTCGTCCACCTGGCTTTTGGAGCGACTCTCGTAGACGCGACGTCGTTCGGCGATGCTGCTGCGCACCGCTGAAAAGCGTCGCAGATCGGCATCGGTGCGATCCTCACCCTCGGTCGAGTTCCCCGATGATTCCGAATTTTGTTCGAATATCTAAATAAAATTGTGGGTAAAAAGAAATTTGATTGTGAGCAATCTGAATGTTATGTTAAATTCGAGCACCCTTTTGCAGACCTTATCGGATGATTCATCATCGTCAGCCGAAGACTAGTGTTGTTGTTGTTGTAGTTGTAGTTGTTGTTGTAGTTCGGTTTTAAGTAGACAAGTAGTGAAAGCACAAAAGTACACAGCAGGAGCAGGAGTAATTGGGGTGTTAGTTAGCAGTTAACGTGTTTTGGTTACAAAAGTATACGAAAAACAAGAGAAGAAACGAATTTTGGCACAGGCATGTAAGAGAGGTTTGTAAGAGAGTTGAAGATTAGTCAAGTGTGACAATAAACATATGTGGCTAGCCCCTCGGCATATAGATATTATTGGATCTCTTTAATTACCTTGCGTCGCTCCGATGTGGTCAATGACTTTTGTACGCCATTTCCGTTGCCATTGCCGGCCACATTTGGTTCGCGTTCATGGCTTTCTGTAAGAAAGACACAAAATTCAAATCGTTAGCCATACTCGTCACTCGCTACTCGTCACTCGCTACTCGTCACTCGCTACTCGCCACTCGCTACTCGTTTACTTACTTTGAATTTCGATTTCCACAATGAGATCGGGCTTGGCACCTGGGGGGGCTGGCACATCGCTGCAGTTCTCCTGCCCAACATTCGATATATTTTCATGGGAGCCGGGCGCAACGGGCACGGCAAACACTTTGTCAAAGGAGACGTCGCCAGTGTTGCTAGAGAAGGGCTTTGGGCCGAGGCGAGGCTGTAGACAAGACGAATATTTCGAGTTATGTTTGGTAAAAAAAGAAACAGAATACAATTATATATACTTATATGCACATAACAGACAAAATTTCTATCCAATTTGTTAAAATAAAGTAATCAAATAAAATCATGGTAAAGGCAAGTGCAATACAAAACGGCGAAACGTTGGAATCAAAACAAATTCAATTGAAATCGCATCCCTTTTTTACGATTTCGCTAGATATAAATGGAAAAGAAGTGCAATATAAACTATATAAATATCAACATAATTGCGAAATAATGGAATCTACAAGTTTCAGAAACAATGCAAAACGAAACAGGCTAAGAAAAACACGAAAAACTAAGAAAATCAAACAAAAAATTTGTTGAGAAGCGATTCAAAACATATGCGAAATGAGAATATTGAATATAAATCACATGTTCCTACGTATTTGTCGTTGCAATATTTCCATTCTATTTCATAGTTGGAACATTGGAATGAAACACTTAGCAATCGTTCAGAAATGGTAAAAAATAAAATGTACTAAATACAAAATTTCACTAATAAACAAGAAAAGCAACAAACCAAAAATCAAAAGTTTCGGTAACGATGAAAATAAAAAGCAATTGACGGCTTCTTTCTCGTCTCGTTGGAATTGAAACGGTGGAATGAAACAAATAAATAGTGGTAAACAGGTGAAATAATTTCACTAGCTAAAGAAAAAATCAAAAGTTTCGGTAACGATGAAAATAAAAAGCAATTGACGGCTTCTTTCTCGTCTCGTTGGAATTGAAACGGTGGAATGAAACAAATAAATAGTGGTAAACAGGTGAAATGATTTCACTAGCTAAAGAAATAGACAAATTTCACTACAAAAAAGAAGAAAAAAAACTGAGAGTTGTGCTCTTCATAAGCTTCACTGTGGCACCTTGTAAGCGGCCGCTGCAGTTGTGCGTGGCCGGGGACGTGGCGTGTTGGACTCGCCGGCTGAATCGTTGCCGCTGCCGGAACCGCAGCCGGATTGCGGATTGGTCGCCTCGGGCAGCGAATTGTTGCGCGATGTGCGCGGCATTGGCTTTGGCGGCGAATGGCTGCCGCTTGGGGAATTGGTGTCCAGTGCCGCCGAGGAGGAGGCCTCCTCGCTGCTGCCCGTTGAGTGCTCGGTGGGCGATTCCTTTTCATCCGCCTGCTGATCCTTTTCCGAATCGGTCTTATATTTCGCCTCAAATTTGCGTATTAGCTCGTTTTGGCTCAGGCTGCACTCGTCCGCCTGTGTCTTGGGTTGGCCCAGTCGCTTCTCACTGCCATGGTTCTCATTCCCGTTCTTCTCCTCGCCGTTGTTGCACTTGCGCAGCATCATGAAGTGCTCGTTGTCGTTCCGCTTGGTCGAGGTTGTGGCGGGCTTTTGATTTTGACTCTTGCCCTTTGCCTTCTGGTTCTCGAGGTTCTTCATAAAATCGCTCAGATTGCCACGATGTATCTAAATATGTTGTTCACAAATAAAAGTTGAGTGCTAACTGCTAGGACCTTAAGCTTGCCATAAGTTTTCCAAAAGAAAAACTCACCCAAATTGAACCAATAATTAGATTAAAACAAGTTGTGAATTACATTTATAACCAAAACTAACGCAAACCGGAACCTAAAGAGCTGCTGTTGAGCTGGTTTCTTCGCGAATCGGTAAATGGGAAAGCGATTTTCAATGGATTGGCGCGTTATAATTCGCAAGGAGTTTAAGCCGCCAGCGACGTGAATCTAAAACTAATTTTTACTTCGTCTAATCTTAAGAAATCTTAATGCAACACCTTTGAACAGCTGCTTGAGTTGCTTTACCAAATCTTCGACTTAGACTTCGATTTATGCCAGACTATATACTTATATATTGATATATAAAAACTTACGACAATGGGCTCATCGCCATGTTCGCGCTTCGCTGGATCTAAACTCATTTTGGGCACAGCCTGATTGGTGCCATTGAGCCACTCGCTGGCAACTAGATCTGTCCTGTAGCCCGTTGTTTCGGGATAAAGGTCAGCATGGAAGTCGCGATAGGTCTATAAGGATAAACGGATTACAATTGACAATCGGTTCACATTTGGTTTCTGTGAATGCGCTCACCTTGCGTGGCACTTGGTACATGATGGGAATGACCATATTGGAGGTCAGCTGGAGCACACGATTGACTTCCGCCTCCATCACTTTGAGAGCGCGCTTTGGCACGAGGCATGCGCCCTTGGTTTGCTCGCCCGTATGTCGCAGTCCTTCGATTAGATAGGGATCCTTGTCTGTTATCTCCAGATAGTTGATGGTCGTATCGCCCTTGCCGGCCAGGAAAAGCATATTCGTATCGGCATCGAACAGCGGCATCAGTATGCCCGTCGAGCAGTCCAGCTCCAGCGTCTTTACTGGCACATTGAAATTGCGTATATCGCGTATGATCACCTGTCGCAAACGGGCCGCATCGAAGCCGGTAGTCAGGATGCGCGACTGATTGCCCAGCCAGACGACGCGCGAATCTGTAATGCTCTGATGCGATTCGGCCAGCATTTGTATGGGTGAGCCGGCGGCGCGTGGATCAAAAATGCGCACGCATTTATCCTTGCAGCTGGTGGCCAGCACGGTGCCATCTTCGCGCCAGCTGGCCGATTGTATCACCTCCGGATGCTCATTGTTAGCTGCACGTTAAATGAATGGAATATGAATGTAAGTCAATCGTAAGCATTGCGTTCCGCATTACTCACAGAAGATCTCTTTTTGGGCAGCAATATCGAAGAGTGCCACACAGCCAGCTGCTGTTGAATACATCAAACCATCGGCTGTGGGATGAAAACCGACCGTCTCCACGCGCCGTTGCTTGTGTGAGAAGACGGCCTCCGGATCGGAGAGCGATTGCTCGAGTCCCTTTTCGGGTATATGCCAGATTTTGACCTGCAACAATATGATAATGTCAATAAATTGCAGTGAAAGCTGCCCCAATCCCTCCTAGACAACTCTCCTAATATCGTATATGCTTTGAATTAAGTTTCAGCTCAGTTATTCGCTAAGAGAGATTCTCCTGGCTTATGACCTGGTGCCATCTTCGACACCAGAAGGTGTATGTGGGCAGATCGGATATAGCCATGTCCGACCGTCTGTCTGTCTGTCTACTTCTGTCTTTAAGTTCTTGAGTCTTAACATAATGAATCGTGATTGATCGGTGTTTCTTTTTAAACAGATATCTTGTTAATCTTATCAGCATATTATCAAGCCGAAAAGTCGAAAAGTGAGTAAATAAAAATGGAAATAAATTGGAATCTAAAAATACTGAGAAACTGGGCACTCGGGAGCTTTATTATGCCCCCCTAAGCAAAGGCTTATCAACAACGAATTTCTATATATCCTGAGATAACTATTGAAACTTGAAATGTGGTTGTCCGCTCAAGAGAGTCTTTACTGTATATATATTATATATATCGATTAAAGGACTTACGAGGCAATCCTGCGATGCTGTGGCCAGCAGTCCATCGTGAAACGGCGAGAACTTCAGGTCTGTCACTGTGTCCGTGTGGCCGTGGAGCAGCGGCATGGTCTTGCTCTTGCGACCGCAATCGTCCAGCGGCAGGACGGCGACACTGGAGCCGCTGTGCTCCCAGTTGAAGGCCATGAAGGCTGCCGATGCGGCAATATTGTTGCCATAGGTTTGATAGCTGCCCACGCTGATTTCGCGCACGCAAGCCTCCGCTTTGGGCACAATGGGCGCGGCATTTTTATACTTCGAAGCCTTAAAGCGCCAGGCCATTGTGTGTAGCTGTGTGTGTGTGTGTGTGCGGTGTGTGTTGACGGTGCGTGTGTTGTGTGTTGTCCGATGCAAGGCAATTGCAATTGCACAGCTCGAATCGCAGCTACCGTTGCTGATGTCTCACTTTTCCAATTTGAGAAGACGAGTTCCGCGCAATTCGCTTGTTTATTTTATTTTTAAATATATATTTTCCTTTTGTTGTAAATTGATTTATTTACTTGTTGGCTTGTGGTTCGCGCGGCTAGAATTGCAAATATGAAATTCTATTATTATTATGATTATCGCTAAGTTTAGTTATCGCTTGCCCCCGTCCGTGTTGTTGCAGCCGCTAAATGATTCACCCAACCAGTGTTGGCAATTACGCTTTTTTTTTCTTTGCTTCTCCCCTCACGACAATTTAGCGTTTAGCGGGAGTTTTGGTTAAACGGCTATTTTTTTTGTGATCTTATTAAAAATGTATAAAAATGACATCTTTTTTCCCGCTTTATTCATTTCTATGCATTTTTAATGTGGCAAAATTTCTCTTCATACTAAAAACATCAACTCGTTTTAATATATATGCAAATCGCAGACTATATAGATAGAAGAAGATAGAATATAGAAGAAGAAGAAGAATATAGAAGGTTTTTAGCACATATGAAAATTCTCTGTGCAGTTTTGAAATTCTACAAGCAATTGATTATATTAAGTGAGTACAATACACTTTATCAGATATTTGTATTTCCATGAACAAAACAGTTACTCCTCCAGCAATTAGATTCGTTTTGCAGAAAAAATGATCACATTTGAAATGATCACAATTTGCGAGTATTCACTGTATTTCAAGCTTGGCTTGGCTTCGGCCAACAAAAACTCGCTTTTCGCATAGAGTCTGGCGTAATTAAAAACCAAAAACAAATCTGTGCATATTTAAAGCTTTAATGTGAAAAAAAAAATAGAACTGAGCTGTTCTTCTTTTTTTCTCTTTTCCTCTAACTTTCTTTAACAAAAACTAGCTTTTTTTTTTTTGCTTGTCAACACTGAACGCAACGCACAAACGCACACACACACACACACACACGCGCGCAGACGCACACATATCAATTGATAAGCAGTTCTGTGATATGATGTTGCTGACGACTGCCTGTCACGCCCACACTTGAGTCGCATTACTCACAACATGCCAGACAAAAGCAACAGCAGCAGCAACAACAACAACAACAACAACAACAGCCTCAGCAACAAGCCATACACAGAAACTTTAAGTGCGGCAAGAATGAAAATGGAAATGGACAACAACTTGGACTTGGACTCGTCTGTCTGCCTGCTCATGTTGTTGTTTTTGCTGCTGCACTTGGCTACAATTATTGAGGACTTGCACACTCAAAGTGTGCATTGATATGTACATATGTATGTATGTATGTGTGTGTGCGTCTTGTTTGTCGCATGAAAAGAGAAAGCACAAAACAAACATCAACAATTGCGTTTGCGTCTGCGATGCGAGGAGAATGCCAAATGCCGATTTACGATTGACGATTGGCACAGAGATGCCGGATAAGCTCACACACACTTACACAAAAACGCATGCATATGCCTGCACATATCTATGTATGTATGTATGTATGTATTATGTGTGCTTGTGTGTTCTGCTTTGTTGCGCCCTTCGCCTTGTCCTTTTTCGGCTTTAGCTTTTCAGGCATAAAAATTGTGCTAATCGTTCGTCATGTTGGCCACTTGTAAGCGCCTTTATAAACAAGTGCCACGCCTCGTAAATCACATACACAACTGTATATGCATGTGTGCGTATGTGTGTGTTTGCTAGGTACAATGGGTTATTTCTACTTCTATACTCGCACTTTTTCCGCTTGAAGTCTAATCACATCTCTACATGGAATATAATAGCTGCCTTTTTGGCAATAATCATCAACAAAATGATTCATGCGCGAATTAAAAACGAAATTTGACCAAGAATTTATCAGTATTCCTTTAATATTGATAATTATTCGGAATATATATATATATATATACGCACGCAATTATGAGTCAAATTCGTGGAAAATTTTGATTTCTGTGGGTTCGAACTTTAGTTCTACCTCTTCTACTTTCTATAAACAGTAATATATCATCCAATTTCAGTAGTTTCCCGGCCTTTGTTTTCTAATAGATCCAGAGATATCTAGTAAAATATCATTTTCTCCGTTTGTTAGGATTTCACAGGAATCTATATAAATATATATATATCTTTTAGATAAAACATAGGTTTCCAAATAAAGAATTAATGAATACTTGGGTTTATATGGGATTTTTTTTACCCTTTTAGAAAAAAAGAATGTTTTATAGGGTCAACATATTTTTAAGTACATTTAAACTCTTCGTCTTTAAACTCTTTTTTTGATATTTCTTTACTTTTTCTTTACAATTTTAAGTTGTTGCACTGAAAATTTGTGATTCTTTTATTGTCATTTCTTTTAAAACATTCTTAATTATGGTTCACTCTTTGACAGAAATTTTTGCCATTTCCGAGTTTCTTACACACACACACGCACAAACGCACACACATATACACATAAGCAGTGCAAGCACTTTTAACACAAAGTCCCAATCTGTGCAAATAATCTTCCAAACAGTTGGTCAAGCAATTTTTCCTAAATTCAATTGTTTCTGTTATTTTGCTGTTGTTTTTTTTTCTTTGGTAAATTTTGTTTTTTTTTTTTATTTGCCGCAGCTAGCGGTTAATTTGAAGTGCAGCCAGCGGCTAGTTATGTACAACAACAACAACAACAACAAGCAGGCACTGAACTGGAGCTAAATGTATTGGCAAACACACCAACAACAACAGCAACAACAACGAGATACGAAGAAGAAGAAGAGGAAGAAGAGACAGAGTTGCGCTCACTTGACGACGCGTGCGCAAATTCAACTGGTTCGTTAGAAAGCGGCAAACAAAATGACTGCCTGCTGCGGCTGGTGGTGGCGGTGGTGCAGCCACCAGGTAATCGGGTCAAGTGATTTAGAAATATATAAAAAAGAAAACTGCGCGCAACTGGGCGGAAGTTGGGTGGCAGCGACGGCGACGGTGACGGCGACATAACTGTTCGGACATTGGCAAAAAGGGAATTGAAAATGAAGCAGACCAGCAAATTGAAGAGGAAGCAGAAACAAGTGCACAAGTGCAGAGCACTGCAACCTGCAGGAGAGCAGCCAGCGGGAGACAAACGGCAGCAGCAGCAGCATCCGTGCTGCAGCTGCGAGAGAACGCAGGCAAAGAAGAGCTAACGAGTGAGCGAGCCAGAGCGAAAGTGCGCGTGTGTGTTTGCGTCTGGGGGTCTCTCTTTATGGCGCACAGGGTGCTACAAACATGTGTGTGTGTGTGTGTGTGTGTGTGTTTGAGTGAGCGGGTGTAAGCAACTTTGTTGGGGGTGGGTGGCAACACCGGCACCGGTACGCCGGCAACGCTTTGCGCTACTGTTTTACTGTTTTTTTTTTTTTTTTTTCTTCCACCACTACCCAAAACAAGCAGTTAGAGTGAGAGAGCTGAATTGAGAGCAGGAGGGTAGAGCACAAGTGGCCTCCTGGTGGTGGTTCCGTTACGTGTTTGTTGTTGCATATGCATTTATTGACATTTTTTCTTCTAGCGTTTGTCATGCACTTAATGCTTGTTACTTCTAGTTTTGTTTTTGCATTTGGTATGTCGCCAAATGCGTGCAATTAATTAGGCGTTGTTTATGCACAGCACAAAAAAAAAAGAAAACACAAAACGGATGTGGATGTAAAAGGAGCTGCTGCTGGTTTTCAACTGGCTTGTTTGTTGTGTTCAGCCGGCACACACCCTTTTTAACACTGGCGCCGCTGGCAGCGACGCAACTACAACTACAACAACAACAATAACAAGAACGACGAAGCTGAGCCGACGCTGCGTTCTGGGCAAACAAAGGAGCAGTTTTGCACCCGATTCATACTCACGCACACTCACTCACTCTCATACACACACACACGCACACCGAACATGCAAAAATTGAAATGTTGCACACACGCACACAGGGTGGACAATAATTGAACAATGCAATTGAAATTGCAACAACAAAATAAATTACAGCACACAAAACACTTTGCACTCACAATTGTTTAGGCACGCCCCTTTGACCAATTTCACCGCAACTGCACAATTTCTTTTAATTTTTGTATAAAAAATGTTGCATCGGCTTTTTTCGGTGCTGTATTGCCCGCTGTTTAACACAGACATCGATGAGTCGATGGTATTTTTGTCGGACACATTGTGGTATCGATTTCTTGTCGGTTACCGATTCGCAAGTGATGAGCAGAAGCCTCAGGTCGTGACACGAGTTAAGCGGGCGCGAAAATATTTTTGGATTGAAATGCTCTATTTAATGCTTTGCACTATTTCTCTTTTTTCACAATGAACTGTTTTATTTGTTTCTACATATCCCATTTCCAAATTTGATATTTTTATTGTATTGCGTCCAACTTCATGTGGATATACGCAATCAGTTTCATCGGAGTTATCGATATTTCGAATAGCGATGGGCGACAACATTTTTAGCCACTGCGTAATGCTGTGTATATACTATAACATTTTTTATTTTACATTTCAAATAACTATATCATAATTATATGTTAATTGTTAATAAATATGTGTTAAAAAATTTTATGAAATTTGGCTAAATGGTGTGACCGCAGTGTGTTTGAGTGATGGTGTTGCCACTACGGTGAATGTAGATGGGCGATAAGTATGTGCAGCTCTTCCAGCCACAGGGCTGCATCGTAATAATGGCTCAAGTGCGCTTGGCGCTGTGTATCGATAGTAACTTTACGATAGTGCCATCGATTGCTTTGCTGCCCTAACTGCTGCAGCGAACTGTATTATTTTTTTTTTGTTATTTATTAAATGAAGCTGAATTAAGTTGATTGCATCGCAATGTCAAAGTTAATGTCCAACAAGAAGGCGGCTCAGCGGAATTGCGCATTGTGATAACGTGAACGTAACGTAAAACGCGAGCACTTTTGCTGCTCTTTGCGGGTGTGCGTGTGCGTGTGTGCTTCTGCCAAGTGTATGTGCTGTGATTCTGCGTATGTGTATGTGTGCGTATGCGTATAATTTTGGTGTGCGGCTGCAGAAGGCAACGACACGGCGCGCCGCTGGCCAGCAGCAGCAGCACCAGAAGCAACAACAACAGCAAAATACAAATCAAAATCAATGCTGTCAACAGCCAAGGAAAGCAAAATGAGCCTTTTGCACAAGATGGGTAAGTAATTAAACAAAACAATATTGAAAATAATTTAAACAGTACTATGTGCTGGAAAAAATGGGTAAATTGCCGCATTAGAGTTTTGTTGTTGCCTTGCCCAACACCTGCAGCAGCAGCAGCAGCATCAGCTTAGCTGTATATGTGTATATACACACACACACACACGCAGCAGCATCAGCAACATAATATGTACATGTGTGTATGCTGCAGAGGCGCTGCTTAATCCTACCCAAAAATGATTCACAATAAGCGCGTACAACAACAGTTAGACAAAAGCCAAAATCCTGTTTCTTAATTGCTACTTGACTTTGCCCACCCACACACACACACGCATACGCACGCACACATACACACACACGCGCGTACACATTGATGTCTTCGTTGGCCCAAAATGTGCACTCGGTTTATGCCGTTGGTTTATCAACAAGTCTATTTTTAGTGTATGCGCCTCAGAAAGTGTTAAAAGTGAAGTAGCCCAACAAATGTTGTCTGTGTGCGTGAGTGCGTCCCTCTTCTTGTGTTCGTGTGTGTGTGTGTGTGCGTTCGTTCGTCTGTCTCTGTGTGTGTTTGCGTACACACTGTTCACGAGCCAATCCGCAAAGCACCGCCCCGCACCGCACTTTGCTTACCAACTGCCGCTTGTTGGCTTCTGCTGCCAACGCCGCCCACCTCTAGCAACTCCTTGGGCTGCATTTTATTTTAAACATCTCTACCCCTCTTTCTCTCTCTCTCTCTCTCTCCCTCTATCTTTTTCTAATCTATCCCTCGCTCTGTCTCGCATACGCTTGATGCGCGCTGTGGCGCTTATTGAATTTGTTAAAAAGGATACCAAAGACTTGATTCCAAGAAACGACTGCATTTGCAAATGGATTGGAAAATAATGGATATTAAATAACTTGTTATTTCCGGTAAAGGCTGAATGGCTGGGCTTTTGCGTATACACATACATATATACATTGTATGCATTGTATATATGTGTGTATGTCTGTTTGTGTGTGTGTATGCATGTGCATGGATATATTACATGAACTAAAGCTTGCAGCTGCGATGAGCTTTTTAAAGTGGTTGCTTGGTTGGGTGGCTAAGCAGTCTAACGGTAATTTGCTGATAGCGCACCGCAAGTTTTGACCTGGGTCAATTGTGAGAAGCTTCAGTTGTTAAAATCGCATTAGAGTTGGGCCCGCGTATCGTGACACGAAAAAAACACGTAAATTGAAGCTCAAAAGAGTTGTTAGGGCCTGAAATAATTTCTAATCATTTCGGGTAAATGTGGGAACTGGAAGAGTAAATGTATAAAGGTATACATAGCTCTGTGTGTGTGTGTCTGCCGAAAGGTCATGTCCGACACGTGCTCATCTCTAATGCAAAATATTCAATCAGCCGGCAACACTGGTCGGTGTGGGTGAAGAAACACACTCGGCTGCCGCCCAACGTTGCCAGATTATTTATCAAATACGATTCGCTTAAGCAAACACATTTACATGCTTTAATGTCAAATTAATGGCACAACGAGCGCTTATCAGTTGAGAGATAAATGCGCGATACGGCCAACAGGCCGTGTAGCACAATAGCCCAGAACTGTTCAAGGTCACAAGGGATATTACAGTTATTATTGTATTGTATTATTCGTAGCAAGCCCAGCTTTTGGGCCTGTTTTACATACCCTGGCAATAGGTACCAAAAATACACGCTTTACCGTTAATCGGGTAACACAATTTACCGTTAATCGGTTAACAATGTTATCAATAGAGGATGGGCAACATTCAATGTAGCGCTGCCCACGCCCAGGACCGCCCCCTTTTACCAACTTTAGCTGCAGTGCATGTTCCCTGGGTAAGTTAACTGTAATTGGGAGCTTTTGTTATGCTGGGCTTTGGGCTTTGGGCGAGCTTTTGGCTTAGACCGTTTTGCGCGCTTTTTTTTTTGTTTGTTGCCTGTGCAAAGTCTGAGACGTCGGCAGCCGCCGCAGCGGCTTGCAAAAAGTAAGTAGTTTATTTTAGATTTGATAAGAAGCCAGCTTATTTCTGTGTGATAATGAAGAGACAACGCCAACAACAACAACAACAAATTTCAGCGCTGCAGCCGACTGCGCAATACCCTCTACCAAGTGTGTGCTACCTAAAATTGTCTGAAAAAAAAAACATAGAAAACATAGAAAAATTAGAAAGTGTTTTTGTGTATTGCATGTATTTCATGATTCCAAAACTTCTTCCACTTAGTTCATTTTGAGTGCACGTATTGTAATCTACCTGTCGAATTTGTTTGGCTATGAAAATACTTGAAACATGTATTCGTGTGTGTGTGTGTATATAGGATATAGATATATAATCGAAACGCTATCTGAAGCAGTTGAACAGCAATATGTACAGTGAAAACTCACTTGCGTGGACGAGGGAATCCCGCTTAAGAGGTAGCTCAATTATGAGAAAGGCCCAAAAAGCTGGCATTCATTTATTTCAACAAAAATGAAATTGCATTCAATTTAAAGTCCGTTTTGTATAAAACTTGTTGCGTTAGCAAAAGAAAATTCGTTTTAAGGTTCAATTTTGGGGCCATTAGAATATATTTTACAGTTTTTAAATAAGCAAAGCAATAGCGAGAAGAAAGTGCGGAAATTGATTGAAACCAGGGTGAAAATCCAAAAAATTTAGGTTTGAACCAACAGCCTGCAACCAGTCTTGCACAACTTTGAATCAGCTTTTGGTTCAAACCTTGTTTTGTTATCTATTCTCAAAACTTGAATGAAACAATTTTATTTTCAATTGACATTTGCTCGTTCTGTTTAAAATATTGTAGATATTTTTGTATGGAAGTTGCGGGCTAAATTTGAACTTCACTCAAAATTGACATCTGCCAAGTATGGCAAGATTATTATGCTTTCGGGCTGAGGCTCAAAATGTCAAAGGTTAAATGCGATATCTAATCGAATACTTTGCGTAACCAATATACCCGTTTTCGTTTTGCGAATAGGGTATAAAAACAACAGGCACAACGACAGCTACTGCAGCAGAGACAACAAAGCGTCGCATCAGTCACACAGACAGACAAGCACAGACACACACACATACACACACACATACACACACACACACACGCACGTTATAGGGCAATAGAGAGCAGTTCATTGAAAGTGCAAATGTTTTTGTTGCTGCTCAGCGGGCCGTGGGGCCGCCCATTGGCCACGCCGCGCCGCGCTGCGCGGCGCGATTAGATTGTAAAAAGCGACGGAGTCGAGCGCTCGCCGCTCCAGCACGCTCGCGCTGGGGCTCAGTTGGCAAACAGACAGACAGTCGGACAGTCGGTCGAGTCAGTTCAGTTTAGTCTCACGCGAAATATTCACAGCAACGCTCGCAAAAACAGCAGAAACAGCAACTAAATAAAATAATAATAATAGTAATAGTAAAAAAGTAAAAAATAAAACACGCGCGCGCGCGCGCGCTTTCAACCCCGCCCCGGGGTGATATCATCCAGCCAGCCAAAGGGGAAGGGGCCGATCCTCAATGTCACATCAATTGTAATGTCAACTAAATTGATGTAGTGTGATTTGCATTTTTTTTTTTACTCCATGTTTTTGTTAGTGTTGGGCAGAGTAAATCAATTGAAAATCGTTGATGCGTTCGCTCCAATTCGCCTAGTGCATAGTGTTGCAAAGTGCGCTCGAAAACAAAAGAGAAAGAAAGAAAAGAAAAAAAAATCGAATTTGGGCGCAAGCGCAATGCGCGTTCTAAGCACAGAGCTGCGCTTGCGCTTTCAAAAGCGCAAGCCGCGTCCCTTCAATCGAGCTGCCAGCGCCGATGATGCGTCGACTGCGGCAGCGGCAGCGGCAGAAGCAGCAGACGAGCGGCGAACTAACGGAACTGCTAGCATGCGTACGTATTAAGAAGGAGTGTGAGTGTGTGCGTGCGTGTGTGCATGCGTGCATGTGTGTGGGTGGCGGCAATCGATAAGTTGTAATTGCTGTCAGCTGCGCAGCGTCGACTGCGGCAGCGGCAGAAGCAGCAGACGAGCAGCGCACTAACGGAACTTTAAAAGGAGTGCAAGCGTGCGTATGTGTGTGTGCGTGCATGTGTGTGGGTGGCGGCAATCGATAAGTTGTAATCGCTGTCTGACCTTGACGCCTTTAGATCGATAAGTATGTAATTTCTCTCTCTTAATTGCTTGATTATTAATTCAAAGCGTTTACATTAATGCATAAACATGGGGGCGGGGCCGGGCTGGGGGCGGCTTGGCGCTCGCTCAATTGATCAATTTGTTTTGCACTCACAGCTGAGTGAACAGCGCGACAAAGTTGTGATAGTGCTCAATCGGCTGGAAGTGGCACCGGATGCTGTCTCAATAAAAAAATATACATACATACGGTTGTGCGGTTGTGTGTGTGTGTGTGTATGAATATCCATTAGGGCGGCAATTGATGTCGGCATGAATCGCATTTGCTTATCGTTATCGATAATACGCAGCAAAGAAAGTTTTATCTAATCTAATCGAATCGATTGAACAACATTTTTGGCATTTCACCGGCATTTCATGCATTCATGAATATTTTCATTCAAATATTGCTCAAGTTGTGAATGCATGAAAAGGGTTTTGTTTAATTGTTGCTGATTGAAACGTTTTTATTTAACTGCTTTCACTGCACTTTCTAATGGAGGCTGTCAAGCGTAGGGCACAGACAGACAGACAGAGAGGGAGAGAGAGAGAGAGAGAGAATGAGAATGAGAAAGGAAACCCTGTTGAAAAGAAAACCCATCAATATTTTGTAAAACTATTATTCTACTATACGAACTGAGCTGATTTGGACGTGCTCTAACATACACAACATACACAACATTCATTTCATTTTGGCAAATATTGATGATGGCAAAGTGCAAAAGCTGTTGACAGTTTTACAACAATGAGAAACCATTTAAAGCAGCAACAATGCCACATGTGACATGTGAAAAACGGGTATGTGGCCACAAATGTGGCCAAACACTATATTCAAAGCCCAAAGCTCATCAATACTCAGCCGTGTTCCATTGATTGTCTGACCCACAACCGACGGCTCGTACAGTCAATTAAAATATGATAGGGTTTAACCGACAATCGTTTAACGTATCTTTGAAATATTGTTGAACTATTGTGATATATGTATATCATGTGAAAACCGCAAATGCAACGAATTGCTGAATAATACCGAAAAGCAGCCCTCAAAGGCTTCTGCATGTTTCTGGTTATTAACTGATTTCCTGCACAGTTGGCCCACAAACAAAAGAGTTACCCGGTAATCGCTTTTCATACTTATATATGTATACATTTATATGTGTTGAATATGCGCTCATGCAAAATGCCAGGAATACTTTGTGGCTTATGAACCTTGTTTGCCTTCGCATTGCGAATGCTTAACATTTGTGTGGGCGTTTCCCGGAATTTTCCTTTTTTCCGTAAAAGAAAAACCAATTTGTATACTCAAATGAGTTTAATTGCACGCATTGACAGCTAATTTAATTTGTCAACAAGAGGAAAAGCGTCTGCAAAATATTGTTTTTGATTTGAATTCGTATTAAATTACGCTTGATGACATTTGCCCTTCAATATGGCTTGATTAACTCGCCTGAATGATTGCATCTTTCATTTTTGAGCTAAATTAAATGTATTCTAAAAATAAAATTATATACTATATGAGCATAAACTGTTCTAGCTCTTGAATTTGTCGAGCTATGCTTAAATATCCAGGTACCTTATGTGATGATTTTCCACCCGCAAGTGTGGAAAAAACGCGAAAAAAATTTGTATCAATTTGTCATTTTCAAAGGTCTCTGCGAGAATCTATCCCTACAATTCCAACAGGCTGTAACTAGCTCAAAAAGTACTCAAGTTGTCTCACAATCGATATTTATCGATAGCTTAAGCATTTCTGTCTTGCTGCTTTCATTTGCATTGAAAACTCGCATTGAATTTAAAATATGACCTTTTCATATAAGTTAACATTGCAATTATCTGTTATAAATTACAATCCCCAGGCGTTCTATTTAGGGAGCGACCACTGTAACTCATTAACACAGCAAAAGTTGAAATAATTAGAGCTTTACCAAGTTGCGTTGTCCAATTAGTGCTTGTTTCTGGCTTTTGAATAAGTTTTATATCATGTGCAGCAAAATACCTGGAACTCGAGTTTAATGCGGTCTAATTTGCTGTTAATGCAACAAGCCGCAAGCCGCAAAAGCTTGCAAGGTCAACCAACAAATGTTTCACTTTCCCGAGCATCATTAAACATTCACCTGGAAATGCAACTCAATACGGTTCTATTTCTGGGCGGATGGGGGCTCAAAGTGCTCAAAGTGTTCCTTAAGCATCATTTAATGTGAATTTAATAATGAACTATAATATTGTTGCACATTTGGGGTATTACTGAACAAATAATAGACTTTTCTGATAATCGCATCAATTCACAGAGTTTAACAAAACCTTGGCTTATGGAGAAGGGTTAAGGTTATGTCAGGTTATTTCTATTGAATTAGGGGTATTCCTGAAGTTCAAGTTTACATGATAATCTGAACTCGATAAGAGTTAAATTAGAAAAGTGGCTTGTGTAGAAGGTTGTTTAAGATAATTTGTACTGAATTAGGGGTATTCCTGAAGTTCAAGTTTACATGATAATCTGAACTCGATGAGAGTTAAATTAGCAAAATATGTAAACTAAACGATTGGCTTGTGGAGCAGAGTTGAGGTTATGTCAGGTATCTTGTATTGAATTAGGGGTATTCCTGAAGTTCAATTAAATGCAACTAAATCAAGTTTTTAAGATAATCTGAACTCGATGAGAGTTAAACTAGAAAAGTGAGCAGACATATGTTTAAACTCATCGTGAACTCTTGAAAGTTCTATACTCCGATTCCGATTCTGATTCGGGGCATTCCTCAAGCAGTTAATAGAATCTAACTGATAAACGTTTGGCTTATGACTTCAAGAAAAAGAAACTCTGATATTCTTGGTTAATGCTGTCGATTATCGGCATCGAGAACAGAACCGAGTGAAATCTGAATACCTATGCCGAATCGCAGCATTATTTACTATAACGGGGTGTACGGGCCCAGGTCACGTATGGCACGCCGCTTTCCCTGCTTGTGTCTGTGTGTGTGTGTGTGTTGACAACTCGATTGCGGGCTGCACACGCACATATATAGATATATATATATATACATATGGATAGATATTTATTTCTTTTGCACTTTTGCTTTCCGATGGATTTCATTTTCATGTCTAATAACTGCCCGGGCTCTAAACGACCAGCCCAACTATGTCATAATTGTTGTTGCCCCTCCCCCCTCTCGCTTTGCCTGAGCGCTTTTCATGTGCTCACATACTTGAGAGGTTTTTTGTTTTTCTTATAGACATGCATATGTATGTACATATATTTGGCTTGTCCATTGTCCGGCTCTTGGCTTGGCTTTCTTCTGGCCCGTCGAGTTTAGTTTTCTTTGCTGCACAAAACGAAATTAAATACAACTTTCATTATTCTGCGCCTTTTTCTCGCCATGGGCCCTGTGCACTAAATGCTTAACATTCAACATTTTTGGCAAAAAAAAAGTAGGCTGAGGGCTGAGTTGAGCTCAAGTGAACCAGTTTCGGCTGAGTGTAATCGATAACTTTACTGCTATATAAGTTATCGATATGTAAAAATAATAAAAGTTCTCTTTTGATCAAGCGACGCGAGAAGCTGAGATAATTATTAAACAAGAACATGAACTCAAAACACAGGGTATAAAAATATATAAAAAGTCGCAATTGCGGTTCGAACCAGCTCCCTGCCTTAGGGTTGGGTTAGGGTTTAGTCATTTCTCTGCCCGCGCATTGGTTTAAACCTTGTTCTCCTTGCCTCCCAACTATGGTTTTATATAATCCTGAATCTAATAATGATTTGGCACTCAAATGTTAAGCTTTTAACTATTTTTGAAAAAAGTATGGTTCGGTTCAGCTGTTACGAACTAGTTCGATTTATGAATAGGCTTTCGATAACACGAAATATGACTTATTTTCTCGACCAACTTTCTAAATATGTTTTTAAAAAGCATCAAAGAAATGAACCATTTCGTGGCGGCAATATAAAACTGGCCAACTAACGGTTAAACAAATATTGAGCATATGCAAATAAGCTTCTGCCCACGGTGCAGCTCCGATAAGATTCAAAGCCGCGCCGGGCCCTGGGTGCGTGGGTGTTTGTTATTTGGCTTTAGTTTTTGCTCGTGTGATTAAATTGATGACGGTCGCAATCGTAATATACAACATAGCTGGAGCAACGACGTCATAGCTGTTGTCTTCTTTGTTCTTCTCGTTGTTGTTGTTGTTGTGGGTGACGTGCAACCCGTCAAGAGATACACACGCACACCACACACACGCACACACACACACACACTTTAACTCGGGCAGTCATTCAGTCATTCTCTGTAGGCCTCTCTTTATACCCTGTTACCAATGAGCATGAGTGAGCATGGGCATAATAGCCTTGTGCCAGGCAGTTGGAGACATTTACGATTCCATTCATATTCCTAGCTTCTGCATAGTTACAGCCAGAGCTGGAACTATAAATGCGCAGCTTCAGCTGATTGATAACTCCTTTCCGTTTAGCACTTATCGATATATATCGATTTCGGCTATTTTGCTGCACGAGGGGTTTCTTATGCCAATGCTTAGATAAAGTTTATTTACAACAATCGATAACTTTCACAGCGAAATCGCTCAAAATCGATAACCACTTCAAGTTTTTTGAGCACATCTCTGAGATATTGGAATCTAGAGATACCCAATTAGTTATGTAGATACTCGTATAGATTGCAAATATTTTACTTTTCTGGTATCCCCGCCCATCCTTTCAAATATTGAGACTCTAAACCAAAAAGGATATCATGAAAAGTTATTGTGGGGCAAAAGGAACCTGAGCACGAATGTGTGCTATATGTTTATAGGGCATCTGCTAGTCGATCAAGCAGGACTAGGCTTGTTACTAGGTTCGGTTTTTGTGTGTTTAAATGTGTGTGTGTGTTCTGTGTGTGTGTGTAACATATCTCCTATATAGCCTATAGCCTCTCATGCCTAGGCTCTGAATGTCGTTTCGTTTCGTTTTCGTTTGCGTACCGAGTTCTTTTCATCTGCTTCTTCCTGCTATTGTTGTTGTTATTATTTCACTCGCATTTGTTGGTCTCGTGTTTGTTTTTGTTTCTGTTGTTCGCGCATTATTAATTATGAGGCGCTTTGCTCAAAAGTTATCTAACCGTTGACCGGCAAACACAGCGTTACGATTAAAAATTCCCAAAAAAAAGAGCGTCTGAAAAATTCCCAAAAAAAAAATACTCAAAAATTTCTCAAATAAAAGCAAGCGCAAAATGCAAGTGAAAACGAAAAGTTTTTTTTCCCCGTTTTTGTTGCGCAGTGAATGCCAAAGCGTAGAAGAAGAAAAAGCATAAGAATTGGAAACATTGTTGTTATTTGTTTTGCTTCTTCTTCTTATTGTTGTTGTTGCGAACTGTGACGAATCAAACTAAAGTGCAAGAAGAAGAGCTAAAACACTCATATTCGAAGTATGAATAAGTATATTTGTTAAATTTTTTGTTGTTTGTTTAACGAATGCAATGTGCAATGCTATATAAATATATGTATATATATGTGCATATATATGGCCAGTGTGTGGGCGAGGGGGGCGAGGGGGCGGGGTTGTGCTTGGCAATTGATTGAATTGAATGCCTGCATGATGACCGCACCTGCGATGACGTCATGCCGATTGTATGCTGTATGTGTGTGTGTGTGTGTGTGGGTCAAATTTAGCCCTAAACAGCATGCTAAGCCCATGTGTTTGTGCAAGCGCGTGTGTGTGTGTGTGTGTGTGTGTGTGTGTGTGTGTGTGTGTGTGTGTGTGTGTGTGTGTGTGTGTGTGTGTGTGTGTGTGTGTGTGTGTGTGTGTGTACGGCATGAGAACGTGTCATGATCAATGAACTGTGTCGACCCAAGTCAAAAGTAGTTTCAGTTTTTCTCTCATCTTTTTTTTTTTGGTTGTTTTGCTCTTCATTTTATTTCATTTTCTTTTTTGCTTATGACAAATTTAACAAATGGTTTGTCGTGGTGTTTTTTTTTTTTTTTTTTGTTTTTGTCTTTTTCATTATATTTTATTTTATTTTTCTGTTGTTGTTTTTGGCGTTGGCTCGTCAACAACAGAGATTATGTCATGTTTGATGTAGTTGGATGTAGTTGCGTTTTATGCCACGCAAATAGCGTGCAACGGGGCGTATACGTGTCGTTGGTCGTTGGTCTTTGAGGTCTTGTTATAAAATGTGAAACTGATTGAATTAGTTTCTTTTTTGTGGTCTCATTCCTAATTAGACAAAGTGCAACAATTTGAAGTTATATACATCAATCTATGAGTTATTTGTGCTACATTTTTCTGGTAAACATTTTCATAGCATACCCTAGGGATATCTTATATGTTATGTACTTTAAATGTAGTTATTTATAGGCCAGAAACTATTGTATATGTATATGGCTAAAACTCCAAAACTAAAAGTCAATCAACATTTCTTATGATTGATCAGACATACCCTATTATTTGACAGGAAACAGACAAAGCAAGTGCTTCTCGACCCGTTAATGAATATCTGTTTGTTACAGGGTATCTGCCAGTCGAGCTGCCCTTTAAGCAGACAAGTCTAGTAACTGGCGGTGGTGTTTTATTTGATTTCTTAATTTTATTCGGGCAGTGTTGATTATCGCTGATTGCTGATCGCGAATCGCGTTGTTGGCAGTTAGAAAGCATAACACGTAACGCACACACACACACAAACACACACACATGCACGTAACACACACACACAGCAAATTCCGTAAATTCCACAGCTGGCTGAGGAGTTTTTTTTTTCAGTTTTGTTTTTGGCTGCTCGCCCTCTGCCGCGCTCTCCCGCTCTCTTTCTGTGCTCTCTCTTAGTCTCTTCCCGTTTGTTTTGTTTTCATTTTGCATGCGGCAAACGTTACCTCTCTCTCTCTGCTCTCTCTCTGTCTCTCGCCCTCTGCTGTGGCGATTGCTCATCGCAAACTGGTTGAAGCTTAACTGTTCGGTCAGTCGGTCGACTTGGTTGTTGTCCACTTCGGCTGGAGGCCATTTGCAAATATTGGTCAACTTGAAGAGTCTGAGATTTTGCATAGACAAACAACAGCTACAGCTGCAACCAGATTGTTCAATGATGATCATCTCCTCCATTCTCATTATGATCGTCGGGTGTGCCCAATTGTGCCAAAACTAGAATCCGTAATCGCACCTGTTTAATGCCAACTCGACTGGTCGAACCCGTCGTCGCTTGTCGCTTGTCGCTGATCCAATTTTCAAAGTCTCGAATTGATGCCAAACGGTTCTGGTTAATTTATATGAACGTTAGCTAAAACCCGATTCTTGATTTATGATCGCCACAAATTGAAATTGGGCGTTTTTTTTTTTATTAAACAGTGTTGCGAAATGTTTAAAGTTTTCGAGGAGAACCAACTTTCTGGAAATGAAATTGATTGCAAAGTCTTAACATAGGGAGCTTAACAATGCGAAACATCAAAAAACTCTATGAAGTGACAGAATTATATAGTTTTTCGGACATAAGGCAGATGATAGATACATATATGTATGTATGTATGTATATGTATGTAGATCGACACTTGGATTGTTTTAATGGGGCGCTTTTGGATCGAAGATGGGTTATTATGTTAACTCTATTCAATATCAACATCTATTTGGAAAGGCTTTTGAAATTTCTCAAAAATTATTTCTCTATTGCGAATACATTATTTCATATATTCTCTGTCCCGTCTTTTATATAGATCTCTAGGCTATTTGATCAGTTCTCAAACACCAAAATATTGATGAAATTGCGATTGTCTTTTACTGATTCTATTGATTAGATTGTCCGACTATAAAGCATTTGTCATATTTTCACTTTTCTTTGAGCAGAGATCTCTTGAGCAGAGATTTTTTTGGGCGTATGCTTGTTAACTGTTTTTTTTTTGTGTACTGTTTCTTCTTCTTTCATTCACTCTTCAACTTCAACTTCAGCTTCCATAAACTCATTTCAAGGCAAGTCACGATCGCGCGCAACTTGAAAATCGTAGAGAAAAAAGTGCCCAGCATTGCCGGGCCTCAGGGCCAAAGAAAGAAAAAATCAAATAAAATATAATACAATTCAAGCAAAGTGTGAAAAGGCGCTTGTTGAGTGTGCACGACTAGCAAATACCCTGTATCGCGGATATTATTTCAATCAGGAATGCAAACTGAAAGAAAAGTCGGCGGTTCGGTTTAGATTTCGAACCAACAGCCTGACACGACTAGCAAATACCCTGTATCTGGAATATTATTGCAATCAGCGCTGCAAACTGAAAGAAAAGTCAACGGTTCGGTTCAGATTTCGAACCAGCGAATTGCTTTTAAGTCCAAAATAGAGTTTCAGATTTCAACAAATATTAATATTTTGATCAGGAACATATGCATAAATAAAGAGTTTCGGATTTGAAATTAAATAAAATGTTGATCAGGAACTATTCTATTTAATTCTTTTCCTGTTATCAACTGTACTTTAGCCTTATTTAGTTGATTTTCTTGCTTATAGGGTATGTCAAGCAAACACACTCAATATCTACAATATTGGGTGGGATAAAGAAAGAGAGCGAAAGAGAGAGAGCGAGAGAGAGTTGAGGCTCAAATGATAACAGAGAGCAAAAGCAAATGGATGCGAGAGCCGCAATGTTGTTTGTCTATCAGTGAATGTTGGGCTAGTGTGAATGTTGTTGTTGTTTTGGTTGTTGTTGTTTTTGTTGCTGCTGGACACGGCTTGTTGTTAATAATTGTTGTTGTTGTTGTTGCACGAGCAAGTCTCAAGTCGAGTTGTTGGGAGCGAGTGCCATTTGATGCGCTGTTATATGTTGCTCTTTACGACGCGTTGTTGTTGTTGCTGCTGCTGCTGCTGCTGTTGTTGTTGTTGTTGCTGCTGTTGCTGTTGTTGTTGTTGTTGTTGCTGCTGCTGCTTAATGGCTGGTTAGCGGACCTGGCGACTGGCTGTTGGCTGCTGGCGATTGCCGTTTTGCCGTTTGCCGTTTGCGGATTTTCATAGTTCAGTGCGCTTTCCAGACGACAACGCTGACGACAGCAGCTGGCCGCGTCTTGTGTCTAAATATATACAATATTAGTATTTGTGATTTATTTTAATTGGCAAAACAGCACAAGACGCAACAAAAAGCGGCGACAATTGCCACAAAAAAATAAAAAAATAAACATATATAAAAAGTTACTTTAGAGTTCGTAAAGTGCTGTGAATTGAATGCAAGACTAAACTTACATTTTCATATGTGTGTTATGTGCTGTTGTTGTTGTTGTTGTTGCAGTTGCAGTTGTTGTTGTTGTTATGCAATCGCAAAATGCCGCAATTTGATGAGTCTTTCCTGAGCGACTGTGCGCTGGCCGAACGCTGGCGTTTCTATTCGTATACGGTGAAGCAACCCGTGCAAGATGAGCCAAAGCCACAACAACAACAGCAACAACAACAACATGAGCAGCGCGCACTGTGGTCCATGCGCGATAACAACAACAACAAGAACAACAACAACAACAACAGCTGCGGCAGCAGCAGCAGCAACAACAAAGCCACGCTGCATGACATCAAATTCCACAGACGGCGCGAATATAAAAAATTGCCACGTTTGGCTTTATCAGCGGCAGCAACAACAACAACAACAACAACACCTTCTTTATGCACAACATTGACACCGCCAGCATCGTGTTTGCTGGTCAAGAATGTGTTGCTCTGTAAGTGAAAGCTACAGCAAACACACTTGTGTGTGTGTGTGTGTGTGTGTGTGTGTGTGTGTGTGTGTGCCTAGGTGTGCACATGCTTTAGCGTGCTTTGTGGCTTTTCTTTTTGTGGCTCTGTTATTGGGTGGGCGTCTATGGATCGTTTACCGTTCGGCATTTGCTCGTTTGCCGTGTGGTTGCCCATCGTTCATCATGCAAATCAGCAAAAGAGCGGCGCACATGTGCCCATATGCCCTACACGATAGAGCATATTCGCTATCGATTGCATTTGGCCTTTACAATGTTATCGATAGTGTTTATCGATTGGTGAATCGATGAGAATGTTTTCCGTTGATCGCTAGTTAAAGCAAACGAAATACGAATAATTGCTGACAAAACGAACTTTTCTATGTCACTCTTTAAGAAATGTTATCGGTAGTGTTTATCGATTAGTGAATCAGTGACCATATTCGCTATCGATTACATTTGAAATGAAATGTGATCAGTTGCTGGAGCACCTGTTAAAAAACCGTTATCGATAGAGTTTATTGGTTATCGATTGCTTATATAAATACAAGCAATTCCTGGAGAAACTATCTCTGTTAAGTCAGTCATTCAGAAATGTTATCGATTGTATGTTTCGATTAGTTAATCGTCGAGCATATTGGCTATCGATTAAACGAACTCAGCTAATGCTACTCTATAATAACTATTATCGATAAATTCTATCGACTAGGGGTATGTATCGATAGTTGCCCACATTCAACTTCTTCACATCAACATCTTTAGATATTGAACTTCCTTTTTTAAACAACTCCCGTTGTTCCCGGTATTTATTGATAGTGCTTTGAACTGTAACTGAAACTCAAAAAATATTAATATATTTGAGCAGAAAATAGCCTAACAGCAATTAATATTTAAAGTTTATTCGCCATACAATTTTTCTTTTGACAGTAGAAATTTGTACAGATTTTCATAGAGTATCTCGAGTTTGGCCTTCAGTCAGCTAGTCGCACTCTTTACTCTGTCTTTTCCACATTTCTCATTTGATTTCTATCATTTTATTGGCGATTTAAAACAAGCATTGAATAAACAACACGTCCAATGAGTGTGGATATATGTGAACTTTTTGGTGAATGTGTTTAAAAGCGACACGTGAAGGTCTCTCAAATACACAGAATCCGTGTCTATATATCCGGAATGTTTCCCACATGCTATATGTTCATCTCTTTATATACATACATATATATCGGCAAAAGTCAAAAACAAAAGTAGACACAAATCGGAATATTCATTCAGTAATACATATTTTATGTCATTCTAAAAGTTGCTGTGAGCTCTAAGGGCTAAGCTTAATCAACTGTAAGGTAATATATATATATATATATATATATATATATATATTTCTACAAATAAACAACTATCGGGAAATCTAAAGTAAATGCTTACGTTCCTTTAGAATCACTTGAAACCGCTTTGTACTTGGACACATTGTCGTTATTGTTGCTTAATCCCATGCTCAAATGATTGATTACAACAACTAGTAAGCAAGCGGGTGCACGACTATGAGATACTCTGTAAGCAAATACTCTGTAAGACCCATGTCTGACAAAAAGTCTTTTCTCTATCAGAGAAAGGGAACATAACTTAAGTTAAGCACATTCATTACACTTCAAACAAATCGATTTTCCCAGGTGAATCGCTTAACGATTTCCCAGGTGAAACGCTTGCGGTTGTGATTATTAGCATGGAAATATTTATAAAACTATGTATCGCTTTTTTAACTTCCAGGCGACACGCTTAACTAACTTGTCCAAGCAGAGCTGGACGCTTTGATTCATACAGAAGGAACATTTGGCTATCTTTCTCTACCTGTCTTTATCTGCCAGGTGAATCGCTTTGCTATCTCCCAAAAGTGTCACGCTCGTATCTTCTGACTGAGCCATCTTTTCCGGTGGCCGGCAGCCGGCAGCTGCCAGCTAATTGAATCTGGGCATGTGCACTTTTTCGCTCTTTCTCTATTTTTAACAGGGTATACAAATGCAGAACGTGTTTTGAACCGAAAAGCGGTTCGTGAACCGTATTCCTTTTATTCGATAAGTGCTTAATACGCAATGCATAATCCGACTGAATCACGCTTGAGTTATGATTCATGAATGCGTGATAGGCCTCGTGTGAGTGTGAGTGTTGTGTCGCCTATTGTTGAGCTGGAGCGCGCATGAAATGAATATCCAGTTGAATAATCCGATAGAGCAAATACAGATCATTATTCGTTCTTGATTCGATTTAATTATAATTATTGAACACCATGTTTTATCTTCGAATAGACGGCAGCATCAGTTCTCCATCCACGCCCAGCAACTGCTCGGCGGGCGGCGTCGGTGGCTGTGGCAGCAGCAGCAGCAACAACAGCATCAACAGCAGCGGCGCCACCAACAGCTACCCGGCTCACACATCCAGCACATCGTCAACGCCCCCGCCGCAGCATCCGCATTATCAGCAGCAGCAGCCGTTGCTGCCGACGACCCCACAGCAGAGCGGACGTACAGGTGGGGTGCCGCCAGCGCCGCCAAGCGGCAGTGCGTCGTCGTCGTCGGGCTCGTCGGGCCATAAGAACAGTCTGAAGGGCACGAAGTTGGCGCGACGTGCGCGCTCCTTTAAGGACGATCTTATTGAGAAGATCTCACTGATGCGCACCACAAACAATACGCTCGGTCGTTCGCATTCGCCGCACAGTCCGCGCAGCAAGCACGGCTCCAAGCCGCCGCCCACCACCGAGGAGGTGCAGCGTTCCACGCAAACGCTGGAGACGCACGTCAAGGATATATCGAATGCACTCAAACACTTTCGCGATGTCATACACAAAAAGAAGCTGGAGGTGCTGCCCGGCAATGGCACGGTCATACTGGAGACCATTGCCAGCATGTATTCCGGTAAATCCAACTGATCCAATCGATTCTTCTATAAATATTCTCTAACTCTATCTTCTCTCCTTCTCCCACTTAACAGTCATTCAGTCGTATACGCTGAACGAGAACAGTGCCATCATGAGCTCCGCCACACAGCAGGTCTACCAATCGCTGGGAAAGCTCATCAAGCTCTGCGACGAGGTCATGTTGAGCGAGAAGAGCGGCGAGTGCGCCTCGCTCAGCAACGAGAATGTCCGTGAGGTCATCGATCTGCTCGAGGATGCAGTCCGAGTAAGTGTGAATCCAGTGTATAGGCAGTAGCCCATTTTCTCAGTGTCTCTTAAGCTTGACCAACACTGCGAGCCAGTGTGTGCACACATTTACATATATATATGTTGGCAATGCCGTGAACAAAAAAGCAGGCCTGCTTTTTTGTGGCATAGGTGTCGTGAAGCAATCACTTAAAATATATTTAGCGAAGCGTTCAAATCTTCTAAGTTTCACTTAAACTAACTGCCAATTTAGCTTACACATTGACCAACACTGCAAGCCAGTGTGGGCATACATTTATATGTATTGGCAATGCCGTCAACAAAAAATCACTTAACAATGGATCTAAGTAGTTCAGTATTAATTGGTTGTCGAGCGAATATTGCCAAGTGCCACATTAACCTGAGGATACAAAATTATCCGGGCGATAAACTTTAAGTAGACACTGAGGAAAAAAAAGGGGTTTCGAGCAAATGGGAAAGGCAAACACTAACAGAACATATTATTGCACTTGCAGAATCTGGTCACACTGGCGCAGGGCAAGCTTAAGGAGCAGGATCAGTGCACGTTTCGTTACAGCGGCGCCGGTTTGGGCGGCATTGGTGCCGCTGCGGACATAATGGGCGTGGTGACCGCCGCAAGCGCAGCGGGAAGCGTGACCGGGCTGCGCACACCCGCGGATGCGGCAGCGGCCGCGGTTGTGCAGCGCACCTCGCTGCCCGATATTGCGCTAACGCCCAAGGAGCGCGACATACTCGAGCAGAGCAACGTGAATCCCATGCGCGGCTCGCACAGCACGGAGAGCATACTGCGCGATACGAGCCCGCCGCCAAAGCCGCCGTTGCCCAACCGGGCGAGCAATCCGCCGCCGTTACCACCAAAGCGCCGCAGTCAGCCGCAGTCGCAGCTGGCGAATGCCAATGCAACCACCAATACCAATACGAACCCCACCACCAGCCACTCGTCGCAGGCGAATAGCCCGTTGCCCTATGCACAATCGCATAATATCAGCCTAAACTCTGATCTGGATTGCAGTTCGAATTTCTCGCTGCTTAACTATGGCGTAGATCGGTTTGTTACTCGCTGAACTTGTTCACTCGCTCATTTCAATAATTATTTACTCGCTCCTATTACTAACTTCGCTTCATTTTTTATTATTATTTATTTACTTGTTTTCCTATTCTTTATTCTCTTGCTCGTTTATTAACAATACTCAATTCTCATTCATACTCATATTCTATTTTTTTACTCGCTCGCATTACTCGTTCGTTCATAAACCCGCTCATTTAATCATTTATTTACTCGCTTGAATCGCGCAGCTATCGCTCGCTTACTTATTTACTTCCGCTTAACTTCTCTCTCTTTTTTACTCGCTCCAATCACGTACACGTTAATTTACCCACTTTACTCGCTCAATTTTACCACTCGCTCATTTAATCATTTGTTTACTCGCTCAATTCACGCTGCAATCATGCGACAACTTGTTTACTGCCGGTTTACTCGCTCGAATTAATCATACGCTCAATTACTGACTATTTTAATCGCTCCAATCACCTACTTGCTCATTTACTCACTTTACTCGCCCAAGTCCATCACTCGCTCCTTTACTCGCCTATTTACATTAACATATAATCGTTGAAATCGCACACTTTGTTAATTTACTCGCTGGCCTTACACACTCGCTGATTAATTTCCTTTTCGACTCGTTCGTTTGCAGCCTTTCGGTGCGCTCGCGCTCACCAGACGAGAACAGCCAATGCTCGTTCGACTCGGCGCTGAATCATTCACGCGAGGAGGAGGAACAGCTGCAGAAGCCGCCGTCTAGAACGCTACACCATCAGTTGGACGACGACGTGGACAAGCTGATCAGCTACAGTGAGTTCCCGCAAGCAATAGCTCCTAACATCAGCTCCATCTATAACTCAATCTCCCAAACTCGCTTGCGACCAGCAGAGGCTCCGGCTGAGCCTGGCGCTGCGCTGTCACAGGAGGCAGCCGCGTCTCGCGCTCAGATGACGCCGCCTTTGCCGGGTGTCAGCTCTGCCTCAGCCTCTGCCTCTGGTCCTGGCTCTGGCTCTGGCTCTGGCTCCGGCCCTGGCGCAGCTGAGGCCAACACGGAGCTGCGTAAAGCAGCCGCAACGCTAACCAGCAATCGTCATTCAAATGAATCGGGTATTCCAGGCAATTACTTATATAACTACTGCTTTAACTGTCTGCCATCTGTGTGCTTAGACTAGTTTTTAACATTTTATAAGCTGCACAAAGCTTCGTGATATCGTTATTTTTTCTATTAGTTAAAGTAGTTTTTCGTTTCCATAATTGTTGCCATTTAAAACATCTTAATGTCTGAGTTCTACAAAGAATTAAAGAACATATCAATATTTTATTCCAGTTTTATGCCAAAGTTCGACATTAATTCTCACTTCAAATAGTAGATCATATTAAAAAGAGACAGAGGATCTATATTTTGTCCAAAAAAAGCAAAAGATAGTTTCTGCGTCTCTTTATAAAGTATATGCATATATTCCTGATCAGGATGTCCGACTATCCATCCATCTGTCTGTCTATCTGTGTGAAACTACAAAATGTAGAGATTTTAGCTTTTAAATATATACTCTCGTATATCAGACACAAAGGAAGTCTATCCCATTTCCATTATATCGATAATTATCGATTTTGAGACATCGTTTTTTTTAGGCGTAGCTCGATAACTTTGTGTAGTATATACAGTTATAGAAAATTTCACTTTTGAATACCAAACCTACCATAAATCATTCTTAAAGCTAGAGTCGTGTGCTTGGCAAGGGTATCTGCTAGTCGGGTGCTCCCGGCTAGAGCACTGTTACTTGCCTTGTTGTGTGTTGAATTCGCTTTGATCTTTAAATTGCTTTGCATCCATTCAAGTCGCCAACTGCCAATCATTGCTGTGTATTACACACGATTTGTATAAATTATAATTTGTGTTGTTGTTGTTTTTGTTTTTGTGTTCCCATTATTTGGCAATTGATTAACTTGTTGCTATTTTTAACTGCAGGCTTTGTGTCAATGATGTCATTTCGTACCTCCACGCAGAGCGTCTCGAAACGCTCCTCGGAGCACAGTGTCCAATCCTCGACAAAGTCATCCAGCAGCAATTCGGAGATCGCCTTCGGCATGAACGAGATGACCTGCGCCTCCTCGAGCAACAGCGGCAGCAACAACGATTATCAGCATCTAAGCCAAACGCAGTCAACGCAACGTCACATCACCAGCAACAGCAGCAACATCAGCAACATCAGCAGCATCAGCAGCAACGGCAACGGCAACAGCAACATTAGCAGCAGCAGCAACAGTACAACGGCAATGGCCACAACAACAATTGCCAGTGAACAGTTGCTGGCGGTGGGCAGCAATTGCCCGTCGCCGGAGCTGGCGCCGGCGTTGCCACCCAAGACGCAGCAGCGTACAACATTGTCACTGTTTGATGCGGCCATGGATATGCTGGACGATTGCATTTTGTACGTGTAGGCCAGATATATTGTGTGGCAACGCCACAAAGAGCAAAGTGGGAACAGTTTGCCAACAGCTTGTTGTGCTGGCGTTGCCAGCATGATTGAGCACAGAGCACAATAAGAGCACTTTGCAATTTAATACTTTATTTTCTATTGTATTTTAATTCTTTTCTATTTTGCTTGCTCTTGCTTGCATTGCAGTGAAATGCCGGAGATGCGTCAATTGTCGCCACATCATCAGCATCATTCTTCGTCGACGCAGCTGCACCAGTGGCATTCCAAGCATCACAGTCTCATTGAGCCGCCGCGGAGCGCCCATTTGCCCAGCAGCTGCAGCAGCGCCTTTGACAGGCATTTGGAGAAGCCGCCGCCGCTGCCGAGGAAGAAGAAGCACAGTAAGCACAGTTTGCCAAATGCGCACAAATATTTACATTTGGTTTCGATTATTATTATTTTATTTTTATTTTTTTGTATTTTCTCTCAATTTTCTATTTTCTATGGTTTTTTTTTTTTTAATATAAACTGCATTGGTGTATACATGTATGTGCGTGTGTATGTGTGTAACAATTTGCATGCATTTCATTTATTTGCCAAACTTGAACGCTAGGTGTCGCCACAGGCAATGCCAAGCGGTGAGTTTTTGGTTAACTTTATTTGTGGGTGAATGTGTGTGTGTGTGTGTGTGTGCCAACTGTGATAAGCTAGAATGCCTAGCGCACACACACACACAAACACACACCTGTGTAAACACAATTTCTTCAGTCATATATCATGACTTTCTGTTGCACTTCTGTTTGCGTTTTGCGTTTTGAGTTTTGTTTTGCTTTGTTGTTTCGCATCCATTCACAACAAGGACACGCAATACACAAAACAAACAAAAAAAAAAACAAAAAAAAAAAGGGAAATAAAGAGAAGCCTGTTGAGCAACAGACGCAAACACACGCAGCCCTCCTGCCCCTGCCCAGACGAACGACAGCATCAACAACTGGCAACAACAACAAGCCACCAACTACAACAACAACAACAACAACAATCAGTCAATCAGTCAATCAATCTGCCAACCAACCAACCAATCAACATCAACAATCAGCAACAAATCCATCTATATATACATATATATATATATATATATATATTTGTTTCTGTAGTTAGGCAGTTAAGAATTTGTAGCAAAACTTTTATTTATAGCACTCGTAATATTGCCAGTGTTGGGCAATACGAAAAAAAACCTTGCCAAATTGTTGTACGCAAAACTCTAACCCAACTAAATTATCGTTCCAATCAACATCTAGATTTTCAAAGTGTCGCATTCTCGGGTAAGTCTAGCTGCTCTGGAGCTGTTTGCCTCCTTTTTTAGTTTGTTTTCTTCTTCTTCTTCTATATATATGTTTTGTTTTGTTTTGTTTCGCTTCGATTTGTTGCATATCCTTTCCAATCAAAAAGATATATATGTACATATTTGATTTGGTTAGAATTGGGGTCTAGAGAAACGCGTGGAACAATCGAAATCTCTAAATTGGACTTCCGATTTTCAAGATTTTTCTGTTATTAAGGATAGTCCCTGAAAAGAGTTTTCCACTTTTCTAATTGGTTACACTTCCAAATGTTCCACCTCACATATGTGTATTATTCTTTTGTTGCCATTTTAGAATTAGTTTTTAAAAACTGGAAAGGGTATACAGTATTCGTAACGCATTGCCGACCCGGCTTCCTAACGCTGTTGCTGTTGCTGTTGCGCCTTTGCCGTGGAACTAGTTCCTGTTCTGGTTCTCGTTTGTCCTGGCTTTCACTTTTGTTATTGTTTATGTTGTTTGTTGTTACGCGCTTACCTGTTGCATATTCTTGGGTTCCGGCTGCCCATTGTACGTTGGATTCGAGGCCGGGCAGCGCAGCTCGCTGCCTAGAGATGGGCGCAAATCGATCAATTTGAATGAGCGTCAAGTTAGAACTCTGAAAAGAGTTGACGTCGGTTCGATTCGTGAATCCGGTTTTTAACGCTCATCTTATTATATTTAAATATTGTACTTGAACGAAATGTTGTGTATTCCTTGATTTTTGGTTCTTTGTAAATTAACAAGCATGATTTTTTTGCTTTAAATATTTAGGTTAAATGAGTTAAGTTTTAGGTTCGAAGCTGGCGAATCATGGCTGCAAACCGAACACAAGTTTTTGCTTAGTTCGGTTCATAGTTTCTTACATAGGTTAAGTAAGACGTGGGTTCGAACCCTATTAAAAGTTGTAGCCCTTGCACAGCAATCGGAGTCAATATAGAACTTATTGCGCCCATCTCTAGCAGCAAATGGAGCGCAGATCCCCCCCAGTCACTGATTGGAACTGTTGTCGGCTTGGGCGCTGTTCGCGTTGCGCTTGTTTTGTTTGAATTGTTGTGACAGGTGCATTAAAATTGTTTTCTTTTTATTCTCTCTCTCTCTCTCGCTCGCTCCGCCCCGCCCTCCACCAACACACACAAACAGTTCTGGCCTACATGGAGATCTGCTCGGCGAATTTGCACTCTGTGGAGCAGCATCGGCATACAATGCACGCGTACAACATTAGCCGCAACATGTCGCATAGTCAGACCATGAAGTAAGTGCTCGATTTTGTAGTTGCAGAAACTGAAATAATTGTTGTTTGTCTTTGCCTGCAGCATAATGTCCGTTAGCAAGGATCTGTCGCCGGAGCAGGAGATGCCGCCAGCGCTGCCGCCCAAGAATTACAAGCAGCGCAAACCCTCAACGACGACCACGACGGCGACGTCGCCATCGGGATCGACCGGAATTCCAGCAGCGATAATTACAACCCCACCGGCTAGTCCGAAGCCAATGCTCAGCGATGGCTCTCTAAGGGGCTGCCGCATGACGACCGTCTGTGAGGAGCTCAACGATCCGCCGCCAACACACTCGGATGAGGCAACCGCAGCAGCAACTGCGTCCGCGGCCGCGGTGGACAGCAATGAAATGTGCAATGTGAATGCTGCCGGCGGCCACACCTACTATTGTCACTCACATCAGCTGCCCAGCGAGTCGACGAAGGCTGGGGCAGGCGAGCAGCCAGCCACGCCCATAAGCACACCCAAAATGCTTAACACTAGCGATGTGGAGCAAGGTGGAGCCGAGGAGCAGACGTTGCAGCCAGGCGAACTAGAGCTTGCAGAAGATGAGGAGCAGGACATCGATGGAGAGGAGGAGTTAGAGGAGGACGACGACGAGGGAGAGGTCGATAATCAGTTGCCAAACATGCTGGAAGAGATCGACATAACGCCATACCTAATACTCAAAAAGAAGGAGGAGGATGGCCCCGAAGTGAAGGGCGGCTACATCGATGCGCTGATCGTGCACGCCAGTCGCGTCCAGAAGGTCGCTGATAATGGTAGGCATCATCATCATCATCATCATCGTCGCAATCGCAATCGCAATCGCAATAAAGATTCACATTTGAGCAGCGTTCTTAGTATCCGTAAACGTCATTTAAACCAAAATCCATTTGTTGTTCATTTCGCCCATGCAGCATTCAGCGAGGCCTTCATAACAACCTTTCGCACCTTCATTCAGCCGATCGATGTGATCGAGAAGCTGACCCATCGTTACACATACTTCTTCTGCCAGGTGCACGATCAGAAGCAGAAGGCCGCCAAGGAGACCTTCTCGCTGCTGGTGCGGGTCGTCAATGATCTGACGTAAGTGTTGATAATATAATAACTCTCAAAGCCTTCACAACAAAAAAACTCCGGTTTGTTTGACGACAGCTCAACAGATCTGACAAGCCAGCTGCTTAGTTTGCTGGTTGAGTTTGTTTATCAGCTGGTCTGCTCCGGCCAGCTGTATTTGGCCAAGCTGCTGCGCAACAAGTTTGTGGAGAAGGTGACGCTATATAAGGATCAAAGGAGCTACGCCTATGTCCCAGATCAATTGGGCAGCGGCAGCGGCAGCGGCAATACAAATCAGCCCAGTCTGCTCGACTTGAAGTCATTGGAAATAGCCGAGCAGATGACGTTGCTGGATGCGGAGCTTTTTCAGAAAATCGAGATACCCGAAGTATTATTATTTGCCAAAGATCAGTGCGAGGAGAAATCACCCAATCTCAATAAGTTCACCGAGCACTTTAATAAAATGTCCTACTGGGCGCGCTCCAAAATCTTGCGTCTACAGGACGCCAAAGAGCGTGAGAAGCATGTGAATAAGTTTATTAAAATCATGAAGCATTTACGCAAAATGAACAATTACAATTCGTATCTGGCGCTGCTCTCAGCGCTCGATTCGGGCCCCATACGCAGGTAACTAGCTGCCATTCTCCATCCAATTGCCAATCAATGACAATTATTAACTTTCCTTTCCATTTTACAGATTGGAATGGCAGAAGGGCATTGCGGAGGAGGTGCGCTCTTTTTGTGCGCTCATCGATTCGAGTTCCAGTTTTCGGGCCTATCGTCAGGCGCTTGCCGAAACCAATCCACCCTGCATTCCCTACATGTAAGCCATCGAACTATGCCATTCCGTATATCTATCATTGAATTGTATCTATTTTGTATACCCTGCAGCGGTCTGGTACTACAGGATCTGACCTTTGTGCATGTGGGCAATCAGGACTATGTGTCCAAGGGTGTTATCAACTTTTCGAAACGCTGGCAGCAATACAACATCATTGTCAATATGAAGCGTTTCAAGAAATGGTGAACTTCACACTCATTTTATTTATGGTTATATATCATGTATATAATATGCTCTCTAATTGTTTTTTAGCGCCTATCCCTTTCGACGCAATGAGCGCATCATTGGCTTCTTTGATAACTTTAAGGATTTCATGGGCGAGGAGGAGATGTGGCAGATATCGGAGCGCATTAAGCCACGTGGTCGACGCCCAGTCAACTATTAGTCTTTATGCGGCAACAACAACCAACTACATTTAAAAGTGCAATGTTTACATACACACAAACACACACACACACACACACACGCGCACACATACACACCTTCTGTGTATGTGTGTGCGCGCGCGCCGGGGTTGTGCATAACTCCCTTCGACATAACACACGCCAACTTATCGTCAACTTATCTAACTGGGTCTGAGTACAATCGATTATTCACATTACTCTGTCTATATACGTATATAAGCTATATATATATATATATATACGACTTTTATATGTATATATCTATATATAGCAATAGATGCAGTTGCATTTGTGCATGCACATAAAATGTACCTAAAAAATTAACGGAAAAAATACAATATATATATATATTACTAAAAGAAAAACAAACAAAAAAAAAACCGAGTTAAATACGATATGTGTAGTTGGAAAATAAAACAAGAAAAATATGTAAAAGCAAATATTAAGCATGCATGGATATTGTAAGAATTATATATATCTATATATATCTATATATATATATATATACATGTGTATTCGTAACAACCAATCTAACGGCTAACATAGTTACCGTAACGATTTCTGGCAGCGCACATAAAATTCCTAATTACCTAAACTAATTTCTTCAAATATTCTAACTGTGTATTAACAACGAATTTTCGAAACGTGGTCGTTTTGCTTCTTTTTTTTTTTAGAAACTATGTTAACAATATTATACGTGTATGTAGAGCCAAAAAAAAATGAAAACAAAGAAAAATTGAATACAAATTACGAGTTTTATGTGTTTTTTGAATAAGCGCTAAATCGTCGAAACCCAACGTAAACAATCACCTAGAGACACCAAATCGAAAGAAAGAGAAACACGAACAAATCTATAAGTCAAAATATATACATATTGTGCATACGGCTGGCTAATTGGCTCTCAACTAGTTTGACCAACTATTTATAACTATCAATTGTATAAACCCCTCAAGAACTCCCTACAGAAACCGCTAATTTACCTCCACCTGTGCATGTGTTTAAAGGACTCGCGTTCAAATGTGTCCTCAATTCAAACTAATTGCTGCCTCAGCTGTATGCACAACTGGCTAAAAGATAAACTAAACAATGCGAAATTCGAAATTCATTCGGCACACACACACACTCAATTAGAAATCGAAACAACTTGAAAAGTTACAAGAAAAACAAAAGAAAATGAAATTGCTTTTAATGCATATATCCCACTAAATATTTATATACACAGCGATAAAATTCCGTTAAATTGATTAAAATATTAAAAAAAAAAAAACAAAAAGAATTGCAAACTATTTAACTCTATACAAAGTGTACATTAGTTAAGCTAAGCGATGATATATATGATATGATATACTTTATGCATACATATATACATTTACACACTCACACACACACACAAACACTGTATGAACTGCATTTCAAGCACACACACACACGCTTTCACGTTCAAGTCTCATGCACACAGTGTTACCAGCTGCCGCTTCAAGAAAGTAGCCAAAAACAGTGTTCAAAATAGCTAAATATAGCTGATATAGCGGATAGCCGAATTCAGCTGGAAGTGCGTTAAATTGGCAACACTGATCATACACAAAAACAAGAAAACACAACTGCACACTATTTTAACCTATACATATATATGTGTATATGTATATATTACAAGTTGTAATATATATATGTATATACATATATGTGTACCTACAACTTGCAAGTATACAAATTTTGGATTCTTTTATGTATATTTAATCTGTGTATGTGCTATATACAGCGCTTTATGTGTACCATATATGTACATGAACTTATACAAAGCGTTACACACACACACACACACATACACTAACTCAATGACTCACTCACACACACGCACATAGAAACAAGACTGTCTTTAGTATATATGTAGTAATATTTCATGTATCTTAACTAAAGCTACATATACGCGTATTTGTATGTACTGCTTAGAGAAATTGTTATAAACGAAACTTTAGCCAAGTTGCACAACACACCTACACACACCTATACACCTATACACACACGCGCATAAAACCGATCCACCATATACTACTATATACTACAGCTATGTACACGACAAAAACAAAAGAACAACAAAACAAAACTAAAAGCGAACCTAAACAAAATTGAATCTAAATTCAAAGCTACCAAACTAACTACCTAACTATGTACATATATATGCATATGTATGTATGTATGTATGTATGTATGTATGTATGTATGTACGTATGTACGTATGTACGTATGTATGTATGTATGTTTGTATGTATGTATGTATGTATGTATGTATGTATGTATGTATGTATGTATGTATGTATGTATGTATGTATGTATGTATGTTATATGTATGTATGTACGTATGTATGTACGTACGTACGTATGTATGTATGCATGTATGTATGTATATATGTATGTACGTATGTATGTATGTATGTATGTATGTGTACCGATGTCTGTACGGCATGTAATGCTATATATATATATATATATATATACATATATATATATATATATATCTCTGATTTAGTCATTGCTTTATATGTGCCTATTATAACGATTTTTGATGTATATTTCATAACATCAGTTACCAGTTTTTAATAATTCACATTTTTATTATGTATGTATTGTAAATGTAATTGTAATCTATTGTAAACCCAACAAAATGAAAAACTACCAACTTTAAAGATATTAAAACGAAATTAAACAACAAAAAAAAAACTATAAAAAAATTTACAAAAAAATGCATAAAACTTGATGAATAAGCTAAACTTAACTTAATCTCCATATTTTTTTTGTTATTTTTTTTATTTTTTTTTTCAATTGTCTATATTTACATGTGTATTGTATGTTTAACTTAACTGATTAGTTCATATATATATAAATATATATATATATATTGTCACGTATGTGTACTTTCGTTTCCCCCCAAGTAGAGCAATTTTTAATTGTAAATGTATTTGTAACTAAATGTTATACATTTATTTGTAAGAAAAAACAAAAATAGCTACAAAATAAATGTATTTTTCCTTTAAAATGAAATTTGTTTAAAATCCTTTATCAAGGGCAACAAATTTGAGAAGTTTTGAGAAGTGATGAATTAAACCGTTACAGACACTCAAGAAGAGTTTCAAGTACCTAATTTTTGATAACATCGACGAGGTTTGAAAATCTAGAACGAGAATTTTGGAATTTTACAAGTAAGGTTATTTTATTGCTTTTGTTTCATTCAATAAATAATACCATATATATGTTCACATATGTATGTAAATAGTAAATTAACCACACAATTGTGTTGCCCACCAGTAAAGTTAGATTGAGAAAAATTTATTTTTTCAAAATATTTGCCGATTTGAACTGTGGCCATGTTATAATCCGATGCATGTTAAAATAAAAGCCGTTACTTTAACATAAAAGTTAAGCTTAGTTCAAGCAAAACTCAAAATGTTCTGCTAACTAACAGAGTTTTAGTATATACAGGTGCACAGAACTGCTTAATTGCATTTAGTATTTTGTCGTTTTTGGCCATTCGCTGGCACCGGCCACACTGGGCAGCAATACATCAACAAAAAGTTAATACTCGTCAACGGTTTCGAACGGTACTACTCGTAGTCTGTCTCTGCAAACGACTTTGCAAAAGTAACATTTTTTTTTGTTGCTGTTACATTAATGGTTTAAGCCAATGTAAATAAATAGAAATAATTAAATTTTCTTTGTATGTTCGTGTGTGCGTTGTGAAATTCATATAATTTGTCTGTTTTTTGGTTTAAATGCTGGAAAGCTGTGTAAGCTAAGCGAAGCTTAAGTAAAACTAAAATTCGCCAAAAATACGCATTACAAATAATTATCTGAATACAAATGCAGATTTGTGAATTGTGAGCGCAAAAAAAAAATATATTTAATAGCGCCAAAAATGGCTTTATATTCAACAAGACGAACAACAACAAGTACAACAAACAATTTGCAACACTGTTGCCCGCTCGCAACGGTTAAATATCAATCGATTTCAATCATTGCCCAACACGATCGTTCAATTAATGTTGCGCTTGTCCCCATCATTTACTTGATTGCCTGTCCAACGATTTTAACGAACGTTCATGATGATTACGATTATGACGATGATTATGATTATGATTATGATGCTGTTGCTGATGCTGATGGTGATGTGCATGTTGCAGCTTCCTTGCAAATTGAATGCTAAAAACAAAACAACAAAACTGAAAGTGCGACAAAGGCGAAGCCGGCTAACAAACGATTTGTCGATAAATTACGTAATGCCTCGATTCGAACCCTTTTTCTTTATTTTGTTTTACTCGCCTGTGACCCTGAGCGGTAATTGATGTGTGTGCGTGCGTGTGTGAGAGTAAGAGAGCAAGCATTAAAGCTTTCAAGCGCAGCTTCAATAATCAGCTGAGCTTGAACTAAGTGATCCTCACAGCATAAGTACCTGCAAATAATACACTGAACAAAACTGGCGCAACTAGTGCAACAAGTTGATGACGAAAATTCAACTCCAATTGTGAGCTTTTGTTGAGCTAACAATTTTCCTTATAAATATTTAAAGTTTGTTTGCGATTTTGGTTTTGGCTTTTCAGTGTGTATTAACTTCGATTTAGCCTTTGGATGGTGTTGGCCTTTTTATGTGAGTGTGTTTTTCTTTTTTATCTTATGGATAGCCGCCAGTTGGCCGCCTGTACTTGTTGTGTATAAATACATGCATACATACATACATATGTATGTACATGTATTTATATGCATTTACTTGCTGTTGTTGTTGTTGTTGTTGTTTGCTTTTTGGCGCGCTTGAAAAGCGTGAAAGTCATTGTCCAATGTAGGCACAAACAGACGCCTTCGAACTGTTGCTGCCTGCCCCCAGTGGCTGCCAGTGGCGACGCATGGAACCGGTGCCACTGCCACTGCCGCAGCCGCTGCCGCTGCCGCTGCCACTGCTGGCATCGCTGACACCTTGGCTTGTTGGTAGGCCAACCAGCCAGCCAGCCAGGCAGGCAGCCGGCCGGCTGGCCGGGCCACTTGAATGCTTCCCGTGAGCCAGCAACGACGACAAACAAATGGAATGGTGTGCAAAACTCTCGATCGGGATCGTATACAACACACACACACACACACACACACACGCGCACACATACAGCAACGGTGCCTGCACACAGGCGCAAAATCAGAATTCTGTTTCTGTGAAGTAGCTTCTGCTGCTGTTGCTGTTGCTGTTGCTGCGCGTCTGCACGTCTGTCCGATTGAACAACATGTTGCCCCCCCGCCAATCGCCCCTCTGGCCCTACCCTTTCGCACCCTCAGCAGCCAGTTCGTACAAGCACGTCCCGCACCGTCCCGCAGCGTCTGTCGTTTTGTCTTGGCCAGCCTGCTTGTCTCGCGCTGGCTACTTGACAGTGTGCACTGGGCGCAAGCTGCGACGCCGACGCTGACAGCGACGCTGGCAGCGGTACTTGAGCCCACTTGGAGACAGTCGTTGTTGTTGCTATCTGTGTGTGTGTGTGTGTGTGTGTGTGTGAGTCTTGGCCTCTATCTTCATGGCTTTGGGCAACAGTTGGGCACATGGGCAAAGTAATTCAAAATGTACATTTGATCATCATGATCACATCCTTGAACCCGGATGCTGGTTCAAATCTTGGTTTGTCATAAATATGTGCAAAATTTGAATGAAACATCTAAATTGTTAGTTAAAAATTGCCCGTTCTTCTTCTTTTGCAAGCTTTTGATATTTTCAAATAGAATTTGGGGGCTACATTTGATCGAACTTTCGAACCAGCTTGCAGCCTTGCTTAGAAACTAGGATCTATTCACTGATTTTTAAAAAAGGCTTATTTGTTTTCCAGAAGATATAGTCTCTTGCAAGTTAGAATATTTTGGGTTCAGAGGTAATTCCAATAGCATATATGTATATATCATACTTCTTATAGATATTTAAATAAAAGAGCATATCATATTTCGTGCTTCATAAAGGGATATATAAATAAATAAATGTATAAGTTTAAAAATGTATGTGGCCTTTCTTGTAAGCAGAAAACAAAAAAGAGAAAATTCGAATAACTGAAAGTTAAATAAAATTGTTATTTTTCATTATTCTGACGTTTTTCAAAACTGGCGTATTCAAAAGTAGTTGCTGACTCGAGATCTGATTATAAAGTTGGTCAAAATCAGTTTTTAAAAAGTATTTTTTGTCAATATATTTTCTTTTCTTTGTTTAAGCCATAGGAAAATGCCCTTTCTCATTGATGGCTAATTCCAATGCAATTTTGTAGCACTGCGTTCGAAATGTAGAGTAATAAAAGCAACTTTATAGAAGAATATCAATGTGCCAAGTATCGCATATCCTTTTGTTTATCTATTATGTACATAATCTGCAAAAACTATTAACTAAATACACCCAGGCTGGCGTGGCTAAAAACAGTTAGCAGTGCAGAGCATACAATAGTCGCATATGACCGCAGATGCTGACTGCCTCGTTTGCTGCCCGTTCGCGAGTATTTGCTGAAGGTGTTTTTCGTGCTCATGTCAAGTTGCTGTTGCTGTTGTTGTTGTTGTTGTTGTTGTTGCTCTCTGTTGCTGTGTGTTCATTAAGCAAACACTGCTGCAAGTGTTGGTCACTCTGCTTCTTCTACTTGTTGTTGTTGTTGTTAGCATCGTTTTAATCGGTAGCCAGTGAATTGGGCCCGATTGCCTGCGCCTCGAGGCGCGTTTTAGCCCGGCCAGCCTTTTGGCATTGTTCAGTTCAGTTCACATTCAGTTAACGTCTGTCGACTCCTTTTGGCAACAATTTGTTCTGCTTCTTCTGCAGCAGCAGCAGCAGTGTGCCCGTCCGTCCGTGTGTGTGTGTGTGCTTGTGTGCGTGTGTGTGTCAGTCTTCTTCTGCTGTTTGTTGTTGTCATTTATATTGTGTAAGATTGTTTATGATCGCCTCTTAACAAACTGCCCGACTTCGAGTGTGCCCAGGTTAGTCGCCCTTCTTTTTAACAGCCATGCACACATATACATATACATACATGTGCATGCATGTATATACATGCATACATATACATATATACATATATGTGTATATGTATACTGCAATTTCCAGAGCTCTGTCTGCTCTGACTCTGGAGCGTAGCCAGGCCGAACTCGTCTTGGCATCCGTGCTCTCAGCCTGGTCAGCTTCTTGTTCTCACTGACTGCTTATTTTTTATTTTCACATTTCATTGTCGCCTATTTGTCGTTGTTGTTGTTGCTGCTTCTTTATTTTCTTGGTAATAAGGTGTGAGAAAGGCAATAATCGTAAAGAGCTAACAAATTGTTGCTGCTGCTGCTGCTGCTGCTGCTAGTTGTTGTTGTTGTTGTTGTTGTTGTTGTTGTTGTCTTCGGTTTCACGCTAAAATGTTAATCGGTCCGTTTCAGTCCGTTGTCGCTGTTAACGCAATTATGTATAGATCTGTATTTGTCTAGGCATATTCCGTTCATGTCTTCACTTTGTTAAACGTCTCCATTCTCCAACACGTGAGAGCGTGAGTATGTATGTATATATTATATATGTATGTGATCTGTTGTGATCTGATCTTATGGCATTTTCAAATAGATTAGAAATGTGTGAAGTGCGTTTCACATTTCATCAGGCTTATTACAATTAGTATAAGCTACACTGGCTAACAAAATTTGTTAACGAATGTTGCATACCTTATAGAACAGAACTTGATTAGAATATAGAATGAGGCTAATTATTATGGTTGTTATATATTTAAATCTGTCAAACTTAGGCAACATTTGGCTTTAATAAGAGGCTAATTTAATAAGAGTTTATAGCTTAGTCATAGAAACAACTCGTAAAATATGAACTTTCAGAATTTAAACATAAAAATCCATATATTAAATCTTCAATTTTTAAAAAATTATTAAACACTTTTGAGCATTCATTTTTTTTTTTATTAATCTCATCATGGAGTTTTTGTACCTAATAAGATTTATATTTAGAGCTTGAAAATGAGATTATTTTGCATACATTGAAATCAATTCTTAAAAGAAAGCCGTTGAATTTGCGAGCGACCATTTTTGATTGCATTCCTACGCATTTTTCAACACTTACCACGTTAAAGTCATGCAATTTGAGGCGCAGCCAACTTAATAAGCTGTTGTGGTAGAAATGTGCAACAGCTTATTAAGTTGGCTGCGCCTCAGCATCTAATCAATTTAAGCTTGATTCATTATGAAATTTCAGTCATATAGTTCGAATACTTAATAAATTTACAATATGCTTATGATATTGTGCCTGTCTACAGTTTATATTGAATTATAGCCATGTTATAGTTGTAATCTGGTAAGTGTTATTATGCCCAGTGTAGCACTACCAGCTACAAAATGATTGAGCTAAGCATGTGACTCTGCCATGCTTTGTTTGTGAGGTTTGTAAGGTCTCGTTTTATGTTTGTGCACTTGTTCCCTACGACTTAATAATCGCTTCATGTGAAGCGCTTATCATTTGAACATTAATACAAATAGAATTCGAATGAAAAAGTCAAAACAAATAATACGGTCTATTTTTAAGACTAAAACAAGTCGCAATTGCGTTGTTTTTTTTTTGTATTCTGTCTTTCTTCGAAAGTTGCGTAAATTTAAATCCCAGCACTTCCGTCCCAAGCACTTGAAGTCCGTCTAGAATTCTGAATAATTCAGACGCAGAACCAATTAGCTGGTCCAGCTAAATAATCAGCCCATAAAACTCTAGATGTTCAATTAAAGCGCAAATTGGGCCTAATTAAGCATATGATAACTTCGCCGAAAACCTAACCTCAAAGTCACAATTCATTTTGCCGTACAGAAGTGCATTTAAAATCAATTAAACTTGACTTTAATGAATATAAAACAAATCGTTTTTAATTGATAACTGCTTTTTTGCATTTGCATTCAGCTTGCACAAAATAACGCAGCTCCCTCGCAAACATAACCTCAATTGTGACGGCGATCATTGCGATCATTCCTTGTGTAAAAGCCACATGTCATTATCTTCAAGTAATTCCCCATAATCGCCATGTTTGATCTTATTAAGACACCTCAACTTGTTTTCCTGGACTTCGTCGCCTCTCGTTACGCTCATTCATACATATGTGCGAGTACGTGCCAGCCAAGTGGACCCGCCCCGCCGGCTGTCCGACTCTCTGTCTGTCCGGTCTATCTTGGCCTGGCCCGTTCACTTGCTCGCCTGCATATTTCATTTTCTTCTCTGCTATGTTCAATTTCTGCGTCGTCTGTCGTCTGTCGTCTATGACTAGCCCCTTGTTGTCTTGGGTAACTCTTCACACCATACCAAGTGCTAACGATTTTGTACCTGCACTCGGTCTCCGGCTCTCAGGCCCACAGACTCTCAGACTCTCGTCCATTAATGATCGCGTCCGCAGTGTGTTTTTTATACACTCTACCCATTGAAGATTTGTGCAACGAAGGGGTATAATCGTTTTCTGCAAATGTATGTTACAGGCAGTAGGAAACGTCTTCAACTCCATATTATATATATTCTTGATGAAGGCCAAGTTGATCTCTGAAATCGACGAGCTTATGCAGAGCCCATTAGGTCTAGAGACGCGTAATACTCTTCTTAAGGGGAATGTGGGTAGTTTGCCATGTTAAAGGAGCTTTGGCCTCGAACTTTAGTATGCGCACACTTAAGGATGCCACATTGAAGTTCTGAAGAGTTCATCAAGATCGGACTATAAACACCAGAGTTAGTCAAGGATGCAATCTTCCAAAATGGGGGCTTAGGGTTAAAGAAGAAGCAGACAGTGCACAATGGAAAGACATTATTAAAGAAAGTTGGATTGATTGTACGGCAGCTGAGCGCTGGTTGCAGGATATCACCTAATATATATCTCCTCAGTTATCAATTCAGTTTTTATCTGTTTTTGCTTTTTTAAGATATCTTTCGAGCCAAATGTGCGGCAAGGGTATTCAAATGTCGGATCTCTTATTTTACATTGTTCAGATGTTTCAAACTTTCGTGGGAATAGAAAAACTTAAAACTTCAAGCCAGCATCAATGTGGAACAAAATTAAAATATATTCAAAAATTGGCTCATACCAGGTGTTAAAAAGTGTTTCATTGTCGTAAGATCTTGGCGAGAAAGTGTCTTGGAAGTAAAACCTACCTTTAGTTGATTATTATTTGTATTATTATTATTATCATTTTTATTATTATCATTATTTATATTATTATTGTTATCAATATTAGTTACATCATTATTATTATCATATTATTAATATTATTATTATAATTATTATTATTGTTATCATCATTATTATCATTATCATTATCATTATCATAATTAATTTTATCATTATTATTGATATTATGGGTATTATTATAGTTAATATTCTTGTTAGTATTTTCATTATTAATATTACTATTAATCTTATAATTATTATTATTATTATCAATATTATTATCATTATTATTAGTATCATTATTATTGTAATTATTATTACCAATTGTATTATTATTATAATTCATGTACAGCGATCTATTTTAACTCCCTCTGGAGCTCGGATCTCTAACTTAGATTGAGAGCTTGCGCTGGCTCGAGAACTTATTTATCTTCTATATCTTTTCTCATGATAATGTATAACAATATAAATTCTTAGTCGGGCTAAAGGTTAGTAAAAATGGAACTAGTTCCAGGCAGGATTTCAAAATGAATCAAATATTTGCTAAAACGGGAAAAAGTTTTCGAACAAATTTGTTCAAATCTCGAAGAGTTTGAAAAGAAGAGTTTTTAAGAAAGTGAGCTTTGGTATACACATAGAAAATTCAGCAATAGATATGAAAAGCATACATATAGCTAAAACATTTATCTATATCTATTTTATATTATTGTAAGTAAACTGTTGAGTTTGCTTTTCTAAGTGGGGGGTACAAGACACAGCTGTCATATGTAAAGCTATGAGTCTGATGTTTATATAAACTATCTCTATATGGTTAGCCCAATCGTACGATATTCGAATAAGTGTCCACATTGCAAAAATACACACACGGATATCAGGTTTTAATGCGCGCGCGTATTTGATGAATACTTAAGACAATATTTGCCAATGCGGCACTTAATGAAGAGCCATGAAAAGTAAGCAAATGGTAATGCAAACAATCAGATATCATTGATGATGAAGTTTTTCTGTTTCTGTTTCTGTTGCTGTTTCTCTCTTTCCTGGTCTCAGCCAGCCATTTTGTGTAGCTTTAATCTGAGCTGGGCTTGCCTGGTGCTTGTCTATTAATTGATGATCTGCTGATCTGTTTGCTTCTCATTTTGTTTTGCAATTAGAAATATGCCACAGCAGGGATTTGGTTGCTTTGTCAAGTGGTTCTATGTGGTGCTAATTGTGCAGACCTTGTTGTGCATCGGCCAGCTCGAGTGTCGCCAGCATCACAATCGCAACAACAACAACAATAACAAGAACAACAACAACAACAACAACAATAGACGAGGCGACTCGGACAGCTCGGAGGAGAACCACAGCAATGGCGATGATGTCATCGATAACTTTGCGGACAACGACAGCAGCATTGCCGCTGGCCATGGACACCGGCGTGGTCCGCGCAAGAAACAGCAGGGCAACAACAATCACAATCACAATCGCCACAATCGCATGGAGGAGCAGGGCATCTCGCTCTGGATCAACGAGCAGCAGCTCAAGATGCTAAGCGGTGAGTTTCTGCCTTGAACCGGTTCGTTTGGTTTTGCCTTCAGTGTTACTAAACGTTAGCATAAGTACAGCTAATACCGTTTAACCTAGAACCGGTTTGCAGTTCAATACCTAGGTACAAACCGGTTTGAGAGGCGTTATTTCAGATTTACTCAATAGACTAACTAATCCTCAAAGTGTTATCTAAGTTACTATAAAGACAGACAATAGACGTGGACTTTAGTTCGAACGGGTTCAGGCAAATCACAAAGTACGGTTAAGCTTTGAACCGGTTCAAAAGCTTGCCTGTTCAGCTCCAAGGCAGTTTACAGTCTAGACAGCTTGAAAAAGTCGCGATTTTCATTTTCAAAGCGGTTTAACTCCGAACCGATTCGTGAACTTGGTGACACTTTGAGCCATTGAGTCAATTCTAGGCGTACTCGAACCGGTTCAACTTTAAATTGGTTTGCAGCGAACTCCGAAACTATTTAAGAATCTAAACCGATTCGATGAAGGCACAAGATCAATACGCCAACCGGTTCGCAGCTCAATCGCAATACTTCCCCCTCTTAACGCCCCCACCACTGACAATCCCCGCAGCGCTCTACTTTCCGCAGGGCTACTCGGATCGCATCTATGCCATACACAACGGTCGTGTGACGAACGAAATGCGCGACACGACATTCTATAGCTATCTGGTGATACCGTCCGAGGTGAACTATGTGAACTTCACATGGAAATCGGGCAGACGCAAGTATTCCTATGACTTTGATCGACTGCAAACGATGGACGAGAGCATTTTAAAGGCGCCAACGCTCTCGATCAAAAAAAGCGGACGCATACCGCAGGAGCAGAAAAGTAAGTGCAATCACGAGTCGAATCAGTTATGGTAGCCGGCGCACCAATGTGGCCCATTTGATATCTATCCAAGCTAGATTTTAGCATATTCCTGCCCTGCACCGGAAACAGCTCGGGCACTGCATCATTCAATGTGGGCCTAAAGATACAGACTCGCAACAAGGAACCGCTTTTGGGCACACCCATACGTCTCAACTTCAAAAAGGAATGCGCACATAGAGGTGTGTATGATATAGACGCTTCCAACCCTACTTCACTAACAACTTTGCAAGGTAGTGTATATCAAAAGTCAATTAAATGCTTTATATCAAATTCAAAAAAAAAATTACAGCAGAAACCGCTTAAGAGCGGTCCAAAATTAATCAACGTTCACATTTTATATCAACTTCAATATTTTCAAATTGAAACAATTTTTACATGAGTCTTAAGCGATTTCTACTGTAAGCACATTTTTATCACTGTCGCTAATATCTACGCCCACAATACTCTATCCGTACATCAATTGTTCGCTTTTACACACAAGCTTGCGCCTACAACAACATTCCCGCTCTCTCTCTCTCTCTCTCTCTCTCTGCTTGTTGGTGTGCCCCACTTGATCAGAATCACATGCAAGCTGCTGAATAACGGTTTGCGATCTGATGTGCGGTGTGTGGGAGCCATTAGCTAAGCGCTTGGCTCTATTGCTCTCTCGTTCTCTCCATATCTATCTATGCTGTTCGCTCTGCTGTGCACATATTTATGTACATGCACAAGTATATTGATCATTATTTCGCCAAATGTTGCCAAGCTTATTTACAACTCAATTTTCTGCACACACACACACACACACAAACCCCTTTCAAAAACAACTGTAAGAAAAAAAACAAACAAAACCAAACACAAAAAACAAAACCAATCGAACTAAACTAAAAAAACTTAAGCTCCCGATCCAGAATGCAGTTTAAAATGTGGCAAGAATGGGTATTGCAACGAGCATCATATCTGCAAATGCAACGTCGGCTATACGGGCCAATATTGTGAGACGGCCTTCTGTTTTCCGCAGTGTCTGAACGGCGGCAATTGCACGGCGCCGTCGGTTTGCACCTGCCCCGAGGGCTATCAGGGCACACAGTGTGAGGGCGGTAAGTACCGTTACAGATGTACAGATGTACAGGTGTACAGGTGTATACATGTATAATAGACATATGTATAAATACATATCTTTAATGCTTAATGCTTCTATATAACTAAACACACGCACGCACACACGTTACAGTTTGTTGATTGTGCAACAAATGGAGTTTAGATCTTCTTGGATATGGCAATGGCCGTTTTGCAGCCAAACTTGATGACCTCGGTCATGGCCTTGTAGAAGGGCGCCTGCTCGGCGCCGCAATCGATGCCCGTGTCATGATGTTCCTGTTCCTCGTCACGAAATTTAGTTATTGTCTCGAGCAGTTCCTGGCACAGTAAATGCAAAAGGCGTATATCAATTATGAATCGTTATCGTTGATTGTACCATCCGACATACATACCTTGTCCGGATTGGGTGACTCCATAATTTGACGCAACTGATCGTTGTAGTGCTCCACAATGACCGTCTCCACGGCAACGGTGCATGCCATGGCCGCCTTTTCGCCCAACAGCGCAGTGCCCGCGCCCAGCGCAAAGGCAGCGACATTCCAAATTGGCGTCATAATTGTGGGCCGGACGCGATGCTGTTGTATCAACTGCTCGAATTGCTTGCGATGGCATTTCTCCTGCTCCCACATATGCTCAATGGTCTTGCCCATGGGACCGTTGCCCAATATGGCCATTTGGCCAGCATAAATACGATCGGCGCCCAGCTCGCCAGCATGATCCACGCGTATGATCTCATCGGTCATCGCATTGGCACGTGGACGCAGCGATGCTGGCGGTTGTTGCTGCTGCTCCTGATTTTGGCTGCTGCTGCTGCTGCTGCTAGTTGTGGCAAGACAACGCACTGCGGGCACAGATCTGCGAATTAGTTGCATGCCCGACGCACACGCCCTTCTGTACATGGTGTTGCGTGTTTTAAGTGTTCGGTTCCAAAGCAGCTGCAAGGATATAGCAAATATATATAGTAATCAATTTGTGTACCTGTTTTTTTCTTTCTTGTTTTTGTTTTGTTGCGTTACGGGTCAGGTATTTGCAAGGAGAAGTGCCGGAATGGCGGCAAATGCATACAAAAGGACAAATGCCAATGCTCAAAAGGATATTACGGCCTGCACTGTGAATATTGTGAGTTGTGCCCTTTGAACTGGCTTGACCTATGCTAACAGCTCGATTATGCTTCTTGTTTATATAACAGCCAAGTGCGTGATACCCTGCAAGAATGGAGGCCGCTGCATTGGCAACAATATGTGCCGCTGTCCGAACGGGCTGCACGGCAATCATTGCGAAATTGGACGCAAACAGCGTTCCACCTGCAAGTGCGGCAATGGCCGCTGCATGGGCAACAGGGAGTGTAAGTGCCAGGACGGTTACCAGGGTCGCCACTGTCGACGCCGTAAGTGGTCTTAGCGAGATGCGCATGCATGTGTTTTCTCTTTAGATAACTTAACTTGACTTAACTTCCTTCCTCCCCTTCCCTATGTCTATGTGCGCAGGCATTCCAAATCGTGCGCATTGATCTGAGCTGATCTGGGCCCAAAGGACACGTAACTGAAATGTGACATGTAATATACACATGGAAATCAAGCAACAATTGGGCACTACCATCAACAATTATACTATTTAAAATGAAATGGACAAAAAATAAAATAATACTAATTGTGATACAAATTTTTTTGTAATTTAAAATTCTTATATAAAAAAAAAATAAACAAAAAATAAAAACGAAATTAAGCGCTTAAGCGGCCTCAATTGACTTTTAAATAACCCTAGATTACCTTTAGATGAAATTAACTAAGGAATTCAGTTGGCTGTGCACGGCACGTACACAAAAAGCCAACACACAGGTTATTTGTGCTCTTCGCTGTCAACGTTCGGCGACTGCAAATGCCACCATTTATTGACAATACGCACGTGCTTCTTTGCCGCAATGACTTACTTACGTAGCAGGTAAAAATGTTCAATATGAATTTTATGCAATAATCACCAGAATGTTTTTATTATTATTATGGCCGCCGGCTGACTACCAGTGCTGTAAAATGTAAGCACAAGTGTTGCAGCTGCAAGTCAGCACCAGCTCAAACTGTCGAAATTGTCGATAAGTGTATCGAAATGTAAGTCATCCCTAAGCATGAGCGTAGTTAACGTTTAAGAAGGGGCCCCCATGGCATAAACAAATGCACACAAATGATCTGTCCAGTTTTTCCTCTTAAAAACTTCAAAACTATTTATATAGATATTTTTCACTTTTTGTTATAGTAAGTTAGTAATTATGAAATTGTTAGGAAACAAAATTCAACCCCTTTGTAGTAGTTATGCCTACGCTCATGTTCGCTCGCGCAATTAAGCAAATGTCAGCTGACGCCGTGTTTTAGCTGCAACGATGTCCCCGAGGAATAACCACGATCCGACGTCCTCCGGCGAGTCGGGCAACACAAATGTGCAGGAGGCCGATCTACAAGGTAATATCGTATAATTCGTATGGATATGTTCGTTTTTCTTAAATGACGCCGTTTGCTAATTGCAGAGATGGAGGATGTCAACCAGAGTCTAGACGCTCTAAGCTGTGCCTTGGACGTTGTGGAACAACGCACCGACGACATTTTGTCACAGCTACGCGAGCTTTTGGACTCCAATCGTGAAATACGACGTCAGCTGGCGCAGGATAAAGACAATGCTTCCTCTGAAGAGGAAAACGACGACGGGAATGATGACATGGTGGAACAACCGGATACTAAGAACGTACCCAGCGCAAATGCAAACTAAAATGCACAGTTTGCATGTTTTTTTTTCTTTTTGCTATGAATAGCAATTTTGTTTCTATACACATTTATTGTTTCTAAAAAAAAAAACATCATAATATAATTGTTAACCAAAATATCTTTAAGGTCTAGTTTTTGCGAGCTCTCTTGTTCTTCTTTGAGGCTTTCGCACTTTGTTTATTGCCTGAAATGCTATTTATTTTTAAATCCATCAAACGTTTTGCTTCCAGTTTAAGTTGTGCATTTTCCGCACGTAATTTCTCGAGCTCCGCGAGCATGGACTTGGCATTGCGGGCTGCATCAGCATCGGGCATTTCTTCGTCATCTGTTGAATCTTGCGCATCATCAGCCTCCGTATCGCTTACCACATCTTCGTAGTCGTCTGGAAGGGTCACAACCTTAAAATCAGCATTTCCATCGGTGCCATCATAGCTTTTATCAAAGTTTGGCTCTGGAAACTTTGGGGCCTGTGAATACTCTTCTGTGATAAGCAGCTTAATGCATTCATCATCATCATCCGGACTGATCATTCGCTTGAGATTGTCGGCAAAAGGTTTATGCACCTTAGGGCCTGGATGAAACTTGGCGTTGCCGATGAGGCGGACATGCAGATTTGTAATGGCACCGGGCTGAGATATGCTCTTTACCAGCTGTCGACTACCAACGTCCCAGATGCACACTTGTTTATCCTCACCGCCAGAAATCAACTGATTTCCATTCACCGCGAGAGCCAAGCAGGTGATAGGTGTGCCGGCTGTGTGTCCAATAAAGGCTTGGCTCTCCTCCTCCTCGAGATGGTATTCCTGTGGATTATAGACAAATCAGTTGGTAAGAAACTAATTTTAAAGATTCGCTTGGTACCTTCATGCGTGGCACTTTTTCCATACTGAAAATAAGTATCTGACCCTCACTGGTGCCCACATAGACGCTGGTCTCCATTCTGTTGACAATGACGCTGTGCAGGGCAACTGGAAACACGACGCTCAATAGCATTGTGCCATCGCTTAAATCATACACTTTGCAGCAGCGATCCAATGAGACGGTGTACATGAAGGCGCGAATGCCGCCAAGTCCAATATGGACATCGGTGACCGCCAGCCCGTGATCGTTGAAATTGTAGAAGGGTGCATTCTCTTCACTGTCGGCACCGCCCAGGGGGGCAACAGCACGTGTAAGATTCCAGACAAGCACAGCACCATCCTTGCCGGCAGTGGCAAAGTGCTCGCCGTTGTCCGTAAAACGTATACAGGTGATGGGCTGGTAATGCTTGGACAGCGTATTGAGCAGGCGGCCGGAGTTGAGGTGCCAAACGTAGATGGTCTCCTGTATGCCAGCTATAAGGAAGGCGCTGTCTGGAGTCAGTGCCAATGCATTCACCTTGCCTGGGACAACGTATCGTACGTTCGACATCGGTTCCTGGCTATTAATGGGCCACACATGCAGCAGGGGCTTCGCGCTGTTCGCCGCAATAACAAAGTGCTCCTCGAGCATTTGTAGGCTGTGAGACTGCATTGAGCCACCGCCTTTGTAACGCATCAGGTCGGTGCCAGTGCGCAGATCCTGTACGAAACAGGATGCACGCTCACTCTCTAATGTGCTGATAAACAAAGCCTCGGTAACGTTTTCCATTTTTAAATACACGTGCCGCCCGTGCACGGAGTAAACAAATCGTTACAATTGTCCCTCCAATTGAGCCTAAAAAACACCAAAATATTAACTCAAGATGGATAGTTGGGTCACACTAGTAGCCGGCATTTAAATGACAGCCGATATTTGAAAATAGTGCCATCTCTAGTAACGATAACGTGCGTGCTATTGAAAAATAAGAAAATAAAAAGCTTTAGATGCCTCGCCAGCTAATATCATCAGCAGCAGGCACATTATGAAGGGCTACTTTTGGCAATTGGTCGGCATAAGCTGTGCAATTAAAGTGCTGCTGCTGCCCGCTTAGTAAGTAACAACAAAATCATAGATTTACCGCCCGGCCAGCCGGCCGGCCGGCAAGACATTGCCAACTATTCAATGAAATTGTCATTTCAGCTATTCCACTGATTTTGAGGTGCATCGCAATTGGCTGGCCATAACGCACAGTTTGCCGCTGAATCGATGGTATTTGGACGTGACCAGCGAATGGACCCTAGACTATCCACCCTTCTTTGCCTATTTTGAATGGCTGCTCTCACAGGTGGCCAAATATGTTGATCCCAATATGCTGGTCGTACAGAATTTGAATTATGCCTCGGTGAAGACGGTGTATTTCCAGCGCATTTCGGTTATCATCATGGATCTGATATATATGCTGGGCGTACGCTGCTGCATGGCCGCCCTGGGCATTGTGCCATCCACCCAGAAACACATAGCCGGCTGCATGCTACTCTTCCTGAATGTGGGCCTCCTATTTGTGGATCACATACACTTTCAGTACAATGGATTCCTGTTTGGCATACTGCTGCTGAGCATAAGTGCACTGCTCAGACAACGCTATCTCTGGAGCGCCTTTGCATTCGCCGTCCTGCTGAATTTCAAGCATATATTCCTTTATATGGCGCCCGCCTTTGGCGTTTATCTATTGAAATTTTATTGCCTGGCTCAGGGCAATTTTGGACATAATACGCTTAGGCTGCTTGCTGTGGGCCTGGCACCATTCGTGCTGTCCTTTGGCCCCTTCTGGCACCAATTGCCGCAGCTGATGTCCCGCCTGTTTCCGTTTAAGCGCGGCCTAACCCACGCCTACTGGGCGCCCAATATTTGGGCGCTCTATAATGCTGCCGATAAGGTGGCTGTGATTGCCTTGAAACGGACGACCGAGTCGGAGACCGCATCGACTACCTCCGGCCTGGTGCAGGAGGTGCAACACATAGTGCTGCCCACAATAACACCGTCCATTACCTTTGCGCTCACATTCCTGTTTATGCTGCCCATCCTGATTAAGCTCTTCATGACGCGCAGCAGAGAGTAAGCACGCCTTGTATGCAAAAACTACTTCATCAACTAATGCCGTTTAATTGCCAGACAAGCCAGGCTGCTGTTTATGCGTGCTGTGGTCCTTTGCTCCTGCTCCTCGTTCATGTTTGGCTGGCACGTCCATGAGAAGGCCATACTCATGTGCCTGATACCATTGTGGTGAGTGTGAAGAACTCGGCTTAGAAATTGACGGAACTCTTTAATTAAACGCCTCTTACACATGCAGCCTGCTTGCTTTGCTGGATCGTCGGGATGCCAGATTTGCGTACATCTTGGCCGTCGCTGGTTACTATTCGCTGTTTCCCCTGCTCTTCGAGGTTGATCTGCTCGTGCCGCGCTACTCCCTGTACATGACCTACATGGCCATAATGTACGGCCAGCTTGAGCGCGTGTATAAGTGCAAGCCAAACTTTCACCTACTCGAATGGATCTACTTTCTGGGCTTCATAACCATTCCCATCTATGAGCATATAGTCAGTCGTTTGTTGGGACTGCATTTGCTATTCCCATTCATGCCGCTGCTGCTCACCTCTGTGTATTCCGGCTTGGGCGTGCTCTATTTCTATGTACGCTACTATATCTACGCCATGGACTTGAAGTGGCCGAGCTTTGGCAAGCGGCGCGTTACACAAATCAAATCCTCGGCGACCAAAAGAAAACGCAAAACCAAATAAATATGTATGTACATTCTTGTTAAAACGCATTTGCTGTTTGTGAGTGTGTTTGTGTGTGTATGTGCGTGTGTGTGTGAAGGCGCCTGGCGCAACAGCCAAATCGGCGCCGACTGTCGACTGTCGACTGCCGCTGGGCGAGCCAATACAATGGCTGTTAAGCGGAAACCTAGGTAGAGCACCACGGGCGGTGCTCGGCGTTAAATTGAAAAACAGTGCTCTTTGTCGCGTACCTGTTGCTACGAGCAGATTATTTGTCGGACGCGTAGGTGCGGTGGGTCAGGTAACCAGTGGCGTGGGCAACGGTCATGAGTGGGTGACATTCTCGGAAAGTCCGTGGAAAGCACCACATTCAATTGAATGAATTGAGTGGCAAAAAGCGGCATGAATTCCGCACTCAACTGAACAGTCTTCAATCGCAACTGGAGCGAACAGGTCGTCAGGTTTACGCATCATGCAGCAGGAAATCAGGCAGCATCCATTCAAAATGTGAAGAGCAATTGGGCTGTATTTAAAGAAATTTGCATCACAATTAATCGTTAAATTTAATTCAATTGCAGCAATCCAAACATCGAGTCGAGCGCCTGCTTTCGACGGGGCACTTGCATCGAGCTGTCAACAGGTGTATTGCGTCGCGTGGAGGATCTACGCACCGAGGACTTCATTCAGTCGGCGCTGCGCAGCCAGCACTTTGACCTGAAGGAGGCGACGGTCGTTAAAATTGACAGAACATCAACGCATATCAACAATATAACCTTTAGCTATGATACGCAGCACTTGAAGGTGGGTACCTTTTGTGCTATTCAGTTGAGTTCATTCATGAATGAAAGTTGATGTTTCAGGTTCACATGGAGGTGGCATCGGCTCATCCGCTGTTTGTCTACGGCCAGGGCTGGGCCTCCTGCAATCCGCAATTGTCGTTCGAGCTTTACGAATTAAAGTGCCAGCAATTGCAGGTGGGCGACATTTGCCTATCGCTGGTGGCACACGAGCAACCACCGCCGGCCCCTGAACTGCATCCAACACCACCGGACGTACCATATGCATTTGAGGCCAACTGCCAAGCCGCATCGCTGCCCAGGCATCCCTATCAGGTGTATGCAGAGATGGCGAACCTTGTGGCAGCCTATACTCAACATTTGATGGGCAAAATGAAGTAATTGAAAGTAAACAACGATCAGTATTCATATATTAACCGTGTGTTGACATATAACTATTCAATAAAAAAGTCAAAACTAGAAATAAAATTAGCTAAGTGGTTAATACTATTCAAAAACAATTTTTTTTTAAAACAACCATCCTATTAAGCAGTTAAATTGGAAGAATCTCAATGAACGAATAAAATATACATTAAAGACACATATTCTGATTTCATTTGCCAATAGTAATAGTTTTGTAAAAATTTTATAATAATACTTTTAATCGTATTTATAAATATTTTCAAATAACCGCGAACTTTGCTTGCTCGTTGCTGTTATCGATAGTCACCAAGAGAAACTATCGATATTTGAGCGTTGAGATTATTTAAGATATATCGGCGATTTAAGTGTGGACACACTGCTTGTCAATGATTGACATCTCTATGAACTGAACGTGAAACCCAAAAACAACAAAAACAATTCGGTGGCGCAAATTTTTATATATATGATCACCAGTCGTGGTGGTCTTTCAATGAAAAGCGCCGCTTTACCGCTGGATAATTGCAATAACGCCGACGAGGATGCATCGATGTTAACCGATGTATCTGGCCATAATAGCAACAAAAGCGACGGCAACAACCACTATGGAAGCAATAACAACAACAACATTAATATCAACGAAACAACGTTGTGGTCAAAAGCACACGATATGCAGGCGTCGTCAGCTAATGCTAACCCAGTGCTGCGTAATATAAACAATGATATGACAAAGGGCATTTCGCGTAAATCGCATCAATGCAAGAGTAAGTTTAACTGTGCCCAACTCTAATTTCGAACTAATCAATTCAATTTTGTGCAGTGCAATTCACCAATGCCAATGATCGTGATGGCAAACTGGGCACAGATGACCTGCGTATGTCGAAAATCATGCGTCGCCTGCAAAACGAAACTAGCCCAGCGGCTGCTCTTGAACTGTGCGCCAAACTGGAAATGGCCGTTCGCACTCCGATCAATGTTGGCTACCTCACGCGCTCCTTCAATGTGATACTGGATGGGATGCTGTCGTTATTTAAGCAATGCCCGCCACCGGTGCTGGACGAGTGCAGTAAAACTCTTGGACTGATTGGGTATATTAATCGCATGTCATATCCAATCTACGAGGAGTTCATTGTGACGAACTATAGGACAAATAAACGCTTGCAAAAGTATTTAATTGTTGCGCTACGCACGACGCTAAGGTGAGTGTCCTTGGAGTCCACGAATTGCCCGCAACCACGTCCACGTTTTGGCATTGTTTTTAGCTGCGACACAAAATGCGATCTGCACATTTTTTCGGAGAAGATAATGCTCATGCTTAAGGACTTTCTGGAGGGCGCGGAGAGCCCCGACAGTTTTATGAGCATTAGCGCGTGCATTGTTCAATTCTCTCACAATTATCGCGATGCCTTCGAGTGCCATTTCACGGATGTGGTGGACATCATTATTGGCTGGCAACTGGAGATTGGCCAGCCCAAGCAACTCAAGTCCCACTGTGCCTACGTGCTGGAGCAGCTAACGCCGTACTTTAGCAAACAACTGGACTTTAGCTACGGCCTGTTAGCCCAATTTATTGAGGATATAACAGCACTGGACCCAACTGAGCGCCTTAGCGAGCGCATTGGCGCCTTTATTGGCGCCTTTAATTCGCTACTTAAGTGCCTTACCCGCATGCACATCACGTGCGAGTCAATTGTTGGTCAGGCCCTAACACATCTCATCAAAATAATGCCCGACTTGCTGCAACTGTCGGACAAAAGCGATGATGCTTTGATCAACATAAATGAACTTTTCTGCATTTGCTTACTCAATGGGTACAAGGAACCGGAAGCTGCCACCTTAAGTCAACTAATTCACAAGCAGTTCAACCATATACATCATTTGTCGGAGCCTCAACAGCTGAGCTGCCTGTATCTGTTGTTGTGCACAGTTCGCAAGTTGCGCACACGCTTGCCCGCCGCCCTGGTCCAACTGATCTTCCAGGCGGATGCTGCACAGCAGCCATTTCTGGCCGACATCAGACTGCAGAACGAGACCACGGCGCACAAGCTGCTGTTGCGCACCTGCCAGGAAACGCTGCTGATTAAGAATGTGCCGCTGCTGCAGCAGGCCTACAAACAGCTCGTACAGGACGTGGACAACTGTGTGCTGCGCCTGGCACAGACGGCGGAACCACAGTCTGATTCTAGTGATGCCAACATTTTGCTCATCTTTCATTTGGCCGCCTTGGCGGCATTGGCCAAGCAAACATCCTCCATTATTGGCATGTATGCCTGCAAGCCATCCATACTGGAGCTATTGATATGCAATTGTCGCGCTCGTGAGCTCAACATGTGGTCGAAGCATGCGGCCACTCATCATGCCATACTCAGCCTGCTTGTGGTGCACTGCCAGGCGAATCACAATTTTCGGAACAATTCGAGACTGCTGCGCGACGGCGACAACGAGAATGCGCACTCCGCCAGCTCCACATCGCCGACGGCGCACAGTTTTGGTCACATACTCAAGTTTCTGGCTCACTGTCTGGCGCAGGCGGCGCAGCTGGCGCCACTAAATCTTAAACAGCTGCTCGGCTGGACAAAATCTTTGCTGGGCGAGTGCAGCACACGCTCCTCCATATTACTACAGCATGCAGACTTTATTGGGATTTGCGAGCACATTGCCAGCACGGCGGCCAAATATGCGCCGCTGGAAAGTGCCGTCTGCATACAAGCCGTGCTCGGCTATGGCACATCCAATCTGAGCCAGGAGCTGTTACAATTATATCGTGATACGGCCCTACAGCAGCTGCAGTCGCTCTCTAGCAGCGCCCATGCGGCCTACGCCCAGATCTATGCCCAGTTGCCGCTGAGCCTGACCATTGAGCGACGCATCACCGCTGGCATTGGCAGCAGTCACGTCTGCGTCTGGCAGCAGCGGCTGAGCCAGTGCAGCGCCCTGCGCGACATGGTCTTTCGGGATTTCGTGGAGCGTCTGCAGGCACCGGAGCAGCAGCCGTTTGCCGACTGTCTGCGCGATCTGTTCATGCGCAGCTGCCAGGTAACGACGCTGGATGAGCGCCAGGAGAAATTAACGCAGTGCACGCGACGCTGCCAGCGCTTGGCCGCCGCCTGGCTGCAGTTTGAGGCGGCGCGTTACTGTGTGGACCAGAAGCTGCGCACCACGCTGGGCAAGCCGCAGGACACGTTTCTCGCGTTCGAAGCGATCGTGATGCGCTATGCACGCCTCCTTAGCGGCTGTGCCAAGGAGTGCGAACGTCAGAGCTTCGACGAGATGTCCCTGCAACAGCTAACCAATACGCGCGCAAACTTGAGCATGCTGCTCGGCTTTCTGGACGCCCTCGAGAAACTCATATACAACGCGGCCGAGGGCAGTGCCTTTGCTTTGCGCCCGCCCGAGAAGCCAGTCGCCGCCTTCTTTCGCCTTAACAATCCCACCTGCCAGTCCTGGTTCAATCGTATACGCATCGGTGTCGTCATCATTGCCGTGCACAGCCAGCAGCCGGAGCTCGTTATACGATATGCCCAGGTGAGCTCATCTTCTGCCACTACTTTCATATCGAAATCTTTTTGAAATACCATAATCCAGTATCAATTGCCGAGTCGATTTAGTTGTTATTCTGTCTTGTTGCTATTGTGTCCAGTCTCTTAGTCTTAAAGTTGCTGGTTCAAATTACGTTTCGGATCGGTTCCTGCCTTTTTAGGCTCGGTTCGTGAACCTGGGCTTACACATACTTCTATCCAAGATTTGCTTCAACGTTTTATGGAAACAATGCAATTTATAATTAAAATTTGCCCATTCCCCATTAAATAGGAATTTGATATCCATCCAAAATTGGCATTCTCTAATTACGTTTTGATAAATCCAATAGTTGGTGCCTAAAGTAGTTTAGGCTTCTTTTTTCATGCAAGTTTTTGATTTTAAATTAAACCAAGTTTGAAAAGGAAAATGTTCGGTTTTAGGGGCAATCGCTTGGGTTAAAGGAATATGAAATCCAAATCAGAATTGTGGCTCGAACCGATTCGGCTCAAAAGCGATTTGCAGCCTGAGTTTGGTTTTTCAACGATTCGTTTGGGCATCAAGCAAAACCACAACTGATTTTGAACCATTTTGTAAACCACTTTTAAAGCTATTAAAGTTTAACTTTAGATGAAGTTAAGTTAACGCCCATTTCCAATCTTTCTCTCCCTGCACAGCAAATTCTGCTTACCCAAAAGACGCAGGACTGCACATACAGCCAGGCGATCGTCTATTTGGCCTGGGCTCTCATCAGCTGCAGGGAATCGGATTCGCTGCGTGGACTGTACGTGTGGGCGCGTTCGAAGAGCGATAAATGCTATAAGTGGCTGCAGCATGCGGCCGAACAGGCGGCCGGACGCAAGGAGCTGGCACTGGCCGGCTACAGAAATGTGCTGGATGAGGAGCAGGACGCGGAACTGGAGCCGCATACGCGTCAGTTTGTGCTGGCGCAGCTTTTCGATTGCCTGCACAGCACCGGCCAGTGGCAGCAGACTGTCGAGCTGAAGGCGCAGCTTAAGCGTGCCGGGGACACTGCATCGCTCAATCCCTTCCTGCAGAAGAGCAACACGCAGCTGAGCGTCCTGGAACAGTTGCTGGCCAAAAATGAGTCCACATCGGATGAACTAAACGCTGCGCTTCACAACCTTAGCATTTGGCCCAGCGACAATGTGGAGCACGCCAGCTTCTCGGCCGGCTTCATGCGCGAGAAACTGGAGAACATAGTACTGCAGCAGTCACTGGCCAGCGAGCACGAGCCATTCGAGCTGTCCAGCCCAGTGCAGCAGCTGTTGGACACCAATTGGCGCGAATGCTTGCTCAACTACAGCTGCGATCAGCAGCAATGGCAGCATCTGACGCTGCTCAAGCACATTGTCCAAAGGCAAGCCGGCCAGCAGGAGCAGCTAATGCTGCTGCCCCTGGACAGCAGCGGAAACGAGCAGCAGCAGCAGCAGCATCAGCAGAACCCGCATCACAACATAAACAGCGGCTTGTTGTTGCGCTGCGTGGCCTGGACGCAGCTGTTGCGCGGTCAGTGCAGCGTCGATAGCTTGGGCACACTGTATTTGGACACGGGCATGGTGGCACGCGAGGAGGGCAACCAATTAACCTGCCAGGCCATGCTCGAGCTGTTCTTTGGCCAGCCGCTAACGGACATCGCTGGGCGGCTGCTCAGCCAGTCGCTGGACACGAACAATGCCCAACTGCTGCGCGGCTACAGCGAGCTGACCAGGTGTCTGCATCTGCAGCAGCAGCAACAACAGCAGCAGCAGCTGCTGCAGTGCAGCGAACTGAGTTCCATCAATGTCTGCGCGGCGCTCTGCCTGAATATACAGAAGCAACAGCAGCAGCCGCTGCAGCAGCCGCAGCAGCAGCTGCTGGTGTCCAACATGGGCGCCGAACTGCTGCTTACCCTCTCCGATTGGATAACGGCACGCAGCTGCAGCGGCCTGACCACCAATCTGTCGCCCAACATGCAACAGCTGCTGGAGCAGCTGCCGGAATGTCCGTTAACGTGCTGCACGGCCTCAACGACTAATTTGCCGCATGGCGAGCGGCTTGTGGCGCGCCTGATCAATGCCAGCTTGCAGCAGCGTCCCAACAGCGAGGAGGCGCTCATTGCGTATGGCAATTGGTGTTATCGCTGGGGCAAGAAGATTGTCGACAACGGCACCGTGCTCAGCCAGGCGGATATTAGCGCCATTGGCGAGGCGCTGGGCGGGCAGCTACCGCTGGATGGTGAGACGCTGCAAGAGCTCTTGCAGGCGTTGCGCATGGAGACCCAGCCGGGCAACAGCTGTGAACAGGACGAGCTGCAAACGGATGCACAGTGTGAGCTGCGGCTGCGACGTCTCGCCCTGCTGTCCGACAAGCCAGCCAGCGTTCTGGAGTCCATTGTACGCATCTGGCGGCGTGCCATGTCCAATACCTTTGACTATTATAAGGAGGCGGCTCGCTCATACTTTCATTACCTCAGCTTGAAGGCGGGCACCAGTCGGGATGTGGTGCAGCCATCCCAGCAACAGCAGCGTTTTCATGTCGATGACAGCAATATGGTGACCACAACGCTGCGCCTGCTACGCCTCATAGTTAAGCACGCCAGCGGGCTGCAGGATGTGCTGGAGCAGGGCCTGAAGACGACGCCCATAGGTCCGTGGAAAGTCATAATACCGCAGTTGTTCAGTCGGCTCAATCATCATGAGCCGTATGTGAGGAAGAGCGTTTGTGCGCTGCTCTGCCGTTTGGCGGAGAGTCGACCGCAGCTGGTCACCTTCCCCGCTGTTGTCGGCGCCAATCGTGAACTGCAGGCCACGCCCATCAGCAATAGCTGTGGCAGCGGCAATGCAGCCGGCAGCACCTGCAGCTATGCCATTTTGCTGTCTGCACTGACCAAACAGTCGCCCGAGGTGGTGCAGCATGTCCAGCTGCTGGTGAAGGAGCTGCGTCGCGTCTGCCTGCTCTGGGATGAGTATTGGATACACTCGCTGGCGCACATCTACAACAGCTATGTGGGCCGTGTCAATGGTCTGGCCAGCGACTTCAAGACGGACGATCATGAGGGTAAACAGAATCGCTTCAATAGCTGGCGACCACAGTTGCTCAACGATATGGAGGCCCTGGTTGCGTTTACGGCGCGCGAGGCTGAGACTAGCTACGAGCGCAGTTTTAAGCGGCGTTTCGATGCGGCTATTAAGAGCACACTGGACGCACTGCGTCATCGTCCCTATCCGGAGGCCTGGGATAAGCTGAAGCAGCTCTATCATGTGCTGCAGTCGAATATGCTGCGCGGCACGAGCAACACACTCAAAATGCAGACAATCAGTCCCGTGCTCTGCGATATTGGACGCATGCGGATATCGATGCCTGGCCTTGATGCGCAAGATGAACTGCAGCCGGTCCACATAGAGAGCGTGGAGAGTGCGGTGTGCATTCTGCCCACCAAGACGAAGCCCAAGAAGGTTGCCTTCTATGGCAGCAACGGTCAGAAGTATACGTTCCTGTTTAAGGGCCTGGAGGATCTGCATCTGGACGAGCGCATCATGCAGTTTCTGTCCATATCAAATGCCATAATGGCCAGCAAAAGTGATACTCCCCACAGTTGCTATCGCGCTCATCATTACTCTGTCATACCGCTGGGCCCACAGTCGGGTCTGATCAGTTGGGTGGATGGGGTGACGCCTCTTTTTGCATTATACAAGAAATGGCAACAACGCCAGCCACAACCGGCGACGGCCGCCTCATCGCGCCGCCTCACCGATCTCTTCTACAACAAGCTATCCCCGCTGCTGGCCAAGCACAACATGCTCGTCAGCGATCCCCGTCGCCAGTGGCCGCTCTCGGTGCTCCGTCAAGTGCTCGCCGAACTAACGCAGGAAACGCCCTCGGATCTGCTTGCTCGCGAACTTTGGTGTCATGCTGGCAGCGCCGCCGAATGGCGTCAATCTGTGCGTCGATATACTAGCTCCATGGCCGTCATGTCTGTCATTGGCTACGTCATTGGGCTGGGCGATCGTCATCTGGACAATGTGCTCATCAATCTGAGCAGCGGCGATATCGTCCACATCGACTACAACGTCTGCTTTGAGAAGGGTCGCACCCTACGCATACCGGAGCGTGTGCCCTTCCGCCTTACCCAGAATATGGTTCACGCCTTTGGCATAACGGGCATCGAGGTAAGTGAACAGATTTCTATTGTTATTACGAGATCTTGGTTCCTTAGTATTTCAGCATCTTAAAAAAATACATCTTAGGATCTAAGATCTTAGATGTTCAGGTCTGAAAACTTATGATGTTGGATCTTATTGACGAGAGCTTTGCAACTTAGTTCTTTGGATCTTAGTTCTTTGATCTTTTGGGTCTCAGGGTCTTAGATCTAGGATCTTGGTATCTTAGAATTATAGCTCTGACCCTTAAATCTTGGGTTCTTAGTCTTAGGATCTTGGGATCATCGACCTTGGGATCGTAGATCTAGTATCTTGGACCCTTAGATCTAAGGATCGCTATATCTTGGGATATTAGTTCTTAGCATCTTAGATCTAACCGAATATAGAAGTCCGCTTGCCTACACACATAATGCTCTTAATGAACCTGGTTTTACGTACCGAAGACTCGTGTATTCTGCTCCCAACTTATTTATTCCTAAGAATAGAACATCTGGAGTTGTCGTCGCTCGCATTAGGTTGCGAATGTTCAATTAAAATGAAAACCAATCAACTCATAAGCGCGATTATTTTTATAGTTCTCATATTTCGAGACGCCTCGCTTTGGGTTTTAAATTTCCATAACTCATTTTCAACTTATTTAGAAGTCTATAAGTTTTAGGTATAACATTTGTTACAATTCTCGCATTTCGCTCGTTTCATTAATTGGAATTAATCTTGGGTTGGAGTTATCATATATATATATGTTAAAAGCCGTACCTCTTTCTAGTTTCTTGCCCAACTCCCCTTGGAGTCGGGTCAAATGAAAATAAACTGGAACTAGAGCTCCTCCCCCTCTATGCTGAATTTATCCCAGACCAACCTTTGTTCCAGTTAAAGTTTTGCCTTCATTCAATCTACATTTGGTTTATTGATTTATTGCGCTCCCTGGCACTGAGTTGAGGGTTTTTTCTGTTGGCTCGTTAGCTTTTATCGCCGGATAGCTGTTGCTATCGATGCGCTGCTTAACGCTATCCGAGGGCAAATGCAGCTCCAGATCGGCGTCGACGCGACAGCAGCTGGCCGATTTGCAGCAGAGCGTTTTGGCAAAGGCCCTCCGAAAGCCGGCATTCTTCCATGAGTAGATAATGGGATTGAGTGCCGAGTTGGCCATGGCCAGCGAGAAGGCCGTCTTGTAGATCATCGAATTGCTGCGGCACACGCGGAACAGTTGGGCAATCGCCACACAGAAATAGGGCAGCCAGCAGAGCGTAAAGCAGCCCATGATGAACACCACAATCTGGACGCTCTTCCAATCCGGATGCAGCATGCTGTGGCTGCTGTGCGTGTTGTAGACCACCGACTGGCGCAGCCGTTTCGCCTGCTTGGATGCCTCGCGCATAATGCGCCAGTAGAAGACCAGCATGCATATCCAGATAATAACGAACCCGGGCGTTATAATCCCGGCCACATACCACGGCAGCAGCACCTCGTCAAACTCGCAGCCCTGCGCCTCGGACCACTTGTTCCAAAAGATGGGTATCAGCGCCACTAGAGCGCCCACACACCAGTTGCACGTGATGATCAAGTAGGCCACGCGACGTGTCATGTAGCTGGGAAATTGAATGAGATTGGGGTTTTTGTGTGGATTAGTCATGTGCTTAATTAGCAGGCGCATATTAATTAAGGTACTTGGAACCGAACTAAAAAGCTGATATGGCAACAAATAGAGAAGAAATAAAACTTAAAGATTTGTAAAAACAAAAACGATATAGATAAAAAAAAGCTAATGAATGACTTTAAGGAACACATAATTTGTATTCCCTACACGTTTCTGGAATATAGAGCTGCGGGAAATTAGGTGTAAGGAAGACATAAAACAATTGTGGACTTAAATACATAATATAAATCCCAAAAACGATAAGAACAGTATATGGAAGATAAGAAATGCAGTTATATGGCAACTAAAATTGCTCCAATCGGGAGTGCTGGCCTAATTGATGCCCTGTACTCAACTCCTTGACACACATTCAAAGCTGGGCTTTGTGCTTTCTTTCTCTGAGAACATTTAATTTGTATTCAAACTTTGTGAACTAAAAGATGGCATTCAAATGTATGAGTATACCAAAAGTCAACCTCATTCCGCTCCAGATACAATTTGAGAAGCAAATATGGGGAAGGCTACCAAATGTTATATATATTCTTGGTTAACTAATCTATATTTGGTGTTTCTAGTTCTTATAAACTTCCAGATATGCTCAAGATCTTGATAATCGATATTTATCGATTTTGTGGAAACAATTTTAGAAAGAAATGAGCGAAGGGCTACAAAAAGTTAAACATGCTTGGTTAGTTACTTCATATTCCATATTCTTATATGCCAAGTCTTTCTTCTTCTTTTGTTAACTACTTCATATTGAGTTTCTGTTTATAGTAGAATCGATATTTATCGATTTTGTAGAATTGGTTTAGTTATCGTATCAAAGGATGAACTTATTTGTTTTATATACGAGTAGTATATATATAGTTTTGAAGATGAACGTTTGCATACAGACGAGTAGGCTAGTTGGGTTGAATTGGATCGGCTCCTGAGTCTGATCAGAATGTAATAAGCACAACTCAGCAGATAATGCCCCATTTGAACGGTTGAAGAAGGGAAGGAAGAGAGCAAGGTGCTCCTGGTGTTTGAAGCTCTGCTACTTACCGTCTATAGTGCAGGGCGTACATGACGGCAATGTAGCGATCGACGGCGATCGAGATGAGCGTCAGTATGGAGACGCAGCAGGCGCAGATGAAGAGAAAGAAACGGAACAGGCAGAAGCCGCGCAGCCTGCCCAGATCCAAGCCGTTGCCCATGTAGAATACCACATGATAGGGCAGTGCGACGCCCACAATGAAATCGGAGATGGCCAATGAGAGGATGAATATATTCGATATAACCGAGCGTAGATTCCGGCAAGTGCGCACCGCGACAATTGTGAGTGCATTGCCGACCAGTATAAAGACAAAGATGATGGCATTGATGATCAGCCAGAGCAACAGGCCAGCGCCAATGTGCTGCTGCTGCTGTTGCTGTTGTTCCTCCTCCTGGAGCAGATCAGCAGGAGTTGTGGCATTTAATAAGGTATCCTCCAATTGGTGCGTTCCATTAATGCCATACAAACTTAGGCTGGCATTCTGGCTTAGCCAATTGTGGAGCAGCTGGGAACTGTTCTCGTACTCTTTGCTGGCCATGACAACCGCACGACCCACGACCCACACGACGTTTCGGGAATCTCCCACACGCACAACACACCTGCACTCACACACACACACCTGCACACTCACACAAAGAGAGGGAAATGAACGTCAGCGGCAGCTGGTAAAATCACGTCCCCTACACGAAGCGCGACTACGAAACGCACTGAGCGCCAGTTTTTAGCAATCTGCCAGCGGGTCTGGGCCCGCACCACATGGGGCAAGGACTTTGCCGTTCAGCCACTGCAATTCGTGGGCGTCGTTTGTTTACGTTTCGGTTCGCTATTATCCACTGCGCCAACTGATAACACACGGCGACCAGATCCAGCGTGAGAAACGCAATCCGTTGATAAGCCCGAACACATTTTCAGCTACCCTACAGCCAAATGTGGTACTTCCGAAGCCCGAAGCCTGCAGAGCCCAGCACTTGCCTAGCCATTATAATTGGGAATTTTTTTTTGTAGGGCATACTGCATGTTCGACTTGCCTGTTGCCTGCTGCCTGCTGCCTGGTGGGGTACATGATTATTAACTATCTAATGGCTGACACATTTCAATAGGTTTGCCATATCTACAGGTATTCGTATACGTATTTTTAGCACTTCACAATTAACCCTAGGTGAGCCGTGGAGCTTACATCTATTAATGTATCAAATGACATGATTCTAATTAGATAAGTTGCAATGCTTTGCGGCTTATTCATTTACATTTGTTTATAATTGGGCTGGTTTTTTCTTTTCTTTTTAGTGTTTTAAACGTTTTAGTCAAGCTCATGTTAAAGTTCATGTTAATTGGCAGCCAGTTAGATTTTTAAATTAATGACACTCAAGAAAGTTTTTTTGACGGGGATAAAATGGACTTTAGGGGCACAGTAAACATCATTGAAGCTCTGAGGTAAAACCTATTTTAGAGGGTAAATTTATTTATCCTCCTTATAACTTAAGTTGCCAAATGCTTTAGAAGGGGCAGCTAGTTTAACCTGCATTGCACTTACAAATACTTCTTATTTTCATTTTCTTCTGAATGAAATGTTTTGCTTGTGTAAGGTATCGTATTTCTCGGTGTTGCCATATGTTGCATAGAATGTAAGCTGGCAACGCCGCAATGTCAGCTAGCTGACAAACACTATCAGCTGGATTAACCAGCTTCTAAATTGACAGACAAATCAGCTAACAGAAGAGAAATGCAAACAAATTTGACAACGCACACACAAAACATTTCAAGGCTAGCTACCTGGCAAATATTTGCCAGCTGCTAAAACTAGCTTGCAAATAAACAAACAACCCAAACAGATTTCACAATATGTTCAACAGTTAACCCATGTGCGGAAATATAGCCTTTTGGCTTACGCGTCGTATGAGCTATACCTGTACCTCCAACTTTTTATGACACCCAATCATTTGGTCATCCCAACGTCGGGCCATAGAAACAGCCACAAATTACGCACAATTTCAAAGTTGAAATAAAACAAATGCTGCAATCAACAATTGTCAGCGATGATTACAGGGCGCCGTATAGCTGTGCATATCTGTGAATCAATATATATAATAGATATATACACAAATATAGATATAGCATATCATAAAATCAGCAGTTGTAACAAGACCCTATATAAAAATGTTTTGGCTGTCGCTTTACGACAGCGACTATGTCAATGGGTGCAATTTGTATCTTTTAGATACGCGTAACGATAAACGCGATTTGTGTGACTTTATTTACGAGTCTATCTGCGAATCGGTATCAATTTACGATCCCTAGCATATTTCATAATTCACCTAGTTTTATATATATATATATATATATCTTTTTTTTAGGGCGCCTACCGTCTGGGCTGCGAGTACGTGCTCAAGGTGATGCGCAAGGAGCGCGAAACTCTACTCACCCTGCTCGAGGCCTTCGTCTACGATCCGCTGGTCGATTGGACAATCAACGATGATGCGGCTGCACTGCGTCGTGCCATCAACGCCAAGCCCGTTGTCGCTGCCTCTGGCGCAGCCGCAGCTGCAGCCTGTGCCGCTAGCTCCGGTGAGGTGAAATTGCATAAGAAGGACAAGTCCAAGAACAAGACGCACGACTGGGATGCCAAGCGGCGACACTTTGTGGGCAAGCTCAAACAGTGCCAAAAGTTTTGGGCCAAGTACAAGTGAGTAACTATGTAAGGTCTGGGTCTCTTGACGGCCAATAAATACATTATCTATACTATTCGCTCCTTTTTCTTTTGATATCTTCCTAAATTTGCATTATATCGATAAATATCGATTTGAAAACCGGTTATTTTAAGCATCGAAGAGACAATTCAGAGTCAAAGCAACCAAATCTCGTATATGATTGACAGTTTCAAAATATCCATTTCAAGCGGAAGCCTTGTGCTTGAGTTTTTTGTAAATATTTCGGTACCAAATTTATTTGACTATAAACCCCAAAGTTGTTCGGGAATGGCAATATTTGTACCTAAAATCCAGGCTAAGCTCGACACGATCTTATTGTATCTATCTACGATCTATGTACTAATTGGTCTTGGCTCTTAAAATCTATGTATAGGTCTAAAAAAAAACGGGTAAATAAATCGATATTTATTGATTTTGAATAAATCTAAAGATTTAAACAATAAATTTTAAACCATTTTTGAGTCTTTAGTTCGTAGGGAGTCGAAGCTGCCTCCTTTTGCTTGTTCAAAACATTTGCTCGACTTCATTATACCTTTGTTATTTCATCTATGCGCATTCTTTCACTAACTGCTGTTGTTTCCCTTCCCCAGGCTGGAAATGCTGCCACAGCTAACGGACATGGTGCGAGAGATTGAGAAACTGCAGCAGATCCAAACGCAGCGTCAGTCCACGGAACAGGAGCTGTTGAAGCTGAACCAGCGAAGCGCTCTGATAGCCGAAATCAATTCCCTGGGCACGGCCATCGAGAGTCACAGCTTCAATACGGCATCGCCGCGCTATGCCGCCAAGCTGTTTCACTCGGAGATGCTGGCTCGCCAGGCGAAACTGCGTCATGTGGACTATGAGCTGGTGCAGTGCCTGCTCGCTAGCTATGGCCAGTGCCTGGAGCAGCAGCATCTGGCCGACTTCAATGTGCGTCTCATTCAGTTCAAGCTGGAGGGCAGCAGCTGGCATAATGAGTATCTGGCCCTGGTGGAACTGGTCCAGTGCCATCTGCCGCCTCAGACACTGGAGAGCTATGACAGCACACGCAGCCAGCTGGACGAGCTATTCGGCCGGCTCAATGATCTAGGCCTGCAGTGTGTGGAGCACATGCAGCAGTATGCGGCCATCATGGCCTACTATCCGGAGCAGCGGCAGCGCGAGAACATCTATGTGCGCTTCCGCGACACCTATGCGGGCTATTTGCAGAACGGGGAGGCCAGCAGTTCCGCGGCGGCGACTCTGGCGGACATCAATGCCGCCAACAAGCTGAGCGCTGCTCAAACCCTGGAGTCGGTCTGGATGGATCTCAACTGCCAGCTGCATCAGTTGACGCAGCACTTTGCCAACCAGCAGGCCCTGGCCCAAGAGCAGACGCCATCGCACTCTGTGCTGGCGGCGATTGGACAGAGCGGCTGGAGCCGGACGCTGCTCAATGCGGCGCTTAGCCGCACCCTGGACGAGGCAAACAGCGTGTTCAGTGGCTACGAGGAGTCGGCTTTGAATGCCCAGGATCCAAAGTTGACGCAGCATCAATTGCAACACATTCAGCTGGTGCGCTCCATGTGCCAGAGCGTTGTCGAGCCCATGGAGCAGGCCAATGATCCGCTCAGCCAGCTGCAGGATGTCCTCACCGCTCTCATTCAGCTGCAGCATAGTTTCGAGCACGATCTGCCCGCCAGCCTGTTCCGCCTGTTGCTGTTGTGTCCCAACTTGGATCAGCTGGACCTTCTGCTGCAGCTAAGCAGCGAGTCATTGGGCAAACGCTATCTGCGAGCTATATCGCAGCAGCAGCAGCCGGAAGAGCAGCAGGAGCTGTCGAAGAAGCAGCAGCAGCAGCTGGCAATACCCTCAGCTTTGGAGCAGCAGTTCATGCAGTCCCTGCAGCCCGCCTACGAGCAGTTTGAGCAGCTCACCAAGGCGTTGGAGCGCATGGCGCGCAACATTAAACTGGTTATTGACGATGTCCAGGATGTGCAGACACAGCAGTACATGGTGAGTGACATAAGCTAATTGCTATAATACGCAGGTTTTCGATTAATCCGAGCATAGTTACAAACTAAAGCTCATTAAAGCTTCTCAGAGGTTGCCAATAAAGCCAAAGCTAGAGAAAAGTGTCATTGCGTCCGATAAAGGCTCAATATTGACATTGAGCGTTTGCTATCAGAAATGCTTAATCTTACTCCAATTCAAAAGGATAGTTATTAGGCTCATTTGCAGTACTCAAAGTATAATTGTATAATCTCAGATGAAAGTTCATTAAAGCTTTAAAGCGATCTGTAGCTTTCGATTGATAAAAAATTAAAATTATTAGTTTCAAATGAAATCACATGAACGCTTCGCGCAATGCTGCGAAATGAGTTGTTTTGGACATACAATTAATCTCACCAAAAGTAAAGTATTGCAAGTTTTTATGTAGCTTATAAAGCACTTCAAAGCTTTAATGCTTAATGTCCAAAATCACTTATCAATCAATCAAGCAATCGAGGGGATTAATTTAATTTAATTTACTTTAATTGAAGCTTGGGGATTATCAAAGTGATAGTGAGAGAGGGAGAGGTACACAGATAAAGAGAGAGAGAAGAGAGAAAGTCTGTTAGCAGGAGGGAAAGTGAGGTAGTATCTATGAAAAAGACAAAGACAAAGATAGATCGCAGGAGAATCTATCCAATCTTACAGATAGATATATATATAAATCTATCCATATATAAAAGAAGATAAATAGTAGCAGAGAGATAAGTCAACTATAGTCAGATTGGATGAGCATTACAAAGATAAATATATATGAAATATAATGTGAGCTGAAAATATACAGCAAACGTAACATACATATAAGATCTCTGCCTCGAAAGTTTGGAAAATAGGTCTGCCAGGTTGGAACAGACTTATCTGGTTTTATTGACTACAGAACATCGGATATTAATCCCATGCATTACGATAACTGACAGAGGCTCAAATAGTGGATAAAGCCCTTGTCCTTAGCTAGAATAAAAATTATATTAATACAATCTCTTTAAAATCTGTGCAGGAGCTCAACATACTTAAGTACGCCAGCAACCAGTTGGGCAACAGCTCCTTCTTTGAGCTCGTGCTGCAGACGCTGGCTGCCAGCAAGAGCTACGACATGCGACTGATGTGTGGCCCATTGCTGGGCTTTGTGCAGCGTCTACAAATGGAGTACATCGTTGGTCTCGTGCCGTTGCTTTCGTATGCCTATTATACCAATTGCTGTGGCGCACGCGGCCAGGAGTTGGTGGCCGACAGCGAGTGTCCGGCGGATTTGCTGCAGCTGTGCGACGGCCTCTTTGCGGCACTGCAGTTGGAGGCGACACTGCAGCAGCAGCAGTGCGAGATTGCGCTGTTCAATCAGCGCATCGAGACACAGACGCTGATCGCATCGGCACACTATTGGGCCTATGGCGATTTGCTGGACAGCGAGCAGCTGCCGTGCGGCCACATCATAAGTCGGCAGAAGCTGTGCGAGGCCATCAGCCAGAACTGGCAGACCCTGGCCGAGAGCTCGTTGGCCATGCAGCGATTGCAGCGTCGGCTGGCATCACAGCTGGAGCAGCTGCAGAGCCAGCGCAGCAACTGGAATCGGAATCACATCGACAGCCTGCTGCGCAACGAGCAGCTGCAGCATCAGCTGACCAGCGATCAATTGGACGTGATCAATGAGCTGAGCAAATGCGCCAGTGCGCTGTGCAGCATGGAGCAGGTGGGCTTGGTTGTCGGACAGCAGCAAAAGCTGCTGCTGGACAACATGGAGCAGTGGCTGCAAGCCCATCATCAATGGAAGATAAGCAATGCGCGTATTAGCGCCGTCGAGCAGGCCATTGTCCAGCTGCTGGATCCCGAGGGCGCCATCGATCAGTGCTGGGTGGAGAATGTGCAGGGTCTGCTCGAGGACTACACGTGCAAGGTGCAGCGCGAATTGTCGACGCTGGAGTTGGAACTGCAGAGCAGGCAGCGATACATCTGCACGCTGCTCAAGGAAATTCAGGTAAATCTTCTGAAAATTTCCATCGAAAGCCTGGCAAAACCACTGACAATGGTTTTTTATTTTCTTTTTCTTTCCATGCAGCGTCACCAGGAGCAGATGCCGCGGGTTTACACACGCAGCCTCTGTGCCGATGCCGAGGATCAGGGCAAACTAGTACCGCTTGATGTGCAGCTGCTTTGTGGCCATGTGCGCGATTCCCAACGCACGCTCCTGAACTTCTTCCAGCGATTGCTGGACCTGCGAAAGGAGTTAAACAGCGAGCGACATAGTCTGCGCCACGAGACGCTCTCCAATTGGCAACAGCAGCTGCAGCAAATCGAGCAAATGGCCAACCACGATGTGGATGTATTCTTTAGAAGCATCGACGACTATCTACAACATGCCGCCGAAGCCGAATCACTGCCATACGAAACTTTTACGCATAACAAGGGTAATCGCCACAATTGCCAGCATGTTCCAACACAGTCTCCAACTTCCATTCCACTTCCAGGTGCAGCCAATCTGCACGAGCAGAAACGCAATGCATATGGCGTATCCGTTTGGAAGAAGATACGCATGAAACTGGAGGGACGCGATCCGGACAGCAATCAGCGCACCACCGTTGCCGAACAGGTGGACTATGTGATACGCGAGGCTACCAATCCGGACAATCTGGCCGTACTATATGAGGGCTGGACGCCATGGGTCTAACACAACGGACATGCCAACAGTGGCAAACGGGCATATGAATCGCACAGATAACGCATTATGATCGGGGCTGACGACAGTGACTGGACTGGACTGGACTGGATTGGACTGGACGGGACGCTGCAAAGTGCAATGCCTGCTGTCAAATATATATGTGTATATATGTATGAATATATATATATGTATATATTGGGGCTGGGTTAATTGCCGCTAAGGGGCGCAACGATCGCGCTGCTCCACCATCCGCCATCCACGTCCACACACAGCCTGCCCATCCTCAAAGTATAGTTGATTTAACGACAAAACAAAAAACAAAACAAATGAACAATTGAACATGAAAGACACAAAGACAATATCGTTTCGGTTGCTTTCAAAGCTCAATGCGATGCCCAAACGCCCACACCGCCGCCCACCCACAGTGCTGGGTGCTGAGCGGGTGGCGCCGAAGGATGCAGCGCCTCGGGGGGCTAGCACTTCGGGACTCGCCCAAAATGTAAGCAATTCGACAGGCGTTGGAACAGTTCTTGCAGCCGCTGCAAATTTCAGATTTTAATTCATTTTAAGCACACACACCCAACAAACCCACACGCATCCTTTTTTTTTTTATTAAACTTTTAACCGCCCCTCGCAAAAGAAAGAGAGAAACGAAAAACCTCATATTATATATCATGTATTTAATATTAAGCTTGGCAAATTTTTTAATTTAGGCTCTAATCGTTTTTACCTAACTATCCTATAGCCATATTATGAATACATTTCCCACACACGCATACATTCATACATCAGCAGGCGTGGCGCATCTCTTGGGAGATGTTGTCCAGTTGGATTTGTTAATTCATTTGTTAATTTACAGCCTTAATTTTTTATTGTTTATTAGTTTTTTTGCGGTGATTAAATGCGATCTTCATTAACGAGTAATGCACGATAAGTCTAATGTGTTTTAATTAGTTGGATTTTCGGGACTTCCCCGGCGATGGGTTACAAGTCATCGATAGTTTTATCGATACTTTTAAAACTTTCTTCGTTTTGGCCAGAGGTAAATCAAAATTTGAAATTTTTTGTGAAAAGGCCATAGATTGTAAAACCGTTAAAAAAAGAGGTAGTTTCTAAACCAATTTATAAAATGTACAATATCACGTTTAAACTTTCAGAAAGAAGCATGTTTTGAGAATGGACACATATCTCTTGGCAAATGGAATCAAATAGATCAGCGACAATCTAATTGGACCAAAGGTATTTTTTTCTAAATCGACCGCAGTATGCCTTAAATAATCTTTAAATGCGTTCCTCCCAGGTATGTTAATCTTTTGAATGGCTTAGATATAATCTTCAAATTTCTTCGAGAAAAAACGATCTAAGGATAGCTGAAATAGATCGGACCTTCCGAATAAATACAGATTGAAAGCAGGACAACGCTTAAATTTTCGATTAATAAAAAAAAGTGCCATCAGCGTGAATAAATGTATTTATATATAATCACTCATTTATTTCCTAAATTTTTTTTGTTTTTTTTTGTTTTTATCTCAATTAGCTTTTTCCCATCGGTTGTCATTTTACTTGGTAATCATTCGTTTATCAATTACGATTATATTTTGTTGTTCTTGTTTTCCGTTGGATAGGGTGTAAAAAGTTTGAAATGTTCTTAATAGGATCAAGACATACTTGTCACCAGCTAATGCATTTTGTTTTTAGGTATTTGTTGCAAATCAACATTAACGTTATTGGGATTCTCGCTTACAGCTATTTTTGTTGTTATCTCATTGTGTGTGTGTGTGTGTGTGTGTGTGTATCTCAATGTATTTTACAAACAAGTACTATTATAAATGAAAATTCCAGCTATGTATAAATATTGTTTTCATTTGTAACTATTTTCTTATGTTCTCATTGTGTTTGTGTCGGGAAAATCATTTTTCAGTTAACGTTAATGTTACCTTTGCGGTTACGCTATAGTTTTACAATTATCTGTTTATATATGTACAGTATTTTAATGTATACATATCTATTTAATCATATCTGTAAATATATATATACGTTTATATATAATTTACACAAAAACTTTACGAGCTGTCGTCATCCATTTCCGCCTCAACTGCGGCTAAGGAAAGTTCTTATTACAAAATAATAAAAAAAAGCAAAAAAAAAAACCCGAACAGTAAATAAAAGTTTCGTTTTACATTCTATATAGATATATATATGTGTATTTACGGCACAGCTCGTAGGCTACTTTACGTTACGGCTTGTGAATGCGGCTATTTTGTTTTTTGGATACCCTTTGTCTAGGACAGGAACTCCATTAGCCAGTTTTTAAACTTGAAATACAGTTAATTGCCTTGAGCATTCGTTTGACCAGAATTTTCACATGACAGATGGTTCAATATTTGCAATATTTTCTCATTTAACATTGTTTTGTTTTTAAATTTGTTTAGTCAAATTAACAATACAAACAGAATACAAGTATAACAAAAAAAGTGGGTGTATATAAAAATAATATAAATAGCAATAACTAATTTATGACATGGATAAACACAAAGAATTTGTAAAAATTTGAAATAAAAAAAAAACAATGACATAAAGTGACATAGTATATCAATTTTTTGTTTTGTTTTTAAATTAAGGCTTTCATCCTTTTTTGTTTTTGGTTGCTTTGCTTTTGTGTACTAATTAAGCATAATTATTTATAGTGTGTGTTTGTTATGTTATTATTTTCTTTTGTTTTTATAGTTTTTTAGTTGTTCTGTGTTTATCCTATTTTAGTTTTAGTTTGTTTTTTAAAATAATAAATACATACATACATATACATTACATTACAATTACATCATATCCATAGTACAAAATATAAAATTTAACATCACATTGGTTGACATTCTTTTGTTGGTTGGTTGGTTGCTTCGCTTTCGTGCACTTTCATCATCATTAACTTTATCTTTACATCGTTCTTAACATCGTGTTGATTTTGCTTTGTTATTTGTTATTTGTTTCCTTTTCTTTATTTTGTGGGTTGGTTGGTTTCGTTCACTTTTGTCCTTTGTCCTTTGTTTGTTGACGTTGCACTTTCTAGTTATGATAGCATTGTAAATTAATTTGTTTCAATTGATTTGTGTTTGTTTTTTTGTGGATTTGCATAAACAGTCGGTCGGTCGGTAGGTCAAAACGATCGATCGCTCGATCCAATTTTTGCTTGTCGTAGCCTCTCCTCTCCTCTCATCTCCTCTCCTCTCTCTCACATTTTCCATTCCTCTTAACAGTTGATGATCTTTACAATGTTGGCTTTTTGTTGCTAACCTGCAAATATGCAAAATGAGTGAGTACAACACACAATAGATTTTCTACTATATATAAGTATAGTATACATATAATATACATACAAATGCTTGCTTGAAAAGTCGTCTATCATCCAGTTTTGTTTATGGCACTCGCTCTACGCACTGCCCACTTAGACGTTAAACGACTTAACGAGCTCTGAAATACAAATACAATGCATTAAGAAGCATATGTATACATACATATGTATATGCATGTCAAATGCCAACGCATGCATATGCATGTACTTGACGAGAGATACAAATTACATAGAAATCCCAATATGACACGGCTACATTTACATATCAATATGCCACATTACATACACAAAACGAACACATTAAATATTAATATATTTGTATAGAACGCTTGTCTGCTATATACAATTATTCATATCTCTGGCGCATTTCAAGATGTGTTTGCCAAAAGTAAAAAATAATAAGAATTTTGCATATATGATAGCTACTAATCAGCAGTAAATATATATATATATGAATGCACACACACACACACACACACATGATAGATGTGGCTTTACCTAATGAGACTTTTACTAATCTCCTGGATGCTCGGGACAGGAGCGATTCACCTCAAACCAACGATCAATGCAGCTGCAAAATAGAATGGAAATGTCCAGCATATAGTAAATACATATAAACACATCAATAATTGAACATTTAGCAGCCTCACCCTTTGTGGTATATGCATAGACATGGCAATCGAGCAATTGTATCACCTGGACTCAAGTCTTCAAGGCATATGACGCACTCGCCCTTGGCGTCCAATAATGTATCCTCTATAAAACATATACGTTTAACATTTTATTTCGTTTTAAACATTTTGTGCTCTTGCACTTTTGTACCGCATACCATTATATGAGAGTCTGGGCTTTGTTAGGCACATAACTAAATGGCATTCAATATCGTCTGGCAACACGAACTTATTGCACACGGGACACTTGATGCCTGCGAAGAGAAAAGTTCAATATACATATACAGATACATGTATATAGTTTATTTATGGATCGTATTTACCATTGAAGGACCAAATGTGCGATGGCAGCGATGTCGCTGTGTAAACGCGACCGATGCCATTCGCAGATGTTGCAGATGCGGCCATTGCGATGCTCTCAACGATATTGGCGCCGGTCATGGACATCTCCTGCACAAACAGATAGAATAGCTCATGGTTAGTTAGAGCGAGAGTCTCTTTGGGGGCAACTTACGCGTATTGAGTCACCAAAAGCGCGTCGCTGTTGCATGTAGCTTTGTGCGGCAGCCGATGAGCCGTTGTTGTTGCCGGCTGCCACTTGGAAACTATTGCTATTTGAATTAGATGACACAGAGACTGAGACGGCGGGATGTGTGTGCGGATACGTTGTGGATCCCTGCTGTTGTTGTTGTTGCTGCTGCTGCTGCTGTTGTTGTTGTTGTTGTTGCTGCTGCTGCTGCTGTTGTTGTATATCTGGCACAGAGCTAAGGCTGCGAGCACGCTGTCGATCTATGGACGTGGAGTTCTGCTGATTATGATGGTGATAGACCTGTAGACCCGGCAGTGTGCGCAGCAAGTTGAAACCCTGACCGGCATCGCCGCCGCGGCCACCGACCGCTGAACTTTGCGGCGTTGTCTCGGTTGCGGTTGCACCCGTGGAGCTGCTGGAAAATGTTCTGGAGCGTGGGCTCTGCTGGCCGCTTGTCGCTGGTGTGCTTGCCTTTTGACCCATAGAGTTTGAGTTTGACTTTCTCGCACGGCCTCTGCCCCCCACTGGCCCTACGCCCCGCGATCGCTGATCGTTTTCTTATTTAAGATTGCACTTTTCCACCTGCGCTCTCTATTGCACTTTTCGCTTTCGCTCTCAATGGAGTCACTCTCGCTCTCTCGCTCCGTTGTTTTGTTGCAGTTTTTTTTTTTCTTTTCGAGCCGTCTTTGTTTGCTCCTTCGTACTTTGCGCGTGTGTGTAGGTGTTTGCGTGCGGGCGTGCGTGCGTGTGTGTGTGTGCGTTCACATTTAAGGAAACAAAACAAATGACAGCAGCAGCAGACAACAATAGCAAACAGACTTGATGTTGTAGATCAGGTTAATGGGGGGTGGTGGGTCAGCAGCGGTGGCGGCGACGGGCGGCGTTGATAAACGCGGTATATAGATAAGTGTTTGAGTGTTTATGTGCCTTGTGCCTTCGCCTGTGCAATGATGATGATAATAATGATGATGATGATGATGATGATGATTATTTGTAGAGAGGAGCGTATGCGTGTGTATGTCAGTGTGAGTGTGTGTGTGTGCGGGTGCCAAAAGTGCGGAGCGTAGGGAGGGCGTTAATCGTACGTCGGTCGTCGGTGTCAGTGTCGGTGTGTTGGTTCTTGGTGTTGGTGTCCGTTGTCGGTGCGTAGTTGACTATTGTTGTTGTTGTTTTTATACCGAAAGCCAAAATAGTCGTGGACTGTAACTATGCTTAATCCGCTTGATAACCACTCGCAATTTAAATTATTATTTCCGTTTTCTCTATTTTATTTTTAACATCTCCGTTTTCGTTTTATGTGTACTCTTTGCTTTGCTTTTGACCACCACAATTTATTGGCCGACCACCACAACTAATTATCGCAACGTTTGGTGTTGCACAATGCCAGCACACATGTCTAGCTGATAGCGATACATAACCGCACAATCGATTAATACTTAGGCTCACTAGAGTAAAAATCGTATCGTGGTACAAGTAGATTTACAAAATTGTTAATTTTTCGCAAATGAAAATTTATTTTAATAGTTGCCTCAGCTTTGAGAACCCTTGCCAATTTAAATTTAGTACCAGACATATTGAAATCGATAGTAAAATATCGATACATTGGTACGATACCCATTGATGCTGCCAACCAGCTACGAAATAAAAGTTTTTTATTTTTAATTATGTGTTCGTGTTTGTAAAATCGCAGTTTTTGCCAAATAATTTGTTAATTAATGTGCTGCGGCCACTAAGCGTATCACAGCAAGCGCATTGGAACACTAACAGGAGGCATGAGTTGGTTCGAAAAAGCCAAAACTGTTCTAATTGAGGCGCTGGATATCCAAGATGATGACAACAAGGCAACAGATCACGTTGGCAGTGGCATCGCTGGCACTGCGGCGAGCAGCAGCAGCAGTGCAGCATCCACGCCCGGCGCCAAAGCAGCAACGCCAAGCACTTTGGCCACTTCAGCAATAGATGGGGCCACGTTCTATGATAATCCGCATGCCAACGAGATGGTAACTATTCCGCCCAGAGCGAGCGATGCCTCAACGCCAGCCACGGCCAATCTGTTTGCAAAACGTCAGTCAGCCACATCAGACTCCGTGGATTTGCTATCATCGCCATCGCCCACGTCGCCAACTGGCGCCGGCTGTTTACGCAACTCCGAGTCATCATTGGAGCTTATAACAGCGCCGACAACGGCTAGTGAAATGGAAATGAATATGTCGCCCGACACAGAACCATCGCTGCCCGATAGTATAGTCATCATAGCCAGCAATGACACGTCTGACAATGCGGATGGCGATGATGACGATGACGATGAAGATGCTGATAATGGCGATGACGATGATGACGGGGACGATGGGCAACCGCTTAACTTGGATCACGATGATCACTCACTGCATTTGAATGGTAGGATTCACTACGATTACTAATTTGTCTTCTACTCGCTTTGATTTTAAATCAACGTATTGAAATTATAGAACAAATTCTCGAGCATTTTGTCAACTCGTTTTAATTGTCCTTGCAGATTCTACCAAAACTATGAAGGCATTGGTATTTAGCGACACACAGGCCACTGTTAATGTGGCTGGCGCTGGCGCTGGCGCCGGTGCTGATTCGGACTCCACGCAAAGCTTTGAAGACATCCAGCTTCAGGTAAGCCACAAAAGCAAGTCGGCAGGCAGTCCGGCCAGCACCGAGGCATGCCAGCATGGCAGCAAAACGGAGCTGCCCGACCAGAGCTACTCGTCCACATCGTCGGACATAGAGATCATTTCGAATCCGAACGGTGATTCCAGCACAAATAGCACCACAACGCGCACCAGTCCCCAAAAGTTCAAAGAGCTGTGCGGCGGTAGTGTTAAGGGCCATGCGCATGGCCTGCATGGCCTTAAAAGCAAGGGACATCACCGAGAGCCATCGGAGATTTCGCTGCTGTCGGAGGACTCACAGTCTGAACTGGATAAGCTGGTGCATCGCATTAGCGAGCTGAATCAGATTATTGAGGCACGAGAGCAGCGTCTGCTGCAATCGGAGCGCCAAAATGCGGAGCTGCTTGAGCGCAACCAGCAACTGTGCGCGCATGTGGAGGCGGCCAAGAACAGCGCCAATAGCAGCGAAGCCAATGAGGCAGTGCAGCGTCTGTCGGCGCTGGAGAAGAAGTTTCAGGCGAGCATACGCGAACGGGATGCGTTGCGCATACAAATCAAGAGCCTTAAGGACGAGCTGCTTAACAAAATACCCAAGGACGAGCTGACCGAATGCAATGAAATGATCACTGCCCTTCAGTCCGAGGGCGAGAAACTGTCCAAGGAGATACTGCAGCAGTCGAACATTATCAAGAAGCTGCGCGCCAAGGAGAAGACATCCGATACGCTGCTGAAGAAGAATGGCGAGCAAATTTCACAGCTATCCAGCGAATCGGAGCGCTTGAAAAAATCGCTAGCCGCCAAAGAGGAAATGGAACGCACTCAAATTGAGGCTGTTTGCCGCATGACCAACGAGAAGCGGCGCGTGGATGAGGAAAATGCCGAATGCCGAAGTCGCATCGAGGACTTGCAATCGAAGCTGGCGGCGCTGCAGGCAAGCTTCGATGGTGTGAAAGGTGATCTGCAGCAGCGCCAGCGGCACGAACAGAACCAAATGCTGGCCGAGAATCAGGAGTATGTGCAGCAGTTGAGTGATATGCGTGAAAAGCTGCGCGTCACCGAGCACAACATGGTCAAGCGGGAGCAGCAGATGCGCGAGGAGAAACGCGATTTACTACGTCGTCTTGAAGCGGCCGAACTACGTGCCGAGAGCAGTACGCAGGAGCTGAGCGTTTCGACGACGCCGCTCATACGGCAAATCGAGTCGCTCCAGAAGACGCTGAATCAGCGCAGCGCCAGCTGGAGCAAGGATGAGCAGCAGCTGCTGCAAAAACTGGAGGATGCACAGTCTCAGTTGCATTCGCTGCAGCACCTCGAAACAGTGCAGCAAGAAAAACAGGAACTGTTGCGCACACGCTGCGACCTGCTCGAGGAGAAGTTAGCCAATGCGCTTATGCAGTCGGAGAGCGCAAAAATACAGCTTCGTCAGCAGGAGCTGGATGCCACAATCAAAGAAAATGACTACAAAAGGTGCGAGCACAAAATTAACTTTATCCATTATGCCATAAGGTTAGCCTGAATCTTCGCTTTTGGTTTCCCTCTGTCTAGCCAGTTAAGCACGCTCCAGGCGCAACTGAAGCAGCGCCAGGACAAGCAGGAGCAATTGGCCGAACAGTGCCAGCAGCTGGAAGCGGAGCTGCGGAAACTGCACGCCTTTCAGCGCAGCAGCGAGCTCACCGTGGAGGCAGTCAAGGCCAGCAGCGAGCTGTCGGAGAACCGCTGCCAGAAGCCGCTGCACGTTTCGCCGCCGCTCAGCCTGGCCGATGAGAGCGGCTCCAATGAGGATACACTGGGCGGAATTATTGACTGGCAGGGCGTAAGCAAATCAATTTAGTTCACATAAATAGGAGTGTAAACTTAATTTTAAACCAAACTAATGTAATGTTCGCCAACAGGATGATTTGGAATGTGCATCCAATAGTGGACGACAGCAGTCGGGCATGATTCAAGGCGTGCATTTGAGCTTTTTGGCCGGCAATACTACAACGCTGGAGCATCTGCAGGCGCTGCTCAAGCAGCGCGATGGCGAACTAACGCATCTGCAGTGGGAACTGTCGCGTCTGCAGGCGGAACGCGGCGTGCTGGACAATGAAATATCAAATTTGACCATGGAAATGGAGACGGTTAGAATTGTGCCAGGTGCATAAAAATATTGTAGCTATCAATAAGATTCTCTTTTGCTTGCAGTTGAAGGAGAAAGTGCAATCATACGAGGCCATGGAGAAATGCTATGAGGATCTGCAGCATCGCTACGATGCGCTCTTGCAGATGTACGGCGAGAAGGTTGAGCGGACCGAGGAGCTGGAACTGGATCTGGTTGAGCTAAAGCAGGCGTATAAAATACAAATCGATGAGCTGCTCGCAGCGCCGCCACCAAATCTTCAGCGAACGCCCAAGCACACATGATTGCCGTCCCTGGCATGGCTGAGACGTACCTAACAGCCGGCAATCCAGTCGGATCTACTTCTCTCCTCTCCAATGTATTATGCTCTCCTTCGGGCATTACTTAACGAAGCTGTTTATTTTTTGTCCATTCCTTTTGCTTATTTATGTATGTCACCTAAAAAACAACAACAAGATATTCCTGCCCCACTACGCCACACAGCTACCCCATCCAAATAATGAAATATGTATAATGGTCATATTAACATACAAGTAAATATAATTTGCGTGTTAGAATTTCTAGTTATATTATGAATATGGATCAATTGTGATAATTTTTATTTATACTTATGCATATATATATTAAAGAAAAAATTCTTAGATAATTGGTTACGTTTTTGTTCGCTTTTTTTTTATCCCGGTACGCTTTAGCCGCAAAGGAGGTATTTGAAAGCAAGATAATGCTGCGATCTTTGGTGTGCCGAAGATTAAATACTTTTGTTAAACAACGATATATTTATATACTTAGCCTAAAGTAGACATATGATATAGTTTTGCTATACTTTAAAAGCACATGGCTATATTAACTCTGCTGCGTATATTGATCAAGTATATATATATTAATATATGACATTATTATAATAGTTTCAGCAAAGGTATAATAATAGAACTTCTTATTGATACCAAAAAAAAAAAAATAGTATAAATAACATTTGATCTACTTATCATATCAACACACACATAAAAACAAATGTCGAACAAGGAAAGTGCCGAAAGTATCGTTAAACGATTCCGAATATAGCTATAATAAATTAAAACAGTTTCCTAGTTGGCACCCACAACTTAATAACCTTTCTTATCACTAATTTTCAGGATCCTCTTAGGATTGTATTGGCAGCCTTGGCTAGTGGGAAAACAGGCTTAGCAACATTTCTGGCACTGTTCTTGATATAGCCACAGTTGTTGTTGAGATCATCCGTGTTCAGGGAGAAGATCATTAGGCCGCCCACGTTCAAGGTCTTGACATAGTTTGCTTTGCATGCAATGCTCTTCGTGGTCTCATACGATATCCATTCCTGCAGCGAATTCAAATAGGGCGAACAGGTGTAATTGTCGAATGTGTAGTTTGGTGCCAGGTAACTTTTGGCGCACTCGCAGGTCTCCGAGAGCGTGGTGAAGCCCAATCGGCCACACTTGCCGAAGCCCGAGGCAGGTGCCCCTATGCGCGCATTTAATGGACTTACAAGACTGTCAAAATTTGGGTTTCAATGAATTACACTGAAGATTACACCAAGGAGAATGTTATACTCACGTAAAGGAATGCCCGTAGGTGGGCAGGCCAATGACCAAACGCTTCGGATCCAATCCATTTTGCAACCACCAGTGCACGGTGTAATTGATGTTGAAGGTGCCCATAATGGAATGCTCCGTGGGACGGGCAAAGAGCGGCGCATTTAAGCCGGTGAAGGGCGTGTCCTCGCGATAGAAATGAAAATCATAGGTCATCAGATTTACATAGTCCACGTACAGATTGATTTCGCGTATGTTGTAGGCAAAGAATGCGATGCCTTCGGGCGCTGCCACGGCCATGGTGAGCAAATTGTTGGTGCGTTGTTCGCGGCGCCATTCCAGCCGAATTTCGTGCAGCAACTGGGAGAAGTGCACACGTTCCTTGTTGTAGGCGCTCGGGAACTCCCAATCCAGATCGATGCCATCCAAGCTGGGATATTTGTGTAGCACGGCTCTTAGCGAGCGCAGAAATTGTTTGCGGTGTTCATGATTCACGACCATGTTTGCAAACTGAGGCCCAGTGTCGGCACCGCCAATCCAGAGCAGCAGATGCACCTGTGGATGCGCGGCACGAAATAGGCGAGCCTCATTCTGCAGCACTTGCTCCAGGCGCGGCGACAAATGCAGGGTCCTATTGAACAAGTTGGCAATACCAATATTGATGTGCGTGCACAAATCCCCGGGGACATCCAACAGGCTCAATTTATCGATTCCGGAAGTCGAATAATAGCACACAAGACGTTGTTTTTGTTGCCTTTGCCGTTGTTGTTGTTGCACGACATTTTGATTAATCGTTGAAAAACAAAGAGGAAGTAGGCTGATGCATATAAATATGACAATTGCAAACACCAAAATGTAACGGACCATTAGCACACGCCTTCTTAGCTGTTGTGCCTCTGCATTGGCGTTTGCTTTTTGCAGCAAATCACTTTGTAGCTCGATATAATTAACCATTGTTTTTATTGCTGCCACAAATGAAAACGACGCAGAGTTCTCTAGATTGGTTCAAAAGCCAGTGTAATCAAAACAAAAAAAAGAAAATCATCGATAGCATGCGAATTCCATCGATAGCGCCAGATTGGCGATATGTGCATGTGGTTGCAACTCTGTTCGCATGTGCATATGCGTATTTGGGTAAAATAAATTTCTGTCGTTTGTGCTGCAATTTCTATGCTCGCGTGTTTTTTTTTTGCAAATTGAAAAACGAAAAAATGCAAATGTTGCGCGTAAACAATAAATAGCTGCTGTTGCTGTACAATAATTTAAAATACAATTGCCGTGTGTGAGTGTCAGCCTTAATGTTTGTATAATTTGCCCATTGTTTTCCTCTGTGTGTGTGTGCATGAGTGTGTGTGCGCCTGATGTGTTGCTGCTGTTGTTTTCGTTGTTGTTGTCGCCTCGCTTGCGGTGCAAAACAAAACACACCCAAATGACTGGCCAGCCATATAGGCAACAAACGCAACGAACACCCTAATGCGCAGCGTAGGGTGGTGCAAACCGGCGAAAAGCAGAAACTGCTTGCTTTTTTTTTATTCTACCTTTTAATATATATATTTATATGTATATGTATATACATATATATTTTTTTTTTGGTGGATTCACGCCCATTTGCATATGCACAGCTGTGTGCACGAACCTATTTGTATCTGTGTGTCTCTGCTGAATGACTCACTAGATAAATGTTACTCTGCCCACATTATAGAAAAAATTGCCGGTTCGACTTTGGCACCTTGCAGTTTGTTTTTCTGTCCGTAGTGTGCGTGTGTGTGTGTGTGTGTGTGCTTATCTGGCGCAGCTTATACACCTCCCCTCCCTCCGCCCATACCGGTTAGCCGGAGCCGAGCAACAGCCACAAGCAACAAGAACTTGGACTCGCATTCTTGGGCTTGTTAAAAATGGTAACTAACCTGCTTTTTGTTTTGTTATTGTTGTTGCAGCAGGTTCAGCAACAGGGTTCAGCTATATGAGAACCATGACAAAAGACTACGATTATCTGTTAAAGGTGCTTCTGGTGGGGGACAGCGATGTGGGTAAACATGAAATACTCTCCAATCTTGAGGATCCCTCAACCGAGAGCCCCTTCTGCAGCGGCAATGGTAAGTACTTTTGCTTAATGTTTAACATGCATCCATCATATCCCAATTCATATATAGATTGCACCTCTCACATATTGCAAACGGTAGCGTACAAAACGACAACAATATTGCTAGAGGGCAAGCGGGTGAAGCTACAGATTTGGGATACCTCCGGCCAGGGGCGTTTCTGCACCATAATACGCTCGTATTCGCGCGGTGCCCAGGGTATTATATTAGTGTATGATATAACAAATAAATGGAGCTTCGACGGCATCGATCGCTGGCTCAAAGAGGTCGAGGAGGTGAGTAAACCATATGAACAGAATTTTAAGAAAATAATTGTTAAATGTTAATTTTGTAGCATGCGCCTGGCATACCCAAAGTGCTTGTGGGCAATCGCTTGCATTTGGCCTACAAACGTCAGGTGGCCGCCAAACAGGCGGAGACCTACGCATCGCGCAATAATATGTCCTGCTTTGAGATATCGCCACTCTGCGATTTCAATATACGCGAATCTTTCTGCGAATTGGCGCGCATGGCGCTGCATCGCAATGGCATGGAGCACATTTGGCGCAGCAACAAGGGTAAAGATCCGCTAGTTAACTATTTAATTCATATTTATATATGTATATGTGTATTCATTTACAGTGCTGTCGCTGCAGGAGCTCTGCTGTCGGACAATTGTGCGTCGCACAAGTGTTTATGCTATAGATTCGTTGCACCTGCCGCCCTCCGTTAAATCGACACTCAAGTCGTATGCCATGACGACGTCACAGTGCTACAATTCGTTAACGCAAAACTCAAAGAGCCGGAATCGCTGCAAGACGCCAACCAGCCACAGTCGCAACAGTTGTGCGATCGCGTGATTGCTGGCTTGTAGGTGGTTTCTGGAACTGCCTACGCAACAGCTGCGCAATTGCGCGTAAATCTACAACCTACTTTACTTCCTAAGCTTCAACATATGTACACACAAAAACACACACACTCACACACTCTCACACACTCACACACAAACTCACACCATAACATGCGCGAGTATTTTCTTCAATACAAATATGTCATCAGCATTAATATTTATTATCGTATGAGAGCGATGGTTATATTTTTACATCCTATACATACTAATTATTATAAAAATGCTATATATGTATGTAATTATTATATACATATACTATACGATATACATATACATATATATATATTTTTTTATTTTTTATAATGATTACCATTATCACTAAATTTAATAACGCATAATTGTAATGTTGTTAATATTATTATTATTATTATTATATTTGTATAATCTAATACGCTGGATATAGTATACACTGATACAAGGTATTCCTTCTCTATTCTTTTTTTTTTTTAATTTTCATTTTTGTTAACATTTAATATTCGTAGAAATTTATGTAATTAAAAGAAGGCGTTGGAACAAACGAATTGCTAAGATGATGATTATAATAATGATGATACTGATACTGATGATAATGATGATGATGATGATGATGATAAACATGAAAAACAACTAAAACTATAAACCATATGCGCTATCTTTGTCTTTGCTAGCAATCCATCTCATTCTATTTCAGTACAATGCGCAAACAAAGTGAAAGTTCGGTTGATGTGATACAAATATTATAATGGAATACTTTGTATTATTTTATGACAGATGTGCATCTGTTGCACATAATTGTATCTATTTTACCATATTGTTGTTGTCATATTATGTTAAACAAATTTAGGTTTTTGATTTTCTATTGCAATTCTTTTCAGTTTTAGCTGTGAAATCGAGATTTGTGTTTTGCAATTTCTTGTATACAGTAATTTTTTGTAGGTTTGATTTTAAAAAATGATCAATTTTATATTGAGCACACAATGCCTAGACGAACTTGAACTTGAAACTTTATTGTAAGATCTACACGCTAAGTTCGGAAATTGAGAGCATAAAAGTGTCTGATAAGCATTGGAAAGTCACAAAGATCTTGCAAGTTTAAGCTAATGTTCTCAAATGCAAATATAATAGATGCTCGTATGTCTTATGCCGTTCAGAATTTGCTTCAGAGTTTGGTGTGAAAAATCTATATAAAGTGCAGCTACAATATTGAACATATCGTCAAAAATAATGAAATTTAATTATAAAATATAATTCATACATATAATATAGCTTTATAGCTTAATAGCACTGCCTACAATAGACTTTGGTTAAACACAATGCACAAACCAGGGATTTGAACCCGCATCCTTTTTAGCTGCCAGCTTAGACAACTCATCTACCGATAACTGCCAAAAAGTTACCAAAATATTGAACATTTTGGGCACGAATAAATAAAAAAAAACCTTTTGTCATATACTATTTTGTCAAAAATGTTTTTTGTATATTCCTAAAATTTTACAAATATAATCTGTACCCATCAAAATAGTCTTAAAGAGCTAGATCCATCAGTTTGGGTACATCTAAGTTACTCGAAATATATATTTCTCTACCAAATTTCAGTTTATTAACCATACAATTTTGTTTGCTTAAACTAAATACCAACCTTTGACCTTCACAGCAACTACATCAGCTGCGAAAAAGGGTGTCATCTACAAAGTTTTTTTTTTTCATTTTGAATAGCATGCTTCACACATTTGTTGATTGATTTGCCTAATGAAAAGCCAATTAAATATTGTTATGCTATTGAAATGCATTAATTGATTTTTCTTCTTATTATGCGGAATGCAAAAAAAATGAATAAAAATAGCGTGCGATTTCATTTTTAATGGCTATTTAAAATTCGCAAAGACTTTTACACAATCATAAACGAAGACCATGTTGGTCAATCTAAAAAATTTGACATGATTTCCATTTGATACCAAAACCAGCTAAAAGCAACAATAAAAAAAAAAGCCAGTTAAAATAAAATGAATGAAAAAACTTGGCTATGGGCGTTATAGATTTAACAAATCAGGGAGAGCTCAATGAAAGAAACATAAAAACAGCTTCGAAATAAAAAGATATAAACATGAAACAATAAACAGATGCAAACATTAACATAAATTTAATGTTGTTGTATTTTTCTGTTTTTTTTTTTTTTTGGGTCTTTTTGTTGCTTTGCCATTTCTCCCTTTTAAGTTATTGCAAATTAAACAAATACTAGTTTAAAAGTAGTTGAAAGCTTTTGTTTAACATTGAGAGCAGCTTAATGGCTTTTAAGCAGCTTTTAAGAACAGCTCAGAAGCTTTAAAAGAGCACGAAAGTGCTTTCAATTGCAAGCCTAGCAACAAAGCTTTTATTTAAGACATGGCTGAAGCTTTAAGGCCATTAAGCAGCTTTAAGAACAGTTGAGAAGCTTTCAGCATAAAGCTTAGCATAAGCTTAAAGCTTACGTAATGCAGCTTGAACTTCGAGCTCAGTAGTTTGTCAGGCCCATATATCTGGTGATCTTTAATAGGGTCATAGAAAGTGATGGATTTGAGGTAAATGCTGCCGAGGTCAGGCAATGACATGACCTACCTTTGATAATCGCACCGGTTTGTCTCTGCCTGATGCTCGGTTTTATTTTTCTTTTCTTTTGGAAATGCTGGTCAACGGGTTTTTTGTGTCTCATTTGAATTTTTTAGCAATTTACTGCTCCACAACGCATAGACCCCTCCACGCCGCTCAACTGTACCATAAAGTCCAATTTGGGGGGCCCGCGCATCGATGACGAAAGCAAAACAGCAGCGCGGTCCGCTTCAGGCGAAAGCCGCAACAACGGCGCATTGGGCAAGGCCCCGGACGCATCAGCATAATCGTTTTGCCGGCGTATATAAGCGGGCAGCTGCTTGGAGCTGGTCATCAGTCGCCTCTTCGGTTTCCCATCTTCAGCTACGTGAAGTTCCACAGATTTCGTCCCAAGCAAGAAACTTCCAGCAATGAAGGTAAGCAGCCGCTCCGCCCAACCGGGTTCAATTCTAATGCTCAAATTTCTTCTTTAGATCTTTGTGTGTTTGTTCGCCGCACTTGTTGCCACCAGCTCCGCAGGCATCATTGGTGGTGGTGGCGGCGGCGGCGGCGGTGGAGGTTACAGTTATGGCATCGGCAGCGGCGGCGGCGGCGGCGGTGGCGGTCATGGCCATGGACATACTGAGGTGCGCACCGTCAAGGTCATTCACGAAGGCAGCTATGGTGGTCATGGCGGTGGTCATGGCGGCGGTTATGGCGGCGGCTATGGCGGCGGCTATGGCGGTGGTTATGGCGGTGGTCATGGTCATGGCGGCCAGGAGGTGAAGACCATCAAAGTTGTTCATCAGGAAGCACCAGCTTATCATGGTCATGGCGGCCATCATCAGGAGGTGAAAACCATTAAAGTCATCCACCAGGAAGCGCCAGCTGTTCATCACAGCTTTGGTGGTCACCAGGAGGTCAAGACTGTGAAGGTTATTCACCAGGATGGCGGCTATGCTTTGGGCGGCGGCGGTTACACCGGCGGATTCTCTCATGGTGGTGGACACGATATTGGCCACGCCCACCAAGAGGTCAAGACCGTTAAAGTTATTCACGAGGAGGCACCAGTTGCTCATCATGGATTCTCGCACGGCGGCGGTCACCAGGAGGTCAAGACTGTGAAGGTCATTCACGAGGATGGCGGCTATGCTCTGGGCGGCGGTGGCGGCTATGCCGGTGGCTACTCCCAAGGCGGTGGCGATATTGGCTACGGTGGCGGTCATTCCCACCAAGAAGTGAAAACCGTTAAGGTTATTCATGAGGAGGCTCCAGCGGTTCATCAGGACTACTCGCACGGAGGTGGTCACCAGGAGGTCAAGACTGTCAAGGTTATTCATGAGGATGGCGGCTATGCTCTGGGCGGCGGTGGCGGCTATGCCGGTGGCTACTCCCATGGCGGCGATCATGTCCATGAGGAGGTGAAGACTGTCAAGGTCATTCACGAAGAAGTCGCCCCAGCGCCCGTGTCCGGCCACAACGAGTACCTGCCCCCAGTTGCCTCAGCTCCCCAGCCCGGTTACCTGCCCCCCGTCGGTGGCTGGAAGTAATCCCCTCAACTGTGCCCAGTTGTTCTGTGATTTGAACTGTGTCATGACTGTGACCTCCTTTGTTAAATAGTTTTAGTAGCCCCTTCCCCCATTTTTTTTTTTGGATGATATCCATTAGTTCTTTAAGCGTGAAACATTTTTTTTCTGTTGAAAAATAAATACCTATTCGAAGATTAAACAACATTAATTTCAAATTTTTCTAGTTATTTTGGAGCACTATTTAAAAAAATTGAACTCAATGTTTTCAATTTCCAAAATTTTAATTTATTTTTTTTAACATCCTTATCTTTCTATTCATTCGATCGGCTTCGAGCTCGTTTTTCTCAATATCGATGGAAAATGCTGGGTAAAGTTTTAATAAACGAAAGTTTATTTTTCGACTTCAAGATTCTCAGCATCAGACTAACATGGACGTAAACAGTTGATTCCAGCTTTTGGTTCTCAATTCGATAGATTTGAAACTTTTTTTCAAGTATCTTTGTAAAATTTAGTTCAAGACGTTAAGTTCTGTATAGTTAGATTTAAGTTTTTCACGGACGGGAACTTGATGAAAAAGTTATACAAATATACAATTTTAAGCATAAGGCTTGCCATGTGTGTATGTATGTATGCATGTGTATCTATGTATGTATCAATGGAATGTATGTATGTGCGTGTATGTATATGTATGTATGTACACATGTATGTATATATGGATGTGTGTGTGTCTGGATGTATGCATTCATTTATGTATGTGGATATATATGTATATACCCATGTATTTATGTTTGCAAGTATGTGGAAATGTATGATTGTATGAATGTGTGAATGTATGTATGCGTGCATGTATATATGTATGCATGTGTGTACGTATTGATATTTGCACGCATGAGTTATGTAGTATGTATATATGCATGTATGTACGTAGTTATGTAAGAACGGATCCTCTACATTGTCAGGCTAAGGGAAGAAGAAACACAGCTGCCGTACTTGTGTTTGTGTTTTTATATGTATGTATATCTAGAGGAAAGTTTGAATTCTTGTAACGGCAGCTAGATCACTCTTACTTTTGTTTTGTTTTGGGTAACTCCAGACTCTATTTATAATATTGAATTGTTGGCATCCCGCAGAGAATGGGCCGTTCTCTCAGGTCTTGTTTTGAAACCTTACACATTTCATCACACGCCATCAATTTAGGGATAGCATTAGAGTAAACTAATAAATGAGCCACACTTAACTCACAGTTACTTATTAATCATCAGCTCATCGATATTCATGTTTTACTCAGGTTTCACGTTCATTTAAAATTATTATAATTCCCAATGGGTTTTAAACGCAGCAGCTGCATATTGAAAAGTGCAACTGGTTTTGGTTTGTTGGGTCATCTATCGGCTTGGAGCTCATCAGGCAGCCCATTACCATACGCCTAATGAGCTAAACGAGCTGATTAATAGGCCTATTCACGATTTCTTCTTCTTTAGTAAAATGTATTTGCGGTTTGTGTGTGTGAGTGTGTGCGTGTGTGCTGGTGCGTGTGGTTGACAATAAATATATGTATGTATGAAAAAATAATTTAAAGATTTGTAATTAAAGATGTGGGCTCTTGTAGATCCAATCTTGTCGAGCGCCAAACATGCGTCGCTGCTGCGTCATTGTTGCCGCCTGCTCCACGCTGTTGCCGCTCAGGTATTGATGCAGCGGCAGTGGGCGCGGCGAGGATGATGTTATCGATGGTGCGGCAGTTGTGGGCCGCCACTTCGATGGTCGCCAGGGCGTGCCGCTCTCCGGGCCGATGCTGTTGCTCGCGGTGTCGCTGTGCACGCGCAAATTGAGCAGCAGCTCGCCATCGTCATCGATCAGATTGTACATTTGGATGCCCGCATCCGCATCGCTGTGCCCGCGCATATGGGCGCGCTCCAGGCGCACCTGTTGCTTGACCTTTGGCTTGGGTTTCCTTCGCGCTGGCTTCGCGTAGCGCAGCGCCGGCTGATGGGGCAGCAGGCGCGAGGCACGCTCCTGGGCCTGCAGCTGACGCAATATGCCCAGCGGCAGCACCAGATCCGATTCAAACGGCAGAAAGCCGCTCGTCCGCACCTTGATTATGTTGCGCCGCACCGGCCCCAATCCGTGCACCAATTGCCAGCTGCAGATCAACAGCAGCTGCAGTCTCAGCACAGCTGCCAGTGTTGGAAGGATCAGTTGCATGCCTAAGCTCTGATTGGGCACATGTTCACCAATATTGCTCTCTTTTACAACACTTGTCTGCTCTTCAATTGCGCTGTTCTTAATTCCAATTTCTATTTGCACTTGAATACGCCCACATTAAAAAAAATTATATGACACACCAAAAAAAAATAATTATGGGAATTTCTTGTGGAGCTTATGGAGCTAACCAGCTCATTCTAGGCTGGTATTGCACCAACTGACTTTGGCCAAGCGACGCACTGGGCCACAGACCGACCGCCAGAGAGCACAGCTCACATACTTACAACTCACACACTCACACACACACACACACACACACACACACACACATACTCATACAAACACAATACATTCATACACTTACAAATGAATTAATTAGAGAAAATTCCGACGCACGCTTTTTTGAGACGGTCAGCCGCACAGTGGTTCAATTTGTTGAAATACAATTTTCCAGCAGAACCTTGGTTTTTGTATTCTATGTTTATATTAGCTGCAATTGTGGAAAGCCAACTGCAATTACTTACATATAAGCTTAAAATGCAACTGTAATTCGAAAGCTGGTTTCGTTTTGCTTGCCAACATTTTCCAGTGTTGGCAAATGTTAAATATACTGCATGCGAAATTGGCAAAGTTGGGTAAATACATACAGTAAATATACAACAACTTTTTTCAAATCCAAGAATATATTGTTCACTTGACCAATAAATTGTGCATCAAATGTTGGAATATGTATACATATTGAACAGATCTGAATAGAAACAGAGTTCAGAGTTCAAGAGCTTCATTTTGTGCCCAACAATTCGTTCAGTCGTTGACAAGCATTGAACCACTGTGCATTAAATGCTTTCAGCTTTGAAATGAAAATAAAAACATAACTGCTCTGTTGATGATGGCTGTTGTTGTTGTTGTTGTTGTTGCGTAGTAGTTGTTGTTAGTTGTCAGTTGTTGGTAACATTTAATTTCTTCTATCACTTTTATGACCAAAACACAAGTTTATTAAAGTGTCGCATGTATGTGTGTGTGTGTGTGTGTTAGTTTAGGCTAATAAATGATTTATGCTACAGTTAACAAGAATAATTCTCTTAATGCTCGCCAGGCGCTGCTTTTGTTTCTTCAGCGCCGGCTTCAGAGCTGGCTCACAACTGGCTGGGGTCATTATTGGGGTCATAAATGCGCTGCTACCGTCCACAGAGGGCTCCCGCTCCCGCTCCGGCTCCGGCTCCGGCTGGTCGGCTGAAGTCCGCTTTGAACCTGTAGCTCACTGGGCCACTCTCGCTGAAATTGTCGGCTGTTAGTGTGTCACATGTTGGCCCATTTGGCCGCAGCTCATTTGCATGAAAATGCTGTAGTAGCTGTTCCAGATAACAATAGTGTATGCAAATCGCCAAACGGAAAAGCGTCCACCGATCACCGAACACGGCTCACAATAGTTGGGCATTTTCCCCAGCTTGCGACTGCGGTTGTGGTACAGTGAACTCCCTCCAAAAGGCCAACACTCTCGCTTGCCGGCGATGCTTACGTCCATTTCCATTAACATTAACATTAACATTAACATTATCATTTCTAACGGCCTGTCCCACTATTAATTGGTAAATGATATGTATGTAAACATATCAACATAATGCATTCAGAGTGCACACAAAGCCGCTTCGAATGAACTTTACGACTTTAACAACTTCTGGTCTGGAGTTCAAGCCATGAACAGAAAGCCAAACCATCTAAAAATCGGATGAGTTTTGACCGAGTTACGGGGGTGGGGTATTTCTTCTAGACATAATCACATATTTTTTGTTCATTTTTATTTTATCATTATGCATATACAAACGAGTACATACGTAGACTTTCGTATAGAGCTTGTATAACTATATTGAAAAAAAAAAAAGTTTGATTATAATATTTATGTAATATATATATAGTTGATATATGCATATATATATATATATATATATATATAGATATACATCGTGCAATGTATATATATATTATGTATATAGTATATACAGTTATGCGCTTATATGTATGTTTATTTATCACTAATTGACTATCATTATAAACGTATTCGTAACTTTGTAATTGCAATAGCCAAAAGCAACTCCAATTAGAAATGTGTTTTTGGTTTTAAATCAATTTCAAAAACTTCTAGATACGATTTCTGCCCTGTCTATATATTGTTCGTTTCACTGAAATCACATTTGGCTCAGCTTTACTCAACTAGGAATATGCACATAGATACATTTACGTAAGCCTAGTTCAATTATAATGTATTTATATGCATATCGAGAGATATTAATGCATATATTGAAAAAAAAAAAAAACTTTTTATACACTTAGACAAAAACATAATGATATAATCATATAATAGATATATATACATACATATACAAATACTGTTGCTCTAATAAGTAATTTGGGATATGGTTTTGGGGTTAGGATTAAATATAATATATATATATATATATATTATATATTATAGATATATGCTAATGATATATGGTATATGCCCAGCACATTGCCCGAGGAGCACATCAATGCACTCGAGATATACGTGTGTATCTAGTCCAAAGTGATGTGCGGATTTGTGTAGGTGAAGCCATGGAACTGTTTCTGATCCATGGATGCGAGTATTTCCTTATCGATGGGCGTTAAGCGAACGCGTTCTCTGGTGAAAACACGATCGAAATATTGCGTATCCAGTGGATGTTTCTGTGAAATGAAGGCAGACTTGAATGTGATTCACATACAAATCGGTAGGGGGGATAGTTACCACTTGGGGCTTGAAGGGCGGCTCAATTTGCCTCTTCTCGAGCAGATTCCAGTCAATGGGCCTGAAGAATAAATGATCTGCTATATCACCAGCTGGGCTATATTGAGAGCCAATGCGTTTCGTATAATCCTTTTCAAGCAGCTAAAGAGTTGGATAATAGTATAATTTGTTTTATAATATTATGGACGCCCACTTACGCCCTTGAGGATGCCCGTTGCCTCGGCTGATATGTAGACGGGAAACCATGGAATCTCATTGCATATCGACCAGAAGAGCTCGTCCTCATCGCATCCGCTGAATGGAGATTGACCGATAAGCATTTCGTAGAGCAGCACACCAAAGGACCACCAATCGACATTCTGATTGTACTTTTCACCCTGTTTTCAAGCGAAATGGCAGGTTATCCTTTTTTTTGTTATCGTGTTCAATCGATATCGATAAATTACCTTGATAATTTCGGGCGCCATGTAATCGGGTGTGCCGCAAAAACTATCGGCCGTCTTATCCAAATATATTTGCAATTTACACATGCCAAAATCGGCAATACGCACATGACCCTCATAGTCTAGCAATACGTTATCCAATTTGAGATCCCTTTAGGAATGTGAAAGGTCTATTTGTATTCGTTTATTTTAATAATATAAGTGCAAGGCTCACCTATAAATAATGCCCTTCTTGTGGAGAAACTTGAGCCCGGATATAATTTCAGCGCCATAGAAACGCGCACGCTCCTCCGAAAAACGTCCACTCTCCTGTATATGAAACATTAGATCTCCGCCATTTAAATATTCCATCACAAAGAACAAGTGGCTCTGCAAAGAGAGAGGGAGAGGAAGAGAGAGATATATATGTTGAGATCTTTGGAAATACGGAGAGCTTCGTGTGGTAGACAGAACAAAGATCTGAGGCTGCAAATCGGACTTGAAGCAAATCGATTTATGGCGGGGTTTCAATTACCAAAAAACTGAATCTTTATTCGGGTAAAATGGTTCCCAAAATTCTACTGGATTTCTTCTAGATTGTATTTTTCATAAAATTTTGACAATAACATTTTAAAATTCTTAATTTATTCTGGCTTTGATTCCGTCTAATCTTAACAATTTCATAAATATTGAACTCAAAGGTGTGCATATTTTTGCTGAGTGTAGCTAAGGTGAGCATCAGCTCAAGCAATGGAGAGAGAAAAACAGATCGTGAGTCCCCCAAAATAAATGGGCGTGTATCCTCAAAGTCATAAATAATTAAAATACCTTCTAATCGGTGTCAATGCAAGCAAAGAAAACTTACCCAATAAAAATGGGTAAAAGGGGTATATTGTATTTGTGCAAAATGTAAATGTATGTAACAGGCAGAAGGAAGCATCTCCGAACCCATAAAGTATATATATTCTTGATCAGCATCAATGGCCGAGTCGATCTAGCCATGTCCGTCTGTCTGTCTGTCCTTCCGTCCGTCTGTCCGTATGTATGAACGCAAGGATCTCAGAACCTATAAGAGCTAGAGACTTGAAATTTTAGCTGTAGGTCCTCCTAGTGCCCACGAGTTTGTTTCCGATAATCGATAACCTACTCCGTTTCCATGCAATCGATAAAAATCGATATCGACATCCTGTTTTTTGAGCAATTTTGGTAACTAATAAGAGCTAGAGTCACCGAACTTGACATGTAGCTTCTAAAATAGTATATATATCTGCATTCGGTGTTGGAAGAAGGGGGTGCAGGGTATCCCCTAGTCGGAAGCTCCCGACTAGAACCTCTTGTTTTTTCTGTTTTCTTAGTTTTTTAGTTTTCTATATATTTGTTTGTTTTGTTGGTCAAAATGTTCAGAGAACATTGTCGAACGCTGTGCCGGACGTGCGTGCCAAATAACGTGGTTCTCGAGCGGTGGGGATCGGTCGAGCACTTGCCATGTCGTGTGCCCCAATCGATGGTCAGCATAGAGAAGCACACGCACACACACACACGCACACACACAAGAGCGTGTTGATCTAATAATAGGTTGTTTTACCTTTAGGCTGTTTATTTTTATATCTCTCGGATGCATTGCGGGTATTACCTACGCGAGTCTAGCATTTGATATTAAATAGATAAACAGCTAAGGGGCGGCTCACTTGATCGGCCCACCTATTGACCTTGCTGGGCGACCTTGTCTTAAAGAAACCCACCTCTGTTTGAAATGTGCAAAATAGATGGCATAGATATGGATGCTTGGTGCCCAGGGCCAATACTTTGCGCTCAATTAGCGTGGAGTCCACGTCATCGTCCTCGAGCACCACATCCTTCTTGAGGCACTTAATGGCATAATAATATGTCGTATCACGTAGCTCAGCCAGCAGAACCTAAATACATAAACAAAAATTTTCCATAAAAGAGTTGTGCAACAATTTTGATTCGATTCTCTTGAACTCACCTTGCCAAAGCTGCCTTTGCCCAGCACGGCCAGAAAATGAAAATCATCTACCGAATAATTCTTAAATCTAGGTATTACTGTGGCTGGCGCGGTGAAACGTCCGGATTTTTGGAATTGTGAATATGTATATGATGTTTCTGTACGATCCAAAGTATCCAATGCGACAGATAGTTTGTGTAAAAGATACAGAGATAGTTCATTAGGTGGCATAGAGTTAAGAGCTACATATATAGTATAAGTATAAAGAGATAGTTGTGTGTCCAAAGTTGGGAGTCTGTGCAGTTCGCCTGTTGGCCACTTGAGCAGCGCTTGCCTTATGGGTTAATACTGTATATAAGGATATATATATATATATATATATTACTATATTTGCCGTACCATCGTGTTCATCGTTGGCCTCGATCTTGTAGGCAGGATTGCAGCTGGGCGGTGTGCTGGGCGAGTCTCGTGTCTCACGTGCGCCTAATTTATGGAGTAGATCAAAGTTCACGCTTTATAAACATCCAAAATTGGCCCGATTTTCACACGACTAACCAGCAAATCTGTGTGTGTGTGTGTGTGTGCTTCGACTAATAATTAATTAATGCTGTAATTGTATTTCGAAATTTCCAACTAACCAAAATTGTATAAGGGCTGCGGAACCCTGCATCCTTAAAAACCCCTAGATCTACAGAGAATATGCCAAGTCATAGATATTTGTATATTCTAAATTGGTGTCTAAATTGGATATCTAGTCAAAATTGACATTTACCAAAAATGGTTAGATGGATTCTATGGTTCTTGGGGCTAGGCTTACAAAACTGAAAAGTTTCCTCTGTTAAGGTTCATTTCATATTAAAAAGGAAATTGAAATTTTACAGGTTGAGTAAAAAACAGGTTTGCAGACTTAAGTCTCTATATGTTAAATCCCTTATCGAAACTGGAATTTTCAGTATATCTGGCATTTCTTTATGTAATAAAGTATATACATATATTAAATAAAATAAATTCTAGAACTAATCTCCAAAGCCTGGTAAATTATTTGTTTAAATAGAGCTTGAGCTGTTTATAAAGTTAAGAACTTGATATACTTTGCTTTTATTTATTAATTTGGCAAATCTTTCAACACTCTAAGCACACACATATAGACACACACACACACACACACACACAGTCAGTTGGCTGGCAAAGTCAATTATGAAATCGTAATGTCAGCCATATTTAGGCGCCATTATTTATGGATTTTTGTTTTCTTTTGATATTTGTTTGCTTTTTACTTTGTTTCGATGGCGAAAACGAAACGCACGCGCCTCCATTTTTCTGGGGTTCGCAGCGATTTCGTTTCGGATCGTCGTTTTTTTTATACCCTTGCAGAGGCTATTATGAGTTTGTCATGCAATATGTCACGTCAACCAGCAGACATCTCCGACTTCATAAAGTATATAGTCGAGGCCCTTCTTTGATTCTAGTTTCCTAGTTTTAAAGACATAACATACTTGACATACTTGTATTACATAGCCAGAACCTATCTCCCTCTCCCTCTCTCTCTCTCTCTATATGGAATAATCGATCCAAAAACTCTTGTTTCTGATAAACATCGGACTATATGAAATGGCTACATAGAAAGAACTGATCGAAATTGGATTTACGATTGTTTAAGAATTTTGAGTGAGCTACACAATTCTCTTCAGATATCTGCAAAGCCATATGCCTACAAGGGTATTGAATCTTCGGCCTGCCGAAGTTAGACGTTTCACATGGTTTTTTATACTTTTGCATTTATTTGTTTGTTTAATAATTCTGTGATTCTTGTGCCGCTTTTACCTCGTTTTACGTGGTTGAGCGCCTCGACGATGAGTTTCTGATTGACGCCGCATAAATTGGCCGTGAGCCGTTCGCATTTCTTGTGACAATTCACGTCACATTCTTTTTTTTTCAGGTTTTTCAGATTTTTCGATTTTTGGCAGCGTGGGCAGCACAAATGTTGAGATTAATTAAAACAAATCGTTATTAATATGATTGTGAAATGCGACCATGTATATGCATATATATGTATGTAAAAGGGGGGGGGGGCGTTTATTGCTGCTGCGATTTATTGGTTGCACGTTTCTGGTTAAAGCAAACCCCTCGCCCCGACACCGACAGGTGTATATATAGAAAAGCATTTCCCTCCAATTTTCGCACTTGGCATATATAGAAAGCTTTGCCAACAATTAAAAAACAGCAAATCGAAAATAACAACAAGTCGAGTATACAAATTGCTTACTCTATATAACACACACACACACATACACACACACATACACACACCCACACACAACGCTCAATCGCTTTTGAATTCAAACGCACATCCGTTTTGGCCGTTTCCCAAAGGCTGTGTAGAAGGGGTTTCTGCCTGTGCGTGTGTGTGTGTGTGTGTGTGTGTGTGTGTTTATTGTTCGTTTAATGTATATTTAATAAACAAAAAATATTTGCAAATATTTGCATGCAATCACATGAATTTTCTTGCTACGAGTCAACGCGGCCAACACAAGAAAACATTTTATGCAAATATCACGCATACGCCGCGTGTTCCTTGCGCCACAAAATGTGAAACTCAAGACCTTAAGCATTGATTGCGTATTGGTTTTGTGTTCGATTTGAGTTGGAGACTGTTTTTGTAAATGTGTTTACCTGCAGCTATGACAGCTACGGGCTATGGTTAGGTGTTCTCATACAAAATCTGTCAAGTACTTCAGATTTATGTCACGCGTAGCATAGTTTTTTTTTAATAAGAAAAATTTAGCTAGAAGTTAGCCAATTGTCTGAAATAGTTAAAAGTGCTTGTTTGGAATAAGTTGTTCATGATTTTCAAAAATAGTTTTTTTGATATTTTCTGAAAACAATTTTGGGCAACACATTTGGTCAGTTGTACTATGTAGATTGAGCTGGTACTAGCTGGTATTTTGCACGGTTCCCAGCCCAAATCCACCCGTTTTTCGCCCGGTGAAAATTTAACTCAACCCCTATCTTGCACTTCACATCTTAATGAATACGTAAATATTTAAAATCACGTTTGAAATTCATTGAATTAAGCACTTAAAGTTAGAATTTGTGCTTTCTTTTCATATTTGCCTGGCTTAAAGCGAAAAAACCAGCTTTCATTCATACAACCGTTGACCTTCATTTTCCATTCAAGAGCGTTGGATTTTGCAGAGTTTGAAATACGTTTTAAATGAATTTGAAAAAGATATCTTAGAATAAGTTAGAAGCTGGTAAACTAAGTATAAGGTAATTTTAGTACAAATTGCAGCTTTCTACTGATTCGATTTTGATATGATTTTGCTGGCTTAGCATCGGAGAAGAAATCTAGAAGTCCAAAAGAGAACAAATTGATATAAAATTTGCTTAGATACGTACTGTATACTATATCAATAGTTGGTTGATCTGAAAACTTTCTATAAGAAAGAACATATAAATTGACTTTGCGCTCAGCTCTCGTTTCGCTCAAGATTATTTCAATATTATTGATGATGAGTTCTCAAAAGCAGCCTTCAAATAGCTGAGCATTGAACCCCTTGAGATATTGACCCTTTTTGGGGCCACGTTGTCAGTCGAGACTAAAAGCTTGTTTTAATTCGTATTCTTTTCACACTTTCGATATCTATAGTATATATGTATTTTAGATACATGTGTGGATTTTATTTGCAAATATTTAGAAAGCCTTTTGTTTACATTTTTCAAATTTATTGTGTTCGAGGCGAATAGCAATTGAAATTTTATTAAACTTTTGCTTTCGGTAATTGTTGCATTAAATAACTAAAGAATCAGGGAACCTCTTCTTTGCCGTACATTTATCTCTTTAAGAGCTCAGAACATATTTCAAATGTTTGTGTGCGCAACAAAAATTATTTGCCATGCATGAGATTTCAGTTTGAAGCAAAGAAAAACAGCCAAACATAAGATGAAAGACGACAAATCCCAAGAAATAGACGTAAGACAAAGGCAAACACGACGCTGACCCAAACAATTTTGTATACAATTTGCTAAAAGTAAAATGCCAAATCGCCTTTCTCTCTCGCCTCCGCGGTTTGTTCTCGTATCTGAATCTGCATCTGCATCTGCATCTGCATTTATTCGCTCTTGCACATCGTGCTAGCAAATTCTCAACATTCGCTGAGAATCAAATGCCCAAAATTGTTTTCACATTATATAAGGAAATGCATAAAACATGCTCTGATATCATTGTGCTTTTCATCTGTGCAGATTGGCAAACTGGTCTTTTCAGATATCTGACACTATGTCATCCAATTGATTTGTGAACAGAAATTATTATTAAAATTCTGACATTACTAGAGAGAGTAAGATAGATATAGAGTGAACAGATCACGATCCCGGGATAGTTTTATAGATAGCTGTTCAAATTCGAGTCTAAAAAGGCCGTAATACCTAGGAATCCGGACTCGAGTCTAAGTGAACATAAAAAATCAAAGTATTCCAAAAAGTAGAAGAAGATTTGAAACTACTAAATTCAAAGAAAGATCAAGATATCTTAAGAAACAGCTTTTTTTTACAAGAACTTAAGATTTGATAGATGCATGACGCTTGACTAGTTTGTATGGAAAGTAACAAGAGGATATGGCTATGTAGGCCCTGCTGTTAAAAGTGATCAAGAATGTACATATTTTATAAGATCGAAAAGTTGTAATACCATTTGCACGGGTATTTAAGCTGGTTTCTAGCGCTTAGGTTCTTAAATATTAACATTAACATGAACATGGACATGGGCATTTACTTTAAGATTGACATTAACTTTAACATTAGCATTAACATTAACATTAACATTAATATTAACAATAACGTTAACATTAACATTAACAGAAACATTAACATTAACATTAACATTAACATTAACATTAACATTAACATTAACATAACCATTAACATTAACATTAACATTAACATTTACAAAAAATTAAAATTAAAAGCATAAAATTAATATTAAGCAAATATGATAATTCACTTGCAAGGTTTTGCTACACTTTAAGAAAGAATAAAATACTGAGAATTCTAAGAAAGTGTGTTTAAATGATTGCTAAATATACAGATATATATAAGAAGAACTTGCTAGCCACGATTTTATTTCATGGAACTTTGCATGACTTCATTAGCGCAAAGTTTTAATGTTCTAAGAAGCGAAGCATTGAAAAGTTTGTTTTTGAATTTTCATTGTTTTCTTTTTTTTTTAAGTATATAGTATAATGTGGCCATTTAAAAGGCATTTTTGTATACGCAGATACAGATTTATAGCATGTTTATTTGTTTTTCAACTAAATATTCCGCATGCCATGCGCTCGCTTTCTCGCGCTCTCTCTCTCTCTCTACCCCCTCTCTCTCTCGCTCTCTCTCTATGTCTCTCTTTGTTTCTATTGAAAATGAAAGCTAATTCTAGGCACAACAATATCTAAGAAGAAGCTGGGTGGGTTGAGCGTGGGGCTGGGTGTGGGAAGCGGGGATCAGCTGCTAAGTAAATGGCCGGAATGCTCGCGGGTTCAACAACAACAATAACAAATAAAGATTTATATTTTCGCGTGGCACGTGCGCCCACAACTCAAATGGCCAACGGAACCACTGTCCATCCGTCCGTACGTCTGTCTGTCCATTCGTCCGTCCATATGTTCCATATGCGGTGTGAATGCAGTCTGTCTGTATATCTGTCTGGCTGTCTGGGTTGAATTTTTATTTGGCGCTTACCTAACATCTTTTTGGGACTGGATGGTGCGGTGCCGCCCTCGAAGCCGGAATCATTGCTGCACGTGCTCATCCGTATGATCGATGGCGAGCTGGAGACGGATGCGCTGCCCGATGCCGTTGCCGAGGCGCTGGCCGAGCTGTTGCTGTCGCTGTTGTTGGCTGTCGGCGTCAGTGTGTTGGCGGTATTTGTGCTGGCGGCATTTGTGCGTTTCTCGTGGGTTGCCGTTGTGGCCGCCGTCTCCTCGTCGAATTCGGAGGAACTGCTGCCGCTGCTGTTGCTGCTGCTGCATGCATCGCTGTCATCCTCATCGCTTTCCTCGTCCAGTGAGCCGGCCGTTGCCTCGCTGCTCTCCTCGCTGCTCTCATCATCCGTATTCTCATCGGAGTAGACAATCTTTTCGCGTTTCCAGAGCGGACGCGGTGTGGCCACCAGCGGATATCGTGGCGCCTCCTCTTTCACATAGCATTTGCTGGTTGTGTCGATTTTGATTTTCTTTTGCGGATCGAAGCGTGCGGGCGTCGCTTCTTTAGCCTTTTGCTTCTTTTTCTCCTTGCGCTGCTTCTTCTTCATGCTGGCACTCAAATTCGCACAACCGTCCGCGCTGGAGTAATCGCCTGAACTGTCGTCGTCGTCGTCGTCGCTATTTTCCGCGGACGAGGGTATATAGTCCTCTAGATCGGCGTCAACGTCTCGCAGACACTGTGCCAAATTCGATACTGTTGCAAACTTTGATAAATTATTGCCGACGCCTTCGCCGCAGCTGTTGTTGCTGCGCTCATTGTCGACAGCAGCAGCAGCAACGGCCGCGTCGACAGCAGCAACAGATCGTGGCTGAATCTTCTGCTCATCGCCAGTTGTTGCTATTGTTATTGCTGCCGCTGCAGCTGCTGCTGTTGTAGGCGTTGTCGCCGTTGCTGTGGCTGCAATTGCTGCTGCTGCTGCGGCCACTGTTGCAGTTGCAGTCGTTGCCGGTGATGACGCATTTGTGGCCGCCGGCAACGTTTTGGCCGCTGCCGCTGCAATGGCCGCCTTAGTGGGGGCCAACGTTATAAATTGATCGGCATTGATTGGGGTCACATTGCTGTCTGGCAACGATCTTGTTGTTGTTGTTGTTGCTGCTGTTGTTGCTGTTGCTGTTGCTGTTGCTACTGCTGCTGTGGGAGTCGCTGCGACTTTCTTCTTGGCTGCTGTTGCTGGCGTCGCAGTTTTGCCAGCACTTTTTGGCTTTGTCGTTTTCGGTGATTGCACCTTTGACTTTGGCTCAACGGTTTCCGTCAATTTCGATTTAGTTTCCGTTTGTTGTTTTACTATTGTTATTGTTGTTGTTGTTGATGCTGTTTCTTTTGTTGCTGATGCTGCTGCTGCTGCGTTGTCTGGTGGTTGCTGCTGCTGTCGCTCATTATTATGCGTTGTTTTATTTATTTTCGTTGCTGCCTCTGCCGCAGCCACTGCTGTTGCTGTTGCTGCTGTTGCCTGTTGTTGTTCAGGTGACTTGGCTGCTTGCCCGGCATTTATTTTTGGCGCTGCTGTCGCTGTTGCTGCCGTTGTTTTTGATATTGTTGTTGCTGCCGCCATTTCGATCAGTTTTGATTTGCCTGCTGCTGCTGTTGTTGTTGTTATTGTTGATGCCGTTGCCATGACTACAGCGCCGTCTTTGGCGTTGCCAGATTGTGTTGCTACTGCAGCAACTGTTGCTGCTGGCTTGACTGTGCTTCCTTTGTCAACAACTGTTGCCACCTTTTCTGCTGTTGTTTCTGTGGATAATTTTAATGCTGCTGCAGTTGTTGCAGCAGTTAAGGTTGATGTTGCTGGCGTGGATTTGGGTGAACTTATTGCTGCTTCGGTTTTGTTTCCGATTGCTGCTGCTGCTGATTTTGCAGTTGTGACTGTTGCTGCTGATGGTGAGCTTATTGCCACTGCAGCTGTTGTTGCTTCAGTTTTAGTTATTGTTGCTGCTGTTGTTGACTTTGGTGTTGCTGCTGTGGTTGTTGTTGCTAGTTTGGGAGTTGCTGGGGTGGATTTGGGTGAACTTATTGCAGCTGCAGTTGCTGTTGCTTCCGTTTTAGTTATTGTTGTTGTTGTTGCTGCTGCTGCTGTTGTTGACTTTGGTGTTGCTGCTGTGGTTGTTGTTGCTAGTTTGGGAGTTGCTGGGGTGGATTTTGGTGAACTTATTGCAGCTGCAGCTGTTGTGGCTTCCGTTTTAGTTATTGTTGTTGCTGCTGCTGCTGCTGTTGTTGACTTTGTTAATGCTGCTGTGGTTGTTGGTGCTAGTTTGGGTGTTGCTGGGGTGGATTTGGGTGAACTTATTGCAGCTGCAGTTGCTTCCGTTTTAGTTATTGTTGCTGATATTTGTGTCGTTGTTGCTGTTGTTGTTGTTGTCTTTGCTGTTGCTGCTGCTGCTGGTAGCTTAGCTGTTGCTGCGCCTGATGTTGCACCTTTAGCTGTTATAGTTTTTTGCGGTGTTGCTGCCTCTGTGTTAATTGGTGTTAGTTCAATAACTATTTCTGACTTAAGCAAAGGTGTGGCTGATGTTGCTTCTGTTGTTGTTGCTGCAGCGTCCTGGGGCGACGGCTCAGTTGATTCTGGGGTTACCTCCAGCTGACGCTCGCCCAGCGCCTTCTTGCGATTGCTCATGTAGAGTGTCTCCCGGGAGCCGATCTGTGACCAGAAATCCTCGCCGCTCTCCGACTTTTGCAGGGCCTTGCGTATGGGTTTCGGCGTGGCAACGCCCTCTATCTTGACCGGCACGGCTGTGGGCGTGGCAACGCCCTCTGTTTTGACGGGCACGGCTGTGGGCGTGGCTGTGGCCTGACTCTGCTGAATGGACGCCTCATCGAAGGTAAAGATTTGGGCAACGCTCACATGTTGCTCCTGTGGCTGCTCTTGATTTAGTTGCTCCTGCTGCTCCTTCGACTTGGGCGCTTTCTTCAGCGGCGATGTCTTTGCTTTGGGCGCTGCTTTCATGAAGCCCTCAGGCAGCGCTTGTTGCTCCTCTGGCGCCTTGGGCGGCGGCAACTTTTTCTTGGGCAACTTGAAGATCTTGTGTATCTGATGATGCTCCTCCATTGTCTCCACATTGGCCGTAAACTTGGGCTTCGGACTGCTGGCGGGCGCCACTGCCTCCTCCAGCTCTTGGACGCTGGGCATGTGCTGCTGGCCCACCACCGCGTTCTCCACATCGACAACGGCGGTGATTTTGTGGCGCAGCTTCTTGCTCTTCTTCTTGGGCTGCTTGACGGCATTCGAGGATTGCGCCTCGTCCGCTGTGGTGCTGTCATGGCTGCTGCGCCGCTCCAGGTGTATCAGCTGGAAGCTGCCCGAGCTCGACTTTTGCAGCTTGTTGAGCAGCTCCTGTTCCTGCTCCTGTATGATGGAAGCGCGACGACGCAGCTCGCCGGCATTCAAATCATCGTCGATCTTGTCCGAGGAGATGTCCTCGCAGATGTCATGAAATGTGGGGCACTGCACCAGACTCAAGCGGCGTATGGACTCGGTTATCTGGGCCGTCTTCTCCACCTTTTCCTGCTCCTGCTCCTGCTCGCGCTCCACCTCGGACTCCTCATCGCTGCTTGCCGCTGGCGTCTGCTGCAACTGCATCTGCGCCTGTGCCGGCTGCGGCAGCTGCTGCTGTTGCTGTTGTTGCCGCGGCGCTGCTGCCTCTTGCTTCTCGTCGCGTATGTAGAAACGTTCGCGCAGCAGCTCGCCGGGTGACTTTTTGTTGCTGGTTGTGGGAAATGCGGCCAGCTCGTCGGCCAACTTCTGGCGCCAGCTCAGACTGGGCTCTGCTGCTGGCGGCAGATCCCGAAATTGATGCTCCTGCTGTTGTTCGATCTGCGCTGGCGTCTCCTCGACGCGCTCCTTGCTGCGTCTGCGTATGGTGGATAGACGCACCACAGCGCGATTTCGGCGTATGGTAGACCGTCTTGGTTGCATTGCCTGTTGCTGCGGCTGCTCCTGTTGCTGCTGTTGCTCCCGTTGCTGCTGTTGCTCTCGTTGCTGCTGTTGTTCCTTTGGCTGCTGCTGCTCCTTTGATTGTTGTTGCTGCTGTTGCTCTCGTTGCTGCTGCTGTTCTTTGGCCAGTTCAGACTCACGCTTGCGCTCCACGGACTCAGCGGAGCGTCTATATCTCGCCGAGCTGACATCTATATCCGCCGTATTAATGGCAATGGGTCGCGGCGGTATATAGCGACTGCTGCTGTTGCTGCCATAGCTGGACACAGACGTGTACTTGGGCGACTGGATGCGCGTGAGCGGCATGAGGCTGCTGTGCCCGCTGTGCCGACCCGTCAGTGCCGACACCTCCTTTATGGTGGTCAGCTTGGGCTGATAGCGCGAGGATAAGCCCAAGATGCTGCTGCTGCTGCTGACGCTGGGGCTGCTGCTGCTGCCGATGCCGCTGCTACTGGTGTAGCTGGGCGAGCGGGGCGAGGGCAGCAGCGGCACCATATAGCTGCCCGTATAGGCGCGATTATAGCTGGACGTATAGCTGCTGGGGCTGCTGCTGCTGCTGCTGCCGGAGCTATAATATGGTGAATACAGCTGGCTGCTGCCGCCGCTGTAATAATAGTTGCTCGAATCCGAATAGAGCGGCATTTTCTCTGGCTTTTGCACTCAACAAAAAATTTAACAAAAATCGAATCAACTTTTTTCACTATTGTTTTGATCTTCTTTTTTTTTTTAACGATTTATAGTTTTTTTTGCTTTTTTTTATTGTTTATTTTGCGTTAGTTTTGTTTACATAAACTAAAGAAACAAACATCTATATTTATATACCCCGTGCTGTCAATTGGTTTATACTTGTTTTAAGTTCTCAATATTTGATTGCATTTTCTATGCACATTGCATACATGATTTTTGAATTCTTGAATTTTGTCACAAAATCAAATATTTCAACGGCTTTGAATTTGTTCACAGCTTAACGCTTGCATGATTTCTGAATATACACAGACATATACATATATATACATATATATATAAACATGTTTATGTGTATATGATGTCCACGTCTCAGTCTAATTATACAATATTTTTGTTTTTAGATTTCAAAATTGTTGTCATAATGTTGCCAAGAACTGAGCAACATTAATTATCTCGAAATGGGCTTTAATTGCTAATGATTGAAGGGCTAATTGTAAATTGGATTTGAATAGAAATTGAACAAGCCATATAGAGTATTGAAATTGAATATATTTCAATTGAAATATTACTTGAAGCTCAACTACTTTCAGAGATAAGTTAATCATTACATAATTGAATGCGAATTTCGTATTTCTATTGAAATTAAACTTTAGCTGAGCTTTGAGAGCTTTAATCTGCGACTGACCTAAAGTCAGCTGTAGCCTGGCTAAATTTTGGTCGACTTCGCTTAAAATACTCAGCTTGAAGCTAGATTTTTATGCATTCAGATTTTGAGATTGAGAGAACCTGCTTTCAGCATACAGAAATTTTTGAGCCTTGTGCTTGAGGGCGCTTAAAACTTAAGAAAATCCGTATTTGAAAAGATTGTTTCCAAAGAGCTTTAAGCCAAGTACTAAACTGAAGCTTTTAAAACCATTTCGTACTTAGCCAATCAAAGCTTAAAAACACTTTCTTTCCAGTCAATTTTTCTTGATTAAATTGGGCTTGAGGATTGCAACACTTCGTATGCATTCAAATACGAGTTAAGAGCTTAAAGCTCTAACAAAATGTAAGCCAAACTTTAAGTTTTTTCTCGAGTGTTCTGCAATTACTTTGAAACAATACGGGCAATACGTTGAAATGATACGGCCAGACAAATATCTATATTAGCTCCGGCCCCACATGCGGCATATAGAAATAGACCATGTTTCGTTTAGTATATTAATTTGTATGACGTAAGCTCACGAGTTGTCGTCGTCAACGTTGTTGTAGTTGTCGTTGTCGTTGTCGTTGACGTTGACGTTGCTAACCTGTCTGGCGAATTTCCACGGGCACACATCAATAATTTGATGGGCACCCTTTTTAAAATCTCTATTTCTTATATTTGATAATATTTATTGATTGTTGTTACACTTTATTGAGGAGCGTCGCGTTATTTTTTGAAAACTAAACCGAAACGTAAAATAAAAAAATTAAAAATCAAATCCCAAGTACAGACACTTTTCAACGAGCCGAACGCATTAACGGAAACTACTGAAATGTGAAAAGACAGCGCAAAAATGTTCAGGCATTGGAGCTGTTCCTGATCTCGCACACACACACACACACACACACACACACACACACACACCATACACACACATGCCAGCAGAGCAAGAGAGAACCCAAGATTCTGCAGAGACTCGGGGCTAACTTCGATATTATTGATGCTGCTGCTGCTGCTGCTGCGGCTGTAGATGTTGCTGCTGTGCCTGTAGATGTTGCTGCCGTGGCTGTTGCTGTTGTCACTGTGTGCGTGTTGAGTTGGCCAAGCAACAGGCCCCAGACCAGCAGCAGCAGCAGCAGGCAGGCGCGGCAGGCATTGCCTGGTCTTCGAAATTGCCGCTCTCAGTCAAAGTTCTATATATTCTTGTTGCCGATTTCGAAATATGCCAGACACACACACACACACACACACTCAAGCACACACACACATAAGCACAGCTAACAAACACAGTCATAAATTAAATGTCCACACATGAACGCGAGAAATGTTTTCGAATTTCGAAAAACATCAAAAATGAGTTTTGAAATCATTTGGCACATGCTTCCTCTTCTTCGGCATATTTCTTTGTTTTTGCATAGCGAAAGTAAAAGCTAACCAGCTGACAGCACACAGCGACGGAAAGAGAAAGAGAGAGGGAGAGAGAGAGAGAGAGAGAGAGAGAAAAAGATCGACAGAGAGAAAGACCGAGAAATATTAGATTGAGCACATTATGAAAGGCAACTATTGAGAAAACGTAAGAGCAACGATCTCGAAATTTTGCGCTTGCTGTCAAATTGTTAATCGTTTCAAAAGTTTTCAGCACTATTTATGAACCCACGAATCCGAGTGAATTTCAACGAAATGTTTTCGATCAGCGCAACGCAACTTAATTATCTAATATATGATAAACCAACTCATTCTCAAAAAGAAATCTTTGAATATGCTTAAAGAAAGCACGAGAGAAGATTTAATTATCTAATATGATAAGAAAATTCATTAAAAATGTTTCTTGGCAAGAAATTACTGCAAGTACTTGAAGAAAGCACAAGAAAATTGAACTTGATTTGAACAAAAACCTGAGTTTTAGGGGTTTAAATATTGCATATACTTATAAGCCTACCGACGTGCTAATTATGGTTCCTCATTCTTCTCCGAAAAATAAAACAGCTATAAATAGTTTTCTGATCTAAGATTGAAAGAAGAAGATATCCCCTAGTAATCCCTACAGGAATTCTAGAAAACATATTTTCGAAATGTTATATTCGAGGAAATAACATAATATTTGAAATTGATTTTTGGATATCTATTAACATATTATTTTTTTAAAGATCATATAAAGAACACCTGAAATAATTCCAACTTCTCGGGTAATCTATAAAAAAGAAAACCTGTAGAAGGTATTATAATTTTCATTAAACGTTTAACGCATAAAAAGAGATATCTACGACAACATAATGTATATCAAGATATCTTATTCGCACTCGGCGTTTATAATTTTATCAAAATCGGATCAATATATCATATACATAGGTGCTATCAGGAAAGATCGGTTGAATAGTAGTATCTTTTAGGGCAAAATATTCTGCTTTCAAACTCAACAATTTCCAGCTGGAGGGAAAAGCCTACATGGGTATTAAGTCTTCGACATGCCGACAATATCCTTACCTTCTTTTTAATCTTTAGTTACTATTTAAACTTTGGTATATGTATCTATTTTTGCGAACCCTTTTGTCTTCTGTCTAGAATGAATACTGTATACATATATAAATATATATAGATTGTATTATCTACAGTACGATTTCTGGCATATACTAAACCTCTGTTCTTTATACAAAAACTCAGCTGGTATTGAAAAAAGCTCACACCTGTTCTGCATATATCTGGCGTATGCTTCGCTATTTTTTGTTTAGTATCCGCATTATTTTCCCAATTTGAACCAAAATTATATAAATTATAAGTGTTTGTTTTTAGCAATAAAGCAAATGTTTTGACACTTAGCTGGCACGTGTAAACTTAACCCTAATGAAAGCTGTGCAGATGCCCAAGAATTTGAATATTAAACGCTGTATAATATCCTCTAAAAATAAATGCCCCAAAACGAATCTTATTATAAATCCAATTATGCTTTTGTCAAACAACAATATTCTTGAATATTCGAAACGTTCGAAAGGGTTTTCTTCTACTTTTGCCAATTCAAAAGCGAATCAATGTAAAGCACGATATACTATAGATAGATACACCCAAAAATACGGGCCCTGGTTATGTTATGGTAAATAATGCTCAATTTGGAAGCTGATTGATTCGTACACCTGCTCGAAGAAATGCTTTTTGCGCATCTTTCCGATATCGTTGTTTTTGGCCACCTCCCGCCCCTCCCTCCCCTCCCTTCTCAAGGGAAGGAAATAGCAAATGCCACACAAAACCCCAACAAATTTGTTTTTGTTGTTGTTTTTGTTGCCACACGACGCTGACAGCGACGCGACGCTTGACGGTGACGCTTTTCGGTTCCGCAAAATGCATTTATAGCCGGCAGCGCACACACAGTGCGGCGAAAGGTGTGTGTGGCACCAGCGCCAGACGGGCGGTACGGCACGGAGCGTGGGGGAGGGGGGGGCGTGTCTTTCAACTAGAAATAGAAATGCAACATGTACGAGTACGAGTACGAGTAGCGCCTGCCTCGGCGAGTACTTAATCTTTGCGATTTATAGCCAGGCCGACTTTCCATTATTTTTAACGTTTTGCTTGTCGCGTTTCGTATATGCACACATACACACACACACACACACACACACACACACACTATATATATATATAATATATTTGCATGCATATTCTCTTGTATTTTTAGTATTTGCTGTAATTTTGTATACTTTGCCTGCATTCCTTTCGTGTCATGTTGTTGCGCTTGTGAGTCGCATCCGTAGGATACAAAATAACAATTTTGTAGTAAATAAGCTAGAAAACTATCTTGTAGTTAGACCAGCATATTATAAAAGATGTCTTCTCTTTGACTTTTGAAAGCCCTTTAACACAAATTGTTATGCGTCTTTAACTATATTCTATTCCAGTATTATGCTGGAATATTATTACCTAGCTATATGTTATCCAACATTGTAATCTGGGAGTGTTAAGGGATGCAGGAATGCAGGAATGCAATGAAAACGACTCGCACTTGAATTGTTTTCTGCAACACCCGACAATACTTCAACCATTCAATATTTGTATTCTTAACCATATTCAATTGGCTATTACAACTTAGACGGTATCTCGTATTCGTGTATAGCCACCGTTTGCCGCTTTCTGTTCTGTTATTTTCGTATCTTGTTTGGCCCGCTGCTTGTTGGCAAACGCGCAATAAATTGATTTCTAATACCGCCTTGTCCCGCCTGTCCACATCAATATCAGCTATATAATGCGAATCGGGCTTAATTGGGATTTCAAATTACAAGCATTTCCGCCATGTTTAATCGGCGCTTCGTAAATGCTGTTTGCTTTGGCCAAGTTTCAGGGTGAAGGCCAATTCGATTCTATAAAGGTTTCGATTGAACTATAATTAAAACAAATCTAGCAACTATATGATCATATAACTAGAGTGTTATAGCGACAATATTGCCACAATCTGATATATGGTATGTAATCACAGATATACACTTCAGTTACTTGAGCACATTAAAGGGTAACTCCAGGACCATCAGCCTTGTCTAGGGCAATCTATTAACGACAAAATAATGGGGTGTTTTCTATATGCATGTTTGTAAATGCATCAATGTATATACGAGCATATATATATTTTAAAAGGCGTTGTGCTCATTTCGCTGCAACACAAAAATATAAAATGCAATAAATATAAATCTGAAACGATGGCACATTTTTTTGGCTTTTTGTATTATTACCTGCACTTTCATTATTCATTTTGTGTAATTTTAATTGCTGCTGGAACAACAGATTTTGATCAGCTGGAAAAGCAGCCTCTACTCAGGCATGAAAGGGGGGCATTAAAGATAGATAGAGGATAGGGAGAGAGAGCGGGAGGGAGTATGAGTATGAGTATGAGTATGAGTATGAGTATGAGTATGAGTATGAGTATGAGTATGAGTATGAGTATGAGTATGAGTATGAGTATGAGTATGAGTATGAGTATGAGTATGAGTATGAGTATGAGTATGAGTATGAGTATGAGTATGAGTATGAGTATGAGTATGAGTATGAGTATGAGTATGAGTATGAGTATGAGTATGAGTATGAGTATGAGTATGAGTATGAGTATGAGTATGAGTATGAGTATGAGTATGAGTATGAGTATGAGTATGAGTATGAGTATGAGTATGAGTAGGAGTATGAGTATGAGTTTGAGTATGAGTATGAGTATGAGTATGAGTATGAGTATGAGTATGAGTATGAGTATGAGTATGAGTATGAGTATGAGTATGAGTATGAGTATGAGTATGAGTATGAGTATGAGTATGAGTATGAGTATGAGTATGAGTATGAGTATGAGTATGAGTATGAGTATGAGTATGAGTAGTAGGAGTATGAGTAGGAGTATGAGTATGATAAGTCAAAAAATAAGTAAAAAAGTACAGAATAATACATATGTTAAGTATATATATTCATGTTAATATGTACATATATACCCTTAGGCATGTCATATCGGTTGGCGTTACGTGTGCCGTGTGTGCTGCACCGTAAAAACATGTCATTTGCATTCAGAGCGATTAAAATAAATGTGCTCGAAATTGTAACAACAGGAAGACATTTAACCAAAAGTATACAAAAAATCTGCAAGGCTGTCAGACCCCAAAACAAATGACGGCATTTAAAATACGTACGAATATATCAATACGAATGAGCCAATTATACGTATATTTGTATGCATATACACACATACATATATATAAATATATATGTATATATGTATTACTCGCGGCTACGTCAAATGATAAGACATTTGCAAATGAATAGAAATAAATCTATAATGTATAAGGAGCTTTAATAACAATACAATATTCCAAAGAATTAGATCAGCTAAATCTGAGCTAAACTAAAAATTAAACTTTATTTATATGTTTAGGTTTTGAAGTCAATTGTTGAATATATATATGTTTTTTTTTTTTTTTTAGTGCCCTTAAGTTCAGAAGATATATGCATTATATTTATAACTCAAATTTCAGCTGGAACATTGAACTGAAATAACCTGGCTGTGTACTGTTTTCAGTTCAAAACGAGGTTTCTTTTGGATTATATACATCCTACACTATGGAAAATGCATTCCTAGATAACTTCGTTGTTTACAGGCCGATAATGTAACATCAATAAGTATGTTTATACCAACGCCCAAAGCTATATCTTCAATTTTGTAAGGAACCACGAATGGTATCCAAGACGTGAAGATGAAGAACTAGAGCCTACAATTAGTAATATGAGGTTTGGAGCTCTTGTAAGTTTCAGCATATGGTTAAAAACCATTAATTGAAAGTCGATAATTATCGATTCATCCATTTGTGTGCATACACGCTGTAGCCCACTATTTCGCATAGGAATCATAGGGTTTAATTTATCCCAGTTTTCACATTTGACCGTTACATTTTCTTTAGCTATATTTCCCAGCCAAAAGCTTTGCACGCTTTTGGGTTGTTGCCGCGACTAGTGTGTAAGCTTTTCGAGCAGCTTTGACGCTTGGCGCCACCTGGCGAAAGCACCATGAACACATACCAATAAATCGCAGCGCAGTAAAAGCTCAAGGGGCAGGTAGTTGGGGGTTGAAAACTTTTTGGGACTTACCCTCACACTTCAGACCCTGAATAAAGAAACCGCCCATCAGCGAGCCGCAATGATCACAAAACGTGGGCGACATAAAGGTGTGGGGCTTGAACCTGTGCGGCATGTCGATCTTAAAGCGTTCGCGCAGCAGCTGCAATAGAATAGTCGTTTATTTGGGGGTATTCCATTGTAAGGGATTCGGTTGTGCTGGAGGGACCTACAATTGTGCTGGCGGAATTGAAGACGGAACCGGAGCACTTGCCAAGCAGCTTCTCATGGCACTTTTTGTGCACGACCGTCTGGCAAACTGTAAAATGGTAATCGATTAGTTATCGTTGAGCTGCCAGAGTTGCCACCTCACTCACTTATGCACTGATAACCCTGCTTGCCAAAGCCCCACAGAAACAAATTGCAAAACGCGCAAAACGTGGGCGTGCGAAAGAACTTGGCCACAAAGCGGTGTCCATTAATGTCATGGGTTCTGCAATAATTGGTAGACATTAAATTGGGTTAAATATGGCAACACTCTACTTGCTCTACCGACTCACTTTTGATGTTTAATGGCGCCCCGGCGATTCGTAATGCTGCGCGGTCGCGTGCGTCTCTCCACATAGCCGCTGCTGACACCACCAACACCACTGCTGCCACCACCACTGTCCCTGTCCCTCTCCCTGTCTCTTTCCCTGTCTCTGTCCCTGTCTCTGGTGTATGCCTCCTCCTTGGAGTGCTGGCGCGGTAGATCAAAGGAATGCTGCTTGCCATAGTGATAGTGATTGTTGTAGTGATCATCACAGTCCCGTTCCCGGTCACGGTCGCGATCACGCCGCGTGCCGCTGGCACTGGATCCGCTAATGCCGCTGCCGGCGCCGCTGCTGCTGGAGGAGCTCTGTTTGTAGCGCACCTGCGAAGATAAATGTATAATCAAGTGGATTATTGCTTTATAAGATATTGAACAGGTTGCACTGAGTGAAACCAATTGCTCACACTTCACTCACAACTCGATCAAGCTTGACTGTGTTTTCAATTAGCAAAACCCAAAGGAAATTAGAATCATTTTAGTGCCGCTCACAATTGCTGGCAATAACAATGTATTTCATCGTAAGTATATGATACATTTACACGAGTTATTAAAATCATAATTGTTCTTGAATAAATAACAAAATTAAAATTGGAAAAAAAAAAATCAAGAGCGGCCCAGATTCTATTGGGTCCCATACAATTGTTGTTTCTTAGCGAACACAAGGTAATTATTTTGTTATAAAAATAACAAACAAAATTTTGTTTCAATTTTCACTTTCAATAAGAATTGTGCATATGGGTAAAACCAATTAAATTTACAGTTTATAAATATTGTTTTTGTTATAGACTTTTTTAAATATACAACATTGTTAAACTAACACAAATAGTGTAGCCTGATCTGAACTAAAGAATACCCTGGAATTATGCACTTGTTCGCAGGTTCATAGTGAAAGCTTGTAAGGTGTTTAAGCTTGAGTTACTTGAGATCAAATCGATATAATAGCTTTATTCAATTGGTAAAAGTTCTAGTTCTCTCCTCCGTATTCCAACACTAACAACCGCAATATGTGTTGCTCAACACATGAACCCCAGAGATTCAACTAGCTAGAGCCCTTAAATTTTGTATGCATCTGCGCATAATGATTTGTGGAGCATGTCTTGAATCTATAGCGGACCGGATATATCGAAAAACCTAACACTGATTAATTTGGATAGTTGCCACCGTTTGTTTGTCTGATTTCGCTTACATCGTGGCTCAGTAGCCGTGAGGAGCTGCCGGAGCTGCGCGGACGCTGGCTGCTGCTGCTGGAGCTGCTTGTCTTCTGCTTGCGCACTTGGGCGCGGGTGAACATCATCTTGGCGGCGTCCGCTTCCGCGTCGACGGCGCAACAAAATCTCTACGCGATTCGCTCGCCGTTATTGCGGCTGCCGTTCGCCTCGCAGCGGTAACTGGATGACCACGTATCGGCCTCTTATTGCCGAACCTCAATTCCGTTCGATGCGATCCACTCTCGCATATGCTAGCTCCTAGATCCGAGGGGCGCTGCTGGCGAGCTGGGGAGCTGGGGCGGCAGGGCTATCCGGCTGATGCTTCTGTTTTGTGTTATGTGTTTAACGATACGAAAGGCGAGCACGAAGCGTATTTCTTATAAGTATTTATATTAAATAAGCTTTTCAGTTTTCTTGCTGCTGTGTTGGCATTTTTGTTCAGCTGCAAGCGACTTTAAAGCCCTGTTGATGGACATCTGAAAAAGAGTATGAAAAACAACAAAGAAACTTAAATACTCTCGCATATTATAAGCGCTCAGCCGCATTAATTAAATCGCACAGTATTTTGAGTACTTCTTTTTTCTGACTTCATCCATTAATCATATAAATTATATGTATGAAAAATATGCGTCCCTGAAGAACAAACTATTAATATTCATGTTAATAATCTAGTTAATTTTATTCACATTACTTGTCGATTCACGCTGTGCTCAACAGTCAAATGCGTTGATTTAAGAGATTTCTAGAGTTGTTTTTGATATCATAAAAGAGGTTTTAAAATGAAAGAGAAGTTTAATCATGTGTCCAAATTGGTAATTTTATCTAAAATTCGACTGTATTTAACCGAAAACACGACTGTATTTTTCAAAATCTGACCTAGACATTCAACGAACCTATCAAACAACTTCTTTATCAAAATCGATCCCATTTATGGCAAAAATCGATGTCAGCCCTTGCCAATTTTGGCAAGCATGATAGTTTAGATAAAGGTTTCTGTTCACATAATGTCACAAAATGTATTTCTATCCCAGTTAAGTTGGCTGCGCCTGAGCACAGCAAAATTATGATGTCCAAGTTAAGTTGGCTGCGCCTCAATCGTTAATGAAATGGACCTGAGTGTGTACACAGCATGAAAATATATGTAACTATCTAGAGCAAACTACGTTTGTACTAGATGAAATGAAATAAATCATTTTGCTAAATAAGCCACGAGTCAGTCAATTTCCTGTGAGTATATAAAAACATCACGTAGCAGCAAGTGTTTTTTCATGGTGCACATGGATCGTGCCAAGCACACGATCCACGCAGGAAGTAGTCAATCGTAGAAGTGTGTACAAACACATATTTTTGTATATACAGTATATATATACAATGTGTCTTTGGACATGGCCTTTAGACAAAACATTCAAATAGTAAGGGCTCTTTGTCACGTATTAAGAACAAATTCCAGACGCACAAACAAAAACTGTGAAAAACAGAAATTTATAGAAATTGAGAGATAATTAATTGATAAACTGATGATAAGTGTGATTGATCTATGGCATCTACTGATAGATATATCCTATAGTATATGTTGGGGGTTTTTTTTGTCCAATGCTGTGCTATTCTCAACTGTTTGCATTTGCCTTGGGTAATGCCTAGTGCGTGCTAGGAGGGGGGTGGGATCATTTGGGTTCCAAGCACAGACCATCAATAAACAATTGACTCATGTGCTTTTTGAGTACATGTATCAAATGCTGCTCATTGTTTATGTTCTCGTTTCTGATTAAATGCTGTGGGCTGTCCAATTTCTGTGGAAGCTCATTTGAGAAATTGCACCAAAAAAACAAAAACAAAAACAAACCAATTCGAGATGCGATATTTGACGGCATTTTGTTTTGCTCGAATGCTCATCTATATACAATATATTTTTACAATATGTATTTGCACGCTTTGGGCTTGAAGGGCACACACCCACACACTGCCACACACACCCACACACTGCCACACACACTTGTTAATGCTGTGGCTGTATTTGTGTAGGGAATCCACCAGCGTGTTTCGGGCTCATGAGTCGTCAACATCGTCGCGTTTAAAAATATGATTTTATTATTATAATTATTATTTTATTTTGTGAATTTTGTAGGTGCCACCCAAAAATAAGTTTTCGATTCATTTGAAATTGTTGTTTTTTTTTTTTTTTGTTAATGTTATTATAAATAGAATTAAGTGGCGATTTCTGTGGGATTGCGTGCCAATTGATTGCCGGATATGATTAAAACTTGAAAAGTGCCAAAACAAACTTAGATATGTTTTTTACCTTTCTTTACGTTACGTTACGGTATTCCCATGATGCCCAAAACTCGATACATTAACAAGTCAGAGTGCCTCGACTAGGAGATACCTACAATATCCTAGCAGCGACTGTGCCTCTTCTTCTATGATTTACATCGGTGCTTATAGTCCGATCATTTTCAAATTTGCAGGGCTTAGATTTCGCATTCACAAGTATACATAAAAATAAGCTTTTCAAATTTGTTGTGATATTGGGGATTGGGAATTGTCTCAAAATCGAAACTTATCGACTTATGAGAGACGCTTCCTTCTGCCTAATGCAAGCATTGACAAGAAACAGAGTATAATTGTTAGCTATTCGGAATTTATTGTTGCCTAGCTCAGGGCGTCTAGGCTAGAATTAGCTAACCTCTAGAAGAGGAAGAGGTTAATGGATGGAACAGATCTTTGAGATACTTTGCGGACTGCTTCTAAATGACTAATCAATCAAGTCTTTGAGAAAAAACATTAACCCTTTCGTTATCTTATACTGACAATGTATTCCATTATATTTGACGATTTTCTGTAGTTAAATGTATAAAGATTGTATCTAAAGCAGCAAAGTTAACTGAAACCCTCTTAATATTTTTCAATGATTCTTCAATGTTACAAGTCTATAAGATATTGTGGACAGCTTGCCAAACTTTTTTAAATTTTTTCAGCTCAAACAACAAGAGCTCCAAGCGCTTGGGAAGAATACGTTTAGATTCATTTCTTTATTAAAACTTGATTATTATCATTTGCTTTTATTTAAGGGCATATTAACCCCTAAACCCTCAATAAGCTGATCAAGTCTAGCTGGAAAGATTTACAATTGTAGATTACAAAAAGATATATATGATAGTTACTTTTAGACTAAAGTTATAATGACATTTTTGCTTTGGATCCCATTGATATATTATCGAATTTAAGCTAGGTCATAAATATATTGCTGACTCCTCGACTTTTTCTATTAAACTACTTTGTTTCTTCTAGTTGTAAAAATATGAGGAATATTGAAGAAAATGATAGTTAACCGAAAGCGAAAATTGCATTATATGTAAATATATAAGTTATAAATGCTTTGAGCATCTCGCAAAAGTGAATCAAAAATTTCTTATCAGCCGGTAAAAGAAAAAAATAAAAATAAACGACAAATTAATCACAACAACAAGTCGGGCGATTTGATAAAAATATAAAACCCAGCGTTAAACCAAACCGAAACCAGATATATCCCAGCGCCACTCTAAAGCATGTGTCAACTTCAGATACGAATCGATTCATTTGTGGTAAACAGCTCTCGATGCGATGTGGGCGATGAGGGCGATGAGGGCGATAAGGGGGATGGAGGCGGGCAATGGATGGGTGGGATTGGATTGTATTGGATTGGATTGCTTTGGGTTGGCGTGGCGGCAACTTCGATGGCAACAGCGGCGGCTACTATAAACACATTCCGCATTGGTACAAAACACGCACGCACACACACACACACACACACACACACACACACACATAGACACAACAATAAATATTTCGTAGTGAAATGCTTTTGTTTTAATGCCCCGCAAAACACAGCGCAAATTGACTGGATGATTGTGCGGCCGTTGTGGCGGCTCTGGCAGTCATTTAAATATGTATCTATATAGCTATACCAATAGCTATAGCTATAGCTGCACAGATGTATATATCTCTCTCTGTGTGTGTGTGTGTGTGTGTGTGACGTCATCAGAGCCTCGAAATGTGCTTAGCAGCTTTTGGTTAGGCTTCACTTTATAAAAAGCGCTCGTACTTTCACAATTTTTTTGTTATTTATCATTTCTTGCTTACTTTTTGCTTGTCTTGCGGAAAACCGAGCACACAAAAAAATGTATAAAAAAATTAAATATATATTAAAAAAAAGGCACACACACACGCGCACACACAACGCGCTTTTTTCGACTTAAATGTGCAACACGCATACGCCGCGTTGTACGGCGATTGTCACTTTGTATTTGCAATCGGCGATTTGTGATTTGTGATTTGTCATTTGTTTGTTGTTTGGCTAGTTGAGACTTCTATTTGGCATTTCCCATTTTCCATTTTCCATCGAGTTTTAACCGTTCGGCCAAACAAACGCGAAACGAGCGCACGAACGAACGAACGAACGAACGAACGAACAAATAAAGAATACAATTTGAAAGAAATATAAGTGCGAGCGAAAATTATATTGTGGAAAATATCTCGGGAAAATGCAAGGCAAAAGGAAATCTTCCGCTCTGTTTGGCTGCTGCGTTGATCTCGGCACGGCACGGAACAAAAAAAAAAGTCCGCCGTTCGACTACGGCGTGCGCACTGAATCCGTATCTGAATGTGATATATATATACACCCAGGCAGTATGTTTAGCTGTGTGTGTATGTGTGTGTGTGTGTGTGTGTTTCTATCCGTCAGTGTTCTCTCTCTTTCTCTTACTCTGCCGCTATCTTTAGCTCTTCTGAGAGTGCTGAGCGCACAAAGAGCGCGTTTGTCGTTCGCTAAATATGCATAATGTGCAGAGTTATGGGCTAAGTATCATGTGCTCTTCACATTAATCTGTTATTATATGCACGCCCAAGCGAGTATATAGAAATCGAACTGAGCAGAGCGTTCAGAAATCAATATAATACATTACTCGATCAGACAGACAGGAGAGCGAGAGAGCGAGCGAGAGACAGACAGAGAGAGAGGGAGAGAGAGAGTGCGAGAGCAAGGGGTAGTGAGAGAGGAAGATAGAGAAAGTGGAATGTGAATGAACAGGAGCACGCATATACACTAGATTTTAAGGTCCTTTAGCTTCCTTTATTAAATTTGATGTATATCATAATATTTCATATTTGAGTTTTTTTCTGTCTTCAAATATAGTCTTTAATACAGTTTAAACAGGGTTTACATATTTCTTTAGCCGCATTGAAGTCCCTAACTTTGCTTAAAAGTTCCACATCTATACCTTATGCCTTTCTTATACCTTATTTAACTTTCATTTATTCATGTAGTTCCGTAACATATCTCTATGTTAATCATACTTCCATACATACACAAAGATATATATAAATATTTTAGTTTTTTTTAAGGTAAGGTTAAGGTACTTGAAATATTTTGTAAATTTATTAAACACACACAAGCGAACAGTTACAAAAGTTTTAATAGCCAAAATTAAGAAAAAGTAACTACAGTACAGTTCAGGAATATATTTTACACACGCACGGAATTTATGTAACTAGAGCGTCTATAATTTATGCAGAAATTGAAAGGTAGGCACTCTTACATTTCAAAATCGTATTTATCCAAATTCTTTAAGCAAGTAGAGCATTTGAGAGTCTCGTATAGCCGAAAGAAAAGCATTGTTGCTCTTATAGGCACGCGCCCTCGCATTTCTCTAGATATTTTATTGTGTATTTTTAAATTTTCAACAAGATAACGCGAGAGAAAAAGCTCTGAAAGAGTGCGAAAAACACAGCGAGAGACAGAGAGAAACAGAAAACTATCAAGAAACATAAAACAAATAAATTGAAAGCAAAAAAAAAAAAAAAGACAACAACAATAACAAAAACAAACAAGCGCCCTTTGTACACAGCTGTGTTTAGGATCAAGGGAAAGCTCCGCCTACAATCCGTTCACGAAGAGACTGTGTAATATGATGCCCTTCATGCTCTCGTAGCGCTGGCCACCCGCTGCCAGGTCGGTGCTATATAGCTCAAGGTGGTGGATCAGCTGGAGTATGTCCCGCTCCAGTTCGTCGATCAGCAGCTCACACTTGGCCGCATCGCTGTAGATGTGAAACGCCGCGAAGTGCTCCTCGATCTCGGCGATTGAAGGCGGGCGTATGATTTATGGCCCTGCCAGCCTCCAGATCCTCCTCCTCCCTGATTCGCACACAGCCCTGATGGCCCAAACGATTGCCCATGCCGCCGCACTAAGCCCACGTCTTCGAAATTCAACTTTTGCAAGCGCAGCTCCGACGAGCAACTGGCCACAGAATTCGAGTTGCAAGCTGATTGATAGCTGCTACCGTTATCGATACCTTTTTGTGTATCGATAAGTGATCTATCGGAATGGCAACAAGTAAGAGCTGTGAGCTTTGTTATTATTTGCCTGGTTCCGGATCTTCAATTTATCGCGCACTGTCTACCGAATCGTCGGGAATTATTTTTATTTTCAGATATATATATATATATACGTGAAATGCCAGATATAGCTGTATTTTTCAAAGTATATGATACTGTTTAAGGCAAACGGCACAAACAAAGAACAAAGAATCGATAAATAAGTTGATACAATTTCGATAAACTTTTGTTATCTGTACAGTTCATAATGTAAATCAGATCGAAGCTTAAAACCTTGACACATCTGTCATCGTGATTGTGCAATAATAGCTGTCCCGACTTTTCGTGCGCAGCTGCTTGATATACAAACCCAAATATTATCAAACTTGTCGCTGGCGATTGTTTGTGTGAAATAAGTAAGACGACAAACCAAAGCTGTGAGAAAAACTGAGTTTCTGGCAACCAATCGGAGCTGTCAAATCGGAGTCGAACTGCAAACAGAACGTGCGACTGGCAACCGGGTACCAGGCGGCAATTGCAGAAGCCTGGCGTAGTCAACCGTTTGGCTCAGAGACTGATAGACGCAACTTCTAATTGTTGTTTTTGTTTTTGTTAATTTGTTTTTTTTTATTTTTTTGGCGATCTAAGAAGTGTTTTGTTTGTTTTGTTTTGTTAGTGCTGTTGTTACTTTGTTGTTGTTGGTGTTTTGTTTTTTTTTTTATTTTGGTCAAGTTTATGTTTGCAAACATGGCCGAAAGACGCTTGCGAAAGGAACTGAATGAACTGTATAAGCTGCAGCCGAGCAATTGTTGCGCCTGGCCCGTGACCGGGGATCTGATGTTATGGGAGGCGACCATTTTGGGCGTGAGGGACACGCCCTATTATCTGGGCGTATTCTCGTTGCGGCTGAAGTTCAACAGAAACTATCCGTTTATGGCGCCACGCGTGAACTTCCTTACCAAAATCTATCACTGCAATATTGATTTCGATGGCTACATCTGCTGGGATCTGTTGAGCACCAAGTGGACCGCCCTGATTAATGTGTCCACAATACTACACGCTGTCTGCGCCCTGATGCGCGAGCCCAATGCAGATGATCCGTGCGACGAGCTGATGGCGGCACTCTATCGCGACAATCGCCAGGAGTACAACAACAATGCGATTGACTGGACGCTCCGCTATGCCATTGCTCCAAGCGTGACGCTGCCTCCGCTGCAGCTGCAGTGCCAGCCGGTGATGATTGAGGAGCAGGATGATGATGACGACGACGCGGACGTGGATGGTGATGACGAGCAGGAAGACGATGACAATGACGAGGCAGCGGATGATGAAGACGAAGATAACGACGTCGACGACGACGAGGAGGAGGATGACGAGGAGGAGGAGGACGAGGAAGTTGATACAGATGATACAGAGCTAGAGCAAGCTGATGCTGCCGAGTCACAGCTGGAAGCTGACGACGGGGAGCTGGAAACAAATGAAATAACAACAAACGCTTAATTATAATATTCCCATGAATTTATTTATAATATATAGTTTAAAAATTCAGCTCGCAATCTGCGTCTTGAATCCTCTCTCTTAAGTCCATAGACCCAACAACGCGAGCAGCACCTGGACTGCAAGGCAACCATGACAATATCTCCAGCTGCAGAGCATCAAATGTGGGATTAGAATATGGTCTTAAATTAGTAATAACTTATCTATATGTATCTATAAATATCTATCTATATCAAATAGACTAACTGACTGACTGATGAAGAGCTAACAAGCTGCACTTTGCGCTGTAGCCCTTTGTGATGATAGACTTTAAAACTATATTTTACATTCGATGATCCAAATAATTACAGAGTTCAGTCGCTCTTTCCGCCAAATCCACCTTTCGGGGTGGAAAATGGGGGACTTAGACTGTTTATTTTTAATCGATAATTTTTCAAAAGTGAATATGCGGGCCAAAAGTAATATATATATAGCTAAGTAACTAGATTTATTTTAACATATTTAAAAATATCCAATTGGTCGCGAATTTCGAAAAATAATATAATAATAATATGTTACATGTTTAAGAAATATATGATACTATACACCTATTATTCTTCATAATTTATTGAAATACGATACAGATCGCTGTGCAAATGAGGAAAGTTCTCCTTTAAAGGACTCTCTTAATCCTGAGGCCCATATTATAAAAAAAAAATATTTTCTTTCTTTTTGAATACTTTCTTACCTTGGGTTTCAAGCATTTTAGGTTTCCAGTGCAGAGCATTCTATATTCCGAATTGACCCAACTGATTTATTGACATCATTTCTCGGGCAAACGAATGCGATTTGAATGCCATAAATCTGTACAGGGAGACAATAATGAAGAAGAATCAAGCTTTGCGCCGGAATGTCGAAAACGAAATACTCTCGATCAGCGCATGTTCAAATATGACAGGCATACAGTTCTATATCTCGGTTTATAACTCAAGCAGTAAACTGCTTTGTTCACAAAATAATGTTACAAAACTAAAAGCAGGCTTGAATACATTTACTTCAAAAATGTAAATACGGGAAATAAGACGAAAACCTTTCACATGGTTCTTTATTTGAGTCCTGTAATTAAAAAAAAAACCGAAATTAGAATTTCATTTTCAGATCTAACCAAAACTTTTAAGTCTGCAACATAGCAGATTTATAAATCTTTGTCAAAATATAAAAATAAATATCAAATTTGTTGATATTACAAATTGTTAGCATGAAAAGAGCTTAGCTTATATCGGTAGGCATTAGTTTATTTATTTCTACTTTTTCTCAATACAAACTTTAGACGTCACCCATTTGATAACAAAGTCAGAATACTCTCAGCAAGCGTATAAACATATTGCTGTGCTTATGTATCTTTTGTTATAGATATGCATCTCGAAGCTTAATCAAGCAGATATTTTTCACGTTTTCCCTTTCGTAGACAACCCATTCCCGTCCCTTCACACGGAACTCCATTCACCGAAATGTTGAAGGACGACTTGTATTTGCTTGTTTTGTTTCCAATTTGCATTGCTGGAATCTGGTCAACTCCTTTGTCAGTTAAAGAGTTTTTGCTTTAGTTCGATTTTCTGTATTCAATCTTAAAGATACATTTGTATCTTTGCCCTTTCACACAGATGCACAGACATACATAACAGATAGTCGCGTGCGTTGTGCTTATAAGTATAAGTTTCTATGTGTGTGAGTGAGTGGCCATTGCATGTGGCCATCATTTGGAGCTGGGTTTCTGCTCACCTCCCCGACCCGCCCTTTGCCTACCACCCCTGGGAACCAAATGGAACCCGACCAGCTGTTGGCTTCGTGGATTGCATGCAGCTCGGTCTTAGATACGTTAAGCTGTTGTAGCACATTTAACTAATAAATGCACTTGCCATACACATTTGTAGATGATGCACTATTCCCCGTTCGCCTCTTACCCCTCTATTATCTTCCCACAAAAGGCATAAGCTTTTGTAACAGTTGGATGTTGGCATCTCCATATAATTCATATACTCTTGTTGTCGCTGGCAGCTCAAAACATCTGATTAAATATGGTAGCTCCTTTTTACGAAGAAGTTGGCTTTGATATATGGAGTCCACATTTAGAAGACAACATAAACTTTGTAGATTCAGACATTTTTCTTAAAATTCTCTAACATATAATATATGAAAGACTATAAGATGATGAAATGAATACTATTTTATATTTATGATTACTATATGAATACTATTCTTCGATATATAAAATGATTTAATTGATAGCTATATGTTGTATCTTTCTTTCAACGTTAACTTTCTAAACACATGAAAGTCGCGGTACTCTGTATCTTTTTGTTGTATATATGTACAGATCGGAGAGTGTGTTTATTTAGCTTGAAAACAAACGCAATAAAAATAATGTAAATACGTGTGTAAGTAGAAGAGGAGAATTGCACGAGCAAGAGAAAGCGAGTATTATTATACTGCTGGCACTGTCTGATACAATATATACCCATTATCAGGTGTCAGTTTCGATGTTTACGAAGACATCGACAAATTCCATTTGCCAGTGTGTTCATATATGGCAGCAATCGCTGGGCTTATGATATTGAGGGTCAAGAACGGGCTACACACGCACACACTGGACCTGGACGCAAGGAAACGGAATGGAAGGGATAGGAGATAAGGGGACTGGAGTGGAACTGTGGTAGCAGACAGGCCAAGACAGGGCAAGACACCAACTGAAAGGGCTATTCACGTCGTACAATCAATTGCTATTAGTTTTCATTACAGTCAAATTACCATAAAATCACATAGACCGTTAGTTGAGTTCGTGCCTTACGGCTTGTTCGCGTTGCCATTTGTCGCTGCTGGGGTTGCCACCTGACCGCAGGGCAGCACACTTTTTCGATATTCATAGAATAATTACACTTTATCAAGGCAGCGCAGTTCATGAATTAACACGCACCTGGAAAGGGGCCACAGGGTTGAATCGAGTGGCCGCAGTGGCGTTTCCTGTTTCCTGCTTCGATAGTTTCCTTTCGGCTGCTGCCGTTGCTGTCCCTGCTTTGGCTTGGAAATTAGTCAAGTTTGTTACGTTTATGTGAGAGAATTACCGTAATTAGAATATATTGAGCAATAAAAGTGATTTTTATTATTGGAACGCACAACGTGAGCTCGGACCGAGCATCGATGCTGATGATGACGGTGGTGACACAAAGGCCACAGGACTCTCGGGGGTGCCGGACACAGCACACACCCAAACACACACACTCACACACACACACATACACACAGGTATAGCAATTGGAATAACTGTAATGGGGTCAGGACATTGTCGACATTCTGGCCTTTTGTGCCTTTGTAGCTCATTTTAAGCGGCTTCTTTTAGCCAGTTGCCATTAAATGGCTGCAGCGTTCACTTTTCTTATTGTTGCAGCCAAAAAGGCATTCAAAGAGAGTTAGCCAGCTTTTAAGGAACTTGAAGGACTGCCCTTAGAAAGGCGACCCCTCACCCTTCCCTTGTTCAGCTGTTTTAAATGAAAATATTGCAACAGCTTTTCTATGGATTATAATAAAGTTGCTTAGCTGCGAGTTAAAAGGTTGGCTCGAGAAAGGATATACGAATGGGGCGGTGGTCGGAGGCGATGTCAATAGTTCAATGTAAGAACAAGAGAAATGGATTAAATGGCAATTTTATCAAGAAATTGAATACTTTACAATCACCAGCTGAAGTAAATTAAGCACGAAATAAAAGAAGTGCTCGACTGGGCAATACCCAGTACTTATTCTCAGTTTCATGCAAATCCATTATCTTCAGCTTCTGGCTTTCATCTCCATATACGCTTCCCTACTACCAAGAGAATTTAGTCGGTCTTCTACTTTTGTTTACCTGTAAAGGAGAACCTATCATCTGATGAACTTCTCCTCCTAATGCCCTCCCCCCTCACGAACCGTCTCGTGCTCACACAGTTCGAAAGTCACAGCTTCCAGTTTACAGTTTACAGTCCTGCAGTCAACAGCTCACAAGTATGTTAACTTTGTGCACAGTATCGCGCGGTCTGTTACACCCAAGTGCAACGTTCTTCTTGCTCGCCCCTTATTAATTTATTTTAGATTTCCTTGTAGTTTTCAATTCATTATCATTGCCATCTTCTTTGTGAATAATATGCAACAAAATACATAAATTGACAATTGCTGCTGAGTTCGAACCGCCGACTCGCTTGTTGGTCCGACGCTCAGACACCTTAGTCACACAGGCTCTTGATGAAATCTTTAATGTAAACTTTGTCCACATTTTTCCCACAGGCGGATCAAATTTGTCATCTTGTGTTCACTCTCGACTGAAAAAATCATGTTAGAGATGCCCGAAAGTTGATTTTCGTGCAATTCGCTTTGAATTCTGAGAAACCGAAGCGGCAATCAGCCCAAGCGAGTGGGTCGAACAGATAGCTCGTCTAGGAGGAGGAGCGCATGCATTTCAAATTAAAAATCAATTTGGTAACAGGTACTTGGCTAATGCAGTCTTTCATTTTAGCTGCATTTTGCAATTACTGGGCCAACTGAGATGACAGTTAATGTTGTCGCTGTGTGGCAACATTGTCAGTGCCCCAAGCGGCACTCAACAGCTGCCTATACGCAAAATGTGTGGCACTTCATAAAGACTGTGCCGAAAATTAACTTTGACACACACTCCAACAGCCAACTGCTACGTCTGTGTGTGTGTGTGTGTGTGTGTGTGTGTGTCAATGTGGGTGCCATAAAAACGCAGCTCATTGGCTCCTAAACATGCCGTTTATGAGCACACACTGGCAGTCAGAGATAGAAGGATAGAGAAGATGGTCTGTAGTAAAAGCAACATGGACTAAGTACTGCTCCATAGCTGTCATTGGGCTGACCATGACGTTGCATTGCATGTGTGTGTGTGTATGTATGTGTGAGCGTGTGTGTGTCTGCGAGTGTTGGCTGCCAAGAAGCGAATGTCAATAGCCAACAGCAGCTGTCAAAACACAGACGCCCTATGTGCCCGGGCTGTTAATGTAATTTGACAATGAATCGTTGCGTCCAAAGTCCAACTGTACCAGTCGACTGTGAACCGACCGCACAGTGCTTCGATCATATGGTGGAATGGGACGAAAATCATAACTCCAATCAATGTCAGTGAATACATTGCGATTATTCCAATTATCCTTTATATATGGTCACTAAAACCTAAATTGCAACAACTTACCAATATATATAATTGATATCAACGATCTGACCGCTTTTTGTGGTCCTCTACTAATATGGCCCCTGTTTTATTTAACTTATTTGGTTTTGAGTCCACTTCCACTAGACGAAGCACTGTGCACCTATCCGACGGCCAAGCAGCATGTTCTGAGTTCAGAGTTCTCGACTCGTGGGTGGCCCTATGCAACTTAATCGATTGGCATTGTGGCGTTTTGGGCATTTTCTAGGTAATCGACTTTGATGGCCAGCAGAGACAGTACATGGAACTTAATGAGTTGCCGCACATTCTGCCCCTGATGCCGCTACGCCTTGGGGAATGCACATAAATCGCCGATGGTCGTTTATGAAAGCATTCGCCGGGGCCGTTAAGTTCGAATATGCGTTAAACTTGGCACTTTCGGCCGCAATTTTGTTTTATTTTCACTGTTCCCGCCGCCATGCAAAAAGCTTATAAAATGCGCATTGCGAAAACAAAAAGTATTTTAATAGAGCCGCGCTTTCATAATGCTGTCCTAACGTCCTTAATGTGTGTGCACTTAAATCTATAATATAAGAATGCATAAAATACTGCATAGTATAAATTATAATATGGTTTGGGAGGGTGGTGGGCGCTTTTAGGCTGGACCTGTTTTGCAAGCGATACGTTTACATGTGCACTTGAAGCTTTTATGCTTTTACATACATGCTGAGCTTTTGCTTGCAATAGAAAAGACACGAAGAAGAGCTTTTACTGTATTTGTGATCAATAAGCAGCAATCAATAGGCTGTTAGGCCGTTAAGACTTTAAGTTAGAGTCACTCAAAAAGCTTGGATAACATATATCAAAGCTTGCGTAAACTTGGGTACCTATGTCAGCTTTTGGTTTTTGTGCAAGGATCCACAGTGGCCCACAGTTGGTATTTAAGATAAACTTGCATTTGCAGCTTGCTCGGACAAAAGCTCATTTTTCATGATTGGAAGTCTGCGTAAGCTTGCAGCTGGAGCTTTTTCACTCGCTGGCTAAATGCATCAGATCGATCTTTCGAGCTTTTCACTTGCATATTTTTTAAAAGGCTCTCAGAAGCAAATGCAGAGCTTTCAGTTCAGCCAGCGACTAGGGTCCAGCCTAAAAGCAGCATAGGAATATTGCATTAAATTAATGCCATGTTAACGCAAAATTGCGTTTACAAATCCAATCTGCCGTTGCCAGCACCGATAAATGAAGTGCACAAATGGGCGTTTATGGCCACATGACCACATAAAATTACAAGCTTCACGGCTAGCTTTGCCACTGGAGTGCGTCGTGCGGCACAGGACTTGGACACGGTGTCGTAATCGGAGCAGCTAGCCATTTGGGCAGCATCTTTGGATGACCGACTAGAGCACCTGTGACGGCTAGAGCTGGACTGTGTCTCCAGTAGCTGTTGCAGCTGCTGAAGGTATTCATTTGGGCAGTCCGGTTTCGATTTGTGGTTGGACGGCCCGGCCCTTAAACTCCAAAAGGAGGCTGGGGGCTCTGAGCGCAGAGCGGACTCTCGAACAAAAACTTAACAAGCTGGTCAGGCGGCCAAATAGATAAACTGGCGCCACATGCTCCGCAATTTGACTCCATTGCACATCAGCTTAGGTGGCAAGGTGTTGGCCGAGGTACACACAGCAGCCACACACACAGCACCCAACACACAGCATGTGCATGCCACAGACAAGCGTTTCAGATTTACAAAACATTTTATACATTGAGGGCGAGGGTTCAAGTCACAGCTCAGATTCGGCAAGGGTTCGGGCAGGCGGGGCATTTGTGGGGCATGCAACGTCTATGTTTGCGGTGGCCAGGGACGAATGTTGATGCCATTTCTACTGCTCCTGCTGCTGCTGCTGCTGCTGCCGTTGCTGTTGCAGTTGCAGCACGTCCATCAGTGGCCCATTGTCTGTGTCGCGCATACATAATGAAGTGAACCAGAACTGTAGCTGGCTACCCGCTGCCTCCATGCCTGTTGCATTTCCCTGTACCAGTTCCTGTTCCGCCTCACCTGCCTAATGACGATGGCGATGACGATGATGATGATGAGGATGTTGATGATGTCGATAATGAAGCTACTGTTGCTGCCATTTTGGGTGCTGGTGGCGATTGGCTGACTGTTTGTTAGCGCGCATTGTGGTGGGTCCAGGTTCAGTGTATGACACGAGCGGGCTGTGCGGGATGCATTGGTTGAGACTCGTTCCGTGCATTGATAGAAGCGCAATTAGCACTTCGATTGTGTTCGGGTTGACGCGATTTGCATCAAATTAATGTCTTCATCAACGGACAAACAGAGCGACAATTTGGATAAACGAACGAACGAACGAACGAATCATTTTTGACAAAGGTCAAAAACAATTCACACGTCAAGTGGGGGAAGCGCTCCAAATCTGGTTGCACTTGTTACATTTGACTGCCGGTTTAGAGAGTTGACTAATCAAGAGCTGTTTTATAATTGTACAGCATATTTTCCAGCGAGAATTATTTCCGATGGTTCATTCAGGCACTGGTTTAATCAATTATTTAGCTGTGTGAACCGGTTCGCAGGTGATTGTTAAGTAGTTCCGGCTCATAATGAAACATGAGAGTGACACATCAGAAGATACGCTGATTTATATATGTATATATAGAACACGATTCTTGTTTAACTTCAGGGCTTGTAATCGGATCGTTTTTAAGTTTTTTTCAACCTGATTGCAGAACTAAAATGTGTATATATACTCCTTTTGGAGAAACCGAGGGGAGCAATCCAAGAAATACAATAATTTCAATCAGTACGAGAATCTATGTATATGCATAATCTATAAGCATAAACATATCTTCAAGGACATTCTTTTGAGCATCTATAGCATGATGGAGTATTATGAATGTGGAAAATATGAAACTGTTAATCAAAGTGGGCATTGACTAACCTATTCAGGCATTAATTTTTCATAACTATAATAGTCCAGTACTCTAAGAAAACTCGGTACAATCAGTACAACTCTCCCAGTACACTCGAAAATCGTGGGCTTTTTTTTTTGGTTAATTTTATATATATGTAAATATATATTTTGCTGCATATTATGACTGAGGCGGGCTTTCGAGATGAGTGTAAATCGTTATAACTTCTCGCTAACCACATTCAATCCGGCTGGCGAGCTGAAGCAGGTGGATTATGCCAATAATTGTGGGTCGAAGGGTGCGCCAACTGTGGGGATCATAACGAAGAGCGGACTCGTTTTGGCCACTGAGAAGAAAATCGATTCGAAACTTACGATCGGACGTACCGTCAAGAAGCTGGAAAAGATAAGCTCACATATGGCGATGGCCTATTCCGGCATGGCTCCAGATTTTCGCATCCTGTCAAAGCTGGCGCAAAAGACGTGCGCCGCATACAGCTTGGTCCACTCGGGCATTGTGCCCGTCGACGCCATGGCGATGGCCGTCTCCAACACCATGCAGGAGTTCACCCAATCCTGTGGGGTCCGTCCATTCGGGCTATCGGTCCTGCTTGGCGGTTGGGAGAGGGACCGTGCCCGTCTCTATCGCTTGGACGCCGCTGGTTCGCTGCTGCCCTTTAGAGCCTGTGCCGTCGGCAAAGATGCAGAGCAACGCATGGCAACTTCTGGAACGCCACTATAATCCGAAACTTACTATGGAAATCGCCATATATCTGGCCATTCAGGCGATCAGGCTGGGCGTCGAGCTTTCGATGCCGGCCCAGCATTTTGAAATTGGCGTAATCGATAAGACTGGCTTCAGGCGCCTGGACATCGCGACAATCGAGGCCTATTTAATGGATATGAACTAAATTTCAGCAACACGACTGAAATCTAACGCAGCTTGTTCAGTGTGCATGTTTATAGTGTGATACGTTGGAATGAAACACATTTATTTTTATCACGTATTCGGTTCTTACAAAAACAATAAAACTCAAGCATTCTTTCAAGCAAACGTCGCATAATCTAAACATCAATCAATCAATCGTTAATACACAAGCTTCAACTATAGTACTTTTACCTTATTTTAAAAGCATTTTGTTAATTTAAGCATTCATGCAAGCAAAAAAAGCTTATTGTCAATCAATCTACATACACAACTTTCTTCAACCTTGCACAAGCCACAATTAGGTGAGAAGAAAAGATGCGAATTCGAAACGTGATAAGCGACAATGCTGGCAGAGTGTGAGAAATTCGTAGTCGCTTCTCGCTAAGCTTCTTCCGCTTCCGGTTGATAAGCAACAATAAATTATCGCTACTCGCTTCGGTTAGCTGAGCTAAGCTCTATCGCTTCCAGTGCGACCCATAACTATAAAGGCGTGTTCTCATTTTTCACAGCGATCTGTTGCATCCGATTTGATGCATTGTTTTGGATTACACTTAAAAGAGTTGCCAGCAGCACAGCCAGAATTAAGCCAAGCGGAAGCTCCACAATGCAGCGCCATAGCCAGAACCAAAGTGGATGCCAGGGTGGAGATGTGGACAACGATGGGGAAGACGACGATGATAATACTCTCACTCTGTGCCCTTCCGTTTGCCGATGTGTCAAGTGGCACTTGCGGGGCCGCTTGACCGGAGACCCGGCTTACTGGATGCCGGGGCTAGGCGTTGGCGTTGGCGTTGGCGTTTACCTGGCGACCAGAGTTGTCGTGTTTTTGTCTCTCGGCATCCTTTATTTATATATTTTCTTGCCTGGGTTTTGGTTCTCAATTTTTTTTTTTTTTTATACTTTTATTTCATTTGCCTTCAATGCAATTATACTGGATAAATATCTTCTTCCGTTTTAGCTGTAATTACAAAAGTTTAATTGAGTTTTCTCGGCTCGTTGTGTTCGTTTCTTTTCCCTACTTCATTTTTTTACCCCCCGAACCGTCTGCTTCTTCTCTTTTTGTTTTGCACTTGTTTTTGTCCTGCTGCTGCTGCTGCCGTCGCCGCCGCCGCCGCCGCTGCCGCTGCTTTGTTGCTGTCGTCCTGTTCGGCGCTCGTCGACATCTCTGGCGCTGGCTGTCGTTGCGGCTGGCTAGAAGTTTATCCAGCATTCTCTCTGTTAAGTCGTCCTGGCGCGCTGGAGCTGGCGCTGCAGCTGAAGCTGGAGCTGGAGCTGTCGTCGTTGTCGCCGTGGCTGCCGTTGACGCTTTTTCCATCTGGATCTGTGGCCGCCTGTCTTCATCTCCAGCCTTCCTCTTTATTCTCTTTTTCTTTTTTTATTGTTGATGTTGCGAAAAAGAGTTGTTTTCAGCCTGCCAGGCCTGTCTATCTAGCGCCACGTGATTGTTTTTCGCCACAACAACAACAGCAGCAGCAGCAGCAGCAGAGTGTCATAGAGAGGGGTAGAGAGCGAAAGGGGGGAGGTTGGAGAATGGTCTGGCAGACAGTGGCAATGGCGGCGCGCCTGAGGCTGAGTGATTTCTTCTACTTTGGGACGTCCCAAGGACAGGCATAATAAAAAGTGATTAAAACGGAGCGCACTTGTATTTTAACTTGACTTTAAGGCGCTTGCCCTAACCTCACTTGCAGCAGTGCTGCCAATTTATTTTGAATAAATAGCGAAAGTGTTGAGTAACGGCGCAAAGCAAACGCCTCACGCACACACGCGCACACGCACAGACAGCAGGCATGACAGTTGCCGGCTGAAACATACGGATGAGCGGTACAGATTCTGGTTAATTTATTCATTGCAAATTTACATGCTCATGTTTGCAAATTTAAAAACTGCACACACACACACACACACACACTCATACACTTACATATTCACAGCAAAAGAGACGGCAAATGCATAGTTAAAAAGTGAGCGAGTGAGAGGCAGCTAGAGAGTGAGAGTGTAGAGTGCCGAGAGGTGCAGGGGCCGTGCAAGCGAGTTTATTCAAAGCAGACTCTCCTAGTAATATGTAAATCGCATTGCCAGTGCCAAAGTGGAGTTTGCTCAGAGTCAGCAGGCTTCCCAGTTGCAGCTGCAACCGCAGGCCCTCAGCCCAACCCAACCCTAGCCCCAGCCCCATCTAGATTCGCATTCGCATCAGCGCCTCTGTATGGCGTAGCGTTCAGTTATTTTCCTATGGGAAAAATCCACTTGGCGCTACCCCAATATTTACATATCATAGTTGGCTCCACAAATGAGTTGGCGGGAGTGCGAGAGAGAGAGGGAGGGCGCCCGCCAGTGTTGTATATGAGTGAGGGCGGAGTGTTGAGTACGGCGGTAAAAGTACGTGCCAAGTGACTGCGACGTGTTGAGTTAAACAGTCAAGCCTATTGCTTATACGAACATTCATATGTGTTTCTAGGAGGAAGCACAGGTTAAAAATGTGAATAAATGTATATTGCCAACGTGTCTAAAGAACAAAGCACAAGCGAAACAAACCGCAATAGATGCGAATCAAAATAAGATACATTTTTGACAGTTAAAAGACTCACAAGAGCCAAGCTCAACGATTCTAAATCGCATTTATTAAAAATGTTTATATCAAAAACTGAATCCAATTGAATTCCATATTTATCGATATACAAAGCAATCAAAGTATCGATATGAGCAAATGATACTTTCAGGGCTGCAGCATTGCCGTTGGGCTTAGGGCTGTGAAATATAAAGCAATTTCGATCGAGCTTAAAGCTTCAGCAATTGAAATGTAGGTATTTATTGAGCACCAGGTCTGTGTGTATAATTTTTATACTAAGAAAAAGATTTTACGTAACAAGTCTGAGCTTGACAAGCTCGTTTCAGTATGTTCATAACTCGCATCGACCCTCTTCAATCTTACGTATTGCATAGGTTTAATAAAATGATGAAAAAAAAAGCAGTTATATAAAAATATAATATAACAAATTAGATACGCTTGAGTAATCGAATATTTATGATGAAACATGAGCGGCAACCCCATAAACCATAACTGCGCGCAATACTGAAACAAAAAAACGTCTCGTTTGGGAGGAGCAGGACAGCACATACACACTCGAACACATACACTCGCACACACTGGGAGAGAGGCAAGAGAATGGCGCTTGTCAAAACAAATCCGTAAGAGATTACATTAAAAGGCGCATTTGGACAGCTCAATCGCAAAATAGAATACACCTGTTCGAACATACTTACATACTCGAATAACCGGGGATACATGTATATGGAATGCACGCTGTGCATGCGGAAATATCCCCAATGGATTTACCAGACGCCAGTGTGCACCCAACTCAAACCTGGCCCTTAAGTCCCTGTATCCTTGTTTCTTTAGCAACGGTTGCGGCATCGCGGGTTTTCTCTTCTTTTTTTGGTGTATGCGTGCCTGTGTGTTTGTGTGTTTGAGTGTTGTGTGCTGGCAATGATGGAAAGTTCTGTAATACGAACTGACAGTAGTTTTCATTACGAATTCATGCAATTTTTTACTTTTTTCATTTCGATTTTCGAACAGGCTGCAGCATGATCCACAATAAACAACAGCCGCACAACGTTTACCCAATTCCTAAATGAGTGTTGAGGCAATTGAAGTTGCTCGGTTAAGACCTTTGGAATAGAGTCCGTCAGCTTTCAGTCGCATTATGATAATGCGTAAATGTTTTTTGAGCTAGCTTAAAGTTGGCAATCACTTTAGTAACATATAAAAATTAATCTATCAGCAAAAAACTCAACTAGTGACAACGCTTTAATTTAACTGTGGTTAATTTGTGCCTTACCAACACTGTGCGCTGTTGAAAGTCAAGGTGGCAACACTGCAACTCTATTAACTGCCTGGCAAATTCGAACAGTCACATCAGCCAAGCTGTAACTATAAATAGTTGCTTCAGGTATAATATTATGAATTAGCATAGCTGCATATTCTATGCATGTTTATTCATTTGATTGCACACCAAACTCTGAAATACGTCGGTTATCGCTGCATAGATAAGTTCACCTTTGAGTAAATTTTGTCTGTGATTTGTTTGTGGCTGTGGAAATGTAAGCAAATGTTTGTAAGACGACAAAGCTGCTTACTAGATTTGCGTTGTTGTTGTTCTTCTTCTTCTTGATGTTGTTGCGGATGGAGCATCTTGAGCAGACATTTCAACTGACAAATTGAAAGGTGGAAGAGGGGGGGGGGGGGCAGGGACTGTGGCCTTTGTTATGCAAAGTGCAAGTGCTCTCATCCTCCCCCTCAATCTGTCTCCCACTCTGAATTTGAATCTGATTCTGACCTTTGTCCATGACCACAGTGGGCACTCTATAAATTGTACAACTATTTTCAATAACAGCACACAATAAGCAGCATGCTCCGAGTTTTCAGGTACAGCCCATCTCTCTCTCTCTCTCTCTGGCCCTACACTCATCTTTGCTTCATCTTACTCTTTCTGGCTCGCGGGTTGGTTTATTTAACTATCGCAGCTACCTTGACACGGCCAAGACGAACTGTTGTCCGGCGTGAAGTCTATTGGGCCGGCGTTGCCACCCAGTCGCACAGGTGCTGCAGCGCTTCTTCCCAGCCTCTCGTTGTTCCACACTGGTTTTTGTCTTTGCTTGCATTCTCGACTTTCGGCAACTTCTTGAAAGTTCTTTACCCTCCACCAACGCCTCTCCGCCCAACGAGTTGGCATGCACAAATACATAAACAGTGTGTGTGGGTGTGTGTGTGTGTGGGTGTGTGTGTGTGGGTGTTTTCTATTATTTTTTTGTCTTTTGGTAATTTAGCATATTTCCAAAGCATTTTGTTGTGGCTGCTGTTGTTGTTCTTGCTGTTGTCGTCTGCTGTGTTTCAAGTTTTGCTTCACCGTTTGCGGTGCGCAAATGCAAATTGCTTGGCTTGCATATCCTTTATGCCTTTTGTTTTTCCTATATTTTCTTCGTTTTATACCCTTGCGTAGAGGGTGTTCGGGTTTTGTTGCGAAAGAAGCGACATAGAAGCAGAGATAAAGCTCATATACTCTTGATCCGTCTATTTCTATGCCAGCTTGTCTTTCAGTCTTAAGGTTTTCAGCACGAAACTTTGGTTCAACTGCATATCTGAAACAGTTGGACTTATCCACTGTAATATAGTAGGAATAGGAATAGGAGTTTATAAGAAACCTATTAGTTTTGCAACGAAACTTGACCAAACTAATCATTTACAAGCTTCACTATGCTCCTCACGTTTAAGCAGGATCTTATCAACATCGGTGTACCATATCATATAGCTTTTTAGAAAGAATCGATCCAAGGTATCTTGACTTTGACTAGCACGCATCTGGCAGACCTTATCAAATTGAACTACCAAACCTTATAGGACCAATCGGTCGCCTACAAGGGTATTTAAGTCTCGGTGTGCTGAAGTTGTTTTTTCATTTTATTTATTTTTTTGTTTTTCTGCCCACCTCTCGCAGCCTGGCTGGGGCGCAGAGGCAACAGATGCTGATGTTGCTGAAGTGCGCCCAGCCGCGTTGATAGTTTTATTATTTGTATGCATATATTTCTAAACTTTGGATTTCAAAGAACTGCCGGCAAGTAGAGTTGTCTCAAGTATTTTGGCTTAAACAGTGTATTAGCCAATAAGCAATGGCTGACACTCTGAAACGAAGTCATTTTTTGTATCCCCTCCAAGATAAATATTCAAATTTGTTTCCTTTGGGTCATTTGTGAAATAATCAATTTTATTTAACTTTTATTCAGTTGTCCTGAGCCTCATTGCATTTTGAATTTGAATATGTAAGCGCCTCTTGAAATCTGAAAAGAATTAAGTGTATTGATGTATGGTGGTGTGCTTATGTATTATAGTTAAGAAATGCTTAACTTAAAAGAAAATAATTATGCTTAAATATACATTCAATGTCTTAAATGTCTAAAATGTCCCCTCTTGTCGTCGGCTCAAATTATAATACATTCTGCGTACAAATCAGGGATGTGTCAGGAATTCTTTGACAATAAACCAACTGACGAAAGTCTGAACATGAGCAAAATTTAACAAAGGTTTTATAACAAGCTCAAAATTGTGGAGACTCTGCCTTCAAATGAATCACTTACCAGGGGATATGTTAGATAAGCGTCTTCTAGCTATAATCGTGCTGACATCTGCTCGGCCCAGGAGGCCATCAGACTCTTTATTCAATGCAAATGACAGTTGTGAAGCCACTTGGATGCATTCTTGCATATAATGTGACTGGACAAGTAGCTATAAATATAGTTAAATGATCCAAGTTGTCCTCTCGCTTGTTTGCAATTGTCTTGTGAATGCAGTTGTATAATCATCAGGTCAACGACTGGATGTAGTTGACAACAAGTGTCTGTGTCCCTAATTGGCTTCCGTTTGCCAATATTAACAGTTCAGTTGGTTTCCGAACAATCATCATCAGCAGCTATGGCAACGGTGTCCCTGTGGAGCGATTGACTATAAAGCATTATTTATAAATATATATATGTATGTATATATGTGTTTTCATTAATCATTTAATCAGCAGCCTGATAATTTAGCTTGCATTGCCATGTCACACTGTGCACAGTGGTTGCCATATTTGAAGTATCATGTTTGTTTCTGTTTAGATCCTTGGACTGCAGACCGTCAAAATAAATAGTGCGAATGGAGCGTGGAGTGCTGGGAGCTGTGGTCCGGGGTCCGGGGTCCTGGGTTCCTGGTCCGGCTGCTGTTTATGTTGTCTCATGGTCGTGCGTCCAGATGTTTTGATTCAGTTTTAATTCATTTCAGTTGGCGGCGCCAGTGACTGTTATTGTTGCCATTGTTGCTGTCGTTTGTTCTTGTTGCTATTAAGAAAAACGCCTCCAAGAATAATCGACTAAACGAGCGAGCAAACGAGAATTGGTTGACGACGACCCTTCCTTCCCCAAACCGGCCAACACTCGACACAGTTGCCCTCGACATGCAGCCAGCCAGGCAGCCAGCCAGCCAACCAACCAGCCGGCAATAAAAATATGATTGTATTTTCGCTTGAGTTGTTTTCATTTCTCGATGATGTCGAGGACCGTGCTGTGGCCCGGGGTAGGCGACCGCAGTTTTACCCCAATTCCTTCTACAGTTTCCACTTCCTGCCGCCAGCGCCAACTCCAGCATCTCCATCATCTCCGCGCTCAGTCCTCGGCCCAATGCATGGTTAAATCAAGCAAGCGCTTGCCAGCGGTCGACCATTGAACCGCTCCCGTCCGCTGAAGGCAGCAGCTACACGATTTGTTGTTTTTGCTTCAGCTGGCGGATAACAACTTGGGGCCTTTGTTTTGTTTGCCGCCCACACACACACCAACACACACACATACATACTTGTATATCCATTTGAAATCAGTACGGCAACTCGCATATTCGCTACATTACATTCTTCGTTGCCATTAATCGTTGGGCTGCGGCTGCCCAGTTGGCCGGCAGCGCTGGCTGGCATCTTGAGGGCCTCAGTTGTCCGGGCGTGTGTCCATGGCCGTCCAATGTAGTCGGTGTTGCTCTGGTCCCTGGTCCCTGGTCCTTGGTCCTTGGTCCTTGTTCAGCTCGACTCTCAAGTCTTTCATATTTACTCGAGTGATGTAATTTTTGAATAGCTTAAGGCTTTTGAAAATATTTAGCATGGCAAATCCTTTTTAAACGTTGATTTCGACTGCAGTCAGAGCCGAAGGATGCCATGGCCATGGCTATTGGTCCTCGCCACGTACCGCCCATTGTGCTGTCGAGTACTTTGCATATGCATATGCGTATTATTGTTATTAATAATAATAAATTAGATGTTCTGAATGAGCGCTGCCCACGCAGAAGAAGAGCAGGAAGTTTTTGCGTTTCATTTACCACGGAATGCCCTTCAAAGCGAGCTTCAATATGCTTGTGTATCCTGGACCCAGCAATCGATTATAAAGTTCAGGCAAAAGAATGTTGCGCTTGCGGATGCTTATGTCAAAAATATGCCTTATTTTCCATTGAATCTTGTTAATTCCAGCTGCCCAGCTTCCCACGGCGTGTCAATTGCGGTTAAAAGCACCGATAATTGAAAATAACGGTAAATTAATTGCAGTGTTGGCAAACGATTGTTGATGAATTCGGCTATCGATAGGCTTTTGATTTTTCAAATATTAAATGTAATCAATTAATATGCAAGTGCATAATACATTTAAGATTATTGATTAGCCTGGGTTATCATTGTTTTACTTTTATTACTACTTTGTGTTTTGCATTTGCCAACACTGCTATTAGCTGACGTTTATTAGCACTGAGCACTGAAAATGGCCAATACAAAGTTTGTGCAAAGTAGAAACGGAAATAGAAATTGAGCACAAAATAATAATAATAAGAACAACATCAGCAGCAACTGTTGCTGGTCCTTGCCCGCTCTTATGATGATCTTTGTTCTTATTGTAAAATGGTCTCAGCCAGTCTTGCTAAACTAGCTTATTTTACAAGGTTGGAAACTGCTAAAAAGATGTTCACTTAACATAATAGATGATCAATATATTGAAATAGGTACTATACTAGAATAGGAAAACTGTACTATACTTAGTCATAATTGGTCATATTTAATTGATTGATATATAATACATTTTATAATTCATTTGTTGGATAAAACAAATGACAAATAATAAAATCAAAGACGGAGCATCCGCTTTTAATCTTGTCTCAACGCTTTCATTTTACTTTTAATCAGGCTGATAGCTTTTATCATTTCATACACATTTGCTAGCTTTAGCTATGTCTAGCCATAAAATAGCTAAATTCGCAGCACTGGTCGCAGCAGCAGCATCCAAAATAACAACAATAGTTACAATATATACACACACACACACGCATACACACGCACACACATGCACACTGTCCAAAAAGTGCGCAAAAACGCAAAAGGCAAATAAAAATTTGTAATGAAATTTTGTGCGCTGACATTTCGAAAAATTGCTTTTTAACCTTTGTGCCTTGGCTGGAAGTTGAATCCAAAGCTGGGCAAACTGGAGCTGGAGCAGCTTCTACATGTCACTGACATGCTACACGTGTATCTCTTCGGCTTGGGCGCCGCCTCGCCCATGTTGAGGTCCAAGGATGCGAGTGTGTGTGTGTGTGTGTGTGTGTGTGTGTGCGGTTGGATGCCAAGCAAAGTTGTGCAGCATCGAAATCTGTAAGCTGCAAACTCTGTGACATGCTTTTAAGTTTTCGGCTGGCATGCACATGCAGATTATTATTAGGTTGTTGCCGCTGCCGCCCGTTGCCCCTGTCGCAGGTGAGTGCCCCCCCCCGTGTCGCCAACATACTCAAAGAAAAAAAACTTTACCCATGTCCAGCTGGCTGGGGGGGTTGGGGCATTTGCCATTTGCCTTGCTATAAGTTTTGTTCTAACAAACCAATTACTCGCACCAATTTCCACAGGCTGCCTTCGACTTTCGCCTAGCCTTACATGATGGAAGAGTTCGACTTTGAGGCGGTGGATGCTGAGTGGGGAAGGTGAGGCGGGTGGTGGGTGAGGGGGGCTGGTAGCATGCTACAACGAGACGGCAACGAAGCTGACGCTGATGCTGAAGGAAAATACAAATACGACTTTCAGTTACTTTTTCATTATTTTGCCAAGGAGTTTGTCCTTTTGCGTGTGCGACACATTCGGCAAAGACACTTGGCTCGCATGTCCCCGTATCTCAGTACCCCACCCCCATGCCCATATCTCGGCCTCTCCCTGTGTGTGTGTGTGTGTGTGTATGCAATGTTCAAAACATTGGCAGATGTCGCCGCACTAGCAAAAGTTACGAGAGCCCTGCTGCAACAGCAGGAACAGGGACGGCCAGGAGCATGGACTGCCGAAGGATTGGTGGATGGAGGGAAGGTAAAGGGGGGCGGCGGCAACTGTAGCGGGCGCATCCGGATCTGGATGGCGTGTGTACACATGCCGAGACAAGGACAAGACTTGCCAGTCAACTCGCAGCCAAGGCAGCTGAGCAAGAAATGTATGAGAAAAAAATAAGGAGGAGTTGATATCTCTGGCACAACGAAGTTTAAATACCCTTGATGGCATGTGGCTATGTGACCAGAATCGGGAAGCCCGGCAGCGCAAAGTTTGCTTAAGATATCTAGAGAACAGAACGCAACAGAATGACGGATCCATGCATCCGGCTGATCAAGAATGTATATCCCTTATGGCTTCCGAAAAGGTTCCCACTTTGTGCTACATATTGCATGATAAAATTAAGATAGCCTCTACAAAGGCATAAAAAAGTTGCTACAAGTTTACTTTCTTTTCTTTCTATTTGCCTTATTTTTTTTTGTCTTTTTCTACTAATTTTTCTTGTTTTTTCCATTTAGCCCTCCCCCATCCACACTTTGCACTGTTCACCGCATGTGCCCAACTGTGCAAAAGGTGAAGACGATGTATGGCAGAGCGGGAGTGGCGGGGTGGTGCGGGGCGGTGCAGGGCAGGGTGGACAGCCTTAAAGCGGCTCTAAACAAAATTGTCTATGTGAAAGAAGTCGTCGGTTCGACAAATGTGGGCATAAATAATTCATTGGAACGGATCAACAATTGTTTGGCACTCCAAATGGGCACAAACTAGTCCAAAGTTGAATGGAATCAAAGCGGATGCCGAACTAAAGATATTCATTAAAAAAATCGAATACATTAAATAAACTCTGTCGCTCTTGGGAATGGATTGTATCGAAGTATCTTATGTAGGTACTCGAAATGAACTAACATTTTTTAGCGAGTTCCCTTTGGCATTGGACATGCCAATACATCTCCTGTCCGATATGATCAACTGAGGAGGATAAGGATCTCATGGAGAATGAGATATATAAACGTGTGAACTATGATATTATGATGTGCGTAAAGTAAAGGTATCTTTCGGGAAAAAAAGACTTGTCATGGTTTGCAGGAGTCCATCACAAAAGAGTCACACATTCAACTGTTCTGAATACCATATATTTCATAGCATACCATAAGGGGTTAATTGAAAAAGGAATATAGGCAGACTATTAGTTTGGAATAACCTTCACAATCTAGCCATGCTCATCTGTCTATTAAGTTGTTCTTATAATAACAGAAAAATTAAAATAAAGCTAAAATAATAAATCTGTCCGCCCGAAGTTTGGCACGTGGCGGGAATCTGGGTAGTTCATAAAATCGATGAGCATCGATTACAAATTCAACTCTTTTAAACAAAGCAAAGGTCAGCGCAGCATTAAACAGGTATCCATTTTATAAGCAGCACTGTTCTCAGTGGGGTGAAGATTGTTAATCTTTGGGCTTAAATGTGCCCAAGAACTTGACAACTTATCTTAGCGCACCTGAAGCATAAACACGCGGCTCTTTTGTTATTGTGGTGTGGCATGTGCCACATGCAGCCGAGTCCAGAAGCTGTTTTCTGTTTTTTCCTCCCCCATTTTTGTTGTGAAGATTAAGTCGCATGTGGAACATGTCTTTGGTGTGCCGTTTGTGTGTGTGTGTGTGTGTGTGTGCGACGTAATCTTTGGGCTGCTTTGGCCGCTTAACTTTTTTCACTTGCACTTGCAACAGGCCCCGCTCGTGCCCCGTCCACAGCTTGCAGCACATTATGAAGATGAAGCAGCAACAGCAGCGGCGAGAGCGGCGGCAGCTCGCGTGTGCTGTTGTAAAAAGTTTTTAATTTTTCTTTTGAAACATTTAACTAAAAGAGAGCAAGTCCTTGCTTCCCACGCCAAAAGCGTTGCCAGCAACAGCGGCAACAACAACATTAAGGGGGCTGGCGAGGGGGTGGAGAGGAAGGGATAGGGAATGGTGGTAAAGAAATTATCCTTTTCTTGCTTGCAACATCTTCTTCTGCCTTACAACTTTTGCTTGGCAAAATATCATACGCATAAAACAACATACGCCGAGACGAAAAACCCCAACACCCGCCCTCCCCCAAATCCTCCAGCCACTGCAGGCTACCAGCCGCCTCCCCCCTCCCGGGCAGACCATCATATGATCTGAATGCAGCCCCCTCGCTATTTAACTTGCTTTATTTTTCTTTTAATGAAACAGTTGTTGCTCGCGGCATTATTATGATTATTATGAGGCATGCAAAAGTTGCACTTAAAGCGTCGTGTAAAATAATATTTAGATGCCAACTTTCAGGCTGCAGTTGCTGGCTGGCATCCCCCTCCCCCCGCCAACCATCCTTCACACACATACATACATACGCTCTCAGCCTGTTTTGGCTGGCAATTTTGCAGTTTAATTAAATTTTGCCAGGGCCGAAAATCTGCGCAAGAAGACCGCCAAATGCGAAATGCCAAAGCCAGTTGCGAGTCCGGATTCGTGTTGCCGGCAGTCGATAGTCTACTGCTGGCAGTTGGCAGCAAATGCACCGCAGCAATGTTGCTTTTAGTTTGGGTAAAGCCCTTAAATTAATTGAGTCTGGCCAGGCTCAGCCCTAAGCAGAGCTCAGCTAACAACCAGTTGCCAGTTGCCAGTTGCCGGCTTTTGTGTCGCATCAGATTGACTGAAGAAGCCGCACAAGTTTCTCTCTTTTAGTTGACGAAATTAACTTGAACCGTTGTTACCAACCCCCCTCCGCTACTCTCCCCGCCTCTTCTACCCATTGCTCAGATTTGGTGCGAGTGAAAAAGCATTTGCATTTCTATGACTTCGAATGGGTTTGAAATTAGCTGCTTTTCTAATTGACATTACATTATTGTAATCGGCAGACCCGGCGGGAGTTGCCTTCCGCGGGAATATGACGGATTTATCATGGTTAAGAGTACAGTCAAAGGGCTTATGCATGCAGTTAACCTTGCCACAGCTTAGTGGGTAAAAGGGCATTTGAATACTCGCATGCAACTCAGGCTGAGACTCTGGATAATATCGCCTCAATTGTGCATATTCCGATTGTTATCACTAACATATGTTTTAAAATTTGCATTCATATTTTCCAACATTGACAACGGCTACAACTAAATGACTTCACAATATATATATATAAGCCTTAAGTCACATGCTCCAATATCCTGAACTTTGTTTAACATTTCAATAATATTTTTAACGATAACATATCTTGCTTATCGATGCCATGATTATTTCGATTTTAATAGTGCATTTTCGATTGTTATCGATAAGCTTCACATTTAAGATAGACAACACTGTCAGAATCTGCAACTGAACATTTTGTCACTATTTATTAGCTAAGATTTCATTCAATATTGTTTACCATTTACAGTTGACTTAATGACTTGCCTACTTTCTTTTAGCTTATTTCAAAGCACTACATTATTTAAATTATTTACAAGACAATGGAATTTAGCATTTGAAGGGTTTGCATTGGGGTGCCTAGCAAAAATCTGTTTGTACAGCTCCATAGACGCAATCAGCTTAAACTACTCCTCAAAGCACATTGGATAAGCATCTTTGTCTGGTTTTTGTGACGAATGTCTGTCCAGACACACAGTTCCATTTGTACTTTATACAATTCTGAACCGAGTTGGCTGCCTTGCTGTATAGTCCGCCATTATCACTAGCCAAATCTGGTGCACCCGCATGGTGAGCACAAACATTCAAAGCCGCAAATTTGTTAGACGAGTTGCCGCTGTCATCAACAGCGCATCCCGTAACTGTACACCACTGTACAGGCTAGTTCCAGTGGGAGCAATGCAAAAGTCTACCAATTCCAGCATACCCGACAAATGCTTTCTCTTTTTGAAAGAGTGAGCCGAAACGGAGTGCCACAAATAATTGCATTAAAATTACTGTTATTCAAGCTACGGCGTTGCCACTTAGTCGTAAGAATCGTTCAACGGCTAGCTACAACTGTTGCCATAGTCGATGGTTGCATGTGGCCAACTATCGATAGCATATATAACGGTTCGCTCTTTGCCCAAGAGTAATCGACATAAAAAGATTTAAAGTGTGGTCTGAAAATGTCGAATACTAGACGTTCCCTTGTTCCACTTGTTTGTCAAAGTCAATTAAGCAGGCCCAGTCTTTAATATATTGCCTTGTACATACCTTCATATACAACATATATGTATATATGTATGCAAAGCGGACACGAGACCACATGGCGTTCGACTAGACTAGCCGGATGGACATCTTAATGGTAAGAACATCTAAAACAATTTTCCATTAATGACAACAATGTCAATTTCAGGCACTCGGGCTGTCCAATGATGTTTTTCTCTTCTTTTTTTTGCTCTTCATTATTTTGGTCGTGCGGCTGTAAAAGGCAAACAGGCCAAGTGCCTGGGCTGCTGACAGAGGCAGAGATAAAAACAAGTATCGTAAGGGGAGAGGGCGGTCGTGGTGCCGGGTGGGGGGTGGATGGTGGTCAGTGCAGAAGCATCCTTTTATGATGACGTTACGAACGCCGCTCTCGGTTGACTGACATGAAACTGTAATGGAATTCAATAAAAGCTGAGAGTGCAGAAACTGTTTGACACGCAAACGACGAAACGGCTTTGGGGGTCCATCGTATCGGCTCATGTGCGTTTGTCAGGCTCATTTGTTAATTTTACGCAATATCGCCGAATGTCGCTGTCCATAGGTGGTATCACGCGGGACATTGGCTTCAGCATTCTACATGCTCAGATATTTATGCTCTGTGAGACATATGTGCAAATATATACACGTATACACTTTACAAGTGTGCGGCATTTCGACTATATAATATTGTTTGCGCCCAAGCCAGTCAGTTATCTTTGCTGTACGCGCAAAGCCGGGTAATAATCGCAAGATTTATAATTGTGGTGTTAAGCTTGCACCTGCAGTGCTGTCAAAAAACAGTGCTGTACAACAAGCCATGCGTGTCGATACTATCGGCAGCCATTTTGAGAAAACGAGCTATCGATAAATTGGATTGTCAAGCGAGCTTGGTACTAGACACGGCAGTTTCAGTTTCAACATTAATTTAAGTGGAAAAGATTTTAATCATGCCGCATATTGTGTCGCCGATACGTTCCAATCTCTTATTGCAAATCCTATTGGAGGGCAATCTGTACATAGCATTAACGTGGTTTGTCAGCTATGTGCTCTACATGCTCATCTATGTAGGTAATTTCTCATAGCCTCAACAAGTGCTCATTGACATTTCGTTTATTGCAGGAGTGGCGCCAGCTGGGAGTGCCCGTATTGTTGGTCTTTATATTGGCCGTGATCACCGAGAGCTTGCGTATCTATGTGGGCTACACTCTCAACCTGAGCCCGCACGGACCGCGTCCCAAATTGTTGCTCTTCTCAACACTGGCCTTGTGTCTGCCATTGCTGTGCGCATTCTGGTATCTGCGCAAGCTGCTGCTCGATCAAAGTCTCTGGCTGCAGCTCATCTGCAATCTTTGGGCGATCTTCATAGCGCTGGAGCTGGTTGCGGCTGTGGGCATACTGTGGAGCAAAAAGTCCCATGTGGAAACGCTGCCGAATTGGTCAAATGTTGAGGCGAATCTTAAAGCGCGCCGCCGTCGTCTTCAGAGCCCGCCTGGCCAGCTTTACAAGTTGTGAATCGCCGGATGAGGGGATAATAAAAATGTCTGTACTCAGTTTGGATTGCAGAGCATCTGGTAGTTGGTTGCTTTTTAATTAACACATTTTTGCAATATTGTCAGCGCCCGGCCAGGCCAGACCACGCCCCCCACATATGTGTGTGTGTACACCTTGAATGCCCAATCCCTTTTGGTGTTGCTTTTATTGCATTTACTTTGCGACAAGCGACGATCCAGCGGCCAATGACGCCGCTTGATGGCCGAGCCGGATGTCGTTTTCAATAAAGGCGTCGCAGGCGTTAAGCTCCACGCCCGCACACCCATCCACAGACACACACACGCACACACACACACACACATGTGGCAGATGAGACTTGGCTGTGTGGATGCTAGTGTGGCACTTTAATTAATTTCTTTAAGTTCATTAACATTTGACTTGTTTAAGCAAGCGAAAATACGACGATACAGCGAATGGGCGGATCCTTGAATCCGTGGCATTTGATGGCATTGTGAGGAGAATATTGCTTTCGCTTCTTTCTCTTGAAAAGTCAGCATCTCAAGTTTATTCAAGCATAAAATGTAACGAATTTGGCAAAACTGTGTGTTTTATTAAAAGTATTGTTCTATCTTTAAATGTATATTTAAATAAATTATTTGGGCCACGTATGTAAGATCCAGGCTACAAATATTCTATTTGTGGGCTAACAGTAACATTTGTTAGGTTATAATACGATATGTTGTTATCGATACACATAAGCTAGGTACATGCGACTAATCGCATTGTCAGCCTATTGACAAGTTCCATTCGCTTCGTCAAAGTTTAAACAAACAACAATTTAAGACTAAAGACAACTAGCTTACTGACATATTTATAACAAGAAAATTAATGCACACTGCAATGTGATTACCGAGTGTTCAAAGCACATTTCTCAACACTGTACGCACGGGCTTTTGGCAACGCTGTGCAATGCATCGATAATTTATCGAAACGCCTTCGAGATCTGCCTGCAGCTCTTGAACAGAATTCTTGTTGAATTTTCGATGAAACTCCTGAAATGAAAGTTGAAATCATGTGAGCACAGCAAGAAAATAATAGCAAATTCCCAATAACAATTTTTCCAATAACAAATTTCCAAATTGCTCAACCGTTTAACTTAAAAACCCGGAAGCATGTCGAACCTGTCGAATGTGGCACCTCAAAAAGCCAAAGGCAGCACAACCGAAACGATGACCGTGGAGGAGCCGTCGGCTACGATGGCAGCCATATCACTGCCAGCTGGCGATGAGGCGAACAAGGATGAGAATGCGCCCAGCACTAGTCAGGGGCAGCAGCGCGGTGCCTGTAGCAGCACCACATACACCAGCTCCACCACCACCACCACCACTACCACCAACAACAACAACAGAATGGGCTCGGCAACGCCAATGACACAGCTGAACGGGCCGGTAATGCGGATTAAGCGGGAACTAAACGAAATTATTGAGAATCCGCCGCCGAACTGCAGCGCCGAGATGTACAAGGAGGATCTGTTCCATTGGAAAGCGATCATAATGGGGCCAAGCGGCACCCCCTATGAGGGCGGCATTTTTAAGCTAGACATACGCTTTCCGGGTGCGTATCCATTCCGACCGCCACAAATCCGTTTTATAACGCGCATCTATCACTGCAACGTTGACAGTCGTGGCGTCATATGCCTCGATGTGCTGAACGAACGCTGGTCGCCAGTCATGAACATTGCCAAGGTGCTGCTATCCATTTGGGTGCTAATCGGCGAATGCAATCCCAACGATCCACTCGTCATGGGCATTGCCGATCAATACAAATGCAATCGTAAGGAGCATGACAAAGTTGCGCGCTACTGGACGAAACGCTTTGCAATGCCAAAGGCCAAGCCAAACTCCAAGCTCGAGCAGGAGCTACTGCTGCCCTACATACAAGAGCAAGAGCCGGCGCCAGATCAGGAGCAAGAGCAGCAGCAGCAGCAGCAGAGGCCAGGCACCAGAGCAGGAACAGGAGCCAGCGCTCAGTACTGAGACGAGCAGCTCAATTGCCGTTAGCGTAAACCACAGTCGTAGCGAACTTTAGATAGATTCCTATAATAAACAGTCTCCACACACACACACACACGCGCACCAAAATATATATACAAGCGCCGCTCGGAGAGCTCTTAGGGTATTGGTCGGAATGGGGGCTGGCTTGTCTTTGCCCGCGCTAAGTGTGAGGCGTGAACAATTTGTGTAAACGCGGCGAGCGGACAAAAAATATGGCTTGCATAATGTGCCAGGGCAGTGGCTGGTTATGCCCCTCGCCCCCTCCCACCAGCAACCACAGAGCACACCACCCCGTCCAGTCAGCTGCTGACGCCGCCAGATAGCTAGCCAAGCCTTTCCGCGTTCATGTCCATGAATATTCATGAGCTGCCAAAAATGAAGCGTGCACAAGGCGAAGCTGGCGAAGGGTCGTCGGGATGTGTAGGTGGAAGGGGCAGAGCAGTGCGGGTAGCTTGAAAAATGAATTGGAACGCGAATAGGTTGAATGAGCGGTAGCTGGAAGGGGGAGCAGTAGTGGGATTCGGGCAGCGGCTGAAGGTGTTGAAAGCAAGCCACGATATACACAAGAATACACACATTCACTCGCCTTGAACTGCAGAGTTGGCAACTCCTGGAGCAGAGCGGAGACGGTTTTTGGCATGGGCTTTACTTAATTAGGGCAAAGATATTTACACTTTTAAAACAATAGGTATACTGCCATATTTAATATCTGGTGTGCTGCAGGAATAAACTTTATTTAAAAGAAAAAGTATTTGTATTTGTATTTGTAATTGTATTTGTGTGTGTATGTGTATATGTATGTGTATATGCACGCATGTATGTAAACATGTGTGTCACTTATCTAAACACATTTTCAAATATTGCCCTACTATGCGATTCTCATGAACTTAAGTAGGCCTTGCAAGTCTTTACGCTGTGACATTGAGTTAAGTGTTAACAAGTGTTGGCGTTTGCTAAACGTTAGATATATTTGTTTTATGTATGTATATAGATATATATATTTCGTACGTATGTATGCATGTATGTATGTTTATATAATGTAATCGTGCGTGTGTATGTGAACTTTTCTGTATATAATATTTATATTTCAATTGAGCAGTTTTTTTTTATATGGTTCTCTAAGGGCTTTGGCTCGGCTGTTCTTTATCCAAATAGTCACCGTGATTTAAAATGTGTTGTTGCCTTAAGTAAATAGATTTAAAGTCGCAGATCTGAAAATGGCTAATTATGAAATACAAGTCGAAGCGGGGCGAGCGGATGAAGGATAATAGCACAATTGGTATCAGGACCGTGCCTGGACACGTCCGCTGCGGGGAAGTGGAGGGCTAACGGGAATAAAGCAGACCGGGGCAGAACATCTAAGGAAAGCGACACTCAATTTGCGAAATGCGATAAATTGAATGAAAAGTGTGAAAATGAAGAGGAGTCATCAGCAGCAGCAGCAGGCAACAAGAACAACAACAACAACGACAACTGTAAAGTAGGGGGGAGGGAGGGGGCAGGGGGAGGTCAGTGTTGCAAGCTTAACCAGAAGTGAAGCGAAACACAAAAAAATGTAAATGAAAATTCAGGGAAATTTAATAATAAAAACATCAGCATAAAGTAAAACGCATAAAATCCAATGAAATGTAAAAGGCAACCAACGGGCGCCCGCTGGACAGACGCCATCAAGGATGTCCTTGTGTCCTGGGCGATGCTGCTGCTGCTGCTGCTGCCTCTGCTCCTTGCTGCTGTCGTGTGTGTACGAAATAGCGTCGGGTAATCACATTGCGTCGCTCTGGCTGTGTCCTGCCCAGGCAGGATATGCTCAATTGAACATGTTGATTGCTGACAGCGCAGACGCTGCCGCTGCCGCTGCTGCTGCTACGTTGGCCCTCCTCAAATGAGGAGTCAATTGAAAATCAACTTAGAGCTTGCTTTAATGGAATTAGTTGTACATAGTAGCAGCAACGCAACCAGCATCAGTACCGGCACCAGCAGCAGGAGCAGGAGCAGGAGCAGAGCATCGGGCGTCATCATCAACATCAGTTCCAGATGCACATGCAGAAGATATCAAGCGACGCATTTTGGGTTTATGCTTCAGCAAATGCAGACCTGCGTGCGTGCTAAAAGGTAAAATATCTATCTAAATAGAGGCGTGCACGTACATGTGTGTGCATAGAGCTATTCTTTATGTATTTACCTACCCGTATGCAAACATACATAGATGCACTGTATGTGTGTCCTTTCGGTCAGCCAGTTGGGCGAACACCTAGAAAAACATTTGAATAGTGCTCGATTGATGTTGAGCAGTGTTGAAAAGCGTGTAAATGAAATTAGAAAGCAGCTACATGGCCACGCCCATACACACGCCCATACACCCACACTCAAACAACCCACCAGCCATCTATCCATTCATCTACATATCCGCCCCCGCCTCACACATCCCTCCATTGCACAACTCAGGCGTGGAGCACAAAAAAGAAATAAAAAACAAAATTGGAAAATATTTTACTCTATGCATCGATAAGTGTCTACCCTATCTCTAAATTATCGAAAGACTCAGGGCGAATGTTTGTGTTTCAGGCAAAGATTGTGGACAATGCAGTCTGAGATTAATAATATTGATCTTACTCGGCATTTATGAAAAATACATTTTCTTATAACATATTCAAAATAAAAAGTTAATATTGTACTATTTTAATAGTTATGAAATTGTAAATATATTTGAATATACATTTTTTTAAAGAAAATTACCTGAAAAGCTGCTTAATATGGGCAAAGTTTTGGTAATTACAAGTTTAGTCAAAGTCAAATTTTTGGACAAGAACTTTTGTCAAATTTTTCTTGGAAATATTTATTTTGCTTCAAACATTGAATAGAGTCAATTATCATGTCAGCCTTAGAACATATAAATCCAAAATATTCTATCATCTTTCCAATTCATCTCAAAATCAATTGGCGCCTTTTACGGAAAAACGGAAAACATCTTGTCAAATTGAAAGAATCTTTTTTTAATTGCCAATTTAATCTAGATAAGAAAATAAAACTCATATCATGTGCTCGATTGCAATTGGTTTAGTTTTGATAAGTGGCGGACTTGAATCAAATTATTCTCAATCAAGGAGAGCGTTGCCAGTGAAGCGAGGTGCATGCTTCGACCAGGTCTTGTTCTTAGTGAATGCTTCATTACAAACCCTTTGAATATACCCGAGTGCCTCGTGAAGTGTTCGAATATTGCAAACAAGCGGCAACCGGAGCAGCAGCTGTGATTGAATGAGTGAGAGCTTGAATGGTTGAGCGAATTGGTGCATCAATGAATTTGCGCCAGGAGCGCAACAGCTTCAAGAGTGTGGATGGGTCGACGCGTTAGGTGAAAACAGTTTAAAATTGATTCACTTAGACTTCGCTTCTTCCCAGAACCCAAAAGATGACGAAAAGAACAAGTTACAAGCTGAGGCACAGTTAAAATGTGAATCCCGCTTAGAGAATGTTGACAGACCCAACAGTTAATAGGTTCGCAGAAGACGAAATCTAATTTTTCATACAGTTGGACACACCCAGTAGAAATGCTATCCTGATTCTACTTCTTTCCCCTCACGACAACTTATGCAGAACATGCAGTGTAAGTAGTCTAGCGTTTCACGTTATGCTTTCCAACACTGTCATTGTCGTCGTTGTAGTCGATGTTGTCATCGTTTTGCTATGGGGCGACGGTTGGACGGACGCATGTGGTCCCTGGGTTTTGTGTAACTGCCTTTGTAGCTTAATTGAATTTAAGTGTGCCTCACAATATGCAATGTTGCAAAATGCAGAGCACTAGGACGCACACATACACATTCAAGGCCTAAGTGCATTTCACTTTGTCGCCCGATTTGGTGGCATAGACGCAAATGCAGTAGCCGCCGCCTCAAACGCCGTCAATCAAACTAAGCCAACTGATAGAGCAGGGGCAGGGTTCGGGCTGCGGGGGTTTTGCCATGTGCAGAGCTTGACAAACTTAGTTAGCCAAGTAGAATAGTTTTATTAATTGGCTGTGCAGCTGCCAGTGTTGTCTAATGCATACATGAGTGCTGCAAAATGTATGCAACAATATATTCACTGCTGCAACGAATTCGTCTCTAAACCTCGTTAGGTTTTCTGTCCACACAATAAATTGATCAAAAACTAGACAGTTGTAGCGTTGCCAGCACAATGCAATGACCCGCAGTGTTGGTTAATGAATGAAGCAACAAAATGAACTGAACTAGTAAGCACTTGTTGATCAAAGTTGAGTTCATTTGAACTAATGTTGGTTTATATAGCAGAAGGTGATTTGTGATTTAATCTGGAATACGATCTGAAGTCAGGACGTGGAATGACGGCATTCAGACAGACCCCGGCATTGGGTATTTGGCACTCTTGGCACTCCACTTGGGAGTCTAAGCAGGGTGTATCCACCGAGTTTGGGTGCTTTGTTAAATGTCGCTTTAAAAACTTCCTGCCCAGTAACGGCACATAAACAAACGGTGGACAAACAAACAGCCCTACAGCTGTCCGCTGTCCATTTTGTCTGGCAAATAAAAAGCACTGAGCGAAAATCGATGTGCATAAAAGAGTAGCCAACAAGTGCACAAAAAATATAAAAAAAAAACCAAATAGAAAACTTCCAACTATACGGCTAGCATATTAGGCCACGGTCTGGATCTGGTGGCTGGTGCATGGGTGCATGGGTCTGAGCCCAGAAAATGTCACAGCGCCAAAAATGGTGACAAAAAAAAAAAAAAAAAAATTGAGAATGAGGGAAAAAAAAACAAAAATTAAATGTCGGTGCCGGGCTTGGGCAGCGCTGACCAAGGCAAACACTCGGCACTTGGCACTTTTTGATGTTGTTAGTGGCCATGTCGGAGTGCAGCTCCAGCTCCAGCTCCAGCTCCAGCTCCAGCTAGGGCCATTCCTGCAGGTGTCGCGACGGCCGCGCAGACTTGCAAACTATGCACATGGCGGTAAATACTCTGCACGCCACGTGGTCATTGCCGGCTACTGCTACTGCCTCTCGCTACTGCTACTGCTCCTGCTCCTGCTGCCAGCCGCTTAAATTTACTGCCCTCAGGCATTTCATTTGGCCGGCCAGTTGGAGAAGGAAGAGCTGATGCCGCTGCCGCTGCCGCTGCTGCTCTGGGCGCAAACATTTCCGAAATGTGACAAAAAAAAGAAGAAGTATATAAGAAAAAAACCAGTAGGAATATTGCAGTCGGCTGTTACTGACTGCGCGATGCTCGTTCACAGTCCAATTAGCGCAGCTGTCAGTTGGTGTTGCTGGAATCTTATGGGATTGCTCTTGAGAGGAGCTCAGCTTTGAAAGATTTCGCGATTCCAGGCAGCGTGGGTGGGCAATCTTTGAGCGAGGTCATAGCTGGTGACTCCAGCCTTAAAGCTAGGTAGGTGTCGCTCAATATATTCGTCAAAGGAACGAGCAGCAGCCATGGATATTCCGCAAAACCAATATACTCGCTTTTGTCATTTGGACGAGGATAAAAACTGGCCAGAAAAAGATGCGATACATGACATTTTTTTGGCACTGGCATGGGTGAGCCTACAAACGGTATATCGGTAGCCAGTGTCTGATTGGAATGAATGTCTCTGGCAAAAAAACAGCAAGAACAAGAAAATAAATAAAGAAAAAAACAGCTCAAAAACTGGCGTCATGCGCTACTAAATGGCAACGAGCCCGTCGTGGAGAGCAGTACATATTCCTTAAACGCGAGATAACAAGCATTTAACAAAGTACGTACTATGGCAAAGGGAGCAGAACGTAATACTCATACAATGGAATACCGTTAAAAGAAACTATCGCTGCAAATGCGTTCACAGGCGAGCGCGGCAACTTAATGGCAAAGTTGCCAGGCAGTTGCCATCAGCCTGCAAACGCCAAGCGTGAGAACAGATCCCCAAAGAAAGCGGTCTAATGTGTAAATTGAAAGAAGGTCTGATAAGCTTTGTTCTGATGACAATGAACGTTGGAAAAAAATATTAGAAACTAGCTGTAAATTACATCTCAACTCAGAGGGGAAACTATATTTAAATTCAGTGTTGTAAAACAGTGTGAAATCCTGTAAGAGCTGAAATCAGATGAACTAGTTCCAACTCGCGAATGAGCTTTAATGATTGAACCGTGATCAATATTGTCCCTAGTTCATTTTACAGTTCCGAGAACTCAGTTTTTGGCTCAAACCTTGGCTTGTAATATATTTTTAACATTTTCATTTTACAATTTAATTTTACACTTATTTCCCTTTCAACGTTGCAAGCTCCACATATTTGAAATACATACATATGTATATCTAAATCCTGCATTTGCCCAGTATGGTAAGATTATAAAAATAATTTATTATAAATCAATTATAAAAATTAATTAAAATGCAGTTTATTGGTTTAGGATGGATCCTTCCCAATCGTATTTGATTTTAAACCAAACCATAATTCGGTACAGGCTTCACATGTTTGTTGGGCGAATAGGTTTCATACTAAAGACAGTTCCAAATGAAAGTTCTTCAATACGAGTGCAACTCGCAGGATGTGTGCAATTGCTGTGAATGCAGCTTGGTCGCTTGATCATAATCCAATATTAATATTGAGCTAAGCGGGGCCTAAGCAAAATAATAAATCAAATCAAGCAAGTTCTTCATTAAATTCTATTGCGACTCTTCCACCGTGAGGTGCTCGGCTCGCGGCTCGCTCGGTGCCTCAAAGCTCTTCCACTTGTTGTTGCTGTAATCGCGGATGCGCACATCATTTCACACGGAAATCAAAGACGCTTCCTTATTTTTCTTAAGTTTAAATTGCAGGAAATTACTTTGTGCCAGTGCCACGGCGGGAGCGAGTGCGAGTGCGGGGGGCTTCACTTGTCCATTCTACGCCCCGGTCCGATCTCTCCGGGCTCCACATTTTGCAGGCTCGGCGCAGCATCGCGCCGGCCGTCCCTCCGCTTGTCCATCGCAGCTTCAATGATTTTTATCGTTCGCACTGCAATTTCTTATATTAAACTCAAAGCAGGTAGCTTGGCCACAGTTCCCGCCCACCCCAAGCCTCCCTCTCCCATTTACCGCACTCGCCCACACTCTGTTCCAGCGTCTTGAACCGCGGATGTTGAGCAGCAAAATCCTAACTGCTACTTATCGAGTCGCGAGCTCCAGCCCCTGCCCAGCTCTGGGTCTCTCTTGCTGAGCATTTTCATTTTCATTTTCATTTTGGCGTCGTTGCCACGGAAATTCATCAAAATCATATAAACTCGTTCGCCTCGAAAGGCAGCGCCTCCCCCAGCCAACTTGCCCCGCGCCCAGCCGGCTGCCTTTTGGCTCAGCTCCGACGCGGTTTATCATTCGCGAGTTACAGCCAAAACTTTTGACGGACCATCTGCATGTTTTCTTACACGGCAACCGCTGAATGTTGTTGTTGTTGCTGTTGTTGTTGCTTATATTGTTGTTGTTGTTGTTGTTGTTGTTGCTGTGGCTTTTCTGCCAGTGGCACTCGAGCAATATTTGATTTTCTTCTTTGATGCCATTAGTTTTTTGCTTTCATTTGGCCCGCTGCTGCTGCTGCTGCTGCGGCTGCCACAAGAGGCAAGGCTCTTAGCCCGGGCCTTTTTCTTGTTGCTTAAATCGCATTCTGGTTCCGGGATGCCACACAACCTGCCACACCCACCTACCCCAGCCTAGCCGGGCAATCGCGCACTTGTAGATAAACTTTTGTAAATGAAATTGCAGAATGTTATATTTTCCGTATTATTTTTATTTTATATTTTACTACTTTTCCCACTATCTTGATTTCAAATACATATATATTTATTAAACTTTTTTTTTCTTCTTATTTTCTATACATTTATTTAATCTGTTTTTGTTTTTTTTTTTTAGTTTTCCATTGCTGCTGCTCCTCCACTTCTTGTCCACTTGGCAACTGGAGGAGCAGATAATGCGTTTTGCGACTGTTGCATTTGCCGTGCCTTGACGGGGCAGGTGCTTAGAAACCATTTCAAGCAATCAAAGCTCGGCTACAATGCGCTTAAGCAATCAGCGCCAGAAATCCGCCCACAGTCTCTCCACAAGAATTACCACCCCACGCGCACACATACATATGTAGCTGGAAAACTACTTGTCGAACTCTCTTTATAGCCCCAGCATTTGCAGCAGTTGAACACCTGGCATAACAGTTCCTAACAGTTCCGACGCCTTTTGTAACTTAAGTTGTGCGTGTGTGGGTGTGCATGTGTGTGTGTGTGTGTGAAGTATATCAACAAAACTCAAAACACAAACAACAACAATAACAAATACACGCCTGGCAAATGAAAAATCCTTCTACTTTGCACAAATATTCTACACACACACACACACACACACTCACACACACACACTGCACACACACACGTACGTAGCGCAATCTCAGTTGCATTTTAATTACTGAATCAAAAATCACAGAAGCGGAAATACTTATGAATTTCTTATGAGCCTGCAAAGAGAAGAAAGCGCCGACGACGTCGACAGCGTCTTTAACATCAACAAGAAGGCAAAACAACTAGTTCATTGAAACCAAAGCACAGATACCCTACAATTGAAAAAGTGGCCGAAAAGCCTTCTAAAAAAAGCAAAGAAAGAAAGAGAGAGAGAGAGAGATGTGAGCATGGGCTCATCGGCACAGATTGAAAGTAAAGAAAGTGTAAAGAAGGCTTATATTATAATCTGAATATTGAAAGAGTAAAAACAAACCAATACAAGATATATTGGTCTTTCGCAAACTAGTAGACTTCGATTAAAGATGATTTTAACATGCCACAATTTCAAAGTTCTGGAAAAATTTTGGAATATTTTGAACAACATATAGAGAGAATATAATAAAACAAGACAAATTATGTAATATGTAACTAAATGCTTTGTCCACCAAAAACTTTGCCAGCTTCTACAGACATTCTTTTGAGAAATAGACTTCCCGAGTAAAAGATCTCACCCTCTGAGAACTGCAGAGCGAACATCAAAGAGTTTATCTAAGATTCATATCCATCTAAGATTCATATCGTGTAACCAAAGCAAGACCTTCATGTCAAAACCTTGTTGAGCTTTCCTGCAAAGCTTTTGCTGGGATTCTATTAAATTGGTCGCAAACTTGTTAAACATTTCGTGATGACCCGACGCACACTACAAATGAGCAACAGCAAAGAGCCAGCAGCAGCTGCTGCTCAGTTGTAATGTGGCTTCAGCTTTTGCCCCAGTGGGCAGCTCGAGCAGTTCCCCAAAGCCTCGAACACAACAAGCTGTGGACAACAAATTGCAGAGCAGAAATGTGCGGATATTCTGGGATTTCCTTTGATGGTTAAAGTTGATTTAATAAGAAAATATTGATGGGTTTTGTGACAACTATTCGACTGCACCGGGCTGGGCAAAAACAACAACAACAATGTTTACAATCGAATACACACACACACACACACACACTCGCACGCACACCTAAGTGCACACACAAACACACACCCACAGACGGCACCACAAGCAGCCAGACAAATTGGTTTAACACAAGTGTGTATGCTCTTGTGTGTGTGTGTGTGTGTGTGTGTGCGCGCGCTTGTGTGTGTCGAGCTGCATATGGAACGTCTTGTCGCATTCAGCACACGAAATAAGTACCGTAAGATCTTTAATTCAAGTGCGGGCCTTCTTCTCTATACCGAAAAGGGGAACACCGAATACTGGATACGGTGTTTGGGTTCAAGGTTTTTGGCTTTCATACCCTGTTAACCTGAAAAGGACAGTAGGTGTCATAAGCAAAAACAACAGGTAGAGCTTTTATTGATAGGCATCTATAGATTACCTAGAACCTTTCCACTTATATGATCTCTGTTCCATTCATCTCAGAGACAAAAGATTCAAAACATATAAAATTGGATATGAACATATCTGTCAATACGATTAATTGGAAATCTATGATTTCACCCTCATTACATATAATCTCATAGTTGTCAAAGTTCCTTTAGAGGATATCTTTTTGGCAGGCCAGGAAAACGTTCGTATTTTGGGCTCTGTGCCATGTTTTGGGTAAGATCCTTGCAGTGGTCCTGTGCGGCTGCTCCCTTTCGTTTTGCGGCTGCACTGCGGTTGCCCAACACTAAAAAATGATATACTACCTGACATTTCATCTGCTGTCTGCTGTGTCCTGTCTCCTGTCAGCCGCCCGTTGCGAGATGCTTCACACTTTGTGGCCATTCGAGTGGAACTTATTTGGTTTAGTTGCCAGTTGTGCCCGCTTCTCCTGCTCCTCTTCCTCCTCCTCCTTCCCCAACTGCTGCTTCTCCTTGGTCTTAACCAATGCGACTCCTGGCAGTTTCTTTGTGGCTGCTGTCTAGCCCGATGAGGCGTGCATTGGCCAAAAAGATATGTGGCTGCTTGACAGACTGCTGCACGTGAAAGTGTCGGCGCAGGTGGGGAAAGGGGGTGTTGTGAAAGAATGGTGCTTTTTTTTTTTATAATGGAAACTGTTGTCAATTAGCGACCTGCTGCACATGCAACCAGAAACTGTGCAACGGCGCAGCCCAAGCCAAAAATGTCGGGCAACCTTTTAATAGGCTTGTGCATAATCCTCTCATAAGCTGCGTATAAAAATGTTAACCCCCATCGCACACGCACACACACACACACACACACACACAAACAGACAGACGGTTTGGCAGTGTATAAGTGGATTTTCATTTGAGTACAATTTTTTTGAGATTTTTTTTTTTTAATATTTTAATTTTATGCATACCCTTGACTAAATAAATATAAACAATTTGTTATGAAATTTGTAGCCTCCGGTAAGCTTCTGTCAGAGAAGACTTTCGAAATACTCAATCTGTTTAATATGTCTAAAGAAACTGGTTTGTTGACGGATTTCTGTTTGGACAAGACTCTATATAGCGCGCTTAAGCACGTTAGCATGTTAGCACGCTCTCAGTTTAGTTTTATATCAAATAAAGACATAAAACTATTTTGATCCATTTTATTAAAAAAACAAGACAACAAAATAGCTAAAAGCACAATAAATCATTTTATCTGACAGTGTTGATAAGGCACGTTTTAGCGAAGCTCAGTGCAGTGTTGGTTAACTTGTTATGTTTTTCTTTTTGCCATTGTAGAAGCGAAATGTTTAACCTTTTACATAGATTGATGAAGGTTCAAATTGAATTAAAGTTAACCTTTCAACATTTATTTAAATAACGATGTTTATCGATTTGTTACGAAGTGTGTGAAAGCGTTTGATTGAACGCAAAGAACTATATTTTCTTTTTATCAAAAGCAAACAATTTATTGTTTACTTAACATCACGAAAATTCTGATTTCTATACTATATTATATTAAACACTTCTTTCTGGACACGTCTCGGCTTAGACCAGGCTTAAACTGGAAATATGTAAAAACTATGTGCCCATTATGAGGTCCTACTTAATGTGTACACTTGAGGTAGGACATTAGTAGAACACCGTAGAAGGGTATTCAATATGCGGCTACGCAAAATGAATTGTTGCTGTTTTTTGGTTATTTTTTTAAATTTTTTATGACTGGGCTCTGGTTTGTGGGTGGCCGGTGGCAAAGAAAATTCGGCTACTTTTTGACTGCTGGTAATTTGTCTGTTGCCCGTCGGAGTGCAGCCCCCTTTGCAGCCGTCCAAACAAGCCCCGCCCACGTTCCTGTAATGTGTACATATATTTGTGCTTAACAATTATTTATTTATGAGGTAAACATCATTCAGTTGCAGTGGCAGCAACAACAGCAGCAGCAGCAGCAGCAGCAGCAGCAGCAGCAACAGTGAGGCAGAGGCAGCGCCAGCTTTATGAATACATAAATGCGCCGTCCATGCCACATGCCACATGCCACATGCCACATGATAGCCGTTAGATTGGCTGGACGGTTGGCTGGCCAAATGACCGTTGCAAATTTGATTGCATTTACATATGCAGATGCAGATACATTTACTGATGCACACAGATGTGCAGCAGCTTTCTGAGAAGGGGGAGGGGGGGGGTGGGGGCGGTGCGTGGCAGCTAGTCGCAGTCCCAGCATGCAGGTTGAGCTGTCCGGCCGGGGCTTTGCGTTTGTAATTGCAACAAAGCCATCATGATTTTTGCTTACATTTCGGCTTAACATCGAAAATGAGTTGCATCCGAAATGTGGCTCAATTGTTGTTTAAGTACTCAACAAATAAACCCTTAACCCGACTCGCTCCTGCCACACTCTATACATATATATATATATACATACATATATATATGCATATGTACATACATACATCTATATGTAGTGCACTTCATATCTGAATGATATTTGCTCGTTTACATTCAGCCAAAGTCATTAACTTAATTTAATTTAAATTAACCAACTAAACAAACGAGTTTACATTACGATTGTACCTATTTCTAATTTAGCCTCTAGACTAAATGTTTCCAATTATAATTGATGAGAACAACTTAAATATCTTGTGGCGCCTGTAGCCAGGGTTTGTTTTACAGGTTCGAATCAGAACTGGTTCACAATCTTGCGTGCAACTAAACTGAATTTATTCCATGTTCTCGGAAAGCTGTTCTAGTTATAAGGAGCGGATAAAGCTACAACTACAAATACTGGACTGAATTTTTACGCCAGCTGCCAGCCAAATAATAAATGAAAGCTTATAATCTCTAAGGACTAAGGCCGGATAAGCCTTAATTTGTTATGCTCTAGTGGAATGAAGTGCTCAGGTAAGCGGTTCTTTAGATTTGTGGAAGAACAGAAGCCACTCAACGTCAAAAAGGAGAAAAGTTGAAGTGCTCCAAAAATCAAGGTAGCCATACGAAAAGACTGAAAGCCAGTAAGTCAGCCATGGCTATATCTACTCAGCTGTGCCTACTGATCAGGTATATATATTTAGTGTTCTCTCCAAAGCGTTATATTTTGTGACTAACTGTAATTCATTCCTTTATTCAGTTTTATAACATCCTCATTCGTATTAAAAACTCTTCCTTGCATTTTATGTCAGAACTTTAACAGCTAAGCTCACACTTCCGTTTGCAGCACTGTTTGAGAGTTGGGCATTGCCTAACACTAACAAGAGGCTTCGAGAGCAAATACATACGTTCACACAATGCATGAATGCGGAAATGCGGAGCACTTCTGTTGCTTCTCTCATTCGCACAAATCTCAATTAAAACATGTTTGAGAAATCAACTTAGTTGTGAAGGCAGGTTTTCGGAAATATTTGTAAACCACTTCAATATCAATATTTAAGTTAAGGTCTATTTAAGGGAGAACAATTTCAAACGTTGGTTTTCTTTTTTTTTGTGGTAAAGTTTCCACTTCGGGAGCTATTAATTGAATATAGGAAAATGAATCAATGCAAGTGGATACATTTTCATTGATTACGATTCGCACCCAAACAAAATAAAGAAGAAGCAATATCATCCCAATAACTGTATTTATCCTTGGAGCAGCAGACGGCGCAAGCAGCCAGCGAAATAGGTGCTCAAATATTTATGCCAATTTTGGTTGGCTTTGTGCTGAGTCGGAGAAAATACAATGACTACAAAATGAAACTATTTGCGGCATCGCCACCGATATACAATAACCGAAGCGGCTCCACTGAATAAAACATGGGTGTAGCACGGAGATGGGTTGCGAGGAGGGGTGGGGGCGGTGCAGCCCCAACGGGGATAAAAATAAAACTGAGACGATGCCTTTTGTTACGTTTGTCACTAGAGATGAGCGCGTGATGCGATGGAATGCGTGAGAAGTGATAGAATCAAATGAATATTTCAATTATTGTATACAGTAATATCTAGTATTTTCGTACACTTTAATTGTTTTTAAATTCGCTAAGTTCTAATTATATATTGATAAATGCATGCATATCTATTTTTATGCATTACAAATTTATACATCTTTCTGATGAAATATTGTTTATAAACAGCTTTAAGGCTCTAACTGAAATTTTTTTTAAGTAAATTCACCTTCATGAGGGAAAAATGGGTGAAAACGCTAAAAGTTCAGATTAAAAGAAAAGCTTTTGACTTTTCACATAAGAATAACTAATAATAATAATAATTATCTAATAATACAATAACTCCAATATCTAGACACTTTGTTAAAGGGTGTCTAAGAATTGTGAATTTTCAAAGACATCATATGCGACACGCGACCATCTCTATTTCCGATTGTTGCTTCTGCTCCTGCTGGCTCCTCGTTGCTGTCTCCTGACGGTTGTTCAGCCCCGCTTGGATAATCATCTGGCCAGCCAACAATGAATTTCTGAATTTAGGCGATACCTTTTCGGTGCTGGCGCTTTATTAAATCTGTCCCGTTGGAATGTTATGGTGCAAGCCGATATGGATATGGATATGTACATGTATATGTATATGTATATAGTGCGCAATTACACATAACACACTTTACTGCAGTCTGAGTGTGTGTGCGTGCGTGTGTGTGGAACATCAAATATTTATAAACGTGCTCAGAAAGCCGTCGCAAGCAATCGCTTCATATTCAATATTCAGTTGTACCACGGCAAGTGCAGCAAATTGCCAATCGACATCATTCGATATTCGTGAGGACCGAACCCCCCCCCCCCACACACACACACACACACACACACACGCACACAAACAAACACACGCCCTCGATCCACACACAGCCCACCTACACCCACACCCACAACGTCAATAAGACCAAGTCAACACGGGAACAGCTCTACGGAATACTTTTTTAAATTTCTGACCATATTTCTCAGTTTTTAATAAAGAATTTACATTCAGAAGCAAAAAAATTGGCGGCTTGCACAAAAACGTTTTGGTTCAATATTTAACAGACCAAATTTTTGCATTGTGTCTGAAGTACTTTAAAATCTATTACACTGAACCACTTATGAACCTGTTTAGTACCGTTTTTGAACTAGTTTCAAATTGATCAAAGCACTCAACATCGTTGCTTTTGTCGAATATGAGCAAGTGTGGCAACGCCCAACAAAGGAAAAAGTTGAATAACAGGGCCGATGGATAACTTGTTTAATGGATATTCAAAAATGTTGATTGCAAGCCGTTTATTGTTTGCCAACACTGTACGAAGGCTGCCAGATGTAAAAGGTTTGGCACTTCAATTCTAGCTGCTTGTCAAATATTTAAAGGGCAGTTAAAGTTTAGTTCAAGACGGACAGTTAAACTAAAGTGAATGCTTGAATAAACAACATATAGTTTGACAACATGTCAAAGTGCTTGTTAAATTTGACAGGTACATGCAAAAATGGGGCCTATTTGCTTGTGCTGGGCTCGTTGTGTAAATTGCTATTGAGAGCCATGGAAAAAGATGCGTTGCCGCAGTTGTCGACCGACCAATAAAATGCAATGTTGATATAAAAACAAATTCACGGGGGTGCGACAAACCAAACGACAAGGACATTAAGCACACACGCACACATACATACACACTCGCACACCTCCACGTGTGTACAAGTGTGTGAGTGGTTGTGTGTGGAAAAGGGCAACTTTTGCAATGATTTCAACATTAGATTTTATTTGCACTTTCGTTGACATTTGCGCAGCCCAAAATACACGCAACACGCCCCGCGCGGACAACAGGACACATGGTTGCAGGATTCTGTGTGTGTGTGTGTGTGTATGTGTGTGTTTGTGGGCGTGTGTGTAGGGCAGGAGGTGGGTTTTTAAAGCGACTACAAAATCTCCAAAGCACACTTGACTTAAATGTGTAGAATATGCACAGGTAGACAAGGACTATTAGGAGGAGCAACTGACTGTGGCTGGGGCTGTGGATAAGGACGAGCTCGTTGCTTTGGTCGCCGGTTGCAGGCTGAGACTGAGGCTGAGGCTGAGGCTGGCTAAGACTTCGAGCCAGTGGAGCGCAAAGCGTCGAGAGCTGTTGCCATTACCACAGGGCCAACGGGCGGTTGGAGGTGCGTGCCAAGGGCAGCACAACCACATATGACACTTGTTAATCCAACAACAACAAATCGTGGCAGCCGGCGGGGCAGAAACGGGTGGAAACGTCGATGACGAGCAAAACATGAAGCAATGCTGCTTGGCATGAAGTAAAGGACATAAAGTCTACGCTAGTTGAAGACAATTCCTGTCAGGATTTTGCCACACAAGAGGCAAACGCGATAGAGAAAGCGAGAGAGCGAAAGCGAGAGAGTGAGAGAAAGACAGGGCTAGAGATAGATAGAGAGCGGGAGCTACACACGCATACCAATAAAAAGAAACGAAACGATAGCACATTTGGAATCCTCATTGCAACGAAAGTGATTTTAATAATGAATGAATTTTTTGTCCTCGTTTCTTCTTATTTTAGTACAACAACAAGTTCACCAGAAGCTGAGCCTGAGTGGAAACTGGGAACTGGGAGCAGAGGCTACATGGTAACGCTTGTTGTGCCTTGCATAGTTTTTGGGGGCATCCACAAAGGACACTTCTTGGTGCTCAGTCCCGGTGCTTGTCCGTTTTAGTGCCCTTGTGTGGGTGCCAACCAGAGCAAAAATTCCACAACTCTCACAGTGCAGCATCAGCAGGAACAAACGAAAATAGGAAAACATAATAACAGCCCAATGTAACTCAAGTAGAATTTCTTAAAATGTCAGCAAATGGTTGCTATCCAAATATTGAAATCCCTTTTACATAGCCTAATTTGATGAACGCACAACTTGTTCATATTTCTGTTCTATATTTGGCATTTGTTTCAAGTCTGTTTCATGGCGTGTCCTCTGCCTGTTGTCCATCTGTTATTTCTTAATAAATTAACTTATAATCATGTAAATATTTCATAACCCAATCTTCAGATTGATCCAAAATTTTTTAGCATAACGCATGTTTGATTTCAAGTATTCGCAAATTTCTTTCGATTGAAGCTGAAAGTATGAAAAGTAGAATATATATAAATACATATCCCTTATGCATATCTATATCTGTTGCAAGCCATCGGCCTAATTAAACTCTATCTGAATATGCCAGAGCCATTTTTTATGCATCGTTTTTTATTTGCACACTAATTATCTATAATAATTTTCAACTTCCTGTTCGCAGCCTGCGTATATTGTTATTTATTTGGCTACCCCAGGCCGGGCCACAATTTATCATGGCGCGGCTTATCAAATATCTCAGCTTGGCGCATATTTCAAAAACTAATTGACGCTACGCATCCAAACAGTTGGCAATTATTCTGCTCGAGAAAACTAATCTCAGAGTTTCGTAATGAATTTGCGGCATTTTCGTGCTGTACGCCGCGATATGCTTAAAAATTAATAGCTTACCTCAAAGAGCGCAGCCAAAATTCATAATTATACTTTTGTACAAGTGCATGCTTTGGGTTGGAAAGCAACCAGTTGACTGGGCGGAGGGCAGAGCCAGAAGCTGCCAAGAGTATAGTATTCGGCCATAGGCTCAGGTTTAGGGTTCGGTCTTGTGCCCGCTGCTTGCTGCTCACTGCTCGGGCTGCGGCCATAACTCATAAACATAAATTTAAATTAGAAAACAAGTGAAAGCGCAAAATGTCATTAATTTTCACTAGCAGATATGCGTAAAAGTAAGCTCAATCCAGAGAAAAAGTAGATCTAATCTAAAGGAGATTAATCATAGGATTAATCTTATCGAAAGAAAAAGATTAAAAAAGCACACACAATAACATTCCTTCTGTGGATCAATCCAAAAACAATAAAAAGGATTGATCATGCCGACAAGCAAAAGATTATAACAACACACGCAATAAAATCAGCAATTCAAAAGCTCTTCAAGCACATGAAAGCTTCCAGAGAAAAATCAGACATTGATTTACGTTTTACTTTCCCACTCAATCACATCAGCAATCCAAAAGCTCTAAAAAGCACATTAAAGCTTTTAAGATAAACTTATGCTTGTGTGAATGCAATTAGGCTGCTTTGGCGTTAAATCAATGAATTAAGTAGTAAATAGTAGTAAAAGATGGCCCCAAGCACATGCAGGTTTCCTGCCATATGTAATGTGTAATAAGTGTTCATTAGATTAACGAATGCAAAAAGCAAACAAGAGGATGAGGATTAAAGAAAGCATTCCTTAAAGTGGATAGCATACGAAAAAGATTCGAAAGCTTAGAAGTTCAGCAAGTGTGATTAATTTAAAAAATATGCATGTACTTTTTTCCTGTTAAGTTAATTGAATTTAATTGCATATAATATATATATTAGATGTAAGCTTTAAGCTCTAACGATCGTTTTTTATATCGTTAAATCCGTTCGATTTCTGCGTTAAGGCATTAAAAATCAAGTCAAAAGGCAACTCCTCAGCTTATCCAAAAGCTTTCCTAAGGCGCTTGACACATTTCAAATAGCTAGTCTAATGAGTATACAGATTATGTCGATACTAACGCAATGGAGCTGCCATTGGCTGGATATAAGAGTGCGATTGAGCCTTTGATATGAACGAGTCAATAAATAAACGTTGCGATGAATAAATTCTGCAGCCACAATCAAAAACAAGTAAGAGGTTCTAGTCGGGAGCTCCCGACTAGGGGATACCCTGAACCCTCATACTCCAACACCAAATGCAGCGCGCGCTTATAGATAGAGAGTAGCGGGGAGGTGGCGATAGGTATAAAATGAAAGATAATCGATATATATATACTTTTCTAGAAGCTACATGTCAAGTTTGGTAACTCTAGCTCTTATTATTTACCAAAATTGCTTAAAAAACAGGATATCGATATACATTTTTATCGATTACTTGGAAACGGGGCAAGTTATCGATTATCGGAAACAAACTCGATCTGCGTAGGAACTAGGAGCATCTACATCTAAAATTTCAAGTCTCTAGCTCTTATAGGTTCTGAGATCCTTGCGTTCATACATACGGACGGACGGACAGACAGACGGACATGGCTAGATCGACTCGGCTATTAATGCTGATCAAGAATATATATACTTTATGGGGTCGGAGATGCTTGCTTCTGCCTGTTACATACATTTGGATATTGCACAAAAACATAATACCCCTTTTACCCATTTTTAATGGGTTCAGGGTATAATAAACAAGGGCACAAGTTGGTGATACTCGCTCTCATGGCGGAACTAAACCTCAAATATCAATGCTAGCTGTGATAATAAAGGCCAACCGCAGAGCTAAGCGTCTGATAAAAGCGATAGAGCTCATTCAGCACAATGAAATGGAACCAACATAAACAAAAATGCGACCACAATCGATGGACTCTTTCCTCTGCAGCCGGGCAGCTGCCAGGGACTGCGGCCTTGCCTTTGATGTGGCTGCCCAACAACAACAAACAACCGGCTGGGATTCTCAAACTGGGCAACTTTACTTCTTCTTTGTTTTTTTTTTCTTGCGCGCGGAGGCGGTGTGCAGCGGGTGGTGGGCAGGTCTCTTCTTATTATAAGCCACATTAATGCACAGACATGCGCCTGCAAAAAGGTTCAGAAACTCTAAAAAACTCCGAGAGCAAAAGTAAAAGACGAAACGGCATAGATGATGGAACCAAAAGAAGCTCCAGCTGAAGTTGTGGCTGCGTTTCGTGTACGTTTATGTATTTCGATGGGCAAGTTGGGGCGGGGGAGAGGGGGGAGGTACACCACTTGGGCGGTCAACAGTTTTAATTAAAACAAAACAAGTCTAGATGAGCTAATAGTTGCATAACGACACTTGAATATGCTTACGAAAAGTTGCGCATTCTCTTGTCAGACGAATCTTGTCAAAATTGTGCGCCAGGTGGCAACGCCAAGTCGACAAGTTGGCAAGTTAAGTTGGCAGCGCAGCTCGAGAATTTGCTAGATTACTTGATCAGGTTTTCAAGCAAAAATGCTTGACCTTATTTACAAGACTTTTGACCGAACTATATATGAATATATATTAAAAATCTTTTAAAGGCTACTATTTAGGATCTTATCCACTTTTACGATGTTTGTCGAAGTGTGACCAAAGTATTAAAATTCACATTTTCATCATATTGCAATGCGTCTTATAATCAAATGTAGAGAATGCTTCTTATAACAAAACAGGATATTTCATGCTAAAGTAAGAACCTGGCCGGGTTAGGGTAAATAATAGACAAGGCCGCAAGTTAGAGCGAGTGCGCCTATAAATAAATAATGCACGGATGCGTGAGTAAAGGAAGAAAGAGAGCAGCACGAATGCTCATAAACGAAATGAAGTGCAGTCCGGAATGAAGATGCCGCGCTGGTCATAAAGTCCGCTAAGAAATGGAGACGTTTCCAGGACCTTTTGCGGGCGAACAAAATGTGCGGAAAATGTGACGGTCAACAAATTATCAAAAATACCGAAAAAAAAAGAAAAAAAATTACTAAAAGGAAAGGGACAAAAGAAAAACAAATGCGGATGTTGGGCAAAAGTAAAACGCGAAACAAGTGCTAGAAAAAAGAAATGAAATAAAGAAATGGGAGCCCTACGAATGAACAGCTGTGAACTTCAACGCCCGACGCGGAGGTCAGACGTTTAGCTAAAGAGCCAAAGCCAAAAGAAACAACAACAAACAAACAGCAGAAGTAAAAGAACCAGCAAGGCAACAACAATAACAACAACCACAACAATGCGCAACGGAAGCGTACACAAAAAACTGGCCTACAAAATGGCCAAAATGAAAAACGAGGCAACAACAAAAATACAAACAGGAGCGAAAGGCTTTATGCTACCGACCGAAAGTTAAATACCCTCGGCTTATCGAACCGATTGTTCCTATGCTATATACTATATATATACATATATGATAGAGAACACTTTTATGTTGTTTAAATAAGTGAAGCTGGTAATTGAGCTGAGTTTGGTTAAGATATATTAAGAAACACAAAAACTTATTCCTGGACCGATTCTTGATGGTAATATATTGCAAAATAGAAATCTTGTTCATACAATACATAATTTTCGCCGATTATTCTTGAATATATAGTACCCCGATTCGGAAATGTTGGCATATTTACTGCCTGCAACAGAAAGACGCATCTATTCAAAAACTCCCAAGAATTGCCTTAAAACTCGGCTGTTGTTGCTGATCAGGAATATATACATATGTATACTCTCACAACTCGCAGAAGTCTTCGTCACACATTTCGTGACAAAATTATAAAACTCTCTAGAAGGGCATAAATATGACCGAATGACCGGCAAACTGTTGTCATTGTCTCGTTTACCGACGAAATTTATATTATTGACCGTCCTTCAAAAAGCATCACTGCCCTGGCCCCCGGTAAACCTACTTGCAAATTGACATTAGGAGGCTTTCAACTGAGCAGCTCGAACCTCTCAATGACAGTAAAACCAGAGCTGACCAGCTGGTTTCGGGTAGATCCTAGCATCTAAATCATGGGGCTAAGTACTGGAGAGAATATGTAATAACATACAAAGTTTATGCAAGCCTAAGCAAAGCTGAACCGTTAAGGCGTTGCCAGATCGCTGCTCAACAAATAAAGCTTGCATAATGGAGGCATAAACATGTGCTTGAGGTACACACAATGCTTTAAAGCGTTGCCGGATCATTGTTTGAATCCGCATTTCTTGTTAAGGAATCGTAATGACAATCTGTTACAGTCTAGTCAAACAAATATGAATAGTTTGTGTTGGCGGTGTTGAAAATAATTAAGAGCGTTGCCAGATTCCAGAATGTTAAAGATGAAATAAGGCTAATGTTAGTTTAAGAAACCAATTGAAGCCAAAGTGCATGAAGTACAGCCGAAGACAATATAAACACATCAGTTTTTATATTGTCTTTGCTACAGCTGTGTTAATCCTGCTTCTAGCGTTGCCAGATGGTTAATGAAAGCTCTTGAAAACGTAAATTTTACAGTGATTATAATGCCAAAGTGTTACTTGAGAAATAACGGAGCTGTAGAGGTGGAGAACAAGTAAGTCAATGCTTAATTAACCAATTGAATCCGAAGTATTGTCAGGTATCTGATAAATGATTGCCATTAGATAAATTTGATTCTCTATTCCAGATGCCAGTCCAAGCGCATGAAAAACAGCTGCGTTAATCCTTAAGCGTTGCCAGATCGCTCTTTGGTGGAGTATTAACAAGCTCTTAAGAACCCTATAAGAGCTCACTAATTCCAACTTAATACGATCAATGGCCACTGATTGATGAACTCAATTGGCCAGTCAAAGGGCCAAGGGGTCAGACAATGCCAGCAAAAATTAAGTTGTTACTTTAGCTACGAGGGGCTCTTCAACTTCCTTTGGATTTTTTTCTTCCTATGCATACATACATACATATACCTACTTATACGAACGTTTTTACCAACATATTTTTTTTGCCCGCGTCTAAGGAACGGGCGAGCAATTGGGCCGTGTCTGTGGGCTGGAAAGGATTGGCTTGGCCTGACTCGGGCTGAGGCTGGGGCTGGGTCTGGGTCTGGGTCTGTGCGGTCTGTCCCAGTCTTTTTGCCCTTGCCTATGAAACCTTTTGCCTTTCATTTTGGTCAACTTGCACTTGGCGTCGTCGCTCTCATTCAGCCTCTACCAACCCACGTCCCCCAGCCTCCTCTATTTTTTGTGTGTGTATTTTTTGTTTCTTTCTTTTTGTTGCTCCTTTTTGTGGCTAAATACAAAGGCGGCTGGTTTTTGTGCCTGTTCCTTGTTATTGTCCACATTGTTGCTGCTGTTGTTGTTGTTGTTGCTCTAGTCCGCAAGTAGCAAAAGTCTGGGTCTGGTTACTCGGTCCGGGGTCTGGGGCCTTGGCCTGGGCTATGGGTCGGGGCTTTTTGTGTGCCGGCCCGGTTGTTAGTTGCATGAATATGAAGTGGTCTTATAATCCACACCAAACAACAAAATGACCCAAGTGCGAAATTAAAAGGCGAAAATGTGCTGCGGGGGGAGTTGCCACAGCGTCTGTGACTTGCGAAGGGCTGCCGAGGGCTGTGTGTAAAGGGGGGAGGGGACCACGCGACGTGCTGACTGCAAATGGACGAAACGCTCGTTTTGTTGCTGCCATTCTCTGAAGACGGACAACGAGTATGTGAGACAAAAAGCGGGCAGTTAGTGTTTAGATTGAACAGTGCAGCCTCCCGTCGCCTCTCCCCCCTGCTACACCCATGTGCATAGCCCCTAAACACTTCCATCATTGCTCAATTGAGATTGAAATTCACCAAAAGTATTCAATCCCGGCCAATCAAAGGGCATAAACTGAAAATCCTTACCTGACCCATTGGCTCTATTCCAACTGATCGCACACTAATATTCACTTTCTAAAGCTCTTAAGCTGCCAACTGTTATGTTAAACAGTTAACAGTAGTACAGAACTTTGCTAAATGTTATTAATATGCGCTCTCAGAGCGCTGGCGCAGTGTGCGAGAGAGACAGAGAGCAACAGCGACTGTTAAACTGCTCTCTTTGCTATATTTATAGCGGATTTGGAAACTTGACTAAATGTTATGTGTTAGCCGAAATGAAAGTTATGTTGATTTTGTTTAACTACTGAATGGCTTGTAATTCTATTGGACATGTTTCACTCATACAACACTTCAGCGGATTTATTTTTGTCTTATAAATTGCAGCTCATGCGCAGCCATCTCTTCATAGTCTACTATAATCCACATTTTAAAACCCAAACTCTTATATTCGTAGTTGGTTTTGTCAACTAAAATTCGGAGTGTTCGAGGTTGTAATTTTCTACTGGCAGCTACTTGCATAGATAACTGCCCCGCTCGCTACACGATTTGCCGAATATTCAATACTCTTTAAGATTTAAAGCAGCTTCTACAGTTACCTGACGAGCGCAAAAAATCGGTGAGTTGCGTTTTCCACCGAGCAACCTTGGATTCTGCGGAAAGTGTAAAACACGTCTCAAATTATTTTTCATATATATCCTTGGAACTGCATTTGAGCGTGAAACGTCACCAAAAAAATCTTTGACCAGCATTTCCAACAATGAGGGATGGATTCACCAAAAAAAGTTTCGCTCAAACGTTTTTCGCGATTTTTCCACACTTGCGAGTGGAATTTTCTGTCTTAACGTGTATGTTCATCATATAAGGTAACTACAGTGAACATTTCAACTTCTTAGCTCTTACGGTTTGGGCTGTGCATTGATCACCAATCACTCAGATATTTATCAACAGTAATATATGTATGTTTTATTGTTCCATATCCTCTCTGTAGGATTGAAATAATATATAATAATATAATAAAATTGTTATTAAAAAAATTTCAAAATTACTCTATATGTGTTTTTAAAAAATCGTATGTTTTATATATGTACACCTTAGTTTTCTTTTTCAGAATGGTGTTTGTTGTTGCCTTTTGCGCAGTTTGTGTGATTAAACTACACGAATGTATTAAAAGAGGATTGTGCAGAGAATATAAAAACTTATAAATTTTAATCTTACTGAATTTTTCAATTTTATATGTAGTCCTTAGCAAAGTCTACACACTTTGTTCTTTCATTTTAGGCAAAAATAAATTTTTTGTATTTATTTAAGGTTTTCTGTTCTCATTGATTCAACTGAATAAAAGGTTTCAACATTGAAACAGCCTTTAGTTCACTTTGACTACTTTGCAACACTGTCCCACGCTTCACTGCTAACGCATTCAACGCATTCAAATAAATTTAACCAACGATAAGCTTTTGCGTTGACTGTACTGTTACTAACATGCTGTTTAATAACAGCACACTGTTACTAACATGCTGTTAAATAACAGCACATGAAGCTTCGCTGGACATTTTCGCAGTCCCGACAAGATTTTGGGACAGTAAAAAACATTGCAACGAAAAAAGCTCTAAAAGATTCTAGCAAATAGCGAGGGATATTTCTTTAAGGAAATTTCCTTAAGTCTCGTTAGTGGGATATATATTGGAAAGTAATGGGAAATTTTTGTTAGCTACTAAATGTTTGTCGCCAGCTGCAACACGTTCTTTACGCACATTGCGTATACGACAGCGTGCCATAGCGCTGGTAGCTGGGCTGGAGGAGAGGTGTAGACGGGGAGGGGTGGTGTCCGCTTCAGTTGCTGTTAAGGCCAACGGCTATGATGCACATTACAGACAAAGGAAAACGAGGACAACGAATCTCCATTGTGTACAATAAATTTCCAATTATGATCGGTGGACTGTTCGCGACTGCAAATGCAGAGCACACCCCAATCCCAATCCTGCCCCCGTTATCCTCTATATCCGTTGTAATTTATACGCTCAACAAATTGGATTAATTATGAAACCATGAAAATTGGGTTAATACCTTTTGGTTAAATAATTGCCAAGCATTTGCTGGCCATTGAACTCGAACTGATGCAGCTCCATGTGCTTTTCGCACATTTTTCCCAATTTCCACTTTTGTGCTGCACTTTTACGCGAGCATCTCGTAATTCGACCTGAGCTGCCCATTTGGCTGCATCCGGTGGCACGCGTGGCACGTGCTGTTGCAATTACAATGCGTTAATAAAAACAAATGAGTTTCACGCGGCGATCAGCTGCCATTTAATGCAATTATTTAAATACAATTTACAATTTGGCTCATTTAAATGAATGCGCCAGGTCAGCAGTAGCTGCCAAATAGACCAACCACCACCCACCCAGCCACCAGCCCAGCAACCCACTTAACTAGTTACCAGCTTGCCAGGCTCGCCATGATTCCAGCTGCCCAGCGTTTAACACGTGTCGCTCTGTGCTTAAATCGCGTTTACTTATGTTTTGATTTCCATAAGTGTAATTAATATTGCCCACGATAGCAGAAAACTGCGCCACAAGCACCTAATGGGTCGGCATTTAGGGTCGGCATTTAGGGATGCATCTGCTTTTAGTATATGTCATAAAACACGCCTAATTTGCTTTTAATATCGTTCACAACTAGATCTCTGCACACTGCTCGAGCATTATACAACAAATCCCTGAACGAACAGAAATTAGATCTGTCTAGGTTCTATGTGAACTTACCTGCCAAGTTAGCCAGCTCTGTCTCCTGTAGGTTCCGAGCTCTCATAGACAGCTCATTAAGTATTTAACGCATATATAGCATACAAACAGGTCTATTAAAATTTTACTTAATAAATTGCACTTTTAAGTACCTTATTATAATGACAAGTAAAAGCAGGAACATTTTTTATCCCTTGCATACAAATTTAAATAAAATTCCCTCTATACGTTATTTAAAAAGTACTGCAGCGAATGCACAGTTAAATATCCTTTACAGCAGCAGTCAAAAGCTTTGCTGGCGCCATCTACTGTTAATAAATGCTGTCGCCAGCTTTGACAGAATTCCGAATTGAGAGCTTGCGGCTTAACAGTACAGGAGCTTGGAGCTTCTGTAGGAGCTGTATTTCTTTTTACTTTTACATTCTACTTTTTAAGAAAAATCCTACCAATTACCTGAACCTTTAAATACAGAACTGCAGACAACCCTTTTAAGTTGTTTTCTAAAATATAGTTTATTGAAAATAGAGTATGTTCGGAGAAAATCCGTGGCTAGCTCTGTATTGTCCTAACATGTTCTATTAGGCATAGCATTGTAAAAGTAGAGGAACGAAATGAAATGAGTAGAAGTTAAGTATTAAACTGCCAATTCAATTTGTAAAAATACTAATAACAAGCCAGGCTCGTGCTTTAGTTAAGCCTGTTACCTGAATTCATGAGAATCGCAGAGTAGAGCGCTGTTAAGCATCACGCGCAGCGAAAACACACACAGAGAGTTTTGTGAATAAATTGTTAGCTTAAGTCAAAATGTTATGCACAAAATTTTTTCTGAAATTTCTTACAGTTTCCTAAGCCACGTCTCAAGGCATCCAAGCTATTTTTGTGTATTTCACTAAATTTTAATAATTATTAGGGGTCAAGCATTTTAAGCTTAGTGTCATAAAAAATCGTTGTCCACTAAAGATAAAACATTGTGCGGCTGCTAAATGTATGCAATATTATGCAAGGGCTTGCTCAAAATTTAAGGATATTTTATTATCATAGCAGCAAAAACCCTCAGACATTCTTCTTACGTTCTTATACCCTTGCAGAGGGTCATATAACTATGTCACGAAATGTTTGATGTCTAGGAAAAGAAGTAAAATAATTTACATACAATTTTGAATAGGTTCGTCTCTTCTATGTCGGAATATCCGGATCCGGCCACTTTATACCTCGGAATAATTATTCGACAATTTAGTTCTGATATGAAAAGGTTTTTCTTTTTCCAATATTGGCATTTACGAGCTCTACCTTATATATAAGCAAAATCTTATCAGCAATGGACTAGAACATGATATAGCCCTTTAGGAAGAAAAGCTCAATCAACGCTGCAATATCAAGCTTTACAGCTGGCCCATCCCAACATATCTGCAAAAGCATCTCAGATCGGACTTTTGTATAATATAAAAAAGGTTTTTGTCCATAAGGGTATTTAATAGTTCGGCCTGGCGAGGACATACTTCCATGTTTGCATTTGAAATTGTGGCATGCAAAATATTTAGTCAATAAAAATAGACAAATATTTAGAGTAGCAACAAGTAAATGGATTTTATGACTTTTGTCGCTTACAGACCCCTCAACCCCGACCCTAACCCTAACTCCTTCGGACACGTTCGCAATCCTTATTCTGCGAACGCTGTCAACCCAATTTTATGATTATTAGTAATTTATGAAGCAGTTATCCGTTATTCGTGCAAGCTGCCCCACTGGCCACAAGTCAGTCCCCAGCCAGACCCCACCGCCACCCTCAGCTCCTGCAGCCCCCCTCCGCCTCCTCCTGCGCGTGTGGCTGCCCGTCTAATTGCACAGCATGACTCGCTTGTCAGTGGGTACTATTTTGGCTTTTGCCCATTGTGCAGCTAATCAACTGGGCAGCTGACTGAAAATATCACATTGCCTGGCAACCTATTAGGGGCAAGGGGAGTTGGGTGGGTGTGTTCGTGTGTGTGTAGTGTGTGCGTGTGTGTGATATTGGGGGGATAGCTGAGAGTCCAGTAGTTGGGGCACTTATTTAACGTTCAATAAATGTTTTTTGTATCGTTGAAGCAACGCAATGCATAATTTTCGATGATTGTGTTTTAATTAATGCAGCAAGCAGCAAAACCTACAAATAAAACAATCACTGTTGAGCTCGCTCGACTAGCAGATACCCTGTACACAGCTTTCAACTCTGCTCAAACGAACTATCAATCGAATGTTGTGCCGATTAACTTTCAAGAACACAGAGAGGCTAGTTTTAAATGCAACTTCTTTTAAAAAAAGGTCTCTATATTCAAGCATTGCATTGCAATTTTGTTTTCTCCTTGAGACTGCGGCTGCTGTTCATATACATCCCAAATTCGTCATCTCTATATTGAATCAAAACTAACATAGTTTAGATGATGCTTCGCCAAGTCTAGTTGGGACCTCAAGCCTTATCGCGGACAACGGGGTCAAACGAGGCTTATTTGATTAAGGCTGGATCGTCACGTCGGCTGTCGGAGGCCTCTGAAGTGTCACCTCTGTCGTAGTTGAAGAAGGTCGATAAACAAGCTCCGCTTGAGCCTTCGGTCTACACACTCCCAGTACACTATCCAGTACACTATCCAGTACACTATCCAGTAGACTATCCAGTACTATTCCGAGTTACTTGGCACTTTTGCCACGATGGAGGGGTTGCCATGTATATGGGCGAACCTTCTGATGAATAGGTTGATTTGGGTGTCGATATTATCATAAAGATATAATATGCTTAAAAAGTTGAATACTTCTTCTGCTGCTGCCTTTTAAATATATATGCAACACTTTTACATCCCATGCAGCACTTTGGCGTACCCCACTTCACTTGCTTTGCGTTTTACAGGGTATTTAAAACGAACAAAAAATACCGAAAACCTATTTGCAAAAAATGAAGCGGGCTGGCAAACTAACTAACGACTATTGTTTGGCCAATGGGCCATCATTTACATGCACTACCACGGCTACCCTCGCCCGCCCGCCCCTCTCCGTGCCTTACCGCTTCGAATTATCGACTGGCCATTTTGTATGAATGTCGATACGAAATTATATTCTGTGTGCGTGCGTGTGTGTGCGTGTGTGTGTGTGTGTGTGTGCGAGTGAGTGTGTGCCTTAGAACAATGGCTTTAAATTAAAAGTGGAAATCAGCGGCAAAATATGCACAGCTGTCTCTCTCTATCTCAGCCAATCCACACACAACAACTGTGCCCCTCGCTCTCTTTGGCTGTTGCATTCTACAATAGCCTGCATTAAACATAATACGTGTAATTATTATCATTTTGTGTCAGTTTCTGTATGGCCTAGGCGCAGTTCAGTGGCGTCCGCTGCCGGGGAATTGCGTTCATTGTTTATATATTAGGTTATACGATTAAATAAATATTAACAAATAAATATACAATCCATTATTATTATTTATAGATTTAACTCTGTCTGTCTCTCTCCCTCTCACTCTCGTTATGCTCATTTTCCTTCTCTTACAGCTCTATATCTTTAATCTAGTCTGTATCTTTTACCAGTTTACTAAGTTACCTTTTGTCAGTTCGCACAGATTTCCACCCCCCTTTGGACTACGCTACTGTTTCTGTTTCTTTTGTCGAGTTCAGCAGGCCACACGAGCATTGCCAATTTATCGTTGATTGTTAACTATTTATTAACGAATAACTTTATAAATAAGTTGTGCACACACAGACACACACACACACACACCGGGTCAATCGTTCATTCCGGTTGCATTTGCAAAATGTAATTTTGTCATAGTTCTATAGCAGACCCGATACTCCTCCAATCAAGCTGCTGGTTGGGGCAGCGAGCGGGCGAACCGATGGACTCATTAGCGTCTGCAGTAGCTTTTGATTGATTTTAATTTGTTGTTCGATTAGTGGTGCTTATTCGATTCCAATTTGATTGCAATCAATCAAAAATTGGAAAAATTTATCGCGCCTCTGCTCTGCACATTTTGGCAGCTTATTTCGACACCTCTCACCTGCGTATGCATCGTTCATTTTTCTGAATTTTTAAAAGTTAATTGAAAAGTGGTTTTCAATTAAATTTCATTTAATTCGAACGCTGAATGTGTTATCATCGAAGTTGATGCAGTTGGTTCGGTTTGGCTGTGTTCATTTAAAGTGAATCGGTTCGAATTGAGCTTGAACCAGTTCAAGTTCCAGATATTCAAAAAAGTTAACCCCATTAACGCGCTCTCATTTAATCTTAATTGTGAACCGTAACAAATATTTCTTGTGTTCAATTTGCAATAGGCAAATAGCTTGTGTACCATTTATTAACTCAACTCATTTAGTTGCTTTATAAACGGAACTTAAAGTCTGATCATCTTTTGAATTGGTATTTATCGATACAGCTCCTAAGATTTTGCATTGCTTTCATGCTTTTATTTAATACATTTGCCTTAGGGTCTTTTGTGACAAAATCTCTTATTTAAATCCACGCGCCCAAATGTATGCAATAAAACTTAATGTATGGTTCATGGATAGTTTCCAATGGCGTTTGTCAAGCAGTTTGACCAAATCTCTCTGCTGAATACCAGGTAATACGCATTTAGAAATTTGTTATCTTTTCAACTGATTTCTATAATCGCATTTGGCTTTGTTGGCTTTGAAAATAAAGAGGGAGAGACGGTGTGTCAGGCTTATCTTGATTCTTTTGATAAAGGCACATATGTGTGTGTGTGTGCCTCAATGCAATATATACACATATTTTTAATTTGTCCTGGACTGTAAAAATATGCTTAGGCAGACAGTCAGATGGCCGATGGCCAGGTGGGTAGCTCAGGTCCGGCGGCCGCCAACAAGTGCCAGCAAATGTGCCATGAAGAAACCATTTAGGATTAGTTTAATATGATACAAGCACACACACGCTGTCACACACAATGCGGGAGGGAAGCCACAGTGGATAAGGCAGCTGAAATAGGCAAACAGTACTTAAAAATGGCCAAGCAGCAACAAAATGTCGACTACTTAGACAGGCTCACACACACACACACGCACACGCACACACACCAATACACACAAGGACAATACTATTACCAAGTAGCGCAACGCAGCAGCAAAAGGAAAGCCAAAACAACAAAGGACTAGAGAACAAGTAAGAATGCGCTACTTAAAGATACCCTGAATCTCGAGCCAAGCTGCCTTTATGCATGCACCCACCAAAACACACAAACACATACATACTTGTGCTTCTTCTTTCCTTGACCCCAAACAACATATCGGTGCAGTCTTCATTAACTATGGTGTTTTTTGCTATCCTGCCAAACAAAATAGTTGATTATACTCTACGATAACCTACTCTAGCTTTTAATAGCTTCGAGATAAACCATAGTCTGTAGATCGATTAATATCGTTTTATCAAAACGGGGTGAGCTAAAGATCATATGAAATAATCCTGATTTGTGCGAGCAATGGAATGGCCTACGTTAACAATTTAAATTCGGTTCGTATAGATCGATGGCCTTATGGGACATGGCTATATCATCTTGTCTATTGATGCTGATATATATATCATTTATAGGGCTGTGTGCCAGTTACATACATTTTGACTAAACCGATATACCCGCTTAGCCAGTTTCAAACGGGTGAAGGGTATATGAACATCATAAGAAAAGAAAAGAAAAGTTGAGCTGGCATAAGAACACGGACAAGCAAAATATTGGTTAGCTAAAGAAAGCACCATTCCGCCCTCAACAAGACAAAAAAAAAAAAAAAAAAAGAAAAAGGAAAAAAATGACAAATTTGCAAATGTTAAGACGAAAAGAAAACATCAACATAAGTTATAGGCTTAGTGCGTAATCGTTTTTCGTAAAACGATGGCAGCCAGCGACGGCAGCAGCCGGAGCACAGGACACGGCCACAGGATGAGCCACAGGACGCGGCACAACAGCGGCGGCAGGTGCCGTGCTAGATGTTTGCGGCTAAATCAGGCCTATTGATAGCGAATTGCAGCAAGGCGGCAACTGTACACGCTACAACAATCGATATACAAACTACAGCTGCCGATAATTATGCAACAACCAAGGGCAAAGTGTTGTCGATAACTACAGAACTTGGCAATTTAATCAAATAATGTTTACCAACACTGGATAATAAACAACAACATTGCAATTAGTTTTCTAATTGATTGTTATTATTATCGATGCTTTTTAATAATCGAAGTGGTAGCAACAATTGAACTTTGGCTTACTTAGTTTATGCATTTACTCAATTTGTCAGTCAACTATGCCTCAAATGGCTTATCAAGCAGCTGACCACACAGCCACTGTAGCCCCGCCCCGCCCCCGCCCCTGCCCGCAGCCGACAGCGCCCACAGGATTCTTCGTTGTTCAAATTAAAAATGCATAAAAGCAAAAAATGTGGAATTATTGTGATAAAATAAACACAGAAAAAAAAGCAGCCGCAGCGCAACACTAAACTACGTGAATAATACAAAGAGGAAGAGACAAAGACAGACCGAGAAAGACCGACCGTGAGAGAGAGAGAGAGAGAGAGAGCGAGAGTGTGTAAAACAGCGAGACAGGAGACGAGAGGCAGGAGGGGGTAATAAGAAAAAAGAACGTGACATTGGCCTGGCCACTGTGAGGAGTCGGTTCTCGGGGCTGATGATGTGGATAAAATAAACATGGGACATTGGTTTCGGTTTGGTGTGGCAAAGAAGGGGGCGGGAGGGTGGTGTGTTGGAGGCGGCCATGGATGGGGTGGTATTCAACAAGGACAAGACAGACGAAAGCGTGTTTAAACATTAAAAGGACCATTAGATACGCCTTAAAGTATGCTTCAAGTAGATTATCTTCCATCAGTTTTGTTTGCTTACTTGGAATTGTTTCGCTTCATTTTTCTCGTTTGCAAACACACACATATACACATATACACCCACACACACACACACATCTCTATTTGGCTATGGGTGTACTTTTGTGTGTGCGTGTCCTTTCTGCACGGCTCAAGTCGTTCGCCTTGGCTTTACTTTACTGTACTTTACATTGCCTCGCACAGTGAGGCGTCATTTGATGGTCCATGGGCCACAGAGCTAGCCGGGATGGGCCAGCGAGTCGGCGTTATTATAAATTGTGCGCGTGTCCTTGTAAAATAACATCAAGTGAACCTAGAGGCCAGCACTCCCTACTCTGTCCCGCCCTGCCCTGCCCTGCCATGGCCTGCCAAGCCATTGCAAGTTTTGTCCCTGTGCTGCTTCTTAAATTACCAAGAGTGCGCGTTTTGTGGCCCTTATTGCTTTGCCCCGCCCACTTGGCCGCATTTGAGTGAAGAGCAAGAGCTTCAGAGAGATAGGGATTGCGAGGGGAAGTGGTTTCAGTCACCAAAAAATTCTAAAGCCTTCGCTCGCTTTAAAGCTGCATTTGCTTAATTTAACTATACTTAACCTCACTTCTGCAAACCTAACCTAACTTATTGACAACTTTATGGGATATATTTAAAAACTGCATTCGCTTGATATTGGCTTTTAACCAACAAAAACTATCAGCTTAATAAGAAACTTGAGTCCAATTATAGCACCAATCGCTTAATTTCAATTTGCATTGCTCGAACCTAACCGAACCTAACCTGACATAACCCCGCCCTATTGAACGTAGCCTAACTTAATCTAACCTCACTTATGGGCATCAGCTCCAATTGCTGCCAATTAGTCAAAATTATCAACTCAATTCCATTAAAACGTATCAGCGAAATCGGCTGCAATTACATTAGCGCCTGGCTGGTTGTCGTACCCTGCGGCGTGTCCTGGCCGCCATTCAACTCGGAACGACGTCCACATGCGGCACGCTGGCCTATTGATACTCTTTGGCTGCTGCCTCAGTCTGGCACGGGGCCAACGCTTCAGCCTGCCGACCGTCGATCAGGACATGCAGAAACTGGCACAGGCCACGTTGCATGTGGCCAGTCGCTACATTGCCACAAGGATCAACACGCTGGTCGTGAGGCGGCACTGCCTTCAGTGCGGCAATGCAACGGATCATCAGCAGCGGCAGCTTATCGACCAGCTGTTGCAGCAGCTGGCGATGCACATGACTCTGCTCCTCTACAGGGGCGCCTCCGATGAGCAGCCCTGGGACTACACGCTCTTCGTGGTGAATGAGGCGAGAGCTTTTGAGTGAGTAAATGAACTAGTTCCGGATTTGGGTATGCCATAATTGGTTAAGACCTCTTCCTTTTCTTCTCCTTACTTTTCCTTGTTCTGTAATCTTTCCATTTCTCCCTCAAACTTTCTCCTTGTCTCTCCCTCTCTCTCTCTTTCGTTTTATCTTTCTCCCCTTTTACTTTATACATATGTATTTATCACTTTTTTCACAACCAAATGTTATTATTCTTCTCTCTCTCTCTCTATCTCTCTGTAACCTTTTTTGTTTTTCTTCAACCCTCCTTCTTATAACCTAACCTCATTCTATTTCTCTCTCTCTCTCTCTCTCTTATTAAGGCAACTCTATCTGAACTATACTTACCTCCTGCACGAACGGGAGTTCTACTTTCTGGTGGTGCTCATGACTCGCCTGTCGGAGCCAGATCTGCGACGATCGGTGGGAAAAATCTGCTTTGTGGCCCTTGGGAAGCGCGTTATCAACGTGGTGGTCCTGGCGCAGCAGTCCGATGGCGGGATCGCCCTCTATGCCTATAGACTGTTCCGCGAGCATTGCGAGCCGGGAATACATGCCTACCAGAGCAATCGCTTCCTGGCCAATGGTGAGCTTCTGCATCCGCAACTGTTTCCCACACGCTTCACCAATCTAAGCCACTGTGCGCTCAGTGTGACCGGGCATCAGTTGCCGCCGCACTTCATGTACCGACCGGCAGATGGCGCCGCTTTGCCAGAGGAGGGTGCGCTGATCGATATGCAAGACTTGCGCGGCATTGATGGGGAGCTGCTAAGTCTGCTGGCGAGAGCGCTGCGTTTTCGCATTCATCTCAAGATACCCATGGAGAAGAGCGAGATCTTTACTGCTGACACTATGAACGGCTGCTTCGCACAAGTGAGTCCGCACCTCTTGCAGGTTTGACATAAGAACTGTAACCGATTTTTGTGTGTGCTAGAGATGGGCACGCCCTCTAAATTGATTTCGGTAAAGATATCTTTCAAAACATTAAGATACAGTAGTCCTATTTTAAAAAGATATAAGATAGCAACGATTTGATAAGGGCTAAGGAAAGTTCGGTGGAGAAAACGTAATCTGTTGTGCACGTTGGTAGGAATATAGGAATAATATCTACATTTATAATATGGTCTTACTAAATAAGATTTTCTTCTCTTTTGCTCTTTTTTTCGCCGCCAGCTGGCATCGGGGCAGGCTGATTTGGCCATTGGTGGCTTCAGCGGCTCGGATAAGCGTCGCCTGCAGTTCTCCACCTCGGTGGTGTATCATCAGAGCTACTTTATCTTTGTGGTGCGCATGGAACATTTTTTTGGGCCCTTTGGCCAAATGATGCGCCCCTTTGGCCGCTTTGTTTGGCTCTGCCTGCTGGTGACGCTGCTGGCGGCTCTGATCTGTACCCGGTGCATGCGGACGCGCTGGCGCCTAAAGCATCCGCTGGAGAACCTGTTGGCCACATCCGTTGGCAATGCGGTGCCCGTGCAGCGTTTGCCGGTAAGCGGCTTCCTGCGGCACCTGCTGGCCAGCTGGCTGCTGCTGACCCTGGTGCTCCGCTGCGCCTACCAGGCGAAGCTATTCGATGTACTGCGCACGCACCAGCATCAGAAGCTGCCCCACGGACTGAACGGACTGCTGCAGCAGAACTATACGCTAATCAGCACGGGCTATCATGACTTCTATCCTCGCGAGCTGACCCGTGTGATGGATGGCAACTTTTCGCAGCGCTATCAGCAGGTGCAGCAGGCGCCGAAGGGGGAGCGCCTGGCCACCATCTCTCTGATCAACAATCTCGCCCACTGGAATCGCTTGCATCGGAAGAGCAGCCATCTGACCCATGTGCGCGAGCCGATCTATTTGTATCAGCTGGTCATCTACTTTCCCAACAACTCTATCTTCAAGTTCTCCTTCGATCGCAAAATCGAGCAGCTGCTCAGCTCGGGCGTCCTCTCCCACATCGAACGGCGTTACCTGCCCGTCACCTTTGTCGACATGAGCAACAACATGGAGCTGGTGACGCGCATCACCAACGACATGCTGCGCGGCCTCTATCACTGCTACGGGACTCTAATGACCCTCGCCGGATTACTCCTTGTCCTCGAGCATCTGGCGCTGCGTTGGCCTGCGCTGCGGCGCCTCTTCGACTGGCTGCAGTAAGGTCTGGGGCTCTTCCTTATCTAGTTTATTGATTTTGTTGGCAACTCTTGGTAGCTCGGCCACTCAAGGGCTTTGAATGCTTTCAGCCTGGTTAATGGTCAACTGAAATGCTATCTTTGCTGCAACTGCTTCGTGTATGCGTGCGTGTGTGTGTGTGTCTGTCTCTTTTTCTCTTTCCCTGGATTTGTTGCCCACATGCCCTTAACAATTGATTTAAGACTTGTAATGCATGACCAACAGCACTTCCAGTTCACGCGCCCCTCCACCGCTTCACACTTTCCCACCTAGCCTTATCCATTGGCATGTGTGTGTGCGTCTGTGTGTGAAAATGTGTGTTTGTGTGTGGAGCAGCGGCAACTGGCCAAGCGGCACGGAGCGCCACTTGAGTTAAGCTGCGCAAACGTTTGCATAATCACGTTCCAATTTAAATTGCTCTATTTGCCGCTCTCTCTGTCTCTCCCCCCCGTCCCCACACTCTTTCTCTGTTTCCCTCTCGTCATCTCTCAAATTGGAAAAACTGGACAATTTTTATTAGCTGTCGCCGCTGAAGCGTCGCTGGACATTCGACCAACGCCCCTCAGGCATTCGTTCCACCTCTGTCTCGCCCCTCGCTGGCCCCACACTCTGGCCAACTGTTTGTTGAGTGTGCTGGAACTATGGCAACATTAGATTGTGTTTTTGATTTTCTTCTATCTCTTTATACCCCCATACAACGCTCAAATGGGCGTGGCATTGCTGCTCTTAATGCATTAAACTCGGCCGAAACCAGCTCCCAATTTTACCTGACACTATTTTCAGGCACTTGTACACACATACATACATAAAAATATATATATATATTATTCATGATCTATCAACAGGCGAGTAGCTATAGCTATGTCCATCTGTAAGTCTTATATCCAAGCTATCTATTAGGAAGAATCGGTCAATCATTGAGCTTTTGCATTATGAGCAGAATCCAATCAACATCGGACAACTTCATCATATCGCTTTATAAGACGAAAAATTTGATTTTGTATGGATATTTGAAGAACTCGTTACTTATAAGCATACATTCATAATAATAAACTAGAACAGTTTCTTGATTTTATCAAATTTAACAAGTTCTAAATTTTCGATTAAAACGACATGCCTGATATTTCTTAATAAACTTAACGAGGTGGAGAATTAACATGAACTATGTACATATGTATATAGGGTTTGGTATCAAGAAGAATGACTTAAAAATATACTTTCCAGGGGGGTTCACCAATTTCCATTTGTAAATAGTTCACCAATGATCTAGTTCGCTAATCCCAACGAGTATCGCGACTATATTTTAGAAAAAGTTCAGCAACGATTACATTTTGGCTATCAAAAAATAATAAAAAGTTAAATACGTTAAAAATTTACTATTTATTTATAGAATTTGGCGTTAATTATCACTCGAGTACTCGCATACATACACGATTGCAATTTACGTTTTATTTTTAAACCCAAGATCACGCTTAGCTTTCTTAACTCCTTCAAGGCTCATCTGAAGACCTTCTTTGGGAGTTTCGCCATTGTCACCGATTTGCTAGTTTCTGTACTCCGTCTTCCATTCTGTTAGTTCCGTTTTGAAACTAGTTCGCTAAGGCCAATAATTGCATTTCTCATTGCGTATAATGGGAAACCCACTGAGGCCATCATCTGGCTGACATTTGACGGCCGGCACGCGCTTACCTGTGCCGGGATTGGCCTGGTTACGATGGTAGTTCAGGGTGAGCCTTTCCCAGTCATAGATCTGGTCCTTTTTAATGTACAGCTTGATGCTCAGCTGACGGAACATCTTGCGCAGCTTGTTGTAGTCTGGCTTGGCATCGAAGCCCAGCTTGTGGCAGTAGTTGAGGTACATGGTGAACTCGCTGGGATATCCCTGGCAGAGGACTTCGTTGCTGATGGAACGCTTCATCTCGTAGATGCGCTCATATTTCTGATGCTTTGTGGTGGCCTTTATGCCCTGCCATGGCAGGCTGCCGCGCAGAAAATAAATGAGCACATAGCCAACGGAGATGAGATCATCGCGACGCGACTGCTCCAAGCCCTCGTGCGAGGAGACGGACGCAAACCGTGCGGTGCCCGTCAGGCTGCTATTCTCGCGATAGGGTATATGGACATGGGTAATGGGATCCCAGTACTTCTTTGACAGCCCAAAGTCGATCAGATGTAACCGTTTGCAGGTGAGGTCGCGACCAATCAGAAAGTTATCCGGCTTTATGTCCCGATGGACGAAGCCACGCCCGTGCACTTGCTCCAGGCGCAACAGCATCTCATCCGCCACCATCAGCACCGTCTTCATGGTAAAGGCCCGACTGCAGAACTCAAACAAATAGTTCAGCGACGGTCCCAGCAGCTCCATGACCAGGGCACAGTAGTCGTCCTCTTCGCAGAAATAATGAATGTGCGGCAGGCCCAGAGCCGGACGTATTGCCTTGTACACGCGATACTCAAAGGCCAGCTGCGGATGCTGGATGCCAGCCTTCTCCATTTTGATGGCCACGCGCTCTCCGGTATACAGAGATGTGGCCAAATAGATGTCCCCAAAGGTGCCGCTATCAAACTGGCCCACCAGCTTGTAGTCGCCCACAAAGGACTCGCGCGCATCGTTATCGCACAGCTTCTCCATTGCGGGCAATCGATTCCCAATGTGTGCCCACCACTCAAATTAAATTAAAGCTTTAACAACAAATTTAAGTTTACAGATATGAGTACAATTTTTGAAACTAACGATCAAATTGAGACTACGCTGCCGAGTTGAAGTTGACGTTAACAGCAAACAACACTTAACTGTCAAAGCTTAAAGCTTCATTATTACAATATGGCTTCAACAAGACTTAAAGCTCCACTAGCAGGGAGAAATTTTGCAAGCTTGAAAAATCAAGCTGCAAAGGGTTTTAAGTAATTAAAAAGTTTTAAAAGCACTTGCAAGTCTCCGCCTGGATAACATGTATTGCGGTAGCTAAGTAAAGCTTTTTTAAGTTAAAGCTCAATCATGCGTGTAAAGCACCCTTGCATTATAAGAAAGCTTTTTAAACTCATGAAAGAAGCAAGCTGCTTAAAGCTCGAGGCCTTTTATTAAAGGCACACATTAGTGTGACTGAAAGTTTTTTTCACTTATTTTATTTTTGACTAAAAGCTTTTAAATGAAAATTTTGCTGTTTGCAACTTAAAGCTTCATCATAATTATTGAATATGTTAAATTATTTAATTGCACTACTTTTTTCTTGTATTTGAGCTTTTGGATGAACCCTTTGGCCTTTCAATATTTTCAGTTCCAATTAATATTCGATTGGACTAATCAAGTTACATATGTCCTTTCGAGTATGGTACCCCATTTAAAGTTTTTCTTGTTTTAAGATTAAATTGCATTTTTGTTCTTGTCAAGGCAGATGAGCTAAGGAATCGGCCCGCAGTTGCTTGAAGTCTTAAAGCCCACAGAGCACACACACACGATGACGGCGATGGTGGCGGATGGTCTGACATGGTCTCGGCTGCCAGTCTCCAGCTCCACATACGCACACATTGAGACTGCAGTGCGTGTGCGTATCGATTATCTGTGCCTTGCACGCTAGCAGACGGCGACAATCCGTACAAGGATGAGGCGTATGACAAGGAGCAGGGCAACAGCCACGATGTGGCCGAGACGGGCAACAGGGGCAGCAGTAGACAGAGACAACGGATCAACTAGCCAGTAATAATGTCTTTCGCTGACATTTGACATTTTGGCTATATTTCACTCACTTTGTGACAACTGGCAACTTGGCATTCAAATATAACCAGAGCGCAGCTCAGAGGGCCGCCCCAGTCGGAGTGCCCATGCCCCAGTTGCCAATCCCATACCCATACCCATACCCATACTCATTCCCTTAGCCGATACCAATTCCATTCCCATGCCAGAGTTCCAGACGCAGTTCCAGTTGCCGGCGTAGTCATTCATTCATGCTCAGATGTTTAAGAACAATAAATTTGTGTGTGTGCGGGCGTGTGCGTGGCTCTGTGTGTAGATATGTGTGTGTGTCGCAGACAGACTAAATGTTTGGCAGCGTCGTCTGCCGGCTGCAAAACCCAATGACAAGACAGGCAGCGACATATTTGCGTCCAACAGGATTCGGTCGCTGCCGGAGCCGTAGGTAGAGCTGGAGCTGAAGCTGGAGCTGGAGCTGGAGTCAGAGCCGGAGCATTGTGGTGGCCATTATCATCAGTGGCAGCAGTCGAGTGGCTCGGCATTTACATCATAACATGGCCAGCTGATGGATAGACAGATAACCAGCATTAGCATTAGCGGCACGATGATGACCCACCGCCAACTCCATGCAGCGCCCAGTTTCAGTTCCAGGCCCTGGTCCTGGCGCTGGTCTTGCCTGTGCGTGTGGGCGTGCCACACGCTGATGTTTAAACATGCGGGTAAATTATCTTTTCATTTCCGTCAACGTCGTCGCTGTCGTCGTGGCAATTGCCACGTCCTCTTGCAACATTCGCAGCAACGGCAACTTTGTGGAAATTTAGTCCATTGTGAACGACTCGCAGATACCCTTCATTGAACATTTTATATTTATAGGTTTTGCAAAACAGCAAGAACTGACAGGCTAGTAACATAAAAAAAACCCCGATATTTATCGATTGCGGGCTGCAGATATCGTAAACTAAATGATAATTATCGACTCGACTGTTGATCTGCGGGCTTCGCAGCTATTCTCTCGGTCATTTTCAAGGGTGCAGGGTGTAGGGTACATTAGTGGGCAGCACAGATTCAATTGTGGGGCTCTTAAGCTTTTAAGCTATCGAACAGGTCGTCCCTTGAAAGTCATCCCCCCCCGCGACCAGTGTCTGATCAAGTCCCATGTCGAGTTTCATTAAGTATGCCGCGGAAGGACAGCAGCAAACAATGGCCACATTCTGTCGCTGTGTGCGGATATTTAAAGCAACCTAAGTCAAATTTTCCTTACGCTAATTGTTTCATCAAATTATGCACACAAAAAGTACGCCTAGCTGTGTGTGCGGTTGTGTGTGTGTGTATGTGTGTTTACGAGTGTGCAGTTGTGTGTGTGCGTGCTTTCAAGTCGACGACCATTTTTGCATGCACAATGCGGAAATTTATCGATAGTTAATAATTTATCGATAAGTTAATTGCCCATTTGATGCCATAAATGAGCAGTGGTATTCCCTCTGTTAAGTTTATTAAATAAAACTGCGAGAAATAATTCTATAATTCTATCGATTCATGTGTTCTTTTTAAGATTCCACATTTAAAAATATACTTTTGCATAATGATTTTTCTTAAATTTATTTTTTAAATTCATTTTTATTCATTCTTAACATTTCTTGCGTTAATTTCTGGCTCACAGGTATTTAAACTAAGTTTACGTCGTGAAAACCTATTAAATATTTCAAATATATTTTTACAAATTAAATTTCGAATGCATAATCGACTGTGATGTATGCAATAGTCAATATATATTTATGTAATTATCTATATCTATATCTATATCTCATATATTTAATAACTTTTCGTTCAGCTTCGAATAATATAACACGTAAATTTATGCATGACATGCGAAAACTGCACTTGCAATGGCCATGCGATTAATATCGATACTCAAAGTGTTCTGTTATCGAGCACACACATACACACACACAGAGCCAGCGTTGCCAGTTGATAAGCATCTTTTTGGCATTTGGACCCCTTCTCAGCCCTCTCAGCACAACACCCATGCAAGCTGCATGCTTAATTTGCAGTGCAAATTCCCCAGCGCGTTGTGATAAACTACCGAATTTGAACGTGACAAAAGTTGTTGATGACAAAAACAACAACAGGAATATGAACAGAAGTGCAGAGGGAAGAGTGCGGAGTGGCGGGGGGAGGGCATTGCTTGTTAGACGAGCCGAGCAGCCGCACAACAAACAGCAAAATAGAAATGACTTTAATAGCTCATCAATGATTCAAGCGGAAATCCGGGCTGTCCAAGTGCAGTCGGTTTATTGGATACCGGAAGGGCATTATGTTGCCGTTGCCGTTGCCGTTTCTCCTGGCCCGAGCTGGCGTCCATTTGTCCCTGTCTGTTGCGCTACTGCTGTGGTTGTTGTTGTTTATTTGTTTGATTGGGCTGACTGACTGCAGCAGCTGTAGCTGTGTGTGTGTGTGTGTGTGTATTTGTGTGTCTGCTTAGCTGAAATGATTTTCACGCTGCCTCCAAAAAGTATGCAACGAAATTTGCATATTGTTTTGTCGTACGTCTACGCCCTGGCACGTGCGTGTGTGTGTGTGTTTGTGTGTAGCTCAACATATGCACCCGTTATTGTTTGTGTGTGTGTGTTTTTTTGGTATTCAACTCACACCTCAACCCAGGTTCACAGCCTGGACATTGCCCCACAGCCCTTTGCACCTGCCTGCCACGGCATCGGCTCGGCCTCGAACTCTGTGATCCCGCACCTCGTCCTCTGCCAGTTCCCGGCTCTCGGTTTTATCTGGCTGTGTTTGTTTGAACATATCTGCATCATTATTATCATCATTATAGATGGCACACGGCCAGTGGCTATGTGACAGTAGCCGCTTGGCTTTTGTATCTCATTTATTATGCAAATCTGAACGAGACTGCAACTCGAACTGGGACTCGGCGCACGGGACGGCAATTGGGAATGGTTATCGGTCTGGGGCTTGATTGTGCCATGTGGGCGCCGTGCCTTCAATATGGGCGCCAAATGGTCAACAAGTTCAACAGCTACAACAATTATGTTGTTGCACTCACACGAAACAGCAACAACAACAGCAACTGGACATAGCCGGCCTCATACTCATCAACAGCATTTGGCATCCTGTCGCCTTCGTCTATTACTCTGCAGCTGCCAGCAATTATAGTTGTTGGCTTATAGTATATCCTAGCGAGAGGTATTTAAATATCCAGCTGTCCCTTTTGGTATATTGATATAACTTGGTGGTTTTCTGGCATCTTGCTACAGTCAGTTTATATACATATATCAAAACTAGTTGAATCGGTTAACTATATATTAGATATAGATTTTAACTTAACACCAATTGAATGTTAATTTTTTATAAATGTTTTACAAGGGCATTTTATGTTGGGAACATCAAAATTAACACTTTTATTATATTTTATTTGTTTTAAATGATGTAAGTAACTTTTGAATTAAACACACAGTGTGCTAATAAATAATGACGCTTATCAAGAGCGAATATTATAATTTATTTAAAATTTAAAATGTATTTGGTGTACTTCCAAAATGCATTTAAAATTGCAAACGAAGCCCTCTCGACTACAAAATACTCTGTAATTAGGCATAAGAAACCTTCAAAGAATTCGCTTCGCATGGAAACGAACCATTTGCAATTCTCGATAGATAAGTTTACCAAGTAATCCAATCGTTTTTAATCTATTAACTTCCACACAAATTCTTAAGTTGCAATATCTTCTCACTACAGTAGAGAATATGAATGCTAATATACTCGCTCATCGTGAACACAATATCATGTTTACAGATTATGCCACACCCCAAATAATATACAAATTATAATTCGAGAAAATAGATGGTGATAGGGAGAAGCGGGCAGAGAGCTGAGAGAATTGACGCATGGTAATAATAAAAAGTAAATAAAAATTTCAATTTTTCAGTGTTAATCAATTACGTGATTTAATTGAAAATGCCAAAGTCAATAACAAAAAATGTAAATATACAAATATAAAAAAAAAAAAGAATATAAGCCCTTAAACAAACTATATACACAAATATATATGAAGAAGTATATGTATATAACATGTACATATAGCTTATCTATCAATTTCAAATGCGAGAGTCATGTTTATTCAGGCCTATTGCATATGGAATGAGAGAGACAATAAGACAGAGACAGAGAGAGTGAGAAAGAGAGAGAGAGTGAGAAAGAGAGAGAGAGAGTGGGAGAGACATCGGGAACTGTGCGCCGCATTTTTGTTTTATTTTTTTTGTTTTGTTTGCCAATGAATTTGTTTTCAATTAACATAAAGCCGAAAAAAAATGAAAATGCGATTGAAACAGCGAAAACAAATTACTTATAGAGGGACTTCCAATGAAAGAACAAACAAGGAAAATAACAAAGCGACAATCCAAAGAATTAAATAAAAAAGATATTGTGTATATATAAGTATGCAAATGGGAATGGAAAAGGATAAATAACAACAAAAGGAGAAATATCAATTTGACTTTTAAAATTTTATTCGATACGATACGATAAAAATATTCCGATTTTGTGGGCAGTTTCCACGAACAAAATTTAGAATGCATATATTACAGAATTTGTCAATTAAAAACCTTATTCGTTGTTTGTTTTTCTTGTAGAGCAAAATGAATTTTCCATCAACACTCGCTTTTGCCAATGAGAACCGCGCCTGGTACCGAAGTGTTCACGTTTGCGAGTGACCACTGTAATGTGGGCTCAATGGAGACTCTTCAAACGTGGTGTTCATTAGGCGAACGATTAACAAGCTGCAGCTGGAGATAATATCTAAAGTATGCCTCGCCGAAGCACCATGGCAGGAATCTGCTCGCTGGGAAATGCAGCAGCGGGACACAAAAGATAAAAAAAAAAAGGACCAAAAGCAAAACCAAAAAGGACATTTTGCAATGAGGCTGTGAATTGTTTCGACGATGCTGGCGATAGGGAAACAATAAGAACGCACATCCGAAGCCGGCCGAGGAATGCAGAGCAATCCAGGCGAGGCGTCCCTGTACAACCGACTGTCTGACTGTCTATCTTTGTGTGTGTGTGCGAGTGGGTGTGTGTGTGTGTGTGTGTGTGTGTGTGTGTGTGTGTCAAAACAAATTTCATTTCACATTCAATTAAATTAATTTTAACACCATTTGCAGGCGGCAGGACAGCAGGCAGCACAAGAAGATGCCAATGCCAATGAGGCACAGCAGGACGCAAGACGCAGGACAACAGAGGAGTTGGAGCAGCAGCAGGGGCGGGAGCAGGCAGCCGAAGCTGCAGCTAAAGTTGAGAGTTGTGAGAGTTCTGTTGGCTGTGGGCGCTGTCGCTGTTGCTGCCGCATGCCTTTGCCACGTTTTCCACATTTCTTCACTTTACCGTTAATGGTTTTATCTTTTCCTTATTGTTGCCGTTGAAACGCCAACCGCAACGCACGGCACCGCCCCGCCCCGCCCCGCCACGCCAGGCCAGGCCACCCAACAGATCGATCGAGTCCGAGCTCAAGTCCGAGCCAAGCTGAGCCTCTGCCACGGCCGAGCGAGCGAATTCGAACAGCGAGTTAATATAATTACAGAAATAAAGTCTGGAATTTTAATTAAAACACAACTTCATTTACAGCCGCAGACGACAGGCGAACGCTGAACAAACAGTCAAGTGTGCGGGGCGGGGTGGGTGGGTGTCTGATTGGGTGGTTTGTGGGTGTGGTGCGAAGTTGCGGGGCGTGTGTGGCAGGTGTAGCCGCAATAGACAATGACAAACGAATGGCCGCAGTCCCAGTTCGAATATCTGTCATTTGGACTAGAAAATTTCGATAATGAAATTCGAACAATTAAACCGGAAACAGACAGAGATAGAGAGAGAGAGAGAGAGAGAGAGAGAGAGAGAGGAAGACTGGTGCCGATAAGCAAATGCTCTGTAATCTATTATTTTGTGGAGTTCAAGCCCTGGTTGATTCAAAAAATTTCAATCTAAATTTTGAGACTAAAAAGACAGTCTTGGCCAATTAGTGCCCGACTTCGGCTTTCATTCATAATCTCCAATCAGAGTTTGAGTTAAAAAAACGTATTCGAAGTTGACTTAAATACTCTGTTCACAAGTGGAAAAATAAGTATATTGGTGTCCAGCCTGCTGTTTTAAAGGCATTTTAAAGGCAGCATAAAAGTTCAACTTCCCATCCTCAAAAGTGCATTGACCATCTATCAATCAGTCAAACAGATCAATTAATATATTAATTGGGGAGATGCAAAACCAGTTCTATCTATAACTCGACTGACAGCTCTATTACGCATACCCTATATGTTCACACAAATGATCTCAACCAACCTTATGATTTAAGTCAACTATATAAGCTTTATTTATTCTAAAAAGTGTGGCATACATTCATCACAAATGTTCTAGGCTATGTACAACCGGCTAGTATAGCCCAAATGTGAGTGCCTCTTGGTATTCCCCCACTATTGCTCTGGCTTGGTTTTCACATTATTCTCAACTGAGCCGGGCCCTGGCTTCTTGAGCTGCAGCAGTTGCTCAGAGCTGGCAGACTTTTCGTCGGTTTTAGCCAAAGTAGATTTGTTAAAGTATTTGCGCTCGACGGCCGCCATCTTAATCTTAAGTAATTCGCACTTCTGGGATATTTTATGCAGGCGCTTCCCAATGGGATCCCAGTTCTTGGTGCGCTCCGAGTTATATACGTACTTCTCCAAATATAGGCGAATATCCGGATTGTTCTTCTTGCACATATCGCACATGCCAAACTGCCTGATCTGGGCACGTGGTGGTAAAGCTTGATAGCATTCCGTGCAGATGAGCACATGAAGATCCTTTATGGGATCAATATGTATAATATTCTTATTTGTGCATGCCTTTAACGCCGCAGACTTACCTTCTTATCCATTTCGTACGACTTTCGACTAAACAACAACTGCTTTATATATTTTTGTCGTTTCACAGTTTCTGACACTTGTCCAACGATGTTTTCAACACAAGAGAACTTAAATGCAGCAATGTCTTATCGATGTATTGACATCACGTGTCGATAAATATGAAATCTCTAGGAATGATTATTAGCACACATCGATACCCGCTCAAATCAATGTTGAGTTTGTTAATTTCATCTCGTTAACTTATACCCGTCCCATCACTAACCACATTTTCACAACTAATCTGTGGACCTTAGTTTTGAAAGCTTTATTTATTTTTAGTTGTAAGGCAGTTATCTGTTACAAGTATAAATATAAGGCGAAGTAGTTAGTAATTCCGATTAGTTTAGCCTCATATTGTTAGTTCTCCTTCCCAAGTTCCCATGTTGATATACATATCAAACGACTTTCCAATAATTAACTTTTTAAGGAATTGTCTTTTCTTATCACAGTTCCCTTTGTGACCAAAGGCTAACTATGTTTTCAACACAGCTGGAATCTTGTGTTATTTAAAGACGACACACTCTTATTAAAGAAAGCTCTCCAAATGCCTAACAATTCACATCGATATGCGTTCAAAACAGTGTTGAGTAAGTGCGAAAAGATGGTATAGTGTTTAATTGAAATGCAAACTTGGACAGTTTTATATTATGATGCCATATATTTATTTATTTATAATCAGTGCAAAGGGGTAAAATAATACCTCTCTTAACTGATCAGACGTACTTTGAATACGTGAATACTCCTTCAAATATACTGTGCTAACAGGGTATTGTGAAAGCGAACATTTAATTCAAGGTGCTAATAATAAATAGTGCTTGTAGTGTCAAGGCTTTAGTCAGAAAAGATTTGAGCTCAGGATCGGGTCGCATTCAGAATTAGTTCGGAATCAGCTTGTGATTGTTTCCAGCGCTTGTTGCTCAGTTTTTGCAGCGCACCAAACATGCAACATGCAACAACGGCTGATGCCACCAGTGCTAAATTCCCGTTGCAGACGCTGTTGCCGAGGTTGCCTAATCAAAAACAGAAGCTATAAAAGCCGCAGCTGTGACAAGCGTTGGTGGCTGATGGGCGGCGTTGGGTGGGCGGGGTCAGCTACAGCAGCTGACATTTGCACATGCGAATTCGAATTCCAGTCTGTGTCTGTGTGTGAGTGTGTGTGTGGGTGACTGTGTGTGCTTGTGCCATTTTGGGCTAGGTTTGGCTCGGGTATACGTTGCGTATGCGCAACGCATTTTTGGGGCACATCGCACGTTAAAACAACTAATGGATAAAATTTCAGCTAAAATTTGCAAAATTTGCATTTTTTGACGTTGTTTTTATGCATTTGCCAGCCATGTACGTACAAGGCCCGGACCCCGCTACGGCGGCCCCTCTCCGACCGTCTGTTTGTGTTGCAAATATAATTTTTAATTTAAATGCAAATTTTGGAAATCATTTTCGAAGCATTATGTGCCCATATTGATACGCAAATTGCTGTCAGCACACGCATAGACATAGACATAGGCACACACACGCACACCCACACGCACGCTCACACACGCACACCCACACACACGCTCACACACGCACACACACACACGCACACATATGCAGATTTAATAACGCATACGCGTCAGTCAACCGCTGGAACAGGCCGCAACCAACAGTTTTAGAGCGTCGCCTGCCTCTGACGCTGAGGACGTCGACGTGCGCTGTGACCGCCGCAGCCACCGAAAAGCTGACAACATCAGCGAAGCCAAACACCGAAACCCACCATACACACACTAGCACACACACACACACGCACACACACTAAAACTGTTGTGCGTATTGATTTTTGAAGAATTTGTTAGTTGCGCGAGCGCTCAATGATGGGCCGCCTCGAAATGCCTCTGTTTTGAATGTTTATTGGCGGTGGCACTATGCCGACAATAACAACAGCCACCGGTCACTAGCTAGAACGCAACTGATAGATACCCTGTACTCAACTCTGCATTGCTGTTATGCAGCAAATACAGCAGCTGCTCGCTTTATTTTCATAGGGTTTTCCAAAAAGTTTCAGATTTTAAGAAAAAGAGTGAGCTAGGGTGTCTGACTAGAAGATGCCCTGTACCCAGCTTAGCAACATGTCATCAATAGTGTATTTATAAAACTTGCTTTATTTTGTGTCCAACCTTAAGGAGGAAGGGTGTGGGAATGTATTCCTAAGAGAGCATGCATAACCAATTTGATTTCTTCACCTACCTTACAAGGTGTATATAAAATTTAACGAATCGGAGGCAGACATTGAAACACCTCTTTGCCTAATTTGAATGGCTACAGGGTATTGCCAACAACAACAAAATTGCAAAATGCGCATCACTGGGGAAAAGTGTGTAACCAAGCGAAGGTGTCACTCTGTCAAAAGAGTAGGCATCGCTTCTCTCCGCCTACGCTAAGCCTATTCCGCCCTCATTTCCAGCCCTTGCCCTCACAACTGGTGCCCATCCACTCAACGGGTGCAGCGAAGTGCGAAATTCAAATGCAAAGTCCGCCTACACTGTGCCAAAAACCTGATCAACTTATCAACATCAATTCAATCAAAATTCAGAAATTCGATGAGCATTGAGCTGAAGGCAGCCAGCGCTGGTAATCATGGAATTATAGTTGAGAATGGATTGTAAACAGTTGTGGACGAATGAACTGCATTTAAAATGAGTTTTCCAATGTCGCCATATTTTCCCTAAAAAACTATTTGGGGGGTTACTAATCGTACTGAAATCTATGGTAACCAATGGGAGGTTGAATAAATCTTAATGTAATAATATTTTTGCATGTTCAGTGTGCAATAACGTCATTTTGTGGATTAATATATCGATTCCTAATGTACTAAATTCATCGATAATTGTTTTTACAATTATATAAGGCATCTACAACTAGAGCTTAAATCTTTAAAGAATCAAAATAATAAAGCTACTAATAATCATAATAACAAATAACTATAAGAATATTAATATTAATTGTTAATATGATAATTATAATGATAAAAAAATGAATCATATTAATTTTAATGTTAATAATAAACTTTTCCTATATTTGCAAATACTTGATTTTAAAAAAATATATTTAATTATTGACTGTGCTTGGGATGTGCGAAAAGATATCTTAACATGAAAGTGAAAAAGTTTCTCATTAAATAAAATGCTGTAGTTGACACATATGTACATTCAGTGCACATATAAAGTTGAGGTCAGTCCTGGAAATAGTTTTAAAATGAATTTCAATAGTTGCTTACATTAAAAGTTAGCCATTCATTGAGTTTTGAACTAGTTAGTTTCTTTGCCTGCATGTCCATGCGTAACAAGTTTTTACTGTACACTGTTTGACAGGCCCCACAATGCCACTCAGCGGACTCTGTTAAGTGCTGGCCCGCGGCAATTGGCAGCCCCCGTGTATCGTGGTGGCCGTCATTTAAAACCATTTCACAAGTCGTCAAATCCGATTATGAACTCATTTCACTATGAACTACTTTGATGTTTAATTTGCAATTTAATTTTAATGTGCCTAGATGGCAATCTACCCTCCTCCAGCTCCCTACAGAGCCCAATCCCACCGCCTCTGTTCCGCCTGTTTGTCGGCTCGCAGCCACCTGGGCGTATGAGCAATTCGAAAAAGGGTCCGTCGCCATGTTTTGCGAATGCTTCCTCTAGCGATAATTTTATTATTGTCGTCGTTGTTGTTGTTGTTGGTGTTGTTGTTGTTGTTGTTGCTGCTGATGTTGATGCTATTAGTTGGTTGCCAGCTGGCCATTAACGTCCATTTAGTCAGGCGCCACGCATTTCTAAGTTGGTAACATTTTCTAATTGCTGCTGCCAGTTGTTTCAGCGTGGCAAATACCAGTGAAGCGGGTGGCTAACAGAGGTGGCAGCCAGTTGGGCGGGGGGGCAGTCGGCAGATAGTGGGTAGCCAGCGACTTGAACGTTCATTACAGCTGACAGGGACTAGCAGCAAAGGGGTTGGGGTAGCCTTTGTTGCCATTGATTTCACCCACATTGCGTGCTGCTGGGTTGCTGGGTCGTTGGGTTGCTGGGTGTGGCAGCAATTAGTGCATCAGGCTGCAATACCTTTCGACCTCAGGTGGCAGCATACGCCCTACTCGAACACTTATCACACACAAACGACAAACGCCTTTTGCCCCACACTTATGAATATTTTAAAATTCATTGCAGCAACAGCAGCAGCAGCAGCAGCAACTGTTGGTGTTGTTGTTTTTTTTATTGAAATCTAGGCGGAAATTAAGTTGTCCCGCTCGACTGACACGGAGGCACGGACGGAGCAGCGGCAAAGGCAGCAGCAATCTAGAAGCCTGGACACCTTTCGCCTTGCATTGGGGATCCTTTGCCTGTGCTACCTGAGACACCTTAATGGACATGAAAGACCGAAGTTCAGCTTGGATACATGTTGATGTATGCAGCTAGCAGCCAGCTGCCAGCACTAGTTGAGACCTTATGCTAAGGCATGGCCGGCGAAAAAGGGGACCTGTTCAGCAAACGTTAGCTTTGAGACTAAAAGGTCCCATCAATAAAGGAGAATGAATGATATACTTAACAAAAATATATATTAACTAGTTGCGGGAGACGCGAAAGATGTATAAATGGTTATGTTAAAAGAAACTCTCCGAATGGAGATACTTATAACCTATATAAATGTAATAAATAGAAAGCCAGAACTACTTTTTGTCTTTTCAGTCCGCATAGAAAGTCGTACGGTTAACTTAAGAAATATTAAAACAAATGCAAAATAATTAAAAGGGAAGGGTATGCCGAAGCTTATATACCCTAGCAGACATATGGATTTGAAGCGTTTTAATGCCAAAACTGATATTTCGACAGATCTTATGCCAGATATGTCATGTAGATAAGACCTTGCCCATGTAGAAGAAACTTGGTAAAATTCCGAAATGCACATTTAAGACATGGGTATCTAGAAAAACCAAAATATGTTTTATCCTTCTTCGCCCAGCTGTGCGCCTTGCACAGCGCCTCTGGCTGATAGCTGGCGCATGTGACCCGCATGACCAGGGCGATGTCAGTTCTAACCAACTCAAAGGAAGCTGTGTAAGAGCCAAAGAATGAGCCCCTGAGACGAACGAGAAGCTTTCACCTGTTTCACCTTTTGGCTTTTGCACGAAGCCGGAGCAGGAGCAGTAGCTGGAGCAGGAGCAGGAGCAGGAGCAGGAGTGGGTGCGGCAACGGGAGCAGGAGCTGACGCTGGGATTGGGCACTTTGCATGCAAGTCGAAATGGTGACACGTTTGCCAGTAGGCGCCGGCAGGAGGTGCCGCTGCCCCAGTCGAAACGGAACTCGGTTCCAGGTCACGTGCTGAATGCCAGCTCCTTGGGCTGAGGCTAACAAGCTTTGGGAGCAAGCGAGCGTGAGGCGTTTTGCTGGCGGTCGTGCGGCCGGCTGCTTGGAGGCGGGCGTCCACCAGAGATGCCGCGTTAATGTTTCTTTTACGTGAATGGGGCGACACCCCGCCACCCGCCCCCTGCTGTCTGCCTGGTTGCCTCAAGCAACTCGTGGCCCCGCTTATTGTCTGCAGTTGCTCGCTCGCACTTGTTGGGCAATGTAAGTTAATAGCCATTGTTGTGCTGCTCCAGCTCCAACTCCAGCTGCTCCTCCTCCCCTGTTCCATGTTCCCTGTCCCGCTGCTGCTGTTGCAAAAAAGGTAGAAACGGCAGCTTTATTGATAATTATTGTGCCATGCTTCTTACGTTTACTCATGTTGTTGTTGTTGTTGTTGCTGGCCCATGCATAAATTTAATTTGCTTAATTAATTAAGAAGAAGCGGGCGAAGAAGGGCGGCACTTTAAGTGCACAACAAAATGGGAGCGATTGCGGGTGCGGGGTCGGGTCTTGGTCTTGGTCTTGGTCTTAGTCGTGGATAGGGTCAGGAAGCGGTGCGCTAATTGAAAATAAAGACCAATTTTTTAATTAAACTTTAAATTAATTTATTGAAGTCCACACCGACGCGCGCTTGAACTTTGACCCGCAGCACGGTCACTCAGCTTCAAGATCAAAGCGTGTTCAAAAACAACACAAAAAAACAAACATTAAAAAAAATTATAATAAAAAAAGACACAAATTGCAAATGGCGTCGCGGGCCCCAATTTTCGGCAACAAATTTGAAGAGCGCGCGCGAGCCATCAATTTGGGCTGTTGAGTTGAGTGGGCGGGGCGGCTCCACAAAACCAACAATGCGCTAATGCTCATTTAATGCGATTTGCCTTTCCTAATACACACCCACACACTCACACATACACACACACACGCGCATGCACACACATGTGTGAATAGCTGAAATTTATTTATGCAAGTGTTACGCGATATTTGCACTATATTACATAACCGCATTGTTGCCACCGCCAATGAAGAGCGCATAAAAAGCCAACAACAAGCGAGAGAGGGAGAGCGAAAGAGAGAGGGCAAGTGCCCTCTGAGCCAGTGTTGCCAACTGCCGCTACAGAGCAGCAGCTGAATCTAACGTAAGATATGTTAAAAATAGCTGAAATGATAAACATTAGCTAAATCAGTTTAAAGCTTGAACTGTTTCCGGCTGACAATAGCCAAATGCAGCTAGAAAATAACTGAATTGGCAGCACTCGCGTTTGGCAGCACTGCGCCAGCAAAGTAAACACCTTTTTATAACGTTTGACTGCACTGGATTTGTGTGCATTTGCTTTGCGATGCAGACTGCACTGTGCGAAATTAATGCACAATAAATTGCATTTATTTAGAATGTTTGCCTACAACGCCAAGCTCTGGCAAATAGCATAAGCAACGCAATTAGCGAACAGTGTTGTAAACTATTGCACACGTGCATATCGATATTGTGTTGCTTAAACAATGCAACGATAGTATCGATGCTGATCTTCTATTGGCTGCAAATATGCTTGCTCAGGCGCTTCTGACTGTTAAGCGTTTGAAAATCAAATATGTTAGCTTTTCATATGTATTTACAAGCAGCTATTTTTTTGCCTTGGCTTTGCTCTATTGGCTTCAAATAAGACTTATCGCAAAATCTCACAAAAAAGTCAATATATCGATATATCTTTCGGCAAATTCTGTTTGTGCTTGTGTAAAAAATGTGTTTAAAAAGGTTTAAGAATAATGAAGGCAATGCCCAGGACTGCCGGACGCTCTTTGAAGATCAGGAATTTTTGATAAGCGTAGCTAGCGGCAGGTATTTGCCTATCGTGTGGCTACCTTCAGGCTATATCGAAGCATTGATTTTTTATTAAAAGTATAATTGCCCACAGTGTTGTGGCTCGTCAACAATGTCAAACAAAGTTAACAGAGGTTCTGGTAGCTGCTCGCCTCGCCACAACCCGGCGCAAAACTCAACTATGCTAACAGCTGACTGTGCTCGATAAATACTCTGCCTGGATAACTACTGAGGTACTGCGCCATATTTAAGACCTATCATAAACATTTTTGGCAAAGATGCAAGGCAGCTCTGTTTAACGAGCCACGTGGAGGCTATGCAGCTTGTTTTGGATGCAAGTTCGACTGCATATCTTCGATATGTTGGCCATCAGCTCAAGCACTCAAAAGTAGACTATAGAGTACTCAAAGTTAATTTGATAGTCTGAGAAAAACAAGCGTTTTATAGCCTGGCAGAGAGCATTAGTATATATATTGTTTATCAGTATGAACAGCTAACTCAGTATAGCCAATTGTCCAAATGTCAAATGTTTGAATGTACGTCTGCAACTATTCACTCGGTCCTTGCATTCATGTCGTTAGCCGGATCGGATCACAACAGCAAACGTATATATACGATAAATATCAGTCAAAAATGAAAGATATCTTAACCAAACGAGCTCAAGTCTGTTATGGTTAAAAGTCTGCCATGTCCGCAGAATATCGTTCTACCAGCTGAAACTGAATTGGAAGCACTTTTACTCATGCCTATATATTATTTATCTAAAATTTATTGACATATCTGCGTATACCACTATAGTAAGCCCCTTTTCATTTTCGATTGGCTCTGCTGCAGGCTTCCACTTCCTTTTTGAAAGCCTCACACTTTTCTATCAGAGCTTGTAGCAGTTGCAGAGCCTTCACATGAACTTCGTATTGACGCTCGTAGGCTGTCAGCTCAATCTTAATTAGTTCGCACTCCTTGACTATATTGTCAAGACTCCTTTTAAAAAGAGGCCAGTCCCTGTTGCGCTGTGGTTGATATGCATACATATATCAGAAAATATTCGCATTCTCATAATGCGGCTGACTTACATTGTTATCCATTTCAAACGACTTAGCCTTTGACTAGTTAGCTTTTTAGGGAAATCTTTAGCTTATTTTTCTGCTAAATCACAGATTGCGACACGTGTTTGAAGATGCTTACAACACTGGAGAAACTTAGTGTTCTTTAAATACAACACTGCCTTGTCGATATTTTGCCGCACGTGTTCATTACAAGGAAAATGCAACAATAAAACTAAGAATAAGTTTTAACTCGATTGGATGATTTGTCGTGATGAGTTCGACTTTCTAATGTCAGTGAAACATGTGTTCATTCTAGAAAATGAGTCCAAAACTCATTATGCCAAAATTGAACTTTTGATCAAATAAGCCTGACCGCCATTTCCCACACAAGCGGATGGATTTTGCGTAAAGTTTGACACAGCTCTTCCCTGACTTTGGATCGCTTCAGATTTCCATAACCCTTTTCCACCAGTTTTCCGCCGTTTCGGGTGGAACTTGTCTAACCCCATACATTAAACTGCTCATTGATAATAAGTGAGGACAAATACATATAGCCAGTGCTTAGAGCAATAACTAATCGTGGAAATGACATCGTTGAATTAATGAGTATACTACGATTTCTTAAAATGAGCCAAAAAAGCTTAATTAGTTGTGTGAATACATATTTTTGGCAACTGAATTGGTAAAAGTAATAAATAAATTGGGATCCCAGTTTGGTCAGTATCGACATTCTTGTAAAACATCTGTCATGTCAGGCTGTTCAATTTATAAAATATTTCATGAGTCAACTCTTCCGATACGAAAGAACAAATCTTTTATAATTGCCATAAACCGTAAAATGTCAGAGAAAGGAGAGAGAAGAAAAAATAAGAAATGCCACTGACAAGGCATCCGTTTTGTGGTGCAATGGCTTTACAATGGGTCATGCAAAAATTGACAAAAGCCCGATCTCATCCTGGCAGCAGCAACCGAGGAGACGCAGGAGCACAAAAAATAAAACACAAAGAGAGTAGGTGTTTTTCAGGGTAATCGGGGGTGGAGATTGAGACTGGCAGCAATTGCTGCTAATGCTCTCGTTGCCAACATATGTTTTGGCCAAATGTTGTCATAAATTTTGAGGCACAGCGACGACAACAAGGACGAGCATGTGGACAACTGGGGATGAGACAAAAACTGAGGCTGAGACTGAGGCTGCAGCTAAGGCTGAGCCTTGGACTGCAGACAAAGTGCAAAGAAACAATATGCAGGGCCAAACAGCAGCAGGGCGAGAACAACAAAGGAAGTGAGTGCGGTTGTCTGGCAGGACGACAACGACAACGACAACGGCTACCAGCCAGGACCAGGAGCAGGACCAGGACCTGGACCAGGACAAGACGGCAGGACAACGACCAAGTTACTAGCTCGCTGGCTGTCTGCTGAAAGTTGGCAAACGATCTGGCAGAAATCAGGGCTGCTTTAGAGCAGCACTAACCAAAGCCGACTTGCTGCATACTGACAACCAACTTGCTTGCCACAACACACCAACCCCCTCGCCCCCCTCCCCCTTGGCTACCATGCAAAGCGATTAGAGTCCGGAGGCCGACGTGCAGCAGACGGGAGCAATCAGGCAAAGTGCCTGCTTCTGCTGCTGCTGCTGCTGCTGCTGTTGTTGTTGCCGCTGCAGTTGTCCAGTGTGTTGGTCACGTTGCACCTGCCACACATACGCGCGCACATACACACACACACATATAGTCGGAAAAAAAGACAGTCGAGTGGGAGTGGGACAGCCACACACACACACACACACACACACACACACACACACACACACACACGCACACACACATATACATAGAGCTAAAATAATTGCATAATTTGCATATTATTTTCTGCTAAACATGCAAAAAGCGCCGCGCAACGTGTGCAACATGCATTCCAAATTTATGTGTGTGTGTGAGTGTTAGTGTGAGTGTGCGTGTGTGTGTGTGTGTGTGTGTGTACATTAAGTGCAAAGTGTAAATAACCAACTCAGCATAAATCGTGATTACAACATTTTGTGTGTGCGGATATTTGCGGGCTTGGTTTTGTGGTTTTAATTTAATTAATATTTTTTTTTGATTTAGCCACGACCTGCCCCAAGCCGCTGCCGCTCTACCTTCTTGTTATGTTTTTGCTGTGTATATGTATGTGTGTCTGTTTTTTGCTTACGCCTCATGCAACAACAAAAACAACATCTACAGCAACAAAGGCAAACAAAACTCAAAGTGCTTCAAGTGCTGCTGTGGGTTGCGGCTTGGTCTTTGGGTTCGGTTTCCCTTGGGTCGCTCGAGAGCCACTTTTGTCAATTAGTCAAACAGTTTGAATGCAGCAGCTAATGAGGTGATAATTGAACAATGCATTTGCATATTTGCCCTGCATAAATGCGTTTGCCACAAATTGACGCAAACAACTAAATATGAACAGATTAAAGCTGAAGCCATTCATTTAAAGGCAGCTCATTAATGCGCTTTGACTGTCTGGCTGATTGATTGATTGATTGGTGATCAATCCACTGTCTAGACTTTTGTGGGAGGGCTTCGAAAAATTTCATCACATAGTTTTTGCATCCGATATGCCTCGTTTTTAAAGATCTCTATAAAAAGTTATTTCAGGTAATGTCACTTATCCAACACTGGTTAGAGACAATATCGATGTGAATTGATAAGCATTTTGAGAGCTATCATAATTATCGACACATCCAGTCAATGTATCGATAAGATTCGGTTGTATTTATGAAACACTGAACTGTGAATTGGCAAACAAAAGTTTATTTGAACCTCACTACCACATTTACTAAAGTATACGTTTATCAGCTGCGTCTATTTAAGTAGACTCTGGAGACTTTGGTTCAGAAATACGAACTAGTTAAGCATGAGTTGGCGGGCAACGAGATTCAATATGAGGTTTTCGTGAAGCTTATGCAGCTGCAATGTGCGAGGCCTTAAAAGACGACTGGATAAATCTGAGCTCAATAAAGCTGTGCTAGTCAAGGATGAAAAGATTGTGGAGACCAAGATGTGAGCAAAAGATATCTTCTCTTTCCAATAATATTTTCACGTTATGTGACCAACAAAGTTAATAAATGAAGTCAAAATTATTCATTAGCAGAAATGAATTACTATAAATAAGAAATTCCTGGGTTGGCGCGCCCTCGAACGTATGCTATGATTTTTTCCTTCTCGCTAAAAAAAAACGACTGAAATTGTGTATTTATTAGGTCAGTGAGTAGAAGTCCAAGTTACATGAAAGGCACTTAATAAGCTGCGAAGTGGGCGTGGCGCACAGTGGGCGTTGCCGGGGCACATGCATTTGTTAAAGCCGCCTGCCTGAATGCCTAATGAGCGCGACTCGAGCCTAATGTGATTTGTACAGTTGTGCAAAAATTATTTATTGACTTTCATATGCAATTTGGCAGGCCAAAGAGTGTGCCCCAAATGAGTGTGTGTGCGTGTGTGTGTGTGTGTGTCCCTTAAATTATGCAACACCCGCTCAGTGCTCATGCATTAGACGCCCCTTAACAAAGTCGCTTGTCAAATGCAGAAAGCAAAACGAGGGCGAAACACAAATTAAAAGCTCCAGCAGCAACAAAAGCGACAACAACAACAACAACAACAACACTTAACGCCAAAAATATGGATAATGTCATTTTTTTCTATTGAACAAAATCGAAATCGAGTCTCAGCAAGACCCACCCCCCACCGAACACGCCGCCGCCGCCGCAGAGCCCTGGCAACGAGCCTTCGTTTCCTGATGTGATTATGATAAAATATTCTCGAGCAGTTTTATGATTTATGACTTTGAATATGGCAAACAAAACGGCGGCCAACTTGTATTGACGGCAACATGGAAGCTGGTGGGGGCGTAAGGAGGGTACAAAACAAAAAAAAAAAACTGTCTGCCATGGGCGGAGCACTCGATGGCATTACAGGGGGATGATTGCGCGGGGTCGGCTGGCACAATAAGCACTCGAGTGCGTCGGCATAATTTATCCATGTTTGCCGCGTCGCGTATTGGCAAAGTTTTTTTATGGCCAACTGGACGTTGAACAACCACCTGACCAGGCCCGGTGGCAGGGGCAGCGGGGGGCTGGTGCGACTCTGTCTGAGGCCAGGAATGGAGCACGTCTGGCCGCCACTTTTCGCGCATAATTTGGCCCATTGTCAGAGCTGAAGCTGCGTGGATGAACTTGAATTGCTATTGGCTGCCCCCCAAGTCGAAAGCGGGGTGCGGTGTACAGGGTGCGGTATAGGGGGAATGGGCGCATCTTTAATTCTCATCAGTTTGGACCCACAGTGCGGACCTAAGTAGACACTTGGCGGCGTCACGCCCAGAACTGAAAAATTTCAAGCAAGGGTTTTCGTATTCCAGCCAAGTTCCTGGGATTGGGATTGGGATTGGGATTGAGCTTGTGCCTGTGCTTGGTCTGAGGTTAATTCGTTTCACCTGCAGGCGAAACGTATTTCAACTTGTTTAATATTTTATAATCCAGGGGCTGAGCTGCTGTAAGACTGCGCTTAGTCCACAAATTATTATTGATGATGCTCTCCGAATCTGCCTGAATTCACAATTGTTTCGGCAAAGGCTGTCGAGTGCGTCAATTGAAGTGTATAAGTTAAATGGGCGTAAATGTTCTACTGCATGCAAAGCTGCCTGATTGTGTGGCTAATTGTGTGCATGCCTTTGATCTCGAGCTGCCATCAACTTTATCAAAAATTTACAAATTATTAAAATCTATGTATTTCTCTTTCTACGTCCGTCGTTATATTGGAAACTATCAGAGTTATTTATAATGTGTTTTTACCTTTGACATTTATTTTTATTTATACTTCGTTTTTAAGGATAGCTCGGGAAATATCAAAGATACACAACATTAAGTATAAATCTTCTTAGATGTTTTAACTTTGAATAAATCCCTCAAATTTTTAAAAAAGCAAGTTTTTAGGGTAGAGCCTTGGTATATACACACTTTTGTATGCTATATTTGGGATCAGACTCTAAATACAGAACCTATAAAAGAGTGTATTTCCCTGAGTTTGGGGCAATGGGAAAGAGAAGCACGGCGTGCTGTATATGCCTGTGTGCATATGTATTCTGTGCGTAGAAGGAAGCTAAAACTTTATCAAATACGACTTGGCGCTGGGTTCAGGGTATCTCCTAGTTGGGTCAGGAGAAAAAGAACTGGGGTCTAAGTGTTATTTTTCTAACAGAGGAGTACTATATTATGCAAGTCCCTTAGGAGAAATTGGTGAGAAAACATCGTTTTGTGTGGCTAGGCAGAAATATATGTCGCATCGCATAAGCTATATTGATGCATGCAAGGGTATCAAAACTTCGGCCTTTCAAGATCATATAGAAACCTGTTCTCAATTGAATTCTTTTTTAAATTTTGTGAAAAATCAACTCTTTTTAAATTACTAAGAACTAAAGCACCAACATGCTTCACACACTTGGCACACACTAATACACACACGTGCACACCCACACCCACACACGCGCGCACACACACACACACTTGTGGATGGGAGTCTAGACAGCGCGGCAGTCGCATGGCTTTGGGGCGTCAATGCAAATTTCTGTCGATGGTCAAGTGGGGTGGCTGAATAAGTTTTGGTGGGGCGGCGGTTTGGTTTTGTATTTGCAGCGGGGACTGCATTCATGCTGATATGGCTAGGCTCTGTGGAGCGCGTGGGGGGTGGGGCTTCAGGGGCAAAGGTTGCTGTTGAAGCCAGCGCACGTCTGAGGCAGCCGAGCAAAAGTCTTCAAATTGAGCAAGTGGCGAACTTTGGTGGTTTCGGGTGGTTGCTGTTGATGATAAAGCATCGGTTACCACAAAAGAACACACACACACACACACACACGCACATAAGTGTGGTATGGGTACTAAATGCTGCTGGAACTTAGCTTATTTTGATGAATGCAATGGTCACGCACAGATGAACCCAATGCCCACCCTCGCAGTACAAATGAGACATATGAAATGTAATGTAATGAATTTGATGATCTATTGTCACAGTGCGAGGGGGCGGCGGCCTGTGCTGAGGATGGGAGGGGCTGAAGTTAATGGTGCTGCCAGAGCGAGCTGGCTATTGGTCTCGAGGCCTTTTGCCCGGTCGAAAGGCTTTTTAAAGTCAACTCGTTGTCCACTTTGTATGCGTGCCAGCTACTAGGTGTGTCTGTGTAAGTTAGTGTGCGTGTGTGTGTGTGTATGTATTGTTGTTGGCTTCGCCTTACCCACCCCGCTAACCCAGCTCCCCTTGTATGTGCACATCTTTAGCATCTATCAGTCTGTAAAGCTTCCTTCCTGCCAGCCAGGCCCAAAACGAACGTGCGACTATGCGTGAGCCCCCTCCCACTCCTTTCGACTGTCTCCTCTGCAGTCATTCTGTGATATTTTGGAATGCGGCGACAGATATGCATATGTGAAGAGACACACACGCACGCACATTTACAATGAATGTGTGTGCGCCTGTGTGTGTGTGTGTGTGTGTGAGTGTGAGTGTGTGTGCTCATTCATTCATTTCATTCGAAATGTCTCTATGCATCTCTGTCACACACTATCCCTCCTGCCAGGAAGGGCGGTGTGAAGGGCAGCGGGGCGGCATATTCAATTTAGCAACAGAGAAGAAGATGACAAAACGATTGCTTTCGACTGCTTGTCATATAGATGATGAATTGTTCCTGTTCCTGCTGCTGCCGCTACTGCTGCTGCCGGCCGGGCTGCAAGGCGACCAACCCACCGTCCAAAACGGGCACACAGCACCGCTCTGACCCACCGAAACTTCCGTTAAGCCCCAGCCCGCCCAGCAGCCAACAGGCTTTGTTTTTGGACTGCTGTTGCTGTTGCTGTGGCTGTTGCATATTTATGCCTGCTGTGTGGCAAGCTTAAAGCGGAAATTTAATTTGGAGCAATTAAGTTGTTGGCCGTAGCATTTTTGGAACGTAAAAAGACGCCACCTAGTGTGGGCAGCGGGCAACCTTCTTTCATACCAATTACCTCCGCCAATTTCCACTAGCGGCTATTGCCGAAAGCTGTCAGTAAAACGTTGACGAATGTGACACAAAGAGGAATTGAGAAACTCATATGAGAGGGACAGGGAGAAAGAGCACGCCAGTGCATAAGTGCAAATAGAAAATGTGATTTTTAAATAAGAGTACTCTAGTCGGGAGTGCCCAACTAATATATGCTTTGCACCCAGGACCAAGCTGTCATAGCACCAATTGAATCAATTTAGACTGTTTTAACTATATCATGATAATTGTCACGCAAATAACATTTTCTTTCGGCTTATCAGTAGAATTGTCTTGCTAAATAGCTGTGATAGGCTGGTTTGTATGAAAACTTTTTGGCTTAGCAAACACAACTTTTTACTACACAAATTTAAACATGACTATTGATAAGTTTTGGAGTATGAAACGTAGGGCGTTCAGTAAGTACATTGGATGTTTCTTTGTAATGCTTGAAACGAACGTGCTAAAAAAAGTACTAAAGTAAGAACAAATTCCCAAATACTTGGAGTCTAATTTATCGATTTAAAAGCTTTGACTGTCAAGTAAATTCATTACTGCGGAAACACTCAAAGGTGGCAGCTCACATCTTGCAAAATTGGCCATAGAGCGAGAAAGGTGTAAATGTGTGTGTGTGTGTTCGTGTATGTGCGTGAGGAGGGGGGAGGTTGGCAGAATGCGCAGCACCGGCAAATCAATTAGTTCGATGCATGCAAAAGCGCAAGCTGGCATTATTTGGCGCACTTCCGTTTCCGCAGCATTGCCAACAAACAAAACTAATTACAAGCATTTTCATTAACGCCTACAATCGAGCGACTTTTGGCCGGGTCGCGGCCCCCGGCCCCTGGCCCCACCCATTCAAGGCGTTGAAGATGCCCATGGCTAACTCTGTGTAGGTGTGTGCTTGTGTGCCGGTGTGTGTGTGTGTGTATGGCAACTACTTAAAAGTCGATGCGCCAAGAAGGCAAAAGCAAGGCTAAAACACTTTTGCAGTTCGCTCGCTCTCAAGTGACAACGGGGCACGACCTGGGGTGGCTGCTCCCTTTACCCCCCAAGCCCCACCCCCGACAGCATGCAGTACGAGAAAGTTCCGTGACGCTGTTGCAAACTTTACCGCCAATGCGGCGCGGCTTCAATCTGTGCCGTCAACAAATAGGAAAAAAAGGAGGAAAATTTCCTTTTTTGATGCGCAACTAAAACCCAAAACAGGCCAGGGCCTGCTCGGGCGCCCGAGCAAGGACTCTGCTCGAGTGGCGAGTGGCGAGTGAATTGTCTAATTACAGCTGCCAGTTGCAAGGCAATTGTTGTTGCTGCTGTTGTTGTTGTTACGAGTCTACCGTTGTCAGCGACAGGCGCAGGACGCCTTTTGTTGCCATCTACTGCGCCAAGTCGAAAACATCTTAAGCACATTTTTAATTAATTTAAATGCGTTAAGTTGCTTGTCACTTCATTTGGCGATGTCCTTAACATGCCCATATACACAAACCTACTTAGCAGCATTAGTCCTGCGGGGCGCACATACACACACACACACACACACACAGCACTTGAACTTTGTAAGCGTTGCGACCCCGTCGCCAGGTTGCCGCCTAATGAAGATGGAGCCGAGGCTCAGCCGGAGGGTCTTCTTTATTTTTGGCCTTTCTCGCTGTCAGCTGTCAATAATTTGGCAATCGTATTGTTTTAATCCAATTTGTCATTTCATTTACCAAGCTGAACACTTTCCCGCACAGCTTTTAGTCCGATTAAATATTACAGTCAAAGTTTTAGCTTTGTTGGCAACCAACAATTGGGATTCATTTGGTCTTAGACATAACGACACAAATGGCAAATATGTTAATTATCTGGAATAATTGAACCTCTCGCAAATATCGCTGCTATAAAAACCTATATGATATTTAAATATAACAACTTGGCCTAGCACACATATAATAAAGATATGCATAGCTTTTCACTTAGTTTCCGTCAATGGGCGCGGAATTTGTTTTCCTCGAATGATCATCGCATGATCTTCAAAAAAGAAATTAAAGCTAATCGAAGGGAAATTTTAATATAATTTCCGTAAATGTTCATAAAAAGTATAACATTTTTTAGTTAAATGTGTAACCAAGCAGGTTTCTTCAGAGGATTCGAACATCTTAAATAAATCGTTTCTTATGATTCAGTAATTTATATGTTCCTTATATGTTCAGTAGCTTGACATTTTAGCATTTTAAGAACCATCAGATTAATGGATTTTGCATTAACCTGTTTTTTATCATTAAGCATTAAGTTAATTTAATTTTGTTTGGCATATCAATATATATATATGTATACCTATTTGCCATCGGCTGATTCAATGACATGCCATACGTATTCAGGTGGGCTATCAAGGGACTGGAAAGGGGTAAGGGAAGTGTTTAAGAGGGAAGAGGAAGCTGGTTTGGTTCTGAGCACTCGTACCGAAATTGTCATTGAGGCTGGCTGGTTGGCTGGCTGTGAAATGGCCAAAAGTCTATTATGCCGACAACTGGCTACAAATTGTTCAACTTAATTAAAGAAACGCTGTTAAGCTTTGCCATTGAGCGCGATTGGGGCGGCAAGGCACGCCCACATCAGTCACATATGCCTGCTGGCAGCGGTGAACGGTGAATGAGGGTGGAAGGCTGTTGGAAGAGAAGTGCATTGGACTCGAAATCGGAATCAGAATCCGAACCAGAATCACACTCAACGCTAGTCGCTGTGTGGCATGCGATAGGGCAGGTCCAGAGATAGGCGACAAAGGGGCAACTAGCGAAGCTGGCAAGGCAAAGAGCTTTTTGCATTATAACGCAATTCAATGGAACGACTCCAGTGACGACGCGGACGACGCGGGCGACGCGAACAAGGATAACGTTCCAAACGCTGGCCACGTCTGCGGCTGCACTTCATCGCTTTGCCAAAAGGGGCAATTTCCGTGCTGAAAACGTTGGCGACAACAACAACAACAACAAACAAAACGTAACAAAACCAGAAAGAATGCGCCAGTGAATGCGAACGTGCTCGGCTAGCAGTTACCCTGTACTCAGCTCTCTAAAACGATGCATGCATGCATGCAATGCACAATACACAAGCTTTTGAGGGGGAAACGACGTAATATCGCACGACGTTATACTCCGATATGTCGATTATAGATCGGTTGAGCTAAGTCGTTTAAGCGCAACATAACTCCGCCCTTTATTGACCAGGGCGACCTAACTCCGCCGATGACTATGGTCTTGCCATCGTCGCTTGATATCAAAAATGCTTGTCTCACGTCTCACTTAATTGGTCCGTGGCTCGAACCAGCTTCCTGCCTTTCACATCCTTAAACCTTGGCTCAAAGTTTTTCAGGGCTTGAAACCCAAACTTAGTCTGCGTAAATATTCCTAATAGGTCTCATGTATATCGGAAGTTAACACTAAATTTTTCAACTGCGGCTTCTTTGTTTTTTTAGATCAAGAGTGTGAAAGAACTTCTGCCTATTGCACATAACTTCAGTGACCCCTTGCTTGCTGCCGCTAATTACAGGGTATACAAAAAACAAAAAAACAAATAGTAAGCGAAACAGAAATGAAATCGTATCTGCGCAAAAAGTGTGCACTGCTTTTAATTGAAAACGCAAATTGGTCATCAATTAATTTGACATATAGACGTAGCGGCCAAAAAGCTACGGCAACCGATTGCAACTATGATGTCGCCGCCGCCTCCCCGCCACTCACCCCACAGGTCACACTCGCCCCCCCTTTCCCCCTACACGCCACCAGGCAAGCGACATTCCCCCAATCAACAGTCTGCCTCCAGTCTGCACATTTTCTGTTGTTGAAAAAAAGCTGCATTCAATCCTGTAGGAAGTTAGAAACTGATAGAAAATCGAATCCTTTGCCCGAATTGAAATTAGAACGGGTAGGACAGTGTTGAAAAACAGAGACTTTCAAATCGTCTAAAACTTTCCATGGTTTCCTGAAAACGATAAGGTTCGATATCGTTTTTCCTGAGCATGCCTTGGATCCCATGGGAGCTAGAGATCCCGAATTTCGTATAGTATCTGCAGATTCAGAATATTTCATCTTTTAATATTGATGCCTCTAAAATTGCATAAGGATCGGACATTAAGCACCGAACAAGAAGCTTGACTGCTATTTATGGAATATTTGTAATATAATGCAGCATAAGTTATTCAATCTTAGCCGGAAAATAGCTGTCAAATACCGTCTGCTGATGAGGCGTTCAATGGAGGCGTGGCAAATGCTCCGTTAATAAATTTGGCGGAAAGGGAGGCCGCGAAACTTTCTGAAGAAATTTAATAACTAAAAATTTACGAAAGTTAAGGCCAGGATATGTATATCGTATTATGTGCATAGCTAATCCAAAAGTCTTTCAACTTGGAAAAGTGAAAAAAGAAACCCGAATTTTTCTCTGCGTCTCGGGTGTTGCGACTGACAAGTGTCTTGGCCAGACAACCAACTATTCTTCCTTTTATGCCAGCCGCCAACAACGGCTTCGTACGTCCAATGGCCACGCCCACATCATGGCATAAATAAAAATTTTGTTTGGCAATATTCGCGTCGCGTATTTTGTTGCAAAAGTCTTGCATTAATCTAAATATTTGCATGCTTGCAACGGCTGCAAGGGCTAAGAATGGCTTGACGGTAAAGGGGAGGGGATTGAAGCGTTGGGTGGTTGGGTGGTTGGGTGGTTGGGTGGTCGTAAAAGTAACGCGACCGGGCTCTGCTCTGGATGCTCGGCTTGGACCAGCGTTTTGAGCTTTGCCTATTTATTTATTTTCATCGTCGACGCCAAATTGTCAACGACTTTTAAGTGGGCGGAGCGTCGAAGGGGCTGCGGGCTGGTGTCGAGTGTTCGTGAGGGAGGAGGGCAGTCGGCGCAGGGGGGGGGTGCTTTTTGTAATGGGGTAAGCGTTGGCTGCATTTTTGCATTCGGGAAAACTCGCATTTAAAATGCATTTCGCATGCAACGTCGACGCGGGGCATTTCCATTGCAAATGCTGCAGAGCCGCCAGACGAAAACCCAAAGACAAAGACCGAAAGCCAGAGCCAAAATAATAATAATAATAAAAATAATCATCATCATCATCATCATCAGGGGGAGGGGCTGTGGCTGGGGCAGGACAGTTGTAGCATGCAACAGCGCCGGAAATATAAAAAACGCTTTATTTATTTCTTTTTCGCCCTTTCGCCCATTTCGTATTTCACTTTTGTTTATTATTACTTTTATTGCTCTTCTTGTTGTTGTTGTTGTTTTTGTTGCGTTTTAAGTAATCAAATCGTTTAAACGAATTCGCGGCATTTGCATTTTGTGGCCAAGTTTTAGGCAGCACATTGACAATGCGGCGGCATTTGCAACTTGCTTTCAGATTTGCTCATTTGCGAAACGTTGTGGAACGTTGTGGAACTGAAACAACAAATCATATTTGCCGCTCAGGCCCGTCTAACGAGACTGTACTCTACCTTCTTTTTTGGGAACTAAACAAAATTATAATAAAGTAATTCATTTTTCAGCTTACGTCTTTGCCTAAATATTTAATTACTCCGAGATTAGGAACAATGAAAATGGAACAGTTGTCGGCTTCAATGTGACCAGACAAAAGAAAATGGAAGATATATCGTTTTAATTTGTTCTTTTTGTTTGTTAGCTTAAAATTGTTTGACTATCAATAAGGTAATTAAGTTAATTAAATATGTCTACTTGAAATATGTCTTTTGCTTGCCGCAGATTAAATACCCTAGTAGAATTATAGCTTGCCATTTTTTTTACATCTGTGAAGAGAATTCGATTGCTCTTAGTTGCAGAGTTTGGCGAAGACATCATTAAAAACAACATCGAGCTATATGATATAGTAATCTGATGATGATGGGATGTTTACTGTTATATCTTTGCTCCGATTCTACTGTTTCTTGATCAAACTTTAGATAGTATGTGAAATGTGATTGAAGGCTGAAATCAAATCATCCTGATACAAAGCCTGATTCGTCGTCGTCTTCAACCTATTCGAAAATCCATCACACAAATGCATTTTACACTCTTTATCACTTTGCTGCTCTTTCTCTTTTACTCTCTTTTCGGGCTTCCTCTCTCTTTTGGGGTAGCCATAAAACGTTTGCCATAAATGCAGATGTTTGGGTTTGTGACTATGCTACAATCTTAGGGCAAGGGTATTCCCCCCTTAACTGAAAGAGAGGGCACATTTGCCGTCTGGTCTGCATGCGATTAACGTAATGTTAAGGCATAAATTCTCATAACTGGAATCGAATAAATAATACAAATAAATCATAATTTACAATAATTGCTGCTGCAACATTTTTGATTTGTTCTGAAAGCAGTCAATTAAAATTCGGCGTGCCGAATCTTTAATACTCTTGAAGAAATATACAAATTTATTTACGAGCGATTTATGCTGCAGAGCCATAAGATATATGAGTTCGATATTGATTAGACTCAGGCCACATGTTGCCTTAACGAGAAAACATGGATTATTCATAGATACTGGTCAATTATATATAAGTATTAAATATATATCCTTGCATGCATTACATAGCTCGTGAGAAAGTCTTCTTGTACTCTGCTTGGGCTTAGAAAATCTGTGCTAATGGAAAGATCTGCTCATTGAGTTAATAATTTGCATACAGACTCGATTAATTTATGGAAAATGCTCATTTGACTGTTTTTGTTATTGGGGCCAAATTGCAGATGCACCATTATCAACTAATTTAAATTTTCGACTATTGGCACTTGGCTAAAAGCCCTGATGAGATAAATTTCATTTCCAGCCACTCGCATTCCCCAGCTGCACAAGCATCGACAACAACTGCAACAACATCGGCAACAACATCGGCAACAATCAGCAGCAACAAGAAACTATTTCGTGTTTTGTGGCAAATATTAAAACAGTATGCCACAATAAAATGCGTTTGAAGGTTTCAACTTTAGCTGTGGATTGCTGCAGCTGCTTGGCCAGCTGTAAAGCAAGCCAGCAAAGGAGTTCAGTGCCGGCTCGCTCGACTAACAGACACCTATTAATACCCGAAATAGCCTAGGTTCAGACTATGATGTGCAATTAGTCTCGAACATGTATTTTAGATCTGCATTAAAACATTGCTGTTGATAAATTGTGAAATGTTTTCCTAATACTTATCCCTAATACTTAACCCACGCACTTAGGTTAAACATTTAACATCCTCGTCGCAGCGAAAATTCATAATCTGTTCTCTGAATATAATGAATGAAAATAATCGAATTTGGAGTATCCACCTACACGGCCGGAAAACGGGGGAAATCGGCCGATTACGATGTTAAGAAATAATAAAAACTGTCCCGCATAAAGTATTTTTTTGTGAAGCTCGCCCTTAATGAAAATTGAGAAAGAATATGGACTATCAAGTGGTTTTTAATGCCCTTTGTCTACAGTTGTCAAATACAGGGAACACAGAAGGCGGACTTCGGCTTTGTTCGCTTGACGCGTAGCAATTCTCAGTGTTTGCGCCATGAACTATATCGATAGCATAGTCTGCATGCTATGTATAGTATAGTTTATAGGGTATATAATGCTTTCTCCGGTCTGTTACATATTTATAATACCCCACAGCGTCAATTAAACGTACGTAGGGTATCAAAAATGAGGATGAGTACCTACCTAACTACAACAAATTGAGCTAGCCAAATTGGTTGGATTACACACAGCGAGCGAGATAGCAATAGTGCGTGTGACCGGACAAGAGATACAGAGTGGAGAGTGGAGAGGGGAGAGTGAATAGTAAAGGAGGGGATGCATAGATATGGAATGGCTGAAGCCGATAAACTCGAATTGCACTTGAAACTTAATTACAAACTCGCAAATGCAAAATGCAAATGCAAATGCAAATACCTGACAAAGCCGAAGCTGAAGTCTCGAGGCTGGCAAAGCCAAAGCTAAAGCGAGTGTTGCTGCTAATATGTCTGAACGCCTGGTTAAGTGCTGTGCGAGTGTGTGTGCGTGTGTGTACGTATGTGTGCACCACATGGCGTATGAGTAATATGCATGAATGCCAACTGCATGTGTCTCTAATGCTCTATTACTCGGGCACTTCTTGTCGTCATCTTGTTAAGTAAATTCTAAACATAGTTGCTAGGCAAACAGAAACCCTCACTCACACACACACACACACACACACACCAGCAACACCCAATCCAGCCCTATGTGTGTGTGTCCATTCACTTATGTAATTAAGTGTCTTGTTAAAACGGAAATGGAATTTGGTTTTGCCTTTAATTTACATTAATTGACGATGCATTTATGCCAGCGAGCACTTTGGGAATCTGATACCCAGCCCTCTTACCCCTCACTCAACCCCCTTTTGCCACCCACTTGTTGGTATTTATTGTTTAATATTAATGTCTGTGCCGGGCACAAGCGTTGCCTTTGAAAAATGCATGACATGGACACATGAGAGCTTTGGCTAACTTGGCTTTAATCGCCCGGCATTAGGCCACATGCAATATGCACCAGCTGCAGACAACTTGGGAAAGAGTCAGTCGGTGAGTGAGTAACCCGGTTAGGCACTGACCCGATTGCCTGCTGCTACCAAAATGCCAATGGCCAGCGGGCATTATTAATGGCACTCGGAGTGCACTTAGTTGTGGCAACAGCTTTGATTTATTCATTGCCACACAACATTCAGCATTCAACATTCAACATTCAGCATTCGGCATTCGGCATTCGGCATTCATTCATTTAACATTCAACATTTATCCATTACAATTATTATTGTTATGCACACACTATTAATTGCGTTCTGTGAAACCCCATTTGTTCTCACAGTTCCCCATTTCATTAGAGGATCTTGTTAAACACAAATTTGCACGGTACACTGTAAATTAGGGTACATTCTGCATTTTTCATTAAGTTAAATTGTCAAAATAAGTACAACAAAAAACAATCTTTTCGTTGATTTGATGCCATCTATTTAAAGTTGTCTTAATTTACTTCTCTTGCGTCTCAAATTAATCAATTATAACAAGAATCCTGTATTCTCGCATTCATTTATGAGGCAAGAAGCAACTCAACCTTGTCGAATTCTAAGTTAAGCACAAGGCCCTGAACAATAGACAAGTATTGAGAAAACCAAGTTTAACGAAGATTAAATGAATTTGATATTAAAATATTTCATTTTCTATTAATTTTCTGATCACGAAGTGGCAACAAACACAGACGTTAAGAAGATGTAAAGTTTCAAAGGAACGCTATGATTGATATATTTGATAAAAAATATTTTAAAATGTTTGGCTTAGACCCTGGTTTTTTGGCCAAGTAAAACCAAAATGATTCATTTTTTATGGATTGCTTTTAGCTATGTTTTTGTTATTTTAACATAAGCCTATTCACAAAGCCCACGTTGATGATAACGAATCCAAAAGTAAATAAAAAATTTGACTCAAATTTTAATGTTTTGTTAAAGAAACAAACAAATAAAAATGTTTCAGAATATGATAGTTAGCTAAGCAGTTATAATAAAAAAGGGAAGAAAAGTATAATTTAATAAATAAATAAAATAATAAAAAGATGTAAATAAAAAATAAAATTGAAAAACTGCCCATTGGCTTTTTTGTGATTAACAATTTGGGATTGTTTCACTCACGTGATTAAAATTGCATCGATCTAAATGATCATAATTCTTTTTGGGAGCTCTCCGTTGATTCGGAACTCTTTAACTATTAAAGATATGGAATCTATCTTCCTTATACTATATATGCATCTTGCCCTCAAGTGACATATATGAATATATATCACTTTACCATTTCCGGCCGAAAAAACTTCTTGCCAAAATATGTTCCCACTTGTACACGGGCAACAACATGTAGGAGGCTCTCGCCATATCCAATATCCATAGTTATGCATCACAATGAGGCAAAAACGTGCGCAAATTAAATTTAAAAAGTGGTCTTAAAATATAACTAAATTTGCAACAAGCAATAGACACGTTTAAAGGTTATTGGGTTGTTGGCTAAAAAGAATAAAAAAGAAAAGCCTGTTGGCTATACGACTTATGGCTACCAAAAATTCAAATACGAAGCTAACTTAGCAGAAATTTCACTCCGTTTGCATTTCTGTCCAACTTGAAGACTAGAACAATTAAAATCTGTATGCAATGTCTGACGTTCAAGAAAAACAAAAAAAAAAAATGAATATTCTTTTATCTCGTGTTGATGACCGAAGCCAAAAAAGATTTTCAAAAGGAGGCATAAATGAAAATATATACAAATAACAAAAAGAAAATATTAAATCAAATGTGATATTGACTGCTGGAGCTCTGCAGGCAATATGAAGCACTATTTGGGAGCATGCTCAGCGCCTAGCCTCTTGAAGGGTAGCCACACTGTTGGAAACCAGTGTTGATAGTGTTGAGTGGACATAGTTAGTGTGTGGTGTGCGTTGCGCAACACTGGAAACGTACTGATTAGCTCGCATTATGAACACGCATTTGAGTCATAAAGTTGAGTCAGCAAAGTTGGCGTTGCCAGCAGGTCACGGACGAGTCTAAAGGCCGTGAGGAGGAGATGTGGAGCACGGGTAACAGGTAATGGTAATTGAAACAAAAGTTGAAGCCAAGAAAGTGTAGCATACGTTGCGGCGCCTTAAAAACCCATTTCCAACTGTTGACACGTGCCGCGTCGTGTCGCGACCTGTTACCCCAAGCCCTCACCCTCACCCCCGGCCTAACCCTCACCATCACGCTAGCCCTCATTCCCCCCACAGGCCTCTGTCCACGGCTCTCGCTGTGAACGAAAATCACGCGGCCGCATGCGAAGTAAACAAACGTGAAATGAAAGTCATGCGTCGCATTTTAAAACGCGCCGCTGGATGTCTCCCAGGACGTGGTCCCTGTGGGCAACGACAAGCTGCCGCACAGTCCGCGCAGCCCGCGACGGCCCGTGCCAGCTCCACAATCCGCACGTTAAGAGATGCGCATAATTTAAAATACAAATTTGCCACCCGCCCAGAGGAGTCGCAGATGAGCATAGAGCTCAGGTCGGGCCCTGGCAGCGCAATGCATTTGTAAATATGCCTCATTATTGTGCAAGTTCCACACACACACACACACACACACACACACACACAGAGTCAGCGCCCCCCTGCTGCCCTGCCCGCTGTTCCCGCCCAACATTCGTCACGTCGCATGTTTTGGGTCTCGTGCAGCGACAACGGAAATGGCAACAAAGTACAAAACAATTTAATAAATGCCGGAATCACGTGAAGGTGTTAAGCAAAACATTTGCGGCAATGACCACAGTGAAACCGACACGAATCACTGTCAAATTGAAAAACAAACACACACACGCACTCACGAATGTAAATTATCGCAACTACTAACTCAGAAATCAACTGTACCCCAAGGCCATTTGCACAAAGAATCTGCCCGCAGCCGAAACAATCTTTTGTCGCTTGGCCTAGAAAGCTGCAAAGATAAGTCTAATATCATTCTAAGCTCTATAATTTATGCCAATCTAATCTTTATCCAAATTTTACTAGACAATCTTTGCAATTCAGTTATGCCAACATCCTTTATTTCGAAAAGTACGATAATTATTGATCACATAGGAGTTAGGTGAGCTGGCTAGTAAAACAAATGTAACCCGTTACTATTTATTGCTCCATATAGGTATCCTTCACATCCTCGACTGGCTCTGGTTTATTGAGCTTACACACCTCCAGTTGCTGATTCAAGTTCTCACACATTCTTATTTGGGCTTGCAACAGTTGCGTAACATTCACAGTAACTTTACATTGAATCTCATTGGCCGCCAGCTCAATCTTAAACAGATCGTATTCCTCTACTAAGTTCTGCAGAGTATGCCTGAAAATGTGACATTTTTATTCGCATTCTTAAAATGGCGTAGACTTACCCTCTTAACCATTTCATACGGCTTTCGAGTACAGTGTGTGACACTTTGTGATGCGTGGCTAACGAGTTCTCAACACTGGTGATATAATATGTTATCGATATATTGACAGCCCGTGTCCATGAATATGTTATCGATATATTAACAGCCCGTGTCCATGAACGGATGACAGCTTTTGCAATGTTGGGTTAGTGCGATAATCGGCACGTATTTAAAGAATTAATTAAGAATTAAAGAAGAATTATTAGTTTTGCCAGTGTTGAAAACTTCATTAGCCGACTGTCACGAAGTGTGAATAAGCAAAAAGAATAAAGGGAAGTTTTTTTCAAGGAGCTAATAATTCGAAAGTGGTACGAAATGGGTAAAAAGGTAAGTCTGCCGCGTTAAAGGCATGCACAAATAAGAATATTATACATATTGATCCCATAAAGGATCTTCATGTGCTCATCTGCACGGAATGCTATCAAGCCTTACCGCCGCGGGTCCGGATCAGGCAGTTTGGCATGTGCGATATGTGCAAGAAGAACAATCCGGAGATATGCCTGTATTTGGAGAAGTACGTATATAACTCGGAGCGCACCAAGAACTGGGATCCCATTGCAAAGCGCCTGCATAAAATATCCCAGAAATGCGAATTACTTAAGATTAAGATGGCGGCCGTCGAGCGTAAATACTTCAACAAACCGCCTTTGGCTAAAACCGACGAAAAGTCTACCAGGACTGAGCTACTCAAGAAACCAGTGCCAGGCCAGTTGCAGATGAGAATAATGTGAAAACCAAGCAAGAGCAATAGTTGTGGAATACTTAGGGCCTCTCACTTATGGGTATTACACAGCCTAGTTCATTTGTGATAAATATGTGTCTTACTTTTTAGAATAAATGAAGCTTATATATCTAACTTTAGAATTAAGGTTGGTTGAGAACAATCTTGTATGTATAGTACATTACTCCGGACTTGTAGAGTGTTTACTTTGGAGTCCTTTATAAAAATCATCAGTCCATTTTCTGGTTTACTTTTTGGCACCAGCCTAAATTATTATATTCTCCCATTCATTCGCTTTAATAACTGTCAATATGGCGACATTTGGCGTCGGCGCTGCAGCTGTCGCTGTTAATAATGAACGAGCTGCAACGAGTTGGCGTATTATAAGCGGCGCTGACCTCAACAACAACAACAATGGACAACAGTAAAGCTGGCATCGACAATTGCTGCTGATCTTGCGCCCGTTTCACGCCCAATCCCAATCCCAATTCCAATCCCATTGCCATTCCCTGCCCCCCAGTTCATTGTGCCGCCCAGCATGTGCGCCCTTTGAGCATGGGACGCGTGACGAGGGACGCGGGACACTGGCAACAGGACATTCGATGCTTGCCCATTTCATTTGTTGTAGTTGTTTTCTTTGTATACCCTGGACACATCGAATTCGGCGGATAGGGTATTCTGAAGTTGTTTGCAACAGGCGTAATTTAAGTGAAATTCGAAACTTTTGTCTTATTCGTTTCTGTTTTGCATTCGAATCAATTTCAAAGATCTGCGAGATGTCTTTCACCGTTTTCGTCAACACATCGCCATTTGTGGATGATCCAGTTTTAAATTGTAGTAGGGTGAAAAACATTTTAAGGGAATAGCTTAATTTGAGATATTATATGGTCATTCAATCGGCTTTAATTCCATTTTGATAGCTCTAACTCGCGTAAATTAACTGAAAAGTAGATATAACGCGAGTGCGTGTGCCTTAGAGGGTATCTTTTAGTCGATAACATTTTATTGTAGTTTGAAAATGATTTTCCTTTTTATCGTTTTTACTGCTGCATGATTTTCCTATGGCCAGTGATTCGGTTTCGGATTCGCATATTCGCATTCGGTCAGCGTCGCTGACATCAATTTGTAATTTCAATTAAAAATTTAAAGTGCAAAAAAGCGCAACAGAAGCATTTCATTTAATTCCATTGCTGCTGCCATTTAACATTCGACCAAAGCATCCACCTGACTACCATACACGGCGGCGAGTGCCTATGTGTTCCAAACACCCGCTGTAGCCACTCGTCGCCCCCACTGGCTGGCCCTACTCATCGCCCAATTCGGTGTACTTACTTGTTGCCGCTACTTTTTGTTCCAACGTGCTGCTTCTCTTCGTGGCCGTCAATCGCTGTACCTTCTCGCTGTAACCACTCGTTGCCTCCACTGTGCCTGCTCACTGTACCAACTCTTTGTAGGTACTTTTGTGCCCACTCTATGCATTTACTTTCTGTACCAACTTGTTGTACCTACTCCGTTCCTACAATCGATGTGCACATTCGTTGTCCGTACTCGCTGTATTTGCTCGTTGTATCTATTCTTTGTAGCCAATCTTTGTTCCAACCCGCTGTATGCATTTGTTGTCTCCTCTCGCTGGACCTACTCGATGCCTCCACTCGTTGCATCCACTCACTTTACCTACTCGCTGTAACTACTCGCTGTACCTACTTTTTGTTTATACTCGCTGTCCCCACACGTTCTTTCTGTTTCTTTTAGCGCTTGTGTGGGCATAATTTGATATAGCGTATGATTAACTTGATTTCTTTCTTCAAATGGCTTTGTTCCACACGCACACAAAACTAGAAGAACAAATTGTGGGATAGAGGGAGAGAGAAATAGAGTAAGAGCAAGACAAGAAAATCAAATAATGCAGCCTCAGCTTTAAAGGAAAGCAAATCTTTGCTTTAACATTTCTCACATGTTTTCAATGCGGGGTAGGTCAGTTAAGCAGAGACTGTGAGACATGTGTTGTTAAGAATAAGTAATAGTAAGAGTTGGTTAATTTGTCCAAGGCTTCGGTATACACAGTATTTTACGATTATATGCTCTCAAGATTTGAGTGTGTGCAAAACTAAAAAAAAAACAATCCCTTAGGAATTATATCTGGACAGTCAGAACAATAAAGATAATAAAGAAGTTCAAACTTAAGATCTACAAAATGTACTGTAAAATCGATAAATATAGCTAACTTAATTTAATTTTTTTTTCTTAAAATATTTGACAATTACTTGAAATTGAAATTTCTGCATGTACTTTTATTTGAATAGTTTGGCAGCGCACAAGAATTGTTGACAAAATACCCATTGTCAGTGATATTTGTAATTTTTTTTTCCCAAGCGACCGACCCACAAAATGCTATTGATTCGGGGTCGCATGATATAAGCTGCAATGGCATGGAATATCGTAACTGGGCCGTGCAAGTTGCCGGAGGGCGTGTGGAGAGTTGGGGAGTTGAGGAGGGGGAATTCTTACTGAGGCTGGGTCTTGGGGTAAGATTTTGAGCCAAAGTCGACGGCTGTTGTTGAGGACTCTCGTCGCACGGCGCTACGGAATTGCTGCTGCTGCTGCTGTTTCCGCTTTGCCCGAGCCTCTCCATTAGACATGAAAGTGTCAACTTCCGCTTTCTTGCACACCCACACACACACAGGGAGAGATACCCTCCACACACACACACACACAAACAGAGATACACAGGCACTCACTTGCGTTGTCGCTGGTTAAAAGCATGTCAAATTTTTACACACACTCAAAAGTGAAGAGAAGAGGGAGAGAGAGAGAGAGAGATAGAGATGTGAATGGAGCGGGTGAGAGAGTGAGAAAGAGAGAGATGCCGGCGAGAGTGCATGATTGAATGATTGAGAAATTAATACACACACACACACACAGACAGATACACACACGCAGATATCGACCACACACAGCGAGAAGTAGAGCAGGAGCATTTGAGCGGTAGATGGATGGCGGGCGGGGGGTCGGGGTCGGGGTGCTGATTCTGCAGGAAGGGGAGCAGGCCATCAGCGGCAGCGTGAAATTATTCCATTTCACTTTACAACTGAATGCAAATTACATGCTGTAATTTCCTGCAAGAAAGCGAGAAATGAAGCGAAATGAATGTGGCACACACACACACACACACACACACACACACACACACACACACACACACACTCGCACACACACACAAGCGCACATGCAGCAAATGTATTTGCGCCAAGCGGAAATAAAAATAAATTCGAAAAGTTAATATTAAATGTGCTACATTGGAAACATATTGTGTGTGCGATGCTGCGTGTGTGTGTGTGTGTGTGTGTGCGCGCGTGTGTTCGTGCTAGCCCCCTATACCCTCTCTACCATGCTACCCCTTGCTCGCTCACTTTCCTTTTGTCTCTCTCTCCCTCTCTCTCTCTCTCTCTCTCTCTCTCTCTGTCTCTCTTTCTCGCTGTCTGTTTGCCGCATCTCTCGCTTCGCTGGCGCTGATTTTCCACATGCCTAGCGGACAACAAGGCCTTTGCCCGTCGCACACCCCCCACACACACCCACAGTCACCCACACACATAGCCTATCAGCCCCTACATCTACCCCTAGCACATCAGCTCCCCTCCCGGCCATAGCCCCTCCCCGTCGACCACTCTTCGATCCGCTGGCCGTAAACAATTGCGCATTTTCAGCGCCGTTTGCTTACATTTTTTACTCCGTGCGCGCGCTTTATTTTTTTCGCTTATATTTTTTTGCAATTTTTTTGTTCTTGTTTTTGTTTTTGTATTTTTATATTTTTTATTTCGCTGCGTGCATTTTTTATATTTTTATATGGCGCATTTTCATTGCATTTTTGTGTATTGCCTTTTTTGTAATATTTTTATTTTTTTTTGGTTTTCTTTTTAATTTGCGCGCCATTTTTTGCGCGCTTGCAGTTAATTTTTTATTGTTATTTTCATTGTGCGGCAACTGCTGCAGTAGCTGCAGAGTGTGGAAGAGGGCGGGGCTGGCTGACACGGGTGCCGCCACTTGGTCAATGCCCGTTTTTTAGTCAACGCGTAAAATATGCTTAAATATTTTAAATTTAATCACACGCTTCGCTGGCCTCGGCAAATACGTCAATGCATATGCAAACAAATAATGCGCGCGGGCGGACAAATGCAAGACACCCTCCCCAACCCCCTTATCCCACCCGCACCCCAGCAGCCCCTGAATACAACTCCAGGAAAACCCTGACCAAAACCGACAGCCGGCGACCAACTAGTTCCCATTAGGCCATGTTTGGGGGGGGGGTGACTTGCCAGGGGGGTTATTGGCCATATATTAACGGCAATAAAAGCTGCACCAAATCTTTGTCAATAACTTAAGAGACAACATAACAACTTGATTTACTGCTAATATGACATATTAATTTTGGCATTAACAAATTCCAATTTTAAATTTGACCAAATTGGACAAAAAAGCGTTTTTTTGTGAAAATCGGGGTCGGTTAGAAAAGTCCAGTAAAGTCCAAGAGCTAGAGTCACCAAACTTAACATGCAGCTTCTAGAATAGTATATATATATGAAGTATCTTTCATTTTATAGCTATCGCCACCTCCTCGCTACCACTGCATAGCTATAAATCAAGTAAGCAAACTTAGTTGTATTGCCTACCAATTAAATGCAATTGACTTTTTGAGAATAAACAAATATTCTACAGCACAATAAGATCGACTGTTGAAAATTTCATCAAGATCGGTCAACAAACACAAATGTTATTAAAGAAAACGTGTTTTGGCTGGCCTCATGTCAGCGGCAGCTAGACACACACACATTCACGCGCGTCTTTCTTGAATTCTATCAACAGCATTGCAATTGCGATTGTATTGTTTTCTGTGCTGAGTGTATGTGCTGCTATTTTAATTGGTTTTTTTCAGTAATCAACAGTTTGGCTGTTGGGTAGAGGAGGCGGCAAAGTAACGTGGTCTGATGCGAGTTCGAGTCCTATCGAGGGAACTATTTTTTTTTTAAATTTATTTTTATTACTGCTAAAGCAAACGAGCGCGTAGCGCCAGCTGCATTTGGTGTTGCTAGAAGAGGGTTCAGGGTATCCCCATGTCGGGAATTCCCGACTAGAGCCTCTTACTTTTATTTCTTTGCGACTATTTAAGGCAGCTGCGAAATTTGAGTTCGTTCCAGTTACAGTTGCTGCAACAATAACAAAATTTGCTGCAAAAGAGTGTCAAGTGGTAAGTGGCAAGTGGCATGTGGCATGATGAGAGCAACTCCTGATGCTAGCGACGTGTCGTTCATTAAAACCAAACACTGCAGCTCCCAACGCCCAACAACAACAACTTTAGTTACAGTTACAGTTGCATAAATTCTTGCCTATATTAACTGTAGATGTCTGTGTGCTGGTGTGTGTGTGCACGTAGCATATTAAACTGGCAAATACCTCCGGAGGCAGTTGACTCCGATTTCGGTTTGTGGCCCAAGTGAAATTTATATGCCCAAATTTAATGAACTTGAAGCATTCGCACGTTGTCTGCCCTTGGCTAGTCCCCCTCCCTCTCTCTTTCTCTCTGTCCCTCCCACTCTCTCTCTCTCTCTCTCTCTATCTCGATCTCGCTTTTTACACTGCCTATCAAGCACGCTCTCTCCCTATCAGAACAATTCACTGGCGCCCAAATGCATCTTGGCCTGCCCTTTTGCCACAGAAAGGGGGGTTGCCTGTGGGTGTCGGGGCAGGCAGCTGCCTGTGGAAGGGGGAGGGGGGTGCATCCTGTGGCTGCGACTGCACTCGCTGCCTGTGTCCTGATTTGGCACTGTGGCCATTTGCTCAAAATTGGCACTGCCAATGCATTTGCCAAGACATAAACTAAACCACTGCAAAACGCTCGAGAGTCGCTGTTGTCTGTGCTGCCAGCCCCAAACAAACCACGCCCCGACAGGCCCCTAGAAGAGCTCTTACTACTTCACTTAGATCTAGTGTGTGTGTGTGTGTGTGTGTGTGTGTGCGAGGGAAAACAGCATGAAAATCAAATTATAAATAAATTATGCAATTATAATTACACAAGGAAACTACTTGGGGCGAAACAACTTACATACACACACACACACATGCACACTAAACGCCAGCAGCGCCATTGCTGTATGAATGTGTGCGTTTGTGTGTGCTGGTGTGCGCCTGTGTGTGTGTGTGTGTGTGTGTGTGTGTAGAGTCCTGACTGCTGCCTCAGCAACGTAGCTGCGAAAAATGCTGCAAGTTGTCATGTAAGGCGCGTGTCTGTCTGTCTCTGTGTGTGTGCGAAGTTGTCCTCGGCTCGTCTTTGTCCCTCTTCGAGTCCTTTTGTACCCAGTCAGAAATAGCACAAGTACAGGAAAATAATTACATTTTACGTGTTCCTATTAATCTTGCTGAGTTTTTAGTTTTAGTTTTAGTTGTTGCCCACTAATTCACTTTTTGTTCTTCGCTCTCTTTCTTTACATTTCACACATTCTCTCTCTCTCTCTCTCGCCCCTTGGTTACCTTTCGAATTCAATTTTCTTGTTTCAGTTTTGTTTTCCACTTTATGCCCAAAGTCGTCCGTACCAACCGGAAGCTATGTACCCGGAAACTTTATAAAGCATACTCTACTTAATTTTAAACCCCTCTCGCATATCGAAATGTATGCGTCAAAACATGGTTAGAATATGAATGCCAATTCGAATCTAAGTCGAGACGTATTATTGCAAGCTTAAAATAAAGAAAGCTGTTTAAACTGAATTTGAACCGGCAACCTCTCGCTTGTTAGTCCGACGCTCAGTTACCTAAGCCACGCCGTCTCATGACGTCACGTATGCAAAGCACACTTTTCGATGTTTTTCAACACTGGGAGTGTGACTTTTTCAAAAGGAAGCCTTCCAGCTTCTCAGCTCTGACGGATTGGGCTGTGTAGTGCATCAGGTCAGATATACAAGAATATGCGGACAACAATTGCTGCATTCAGCTTTTAAGGATTACTTAAGCTTTAAAGCTAAATTTGTAATACTTTTATCTGTTCAAGTGCTTCGGTATCTCTACACATATATTTAAAAAAATTAACACAAATCTGTGACAAGTTTTATGAAGAGAGTTTAGTTTTTATAGCATTGAAGACTATCATATTGTAATTTGTCATTATCTGTTCAAAAAACCTTTCATTATATTTCAGTTATTATCGTATCAAGTAAACTCTTTATTTTAATCTGCTTAATAATATTTTCACACAGCTCTCGTTTCTCTTCAAAGTTTTTGCGCTCAAATTCTGTAAACTGGCGGATTAATTTTCGGGCTTTGACCTGCTTTATTTTCAATTTTCTCGCCTCAAATAGTTTTAGTTTATTGGCCGCAAAATAAATAAAATAAAAAACAGGTAAAATAAATAACTGACTGACCAAACACCTCTCCGAGCGGCGCTGGCGAAGGGGGCGGGATCTGCTGTTAACGTTTTGTGTGGCGAGTTGTTATTGCATGCAACTAATTATGCTTTTTGGCATTTGGTAGTTTGCTCTTTTGTCACTTAGCAACATCATAAGCCGCTTAACCCGCCAAAGCCACAAAATTGAGGCACCAGCTTGCATCACACACACACACACACACGCACACACACACATACGCACTTACCCACGCACACGTAAATCTCATTAAAGTTAAGAGAACATGCTTCCAAATTAATTTCCGTAATTCTGCACTTGAGTTGGGGCGCTTTTCCATGTTGTTGTGTTTAAGAGTTTTTCTTCCTTTTTTTTTTTTTGTATCAGGATAAAAGATAAAAACTATCCGGAGCTTGAATGCCATTAAATGTGTGTGTGTGTGTGTGTGTGTGTGAGTGGGAGAGGGGGTATTTTCGCCTTAAACAGGGCTGCATCTGCATTGGATGGCAAATAATTGAGTTGCTTAAAAGTTATATTGAATGGCACCAAATACAATTGAAGTTTAACGAATGCAAAGCAAACGAGCTGCTAAACAGAAAAGAAGCTTATTTTAACCAAAAAGTCGAGCATTGAATGCACCTATTTATAAAAAATGTCTTCAATAAAGAACCTAATATTCGACCGTTGCAGTCCTATGTCTATCTCTTAATTCAAGTCGAATTCCTTATTAGTTCCAAAAGATTCATGTTGAATGATATATTAAAATAAAGTTCTCAAAGATTCAGTTTGAAACGGGTTTTATTTGAAACTGTTAGCTTAAATGTCTTTTACTTACACTTTAGTCTTAACCCACATTTTTCTTTAGCTACTTGAGCTTTTGTTATGTGCTGGGCTTAGTAGTTAGTCAGAGCGATTAGTGCAACCTATTAGTGAAAGCCGCTTGGTGTAAAACATTTATTTCTTCTTTGGTATCCACATTCTTTTCGTCTTCGCCTGGCTCTGCTTAGATGGGCCTACAGAACTTCAGTTCCTTTTTGAGAAACTTCAGTATTTTATATAAGGGTTTTCAGCAGTTGAAGAGATTTCTCATGAACTTTGCACTGATGCTCGTAGGGCGCCAACTTAATCGTAATTAGTTATTTATTCGCATTCTTATTGCAGTTGTCATCCATTTTGAACTGCTTTCGATTAATCTTCTCTTTTAATGATGTTTTCAACACTGACAAATGCAATCAAGTGTTCTGAAGGTACAGCACTGTCTAGTCGATATTTTGATGGCATGTATCGATAAGAATGAAAGGTATCGGACTTGATATGCGCTAACAACAGTGTTGGGTAAGTGTGATAAAGCAGCGTTGGATTCATTGCTGTTTCTTTTAACTTTTATAAATTTATTCAAATGTACGGGTGTAATAAAATGTATTGCAAGTGTTTTTCGCCAATATACATCATATATATTTAATATATCCAAGGTTTATCTGTGTGTGGAAAAAACGATTTAATTGGAATTATAATTAATTATTGTGCGAGACCTTGTGAATTCGTGAATAACAAACAATAAACAATTTGCAATTTGGATCGCAGACAGCAGCATAGTGGACAACAAGTCCAAGCTGGTCCCAAATGCGTACCTGGTACATCGCGCTGCAGTGCCCCAGAATCCAGTTGCTTGACGTCGCCTTCCGCGGAAATGTCCTGCATGACGCTGCTGAGAGATCCAAGATGCCGGCTTGGGTCAACAGAGATGCTGATTCGTGCAATATTCCTCGCTTTCAGCCGTCAATCCAAATTTTGTGAACCCATCCGTACAATTTAGGCAGCCACGTAAGCTTTGTTTATTCCGAAAATTAATGCACATATCTATCACAAGCGAGCTGGGCTAACTAGTTAATAATACCGATTGGTACAACCCTGGGGGGTAGCCCATGATATAACACAATTATTGCTCTATCTTTGTCTCCACATTCATTTTGTCTTCGACTTGTCTTGCTCTATTGGGCTTACAGGCCTCCAGATCCAATTCAAAGCTCTCACACCTCTCGATGAGACTCTGCAACAGTTGCGCAGCCCGGGCATCAACATCGTCATCATCGGGATTGGGTGAATAGGGCTGGTCGCAATATTGACGCTTGTAGGCCGCCAGCTCAGTCTTTAGTAGCTCGCATTTCTGGGCTATTCCGTCCAGTCGTTGCTGAAATGGTTGCCAGCTCTTGTTACGGCGCGGGTGGTAAACGTACTTCTCCAAATACTTGTATATCTCCGGATTGTTCTTCTTGCACATCTCGCACATGCGAAACTCTCTGATCTGGCCACGAAAGTAGTGTGGCGGAAATGCATGATGGCACTCCGTGCAAGTGAGCACATAAAGATCCTGTATTCGAAAAAAGTGTTAAATAAACATAAGCATGGCGAAGCTGCGGCATACTTACATAGTTCTCCATTTCGGACGGCTTTCGACTAGTCAGCTCTTTATGAACTCGCTTCTTTATAGTCTTCCCTCTATTCACAGTTCGCGACATTTGGCTGAGGACGTTCTCAAAAAGGAAAGGAAATGAACGCTCTTTTAATACAAGGCTATTTTGTCGTTTGACAGCACGTGTCGATAGCAATTAAAGATCTTGATATCGATAAGTTCTAAGCAGTGTTCTTAAGGACCGATTAGTTGGTGTTTGAAAAAGAGCTTTTTCTTAAAAATTACTGTTTATTTATGTTTCTATATCCGGGTTTGCTTTTCTAACAGTCCGAAGTGCAATGCCGTCTTATTTCTACTATTCATTTACTAAGCATTTTATAAAGGACTCTTTACAAAACAAAAATACTTACAATTTACTTTGGAATATTTGTATTTTATTTTTTTTGTATTTTAATTTAAGTATATATAAAGGCCGAGGTTTAAGCAAAAAAAAGTATACAGAGCGAAAGGGAACTAAAAAAATTTAGTTGATATGTGTAAAACATTCATTGCTCCATCTTAATCTCCGCATATTTTTCGGCTTCGACCGGCCTGGCCTTGTAGAGGTCGTAGGACCCAAGTTCCTTATCGACGATCTCACACTTATAGATCAGACTTTTTAATAGTTGCACAGCCTTTGCATTCACGTCGTGATTGTCTAATTTGGATGAAGCTGGTTTGTGGCCATATTGATGATTGTGGGCCAACAACTTAATCTTAAGAAGTTCGCATTTTTGGATTACCTTCTTCAGGCGCCTCTGATATGGATGACAGTCATGGATATGCTTCGGGTGATATACGTACTTATCCAAATATTTGCATATTTCCGGGTTTTTCTTCTTGCACATCTTGCACATGCGAAACTCCCTCATCTGGCCACGAAAGTAGCGGGGCGGAAATGCTTGATGACATTCCGTGCAGGTGAGCACATAAAGATCCTTAATTGGGAAAATCTCTAGCGTATATATGCGCATACCAAAAATGCGATACACTTACTCGTTTATCCTTTTCCGACTTTTGTCTTAACATCTTCTTATGGAATTGCCTTTTTTTATTTTTTTGTCTATTCATTGTTCGTGACATTTAGATAACGATACCCAAAAGACTGACAATTAAATGCTCTTGAAATACAAAGATTTTGTATCGATGTCCTGGACAGAACATGTCGATAATAGTTAAGCATCTCTGAATCGATAATCGGTGAAAACAGTGCTCGATAAGGTGGCTTAAATTCTTAAGATTGGCAGCGGGATAGTTTCTAGTGTATACCCTGCGGTCTAACATATACATAGATGCCCACATAAATTATATATATGATTAATGGTAATGATAATGATATAATCGAATCGACCCGGCTATTCAAAGGTGACTTTCTCTCAGCCTTTATCCCTTTCTCTTCCTTTTTCGCAAGACGGCAAATGTCTATGTGTTAGAAGCTTATAACCCAGAACAGATACATTCTTTGGAATAAACAACAATTGCGTTCATTTCTGAGTTTACGTATTATGCCTAACTGATGATTGTAGTCCGTACAAGTGCTAAAAGGCAGTACTTAAAATGATCTGTAGAAAATGTCAATTATGTAATTTATTCCAAGGAGTATTGCACATATTTATAGAAAATTAATTGGCTCAGTGACAAGTATGAGTATAATTCATTAGTGAAAGCCCCTTAGTATGAGATATTTATTGCTCCATGGATACCAAATCTATATTCTTTTCATCTTCGACTGGCTCTGCTTTGATGAGCCTACAAGCATTCAGTTCCTTTTTGAGAACCCCAGGCGCCTCGCAGGCCACCAGCTTTATTTTAATTAGTTGGCATTTCTGGACAACATTCGCAATAATCTCCTTTTCAATAAACGCCGGTTCTTGATTCGCTGCGGGTGATATATATGTACTTCAACAAATATTTGCTTTTGTGGAATATTTATTCACATTCCTACAATGTGGTACACTTACGTTGCTATACATTCCGAACATTTTGAGACTAATTAGCTTATCAAAAAAAAAAAAAAATCACTTCTTTATAACTTCTGTCAATTCACAGTTTGTGACACTCGGTTGAAAATGTTTTCAACACTGACAAAATCTAGTGTTCCTAATCGACTTTCGACAGCAAGTGTCGATAACAAGAAAAGCTTTTTTCGATTTTCGCTGAGAGCAGTGTGGAATAAGTGCGATTAGGCGGTTATGTGCAAAAGTACAATCTACTATAGTCTACGAATTAAAAAATTAACGAAAAGAGCATCAAAAAGTTGTTTATGTGTATTTGGCCACTTACCATGGGCAGATCAGGTAAAATATTTCTTGCGGTATATCAATGACCTCTTCTGTTGCTCACAATACGTCATCCCAATCGATTATATAAACGTTTTATGGGTCGGAGCTGCGTTCTTCAGCCTTACATACATTTTAACAAAAACATGCTGCCCTTTTTACCCATTTTCAACGGATTTAGAAAATAAAGAGACTGCAGCTGTAATAATCGATAGCATAGTCAATGAAATAATAAGGCCCAAATAAGGCCTGGGCTTAAATCCCTCACTAAAAATAAGTGCGAGCAAAGACCCCCTGTGTAAATGCGGACTATAAAAGATAGTGAGGCTACACCTTAATGCGTTTTACAGCACTACTTGGAAACGTTAATGCAGCACCCATTGCTCAATTATGAGTGGCTGGTCACACAGCACAGCGAGCAGAGTTCAACAAAAGCAAAGGGGGAAGAAATAAAGAGAGAGAGAAATAGAGTGCCTCCCAATCACACACACACACACACACACTTCGATATATGTGTGTATGCGAACGTCATTTGCCAGTTGTTTGGCCATTGCAGCATTTTTGGCTAACGCATTCAGCGTGTGCGATGCTCCGCACTGTTTTCAATTTAGTTGTGCACAACGAAGCAGCAGGCGGACCCAACACCTGCCATTTGCCGTTAGAAAATCCAGCGCTGGGGCGGCGAAAGACGAGGGGTGCGTGGTGGGGACGATGGCAGCGAGGGAGTTGGATTTAGCTGCCAGTGCTGGACAAGGGCCTGCTGCTGGGACAACCTGGTCGTCTGGCTATTTCCTCAGCCCCGCTAGTCGCAGCCTGTGCGGCTAGTGCCTCGTGCTTTGGTCCATTGGTGGCGCCACTCAATTCAAATGAATCCCTGTTTGGCTTTCACTTGACAATGGAGACACACACAGAGACACACGCATACCCTGAGAGAGATCTCTCGCTATGTGTGCGAGTCAGTGAACTTAATTTGGTCACACACAATTGATTCTTTTTATGGGCACACTCTTTCATACACACACACACACACACACACACACCCCAACCACACACAGAGACACACACATTAAGTTGTTATTGTTGTGGCAGAGAGCTGTACACTGATAAAAAAAAACAACATTTTTCTTTCTCATTCTTCTGTTACCTTAAATCGCAAATATTTGTATCATCAATTGTTTCAAAGGAACTGATTTAATAATTGAATCACAGTTTTAGAGCCACTTTAAAAATGATGAGTTTGGGAGCTACAGCTGACAGTTTGAGATTCGTTGTATTGTAGTTACAGTTATATAACGATACATATAACGATATATATTCGCATCCAACGTGTTATGCGATTGTTTTAGAATTACAGTCTTAGGGTCACAGATATTGATTTAGCTTAAGAGTCACGGCTTAGGACACAATGTCAAAGAGTCATAGTTTTGAACTGTTTTTAATACCAGTTTTAGACTCACAATATTTGGGATTCATTTCTAATTCTGTTGTAGAATTTGAGTTTTCATCCAACAATTTCAATTGAACAGTTTTGAAGTCACAATTGCAGACAATATAATGTTCAGCTCTTGCCGGAAACTTAGGGCAGTCCATTTCACAGGCGACTAATTCCGATGACTATGTTCTTACATATTAAGTTCTCTCACTGTAGCAGCAGCTCCAGTTAGGAGCCAGAAGCCAGCAGGTAGAACTAACAGCAGCAGGACACAACAGCAGGTGCTGAGGCCATGGCGCTGACGACGTTTTGTTACCTTGTGCAGAACTCGTTTTGTAATTTGTGGCTGAAACAATGCAATTAAGATGACATTAAGTGAAGTTCGCCAGCCCCATCCGCCTCAAAGGCCACCTCCTAGCAAGTCTACGGCAGCGGCAGCGGCAGCAGCTCTGGTTTTAGCTTGAGCTCGAGCTCCATTTCCATTTGCGGCCAACATCGCATTTCATCAGTCGCACCAGCTCGCCGCAGGACCATTCCATTGTGTTCGAGTGGGAGTGTGAGTGTGAGTTCAATATGTGTGCGTGTGTGTGCGTGTGTGCTGTGGTAACGACATCAAAGAGGCCATTTCTGTGGCCAATTTGACAAGATGCTTCTGCATTTTGCAGCCGCCGCTTGACATCGATTTCGAGCTATTCCATATTTAAATAACTTGTTGTTAAATCAAACAAAGGAGAATCCTAAGTGGATCTTCAATATTGAAACTGGAGCGCAAGTATAACGAGAAGTAGTGTGGTTAACAACACTTTAAATTCTTGCTGAGCACATTTTTCCTTATAGTTGAGAGCTTTGGTATTTCAATTCAAAGAATTACTTTGCATTATTTTCACATCTGAATGGCAGGCAGTCCCGCTGGCTGTGAAGATAAAGGCCTATCGCGTACAGAAACGTTCTATATGATCTGGTTGGGGCTGTTTCAAGCCAGGACGGAACTTTTTTATTCATTTATTTCAATTTCGGTACGCAATTGGATAACAAACTGCCGAGTTTGAGCAACAGACATAAGTAATTACTCAAGTGACAAGCGATCTGTGCTATGCTATTTATTGTTACTTGGGGAGAACCCAACGTGTCCGACGTATATGATTTATTGTATTCCAGTTTGAGCCGAAGACTCTAAGATGAATAAAATGACTTTGAAGCGGATTGGCTTCATATTTCCGGTTTCCGTCTATTTGCCATAATATTTAGTGGACTTTGTAAGAACTACCTTCTAGTTACGAATTAAGTCTTGAAAGAAAAGTGCTAAAAAAATGGGTAGACTTAATCAGTCACTTATTTAACAATTAAGTAAGTTAATCAGTCAATCATTCGAGTGTTCACTAAGTAAGTCAATCAATCAATAGGTCGGTCATTTACTCACGTAGTTAATAAGTGAGTAAATCCTTCAATAAGTCGGTCAGAAATCAGTCAGTCAATCATTCAATTCATCAATCAGTGACTAACATAATCAATGGTTAGTGAGTTAGTCAGTCAGTCAATCATTCAACTGGTCAGTCAGTATCATACAAAGTCAATTAGCTAATCAATCAGTCAGTCAATTTTTCAACAAGTCAGTCGATCACAAAGTTAGTCAGTCATTCAGTTAGTCAATCATTCAATTGGTCAATCAGTGACTTACTTTTCAATCGGTTGGTCAATTAGTGAGTCTATCATACAATAAGTGAGTCGGTCAGTCAATCATTCAAGTAGTTTATCAATCACAATAGTTATTTAACAAAAAATATATTTTAGGCTTAAGTATAATCTTTCTTAATTTGGGAAATGATCAACTCAGGTATTTCTAGACCCTTTCATATATCTAGACTATATCTCTAGTTTTTTAGTTTCAGACTCTGGCCTTTTTGGCCTAAATGTTAAGCGGCCTTCTCAAAGAATTTTAGGTTGAGCCTTGAATCCATTGGCCCACCAACCGCATTTGTTGGGTGGCAGTTGCGCCTTGAGCCTTTGCTGGTGACCAGGTCCTAGCTACTACCCATCCCGCCCTTCACCCACAGAAAAACTTAAGCAGGCTGTGAGCTTGGCTCAAAAACATTCCGTACCATTCCGTGCATAGTATGACACAAAGATAATGCTGCGGATAGCAAAAAAGATTGTGAATTGTTAAACACAGACACACATATACACAGAGACACTGAGACACACGCACACGCACACACACTTGCCAGCATATGTTGTCTGGCTGTAGGCGCGAAAGAGGACCGAGTGCAGGGGCAGGCGTGGCACGTTGTTTCTTGGCACGCACAAAAGCATGTGGGTGCCTCCTGTTCCATCTCCTGTGGCCTCTGTATGCTTTTGGCTTTTGTTAGTGGCGCAAAAGAGGGTGAGGGGGTGGGGGTGGGTTGGAAGGGGTCCACCCTGTGCTGCATGTGACAAAAGCATCTGCCTTTTGTTTGACTAGCGCGCCCTTGGCACCCACCTTCCAGGCAACCCATGCCTGCGCGTGTGTATGTGAACTGAAGCATTCAAATAATTAAACTCATCAAGTTGCCGTATGAGCATTTCACGCAGTCCCCCCACACCAACCCGTCCAGCCACCCGCTGCCCTGTCTTCCTCTTCATCGTTTTAGTCTAATCTTCATTGTTTTCTTTTGCTGAGCACAAAAGCCGAGCACCGAGCACCGAGAACCAAGCACCGAGTCGAGTGCGGAGCGGCGACCTGTCCTCGAGCACAGCAGCAGCGGCAGCGGCGACCACACATCAACGTGCCGCACATCCTGCCTGCACACACACACGCACACAAACACACACCCACACACACTCTCCGTGTGTGGGCACGCATAATCCTTGATCTTTTGTTAGTTGTTTGCTCAACTTTTGCTTGCTGTTTGTTTGCCAGCGACAGAGGTTCTGTCAGCTGCCTGCCGCCTACTCCAACTGTCGCAGCCTTGCGCCTGGCTGCCCAGCGCCCTTTGCTGTCGCCCTCTCTTGCTGTCTCTTTAGCTATCTTTCTAAATTATTAATTAAAGTATTTAACAAATATGCAAAAGTTTGCCCAGAGCACCGGCAGCCACATCACAAAATCCTCCTCCTTGCCCTGCCCCCTCTTCCAGCATAATCTCCTGCCTAATCCCGCAGCGCCTTGGCCCTTGACGCTGGTGTCACGCCTACCCGGCAAGCGCCTTTGTTGCGCCCCCTTCCCTAGCCTTAGCAGAGTTCATTCAGCAGCAAATTGTCGACTAGTTAATAATGTGGCCAGCACACACGTACACACACACACACAAGCTCACATCCACACACTCATTGTGTGTGTGTGTGTATGTATCTCTGTCATGTTGACTTTTGCATCTTTTTGATGTTTCATTGCCGCATCAAAGACATTTGGCAAATAGTTCGGCTAAGCATTCAGCTCGTGACACGAGCCTTAAATGTCCTGGCGGCCAGTAGTTCAAGTGGCTCTGACCTTGCAGCAGTCCATAATTCTGCTGCTTTAATGCCAGCCTGGAGCAGCACTTTCTTTTACACAATATTTTGACTTGTGGCTATTCCGTCTATGTTGTCTGAGAAGCCCCAAATCGAGCCAAGATTGGACCTGATAGAGGCTATTAGACGGACGACATCCTCGATCCAAGGCTCGAACATTCATAGGTTTTTCGCTTTGTCTTGTTTTGTGAGTCACCAGCAGAAGGACAATTGTTTGGCCCACAGCAAATTAGATTAACTCTTGGGATTTGGAGCCAGCTTAGCCAACGACAATTGGCAAACATTTGAAATTGGGTTTTGTTTTTAAAGATGCCTTAAATGTTTCCTTCAAAATTCCAAAAGCCTCCGCCTAGTCCATACTTTGCTTAGAATAAGCTGCCTCTCTGGTCATATGCTTGTGGATATTTGAAAGGACTCGCCGTGTCCAGCTCTCAGGGTGTCGACAAACAGAAAAAACTATCGATTGGCATTCGAAGGACGATTCGTTGGCGCCCTTTTGAGGTGTCTGCCAAAGTCGCCCAAGTGCTTTAGTCCGCATAATGTGCAGGTGCAGCAGCTGCCACGCCCTCTCGAAAGGGTGGGTGCAGGGTGGTGGGCTGGGCGTTTACGTCACTTGACTTGAAGCTACTTAGCAGCTACGACTTAACATTTGGCGTTGTCCTGGCAGCTGCCAGCTCCTGCTCTTCCTTTCCTTGCCGCCTGCCCAGCGTGTGGCTTATGGCATGGAAATCCTTTTTACGTAAATCCTCAACTACATTTGACCGCAGCCACGCACATTTACGTAAGCTGATTACGCGCGAGTGTTGCTCACTGTCCTGTCCACTGCCCATTAGCGCTCACTGTATGCGTGTGTGTGTCAGCATCCCGCTCCTGCTCCTGGTCTGTCCTCTGTGCCTCCCAGAGACCACTTCGTAGTGCTTTAAAAGTCGAGCTGGTCGCGTTGCTGATGCAGCCCAGTGCTCATTAGGCAGTGGGAGAGACTAGGCATGCCCTCTGTCCCCTATCCCTAAAACAACGTACAGTGCTGCTCATAAATATTCGCATAGGCTCCCAAACGAAATGACAGCTTTGGAATGTCAAGTGTATGTACATACTTTGAATAACATGCAACAACAACAGCAACAACAACAAAAACAATTGCAAAACAAGGCAGTGTGTTCCATGTGAGCGTGCCAGACTAATGGATACCCTGTAAACAGTTGGATCTTGCCATAATACACATTCCCAACAGGCTAGAGCATTAAAGCTTTGACAGAAAATGTGTAACGCTTGGAGGAATACATCTTCGTTCCCATTTAATATATACATATATATATATATTTTCATGATCAGTATCTACAGTCGAGTTGATAAAGCCTATATAAACTAGCCTCTTAGTAAAGGTACTAAGAGGAAGATATGGTAACGTCGAGGCAGCTTGTCGTTCTGATCATGAATGCATAATGTTTATATATATTACATATATACCGCTCCTTTGGATCGAGGCTGTCGACTTCTGACTGTCACTTACAGTAGCTAAACTTTATAGCCTTTTTAGCCATTCTTATTGGGACAGGGTATTAAAGGGGGGTCGGGCGTGGCAGGTTGCATTTTTAACATATTCACGCATGTTGGTGGCTGGGTTTGGCGGCAGGGGCTGGTGGCTGCGGTGGTTCGGTGGTTCGGCCTGGTGGTTTCGCCTTTGCGGCTGCTGTCAAAAAATGTAAACGTTGCCAGCTTCTGGCACTTAAACAAAAACGAGAGACGACTGCGCCTCGCTTTGACAATGATGATGTTCGCGTATGATGATAATGAGCACTGATGGCATGAGAGTGAGAGGAAGCGAGGCTGCGAATGAGGAGGATGCTAAGGATGTTAAGGATGATGCCTGTGCTCTTTAATTCAAATGCAAAGAGTCGAGCGAACAGCCTCGACCCGCAGTCGCGCATCTTCATCCAACTCATAAGGACGTCGACGTCTAGGGTCTGCCGGGGTATGTTACGGGAGGGGAAGGCTGCAGAAACCCTTCACTTTTTGGCGAGTGCTCAACGCTTCATGATAAATAATGCAGCTGCAGCAGCAGGACCTTTTTTTTTGTAGCAGTTTTCTTCAGCTGTCGCTGTCAGTCGGCTCGAAACTTGCCTGAAAGCTAGCCACCTGGCGGCAACATCAGCACCACCTCAATGTCCTTCTCTCTTCTGTTCCGACTCGCAGCTGCCTCCACTCCCCACACCACCCATTGGAGGCGCTCTGTTGACACATAGTTTGTAGTTGGCAAACAGCAACAACTTCGCTGCAGCTGAAGATGCTTCGTATAAATTTGAATATTTAACAATAAAAGCAACAACATTGCAATGCCAAAAGAAAGGCTAAGCGAGAGAGAGAGAGACAGAGGGAGAAAGAGAGAAGGAGATGGTAACAGACGTATAGAAAGAGAGAGAGAGGGAATAAGAGATATAAGATATAGGTACAGCACACAGTAAGCACTGAAAAAAATAAAGCTTAATTCGAAAATAGAACACATAACAAAGGTCGCACTTAAGGCGTTTGTTGCTAAAACATACTGGGAATTACAAGAAAATTAATGCTTTACCTTATTGATTCTAACTTGAACTTAGTGGCCTGTTAATTGAATACTTGGTTGAGGCTTAGAAATTTCAGTAAGAAATGTATAACTATATTTTCAACTTGCAGTAATAGTAATATAAATATAATAATTGAAAGAAGTTGTGACTGGCTTAATCTTAAGTTTTGTTGAAATTAGAACAATTAGACTTGAGTCCAAATACTTGACGTTGTTTTGCACAGTGCGTTACTTACTCAAATATATGGCCAAAAACTGGAAAAAATGGAAATTTGACTTAAATAGAAATGTAAACAATATGTCAAAGGGAAAACAGGCAAAACAAATTGGTTGACATTTAGCTTTATATTCATTTATTTATTTATTTTTAATTAATTCATTAGTTTTCATTTATTCTTAGACCCTTGATATCCTCAGAAGTGTGTGTGGTTTATTTTTATAATTCAACTTAATACGCTTAAAATATTTATTAATTAATACATATACATATATAATCATTATTATTATTATTATTTTATTATTATTATGTATAATATTATGTTCGCTTGCTGTAATATAATGCCATATATAATTGTTCTTTTGCACACACATACATATATATATATATGCACATATATGCACATATATATGTATCTATATATATGTATATGTATGTATATTTATATATTTTTATATATGAATATGCTTAGTTTTAAATCGTGCGGTTTTTTACCATTAATTTCATTTGCTTCTTTTTCGCTTCTTCCTGCTCACGTTTTAGGCATTTACTTAGCTCATTTCAGCGTTCTCGGGGTACGGGGTGTTCTTTCACTAGGCTTACAAAAAAAAAAATTCTTTGTTTTTTTTTTGTTATTTTTAGTAGAATTTGTCCTACAGTATTCTTATTTGTTTTTTGTTATTTACTATTCTTGTGAAATACATAGTTGATATACTACAAACTTTAAGTTTTCTTCTTTTTTTGTTTTTTTTTTTTCTTTCATTCGTGTGAGTGTGGTATTTTGTTTTGTCTAGTAAATATAATTTGTTCTTCTTCGTTTTTTGTTTTGTTTATAATATTAATAACTGTTTTCGTATTTTGTTTCTGTCGCCTTTGCTGTCTTTACTTTATTTTGTATTTAGTTATTTATTCTTTATTATATCTCATAAATTCTTGTTGTTGCTAAATTTTGTTTTCTTTTTCTTCATCTTGTCGTAGTTGTAGTTCGCTTCAGTGCTGTGTGTGAATGTGGATGTGTGTGTGTGTGTGTGTGTGTGTGTGTGTGTGTGTGTGTGTGTGTGTGTGTGTGTGTGTGTGTGTGTGTGTGTGTGTGTGTGTGTGTGTGTGTGGCAGTGTGTGTTTTGTATCTCTTGTTGTGTGTTTTGTGTGCAAAACGTTTAAATGTTAAATTTTATCTCAATTGTTTCCCTGTTTCTTTATTTGCTAAGTATTTTTTTTGTTATTTAATTTTTTTCCATATTTTTTTGTTGCTTGACTTTTGCCTTTTTTATTTAACGGCGCCCTAACATAAATATACTAAAATACCATTTTATGTACATATAAATATTTTTTGTTTTTCTTTAAGCCCATTTATGCTTTGCTCTAAGTTAATGTTTTTCTTTTTTTGCTTTTCAAATTTTTGCGCTTAGATCTTCATTTTTGGCTTCATATTTTGTTTCTTGTAGTATTTTTAGTATTTTGTTGCTTTTAAAGCAATTTTTAATGTTTCTTTTTTATTATTTTGTTTTTGTTTTTCTTGTTTTATGCTTGCCAAATTCTAATAGGTAACTGACTCCTGCTCTTTATTTTGTTTGTCAAATTGTTTTTGGTTTGCCAATTAACAAAGGAAAAACCGAATAGATCAACACAAAGTACACTACACACAGAATACATACCAGTTAAATACCAAAAATACCAATTGGTATGCATATTTTACTTTGTATTATCCATATGTAAATGCACGTATATACTATTTATATATTTTGTTTTCATCTCGTTTTTTTTTTACATTTACATTTAAGTTTATTCTTTAGGCGCGAGCGACAAGAAAAGCCACAGAAAAAACACTAAAAAAAAAAAGGTCAATGCAAGGTGCTATATACTCGTATGCGTTATACAACACTAGTTTACCATATTAGTTTAGCCTTATGAAGTATTTACACAAAAATCTTCTCCTCCTCTTCTTCCTCTTCCACGTTCTACTCTCTTCGTATCATCGTAGCGTTAGGGCTGTCGCGACGTGACTGTACCTACATCTATATAGCTGAAGCTTTTGATATAACGCTATGTATGTTAAATATGTATGTATGTGTGGCACACACACACGACCCCTAACACATACACGTGCATATGGTATGTACTTGTTATACATATATATGTGAATGTATCTAGCTAGCAATTGCGTAGGTCGGGTGCGGTGTTTGCCAAGTTCCATTATTATTACAAACTAAACATGTTATCGTATATCGTTATCGTTATCGTTATCGTTATCGACTAACGTCTATTGACTATCGACTATCGTCTACTGTTATAGTTAGCATTAGTTTCACGCCAATTGCCCAATTCTTTTATAATTTTCTTTTCTTTTGCATGCTTTCCATTCTTTTTCATTTTTTGGCCACTTTTCTGTACGACTTGCAAAATTTTCTCAAAATTTATATTTGGGTTTTTGTTTTTGCAACTAATTCAGCAAATTTTTTTTTATATAGGCCAAATCTACATTTTTCTGTTTTCTTAAGCGCTAAAAGACAAAAAAAAAAAAAACAATGTTTCATATATTTTTACATTATTTTATTCTAAGTAGTTTTTGCTTGCAATAAATTCGATAAGCACCAATTCATCAAACAAAAAGGTCAAAATTGCAACAAAAACTTAAACCCAAGAGTGAGTGAGTGTGTGTGTGTGTGGTGTGTGTGTGTGGTGTGTGTGTGTGTGTGTGTGTCTTTAAGTTTTGCCCGAGCTTTCTTGTTGGACGGAAAAAATGAATCAGCTGCGTGTGAAATCAAATCGGAAACAGATCTTGATCAATTTTGTTTTTCTTTGGACTGGAATTTAGTAGGGGCATTCCCTCAATTTTCGTGTATGTGCTCAATTGTTAATACTGATTTTTCTGCTTGTTTTGTTTTTTATTTAAATTTCTTTTAAGTTTTATTTATTTCTCATTTCTTTTTTGCTCGTTTTTGTGTATTTCGCGCAAAACTTGCAAATAATAACAAAACATTTTACAGCTTACACGATATAATATTTAAGACTAAAAGTTGGGTTAGGTTTGAATCAAAAAAATGACGTTAATTAAAAATCAAGATATATTTTTATTTTTTTAAATTATTTTAACACTCCTCGCTGCAATAAATTAATTAAAAGCATATTTAAATGTAGGCATATAAGATTATAAAAAAAAAAATGAAAATAATTATTTTAAAAGCTAAATTTGGAGTTTGTAAATTTAAGTTGAATGTTGAAAATTTGTTTCGTTTTTCTTCTCATTTTTTTTGTTTAACAATTTTGCTTGGCCTGTTTTAATGGCGGCGTCGTTTTACAGTTAGAATTACAGTTACATTTATAGTTATGGCGCATATGTTTTTTTTTTTTAATTTTACTTTCTTTTAGTTGAATATTTTATATAATTTACTTTACTTTTGCATTGTTTTTACTTGTATACATATAAAGTTGGCTATATAGCATGAGCTTGTGTGTTTCCTATTCTCTGTCTCTTTCTTGCCTGTGTCTGTCTCTGTCTGTTGCAATGCGTTTGGTCTAAACTTGGCATAAATTAGCTACAGCTGCGACGACGCCTAAGACTATGCTTGCTTTTTGTTTTGTTCAATACTTTTATATACATTTATAATGGGTAATATATATATATATAGTGTGTGTGTGTGTGTGTGTGTGTGTGTGTGTGTGTGTGTGTGTGTGTACATATATAGTATTTTCCTTATACCATTTGCAGGTCTGGGACACAGAGAAATTTGCAGCCTTTTCGCCTGGACTTCCTCTCAACTGCAGCTATATAAATGGATGTATATATATATATATATATATTGTGTGTGTGTGTGTGTGTGTGTTCGTGTTCCTTGTGTGTATTGGTTGATTTTGTTTAAAACTATGCCAGTCTCAAAAAGCTCGAGTACCACGATTAAATAACAAAAAAAAAAAAAAAAAATTTCCTTCTTTTCCTTTTGCTGCTTGTTATATTTTCATAGGCCTGTGCCCTATATCAAATATCAAGATGCTGCTGCTTCTTTTTCGCCAAATTCTTATTGTTTGTGTGCATGTATATGCATGCACATGTAAATACATATATATATATATATATAAATATATGTTCATGCATATATATACATATGTGTGTGTGTGTGTTCTTGGGCGCTTAGTTTTAGCTCTTGGGCTTCTCATATAACTAATGTTTATTCTACCGTATGTTTATCTTTAGATATATATATGTATGGTATATAGAGCTCATACACGGACACACATATACACATACACATACACATATATATGGTATAGCTCTAATGCTTTGTCATATATGTATAATATTTATCCTTTATTTTTTTATGCATTTGCTTTGTCGCATTTCTAATTTCTAACGATTATTAAAAAAAAATTGTTTTAAGCTTTGACTTAAAAAAAAGAATTGAGTAACATATATATTTTCTTCATTATTTTCCGTAGGCCTATTATTTAGTATTTAGTACAGTTGCGCCTTCGACTCTCTCTCTCTCTCTCTCACTTTCTTTCTCTTGCTATCTCTTTCTAACCCAGTGGCTATAATACTCGTAATTATGATAATTATAAATATTTAATTATATTTAGTGGGCTTTTGTTTTGTTTCGTATTGTTTTGTTGTGTTTGTTTTTGGGGTTTCTAGAAGCTAACAGGCGACCGGTTCCGCCTCCGCCTCCGCCGTTGCATCGTGCTCGTCGGTGGACCAGCTGAGGCTGAGGCTGCGGCGCCGGCGCTGCGCATTGGAGACGCCAGCCGCGCCGCCAGTGGCGCCCTTCTTCTTCACGAACTTGATGTTGTAGGGATCCTCGGCCAGCTCCGGATAGAGGGCGACATCGTGTATGTACTCACCCTCATAGTTGTTGGCATAGCTTTGCTTGAGTATCTCGTCGCTCTCCTGCTGTGTCCACTCCAGGGCGGTGGTCAGGCCGCTGCGCAGCACCTCCTTTTCGCGATGCCAGGCCTTGCGGACGGCCGTTAGCTTGGCGTGGTGCATAAGACGTTGCTGCTCCTTGGCGACGGTGGTGCCGTAGCGCAAATTGATGATCGCATGGGCGCCATGGATCTTTACATCCAAATAATTGCCACCGGAGGCGGTGCCAGCTGCTGCGGCTGCACCGCTGCCGGTGCCGCTTGAGCCGCCAGCTGCACCGCCGGGCGTGGACTCGCGCGTGATCTCATGGAAGGTGGTATTGACCTGGCCCTGCAGACGCTTCAGCTGCTGTCGATCCTCGCTGGCGCGCCACGCATCCTCCTTGACAAAGAAGAACGAATCCTGCTGAGCATTGTGCACCACAAAGGTGAACGGCAGCAACTTGGACCGATTGAAGACGCTCGTATAGACATCCCGATAGATGGCATTTGCTGCCGGCACGCTGGACACAATTGCCTGGCCGTCGGCTGTCCGGGAGACCACAATGCCCTTGCCAAACGGCGGTTCGGTATCGGAGCCAATGATTCGCGGCGATGGATCCATCACATCGCACTTGAGGGCAGAGCGCGGTGGGGCCGACAGCTGCTCAAAATCGGACATGCGGCGCACATTGAGATGCGCCAGGAAGCCGCTCTCGACGGCCATGGTGGGTATATTATCGAAGGGACGGCGCATGTTCAGCGCAATCGGATTGGCCGGCGGGCGGCCCCAGAGCGCCGGCGGCTGCCACAATTCCTTGGCCAGCTGCGGCATAAGATTGCCCACATTGTAGCCCAGGGTGCGCAGCCAGCTGGCAAAATCGGCGGGATAGTGTCGTTCCTGACCCACGTTGATGGGATCGTTGCCATTGAACCGATACAAGTGAAGGCGGGTGGGCGTGATGATGCGCTCGGCGACACGCTGCCAATCGGGCGACATCCACTGGCCAATCAATGGATCATAGACACGCCCATCGCCCATGTGGACCAGCGTGGTGACCTGATCCAAGATGCCACCACAGAAATCAATGGGCAGATACAAATACGGATTCGAATCGTAGACAATATGACCAAAGGGCGAACGCATTATCTCCCTTATTCCTTCGCCATACTGATTGAAGAGCATCAGGGGCGTGCCGCTCTGATCGGTGGCCACATAGTACTTGTGCCTGTAGACCTGTGCATAGATCAGATGCCCGACATCGTCGTAAGTCAAGGACATCAGCTTGCCGTCGCGCGGTGAATAGATCTGGGAGACCTCGAAGGGACGCTGCTGATTCGTATAGAAGAACTGGGTGACATTGCCAAAGTTATCCTTGCGCGTGGTCAAACGCTTCAGATGATCGTAATAGTATCTCACATCGAAGCGTCCACGCTTCGAAGCGCGCACCAGCAAGCCCTGTGTATTATAATGGAAGCGCTCCTCTCGCGCATTCTGGGCAACCAGGCCTCTGGCATCGTACTTGTACTGGCCCTCGCCGAACTTGACAATCCGATCCTGGGCATTGTACTCCATGGGTATGGTATTGCCGCGATATGTGAGAGACAGCAGATTACCATTGTCATCGTAGCGGAAGCCCCACGGCTCCTGCGCCTCAACGCCCACCAGCTGCCCATCGCAGTCCCACGTATAGTTCTTCACGTTCGTGTAGCTGTTGACGGCCATGTTGCGGGTATAGGTGCGGGTCTGGGAGATGCGTCCGTGCACACCGTACGAGAACTCCATGCGGAACACCTCCAGACGATGTATGGCCAGGGCCATGCGCTGCGTCTGGAAGCGGCCGTCGACGGTGCGCGTGAAGCCGGCGGTGCCATCGTGCAGCTGGGTCTGATTCAGAGCTGGACGCGAAAACTTGAACTGTCCAATCAGGCTGGGTTGGCCGGTGCGCTTGTCGTAGGCATACGCCTGGCTGGGCAGGCTCTGGCCACCAATGCGTCCCTGTAGCGCCACAACGCGCAGCTGGCTGTCATACTCGTAGCTGAACTTGGCATTGCTCAGGCCCGTCTTGGCCACGTAGTCGATGCGCTCCTCGGTGAGCAGACCGGCTGCATACTCGAAGTCCCAGCGATATTCCAGCTCGCGCTCCGCGTGGGACACTGTGCTGGGCATGCCGGTGGCATCGTTATACTGAAACTCGCTGCGTCCATCGCCATGGACCACCTCCGTCAACTGGCCGGCTGCATTGTAGCGATAGACAATCCTGGCGCCATCGCCCGGCAATATGGTCTGGAGCAGGGCGCCCGCATGGCTGTAGTGCTGCAAATAGGCGCGTGTGCTGCCCGGCGGGGTGTAGGTGCAGCGAATGAAGCCAATGGAGGTCTGCATGCTGAAGCTGTGCCGGGTGCCCGAGGGTAGCACCACGTGCCGCAGGCCACCGGCGTCATCGTACTGCAGCACAAACTTGCGTTGGCTGGCCAGGCCGATCTCGGAGACGAGGTTCCAGTCGTTGTAGACAAAGCTAATGATGCCATCCTGCTGTGAAGTGATCTCCGAGAGCAGACCGTGCCGATCGTAGCTATACTTGAGCTCCGCTGGACCCCAGGCCCAGCCCTCGACGCGATTGAACCGATCGTAGGTGATGTTCACCGGATAGCCATTGGTCGGATAGTAGGATTTGGGCAAGCCGGACTGATCGTAGGCCACGATCAGTATGGGGGTGCGTTGGGCATCATAGAAGGTCTCGCGGTTGGTGAACTGATCAAACTCGACGCCAATTACACGCGACTGATTCACCCAAATTTCGCGATTTAGCGTCTGCTGTGGATTACGTACATCTCCAACCAGATTGTAGACAGAGTACATCGAATTGGTGAGCCCATCGCCCATAGTAACGCTCTGGTGCGACCACATGGCCAGCATCTCCGCCTCCACGGGCAGAGCAGCCTCCAGCAACGGATGCCTGGCCACGGCCGAGGCCTCCACCACAACACCATTGGCGCCATGTATGACCAGCGTGTTGTTGGCCTTTAGCTCAGCATCCGCATGGGCGCGGCCGCGTTTCAAGAAGGTGGATCGGACGCCGCCCAGCACCAGCAGCTCGTTGGCATTGCCATCGCTGGAGCCGGCGCCGGCAATGCGTTCCCTGGAGAACAACGATTCGACGGAGGCGTGCACGTAAATGGTGAGACCCTTGTTATCCGCAAGCTGTGAGGTTATGCGTACAATCTCGCCACTGGGCAGTATCATGCCCGTGACACGTCCGAATTCATCGTATTGATAGATGTACGTCTCGCCGCCGGACGATCGCGAGTTCAACAGACCCGTATTGCTGTCGTAGTCCAGCTCGATTTCCTGGCGACCCTTCTCGCTCAGCTTGGTCATGATGCCAATGCCGTTGATCTGTATCTCCGATTTGTGATCCTGCGTATTCTCGATGGAGCTAACCACATTGCTATAATCACGCAGGAACTGTATCTTGTTGCCCGATGCATCCGTCACGGTCGAGAGTCGGCCGAAGCTCGTGTTTTTCGAGTAGAGGAAACTGTAGCGCGTCTTGCCCGATGTCAGATCCTTGGTGGCCACATGCTGTCCATACCGATTGAATACATAAATCTCGCTCGAGGGCGGGAATGGTATATGGAACTCGCCATTCTCATCATGCGATGGCAGATAATGCTCCAAAGCGAGCACGTGCAGTGAACCTGAAAGAGAGGAGAGCAGGAAGTGCGATAAGTTTAATGTTAAGACTTGGATAGTTCAAGGGTTTCCTATATCGATATATATGGATAAAGTTCAGATAATGAGAAAAATATATGTCTTAGTAAGGTAGTTTTCCTGATATATGATAACAACCAATGCATTTTTATAGACTCGAGAAACCACCTTTATTTTATTAAGATGATAACATATACATATATATATATATTTTTAAAATCTGACTAGTTCCCAAAATCTTTGAGAATAATCACATATCTATCTGTCAATCCATCAAGCCATAAATCTACATTTATTTAGACAACCCCCTAATAGCCTAAATTCAACGTTGGAAAAATAAAATAATTCTCATTTGCTTTTCTATACTTAAATGTTATTTGTTTCGATAATACCAAATATGAAATTTGTATCTTTTAAAGTTCCATAGAACAAATAAAACATTAGAAATAGTTGAGAATTAAATCAATGCGCAATATTTGATCAAATGTGCCGAATACACATATTGTTGTTTTTCATTCAGATATGCATTATATATAAAATAATAATATTAAATACCTTTCAAATGGTCATTAAATTCTCTTTTTCTCGCTCACCGTCTCACTCTATCTCTCTCTCTCTCTCTCTATTTTCTGACTGTCTTATGACTGCATTTGCTTAAGCTAAACGCCAACTTCTTGCAGCTGTTTGCTTTTACAGCAACCCGACTACCCCTGCGTTGCCCGTCCACCTGCTCATAAAACGTTGCAAGTTTCAAAATCACGGCGCCCAAAAAACAAAGTGTGTGTGTGTGAGCGAGAGGGGAATAGAAAGGAGAGAGGGAGAGGAGTGTCTGCCTTCCTTAAGAATTTTTGTGCAATTTGCTAGCTGTTGTCCCACAGTTATTCTTGTTGTTGCCTGTGTTGCGTTACATTTAAAGTTAGTGTTGGTAAATCGCTTTGGATTTGCATAAATTTGCTTGCTTTTGCCAGCTTTGCATGACAAACACTGACGACAACAGTTGACAAGACTGACAGCAAGACACAGAGTCAGAGATGCAGATGGAGACGATGAAAGGACAGGGGAGAAAGGGAGAGAGGGAGTCAGGAAGAGGGACTGAGAGACAAACACAAGTTGTTAGAAATAAGTAGCTGCAGTTGGTTGCATTACTGCTGACTGTAGATGCTATTATACTATTTTATAGAGCCCCTCAGTGGGTCGTTTAGCTATATCAGAGGACGTGTAACGCATAGAAGAAACCATCTGTGATAAATACTATCTAGTTATTATTAAATTTCTCGCATCGGCTTAAAATTAATTCTTATTTTTATTCATTTTGGTTAACTATATTAGCTGGATTTGTTTTCTTTAAGCCAAACTTCTTATTCATGTCGGTTAACTATATCATAAATTGTGTGAGTCTTGACAACACGGGAAGAGCTTCCGAAGTTCGGTTGGATCCTGTTTTAAGGTCTGCGTTGCAGTTAGTTGCGTTATGAATCGCATCCATTCCATACACTCATTCATTCACATTCGCATTCGCATTAAAATGATTATCGCTCGCATATGACAATGAAATATTTAAGACGTTGTTTGGTTGTTCGTTGTTGTCGCTGTTGTTGTCGCTGTTGTTGTCGATGTTGTTGCTGTTGTTGTCGGTGTTGATTTGATTGCGTTACAGTTCATTTACCCAAAGAGCTGGAAGAAGCAGCAGTAGGAGCTGTGCCCGCAGTTGGCTGAGTATTCATTTTGGGGTCACATTTTGGGACAAGTTTTGCTATGTTTGCGGGCAAAGGAAAAACAGGAACTTGCCGATGCGAGGGGGTGTCGGTGGTAGAGGGCGGCGGGGAGTTGGATTTCCAGGACGCAGGACATTGGCACAGCGCCAAATGCTGTGGCTTCAACGATTGAGCGAATTTCAATGCAATGCAATTCGCTTCACTGGAGGTTGCGAGGGCGTGCCTCCACCTCGTGCTGTGAGTGTGTGTACGCGTGTGTGTGTGTGTGCTTGTGTGTGAATGTGTGTGTGCATAATGTAATGTAATGTAATGGTAATGACCCCATAAAGTGAACAACTTGTTTGTGCCCGACGCGATGCCAAAGGGCTGGCTGCCAGTCAGTCGCCCACTCCGTCTCTCCTTCTACCCCTCTCTATCTCTCGTCTCTCTCTCTCTCTCTCTCTCTCTCTCTCTCTCTCTCTCTCTCTCTCTCACTCTCTGCCAATTCGAAAGGGGTTTCTGCTTTTATGGCACACGCCCACACGCTTTGCATGTATCGGTTTTTGTGGGTCTATCGGTCTATCGGTTTGTCGCTCAGTCGTTCAGCTTCACTGATTTTAAGCTGTTTTTGTAGCTGGCATATGTGACGGCGCACAAGTGTTGCCAATATTCATTCAAATGGAATTTAAATGCATTTTCTTTCGCTTTCCCCCCACTCTCTATCCCGCTTACACGCAAATCAGAAATTTTGTGCTTGTTCACTTTGAGTTAGCCTCATTTCAATTCGCCTGCAGTCTGAAATGCAAAACGTTTACGAATATGACACAAAAAGGATAAGCAAAGAAAATATTTAAATTCGCGCAGGCTAAGAAGGGTAAATGCATTATGTGGCGTATTTTGAATAAGAGAGAAAACATTGTGCTTAACGGAAAGACTTAAGAGCGAGATCAAGAGAGAGAGAGAGAGAGAGGAGAGAGAGACTTAACAAGTTAATTTCCCATATTATTTATATGTATATATCTAGAATTTTCCAATTGAACGTTCAAGTGCGTTACAAAGAGAAGGTAAAGCCAGGAGAGTTAACAAATAGTTGGCCAATATAGTCACATTGTGTGCTGCGTGTAATGCAATTTGGGTCTGTCACCTTTCTATAGTTTCTCATTTAAAGTTTTTATAGTTTATGAAACTCAATTTCAATGAGTTTTTCTTTTTAATTAGAAGCCAAACGTGTGTGCGTGGACGATTAATGAGTTCGGGCTACAACTTTTTTGATTACTCCGGCACCGCCCCGCCCCCCACCTACCGAAGCTTATTGATCGGCTATTGCGTTGTCATTTGCTCTAGTTCTCATCGTCTAAGCCATGGTTTTCCTCTTCCACTAGCCTTGTGCTTTTTTCTGTGTTAACGCAACAATTTTTCACATACACACATACACTCGGAGAAAAAATCAAGCACAAATGTTCTCAGCAACGAAGTTCAAACTTTTTGAATATACTTTTTATGGCAGACACTTAAATGTTAAAACGACGTAAGTTTAAATATACAATTAATATTTAGAGAGCTAAACGGTGTAAATTCCATGCTTGTTTTTGTTGAATTTTCTCTGAGTGTAGACTCTTGTATTGGCACTTAAGCTATAAGCTTTTAATGAAGCTTATTTACGTTTTACTGGAGCTAACAAAACCCTCAAAACGTGCCCCACAACGCCTTTGCTCGAATGTCTTGTCTACACACACACGCACTGGGCTCTTGATTAATGCATGTTCATAGCGCTCAGCTTTGCGAGCGAGAAGCGTAGGGGCTTCGTGTTGGAAGAGGGGGGCTCGGGCTTTGCTCGAGGTTTTGCTCTTCTGTGGGGCAGCTACCGCTTCGCATTACAAGCGCCAATTCGTCGCGTAGGTAATAAGATTGATTTTCACTTTTTCGCTTTTGGCCAAAACCAAAGCCGACGCCCCTGCCGCCTGCTGCCTGCCGCCTGCTGCCTGCCGCCTGCGCACAGTCCATCCCTGCCCCTCAGGCAATTACTCACACGTGTGGGGGGAAGGGCTCGCGCTTCGTCTCCTGCCCCTCGACCGCACACACACAAAAAAACCGACTAAAACTTGATTAATTATAGTCATTGATTTGCTTTCCACGGCTGCTGCTGCTGATTCTTCTTCTACTTATTTCTACTTTTACTTTTGCTGCTTCTTCTTCTTCTTCTTTCTTTGGTGCGCCCTGCCCTTCATTAATTTGTGTTACGTTGTCAAGCGCCGCTCCCGCCCCCGCCCACGCCTCCGCCATCGGCAACCACCCGCTCGGCAACCACCCTTTTTTTTGCCGTGTGCACTGCACATCGTTAGCGTCGCGTCGCTTCACCTCGCTTCGTCTGCTGCCAGCCCGCCCACGTCCCTTCACCCCCTCTCTTTGGCACTCGAACCTTGTGTTCGTCCTCTAGCCCGCTCGCATTGGCCGTCGTCTCGGCCCATTGTCGAAATTTATTAATTACATTTTTGGTCTTATCAAATTACGTTTTGCTAATGCACTCAAATTTATACCTTGCCAGCCGCCCACTTGATCCACCCCCTCTACAGCTAGACCGTCCTACCGCCCGCCCCCCCGGCAGCCCCTGGCCGTCGCTTGTTGTTTTTTGAGCTTTTGCTTTTCGGCTCTTTGGCCTCTCGCCCGCACTTTGGGCTCCATCTTATTTATTGGCGGCCATTTTGTTTAAGCTTCCTCTTCTTCTACCTGGGCCACCTGCTGTGCACGCGCGCGCGTGTGTGTGTGAGTGTGTGTGTGTGTGTATGGCGTCCTAATTTGTCCTCGTTCGAATTGTGACGGAAATTGGTTTCGCTTTTTATTTCTCTGCTTGACTGTTGCTCCGATGGCTGCCCGCGCTGCATATACGACTGGCAGCTCGCGGCAGCTGCCTCAATCGCCCCCTCCCCCTCCCCCGCACCATGCACTGCTACATTTCACTTACCGCTCAATGCTTTTGCCATAATGGCCAATTACAGCGCCAACAACAACAGCAACAACAACAACAACAACCACAGCTATGACAACTGTTCCAAGTTGTTGTGGCTGCTGCTGTTGTTGGTTTTGTTGTTGTTGTTGTTGTTATTATTATTATTATTATTATTGTCATTGTTGTGCTGCCTGTTATTGTTGCTGCTGTTGCGTTGTGTCTTGCAATATGTCGCAAATTTTACTTCCGCTGTTAACAATTTCTACCTACCCCCCTCTCTGCCGTACACCAGCACTCTGCCTATATTCTCCTCCTCTCTCTCTCTCTCGTCCTGTGTTTATTTTTATTTGCCTTTTCATATTGATAACAAAGCATGAAAATCAAGCACACACAAAAAAAATAAAGAAAATAAAATACGCTCTAAATTTGCCAATAGGAAATGTACCATTTTCCAAGTTTGTGTGTGTGTGTGTGCGCTATTTTCAGTTGTTGCCCTCAATAAAAGTTGACAAATTTCTATTTAAACGCAAGCCCAGCTAGAGTCCTAGCCCCACAGCTGCCACTCCCAGGTCCAACCCAAGTGGAACGAGTGAGATTTCCACAAATAATTCAATTATGGCTAATGTTAAATGTAACATGAATATGCATTCAAATAAATGAATGTATTCATTTCGAATTGACATCTCGCAAATGAAATTTTATTTGTGCTTATTGGATTCGATTACTCAACAGTCGAAGCGGTAATGCCAGACTCTAGTCCGCTGTCAATGAAATTTGCAACCAGCTCTGATATATATAATTAATTCTTAAAGGTTTTTTATATTTCAGTAGAGCAGGGCAAAGCAATAAAGTAGCTTTTCATATGCTGAAGGCTTTGGCACTTATCGCCTTTCTATTCGCTTAAATTTTTATCTAATATATAAGTTGGGTACTCACCTTGATCAGCCACATTGATGACGCCGTCCTGGGCAACGGCTATAGCCGAGATGGCCTGGAAGCGAGCGTTCGAGGAGAGCAGAGTCTCGGCATTGCTCAGGGTGCCGTCGTCGTTGAGGGTGGCACCTGAGCCCAGATTGGAGCCGGCGCCGCCAGCTGTTGTCTTGGCGCCTAGCAGCACAGTTGTGGTTGTGGTAGGTCCGGTGGACATTAGGCTGCCGCCGGCCACAATGCCGGCAAGTGTGCCCGAGTTGCTGCCCGAGATGCCGCCGCCGGGGCAGACGCAGACGCCGCTGCTGTTGAGAACACCAGCGCCGCTGCCGCCATTGCCAGCGGCAGAGCTGCCATTATTTCCGTTTCCGCCAGCTGGTGTCGTTGGCGTGGTGCCGCCATTATTGCGTGTCGGATTCACGGTCGTTGAGTAGGCGCCTCCATTGGCCACGCCCAGTCCGGTGGCCGCAGAGCCATTGCTGCCGTTTCCAATAGCACAGTCGCAGGTCTGCGTGCTGCAAGAGGGAATTGGGATGCGAAGAGGATTGTGGAAGCGTTAGTAATGCAACAGGAAATGCTTAGACCCCTAAACCACCCAACCACCCAGGCACCCAGGCACCCACACAAACAATCAGCCGCTGCCCCCCGTTGTTATCTGTGGCGCAGGCATCGTTTACATGTCGCTGCCACGCCCCAGACTCGCAACTGCAGAGCCGGAACACAGACACAGGGACACACAGCAAGGACGCAGTGTGGTGCAAGGCGGTGCTGGGTAGTGCTGGGTGGTGCTCGCCGAGGCGCTTTGTAACCCGACGCGTATTTATGATGACATTGTTTGTTCGATAAACATTTTAAAGTAAAGTGCAGACACCGACAACCTGACCCAAACCTACCCCTCCCTTCACTCCCTGCCCTCAACCAAGCGCTCCACGGCGTCCTCGCAATCGTTTATCGCGCCCTGGCCACGCCCATTTTAACCCAACGCCCCTGTCGCTGCTTCGTGCAGTAGCTACGAAATAAAAAGGTTGATTTATAGTTTCTGTCGTTGGCGCGCCGCCGTTTGCGGTGTCTGCTAATTACTTTTGCCACGTCTGTGCCAGCCACGCCCCTAGAAAAAAAAGGGGGCAGCAGCTGCCATTTTCCCATGGCTGAACCCTTTAAGCCCCCTCCCATTAGGCGCTCAGACCGCCTCCGCCTCCCTGATCAGACTGTCCATCAAAATAAGCGCCAGAACAGAAATCTATTAGATTAAATAAACTGCCAGCTGCATTAAGTTACACATAGCTTTTAAAGCATGTGCATGTGTGTGAGCATGTGAATGTGTGTGTGAAATACGCCACATTTATGCCAACTCTCCACCTGTCGCGCTGCACCTTTCGCGTGGCTCAGAGCAGCCGCAAACTAATCAACGAAACAAATTAATTGGTTTACTTTGTTAAATTTTTGCGGTTCATTGAGAGCGACAAGAGAGATAGACAGAGAGAAAGAGAGCGGGAGAGATACAGAGATTTTATAGGTATGAATATTTTGTTTCATTTAAAATACATCTCTTCATTTTATATGCATCTCTTTCTATTTCATTTTAAGAGGCATTTTCCAACGCTGTTTGCTCGCTTTTGAGAATTATTTTGAATATATTTTATGAATATTGTTTTGATGGTCACAAGTTCTATGCGTTTGTTAATACCCCACTTAAAGGCATTCTACAACACTGATCAATCAAAGCTCCTTTTCAGTAACTCTTTGTGCTTATACACTTTCTATAAAATGCTCTTCTTATTAATTGGCAGCAAGTTTATTTTAATGTGTTGCCCTCTTGATTCAGTTAGCTTAAATCTGCTTTGTGCTTGTTTCCATTTTCCAACACATTCGAACTTTTCTGCGCACTTTACAACATTTGATTCAAGCCTGGTTCACTTGCATAAACAACACTATTTATGCACAGTCGATTCAGTTAATGGGAGTCTTGTGATAGTTTTCATTTGTAAGCGATTTTGTTAATTTACTTTTTGTCATTTATTTTGCTATCATTTTCCTTAAATGCATTTGCCAACACTGTGCGCGGTCGCAACAGCACAAAGTGCAAATCTGCTGCATGGCTGTGTGGCATACACACACCAATGCACACACACACACACCCCACACACACGCCAACAGACTCCCAAATGTCAAATTTCCAATTAATTTTTTGGTCACTGTTTTTGATGCTTTAAAGACGTTTTAATCTAGTCAAATAAAGTAAACTGTGCGGCGCATCTATCGATTGGCCTCAAATACACACACACACGCGCGCACACACACACGAACACACAAGCACACGCACACGCATACTGACTGACCGACTTGCTGCATTGACATTTATTGGCCAAGTTTTGGTTGTATTTGCGGCAAATTTTGTGCAAGTGCAGCTGAAATATTGATACCCTGTTACCAATGGTAAGGGGTGTATTATGCAGTCCTGTGTGTATGCAACGGGGAAAAGAAAACATGCTGAGTCATTGAAACTACCCCAAAATCAATAAATATCGATTTGCAGCTCAGGCTGTCTGAGTATCCAGAGGGAAGTTTTTGTTTAACATAAAATGTTCGTTTATCTTTTACTTTCTCCCGTCGTTTCTTCCAAAAACAATCGGATAATGAAGACACGAGTTATGGAAGAAGGGAAAATATCATGGCGTTCAACCAAACAAGTATTTTGGTGGCCCTAAAGTACAGAGTCTCTCCATGTCGAGCAAAGTCGACTCTAATATATGTATATCCCACTGCACTGACCCCCTCTAACCCCACCCCTTTAACCGTCCCCCAGAGACACCGTTTTTGGCCAAATGCAAATGGCCAAAAAGCGTTCGAAGCGTCACATAATTGGGTCAAATATGCGCATAAACAAGTTGCCAGTTGCCCAATGGCCCCTTGTTGATCCCGGCAATGGGTGAATGCCTGAATGGTTCAGGGGGTCAGCAAGGGGCAGTTCACTGTGGCTTGTCTACTTACCCCGTGCCCTCCTGTTTGCCAGCAAAGTAACGCATGTTGCCGGCGGTATCCACGACGCGTATGGAATTGATGCGCCTTGAATCGCTGTCCGCTATGTAGAGATCGCCGAAGGGTGAGAAGGCCATGGCCAGCACTGTGCCCAGCACATTGTCGGTGGCTGTCTTGTTGACGCGACTATCCTGGCCATTGTTGCTGCAGTGCAGCGGGGTGCCGGCCACGACCCGGATCTTCATATCGGATGTGAGCCGGAGCACGAGGCGGTCGTCGATGAAGTGAAGCGAGCCGTCTAGTGGACTCAACGCAAGACCCGTTGGCCACTGCAGCTGCGCCTGGTTGGCCATCAGGGTACCCGAGCAGGGTGCCGGACTCCAGTGATTGTGATGACCATGATGGCCAATTAGCGTATGAATGACGCCCTTCGGGTCCACAGCGCGTATATTGGTGCCATCGGCAATGTACATGGTGCGATCGGCGGCAATGGCTAAGCCCTTGGGATGGGAGAGACGCGCCTGCAGCGCCGGGCCGCCATCTCCGCAATTGCCTTCGTCTCCGGGTATGCAACGCTGACCGCTGCCCACGACGGGTTCACTATTGATGCTGGGATCCTTAACTTTCTCGAGGCGCAGCAGGCGCAGTATCTGATGCCGTTCCGGATCCGAGATATACAAATGCCCATCAGCCGGCGAAACGGCCAGATAGTATTGATACGAGACCTGCGTGGCGCTCAGCTGGAGTATGGTGAAGACCTTGCCGTCGGGCGTGATGCGGCGTACTAGATTGAAGTCGCCCACATAGAGGCTGCCATCGGGTCCCGTGGCCAGTGCGATGGGTGTCAACAGTTTGGCGTCCTTGGCAACGCCATTGCAATAGTCAGGACAATTGAGCGGACGCTGTAGACCCGTGCCCATGACGACCTTGACGGTCCGTGGATATTCCTTCATGTGCAGCGTGGAGCCATCGCCCTTCTGCAGGATGCCCTCATGGAAGTTGTAATGGTGATGTATGTCCAGACCCCAGCCCCCAATATCGGAGATGTCCACATCGTAGCCCTGCAGCTTGGCCGTCTGCGTTATCCAAACCGGCGTCTGGCACGTGCTGTGCTGGTAGCCCACAGAGATGCGAGCGATGGTCACCCCGTAGACCTTCTGCCTGTAGACGTTACGCTTGTTCCAGGCGAACGTGTGTATCAGATTCGGATCGGCCTCGTACGTCTTCACATGGAGAGCGCCCTCGATCTCCACGCCCACATGCACATGGGTTAGGGTCTTGGGTATTGCTTCCGAGGTCAAGCGCATGCGCACAATGCTCAAATAGCCGGAAGCCTGCGAGGACTGGTAGGTGAGGTGCAGATCCGAGCCGGGTATTTGAATGGATTCCTGCACGATCTGTTGTTGTGGAAGAGAATAAGTGGAAAGATTGACGGTTCAGTGTTATAAAGCGTTAAAAGGTACAAGTTCAAAGGAGAAATCAGAAAAAAAGAGAAACATTAACTGTAGTTAAAGAGGAGCTACTAAATAAAGAAACGGTTAGTACAGGACTTGATAGATAGGAAGAGAGAGAGGGAGAGAGAGAGAAAAAGAGTACGCGAGAGCAAAATAAGCAAAATAAGCGAAATGCTGAAATGAATCAGAAACTATTGCCGGCAAAGAAAAGGAAGCCCAAAGGCTACTGTAGGTGGCCAAAAGGTGAATATGGGGGCCTTTTAAAGAGAACTACAACTGTCGCTGCCACTAAGTGAGTTTGTTATTAAGCCCTGCGGTCGGAGCAGGGTCCACAGGGCACAGATGGCACGAAGCATAATGCAGCAATTAAATGTAATGCTCTCACGCGTTGCCTCTGTGCCAGCTAGCTCACTTCTTTTTTCTCTCCCTCTCCCCCATTTGGCGGAGAGTTATTGTGTGCTTGTGCTTCGCTCGTCGTTGGTAAATGCAAAGTTATAATGTCATTAGGGCGAACTTCAAATTAATTAAAACTACGCAGAGTCCAGCTGCTGCCACGGGCCGCTAATTAGGAGTGGCATTAGAGGATGAGCCGGTAACAGCAGGGGGTAAACCTTAAGGAAGCGGATGGGTGGTAGATGGGTGCTAAACTTACCTGAGTCTCGGCAAAGATGACACGTTTGCCGGGCATGGCGCCGACACCATTTGGCATCCAAGTGCTTATCAGCTGCGGCTTCAACTTCTCGTGATCGTGATCCATGCAAACTTTGCTCGCATCGTTCGCTTCGTCCGCCGTGTGATAGTGTATTGAGTTGAGGAATGTCAGCGCCGGATTCAAAGGAGCCACCCTGTGGAAATTACAGTTGAGACAAATATTAGTACATGTTGCAATTAGGTTGAGTTTAGTGGCAAGTGCGGGCATGGCGACATAACTTCGCCGACATAACTCCGGCAGAGATACGTTGTTCGAAGTTATGTAGTTACCGTTTACCGTGAACTCGTGCTTGAACAAATATTGATATGCGCTTTGGCTCGAATGAAATCTTTCGATCGATTTGCTTCTTATATATTATAAATAAAAAGTTGATTCCAAACTTACTTGATATTGCGACTGGTGGTCTCGTCATCGTCGCTTAGCTGCATCTGCACCGGAGGCAGGACAACAATACGATTCCAGGGCACGAAGACGGTGCGGGTGAGTGGGCGGAAGGGTGAGCGTTGGAATTGCAAGGTGACGGCACCGCCGCCATTAACCAGCACATCGAACCTGTGAGTGAGAGAGAGAGAGAGAAGAGAGCGTTAGTAAGAGAAAGAGAGAAATTTATAGCGAAAAAAAACTTGTACAGCATCAAATTTCACGGCACAAAACATGCAAATTAATATTTTAATGAACTTTGGGGCCGCGCATTTGTGTGCGTTTGACGCACGAGCACACAGTCCCCACCCACCCACCAGCCCCCCCACAAGCCAATGCGACGGCAATCGTAGCGTATGCTGAGCAGATAATACCTCAATTGTTTGTCGAAATTGAAAAACTTTAGGATTTTTGCTTGAGCAGCAACAACAATAACTGCTAAAGCATAAGTTGAGACCTCAGTCAGTTGCAGTCGAGTCCCAGGCCAACCCTTAAGCTGCACCCCTACCCCTCCCCACCCGTGTTAGCCTAGCCGCATTAAACATAATGATGGCGATTGCGTTTGGGCCGCCTTCTCATTATTACGAGTATTTTTCGCATTGGCGCACGAAAAGTTGCAAAAAGTTGAACCAGGATAGCCGAGTGGCAAGAGAAGGCGAGGTGAAAGAGCCGTATTGGAAAACAAAGGCCAACAACAACAGCAGCTAGAAATGGCTAAAAGGCGTGGCCAGTGGCGCAGAAAGCTTAAGACATGGCAAAACTTTTGCTTTGGAAATATTTAATTAATGTGATTTTTAATTGTGTTTGTGCGAAAGAGCACGAAACAGGCGCAGCATCAGAAAGAGACAAGAAAACAAAGAGCGAGAGCGAGAAAATAACAGCGACATGCCACAAATTGCTGCCAGCTGCCGCACACGAAATCGGGGAGAACCAACTTTTTGATAACTTATCGATAACTGGCACGCACACTCTGACCGCCCCCGCCCACTCCCCCCGCCACTCCTGTAGCATATGCTCGACGGGGTAAGCGGTGGTTAAATAATTAAATGAACAATAATTACATTTTATTTTGCAATAAACAACAGCTAAGCCGCAATTATAAACATTTGAATAAATAAGCAAAATTACAAACGAAACTAAACTATTAAAATCCTCTGCTGGCAAATGTATCCGACTGCGCTGTACCCTATGCAGCTCAAAATAGTTGGGCGAGGGACTCTTTGATAATGCAGAAAATATAGCACAAAAGTTCGGATCCGAAAACGGGAACATAACGAAGAGTTATGGATTCTTCCCTACATCTAGATTGCAGCTAAGCACGAGTCTCGAGTCTCAGCCGAACATGCCACAAAACCAATACGCTCTGCAGTCACATTTGCGCACAGGGTATACAATTAAATATTTGTTACAATTTTTGCTAATTTAATTTAATTGTTGTCACGCTTAAAAAGAGTTACAACTGTTGTTATTGTTATGACAATTGTTGTTATTTTTATCGCATTTATGCACGCCAAGCACACACATACATACACACACACACGCACACTCATACACGTGTTTTGTTGCTGTTGCACATTTATTTATCTGTAATTGAAGGCATAAAATGCAATCTGGCAAGCCTGGAGCGTTGGGCGTGAGAGATGGCTGTGAGTTGGTCATTTGGTAATGGCTTGGTTACACACACACACACACACATACTCACATCAGCACAAGAGCACACACACACACATTCACATCAGCACAAGAGCATACTCGCACACCCGCACAATGTACAGCTCTAATAATATGTTGCTAAAAATGCCAACAAGAATCCCCTGCAGCACATTATAAAGACTTTTATTACCTATATTACTACTCGGACTGACAACAACAACAACAATTGGTATAACAACAATAATCAACAATGCATGTCAAAGGACAACAGCAACAATGGCAACAAGCAACAGGACAGCAAATGAAGCAAAGCTCAAAAAAAATACATAAAAATAAATAAAAAGTTATTTAAAAAGGAAAAGAACGCGCAATAAGAACAGCGAAAAACGAGTAGGAAATCTAAAGTGAGAAGTCGTTACGACTAGAAGAATACCCTATAATGAGTAAATGTCACGTTTGGTAATGTCTGAGACTGAAGCGAAGTGAGAAGCGCAGCGTTGCAGAAAGCGGTCAAATATGTGGGCTGCTTGAATTGAGGCGAGAAGCGAAATGATAAGCAAAAATAATAACAACGCGAGTTCGAAACTGAGAAAAGTGAAATGGGATAATTAACCGTCGGATAAGCAGGCAAGGGAGAAGCGAAGTGAGTAGTTAAGGCGCAAGATTTTACTATATTTATATCTCTCTTCCTCTTTCTCAGTATTGCAAAGGAATAAGTAGACATGCACATAACGTCAACTTCAAGTCAAGGGAGAAGCGAAGTGAGAATATGCATATAGCTTCAACTTCAAGTCGAGAAAGAAATGGACTGAAAAGCAAAGGCAGAAATCTTAGAGTTTTCCAATTATTCGAAATTATCATGCCAACAGTAACCGATATAGCTTATCCTAGCTTCGTACGTCTCATTAACAATCATAAAAACGCGTTCAATGCTTCTCGCTTTGTTATGAATGGAAAAGTGCTTTTTGCTTCCCAAAGCATTTGCTTCCCGCAGCCACTTTGATAATTATATGAAGTTATAAGTTAGACCCTCTTTACTCACTTTACAGGGTATAGGATATAAAAAGCTACTAAAATTATTACAAAAAAAAAAAAATGCAAAATGAGCACAGCATGTTGTGTGCTGTTGCTGTGCGGTTGTGTGTTCGTGTGTGTGTCTGTGTTTGTGGGTGTGTGGCAAGCTTAATAAGAGCATAGAATTGAAATAAACATTATAAATACAAAGCCATAAAAACAAACTCGCGCGAACATTAAGAGCAACAGCGACAACAACAGCAAGTTAGCGTTAACAACAAGCAACAGTGGCGCCGAAAAGTATGTGTTACACATGTAAGTAGGTATCGCACACATATGTATGTGCTCGCATTCATGTGTGTGCTAGTGAGCGTGTGCTAATTTTTTTTTTTTTTCTTTTGTTTATTTTAATTTTTCTGTTATTATCTGGAACAACTTAAATAAAATAGCATATACAAATTATTCAACAGGTAAGTCTAATATACAAAATACAGTGTCGACTATATAAATCGATCTGGGAGGTCAATTGGGTGAGGCCTTCGCAGTCTCCTCCGCGTTCGGACTCCTCCAATTCTACGCCTATTCAGAAGACGCCAGCAACGATTAGGATGATTTCTCAGTCGCGCTATATAATTGCGGCCTGTATATTTATTACGTCCCCGACTTTGGGCACTCCTAAGTCTTTTCCAAGTCGGAGGTTCTCATATACCAGGGCACCAGACAGATATCGGAGCGTTTTTGCTTGGAGCACCCTGATTTTGAAAGACTGGACTTTGCAGCAATGCCATATATCTGAATACCATAACGCCAGGCGGGAGCTATGCAGATTTATAAATGGTGACTTTATTTTTCAATGACAACGCATTTTTACTGCTCAGAAGCCATCTTAGTTTTCCTATTCTGCTCTTAGGGTTACAGAGACACTTGTGATGTGCTTGTTGAAGTTCAAGCGTCTGTCTAAGTGCACCCCTAAGTATTTGTGGCTGTTGAAGTGCGTCACCAATTGACCACGCAAGAATACTCCAGGACACATGTCCCTCCGTAGCGCATAGGTCACATTGGCGCATTTATTTAGATTAATGCCAATATTCCAACGCTTGGCCCACATTTCAAAATTGTGCAGATATTGCTGCAGGACGTCGGTAGCTTCGTAGACACATTCATTTCTTGATAAGACGGCTGTGTCATCTGCAAAAGTGGCGATGGTAAGATCGTGTGGATCCGCGACTTCAATTGTAGAGCCAGTGGGCATGTCGTACGTAAAGAGGGTATAGAGCGTGGGCCCTAGCACACTCCCTTGAGGAACGCCAGCCCCGATGGCCTTCATGTTCGACTCAACTCCATCGAGTACTACCGAAAATGACCGGTTTGTCAAATAACTCTCCACTACCAAATATAGTTGAGGTGGCAACAAGGGCTTGATTTTGCAGAGTAGTCCATCATGCCAGACTCTGTCGAAGGCTTGTTTATATCTAAGTACGCTGCCACTACGTACTCTTTGGCTTCGAAACCCTCGAGGATAAAATTCACCACCCTATTTAATTGTTCCGGTGTGCCATGAGATTTTCGGAACCCGAACTGAAAGGGAATTTTTTCTTTAATACTATCCATAGACAGCAGTCTCGTAAGCAGACAACGTTCGAAGAGTTTTCCGATTGTGGGCAACAAACTAATAGGCCTGTATGAGTCTAGGGACGAGGGGCTCTTTCCAGCCTTATGGATCATGCATATCCTCGCCTTTTTCCATTGGCTTGGAACATGCCCCAGTCTCAATACCGCATTAAAGATTAACACTAAAAATAGGACTGCTCTGACCGGCAATGCCTTAAGTGTAATGTTGTCGATCCCATCTTCGCCAGGAGCTTTTCTTGTCTTAAGTGCTGCTATGTGGTCTGATACTTCGTTGGCAGTGATAGGAGCAACTGGGAGGCTTAGCTGGCCTGGGCTCTCCAGTGTTAGTTGAACCCTTCTGTTCATGCTTGCCGAACTTGTATTAAAAGGCTTAAAGCGATCCTCCAAGTCTTCAGCGAATGCATCAGCCCGTTCCTTTGGGGATCTGGCCCAAGATCCATCAGGCTTTCTGATCGGAAATTTGGGGGTCACTTGCTGTTTATACCTTCTCGTCAGTCTCCATAGGGAGTGACTTGAAGATTCATCTGGAGAAACATTTTCCAAAAAACGGTCGGTTTCCCTTTGTCTATTCAGCTGCAGTAGCTTTTGACACGGTTCGACACTCTGCGGTAGATCCTGTCCACAATTGGATCTCCGGTTCGACAGTACTGCCTTCTAATCCTTCTCTTAATCAGCAGTAGTGTATGGATTGCTGGCGGAAGTCTCACTTGTGGTCGTGAGCTTTCTGATCGGCTTACTGGCGCAGAAATGAGGGCTGCCGAGTGAACCTTGTTCAGGAATAGCGCATATGCATCTTCGATGTCTTCTGGTGCAAGTATTTCCAAGTTTAGGTCTAGAGTTTCCTCTAGATCTCGTCGAAAAGCAGCAATGTTGGCTCCAGGAGGCAGCAGACGACCTTTAATTGTTTTGCCCTTTGGAATACAGTCGTAACCAACTACCAGTGGGATATGATCAGAGGATAGCTGAAACTCAGGCCTTATACTTAAGCCATCTGGGTGAAGTCCGTTATAAATAAAGAAGTCAATGGCACTCGGCGTGTAGCTTTGGGCAAACGGGAAATGAGTGGCTTGTCCAGTCGCTAGTATTTCAGATGATGAGTTTGCACCGCGTCCAGTAAGCAGGTGCCTCTTGCGTTTGCTCTAAAGCAGCCCCAACATCTATTTTTGGCGTTAAAATCGCCTCCCATAAGGAACATTCTTCCTAGTCCGCTGAAAAGTTGCTGGAACTCCATTGTTGACCACGACAGTTGGGGCGGGAGATATGCCGATGCAATGGTTAATTCACCCCTGCTAGTTGCAATCTGGATGCTGGCCATTTGCAATTTCTCCATCCTTACAGGTTCATTTTGGAAATATTCGATCTCCTGCTTAATAAGCACAGCCGCTCCTCCTCTTGCTCTATCGCTAGGATGATCCGCTTTGTGGATTTTGTAGCCTGGAATAAAGATGGATACACCGGCCTGTAGCCAGGTCTCTGTAATTAGCATCACATCAATATTATGTTCAATTAGAAAGTGCTTAAGCTCCTCCACATGCCCAGAGATACCACGGGCATTCCATAATCCGAGGCTTAGTGAACTGTGCATCATTTTTTGGCGTTCAATAGATTCAGACACATTTGTTTAAGGAACTGATTCGTCTCCTGAAGTTCCTTAAACATAGCTTGTAGAGTGTCGACTTTAACAGTGAGTGCTTCTATTGCGGCCTCCAGCCTTGAACTAGTGGGGGTGGGGTTTCTTGGGCTTGGGGGTAGGGTTCTTAATTGACGTCTCTTTATTGAACTTTTCCAGCCCAGAACGCAGAGTATCGGCGTACGAAAAATTTCCTCGCACTAAGGATGCTGGAATGTGTTGCTGACGGTCTTTATTGCTACTGACATTACTTTTCAATCCTAGACTTAATTTTGGTCTTCTTTCTTGCGTTCTAGCTTTGAACACATTGCATCCCTTATGCCAAGCCTCATGGTTTCCACCGCAGTTGATACAGCAAAGATTCTCAACCAAAGTTTCTTTGCATTGAGCTGTTGGATGATTTTGAGCACACTTTCCACAGATATAAGGCCTCATACAATAGTTTTTTGTATGTCCAAATCCTTGGCATCTGTGGCACAGGATGGCATTCAAATTTTCTTTGGTATTTCAACCAAGACTCTTTGTCGTCCTATTTGCTTGATTTTCAGCGCATCCTTATTATTAGGCTTGCGAGCCAAATCAATGAAAAAGAAATTATTTTGGATCAGTTCCTCAATAGCTTCACCGTTTTCCTGTTGTTGGATCTTACGAGGACGAGGGTTGTGGATACGAAGGACACTGTGTCCATATCGCATAAACTCCTCTTTAATGCTATCTTCAGGGGTGGTGCTAGCCAAATTGCGGACGATAAGCCTGAAGGCCTTGTCTTCCTTCAGTTGGTATGTAAAGTGATGTGCATTATTTTCTTTGAGAAACTGCACTAGACTACGATAAGAAATCGAGTTTTCAACGTGAATTCTTACTTTTCCTTGTGTTCCAACGTGGAGGGTATAACTATCTGACCCAATGACTGCATCAAGCTCTGCCTCCATCTGGGTCACATTGTTTACATTTTCGATGAAGATGGGGGGTGGCTTCCTAGATCTTGGTACTCTGGCTTCTTTTTCCGCATTCAGCTCTACTTCCATCTCTTCTGCCAGTGCCTCGGCATGGGCTATTTCCTCCTCTGTAGGATCATCGTTCACTTCATTATCCAGTAATGCAAATTGGTTTTTTGAGTTTATTGGGATCTCCTTTAGACGTCTGTCCGATAACTGAGATGCAATTAACCTCCCTTTTTTACCGTTTGCTTTTGGAAAGCTTGAAGGCAGTTTACGTTTTATTTTGGTCGTCATCCAGCTGAGTGATTTCACTGATGACTTTCCTTGTTCATTGGTATTATTTTCTGATTCGCTTGCAACTACACTTTTGTAGTTAATATTTGGGATGGTGCACACTCCTCCACTTGAAGTTGTGACAGTGTAGGTAGACGCGTAGATGGAGTTTGTCGACGTCAATGTGCATGTTGTTGCTGCAAAATTGCTACTACTGCAATTAATTGCAGTATTTGAAGCACTTACAGTATTTAAGGAAATCATTTCACGAATTTCCGCAGGTGTAGCGCCAGCAATTCTCATCATTTTAGCGAATTCTGGTCGCAGCTCTCTCGGTTGAGAGGGCGCGGATGTACTAACATCCATGCCCAATGTTGTTTGGCTCAATGTTGTTTGTTTTTCTTATTAATTTTTCACGAAATATAATAAATTTTATGGTGCACAATTTTTAATTTTTTTTTTGATGTTGCCAACGAAAGAACAGGACATGGGGCAGAGCAGCAGGAACTGCAAGCACAGTGAGTGACAAAACTATTCGCATAATTCATAAGCTGTTTGACAAATAACAAGTTACCAAAGTAAAAGTTGCAATAAGAAGAAGAACACTCGAGGAATTCATTTAGTATTAGGTATTCCTTTGAATTAAATAACCTATGCTCTTTACTTTGTCCCTTCAACTTTTGGTTTAGGCAGAGAAGCGATGTGTGAGAGAATAAGTAGAAAGAAACTTCCCGATACTTTTCTCATCTGTCTATTCGTTACATGTTTGCTTTCTTATTTTACTTCTCTCGCTTAGCTTTGTCTTTTTTCCGCTGTTTTGTTTTAAAATACATTTTTCTATTTGCTTTTTTGTTTGCTTCTTACTTTGCTTCCGGCTTCTGTTAAGATGTTCAGTTTTCTTCTCGCTGAAGTAGCGAGGATTCACTTCTTCTAATTCAACTTTGTTATAAGCTTCCTCTTTTACTTATTTCTTACATTCTTTTTCTACCGCTTCTTAAACTTCTTTCTCGCTTCTCGCTTTCCTAGGCTAGTATAACTTCTCGGTCAGTTTCTTCTTTGTTCAAGCATGATTATTAGTTTTACTTCTCAGGTTTTCTCACCTCTTGTCAGAGCAACAATCGAGGTCATCGCATTCACCCAATATTGTATTAAAAATAGCCACCCTGTACGCACACCCTGTATTATTAAACCTTTTGCAGCGACTAGCTTGGGCTGATTGCATCGAGTAACTAAAGCTCAAACTCAATGGGAATCCAAATGGGAAACATTTAGTTTATTGCATGCAAGTGTGCAATATTTTCATTGCACACAGTGTGCTGCTTTGAAGGCAGGCACATTTAATTTTATAGAGCACTGTGTAGCTACCCTGTCCCGAACCCCCGTCCCACTGCTCCACACAGTCGACTGGCTGTGTGCGACCATCATATGCGGACTATAGAGCTAAAAATAATGTGAACATAAACAGGAATTATTGCCAGCTAAAAGTAAGAATGTTGCAAGAAGAAGAAGAGGAAGAAGAAGCATACAAGGAACTTTAAAACCCTTCAAAGGAAGAAGCAGAAGATAACAACACATACACGAGCTCCAAAAGGGATAGATGAACAACAACAAAGTAGCCATAATAAAAATAAATAAAAACTGAAGAATTTATGTGCTCCACCAAATCAGAGCTTTAAGAAGCTGACAACGAAGGACACACACACACACACACACACACACACACACACACACGGGACACAGGACAACTAAAATCAGGACATGTTTGTTATTTTCTGTGTATTTTCTATATTTTCTATTTTCTCTCCTGCGTTTTGTTTTTTTGGGCGCTTGCCTTATAATTATTGTTTACGTAGTTGTTGTTTTTGGCTCTGCTGATTGCGAAAACTGGTGTCACAGTGGGGGGTAGGTGTACAGAAAGGCAAATGTGAAAAATGGTCAACGCTAGCGGCATTTAACGGCCACTGGGCTAATGAGAAATTATGGCACAGTAGGTAAAAATTGTAGCTCACATACAAGCATGCACAAAAGTATGCAACACTTTTTTAAACGAACAAAACCAACTGCTGCTGCTACAGCAGAAGTTCTCTCAGTGTGTGTGTGTGTGTGAGGGGGTGTGTATGTGTCGGTGTGTGTATTTGTGTGTGTGAGTCTGTGTGTGTGTGTGTGTATTTGTGTGTGCGTGTGTGTGTGTGTGTGTGTGTGTGTGTGGGTAAGTAAATATAAATAATCATCACAGTTAGTTTGTCCCTTGGCCTGTCTGGCTGTTGCACAGATTTTCTTCTTGCAATACCCTGTAGCCATTTGAAATGTAAGTAATGGGTATTTTCCAGTTGCACTTATGTAAGTAACAGACAATTGTTACCCAACAACTGTATGTGGAATGCAAAACTATATTCATATATTAAAGCCAAACAATGTTGTACATAATTTCACAAATTATTTACACTTTTCCGAAACTCTCATTATCATTGCATATAAAAAAAACTGAAGTCAGTGCAGTGCGAAGCGGCCAGCTTAAACTTATCTAGCTTCTATCTTCTTTCCAAGTGCGTGTATATTTATATGCTCAGCTTTAGTATAGGAACACGTATTAAAACAACACTAAGAACTCATTACAGGGTATCGAGTTGAACATTTGAATGTTAATTTGCAACATTTGTTGTTGCTGGACATAATAAAATCAGCAAAGCGGGTGCGAAATGTTTATTCAAATTGGCCAGCAAATACACACACTCACACACGTACACACCCACACACACACACACATGATAGGCAAAAGAAAATGTCAAAACAACAATAAAAACATTTCAGATGATTTTGCTGTTGTTCTGGCAACAGCGGAAATCCTTTTTACCAAAAACAACTGCAAAAATATTTATATTAGATATATTGGATTGGCAAGCGCTCTCTTCACCCAAGCCTCGTCCCTAGCGCAGCATTTCCCTTTCCATTTTCTATTCCTATTTCCATTTTGTATTTCATTTTCCTTTTTTTTGCGTGCGTGTGTGTGCGTGGGTGTGTTGTTTGTGTGTTTTGATTTAAATTTCATTCAAGCAAATGCGAAATGCGAATGACGTTCAAATGTGCTGACAAAATATTTTTTAAGACACATTTCTGTCTGGCGTCGTGTCTAGTATGCTGATGTATGAAGAAGCAAAAACTCAAAATACATGTATTTATCATATCTATTCACTCGATACTCGAAACTATCGACTATCGAGCAGGTAAACTCTCAATACTAAAGAGGTATTTGGATGTTGATTAGACCGAGAGGCAAAGAATCGTTAGCATTCCTTCAGTTTATATATCAATATTTGCCAAGAACTCTATCGATAGCTAGCTATAAGTATCTCTGATTTGAAGCAGTCGGTAATGTTCATAATCTGATATTTTTATTTGTTTCTAGAAGCTTTTGTTAATACTGACAATCACTGTAGAGAACATTCGACAAGGACACTGAATAAGATTCGAATATTTTTGTAAACTATATGATCTCGATAACTGTTTTTATAATACCAATCGATAATTTAGAGTGTGAAACATGACATAACTAAATAACAAACACGGTCACACTGTTGCATTTGCAACTTTCCAGCAAAGTACGTGAGCTGCATACTCGGCTTGAATGAAGGCATCTTTGTCTAAATATAGCTTTTTCCGGCATTTACGGCCCATTAATCAGCACAAATTGCATTTGTGTTTTGCAATATTCTCTGTTTTTTGCTTCCTTTGTTGAAAATTAGAAAACGTTATTTAGTCAGCTGTTAATAAAGACTTTTTCTGTTTGTGTTTTAGGTTCAGTTGTCACGTGTCTCGACTTGACAAAGCGCGTTTAAATAAGTCAAGCCCAGGCTAAGAAAAATTAGAGGGCAAAAAAAACCACAGATGCCACTGCTGTCTCTGCCCCAATTCCATGTGCTGGGCTCTGCTCGGGCTTCGTGGAGGCCACATCAAAGTGAAAGATTTAATTAAAAAGTGATAACTTGCTTTATCTGCCTGTGTACACTTGGCCTGTGCCCAACGAAATTCTATTAACAAAATGTAATCAAGAAAAAGCCAAACGAAAGTTGGCCAAGATGCGAGCAGCAGCAGGCCCAAACTCGCGCGCCAACTGGCTGACAAATTATGAAAAATTACTCATACGTAAGTAATTTGCATTTCGAGGGCCAAAAGATTAAAGAGGCCGCCCATCGACTACGAAAAGAATTTAATGAGAATCTAAATCCTAAGCCAGGCACTTGGATACTGCCAAAGCGATTATACTCATAGGTATTCAATTAATAATTAAAATTTGTGGGAATTATCCTTAGGGGCTTATACAAAGACTTAGGGCACAAAAAATATTTAGTTCTAATATCAAAAATTTAATTAAGAAAATGATTATGGCTTAGATGTAGGAATCAGCTAAAAAAGCGGCAAGTTTAGATATTTAAAAGCCAAAAAATTCATCCATTTTAACATGAAGCTCAATTCATGTGGATGCTAGCTAAACAAAGTACTCCCCCAAAAAATGTCCTTAAACACAAGTTGGAAATTACTTGCATAAAATGTTGACGCTGTAATAATCAAAAGACTTCGGCTCAGTTTTGATCTAAGCTTAAGCTAGTTTACCATGAACTTAAACTGTATATTACAATGTGGTTTACTTACCAGCCGCCCTGTCGTGTCAGGGTGAAGCCAAAGCGTGAGTCACGATCCACCGAAACGCGTATGCCAACAATACCCAGTCCCTGGGGCGTTATGACCTGGCCGCGCATAACCGAAACGCGACTGTGTTTGAGAGTCGATCCAGGATGAGTGAGAGAGAGAGAGAGAGAGCGGGAGAGTTGTGTGAAGAGTCGATTCGTGGAATGGGCGATGTGGCGGGGTGTTTGTAAAAGAGAAAATAATTTTGTTAGTTACGTGCTTTAAAATTGTTTTGTTTGCTTTTTCTGTTGATTTGTTTCTTGTTTTGCTTTCAGCTTGTTTCGTCAAATCATAAAAGAACCAAAGTGTAAACAAACATCGAGTTGTAGCTATGTAAGTATTTTGTATAAAATAGTTATTTATATTTATATATATGTACGAATAGTATCGAGTAATTGAACTTTAACTAATATCCATATAAGACAATATATAATAAAAAAAGGGCAATTTGTTTCACCTTTTTTTTTACTCTGTTTAAGAGCAAACCAAATAAATAGAGTAATTGAGAAAATATTCATAAATTTTATCATATGCATGTGTATGTATTTATAAGAGTGAGCGAAATGGATGATAGATGTGAAAAATGAGCCTATGTCTCAGTGTGTGTGTGTGTGTGTGTGTGAGAGTGTGTTTGGGCGTGTGTTTTGGAGTATTTAATTTGTTATGTACACATTCTGTCAGAAAATGTCTTTTTGCTTGGATAATTCAATTATTGAAAACAGCTTGGCAAATAAATGTATACAGGCCTCAATCTATTTTCACCTCAGCCTCTGCTGTTCAGTGTGTGTGTGTGTGTTCGTGTGTGTGTGTGATTGTATGTTTGTGTGTGGGTGGTAGCGTATGTGTGTTAGCTACAAAAATGAAAGGCAAATATTCAAGTATTTAACTTGATTTTTTGTACAGGTGAAGAAAACACAGTTGGCACGCAGCTTTGGAATGGAATGGAAATAATTTAAGTACATGAACTGTGGATTAGCTTTAGGGATTTGGGATATGTACGCAAGTAGAAAGGCCAATCGAAGGGACAAACAAGAATACTTGAATATGCCACGAGCTGTGGCAAGTCCATTTAGCTGCGGCCAAGATAAACTACAGATAAGAACATTTACATAAGTTATGTAAAACGAACTGTGCATGGTTTATCAATTGCTGAGCTAAGCGATAGCGTGGTGATCGATAACATTGATTATAAACTGCGATTAGTGCTAGCAGCGCATCGATACACAGACAAAATGCATGGTATCGATGACATCTCAATAGAAACAATCGATCAGCAAAAATTGATATCGATAAGTGCTAGCAACAATTGATATGCATGTTATCGATAGAAGCAATTTTCAATTTTGCATGTTACTGACAACAACTGCTTAACATCGATAACAAACAATTCTAAGCATCGATTGAATGCATGTTAAGTTTTACTATCGCAGGACTCAGCAAGAGATAGCTAGGAATGCTAGGATTGTATAAAAAAGCATGCAAAAGAGAACAACTATAAGATTAAAGTGAGAAAATACAATACTTAAAGATAAGATAAGATGAAATTGTTTCGGTTTTTATTGCTTCTAATTTTTGAGCAAATCTATCGATAATATTTTTGTAAAAAGTTTTAAAGTTCTTGAATAACGAACGGATGGATTATCTGAACAGAAAAACGTAATTTATATTTATATCGTTAGGTATATATATAACGGCAAAAGAAACTAAAGAATTATTATCGAACAAACTGAACAAATAAAAATACTCTAATAATTGTTGGTTACCCACTGAAAATGTGATATTTTCCACAGCTGCAAGGCAAAAGTTAGTCATTTTATATAATCGATAGGTACTCATATCGATAAATACCGATAAATAATAGGTTTATAATATGTTAAGGCAAATGGTGCCATAATCGATGATTACATTTATCGATGGCTTCTTAAAAGTGTTGAAATTGGTTTTACAGTTTAATGGAGGCATCTTACAGCACTTGGTACAGCACTTGCTATGCTAATAAAGTCCAAAAACTGGATTTGTTCTATAAGACGTAAGCGACTTCTTGCTGAGACATGTTGCTAAGACTTGGTACAGTTGCCACTTAATGCTGCGGGCCGATAATAATTTGAACATAATAGTTCCTATAACAAAAGATTTGGTAACAACGTCATTTCATAGTTGGCAGTTTTCTCTCTATGTAAAAATTGATTTTGCAGGATATTTGTCCTTCAATCTTAAGTTTTTCGCTTTTCCCACTACCAAAAAACTGAAATTGATTATGCTTGAGACAAATCTAGAGACAGCTGCAACCTATGTAAACTGGAGACTAAACATGAGCCACCAAAAAAGCAGCAAAGAAAATGGTAAAGAATAAACGAAGCAATAATAAAAGCTGAAATTCCATTTAATGAGCTGTTACCCAGCAATTGCGAAACTATGGCAACCCTGGCAGCAGCAATGATGGGGCAACCAGCGCCGATATCCGGTTTGCCAATTTGCTTGAAAAATATGAAAAAAAATATGCTGCCTGCCCGGACCGAAGTTTTTGGCAACTTTTCTTCTTTATTTACTTATTTTTTACAGCTTGCGCGTGGCGAGGGGTTGAAATGGGGGCTGGGGGTGTTTTTGACTTGGCAAAGAAACCTTGAAACAAAATGCCGCAGTGTGGCGGCCAAGGAGACTTTTCAAATGGCGCAATTGTTTGCACTAATTATTGCTGGACTGGGAGCAGTAGAGGCGGCAGACAGCCGAGAAGACGGCAGCGGGGGCTGTAGCCGGAACGGCAGAAGCGGCTGCAGCCGTTAAGGGTTGGGTTGGGCGGTCGGGTTGAGCGCCTGCCCTCTATGCTGCTGCAGTTAGCTGTTGTTGCCATTACCATTGCCTCTTCGAACTTTTGCCGGAGCGAAGTTGGCAAAACATTTTCAAGTTTTCAAGTGTTGCAATTTCTCAACCACCCCCGCACCACACACAACGCACTATAGCCACCGCTCAGCTCTTGACTCTGCGCACATAAACACATAATGTACAATATTTGGGTCAGATATGCTGTGTGTGTGTGTGTGTGTGTGTGTGTGTGTGAGTGCTGCAATGTTTGCCATGTTGAATTTTATTGTGTGGTGCAGCAGGCTGCGGGCTGCGGGGCAGCACCACTTGGTGGTGCAGGGCACTTCTTCAGTGACGTCTAATTGCAATTGACCAAATGCCGAGGCAGTTGCTCAGTCAGGCTGCAGCAGCAGCAGCAGCAGCAGATGCCGCCTATTTGTAAAGCAGTGTGTTGTTGTCCTGCGCGCGTGTGTGTATGTCTGTGTGTGTGTGTGTGTGTGCGCGCCTGTGCTTCATCTCGTTCATTTTTGCTGCTTCAATTCGATTCAATGAAGCACAATTTTATTTGAAATCAAACCGAAAAGCAAATTGCATGTGTATAAGTATGTCTGTGTGTGTGTCTCTCTCTGTATGCATGTGTGTGTGTGTGTGTGTGTGTGTGTGTGTGTAGTGCCGTTTTGCTCGTGTGTATTCCAATTCATTGAAGTGGTGAGTGCCATTGATTTTTATTTCGCATTTGATTCGTTTCGTTTCATTTATTATTTATTTGATTTATTTTTACTGCAGCCCAGACGCGCGTCTGCCTAAGCCCTCAGCCAGCGCACATTCACACTGCCACGCCCACTCTGGGGCAACAGCGGGCGTGGCACAAGCAACCTTTTGATTTGGCCTTTGCCATACAAGTAAATTACTCATACGCCACGTCTGCCGCTTGCAGCTGCTTGGTGTTTCGACTTTGACTTTGATTTTCTCACAATTGAGTGGGTAGCTGAGCGAGAGAGAGATAGAGATGGAGATGAAGAAAGTAAGAAAGCAAAGACAGTTATCTTGCCCAAAATTTAATAGCCCAGCATATATAGCATAGGCACGATATAAAGTATATATTCACACACAACGGAGTTTGCATTCAAAAGCTCAACGCAACTTCCGGCCGATTGCTTCCATAGCAGCTCTATAGTAAAGTAATCCGAAATTGATAACTAGCACGCACTCAAATATTGGAGAGAAATCTTTAAGTTCTTTATACTAAAAAAATGTTTCGAGTGGTAGTTCCTCTGAAATCTAGATATAGCCTAGATATAGAGTTCCGATGCGACCTAGTTTGCCAATCTCATTGTCAATATCAGATAACAGAGATGATTCGCTGTAAGTCAAGGCTGAAAGTTCAACAATGATATTAAGTAGAGTTCGGTTAACGGTTCGAACCAGTAGCCGGTTCGAATTGCCGCACGTTTTGGCTCATATTAACCCAGGCTTTGAATAGAGACTTTACAATATTTAAAATGTAGTTATGTCCAAAATTTTACAAATGAATTTAATTTCATAAAATATGGTTCGGTTTTATCAACATAAACCGGTTAAGCATTGGAATTTCGATTGCGGTTCGGTTAAAAAACTAATTGCAGCCGTGTTGAATATATAACTTTATAAAGTCGAATCTAACTCTTTCATTGGGGACGCTAGGCTGCAGCCTTTTGATAACTCTTTCAGCAACAGGCCAGAGCTGCCGCAGATATAAGACACACACACACACACACGCGCAGGCAACCCTACGACCTGCTCCTCGCTTTTTTTTCGTTTCCTCCCACTCCATCTAACTCTTATTAAGCTCTCGTTGCCCTTTCACCTTTGGGACGCTCGTGCATTTGTGGGCAGCAATTCAATCAGTTTGCGAGCTCCTCTGCTCAATGGGCGGCACTCGAAATTATGACGTCATAAAGGCATTTAGTGGAAGTAGTTGAAGAAGACTAAGAAGAAGAAGCAGCAGCAGCAGATGAAGCAGCGACAACAAAAGCAAATCCGGAAACGGTAGCTGAAAAGTAATCTCGACGGAGCGAAGCGGCCGAGCGAGTGCCGCCCAGTGATTGCCATTGGCCTTGTGGCGCCACCAGCTTGTGGCAGGCAGCAGCTGAACAATGAAGTGAAAGCAATGCCACAAAAATTTCTAATCTCGACCGAGGTCAGAGCAGCAGTCGCAACACTTCCACTCAGCACACCCTACCCCCCTCCCCGTGCTGCCAGCCCCTCGCTCGGACTAATCGCCGTTGCAGCGAATGAGCAATAAACCAAGTCAAGAGCCAGTAGAGAGGAGTGTGGCCCGGAACGTGGGATGGGGCGCGCATTGTCGCCACAGCCACCTTTTGTGTCAAAAGTGCACTTCCATTATTAGCGCATTGTGTGGCCAGGGGGGGCAGGGCGGTGTTGGTGGCGCCTCGCAAAATATGAGTAGCGCGCATAAAAGGAAGTGCATTTAATTTCTTTTCTTTGCCAACTCTGGCTCAGGGGTAAGGGCTGAGTCGTGTGGGGGGCGGACTGTTCTGGGTGTGTGGATGCAGGCGGCCATTCATAAAGCGCCGCATTCACTTGCGCCCGAGCGGCACAAGGCAGGCGGCAGGCAACAAGCGTCAGGAGGCAACAGCAGTAGCTGCGACTTCAGCTACTTCTGCTACGGCTGCAATGCCCTCCTCTAGCCCCTGTTTGAATTGTTGCTGTTGGTGTTTTCGTTTTTCATTATGCTCTGTTCTTAGGAGAGACGGCGAGTATATTGGTTTAGCGCAACAGAACGTGTCTACACCCATATCTATATGCATATACATACATATATCTTCCACAGTTGTAGACTCACAGCTTCGACGTTCGAGTCTTTCGAGTCATCCAATTAGCTACGGGCCACAGTTTGAAAATCAAGAGCTTTCGTCGGAGTTTAAAGCGTCGTACAATTCCCTAAACAGTCTACAGTTTGAGAGTTACATTTGCAAACTGCTCAAATTTGACGAATTACCTTTATATCCAATAAGAATATTGTATTAAAGTTTATATATTCCTTAAGATGGTCTTTCAAGCCAAAATAATACTTGCTGCAGCTCTTTATCCTTTACAGTTTGAAAGTCACAGTGTGAAAAGTCGTTGACTTTGATCGCCATGGCCCCAAAAATCGAAGATAAAGCTAAAAATGCTTGCTTAAAGTGTCTTAATTCGATATAATCACTTCTTTACCGATATCTACACGGATCATATATAGGGTATCCAAGCAGTCACGATCTTTCGACTGAAACCGCTTTATTTGTTGTTGTTGCGGCTGCTGCTGCTGGGGTTTGCCTTGCCGCGACACACAAACTGGCGGCCGCAGCCGCAGCCGACGGCGACGTCGTCTTCTCATCATAAAAATTGAGCACGACTTAGTTGACTTTTGCACATACAAAAGGGCATTGCCTGCTTCGCCTCTGCCCGCTCGAGGCACACACTCGCACACACACACACACACCGCCACAACAAACAAGAGAGAAAATGGAAAAACAAGGAAGGGTATATAATTTTAATTTGGCTTTATTTTCAGAACGTTGCGATGAGCAGCTGAAAGATGCAGCAGCCCCGTCCTAAGCTACCGCCCAGCTTTACTATACTAGAAAACAAAGGCAAGCTGCAGGCCATGGGCGTCGGTAGGTAGGCAGAGGCGGGGGAGGGAGGGGCGGTTGGGGTCTACGCTTTATGTTCATTTAGCCTGAAACAGTTTTTGAAACATTTTTCAACAGAGAAAACGGTGCGCCACACTTTTCTTTTACGCTTTTGTAACCACGATAAATGTGCTTTATGTAGCGAACGCAACGCTCCACGCCGACTCTTTACGGCCGACGACGGGGTAAGGGACGCACTGTGCAGGGGGAGGGGGCGGGGGGTTGATATAGGTGTAAAAGGGCAGCTACTCGTCGCATACAGCAGGCGTTTGGGCTTGAGACTTCCCGGCTTGCCACGCCCCGTCCTGCCCTGCAATGCCACGCCTTGCGCCTGATGAAATGCTTCCTGCACTTTTGCCCATTTTTTGCATTTTTTTTCCATAAAAAGCAACGAGCCAAATAAAAAAAAAAAGCGCATGAAAAGAGAAAAGGTTTAAAAAAAAGTGTGCATAAAAATATTAAAGAGAAGAAGCCCAAATAAACGCAGCCAGGCACAGTGGCACAAACATAGTTTTTATGACTCAATATTTGAAAAAGCCAGCGTCGAACCATTTGCAGACATTATGCAGTTTGGTTCTTAGAACCAGTTCAAATGTGGTTGAGCATTCATTTGAACACATATATGTTTATTAAAAGAGAGTATTCACTTCTAAAAATCAATTGTGAGTTGTGAACCGGTACGGATATAGCAAGCAACGAAGCAAGCATAAACTAGTTCCAATAAAACTTGTACTGCTTTTACAAACTTTTATTTATTGAAATTCTCTGTTACGTCTTTGTAGGTGTTCGTAAAGAGCACACAATATTAAAAACAAATATTAAATAGAACATTATGAACTGTGAACAGTGAACTGGCTCAGATATCGCAAACAACGCACTTTATCGCAACTTAGAACTATGAGCTAGTTCCAATATATACTGTACGCGTTTTTCAAAGTTTTTTATTTATTTTTGGCCTGTTTAGTTTTGATAGCTGCGATATATTTAAATCAATCTTATATGCAGATTTAATGTTAAAATTAGTTAGTGTTAAATTTCATATTCAAAACTTGTGAACTAGTTCAGTGTTGTAAATGGCTTTAAAATTGATCAGAAATGGTTCCGGCTTTAACTTTTTTTGTATAATAATTAAGTTATTATTATATAAAAAGGCTTATCTTGTTCAAAGCTACAATAAATCTGTGATTTTTAGAAAAAAGTTGAAACTGATTGAATATCTGCAACAGTTCGCACTTTTAGCAAAGATATTTCTGTTAAGTTCCGTTGAAATAAGTTGAGTAAGAACATATCGATAACTGTCACCCTATGCATGTCTATGAAAGTGTTATCGATAACGCATAGTTTTGCGACACAAAAGTCTTTCAATTTGCGTTCTCTCAAAGCCATTCGAAATGAAGTAGGGAAATGGTTCGTTTTGAAATGCATTCAACCGACTGCAGTCGATAAGGCTCGCGGCATCGACACCGACATCAACATCGGCGTCAGCGTCTCGCCTACTGAAGACGGATAAAGACATTTCCCCGGGGCAGAGACTGAGATTCTTTTGGCCCATTGTGCAAGTACGATGGGCGATGGGGTATAAAAAAAAACACACACACACATATATAATAAGTAAATAGCTGCTGGATTGAGGGAAGGGCGAGATTGCCGCTGCTGGTGCTTCATGTACTTCGTATAGAAAAGTTTGAATAGAATTTTTAAGTTTGCCATTTACCAACACACACCCACACTCCCAGCCATACACACACACACACATGCACACTCGCAGACCTATCGTCCGATAGGAGAGCAGAGAAAAAGCTTTAGTAGCGTGTAATTTGCACTTTGTAAATTTGCATAAAAGCTGCAGCGACAGGGACTGAATGCGAGGGGGTTAGCGGCTGGCGGTTGGGGAGCCAACCCCCAGCGATAGGGTTGGGATCTGGTAGAGCAGTTAGATTGGAAGAGACTTGCATTAGTCCAAGATACGAGACGAGAGATATGTAAATGCCACATGCCACACCATGTGTCGTCACTTTAGCCATGCACTAAGTAACCAGACCTAGGTGCCGCTGCTGGGTTTGGGCTGGCCATTTGTGGGTGGTGCAGGCCAAGCCCCGCATTAAACCTAAAACCGCCAGTCAGACATTCATTGGCTGCCACAGAGCTACCTTCTCCCAGATTAGGAGCGACCAGACATATGGCCCACCTGGCCAGGACACAATTTGACTCTCCAATTTGACGCACACCAAACAATTTGATGCGTTGGTGGCGGATGGTGGCGGATGATGACAGCTACGATTGCTGCTTGCCAGCTGCCAACACAGATGTCATTTTGTTTGCCAATAAGAAGATTACACATGTTATAAAGAGTTTGGCTTGGACAAGAGGCGGGAGCGCAATGTGAAATGCAAAGCTCACAATCTTCAGCTTATTGCAATTGCTGGACGAAAGGATGCGGCTGTTCCTGAGCTAAGCAATGTAGGGGCATTTTTTATGATCGGTGTCAAAGGGTCTTCATCGAAATTGCGCAGATTCAGACAAGCACCTGGGAGTTAACTGATGCGAGATAATAAACTAAAATGAGGGAATTAACACTCACAGAAAACCTCCCGTTAACTGTTGCGTGACATTTAACTGTATCAAAGAGAGAACCTTTTCTGTGATAAGAGCGTAGGTAGAACGAGAGCAAGATAATGCTTAACGAGAGAGCAAGTTTTTCCTCGCTGTGGGACAGAGCGAGCTTTTTTGCAAAGAGAACAACGTAAACTGAAGCAAGCTTTCAAAGTTAAACTTTGGCTTAATTGACTCCCAGCAAACTGTGCTCAAACTTGAATGGATAACTTTGGATCAAGCCAGCTTTGGTCAATGGGAGAGAACTGCTTAAAAGCTATTCTCAGCATAAAAAGCTTTAAGGTGAGTTAGTTATTTCAAGCGAGCTGAAATGGCATTAGCTGTAAGCTTTCTTTAAAAAAAGTTTATAATTCGCAACTGGTTTAGGTTTTGCTGGTATGATATATGCTCGCTGTCATTTTGCGCCCGGTTTTACGGCTATTTTAACTGATTCCCATCAAATTTGGCCGCAATGCAACTGCAGGGCAAAACAAAGGCACACAGCTTATACATTTTATAGTACCATGAAGCCATAACAGGCCCCCAATCGCCAACCCCAAGCCCAACCCCGACTCGCAGCCTTTTACCCTCCCCGAGCAGTTAGTTTACAGTGCCTGACAATGGCCTGCAAAAACGCAGCGGCACGAATCGCTTTTCAGTTTTTTGTTTATTGTTACTTTTCTTCTTATTCTTCTTCTTTTTTTTTTTTTTTTTTTTTTGTCGGGTTTTTGCGCAGTTTGCACTTCACTTGAATGCGACGCGCAACCGCCAAAGGAATAACAACAAACAACAGCAACAAAATGCCAAAGCCAACTAAAACTTATGGCCACACAGAACGATCCTCGTGCCCCAGCGCCGGACATGAAACCGACTAAAAAAAAAAAACAAAAAAATTGGCATTTAAAATTTTTGCTGATGTCGAATTAGCGGCTTGTGCGCTGCAAATGCTATAGACGGCATTTTAGAAGCTGTCCCTGTGTGTGTGCGTGTGTGCGTGTAAATTTTTCAGGGGTTTTTACATTTTGGTCATAAGCTTTGCACACAAGCACATAAATATATCTAATCTCACATAAAAGTAATTACTTTCAGCTGCTGTTGCTATCGAAAAATATTAAATTATATTGAGTGCACACACACACACACACACACACACACACACATATACAGATGCAACGACCGCACAGCCCATTATTGTGGCCAAACAGCAACTGGCAACAGTTCTGCCTGAAAGTTCTCCTACTTCTACCTAAGCTCCTTTTACCTCCTGGCTGTAACCCTTTCCTGCTGCCGCCGTCGCTGCTCCTGTCCTAGCCACACCTCGCCCTGCCTTTGGGCCAATGTATTTCCTTTTTGGCCCGTCGACATTTTTTTGCTGACTGCGTTTTTCGTTTCGCTTTTTTCTCTTTTTTGCTGCGACTGCAGCACGAAATTCCGCGAATTTCTCTTTGGCTTTGCCTTTCTTTGCTATGCCCTTGCCGAGGGTATGCTGAGTTTCTCATGAATTGTGTAACGCTTCGAAGCAGACATCTCCAAAGCCCCTAAAATATATACATGTACGCATATTCTAGATCAGGAGCAAGACAGCTGTCAAAGTCGGTCAAATCGTATAAGTGCAACATTTAGCTCTCATAGAAATGATGCGACGAAAATTCAGCTTAAGTCCTCGTATCATAGCTGACATTTTATCCTATAGGAATTTTGGCATCAAAAGACTTGTGAGTTTCGATGTTTACAGCACACTAAAGAGTATTTAAGCTTCGGCTTGCCGCGGCCTTCCTTTATTTCTCGTTTTTTCTCATTTTTGGTTCTCGTTCAGTTTGTTGCCATTTCTATTGGGCGCCATGCACCCCGCTGGGCCCCTGGCCCAGCCGGCGGCAGGCTATTTAAGGCCCAGAGTGCGCTCTCTCGCCCTAACCTCAACTTTTGTAGTTTTTCAGGCCAACTGTCTGCAGACTGTCCCTGTCTCACTCTCAGTGTGTGTGTGTGTGTGTAAGTTATACGGGTATTAATTTTGGTTTATGTGCAACTTGTACGCTGTAATTTTTGTGCTTTTTTCTTCACACTGGCAACGGCGATTCCTGACATTAACGACAGCAGCAACAACAAAGAAGAAGATGGACTTAAAAAGAGACAGATAGAGGAGAGTAAAAGAGAGAGAGAGATATACAAGTGGAGAGAGAGGTGTTGCAATTGCAGGGAATGTGGCCACATTGATAACAACAATGGAACCGTCACGGTTGGCTGTTAAAGCATTCGGAATGGCAAGTTTTTAATTTATATACAAAACGTGCAACTGAATATATATTTAAGACAAGTGAAAATATATATATATAAATATATCTATCAGCACCATTTAATTATATATATGTATATATATATGTTTAATTACCTATAATTATAGTCTGAAGTTTGCTTCGGAGAGCAGCGCAACAAAGGGAATGCAGTGGGAATGAAACAAAGAGACGACTTTCTCCAAACGGAACTCGTTGAAAGTTGCGAGAGAGAGAGGGCGAGCAAAGCTCTCTGCATATCTAGGTCTTACTCTCTTTTTAGCCTGAGTTAAGTATCTCTTTTCATCTTGATTGTTTTATTTGTCTTTTGATCTTTTCTCTCACTTTCAGTCTGTCCCTCCCTAGAAAGCTGCGAGAGCGGGCAAAGATCTCTGCATACATTTCTCTATCTAGCCTATCTAGCCTGATTCCAATTTCTCTTTCTCTCCATCTTTAATATTCTGCTTGTCTGTTGCCCTTGTTTCTCACTTTCTCCCTCTATCTTTCTCAAATTTGCTGGTCTCTCCTCTCTCCAGCTTCTTTTTTTCGCTATCTTGATTTCTGGCCTGTCATTTAACATTTTCTCTAATTGATTTCAACATTCTGAATCACACTCTCTCTCTCTCTCTCTCTCTCGCACTTTCTCTCACCTTTTCTCTGTCTGCCTTTCGTATAAGCACTTTTCAAAGCGTATCATCAGCTTATCCAACTCTTTAGCCCATCTCAAGCAGTCCAGCTTCCTTGAAGTTTAGCTGACTTTAAGCTATTTTAAAAATGGAAATTTCTCAAATAGAGCACTAAGCACTAGAGTTGCAGCCTGAAGCATGCTGCTGACTGCATTTTCTCGCTATCTCTCTCCCCCGCTCTCTTGCTTTCTCATGCAATTGTCATCATTCTTGCCTCTGGGCCTGCTCAGCTTGCTGATGAGACGGGCGCCGGTTAATCAGTTTAGGTCTAAAACAAAGGACAAGAGCTGAAAGCTCAGCGTTGCAAATCTTGACTGCCAAGGACACTGTCTGGGAGAAGATGTAAGAGAGAGAGAGAGGAAGAGAAGTAGTTGAAGAACTCGACTAATATGGGAGTCAGAGAGAGCGAGAGAGAAAGAGAGAGAGAGAGAGATTTACATTAGCTGGTTGGCAAAAACCACTTAGCGGGTAAACTAACCACACCTAATGCAAAACGGGTGAGCTGCACGAGGGTGTGTGTGTGTGTGTGTTTGTTTACGTCAGGGGGGAGGGAGCGGAAAGGGGAACTGTAGTCTATAAGAAATGGGGCGCCGTGTGCCAGGACAAGAAACTCGCTGCCTGCTGCCGGCGCTTCCTTATGGCTTTCTTCAGCAACTTTCAACAGCAAATCCAACAAAGGGCCAAGGCAGACGACACTGTCGGGACGCCCCGCACGCCCAGCTCTACAGTCCCCCTCCCCCCGCTCTTACCACTCTACACTCCACGCAATTGCCAACTGCCTGCTTGTTGTCAGGAAAAAGAAGAGGATGAAGAAGCAAAAGAAGTCAACCCAAAATGGAAGCCAAAACAGGAAGTAATCTATAGTCGCCCCGCCATTGTTTATTGTTTAATTTTTAGTCAGCTTTATGTTGTTGTTGTTGCTGTCGTTGTCGTTGTTGTTGTTGTTGTTGTTGCTGCCCCCCTCACTCCGCCTCTGCTTCTGCTCACTTTTTTTCTTTGCGTCTGCTGCTTCGTTGTATTATTTTCTATTGTTAACAATTTTTGCATTTGCTCCGTTGCAAGTAGCAAAAACTTTTCAATGTGCCGCCGCCGTAGCCATTGTTCCTTGCCACCAATCCCCCTGCCCCACGCCTACCCCAACCGTCCCTCTTTGGACACTGCTCTACATAACGCTGCCACTTGAGCAGCACAAAAGCAACGAGGTAAAAGGCAGACAAAAGCCAAACCCAAAACGACGCCCACGCGCCAAAGACGTTGACAAGGCGACATTCGTGGGGCATCTTCCTCAGTGTTGCCCCTCCCCCTTCCCCAATGCTCAGTCACAGTTCGCAGCAAGACAGAAGCCCGTATCGCATTTACTTGGCTTTCGTTTTATCGGCAAGCGACAACAGCAACAACAACAAGAGCAATAACAATAACAATGTCACCCAGTTTCCATGGCATTCACCACGTCTGACACTCCAGATACTCCTCGGACTACCTTATAATTGCGTTGCGGTGTCTGCCGCTCAGTCGGGTTATGCAACCAGAACAGGAGCAGAAGAAGAAGCAGCAGCAGCAAGTATAGGACACAGCAGCTGGCAACCAGAAGAAGCCAACAAGAGTCGCCAGCGATTATGGTTATATGCTGTCAGGAATTTCAACCCCCAACTCGGAACCCAACTCAAGCGCCAAGGATAGATATAGATATAGTCGAGGCGCTGGCAGCTCTTCAAAAGGGTTTTTCGTGTTTTTGTTCATTTCAAATATAGTCACAGCAAGCGAACACAGGGGACACATTAGCTGTATAGCTGCAATAAATAAATATATAAGGAGTAAAAACTTATGCTAGTGTTGTAAAATGGCGAACTTTAACACTGAATGTTGCAACGATACTATCCAAGTGGAGCAACAAATACATATATAATATAGTTTACCCTAGCAGAGGCATTTTTTACTCTTTTCCATTTACTTTTGATCACTTCCCAACATGAGCTACATGCAACCCACTTTTGGCCTGATTGTGGATCGAATGCCTGGCAACTAGTGTTGCAAAAGGTTATATAAATCATATGCTACTAATGTTGCAAAAGGCAATATAGATTGTTCAAGTCGGGAAGAGATGAATTTTTCAAAACTATAGAGACTTAAACAATTGCTTAACAATGTTGTAAAACGTTCTTAGCTTAATATTAGATATGAACTTTAAGTGCAGCTGCTAGGGTATTTAGACTTCGGCAAGCCGATGCTTTACATTTTTCCCTAAATATGTATGCAAGTTATTTTTGCCTCAACCAATTAGCTAATAACTAGACTCAATTAGTGGAACATCAATAATTTGTGCATTCATTATTATTGAGTCGAAAATTGAGCCCAAACCGAGTTAAAAAAAAGGCTTCACCCATTTCAGATATCAATTACCTCTGCAGCGTGGAAAAGTATCACATTTTTATACGTAATTAAAATAAAACGCGAAATAAAAAATTGAATTTAAAAACATTGAATCTCATTAAAATATTTTATTAGAGACAATTTGAGAAACAGAATAAAAAAAAGTTTGTGAAAAAAAATGCATTCTGAATTGTTGTAAAAATGTTCTTGAATTTTTTTTTCAGTTTTTTTTTTTTTTTCATATTTGTTAAGCATCCTTTTGGGATGCGCTTTAAGAGAGCGTTATGTGTGTGGATAGGTGTGTGTGTGTGTGTGTGTGTGTGTGTGTGTGTGTGTGAGTGATATTTTGTTTGTTGTATTTGGAAAACATAGAAACAAATGGCTTAGACGCAGACAAATAGGACACTTGGGATAACGTTTGGGAGGGAATTTTCGGGGTTTTTTCTTTTCTTTTTTTTTGATTTATTTCATTTTATATTATCTCTTTTTTGCATTTTGATTTTTTTGGGGAATTCGACATATAAGGATATATATAGTTTGTTTTTTTTTTATTTATATTATTTTCTTTATATTATTAAAATTTCGTATTTGTTCTGCTTCTGCTTCAGTTACATTTTTCAGACAAAGATATATATAAGTAGCTGCTTCTTGCATTTTACAATAATACTGAAGACCTATTTATTTATTTATATGTATTTTTTTTTTGGTTGGGCAAGTTTCGACTTGCAGCCTAATTTGATGTTGTACTTTATTTTATTTTTTAAATAAGGAAAGAATAAAAAATTATGTTTTGTTAACTGAAAAACGTTTTTCTATATTTAAGATGATTTTTCTTTTTATATTATAAAAAGCTTTGATCGAAACGAAAAACTAAATGACAAAACGTAATGAGTAATAGAGTTCAAAGAGAGCGAAAGAGAGATAAAAATAAAGATAGATCAAGAGAGAGAGAGAGAGAGAGAGAGAGAGAGAGAGTGAGAGAGAGAGAAGGGGTAAAGATGTGACAAAAATATGTTACGACGATAAGTAGAAAAAGAAAAATGAGAACAAAAGCAAGAAAATGAAGAAACGTATGTTTAACACTTGGATTTGGTGGAATGGGAAAGAAATTCACTTAGTTGTGAGGTGAACTTTTTTGTTGTTGTGGTAACGAGTGACGAGTGGCGAGAGCGAGAGAGAGTCAGAGAGTTACAGAGTGAGAGAGAGAGAGAGAGAGAATGAAATAGAGAGTAACGAGTATTTTGTGTAGCGAACGAGTGAATGGTCTTTAAAGTAGGCAAAAACAAAAGATAGACGATTGAATGTATGCTCATGCTTTAACTTAAACTCGTACATTAAACAATCAGCTTAAGAATCGATACAAAATTTGGTTCAAAAAATCAAAAGACATATTTTTGTTGTTTGCTGTAGCTGTTGTTGTTATTTTGTTTTGTTGTTGTTGGGTTTTTTTTTGGCCTACTGTTAGTATGCATGTTAATATTTGTTAATCATAAAATGGGTAAACAAAAAAGCGGAAATGTATAACCAACTTAATACACATAGACACGTACACATAACACATACAAATACAAGTACAAATACAAATACAAATACGAATACAAATATATAGTTGGATTATTTTCATAATATAATTTTTCGCTTGCGATTCTTGCAGATGCATTTTTTCAGTACCTTTTTTTTTATCATTAACTTTATACCCTGAACCCATTGAAATTCGCTCAAAATGGCATATTGCTTTTATGCACATGTATGTCACAGGCAGGAGGAGGCGTTGATCCCATGTCATGTTCGTCAGTCTGTTTATCTGAGTGAGAAACTTGGAACGGTTTTTAAAGACTTACATCTCCCCTCTTTTCCCTTCTCATCACCCATTCCTTCGAAAAGGTAGACCCACGCGCTTTGGCATTTGCACACATTTGCTTGCATATATTTCATCCCTGAAAAAGTCATACGGATCGGACTATAAACACCGAAGTTACTCAAGAATGCATTTGCCATACTTGCTAAAGGAGCCAAATGGGGAGCGAAAGGATGAAGAAGCAGATTTAACGGTTTCAGTAGATGTGTATTTTGATTGCATGTTTGTTATTAGGTCGACTTGGACTGGGTTCAGGGTACCTGCTAGTCGATCACTTTTCCGACCAGAGCACTCTTAATATTACTTTTTGCATGGCCCTAAAAAGTATGCTATATAATTGAATCCTTTGGGTTGAAATGATAAAAATAAATATATATGTTTCACGAAATGCACGAATTGTAGAAATGTATGTGAAAAATCAACATAAAAATACAGTATCTGAAACTTTTATGCCCTGCATTTTGTTAATTTTTTGTATTTCTCTTATTTTTTGCTTTTTTTGCCGTAATTAATTTGGTTGGGATTTATTTTATTTACATAAGTGAGTTGTTGACTTTTGGGTACTTTGAAATGCGTCAAATGGATAATTAATAATAAAGTAAAAAATGAGAGTGATAAAAAATGTATGTATATAAAAAATACTGCATAACGCTGCGCAAGGGGTTGGGGTGGAGGGAAAGGTGTGTGGTCAAATGCGGAGCGGAGCATCTCGAGTAGAAATTACAGCAGAAATGCAAAAGTATGTTTTTGAGTTGAGTTATTATCAATAACAGTTTTAAGAGGAATTTTTCGATTTACAATAAACATACTTTAATTGGTAATTATGGTATTTTTATTGGTATTTCCGATATATTTATTATGCATTTGCTGCTGTAATTCTTGTAATGAAAACTAAACCATTTTTTATTTAACTTTTCTTTTGTTTTTACTAAAGATGTTTTGTATGAGAGAGACTTTTGAATGGATGGAGAAAGAAATAAAAGAAACTCTTGTTTACTGGAAGTATTGAGATGCATAATGCTTATGTGGAATAAGAACAGAAAAACTCGATGCAGTTATATATGACGAAGAATGTAAAACCGAAAAAGAAACCAAAATTTTTGGCGACTACTTGGCTCAGGCCAAAAATTACAAAAAGTATTTTTCGTATTTCTTACGCCTGTGTTTCCTTTCAAGTTTTATATTTGTTTTTTTTTTTGTTTTTTTTTTTCGACTTACCAAGGTGTGAACGAGCTCCAGAAGAGACTACAAGTTCACGGGGTTGAAACGTAGTATTTTTTTTTGTATATTTTATATTTTTGGTTTTTTTTTTTTTGTAGTATTTTTGAATTGAATTTGTTTGTTAGGTTGATTGCAAAGGAAATGCAATTGATTTGTGTTGAAATTTGATTTGATTGATTTGGATTTTGGTTTAGCACACAACATGAAGGTATCGAGCCACAGCAACAGAGTAGGACAGTACACAATTAATTGACAGGACAATAAAAAAGAAATTAAAAGACAAAAATGCTTTTCGTTAACGAATTGATTCAAAGTTGAGATATTTTTTAAAAATATACTTTTTTTTTTTGTTTTTTGTTTTTTGTTTTGTTAGCAATCGCTTGGCGATATATGTATGAGGCATACCTAGAAGACGTTCTTAGCTAGAAACTAAAGCAATTGTTTAATCAAAATGAAAAATACATTAAACGTCACACGATGAAAACGAAAGCATAAAACACATTTGACAAACACACTTAATTTGATATGATCTGGTTTCTAGCTGGTTTTCTTTTCTTTTGTTTCTGAAGCTTGAAGCAGCCTTTCGGTGAGTTGCATGTGAAATACTTGGGATACACATCGTCAGCAGGCGTCAGGCTTCGTTTTTTGAGTACATTTCTTGGGTTATATATCATCGATTCTCGTTTCAGTTTTAGTATGGTTATGGTTAGTTGGTTAAATGTTCAACTTAGGATATCGTATGTTAATATATATTACTTACAAATCATAAAAAATACTTTTAAGATGAAAACAAATACGCTTTTTAGACACACACAGTTACGGAAATGAGAAACAGTTCAAATCGAAAATAAACAGTCGATACACACACAAGTCAAATTGGATTTAGTACTTTTTTCTTCATCTCTATCGAATATTGTTTTAAGTCCTTGTTTTGTTTACGAAATTGCATTCATTTCATTTTTCGTATTTTTTTTTTGCTTCTTTTGTTGCAATTAGTATTCTGTTCTGTTTAGCACAATCACAATATCGTAAAATCAAAGAAAACAACAACAAAAAAGTACACTTTCGACTATTTGACCGTGGCAAATTGTTTGGTTCTCGCATTTTGCATACATTTATCGAATATGTTTATTCATAGTTCGAAAATGAAAGTAGAAGAAACAAAGTACAAAAATATACGTTACAAACCGAACCCAAGCAAATCAAACATAAATTTATTCACATCTCTGTGAGCAGATACTATCTATATATTTACTTATCTAGATAAAATACTTAATAAAATAACCAAAAAACAAAAGTAAAGGAAAAACTAGTTCAATTTGAGCAGCGAGCACATTGTGAGAATAGTTCAAACTAATCTCAAAATGAGCTCTGGAGAACCAAGTGTAAATGAGCAGAAAAAAAGGAACTCAATTAAAACATTTAAATATATGTTAAACTGTAGACCAAGTTCTTATATCAGCTCACTCTATATGGTCCTAGGTCGTCATATAGATATATATATACATATATCTTTATATAAATATACATATATATAGATCGCAAGACATTAACAATCATCATCATTTAAGCTTGTTGCATTTGTCGTGATTGTTGCACTTTTTGGGACAAACGTTTGTATTTTTAGTATTTCATTGTCATATATATAGTATTTCTTTTTTTCGTTTTTTTTTTGGGGTTAGACGAACACAAGGAGGTAAAACACTAGACAACACACATACTCAATGAAGTGCTATCATTATTTTCGCTTTGGATTTCTTTAAAATATTTAATTTAAATTTTTTTTTTTTTTTGATGAACCATTCATATTGTAATAGACAAAACGTAGAGTTTAAAAAAGAGAGTGACAATAAAAAAAAAAGAGCTCAACACAAAATGGAAAATCAAGAGCTGTTAAAAAATACTAAAGTTAAATGAATTACAAAAAATTTTTGCGCTTTTGTAGCTTGGTGTTTTTTTTTTTTAAGTACCTTCTACTTTTGAGGCAGGCAAGAAAAGAAAAAGCTCAAACTAAGAGAAAATTTGGTGCGCGAGGCGACCAGTGAGTATTTTATTTCCAAATCGGTATTTTTTTTCTTTTTTTTTAGGCCAGAAACTAAAAAAAACTTATAACTTATTAAAAAAAACTATAAAGGAGGAAATAATAGAAATAAAAAAATCACTTGTAATGACACGAAAACGTAAACGTTAATTCAACATTTTGTTTCTTTCTGTTTTCATTTTTTCTTTCAAGATTTTTCAAATATTTTGAGGTTAGTTTGTAGCACGTCCAACGCATAAATGATAGACTCATTGAGGGGAGAGAGGCGTAAGGGATTGTGGGAATGTGATTGCGGGTATTTTGAATTTTTTTTGCATTTTTTTTTTTTGGTATTTTTTTTTTTTTTTTTGAATTAGATTCGATTTGTTGAGACTACTTGAATGTGTTCAGTTGAAGTTTGAAAACATATGTAAACAAGTTTCAATAACAATTTTTTATTTTGTAGAGGATTAAACAACTTTTGTGAAAGCATAAATAAAAATCAAATATATATATATATATATATATATATCTAGATATATAATTATATATATGCATATATATATATATATCGTAAAGTATATACATATATATATAAAAAGTTTTATAAAATCATAAAATAGAAAAAATATTTGAGCTTTTTCTCTTCGTTGATGCAGTACCACAAAACGTAAGATTAGGCAGCGATATATAATGGCTAAATGAAAATCTGGAACAGATTCAGGATCTGAAACTGAACAGAAACTCTTCTCTGTGTTGCATACATGAATGTACGGTTCTCGAAAGATATATTCATGTATATATGTATATGTAGAGAGGTTTACAGGTACATTTATATATACGAGCATAGAGTAGAGTAGAGTATTATATACGCTTTAAACACACATCCTTCTTCTTCATCAGCTTCTTCTGATTCGAATGTCTCGGAACTGAAGACAATCAACAGTTGCTAATCGATAACGAAAAAATCAAGAATCGTAACGTAAAAGGTAAATCACAAACTCGATAAGTCGATAATACGTAAAGTAAAAAATATTAAACAATTGCTCAATATAAAGCCTCATCCATTCGATTTTGCCCTAGGGCAATCGCATTCTTTGTTGACCTAAGCTGCGCACTAGGAAGTAATACAGCATATATGCATAAAGGGCCCCGATATTACGACTAGTCTAAAAAATTGGCATTGTACTTACTTCTCGCTATACTCATCCATATGCGCATACGACTGTACCGAGTTCTCTTCGATGAGGAACTTCACCCGCTGATAGAACGAGGCCGTCACCGAGGGCGGCTGCTTGCGGAGCAGCACCTCAACCGGATCGTTGGACGAGAGACACATGATGTGCTCGGAGCAGGCTGGATGCGAGCAGCACTCGCTATCTGAACAGTCCGTCATGCCATCTATATAGTTATCATTGGGCATTCATTACTCAGGTTCGCTAAGATTTGATTGATTTACTGGACTCTACTTACCGCCATCGTTGTCAATGTTGTCCTTGCAGTTCATTTCCAAGGCTATGGAACAGTCGCTGCCAGCCCAGCCTTCAATACAATCGCAGCGATATTCGCCATTCTCCAGAGTGCACTGACCGTGACGTGAGCAGCCGTTCTCGCAACCAGCTGTGGAAGAAAGACACAGTGTGTACAGTTGAGTGAGAACAATAACAGTATGGGAACAGTTTTTCAGCGATTAAAATTATAGCGAGAGACGTTAACCAGCGACAACTGGGAGCAGCGAGTACGAAGGTAAGCCAACGAGAACAGTTTATCCAAGCAACGAGAAGGATAATGCAGACATTAGAGTATCTCATTAGCGAGTGGAGAAAGAGAAGAATCTAGATCACTTGGCGAGAGAGGCCAGCTGAGAGCAGTTTATAAGTGAGAGCAATAGAGGCCTCTTCAACTAGCGAGAGGAGTGAGTTAACGAGTAGTAAACGAATGTAGGGAGTAAAAAAGTGAATGGTTCGCAGAGTTCAAACGATTAAGGCTGAATGATGACACTCAAGTACCAAAGAGTAGTTTGTGTTCGCTGAATGCTTGACATTTTGTTGCTGATTATTTTTTATTTTATACGTGCTGCGAGTGAAGAGCATTAATATAAAAATAATGTTAATGTTTGCTCTTCAAGGCGCGCTCAAGTGCGTCGAACGCAGGGCTAGGGACAGGAGCTAGGGTGGGCAGGTCCAAAGTGCCCTTCGCACGCACATCCACAACATCATAAACGAAATGTGGAGAAATCTACAAAACAGTAAACATAAAAAGCAAACGAAACGTAACGTTAGATGCCACCGTTGATGGGCCTGTTGGTTGTGTTGGGTTGGGTTGGATTGGGGTTCGGTTCGGGTTCGGGTTTGGGTTTGGGTTTGGGTTTATTTGTTTGTTCCACGACAGCAGTAGCAACAACAACAATGACATGGCAGCATTTGAGCATTTGACGCAAAGTTAATGTCACTTGACATGTGTCATTTGCAAAATGGGTAACCTCGACGCTAACTCAACTTCCGGTATGTTAAAAAGTTTGCGGCGCATAAAATGACTTCCTTGTCGTAACTGCCTTCCTGTTTACGACTCACACACGCATTCGATATGTACATACAAATATGTATATATATATATGTGTGAGTGTGTGTGTGTGTGTGTGTGTGTTTGTACACATATTGGCAATAACGTCAAGTGTTGCTGCCAATATTTGAACGATGTCTGCTGACGCTGCCTTTGCACAAACAATTTACATGAGAGCACACATGTGTGTAAGTGTGAGTGTGTGTTATGTGTGCAGTGTGTGTGTGTGTGTGTGTATGTGTGTGGAGGCGAGCATAGGTACTGCGCTAAGTTTCCCACATGCAGAAATCTGTCAAAAAGTTGCATGATATCAGCCAGCACGAAACTCAAAAATCCACTGAAAATCCAAGGCAAATACCATTAACTGAACTTATATTGGCCCCAAGTAGCTGGTTGACTTGGGATACGTTGAAGTCCATACTAAGGATGCGGCAAGGGATTTAAGTCATGCAGCATTCAGGAGTCACTTTTGGAGATTTCCTACTAGACAACTCTGATTTACCTAAGGTAACTCAGCTGTTTTATATAATCCCAAGCTGAAACTGAAGAGGCGTCATCTTTTTAGACGGCAATCAATTTTCAAAATTCCTTACAACCTTACATAAAAAGTAATCCCGACTATCCTCAAGTATTCGATGCTTTTTTCTGAAGTTCCTTAAAGGCAACCCTGAACAAATTCAAGTAACTTAACTGTCCGCCCAAATAATGTACTAAAACTAACAAACTATGAAATGCAGCTGTATTAATAAACTATTTTTTTATAGCTCTAATTTCCAAACATTTTTGGCATACATAAAGTTTTTTAAAAATTTGTCGTGGCTGACAGTAAATTTTCGGCGCCGACTTTTAATAAAAAAAAGAGAGAAAATGCGGCATAACTTAACGTAAGTGCGGCATAAAATGTCGACGACTATTTCAGAACTTTGCCCACATTAGATGTCACCTACTCGCTAAGCTAGGACGTCAGCGTGAGAAAGAGAGAGAGAGAGAGAGAGAAAGCGAGAAAGAGGGAGCAGCAGAAAGACGGAGCAGGTTGAGATTGAGAGACATAAAAATGTATCTAGATTTCAGGATTGCAGTCGTGTAATTTGTTACAAATCTCTGCTCAAATTCAATAAACTTTACCGCATTGTGTGTGTCGCGTATGCGAAGTGCCAGAGCAAGATAGCTAGAGCGAGACAGAGCGAGACAGGGCGAGACAGAAGGCAAAGTCGTTAAGTACTTTCTAAAAATACAAACAGACATGCATGTAGTTGTGCATGTGTGTGTGTGTATGTGTGTGTGTGTGGATATTGGGTGGCACTTTGTGCTTGTGCAAGCGTGACTCGCACGTCTAAGCTACCACTCCACTAAGCCCCCGATCCCCTCTGCAGCCCCTCCCTTAGCCCTAATTCAGAGCGCTGCTGCAACACTTGAATCGATTCAAAACGTTTTTGGCCGTATGTTGTCAGAGGAAGTTCCCACTGGGAATTGCGAATGGCGTTCGACATGGCGGCTTGCAAGCAGCCCGGCAACAGGGGCCCCGGCCGTGGAGGGGCGCCTGTAAGTGAGCATGAGCCAGGGGGGAGGGTTAGAGTGAGAGGGGGGGGGGGGGTCTGTAGTAAGTGTCTTTCTGCTTGGGCCTGAGTGAAATGACGTTGGAAGTTTTATTGGTTTTGCACACGTCAACGAAATGTAATACACACAGAGCGAGCGAGTGCGAAAGAGTAAGTGTGTGTGTGTGTGTGTGAAAGAGAGAGAGAGAGAGAGAGATAGCTAGGGACAGGCAACATACGTAGACGTGGCCCCCTTTGAGGCAGGGCTATGTGTAATGCCATTACATGCATGCCTGAACCGCCGTCGCCGTCGTCGTCGCCAGGGGGCCACAAACACACACAACTATACACACACACACACACACACACACACACACGCGCACGCACACAGTCACCGTTCGTTTTCTATACACAGCAAATGTTTTTGTAACATGACTGTTTGTTTTTAAAGTTTTAATCACTGTCAATCGATAGCTACTTATCATGCTGCACCGCTGCTGCCAAAGTGCTTGCCACAGCAGCAGCAGCAGCAGCAGCAAACAACCGACCACACCCCCGCCAAACAGCCCCCCTGCAACGGCCCTCACTGGACGACTGTGCGCGGGGCTTTGCACTTTAATTGACAGTTGCCAAAATAAGCCCGGCCGAAAGAAAATAAAAGGCGCAAAATTGTTCGGTTGCTTGGTTAAATCAGGGCGACAAAACTGTCAAGCTCAGTACGTTGAGGGCGTGCCCTCTGCCTCTCCCCCTCCACACACACACAGAGGATCCGCAAGAGCCAGGACACTTTGCAGTGCTCGCCCAAATGGCGTAAACATGTACAAAATACTTTGGCGCAAGTGCAAAAAATATTGATAAAAAGCATGACAACAACTGCAACAGCAACAGCAGCAACAGCTTCGACTTGCTTGCAACTGCTGCAAAATATTTGAACGCTGGCAATATCCGACGAGTGGGCCATGAGGGGGGCATGCATAAAAGCAGGGCGTGGGGGCACAGAGATAGCGACTGTAATGTCGCAATGTTTTTGGTTGGCTTGCCGCGTTGCGACATGAAGCGACAAAGTTGTTGCCGCTGCAGTTGTTGCTGTTGTAGCTGTTGCTGCTGCAGCTCAATGTGAAATGTGGAATGTCAGCTGCGGTTGCTCGGGTTTTTTGTATTGGCGCATCGCTAATCGATTGAGCGTCAGTTGTAAATGGTCAACAGCAACATCAGATTGCAACAGCAGCAGCAAAAGCCGCAACAACAACAGCAGCAACACTTGCAACTGCAATTGCTGCTGAGGTCAAGGCAAGCCCGGGTTGCAAATATTATTTGGTCAGATGCAGCGGTTTTTCCTTGAGCTCTGAAATTTGTTTATATTCAACTGGCCACACTATAAATTGCCTCAATGTCAGTTGACAGTGTGACCATATATGCAGAATATACATATTTGAAGGAATGCGTGAACCAATGCTTGAACTAGTTGGGAATTATAATTCCGTATCTCAATCAATGCTATTCGAAGAATGAAGCTATATGCTGACTTTCTAATATATGTATTATATTAAGATTCGTAGAGCTCGGTACTTACGCAGCGTGCAGTGTCTTCCATTCCAGCCCTGGGAGCAAACGCAGGTGCCATTCTTGCATTGTCCATGCTCCGAGCAGCGGGCATCGCAGGGCAGCTGATCGCACAGATTGCCCGTCCAGCCGGTATTACAACGGCATTTTCCCGACTCGCAGACTCCATTACGGCCACAGTCCAAGCTGCAGACGGCTGTGGGCAACAATGAGCATGACATACAAAGAGAGGGAGAGAGACACAGTGAGAATGGCGTCAAGTAAATTCAATATAAATAAATGAAATTAAATGGGAATGGGAATGGCATTGGGGAATGTGTGGGGGCTGGTTTGTTGGGTTTGGGTTGTGGATCCTGGCATGTTTATTATATTTGTACATATGTGCGTTTAAATTCATTAAAGTGCTGCGCAACGTGAATCGACCCCACAGGAAGCAACAGCAGAAGTTAGCAAATTTCTACTCGTTACTCGTCGCTTTTGCACTCGTTACTTTCGCGCTTGGCACTCGTTGCCTGCGGCTTATGGCTGTGAAATGTTGCCCCAGCGAGTGAACCATAAAAACAACATTATAAATGTAACATTTACGTGGCGGCAACAAGCGACACAGCCCCATTCAACGGCGCCCCCCCGCCAACCCCTCTCCATTGCTACGTTGACTTTTGTTCTGTGTCTGCGTCGCAGGCGTAAATTTATTTTATTTGCCCAGGCGAACACACAGCAGCGTAACCTGCGTATTAAATAAATAATGAATTTTTATGAAGCTCTGCTTCATTACACGCCCAACCCACACACCCCCTGGCCAGAGGGGTGTGGGGAGTGCGCGGCAGGGTTGCCGCCTTTCGGTGCTAAAAAGTTAAGCAAATTAGGCGTGCGTGCCCACAGACGAGTCCTTTTGCCCTTTGCCAGCGAGCGGAGAGACAGCCTCTGACAGCCCGCACCTCCCCTCAAACTGGCTCCAACTGTACCCTCTGCGACCCCTAGCCCCTGTCCGCAACCCTCTCTTGTCGCCGAGTCCAACTTCAGTTTGCGAGTGGTTACATCGTAAGCTGCATGTTTTATTGGGCCGCCATCCATGGAAATGATTATGAACCCGGGGCGTTCAGTATTTTATTTTATTCACTTTTTTTTTTCGTTCATGTCGTTGTTGTAGTTGCTTCTCGGGTAATCGGTAAATTTGTTGCTGTTCTTGCTGTTGTTGTTGTTGTTGTTGTTGTTGCTGGTGGCTTTTGGCCTGTCGGCTTTTCGGGCCTAATTGAAGGTTCGGCTTTATGACCATCATCTAATTTGGATTCGGTCCATGCGATAAACCATCATAATGTGTAAGCATACGTAACGCCGCATGCTGTATGCCCCGGAATAATAACTGCATTAGTTGCCATCTGCTTTTATGACAGCCCCCCTTCCCATTCTCTTGCAACGTATTTTACAGCCAGCCAGGGTGGGTGGGAGCTAGGAGGGGCGCCTCCTGTACCATAAACTCTGAGAAACTTCACATTTGATTGAGCTGACAGGCGCGACGTTGAGGGATTCCTTATGGCATTTGAGTTCTAGATTATGTGATATTCCGATTTATATGCCAGCATATATCTGTAATCAAGGCTGGCTTAGAACGGAGCCGGTCTTAAACCGAAAGTCATATCTTCATTTTGAATATATACTCAATTTAATTTAAGACAAATTGAATAATTTATTTAAATTTTCATTTCATTAAAGTTGTCTTCAAAGATGTGGATGACAAAGTCGAACCTTAAGGCGAGGCATTGTCTGGAACCTTCCTTCAAAATCTTATCATCTATATCTGAACTCTATTATATTCGTTTTATTTCTGCGTACTCATCAAACCTGTAAAAAGTTAACTTCCCAGTTTTCTTTACGAAATTGGTCTTTATCCATTAGAAGAGTCTTCACTGTAGTTAAACCCGTCGGAAATATTGTTGTTTTCTTAACTAAACGTTTACTTTACTGGATCATAACACATCATCTAAAGAGATGAGATGGATTTCGGATAAATTCTTTCTATTTTCCACTTCAACTTTTTACAATTTGGCCAAATTCCTGCCCCCTCCCTCAACCCTAACACGTGTTCTACCTCCCACTTCAGCTCTCATTTGAATTCAATGCTCGAACTGAAGAATCATTTGTAAGCAGCTTGTTGAACAAAAAAAAAAAAAACAACAACAAAAAAACACAAGAAAAAAATCAAACACACACACGTAACACCCGCAAACAATATACAAATAACACACCTATTCACACACAAGCACACACACACATGAACATTTACATGTGCAAACACAGAGTGCAATTGTTATTCCGGTTATTTGTACGAGGTGTGAGCAGGGAATGGGATGACGGGGGAGAAGGGGGATTCTCATGTATTGCACTTACCTTGCGAACAATCTGGTCCCGTCCAGTGGCGCTCGCAGACGCATTGTCCCGTTTCCAAGTCGTAGGTGCCATGCTCGGAGCAGCCGGGCAGGCACTGGTACACCTGCTGATCAATGGTGCCGCAATCCTCGCCCTGCCAGCCGGCCTTGCAATAGCATTGCCCGGCCACGCAGGTGCCATGGCCCGAGCACAATGGATCAAGGCAATCATCTGCACGATTCCAAATGCAGTCGGTCAAGCCGGCCGTGTGTCGGGGGTTCCGGGTGGAGCACACAGACAGGGGGTTGTGTGGGTGTGAAAGAGAGCAAGCGAGCGAGCGAGCGTGCGAGCGGATGAGAAAGAGAGAGGGAGAGAAAATACAAAATGTGTTTTTGTTAGTCGCTTGGCATACAAATACATATACATATACATATACAAAAATAACATACAATATGTGCACAGTTACGAGCGAGTGAGCGGGAGGGGCAGAGGCAGAGGCGGAAAGACAGGGGCGCAGGGGTGAAGGGAGGGAGGGGAGGGGGGAGGGCGGACTCGCAACAGTCTTGGCAAAACAAAAGCCCGTCACGAACCGATGGCGATACATGCCACCCGCATACACCAATTTCGGGGTCAGGTCACACACACACACACAAACACACACACATGGACACACACATGACATGATTAGTATGTTGGACACGTACGAAAGTGGTCATTAAAATGAAATTCCAGTTTAGTTCAACTTGGTAATTTTGCGCAGTTGTTGCAATTTTGTTTTCCTCTGCCTTTGCCTTTCATTTCCTTTTTCTTTATTTTTTTTTTTGTATGCTCTTCTTCTGCTGCCTTTTTTGCTGTCGTCCGCTGCTTCTTCGTCTTCCTCGCCTTACTTTTGCCTGCGCCGTGCGGCATGCTTGAGGCTTTAATGCCCTATCTCTAGGGTCGCACGAATTTATTTTGAAGATTTGAAAACTATTTAACACGGCCTGAGAGCAGCTATATGAATAAATCCATTTGCATATATTTGGCTTAGCTTCTTATTTTCTCAAATTTACTTTGTTAGAGAAAGGTTGCATATCAGAAATTCCAGAGATCATCTGGGATTTTACAGAAATATTTTAAATCTCGCTTCAGACTTTTATAAGAATCATCGAATTGGGATCGGCATCAAGAATATCAATAGCTCTTGCTTGGTATCGGTTTGATTATATATGAGCGTATATATCTGCTAGTTGTCTGCTAGGGTATTCATTGTTCGGTCTACCCAAATGTGCTCTATATATTTGCTGTTACTTATTTTTTGCGTGTGTGTCCTACTTCTTCACTCTTCCGCTGCTGCTGCTGCTGCTGCTGCTGCTTGTTCTTGCTACTTCGTCTTCGCCTGCCTACTCTTCTTCTTGAACTTGCTCGTCTTGGCTTGTTGAGCGTTTTGTATGTGAAATATGCTTTCGACATATAAATTCGATTCTATACGTTTTATGTTTGCTTTGTTGTTGTTTTTGTTCTACTTCTTTTAGTTGTTGTTGTTCTTGTTCTCGTTGTTTGTTCTGTTTGTTGTTCGCTTGTTTTGTATGCCAAGGGTCCAGTACACACACACACACGCACACACACCGCACACGCAGCACACACTAGAGTGGGCAACAAGCAATCACATGTACAAGCATTCATGTGTGTGTGTGTGTGTGTGGGCGTGTGTACGTGTGTGTGTGCTGCATATTTTATGCACTTAATTTTTTGCTCAACATTTTTGCCGTTACTTTGTCAGTTGCTGCCCAATTTTTTGTGGCAGCGTTGCCAACCGAAGTTTTGCAAGAAGCGAGCGTTAAAGAGCCAAAAGTAAAACTCAAGTGCTTTAACTGTCGCAGGGACTCTTGACCGGACCCGGACCCGGACCTGGACCCGGACTCGGCCCTGGACCCAGAAAGTATGCAGCGTTTTCTGTTGCCCTTGTCGCAATTTAAAGCAAACAAATAAATAAAGACACACACAAATACACAGGCACAAACTAAACGTGGGGGCGGCATAATAACTGAAATATTTTGGCGTCACAAGGACACGCCCCTGCGCAGGTGGGGCGATGGGCTGTTACAGCGCCCCACACACCTCCTTTTTGGCCAGCAATAGTGGTAGCTGCTGCCTTATCGGGCCAGTGTCAACATGGCCAAAAAGCCTGGGACCGAAAACAGTTCCCGAAAATTGCAAACAAGGCAAATAAATAATTTTAGCATTTTTATGCCAAGTCAGCAGCACACACACACACACACACACACACACAGACAGAGACACATTCTAACACTCCAGCACACACACACACACACACACACACACACAGATACATAGAGACTGGGGCACAGGGTGTTTTTATTTTTTTTGCTCCTTGACACTTACGTTGATCGCAATAGGGTCCCTTCCAGCCGCGCTCGCAGTGGCACTCGCCCTCGATGCAGCGGCCGTGGCTGGAGCAATTGGGCACCTCGCACTCGCCAACCGGTATGTCGCACTCCGCACCCTTCCAGCCGTCCTCGCAGTGGCAGACGCCGCCGCCGTAGTGGCCATGCGCCGAGCAGAGCACCGGACAAACGCCTGCAAAGAGTCAAGTTAAACAAAAATTACAGAGTGTGAGCGAGACAGCATTATCGAGGGTGTAACAGGCAGAGACGAGAGATGGAGAGTGTGTAAGAGAGAGAGAGAGAGAGAGAGAGAGAGAGAGAGCGAGAGAAAGAGAGGAAGAGGGAGCGGGAGAAGAGAAGAAAAACGAAAATTGGTATTGAAAAGTGTCAGACAAAGGCAAAAAGAAGCAGAGCGCAAACTGAAAATAAATAATAAAAAATTCCTCAGGGCACAGTGGTGCAAAATCAATAGGGAAATGGGGCAAAAATTCATTTGCAGTTAAAATAAGTATTTAATAAAAAAAAGCTTAAATAGAGCCGTGATAACAGAACGCTATAAAGTTAAATGAATTTCATGTAGTGACGGGACTGTTAAATTTTGTTATCGATTAATCGATAAGCCGAGACGCTAAATAAATAAAATTAATGGAAAATTCATAATCAATGTCTGAATACATTATGCTCTAAATATATGGGATTATATTGCCAATTTTTCATTGAAAGTTATCGATTATCGATATTTGCAGCGATAACACAGAATAGGTTAGCTTAAACTTTGACAGACAGGCAGCGGATGCTTGTTTGATAACATAAAGTTTATCGAAAATGTTATCGACGGCATTATTTATTAGTAACTATCAATAGGAAATACTTTTAGGTGATGGAAGGAATTCGAACAGTTATCGATTTCTAAATGTTATGTTATCGATTATATGGTCTGTCGATTACACATATTTATCGATAAATCATATTTTGTAACGCATCCCGCTGTACACAACTCACGCAACGTTCCACTGTCCCAACGAATTGCTCTGTGAGGAATACGAGTAGCTGAGGGTCGCATTTCTAGCATTTCGACTGGATTTGGATTCAGTTTCGGGCTCAGTTCGCCCTTTGGGCGTCTGGCTGGGGTGCCAAAGCAAACAAAAGCAGGTGATGTTGACAGCTCAACTTTGGCGTAAGTTTTTAATTTAAATTGCAGCTTCATAGGGGACAGCGGACAGGGGACAGAGGAGAGTGGTCAGAAGCTGGCAGTGGGAGGAGGCTGGCTTAAGTCTAGAAAGAGCTGTGCTGGTACTTACTTTTGGAACAGTCAACGCCTTGGTAGCCATCGATGCAGTCGCATTTGCCCAGATAGCAGCTGCCACGCCCCGAACAATCATTGGGACAGGTGGTGCTAACGCCCTCGGCCTCCTCGGCGAGCAGGGAAACGGAATGGGCAACCAGCTCATCATTGTAAACGGATATGAACCACAAGCCAGTGTCCAGATATTGCAAAAGCGAAACATTCACGGTCATTGCATCCATGTCGAGGGCCGGCAAACCACCAGCACCACCATCCGCAGCGGAGCGCTTGTGCAGAGTATGCGACAGGCTGGCGGTGGTGGCATGCGGCATTTGTTGCTTAACGTTGTCCAGGGGCGTCTCCAGGTCAAAGTATTCCACAGAGTCTAGGCCGGCCGGCGATTGCTCTTCGCTGCTGGCTTCCATCTCCTCCTCAGCCTGATCCAGATCCTCCTCGTAGCTGTTGCTGCGACGACGACGCAGTTGCAACTGCTGCTGCTGCTGTTCCCCCTCCTCGTAAACATCAATCAGGCCTAGATCCTTTTGAGCATGGGTCGAGTTGCCGGCACTGCGGCGATGTCGCAAATGGCTATCGAGTCGTCCGCCCTTTATAAACTCCACAAAGTCGTGCTGCGTCACCGAGGGTGCCACATTGCGGCGCGAGTAGACGGCAAAGTGGGCGCCCCAAGGCAGGGTGAAGTTGAAACGAATAAAGGCCGGATGCTTGTTGCGGAACTCGAGTGTCCAGAACTGATAGGCCGGTATATTGGCATGGTACAGCTCATTGAAGTCCTTCAGCTCAACCACCTGCGGCCACTGGCCACCGCTCAGACCGACGCCCTGCTGCTGCTGCAGCACCGGATGATGATGGCCCGGCTGCTGGAGCAGCAGATTATGCTGCTGCTGGCCGAGCCCGCCGGCTGCACCGCCATAGGTGAGTTGATCCTGTAACTGAGTGTTGGTCGCGTCCAGCGGTGTCAGCGGTTGGTTGATGGCGTGTGGTTGCTGCTGCTGCAGCAGCAATTGCTGCTGTATGCCCGTGGCGCCGGCTGCCGTGCCAGAGCCACCAGTGCCGCCATTGCTGCCATGATCGGAGGTGCTGGTCTGTATCGATTCCTCAGTGGGATAGGCTGTGGCGCCACCCGGTTGCGCCTTGTTGTCACCGCTTTTGCCTGCGCCGCCGCGCAGATCGTGCGGCTGCGACTTGACGTCTTGGACTAGGATGCAATTGGAGCTGTCCATGTTCGGTTTCATCGAACTGACTGCTGCGTAAAGAGTGAAAGAGAGAGAAAAGGGGAAGAGAGAGAGAGAGATAGAGAGAGAGAGTGAGACATTTGGTTAGTCCTCTGTGGTTTTTGGCTGCGATTTGCAAGCTGGGACACAAATGTGCGACCCGACCCCATAAATCGCATGACTGCTAAATTTAACGCCATAAATCTGATGCTCCTCTGGGCGAGCAGCATCAGCAGCACCACTGGCAATAATGTTTAGTGTGGTGCTGTCCTTGTGGCTCACCGAATCCACCAGCTGCTGTATGCTGCAGGCGCTGCTACGTTTCGAGTGTGTGTGTTTGTGTGTGTGCGTGTTTTTTTGTTCACATACATAAATTTTTGGCATCATATTTTAACGCCATATTAATATGCACTCGCCCATAAATCAATGCTGTGTCCTTCCCGCTCGCACACACGCCGTCTAACTCTTTCGCACGTTTGCCACATGCGCCACACACACGCACACACACACACACATAGCTGAGCAGACACAAAATGCGCGTTGTTAACACGTTTGCATTTTGCTTGCCATCGATGGACGACGGCTATCGTTTATCGATAACACATCAGATTTATGTGCTTTGGCTGCGATGCCAGCTGCCGTGGCAGGCGCCTCCACACGTGCTTATCTGGGCCAACTTGCCAAATGGAATGCATTAAATTTGCAGTACATTTCAAATGGTATAGCAATGGCAGTTGCATCAATCATGATTGAAACGCAGCTTTACGCATTCAACCACTGTGCGCAAACAATTACAGTTTATCTAGCCCCCAAATTATATTGAATGAATTTAAACACATCTCAGTCAAGCTCGATCATCGAAGTAACCTTAGTCTTCAATCAAGCTCAATCTTGGCTGATTGTGATTTATGATTATTTGAATGATACGTTCAATTGCATGTATCGCATATGCTTTCATTTACTGCCAATCATTTCTTAGGCTCAATCAGTCAACCAATCAATCAATCAATCTTTCATAAATCTCTTGATGTCCATCATCATTAACATTTGAAAATTTAAGCACTCACCGCGCCAACATTGAAAGTACTTACAATTGGTTAACAATAGCAGTCCAATTAGTCAATCAATTTCAAGCCAATCAATCATAAATAATCGTTTTTTCTTTTTAATGTTCAATAAGGCAATTAGACAAAGCGACTTGCGACTTGGCTCGCATTGATATTATGCTAATGGGCCTCCGTCTAAGAGAAGCGGGAACAGAAAACTGGAAAAAGCATGGAAATTGGGGAATGCTAATGGCGCCGTACAAAAATGTTTTCATACCCCTCTCCGCTCCCCCACACCTGTCTCAGCTGCTTGACAACGCCCAAACATGTAAAGTAATGCGACCTAATGATGTCGATGCCGTTGTCTATGGCCGATTTCTTTGCAATGCGCCTAGCCTAAAGAACAAACAGAGCTGCAGACAGGCCGAAAGGCGGAAAGGGAGACAAAGGACCTCCACACATACGCAATTACTCATATGAGGCACGACAAATTAACGTCAACGAACGTGCTCCAATTTGGCTGTTGAGCTTTTAATTTAGGCGAACGCACACGCTGTACTATTGTCGCATATATGCTTGTAGGGAGCCTACACTGAGAAAAAGAAATGCCCTGACACATGTTTGCATTCCAAGCAGACATTTTAATTATCGAAGCTGATTGATTGATTGATGGTAGCATAGATGTTAGCTAAAGAGAAGCCTAAAATTGAAGTCTACTTGTACCAAAATAGTCATCGAAAATAGTCCACAAAGAAAACAAAAATAAATGTTGATGCATCGATTTATCGATTAATCGAAGAACGTGAAAAACAAAATTAAGACAATAATACTATAAAAAGCTGGAGTCGATACCAAAATTGAATACTTGATTCTATGGGCCAACCCCGTGCCAAATATAACAAAATGAGCAGGGAGTACACACACACATAGAGTGTATCTGTGTGTGTGTGTATATCGTATAGCCCATCATTAATAAATAAAGAGCGAGATAGAGAGGCAGCTAGGGGGAGCGGCATGTAGTTCTATTAAGTTAACAAGCTTTTCATTTAAGTGGCTCGCAACTGGTCGAACCGTCTGGAACTGGAACTGGTAGGGGAACAAGAAGTGGAACTGGAGCCTGCCAAAGGACACGCGCGCGCCCAAACAAAACAGGAGACAAACAAATTGAAGAAGTTGTCGTTTAAGGGGGACTGCAGGGGGTGGGGAGGGGTTATGGACGAAACAAAAAAACATAGCTTGGCACAGTTTTTCCGCGCCTTTCTTTGTAAGGCTGCACAAGTTGCCAAGAGGCTACTTGATGGTGGGGAGGGGGCAGCGACGCAGCACCAATTAAATTTGATTACAATTTGTGGCAAAAGCCATAGGAAGCACATCACACACGCCGCAGCGCCCCCTTCCGACCGCGAAATAAGCAACCCTACCAAGGCTGGCGTTGGGGTTGGGACTGTGGAAAAGTCGATAAATTTGTGTGTGTATGTGTGTGTGTGTGTGTGTGTGTGTGTGTGTGTGTGCGGGGAGCAGCATAAAATTGACAACGACTCAATTTGGCAGAACAGAGCCGGGCACAGGACATCGACAGACAAGCTACTGGACACAGGACACTCCTTTTAATGTCAAGTCATTATTTATATTTAGCCATCAGCTAAGCCCCGAGAAAAATTACAGTTTGAAAGGGTGTGTGAATTCGATTAGTGAATTTTTGTTTGTTTTACTTTTTACTGGTCACACGCAATAAGCGGAACCGGAAATGCGAGCCGTTAAGATCAACTAATTGAATCTACGTGCTCCATGTGCCAGCAAGTGGCTCTTCAAGCTTATGAGAGAATGAGAGTGGGAGAGAGTGAGAGAGAGGGGGGGAGAGGGACATGGCAAAGGGTTGCAAAAGTTGGCCATGTCCAGGACAAAGTTACAAAAATTTATGAAGCATTTTCTTAATTGCACTTCCTTGAAGAAAAATAATTTATTTAAACGACAAGCGCACACCTTTTCCTGTAGCAACATGTTACGGCGCCAGCTGAAGACGGTTAAGGCTGGGTAGGGGGGAGGGGGGGAGTTAGAGGTCACGCCCTGACTGACTGTCGGAATAGTTGCTGCTGCTGCTGCTGCTGCTACCTGTCAGCGGCAAATGCCGTGTTGCGTCATTTTAATTGAAATTTTCTTTGAAAAATACTTTTTTCTTTGGCAATTGGCGCAAGTTTTAATGGTCGAAACGGTTTGGCAACAAACGACATGTACTTGAAGTGTAGCGCTACCCTAACTAAAAGTCTCTTTTAAGCCGGGTCGTTTGCTACACAACAGACCACAAAACCAATTAGAAGTTGGAACTCTCAGTTGAACAACTCTCACTATATTCTGCTTTATGAGCAGATAGAACTCTATTGGAATTATTTATAACTATTAGAAAGTATTTCAACTGCTTCAAAGGAAAAACATTTTCCTTTGTGAAATTGTGTATATGTCCAGGGCAAGGCCTGCTCCTGAGGCTCAGCTTTCTTGTCAGTCTAGGTAAGAAACTCCTCTCTGCACTAGTTTTGAAAGATTTGAATAGTTACAAAATAGATTTTCATAATATTTTCTTTATTCATTTATCTTTGCTGCAATTGTTCGAGGCAACTCTGGCTACTCGCTACCTGCTACTCGTTACTCGTTGCTCAATACTCGTTACTCGTCATTTTGTGCTTGACTAATTTGCGTTCTTTGTTGCGGTGAGGCACAGGCAATGTCAGTCGATTGGCCGCATGCAAGCACAGGAATTTCCCAAGGATTGCTTAGAGATGCCAGAAAACCACAAAATGAAAGAAGGAGCCAGAGAAAGGAAGAGAGAGTGGAAAAGACAAGCCAAATCGAGTGACTAATTGACTACAGTAAAGCCCAAAAAAGAAGCACAACTTGCGGCGAAACTCAAGTGAGAATATATCACAATGCATCTACGGAAAGCAGGAAGGGAGTGAAAGAGGAAGCATGGAAATGCTGCAATTGAATTGAAGTGTTCTCAAAAGCACAGCAGAGCGCAAAAATAATCAAGTTTGGTTATAGTTGCCAGCGCTCAAGCGGTGCCAGATTGTTGCTGTCAAACCAATTGACAGACGGTGCGCATCTAATTTCCAGGAAAGCCGCAGAGGAGCCCAAAGTGCCTGAAGTGAATGCTATGGGAATGCTCTGTGAATGCTATGTGAATGTGCATGCCAAATTAAATGCTCGCAGGTATTCAGCAGCAAATTAAGTGTTTGAACCCGACAAAGCGCAGCCGTAAAATTTGAAATGAAATTCGGGAAAACGCATAAGCCATGAGCTGCTCATATGGCAAATGACAACGATGAGTAGCCAGAGGGTAGGCAGGGGTCGGGTGGCACACAATTTGTGAAACAGTGCATATCGAATGAGTTTCCGATAGTTTATTCGCTTAAAAATCGATTAACCTATTTCCGATAACTACTGCAATGCGCATCCGCATCCGCATCCGCATCCGCAGCCTGGCCAGCCCCATAGACCTCCCCCGACGACGCCCTTTGAACTGCCAGTCAAACATGTTAAATGTCCTGATTGCTGCCGCTTGTGCCTGCCCTGATGTCAGGCAATATCATTGTTGTTGCTGTTCCTGTCGCAGCTGTTGCAGTTGCAGTTGCACTTATCGCTGCTGCGGCTGCCGTTGCAGTTGTAGTTGTTGTTGTTGTTGTTGTTGTTGTTATGATAGAAAGTGGCGCATCAGTGGTAATTCGAACCATGCCCTGCTCAAACATTTTGTGCATACAACAACAACAACAACAACAATTGCTTGGCCAGGCTGCGTTTGTTGTTGTTGCTGTGGTCGCTCCACATGTCACGTTGTTGTCCTGTTGACACTGCGGTCGATTATCGCATAGATATGACAGATATATCGCATACATTGGCTAGCAAATTATGACAGTCATTTGCACACACACACACACACACACACGGTCACAGAGAGTTACACACACGCACATGTGCGAAGGGCGAAGCAAACAAATGTTATAAAGTTTGCTGTTTTAATGGAAAGCCACGAAAATCCTGATTAAATAATCCAAAACTAAATGGTGCGCGTTTGAAATTTAAAACAAGTTTATTTTACATATAATTTGCAAATAATTATAATTTTGGAAAAATTACAAAAAAGATCATTTTCAGCAACGAAAATGCGCTTTTCAATTTTTGGATGTATTGTTTGCTTTTATATAACTTATTCATACAAAAGCATAAATGGGATTATATAATCATATATTCATCATATGCAAATCTACAGTATTATTATGAAATAATATTGCAACCAATTGTTTTTCCGGCCTCTCTCTCTCTCTCTCTCTCTAAATTGTGGGAATGAATTTATACTTTTTGAGTGTGGTCAAGAAAATATCGTGGCAATTGACATTGCTGCTAATATGTCTATTAAATTAGCTTAGTGCCGAAAAATAAGGGTTTAAAGGACAGACAGACGGACTGAGGAACATTGCCTATGGCAGTGCTTTTAAAAAAGCAAAAAAATGAAGGGAAAACTTGTGAAAAGTTAGAAATTTGCATTCAAAGCTGTCGCTCAAATGTTGACATCGCGTATTGTAGCTGATGCATAACAGCTGTGTGTGTGTGTGTGTGTGTGTGTGTGTATATATATCTCAGTCACACTCATATACTTCCTCATTTACCTTTTCCAGTCTATTTTATTTGCAACATTTGCAGCACAGAAATCGTTTGCCCTAAAAGTAGGCAAGACTTTTTGGCAACTGTTTCAGTCAAGTGGCCCACATAAGGTCCCCCTCTCAGAGCATTTCCCTTTCTCTATGCTCACATTTGTGCACACTTGTTTACGTATTCGCAGCACTTTTGCAAAATGCCCTGAAAAGTAGGCAACACTTTTTGCATTGGCTCGTGAGCTGCCCACAGAAGTGGGCAGGGGGGAGAAGCAAGGTTTCTGCCGCCGTAAAGGCAACAAAATGCAAATCAAATTAAAGGCATGTCCGCCCACAGATGATGCAAACAAACAAAGCGAAGCACCGCCCAAACTCATGTGTTTGCGCTTGTTAATTAACTGACAATGGAGTGCGTGTGAGTGTGCGTATCAGTGTGTGTATTTTTAAATGTCTGGCTACACACAAGCCAACACTTTCGCACACACACGCTGCGCAGGAGACAGTCAGCTGTGGCACAGATGGCCCGCCCGCAAGTGTTTGCTAATTTTATTAAACCCTCTTGCGCTTAATTAATAGAAAATGATTGCGCAAACAGACGTCGCACACACACACCCATACACACAGCATAGTGGGGCTGTGGATGGCACAGCAGCTGCAAAAATATTAGCCACTATTAAAAGCTAAAGCGCAGTCGGGTTGTTTTCATCACCTGCTGCTGGTGCTCTGTCTTAACCCCGCAGCTTTAAAACTATTCAACCATAAAACGACCCACACACAATCACAGGCACACACGCTGACACACACACACACACACACACATACAAAAAGATGTCGGCGAAGCGTAAATTCATTTACCACAGCGCAGCGAAGCCGGCAGCCAACACACAACACAAAAAGCTTTTTACACAAATGAGTTTATGGATAGTCCCAGTCCAAGCCGACAGCTCCTGCACACACACACACACACACACACACATACAGCCACAAACACTCATACACACGCGCACACACACACACGAGGGTAGCCACACAAATTAATACATTATTTTTAAAAGATAAATTTCAAGCATGTCGTCTCACTCGCTCGCTCAATCGCTATCTCGCTCGCACACTGACTAGCAAACAATTAAATCAGTGAAATCCACACGCAGCTTTTGGCACAAACTCCTCTCCCCCCATCGCCCCTGCTCACCCCCGCATCCCCGCCAAATTGCCCCCACATGATGCCGCCTGCTGGCGTCTACCCACAAAATGTTCACAACTTTTCAACTTAAATTCATTTTGTGCGCCAAAGCGCTAAAGTAAAGTGCCTGCCCATAGGGGGCGGCAGGGGGGTGTGGATCCACGTAAGGGGAGGTGGGGGAGCGTGCGGCGAGAACTTGGGGGTTGCTTTTGAGCCAGCCAGCCAAGTGGCATCACACATTTTTCTCGTGGTTTGTTGTAAATTTGTTTTCGTTCACTTGCAACGTTGTGACACCGCAGCAGCAACAACAACAACATCAACAACAACAACAACAACAGCAGCTCACGGTTGTAAAGCGGGCGGAGGGTAGGCGAGGAGCTGGGTGGGGTCTCATAGGTGGGTGTGTGGGGCTTGGTAGAAAAGCTACCGAAAAGCAGCCAGAAAGCCGCAACTTTTGGATGCTGCCTTCAGCGCACGTTGTTGTTGTAAATCAGAGCCTGCGACTCTCGAGGCAGCAGCTGCCATTGTTGTTGTTGTTGCTGCTAAAAGCGTAGATAATAAATAAAACGCAGCACGCTTCAAGTCAAATAGCTGCGCTCCAGCCCATCGCTCCACCACAAAATGAGTAAGCAGCTATATGTGTCGGGACCAGCGAGGGGCTGTCAGGGCTGTGAGGGTTTATCAAAAGAATGTCTAGGGCCAGGGCTCAGATAACATTCGATTGTCACGCGCTGCAATCTATTATCGAAATTGAGAGGCAGAGCTTAAAATCTAAAAAGACAACAATTACTCGAAGTCAATATCCACAGAAAAATTCATTTATATACATAAAAGAGTTTTCCCTGCCTCACTGACAAGAAAGCTGAGCTACGAAAAGTATAGCTCCAAGCAGCCGTATAGCCTGAGCGTCAGACTGACAAGCGAGAAGTCGCTGGTTCAAATTCTGCTGAAATTATCAGCTTTTAGAAATTATCAAGCATTAAATTAGTATTTTTAAGGAGCTTTGAACATTTGTCTTTAAATAATTTGCGGTTCTCATCCAATGGAATAAGGGTAAGAAGCATATTCAGGTATATATCTTAATAGATTTATTCCGATTTGGATCTGAATCGGAAAGTCAACAAGTTTTCATATTTTTAGCTATGAATTATTTTATGTTTATTTGTCGAATGATTGAGATGAACATTCAACTGAATATCAATAGATATTCAAATGCCGACTTCTCTTTTATGTGAAATACTTTGAGCCACGCCCACTGACCAGCTGGCAGCTTCTTTTGCAGACGAAATGTAACCAAAAACTTGAGCGCATAATTTATGAAGCCAGTTGGCAGAGCTTCGCTCCAAAGTGTTAAAAATAAAAGCAACTAAAAGAAAGAAACAAAATATAACCAAAAAAGTTGCACAAATGCTTTACTAGATAAAATGCCGAGGCACAAAGGCGTCGGGTCTGAGGGGCGGTAAAGTATGATGATGGTGTGTGTATGTGTGTGTGTGTGGGTTGCAGAGAGGGGGGAGGGGGGTGTTGTTGGCTTGTTTGTGTTGAGGTAGGGTAGCGACACGTCAACCCTTTTGTTTCAAATTAAAATTTACATATTTTAATGTGCAAAGTTTTGTGGAGCGCTGCTTACACGGCAGCTGCCCAGTAACAACAACAACAACAACAACAACAACAATTTGCAACGAGCCAGACAAGAGAGGGAGAGGTGAGAGAGGAAATGATAAGGGCAGGAGGTGCGCGGAGGGAACGCGCTCAAAAGTTGCTCCGTTTGCCAAAAGGTTGGCAGTAAAAAATCAAATTGACCTGTAAATATAATTTAAAAGGTGGCAGCAAAAACAGCAGCAGCAACAACAACAACAACAATAACAACAACAACAATGACAACACGAAACGTGTTTAATTATCAAGTTGTAAACAACAACAACAGAGACAAAGACAAAAGCTGAGTTAAAACGCGTTTTCAGCTGCCGCATTCAATTTGGTTAAGGCAACATTTTCTGCTTTTGTGTGCGTGAACGCGTGTGTGTGTGTGTGTGTGTGTGTGTAAAGGTGTGTGTGTTGCATGCCTTCAAGGGCTGGCGTTTCAAAATTTTGTTAATTTGCCATTGTCAGCTAATGAGTGAGAGCTATGAGTGCCAGTTAAAGCAGAGGAGATAGTTAGGGCATGAGGGGGAGAGATAGGGGCTCACAAATAGTTTGGAGCCCCAACCCCAGGGGCCATTGAAATTAAAAGGGGGTCGAGCGGTGTTTGCAAATTATGCTGCTTTACTCAGATTACGAAAAAGTTCCGTCTAAGCACAATTGCGAAAAATTACTGAAGAGCTAAACAAAGTGGGGCACAAAAATTTATTTAGCATTGACAAGGGGAATAGAGCGGGCATTTGTGTTAAATAGAGAGGAAAGAAGTGAAGAGAGTTAAATGCTGCCATGGAAATGAAATTATGGCACTAAATATAGAAGGGGCAAACGAGCAGCATTAGTCTAAGCCTCATCTATATAATTAAGGGTATTGAGGCCAATTAAAAAAAACTCCCTTTAACTGAACTGCTGCTTTAATGTATAATGGGAACATCGCGCTAGCCAATTGGCCAATTTCAATTCGAAATCAATTTGTTGTTTGTTAAAACAATAAGTTGGGAAAATACCCAAGAGCTTCCGGTCTTTATCTATACGTACATATATCCCGGCCCTGCCTGGTGCCCAGTTTTCTTGCTTTCCATTTGAGGCGTACACTTTCCACTTATACTCCGCCCATGCTAAATATAAATCTACCCTTAGTATCTAGAACTTCATGTCCTAAGTTTCATTTTACATGGATAAAATGCATTTGTCAAAATGTGTGAAACATCTCACAAATAAATCTGAGCAAAGTTCTTTGAAAATAGGTTTAAGGTCGATTGGATGGTAAATATTCCATCAATTTCTACAGTTGCGTGTGTAGTTCACAAAGGGTGACTACTGTACTTCAGCTTCTTAGCACACCCAATCAGTCGGTCAATCAGGACAAGCTGTTTTTTAAATAGACATATGTATATAAGTATTCTAGCTTCTTTAGATATGAATGCTTTTATGGTTTCTCACGTCCTTTGAATGTTTTCTCGACACGACTTCGAATCAAACTTTCGGGTGGGTGTTAAGGGCGGAAGGGGGCTGGGGGCTGGGGGTGCTGGTAGGCGTGTCAGAAGTTGTGGTTTGTAATTGCTTGTCAATTGTGCAGATGGTGACCAACAACTGGCACATGCAACTATTCACATAATCAACATTCGAGGGGCTGTTGAAAAGCGGGGCGTAAAGTTTCTTGGCTTCACATACAAGAGTGTGTGCGTGTGTGTGTGTAAAGTAACACCATTTAACGCTAATGTAAAGCAAACAATTTGATGTATTTGCCTTGTACTGCGCGTGTGTGTGTGTGAGTGTGTATAAAGTATGTACTATATAAGTATATGTATGCGTGCGTGTGTGTGTGCTTGTGGGTGTGTAAGCCTGTGTGTGTATCATTCTATTTGCACTTGTATGTGTATTTTTCATCAACAGTGTTTGGCGTTATGACAACGCCGCGTTGTCCACACTTCACAGACACACGCACACACACACGCACACACACACGCACACACACACGCACACACACACATATTCACATTAACATTCCCATTTACATTCACATTGGCCATCATCAACAAACATTGAGTATATGTCCTGCCCCCCCCCTTTTACCGTTGCCCGCCCTATGCTTACCTGCAAAGTATGCCAACATGGCGGTTAGGACGACGGATATGAATATTAAGGCGATGCTCAAGCATTTCCAGGAACATCGGTGTTGACAGCGTTTATCTATGTGAAACCTGCAAAAGAAACAAAGCAAAACAGTGAGCGAATGAGTAAAAGAGACAAATTGAGAAGATGAGACGGACAGAGCGAGAGAGGGAGAATGAGGGATAGTGAGGGAGAGGGCGTTAAACAAACTGTGCAATGCATTTGTAATTAACAACTGGCAAACAGCAACAGACACCATATAAAGAGAACCAAGGTGATGGCACAAGGAGCCGCAGGAAGTGGAGCTTGCATAACATAGCCTAGAGAGGGACGATGGTTGTTTGTAACTCTCATATATAGAGTGGGATAACATATTAATAATTTAATCGAACAGGGTTTCAATAAGAAATAATCGAAGCCGGCCCAATATTACTCGCTTGTATCACTCAATTCTTTGGGTAGGTCAGCAAACTACTTTAAATCACTCGACACTTTACTCGTTACTTCAGCTACGTCAGTACTCCAAATTACACGCTACTATAAGCTTATTCGTTACTTTAAATGACTCGCTTCTCTAAACCATATCAATTCTATAAGTTAAATCTTGTGGGGGAATAAGCTTAACCTCCTCAATATTACTCGCTTCTATCACTCGTTACTTTGGATGAGTCGAAACACAAAGGTACTCGATACCCAAAATCACGCGTCAAGCTATAAAATCTCGTCATCTGAGAGTACTAGTTAATTTATATGAGTTGCTACTCATTTACTAAAACATTTGCTGATGTTGAATACTCGCTACTCTCAAGCATTTTCGCCCATTGCTTTTATAAACAATAATCAACTAGTCTAAAGCACTCGCTACATTGCCAAACATTCGTTACTTTAAATCATTCGTCTTTTTTAATTACATAGACGCTGTCGATTCTCGTTAGTTTTAAGGCAATTATTATCCGCTGTAGCTTCTTTAATATCGCTCTCATCTCTATCGAATACCGAGCATTACATATGCAGCGTAAGCCCATGACGCTGTGTGGAGTGAGTGAAAAAGTTGGTTTAGCCGTTTGACATGGCACAAGGACCACAAAAACCAACGAAAGACACACTGCACACACAAACACACACACACATGCACCAATGGGTTTGTCAACTGTCAACTTTTTTAATAAAGCAACGCAAAATGACACTGCCCTTGCGTCACAGCTGCCTCTAGTTAATTGCATAAAAGTTGTAGAAAAGATTCTGTTTGCATGGCCTGTAAAAGGACTACAACTTCATACTTCAGAGTGGATCCTATGTAAGCAATGATGAAGTTAATTAGCAGATCTAATGAGCCTACTTGCACTTGGGGCAATTGAAATAGTTAAACAGTAGGGGAAATTATCTTTTTAAATTTTCCGACTCTGTATCTTCTGCTAAGGAACGGAGTTAAAGCAACGACAGAACGAAAAAAACATTGTGAGAACTTAGAAGATATTAATAGAGGCGCAAGAAGTGAAGCAAGAAGCATCTCATTGCTTCTCAGTGAGAAGTTGCAGACAGTAGCTGTGGTTAACGTAAGTGATACAATGAAAGATGAAATGGTAATGAGAAGCATTTTAATTTATTAAAAAAAGTGCGAGAAGCGAATCGAGAAGCCACTTTTTGGGCACAAAAAAAGAAAGAGAGAATCGGTGAATATTTAAAAGTTGTTGAAGTGGTCACAAAAATCAAAAAGATGAAATGCAAGAGTGCGCGAGAAGCTTTACAAATTAGATAGCAGATGCTTGCAGCTCAGCGCCCAGCTACAGGAAGCCAAACAGAGCCAGCGAGAAGCGAAGCGATAAGTTCGCCAAAAAGGGTTTCGACAGCAAAGCGCATAAACAGCTGCAGGCTGACAGCCAGACGGGCAGGCGGGCAGGTAGGCAGCTCATTTACTTCTACCCACAGCCGGGTGCACTCAATGGAGTGCAAAGCGTGTGAATGCATTCATTTTCCAGGCCGGACGCATTGTTGACCCACCGTTTGACCCACTGTTAATGGATGAATGGATGGATGGATGGATGGATGGGTGGATGCTTACCTGGATGGTGAATATGGCGAATAATGTGGTGCATGCGCTGAGTGCGAATTACGCAACGGGAATCCAGGCATAACCAATGGCTGTGAGCCGCTTATCTGGCAATGCGGACCGGCAACTCCGCTGCCCGGCGGACCGACAGACACCTGCGGCCCGCCCACTTGACCGCCAACGCCCACACTGCCGGGCATGGTACCAGCGCCCATTGGCATGCCGACGCCGCCGCGATCGATGCCACCATGGCCGATTGTGTTGCTGCCAGTTGACATACTTTGTGGCATCTGTTGTGGGTGGCCGCCCAATCTGTAAAAAAGAAAGAGATGGCGTCAGTTTGCATGACCATAATAGAGAGACAGAGAGAGAGAGAGAGAGAGAGAGAGAGAGAGAGAGTGAGAGGGAGAGGCAGCGCTGCTTGTAATGCGGAAATTAAAACATGTTCAAAGTTCTTCGCTCGACAATGTAATATTTAAATCTGAGCTATATACACATATAGGAAAAATATAATCTATATATATAAATATATATATATATATATATATATATATGTATTTAAATATGTATACACCATTTTTTGTGGGGCTGCTGTTGCCAGGGGGCGTGGCACTTAACACAAAAGGCATTGCTATTGTTTTTTGGGCTTGTTGCTGTTATTGTTATTATTATTTTTAACGGTTAAGTGATGCGGAAATTTTAAATTAAAAAACATAAATCAATGCGTATGTATGCCAGTGTGTGTGTGCGTGTGTATGTGTGTGTGTGTGTGTGTGAATGTGTGTGTGTGCGTTTGTCCTTTGTTTCATTATCGTTGCACAGCAGCCAGGCTGACATGTTGTTGTTGTTGTTGCCGTTGTTTGCATTTTATTATCGCTCAACATTAAGCGGAAATGCAGCTACAGGCAGCGACGCCGGCAGCGACGTTGGCCGCACTGCCGCCGCGCCCGTAAATATGCAACACATTTTGCAGCTGCCGCCTTTTTCACGCGCCGCCCGCAAGTATGCAACTTGTATTATTTTTTTTATTTGTAACTGCCTGCGCTGCGATTTACAAGACAAAGGACTCGAATTACCGCATGCACACACACACACACACACACAGGCACACACAGGCACGCCCACAAGTACTTTGTGTGTGCGTGTGTGTGTACAAGTACTTATATGCTATATAGTGTATATACAGTTGGATACATGTTTGCATTGCGTTGAGAGAGACCGAGTACTTGAAAACTGCGCACACAAAAATATGCAATTAAGTTTTTTATTTTTTCGGGGCGACATTGTTGACATTTAAAGAGCTTTAAAAATGTTACAAGCTTGCACGCATACATGCAGTTAAATATCGCGCGGCGAAACTCTATTTAGCAGATCCTTAACTTAACTAGTATCGGGTCTTTACTATGCGTGAGAGCAAATACTAGACGCGAAAGTGAATATATTACATCCATTTTAATTGTTGCATATTCCTGATCAGAACAAGAGTTTATATATATCTTGCACATCTTTCTTCTTCAGCTCTTTGAACTACGGTCAAAGTCTGTCTCCCGCTTCTCTTAAATCTCGCCATGTAAAGATCCGATGTTGAAGTCGAACCAGCAACTACTTTTTTTTGCTGGTTCTGCGCCCAGTATTCGGCAGGCAAACCATCCCAATGGATTTTGGGCATGTGTAATTTAAATTTAACTTTCAGACAATTTAAGAAGATAGGCTTAAATTTTAAAAAGGTTTTGGACAATAATTTATATGCTTAATTACACTTAATATTTTGATAACACGCAAACTGTTTACAGCCTCAACTCTCGTGAACGAATATATGTCAACTTAAGCTGTTTTCTAGTCTATAGAAGCATATCCAGACCCGATATATGAGTTTGGGGGCCGACTTGCTGCTCAACTTGAAAGCCAACCGAATGCGAAGCTCCGTGGTTTTATTGTGAAATGGAGTCGGACGAACTAACATCGGCAGGCAGTTCATTTGGTATTTTATGGGTGTATTGTGTGTGTGTGTGTGTGTGTGTGTGTGTGTGTGCTGCAAGATAATTTAACTTTCGCTGCGCTCAAAACTTAGTTTTGCCTTTGTGTGCGGCCATATTTATAAGCTGACATTCCCAATTCCGTTTGGGCCCAGAGTTCGCCGAAATTAGTCAGCAAAGTGCAATTTTTATAGAATTTGTGACGCCAGTTCAGACAGTTTTATGGATGCAATCCTTATATTTATTTCGTTTTCAACTTTAATGGCTGCCGCTCTCTCGTCCGCTCTCACCCCCGCTCCATGCCACAGCTTTGGCTCTCTTTTGGCGTGAATGGCGAGTGCATTTGACATATCACATTTTGGCCCGCTCGCTCGCTCGCTCGCTCGACTCTTGTCAAATTTTTGTGTGCTTTGGACGCCATTTTGGCTTTGTTATTTATGGCCATGTCAAGCGGTCGCCAGCTGGTCAAGAGCTGCGCGACCAGTGCCCCCCCCTCGGGCAGCCCCTGCTCCGCACAGGCATGGCCCCGAGCGTGGCCTGCATTTGACATGCGGTTGCGTGCGGGCCAAAAACTTTTTTCTTTTTCTATTTTTGTATATTTTTTTTCCTTTTTGCTTTTGCTTTTGGCCTTCAGCAATTGGTAAGCCGGCGAAACGTTTGGCCGAAAAATGTCGATTGGCGCGCTTAGCATTGCAAAAATCAGTTTGGGTACCAAAAATGAACCATAATGTGGCATCAAGCCTTACGCCCCCACCCTCCTCTCTCCCATAGCTGACCCCCAACTGCAGCCCAGCGCTGCGCTGACCAACAAATCGGAATTTTCAAATCAACCCAAAATCAAGCTGCAAATTTACGAGTCGCCTACAAAAGTTGCCACCGAGTAAAGCGACCAGATCAGCCAAATTTATACATGGCATACACCCACACACACACACACTGAGAGAGAGAGAGAGAGAGAGAGAGAGAGAGGCGCCAAGGAAGAGCAGCAGGGTCCAAATGAGTGCGAAAGCCGCTTACAACAAAATCAACGACAACAGCAGGCGGCCAGTCCCTGTATGTGTCTGTGTGTGTGTGTGTGTGTGTGTGGAAGATAAATGTGCTTGTGTGAGTGAGTGTGTGTGTGTGTGTGTGTTTTGGGGCAGCTTAGCAAACGCTAAGCCAGAGAGCGTCGAGCGCAAGCTGTGCCTGTGATTTATTAGCAACAATAATAGAATTAAACAATTTAAATTAAGTTGTAGCCGAAAACCATAAACAGTCTGCCAAAGGAGGCACCACCACACAGTGCTGCATAGGGGGAGGCGCCACCAAATGCACGCAACGGGGCGTACCACAAAAAACAACAAACAAACAAACAAACAAAAAACAAGAGAAAAATAAAAACACTTTTGCTGTGCACTTTTTTGTAGTGTATGCGAATAAAAAATAGACCACTTTTTGTTGGCTTTACAACGTTTTGTTCCTTTTTTTTCGGAGTTTTTGGGGATTTGGCTTTTGTTGACCTCAACGAACTAAGCCTAGAGCTGAGCTATCGCTGTGAAATTTGGTATGGACTACAGCAAGTGGTTTTAATTAAGAAACGACCAAACAGTTTGTAGACAACTTTAACAAAAAAATCCCCAGATTTTGATATATGTATGCCGCGTTTTATGCCTTTCTGCAGCCTCGGCGAACTAAGCGTTGGCAGGATCAATGCTGAGTACTTATGGCTTGGAGACCTTAAATATTCTCCAGACTGCATGATTATTTGATTTGTAAGCCGCAGTTAACGAGGTTGAGTTTTGAGCTATTAAAACAAAATTCAGTGCAGAGTACACTGAACGATTATAATAGTTATAAATGTAAATATTCCTCGGGTACAAAGCTGTAAAGCTGTGAGCTTAGCTTGCAAGAAAACTAACATAACGAACTAAGAAAATCTCAACAATTTATGGATATTTGCAAGAATTTTCAAGATTTTCATATGAGACTAAGTAAAACCAAGTCTGGAGCCAGGCTAACTAGCTAAGGCTACTCCCTAGTCAAATAGCCTTAAATTAACTACATTTTCAGTTACATATAACAGTTCTTAAGTTTATTAAAACTGCCATTGCCAGTGTGACCCGCCTTGAGATTAGAGCAACTAAAATATTGTTAAAGGGCAATACGCATTCGATGCAGCTCGGCTGCATCTGCCCAAAGCTTGACCAGCTGCGGGCGACGATGGATCCACACTAAATGTTTGTTGCCAGAGGTAGTTAATGGCGGGGGCGTCAAGTGGTGCTGTGCGGGGGCAGTGGAGGGCTACATGTGTAGTCTCGCGTCGCCAGGAGGACATTACAAATGCTTCCTGCGCATAAATGTGGCAGCAGTGGTGAGTCCAGCGTGTGTGTGTGCGTGTGTGTATATATTGCTGCCATTATTACTTGCTTTTGTTGTTGCTGACAAGCCCCCACACAGTTTGACCCCAAATGAGACGCCCTCGTCCCCGCTTGACAGCCAGCAGGTCGCAGTCCACTCGACGGGGCAGCAGCAACAAAAAGCGAGCAAAAAATAGTGTTGCATACTTTTGAGTGCAGCGCAACGCATTTTGCAACTTCAAATGGCATTTGTAGTTGTCGTTTCGTGTTGTTGTTGCGCGTTGTTGTTGTTGCCATGGCAAATTGTTCTTTCAGTTGTTGTTTTAAGTGTGCATTTAATTTAATTTTTATTTAAATGCAACGCATAAAATATTAAAGCCCTTTGCAACGCAATTGTAATTGTTGTTGTTGTTGTAGTTGTTGTTGTAACTACTAAAAAACAACAATTATTGCTGTAAAAGTCAGCCAGAAAATCACTCGAAGCGCAACATTTTTCGTAATTGCCAAATGAGGCTTAGATTTAACTCAGATAGCATCTGGCTGGGAGATATTTTCTCACTATATCTCGTATCTTCTAGTTTTCATCTAGTAAACTGTATCTAAAGTATTTTGCTTTATGCTCTATATATCTTTTAGTTTTATCAGCTATGGACATATCTTGCCTTTACTTTGACTGAACTCTTTCTAGTTCCATTGCTGGCACTTCAAAGCCTCGTCTGCTTTTCCCACACACCCAAACACACACACACACACACACACTCTGCCTGTATGTGTGTGCGTTTATCTTTAAATTCTGTCGCTAAATCCAATTGCTGTATTCAGTTTATTGGACTCGGTTTCATTTGCAATTGGCAGTTGGCAGGTTTCAATGCAGGTTCATAGGACTCTAAGTCCAATCAATTAGTTGCGCTGATTTGTTTGACAAACTGCAGCAATTGTTGTTCTTGTTGTTGCTGTTGTTGTCACTTTTGTTGCATTAGTCGCTGCGGCCACGTAGCGTTTTTGTAGTTTGTTGTCTTTGTGCGCCAATTTCGCTTGTAATTTCGCCCAACTCCTTCAAATGTGCCGCATGCCTCACACCCTCCCGCAACCTAGCACTCTGTGTGTGTGTGTGGGTGTGTGTGTGTGAATTATTATTGATTTTGCGCTTCATTTTTCTAGCACGTTTCCGCACAGCGTGTAATTTTGTTTGGCTTTATCTACGGCGCGTAGCCCGACCGACCGAACAACGCCTGAAAAACTTGCTAGAGCAGGGCCAGGCAGGGGCGTAGAGTGAAGGGGGCAGTCAGTCAGCAGGCGGCAAACGACCGCGAACCGCGAGACCAAAACCGACCTGTGGGAGCCTTTCCCTCTCTCGGTGTGTGCGAGTGTGCCTGAGAGTGTATGTGTGTGTGAAAATTTTGCGAAAATCACGTTTTGGGCGTTGTTAGTTTAGCGTTGTGCGGGCACGACTTGACCCAACCGAATGAGCAGCTCGAACAATGGACGCAGAATTTCAAAAACGAACTTATAGTTTGTTCCAGTTGTTGTCAGTGTGTGAATGCGTGTGTGTGTGTGTGTGTGTGTGTGCGTTTCACTTGCCGCACCATTCACTAAACTTTACAAACAGCAAGCCAATGGCCAATGGCCAGAGGCAGCTGCATATGCATCGCATTTGGGGCTGTGCTCAAAGAGGGATCTGTGACTAAACGCCGCCCCAGCCCCCATCCCCCCTCGCATCATACTTAATAAATATGAGAATGGAAATTCATCAGCATTGTTGCTGCTGCTGCTGCTGCAGAAATTTGTTTAACAGTTGTGCTGCCTGCCGACAGGAAAACATCGAAATTTGACTAAAGTAGCCAAGTTCTGTTAAGTTTTTGTTGAGTTGAGTTAAGTTGTGCGTATTATGTAACACAAGTTTGCGTGCATGCGTGTGTGTGTGTGTGTGTGTGTGTGAGCGTGTGTGCTGCCCCTAAAGTGCTGCGAATTGCATATATAGCAATTCAGATACGATTAAAACTCAAAGTGTTGGGGCAAAGCGCTTCCAAACTGATGCAAACAGAAGTGCGCAGCGGGAGCTTGGCCTGCCGATAGGAATGGCAAGTAGCTGGTAGTTGGCAGCTTTAGTTTAGCTGTTTTTCGTGCACACTAAATGCATTCAATTGAATTCACGCCCAGAGGTGAATTGAATTCACGCGCAAGTGCGTCAAGCGGAAAGTGCTGGACAACAAGTGCTCCGAAGAGCTGCAATTCAAATTGATAAAATTAGGCTGTACGAAAGTTGAGATAGGTATTGACCTCTCGCTCTTTCCCTCTCTCTCTCTCTCTCTTTCTCTCTGTCTTTTTCTTGTGTTATTGGTCAAGTATCTTTTAGATATTTAAAATATCTCTTATGTCTAGTTATATTTTAAGCTCTCTATTTCTCTCTCACTTTATTCGTCTCTTCCTCTAACTTCTGACTTCTTCTCAAGTCCTCTCTCTCTCTCTCTCTCTTTCTCTCTCTTTCTTCTCTTTAACTGTTCGCTGATTGTCTTTCTTGTTTATTAACATTCTCTCTGCCTCTTTGCTATGCTCTCTCACTCTCTTCTTCTACTGTACCTCTCTCCCCCTCAATTCTTTTGTCTGCCTAGCTGAATCTCATTCTTTTTGCCTCCCTCTCTCTATTTCTCTCTCTCTCTCTCTCTTAGAATCCCTCTCCGCCTAACAACAAAGGCGCAAAATCAGCAAGGAAAAGCGCCTAAAAAAATAACAGAAAAACTTTGCACAGAGAGAGAGTGAGAGACATAGACAGGCGACAGACAGGCGAAAAAAGAAAGCGAGGGGTGGTGTGGGGAGGGGCGACAGAAACGCAGGCAGGCAAATCAATTTAATTAGTTTCTGACTTTCATTTACAAATTATGCATAAATCTGTAGACAGCGCCCCAGAGACCATAAATTAAGCGAAACAGCGGCCAAACTCAAACGCAGACAGAAGAAGAGCCCAAACTTTGCCAAAACAACAACAACAACAACGACAACAAACTTGTAACTAACTACAGGACAACTGAAGAAGAAGAACCAGCAGCAGCAGACCACTGAAGATGAAGAAGAAGAAGCAGCAGCAGCAGCAGCCGCAGCTGAAGGGCCGAAACAGCATTCACGAGGGTTGGACGCAAAATTAATTTGCGCTTTTATTAAATTTTCTTTTTTTTTTTGCTTTCTTTCAGCACTTTATACAGGGAGAGTGGAGACTAAGGGAGGTGGGGGCGGTCTAACTATGAGGGGGCGTGAGGGTGGGCGGGGGAGTGCGCTCTGGGGTAGAAGCCCAAGGTTCATGGCTAGAGCTAAGGGCAGGCAGGTAATCACGCCTGGCCCACAGCGAAGGGCTGGCCTATACTAGTAGGTGTTACACACACACACACACACACATACACACACACACGCGCACACATAAACCATTTTTATCGAGCGTGAAAGCAACAAGCGTAGGAAACCCAACTGAGGAGAATTTACGAAGCGCTGTCAAACGAATTGCAACCCCTTGAAACAATTTTTTATACTCGATTTATTTTCAGTCTTTTTTTTTTTGCGTTGATTTTTTATGCCCTCACATGCATATCACATATATGTGCATATATATATATATATATATATTCGATATTTTTGCAACATTTTTGGGAGCGTGCAACGGCCCCGATTTGCACTTTGCTTATGCTTCAATGCGCGCCATGAGCGCACGTTGGCGGAGGGGGGTTGGGCGTGTATGGGTGATAGGAGAAAGAGGAAAGTAGCTGCACAGAGCAGAGCTAGACATATACATACACACACACACACACACACACACACACACACACACACACGCACGCACACGGCAAAAGCAACTGAAAACTCGCATACTTTAAGCAAACAAAAAATATTTATTTATAAAACATTCGAACAGATTAAAAGCAACAGACTCCGAATCAATTATCCAGAAGCTAACAAAACAGAGGCCAAATCAACATTAGAAAGAAGCTTAGAAAGGAAAATAAAGATAAATAAAATACAAATAATAAAACATATCATCAAAATAGTTCAAATGCAATCGATTCCTTTCTGGGTCACATCAATTTTTAAGCCAAAAGCTTCCAAAACTCAACTCTTATCGATTTCCATTTGTTTGTTTCCATTTCTTAAAATGCATCTAAAATTTATTTGGCTATTTTTTGGCTAGTTTGATATCAAAATTGACCTAATTTGAGCTTTAGCAGTTTGCAAGTTCATTGTAAACCACCTGGCAAATCTTTTTACAGTGTGCAAACTCAAGATGTAGAGGATATAATTGTTTTACGTTATTCAAATTGGCGCCTTCAAATTGAATATTGCCCCATAAAACTTAACTCTAGTACTTATTGTTTGCCCACCCTTCCCCAAGCAACCCCCTGTCTGACTAGTGCATCCAAATGTTAAACCAAAGCGTGCAACCCGAACGTTAATGATCTAAGAAAAAAGCAACAGCCCGCTGCTTGCAGCACGGGGCAGATGGTTGCTGCCTCGCATGGACGAATCGTGTGTTCGGCGGGGGAGCTTAGGAGTTTGCGGGCGGGGGGCGTCACTGCTATCAGTTACGCGCTCTCATGGCAGATGATTCTACAAAAAAAAAATAAAATAAACGAAACCGGAGCAAGCCAAGCGAAATGGCAACCCCAGCCGAAGGCCCGCCTGTGCCTGGCTGTGCCTGCTCCTGCTGGCACTCGATGCCGCCGCCATGTGACTAATAACACCCCGAGGGAGCAGCGACGTTGTCGGCGTTGCCTTCTAGCCGCTGTGGGGGCGGCGTGTGTGCAGCGGCGGCTGCCAATGATCAAAGCATTTTTCAGTCGCCCCCGCCCCCACAGCCCGCCCCTGGCCAGGCCTCAACGTTTGCCACGCTAAATTTTGTTATGACGGCGGAATTAATATTATTAAGGGCCGATTTACAGCCTCGACCTGGCTCTGGGCCCAGGCCTGAGCCCTTTTTTTTTGTACTTCCAGCTCGTCGTTTACTTTTTTTCACTTCGCGTACTTTGTTTAACGCTGTCTGTTGAGTTGATAATTTAGCGACGCCACCAGCAGCAGCAGCAGCAACATCATGATTATGCGCCCCCCGCCCCACAATTGAAATCCCTTCCTCTCGCTGAAACCTTTTGACTACGCCTTTTGGTGGCATTTTCACGTTTATGGCTCTTATTAAATATTTACAACATTGGCTTGGAAGTTTAAACAGCGGCTTTAATTGTTGTCACTTGCAAATAAATTATTTACAAAACAAGAACAACAAGAATAGCAAACACAATAATACCCTGCACAGACTGCTTATCAGTTAGCAGAAGCAGCAAACATGTCCCAACAGAAGGTCTTAAGTCTAAATTCCACTACAAGCTATATTTGCTTTTGAAACTAACAAAGAATCACATATCTTAAGACAAAGTACTTACAAATACTCATGACTTAAGATTAGAGTACTATGAGTACATGTGGTCAAAAGTGCTTAAGATTTGAGTACTCAAAGACTTTGAGTGCCTTGGGGAATATCGAACAAGGCGAAAAAGATTATAGAAATATTCTGCAAAGCTCGCATTTCGATGCATGAAAAGTGGAAACTAATCAGTAGAAGTCTTACCTTGAAGCATCAAAAAGGCTTTTTTATTGTAAGATTAAGACTCTTGATAAAAAGGTTAAGAGCTCTCGATGTGAGTATAGAGTCGACTCTCCAATCTCAGACAATACTAGACTGTTTCAACAAACAGAACTTAAGTAATTTACGGAACGTAAAGCTTTACTTAAACGAAGACCCAACTTCAGATTAAAGATATTCACAATGCAAATTTTAAAAGAAAAATTTGATGAAATGTCAGAATTTTAGATTTTCAATATCGGAATCAATTGAACCAAGTTTTCTGGATATCAATCCCTGCGAGTGTATATTGGCAACTGCTATTGAAAACAATATACTATAGATCAAAGTCGACAAATGTTTATCCTACAACTTCCATTTATTTTGTTTGCAGGGCATCACACAGTCGACGCTTTGCGAACAGGTTTGTTTGGCCGTGGTCTGGTCCCGGCCTAAGCCGTGTTTGCAGCTGGTTGCCCGTGCTTTGGTGAGCGTGAAAGCGTTGCGATAAGCGCCTCAAACATTTTGCGAGCGCTTATTAATTGTTTGTCGAGTGGCGGGTGGCAAGTTGCAAGTGGCAAGTGGCAAGTGGCAAGTTGCAAGTGGCAAGTGCCGGCTGCTTGAGTCCGACAGCAACGTTGAGGTGTTTGCCAGAGGATTAGGTGGCGCATAAAGCAAATGCAAAAAAAAGGAAGAAATTATGCTGAGCGAGCGCCAAGTGGCAACATTCAACGTTGCCACCTGCTGTGGCATGGCCCTTCGCAGGTCCATAAATGAAATATGCCAATATTTTGCGCACAGCCTGCAGCCCCCTTTGCTGTAACCAAAAAAAGAAACCAATCGAGCTAATAACGGAAATTGCGCGAAGTGCCACATCAGACAGTGGGCGGGGGCGTGGCAAGAAATCAAAGACACAAAATGGGCGCTGCCCAAAGGCAAAGCAATTTCCCCCCACCACCGCCAAAAGAGAAATCACAAAATATATCGCTAGGAATAGTTGAGGCAATACGCAGGACACGCAGCGGGTCATCAGGCTCAGCCACGTGGCTGCACCCCTGCCACTGATGCCTGTCCCTGCCCCTGCCCAGGGCTTTCACTTTTGTCATGGCACCAAAAAGTATACATATATATATGAAAATAAAGAAAATATGAAATGGCATTTTCCATTTGCACGAGGCATAAATTGAATTAGACGGCAAAAAGGATGCGGCAGGCGGACGACGCAGCTGCAAGTGCAACAGCAACCACCGCCGCAGCGGCTCGCATCCAGTTCGGGCAACAGAGGGTTGGCCCGTGTCTACAAATCTCGTCTAATAATAGCGTGCGCTTTATGCTTTTGCGGGGCGTGGCAACGTTTTTGCTGCTGCTGCTGCTGTTGTTGTTGTTGCAGCAAAAGGTCGCGCCGATGTCCGCCGGCCCCGAGTTAATTTGCAACATAATCTTTTAATCTGGTTTTTGTGTCAACTGCAGGCACAACGCACAGCACCCAGCGCACAAAGCATACAGCACAGCGAGAACAGCAGCAGCAACCAACGCACCACCAGCCGCTGCCGCTGCCGCTGACGTTGCCACCCTTGAAGCGCCCAGCCGTGGTTGCCATATATATGAAAAATTCATTAGTTCCGTATGCGCAGCGTTGCCACAGCCACAGTGGGATGACATATGATCCTAATGATGCTGACCCAACCAACCCACGTCCTCCGCCCCCGCCACCAGCTCCTGTTGTCGCGCACAAATGGCAACTGTGTCCAGAGTCCACTTTAAGTTTTATGTGCGGTCTGTTGACCACAACAGCAAGAAATGATTCACAAAACATTCACTCGTTCATTCATTTATCTGCTGCGCACATTTTGCAAATTTATTGAAACTTTGAAAACTGGAAGAAGTAAATGTTTCAAAAGCTAATAGCATAATCTAATCGATACATTATTACGATCAATTTAATCGATTGTCAAGGCTATGAAAACACGAAAACGGTCTCTTAGCCCAGCTTAGCCCATACACTGTCTTGGATTCGAGCTCGGTCCGCACTCAGGCGTCTACGAAAATTAAGATGATGTAATGCTTCTGCACTAAATGGTAATTATTGAGCTCATAGCTATAAAACCATGCTCAAAGTTGTCAGTCTTTGAGGTTAGCCAAGCATTTTCAATTGCTCACCTAACTATTTGTGTAAAGACATCAAATCTCAGCGATTCTTTGAGCTCATCTAAGTAAAATTGGTATCTGGCTTGTCATGTAACAAATATCTTTAAAGAAATATGTATGTCAAGAGTTTCCAATGCAACAAAACAGCACAAGTAAAATCGATAAAAATAATAAAAATTATAATACAAATTGTATATGATATTTATGATATTTGGTATATGAACGAATTTCACTTGAATCGGACTAATGAAAAGAAACTCGACGTACCTAAGTAACTGCATCTAAAGTTAAATCAGGAGAAGTACCCTAAAGCCGAAAGCCAGCTCTAGAGGGCATTGCCTATTACAAAGGTCCCAACTTGAGCTCACGTTCGGGCGAACCCGTTTGAAGCTCATTTCAATTGAAAGCCATTTCGGCTTACGAGTACTTATATTCGTTTAACTTATTCAATGTGCTTGCCTCTGATACTTCCTGCAACAATGCAACGTTGAAGCACTTTCCGCACAATCTGTTCGGCGACAGGTGAACGAAGAAGAAGAAAAAGAAGAAGAAGCAGCAGCGACTAAGAAAGGAAAAGTCAATGCACACACAAAAGGAAATATTCGCATAATTTTTCGCATGAAAATTTTTGGTGAGTGCAAAAGTTGATTTGCTTTGATTTACTTGACTTTAAGCTGAAAATCATTTTAGCCAGCAAAAGCGAGGGCGTGGCAGGGCGTGGGGTGCGCTTATCAAACTGAAACGAATGCGGTATAAAAGGGCCGAAAAGAGCGTTCATTGTGTGTGTGCTCGTGTGTGTGCTCGTGTGTGTGCTCGTGTGTGTGTGTAGTCGAAATTCATCAAAATCCAATCAATCTTTCATTTAAACATTTTCATTTCGGCTCGTTGCGTAGCGCGGCATTCGCATTGAATGGGCATCTATATGGCAGATAGCGAACAGAGGGAGGCCGAAAATAAAAAACAGAGCGAGAGAGAGCGAACGAGAAAGGAAGAGGGAGAGGGAGAGGGAGTAAGCGCGCGGTAGGCAAACCAAAAAAAAAAAAAAAAACCCAAAAAATACGCCGTAAAGCGCAAATATTTGCGCGTATAAATGGGGATGATGATGAGAGCCTAAGGATGAGCCTGCCAAAGCGAAAACAAAAAGAATAAGAAGAAGCAGCAGCAGGACTAGGCATGCGGTATGTGCGGGCCGGCGGGCGGGCGGGGCACGTGGCATATCAAAATACGGCGCTAAAACAAAAAAAAAAAAAAACAACAGCAGACGAAATGTTGATAGAAAAACGAATGAAAGCGCGTAAGAATAACTAAAAATATCCACAAAATACTAAAAAAATACTAAAAATATCCAAAACACACACGAAAATTGCAGTTAGTTGGCGCATATTCCTAACACAAAAAAAAAGAACTGTAAAGGAATAAGGCAAACAACACGACATACATGAAAATATGCTGAAGAAAAAAAGAAAAATACATGCAAAAATACTAAAAATACTCAAAAACCAAATATTCACAGCAGCAATTGCAGTTATTCGTTGTATGTTGTAACAGAAAAAACGTAACCTACTTACCAAGAGCAAACAACGCATCGAACCAATAAAAATACCCAAAAAAAACTGTGCAAACAAATAATTACCAAATCAGAAAGAAATATAGGGTATAAAACACAAAAAGTTGTTGCAACTCTTTTGAAATGCATTTGAAATGTGGCCAGCTACAATTTAGTGGAATTGTGGGCTAGAGGCGTGGCCCGAAAATATGCAATTAGCCTAAATTAGTTGGACTACGAAAAAACAAAATGAAAACACGTTTCAAAAACAGTTTCAATAACCGAAAGGCAACAACAGGAAACCGCGGAAAACAATGTTGGGCAATGGAAAGTGAAATTTGAAATTAATTCCTTTGGCGAGCTCTTCCCTAGAGGAGGCGTATACCCTACGCCCACCCTCTGCCACAGCACCCACATCTTCTATTACAAATCCAGCTCAGCGCATTGGGGGAATCGGGCCTGGGAATGAATCATATGGCCGATAGAATTTCAAGGCACAGCTCCAAACAAATTTCATTTTTCTCGTTTTTGCTTCTTTTCGAAATGCCAAAGCAAACACAAATAGCGAGCGCTAGAGAGAGAGAGAGAGTGGGGTAGGGTGGAAGAGGGAGGCAGAGGTGTGGGGATGTGTGGGGCTTATTCGCGTTGGGGGTGTTGGCTATGTTTACCGTTATTTAAGCTTAATCCCCCAATGTGGAAAGCATGAATTTATAATTAAAAGTAAATTAAAAGTAAATAAAACAGCGCCAAAAGATGCCCAGCCAGAGGGGTGGGGGAGGAGCGAAAATATCGTTGCCTGTCCCAAAAGTATCTGAAAGATACAAAATGGACAAGGCACAACTTTTGCGCCAAATAGCTTCACTTATTTTATTGTCTCGTCTTTTACAGTCGGGCAAAGCAGATGCTTGCATATAAACAAAGCCATTTGTTAGAAGATTTTAATGAGCTGCCCCCTCAAAATGACATTGCACAAGGTGCTGCAAGGCGACAAAAGAGTCGAAATCGTTTTTGACAAGCCGTACAACTGCGAGGAGTTGCCAGCTTTTCCTATAATTTTACGCTTTGCGCTTAACCAATGCATTTTCTAAGCAACTTTAACTGTGAGCCAGCCACAAGCCTCCCACTCTCTATCGCTCTCTCTCTGTCTCTCTTTCTCTCTCTCTCTCTCTCTCTCTCTCTCTCTCTCTCTCGCGGATATCTTTGGCACGCCGAAGCTTCAATGCTCTTGTCGGCAACTACCTTACGCTTTTGCTTGCTTGTACTTGTCGAGTTTGGTAAGATATTTTGAGATATAGATATGCCATAAAAAACTGATTTTTCGACCGATTCTTCCTTTAGAGCTATATGCCACAGTAAATCGATGTTGATAAGATCCAACTCACAGGCAGAGGGACCTAGGCAAAGTTTACTGAGGGACTAACTTGCATGGTAACAGACACACAGACGAACATAGGCAAATCGACACGGCTGTTGTTGCAGATCAAGAATATATATATATATACATACTATCTATAAGGAGTTGCAGATGTCTTACACTATTATACGAAAATTATAATGCCCGCCACAAGGGTATTAATATTTGAATAACTAACAAGGATAAGGGCCAAGAATAGGCAAAGGCAGCATTCGAGCAAAATGGCGCACAACGTAAGTAGGTTAATGTGCGTGGCGCCCAACGTAGGCAACTATGTCGATAAATATAGCAACTTGCGCATATATACATTTAAATATGTATATGTATGCATATATATATATATATATATATATATGGGTATATATGTATATTGGTTAGATATAGATGCAACTGTGCGTTTGTGCGCTTCAATCTGTGTGAGCTTTGAGAGACAAAAACAAATGGCGAATACCAAAAAAAATTTAAAATTCTAATTGCCAGCCAGAGAGTGTGTCAGTGACGCTCTCTCTCTCTCTCTCTCTCTCTCTGTCGCTCGCTCTCTCTGTCTCCCCCTCTCACTCTCTCTCCCCCCTCTGTGTGTTTGTGAGTGTGCATTGAGCTCAGGGCGGCTCAGGTACGAGTCCCCTTTCCTGCCCTTCGAGCTCTCGCACTCGCATGCTCTTCGCTTTTGTGCAAAATGAATAAAACATTAAATCGGATTATAGAATTTTGCATTTTTCGAAATTAACATGTTTATCCTGGCAAGCTGAGTGGCACGCAGCAGCAGAGGGAAGCAGAGCAGCAGCAGACGGCGCTGTGCCAGTCTTTGAATTTGGAATTCGGAATTTGAATATGAGGCATTGCTGCAGCAGCAGCAGCAGCAGACGAGGACGAGGACAAGGCTGGCGCCTGGTTAGAAATTTTTGGCAACGGGCGCGTATGAAAATGTAGCCAAAATGCTATTGAACTGTTACACAAAGAGGCACACACACACACACACACATGCACATATAAATACGTGTATATACATATTTGCATATCTTTCAAATAGTATATAAAAGTACCTGGTGCATGGCTCGAAGGCAGCCTTACGGTTGCCCCATGCAAAGCTGCAACATCGGGCAAAGTCGTTGACTGTAGCAATTAAGACAGACAATAGATAACGACTTGCAACAAAACTGGGGCACACTGGGGCTAAGGGCTTGGGATTGCTGTTGGTCTTGGGTTGTGGGTTAAGGATTAGGTGCATTCGCTTGAGGTGTGAAGCGGGCCAAGCTATAAAAGCTTCTGATAAGCTGCTGAGAAATTCAACTGAGCAATAAACTCTGTAATATTGTTATGGATTTTTCAGTTTATTCACCTGATGTTTATAGATATATATTGGATTTGTGTTTTCAATACAAACAGCCTCTAGCTCTTCTAATCTAAACAATATGCTTAAAAGCAGAGGTTTGATATTGATATTTATCCGTTCTTTATCGATTTGTCAGACAGACAAAAATGAAGCAATCGTCACGCTGATCAAGAATATATATGTTTTCTCTGGGAGTTAGATTCAGGCCATAAAAATAGCAGCTAACTGCCAGCTTTGCTCAACTTTAAGACGCGGGGCTTGGTGTATCATTTCGATAGGCAAAAAATCTCTTAAGACTAAACTTAACCTCACTTCTGCTTAGCTGTTGGGTTGCAGCACAGTTAAGGTTCAGCCACAGACTTGGGTTCACTTAAAAGGCAGTTGTGCGGAGTCGCACACTTACAACCCTCGCAAGGCGCAGCTGTCAGTCAATCAGTCAATCAGTCAGTCAATCAGTACACATCATGATAATGATAGGTCTAACTGATATAGCCCTGAGAGCCTTGATGAAAAGACGCACTGCTGCTGCCCGCCTGTCCGTCTGCCCTCTGCCCGCCCACGCCTCCCCGAACCCCTTTCGACTGTTCGCCTGACATCCGTTTGAAGTGCCACAAAGACGCATAATAAGATTAGAGAGCCACGAGTTGAAGCTCCGGTTGCGAGTCTCGAGTTTGAACTTGAGTATGTGATTTTGGCTTAGAATGTGCTTTGTCTTTTGTCTTTATAGTGTGTGTGTGTGCTTGTTAGAGGGGCGTGGCTGATGCACAGCTGCCAAATGAACGGCCCATTGTTGTGGGGCTGTTGTTCTTTTTCTCGTTGTTGTTGTTGTTGTTGTTGTTGATGAGACGCAACAGTTGCCCCCGCACCGGGCTCTGTAATTAAGCCAAAAAAAACACACACACACACACACACACACAAACGAAATCCGAAGCGAACCAAAATCCAAAACTCAAACGGAATTTCGAACCTGTAAGCTAAGCCGTGTTGGCAGCTCTCTAATTATGGGTTATGTATGTGCCGCATGCCGCATGCCGCATGCCGCATGCCACATGGGTGCACAATACCGGAAACCGCTCAACTGCCTTTCCGATCATTCCAGTCATTCACAATGTTTGCGATAAAATTGTGATATTTATGACAAAAAATAAATAAATAAAGCCCAAAAAGAAGAAGCCGCCGCCGTCGTCTCCGACTGTTCCGACTCGAGAGTTCCGTCTGTGACTGGCATTTGTAATTAGTCAGACTCTCTCTCTCTCTCTCTCTCTCTCTCTTTCTCTTCTCTCTTGTGTGACATAACTGGCCTCTGAATTGAATCTTGCCACCTGGCAGGAAAAGCATCATTTTGCTTGCCACACAATGTTGCCACATGTTGCCAAATTGTGCAAAAATTACCAAAAATTACCAAACAGCTAATGACTGCATATTTTCCTCGCACATCGCAATTATATATAATTTTTTAATATACCCGGCGCTAATTGTGGGAAATGTGAAAACGTTTGAAAAATAAATATAAAAATTTCAAAAGGCAATTTGTGCTTTTAAGTATTAGAGAATTGTTTTGGATTTCTATATGAATTTTGATCTTCTGCTCTTGAAGATTCTTTTGCTTTTATAACAACACAGTATTTGAAATTTTATCTTCAATATAAATTTCAACACTCCTCGACTACGTTTAAAACATCTGCGAGAATGCTAGAATACCTTTAGCACGCCGAATATTTAATACCCTCGTAGAAGATCTGAAGGTTTTGCAGATATGTGAGAAGAATGAAGCTCGTAAATGAGAAGTTTGATGAGAATATCTTTTAAAGCAGAATACTCTGTCATACAAGGACCTACATTTCGAGCGATCGTTTCTATGACACATATATATGATAAAGCGTTTCGATCCGGCCGGTTCCGACTTAAGTACTGCTTGTAAAAAACAGCTAAAGAAACTAGTTCGCAAAGCAACAGACAGACGGCTATATCGACTCGGCTGTTGAGACTGATCTGGGATATATATACTTTATGGGCTGGAAGATGCTAAAATACCCTCTACGAAGAGTATATAAGTAGCTCACCCAATCCCAAAAATTGTCTTTAGTTTATTTTACTAAAATTTAAATCCGATTCTGAATTTTGACAAGTTGAAACTTGTTTGCCAGCCAATCAGAACTAACTGAGTAGCTCGAAGCAAGCCCAAAAGTGTCGCAAATATCGCGCAGTCCAGACAGCTGCTGGATAAATGTAGTCAAGTGCTGGCAACTCGTGTTGTACTTTATAAACTAAGGCGGGGCAAGTTGGCTCAGCATTAAAGAGCTGCTGTGACATTATCTATGGGCGCAGCAAGTGGCACACATATTTGTCATGATCCTATCGCACAGATACGCGTTTGTCCTGGCACCTAATTATGTCTCTGGCTACACACAGGCGTGCATATAAATACGAAATCAAGAGGCGATTTATTTGGCGCATGGTCTGAACACCCTCTTACCCCACCGACCCTCCTGCCCCTCACAATTCGTGATAGAGCAGCAAAGGCAGAGGCGGAGGCGGAGGCGGGGGCGGAGGCAAAGCTGTTGCATGAAAAAGTCATTAAAATGTAATAAATTAGAGCAAAGAAAAGAAGCAGCAGCAGAGGAAGCATCAGATGAGAGATGAGCAAAAGCAACTTACCCTCCCATACACACAAACACACACACACACACACGCACACACACAATTTTCACATTTTTCGCGCAGAGCAGATGAAAAGTGTATTAAATTGATTTCACTTGATTTTGCCGCTTGTACTATATATTTATTATGGGGAGAATGCTCAGCTACGCATGACGGGGTGCAAGAGGGTGTGCGAATGTGTGTGTGCGTGTGTGCAAGTGTGTGTGTGTGTGGCACACTCATTTCACATTTCGCACTTCGCATATATTGCAAAATCTAAACAGACTCGGAATACATTTGGGTAATGAAAATCACGCGCTGCTTATTAAACAGAGGCGGCGTGTAAAGGGAGCCAAGTAAAAAAGGGGGGGTGGTTTGAGCTGGTAGTTACGTGCCTTTGAGGTAATTTAAGTCAAAATTGTATGCTATGAAAATGAGAAGCGAAAAACAAATAGCAGCCGAGCAGAAAAAAAGGGAGAGACATGAAGCAATGCGTGCAAAAACAAAGGAAAGAGAGAGGGAGCGAGAGAAAGAGAGAGAGAGAGGGATAGAAAAGAGAAACGATACTTTGGGCAAGCTAAAGAGGGGGTGGAGGAGGGGCAAAACAACAACAACATGTTGCAGCGACGCACACACGCACACACACACATTGGAGCAGCGACTGTCACACAACACGAAATTCTACTTCCTGCTTTGCCGTTTTTTGCGCATATAAACTAAGAACAGGGGCTCCACACTGAGGGCGTAGGGGTGGCAGTAGTGGGGGCGTGTGAGTGTGTGTGTGTGAGCGCGTCTCGGAGTTGTTTTGGGGCAAATATTACAAAACACAAACGCCTGTTTCCGTTTTACTAATTCGTATGCTGTTTGCATTTGCATTTTGTAGGCAGCGCGACAAACCAGGGGCGTCGCTTTCAAAGGGGCAGGAGTTGGTGGGGGGGTGGGAGGGTTGCCTGTGGGTTGTAGCAGGCGTCGCTGCTTTGTGCGTGCGTGCGACACATATGAAAAATATCCTTGAGCCAAAAGGACGCGAAATCGAAAATATTGCGCGCTATGCTAAAATGTGGGTGGATAGCTTGTTGGGTAGGTGGAGGAGGAGGATGAGTGGAGGGGTTAGGGGGGTTTGTACACACTGACACGCACAGCAACCCACACCCAACTCACACACACACACACAAAGAGCAAAGCAGAGCCCCAAAGCAAAAATGGATACCAAATGGCCAACAAAAGGGGGCAGCGGAGAGATGTGGCAAATGGGGAGTGAGGGAGGGGGAGCGGGCGTAGAAGTTGGGAAAAAGCGGCGCTCAAAAGTGCAAAAGGAAATTCATGCATATGTGAGCGCAAGGTGCGGTGCGGGCGGGGCTGGACGGTGGCCGGGGCAGGGGGCGTTAGTTGGCGCTGGGGGTGACTGTGCGCCTTTTTGAGATGTGGCTGCAGGGGGGACAGTGACGGGAACGGGGCGGGGGGAGGTGGTGCGATCTGGCTCTAGCGGAAAGCGTTGAAATGTGCTACAAATTGAATTTTATTGAAACGTGTTTGAAATTTTTCGTCAGACATTTCGCTTGAGCCCTATTGAGTGCAAAGAGTACAGGTGAGGGCGGCTGGTGCTGCGAAAGGGAAGGAAGTGGCTGCACAAGCATGTGTGTGTGTGTGTGCGGAAGATATCTTTTGCTTGTTTTGGCCATTGTGGAATGCAAACAGGCCAGGCTGGCAGTAAGTGTCGCAAAGCGGCAACAAAAACCCATTCCCAATTGCCAATTCCTACCGAGATGAAGAGTGTGTGCGTGCGCCTGTGTGTGCGTGTGTGTGTGTGTGTGTGTGTGTGTGTGCGGGGTGTGCATGCGGGCGGTATGTGTCCAGCATGTGGCACCAGCGCCAAAAGCAAACAAAGTTTTCAATATGCTGACTAATTCGTTAAAGCAGCGCTCAAACAGAGTTGTCAACACGCTCGATACAGATTGGTTGGGGTGCCAGAACGAGCAGAGCTGCCACTCCTGAAACTTATGCAGCGTTGCCACTTGATGTGTGCAGCTACACAGTTGCGAATGCACACATTTGGTGGCACAGTTGCCAGCCTTGAGAAAAATAGCTGTCACTAGCACATAAGTTTAAACATCAAAAACTTATTTTTAAGAAGGTATTTACAGTAACTGCTGCATGTAGAGTTGCCACCTTTTCCAATAAGCTGTAACAAATCATTCCCTTTGAGTCTTTCTATTAAGCCCTTTTTTATTCATCCATGATTCTGAATTTACACACAATTTTGCAGCTCCTTGATGGAAGTCGTTCCATATGGCAGATTTGCCACCTAATGAAAATACCTGTGGCTTTTATCTTTGGCTGAGACTTTCCACTCCGAGAGTTATCATGCAACCTTGCTTTACTAATTTTTGAGGAAGGAATTTAGAGTTGCCACTGCCAGCAGAGTTGCCACTCAGTACAAGTTTATGCAGTTAACATATTTCCATTTGACTTTTTGGTACTTTAAATTCCTTAACATCTTGCTATCGATTCAAACTCTTTTTTTAATTTCACTTGTACGAAAAGAAGACATTGTCATTAATATAGCAAACCTTGCCAGAGTTCGAAGGTTTGCCTCTTAATGGCCATGCAAGTGGCTGGCTCCAGGAAACTTTTCTTTCTGATCGGAATGGATTTGTCCTATCTGCAGCACCCTTTCTCATTTCAATTAACTTGTAATGCAAATTCAGCTGATACCCTGTGCCCACGTCTGAATCATCTGGACGCGCTAATCAAGAGCCCAGGCAATGGGAATAAGAAGAAGAAGATAAAGACCGGCGGCAGCCAAAATAGGCAGGTAGCCGGTGGCCTAATGTTTTTTATGGCCTATGGCCTCGGGCACAACCAGCGAGTAGACGACGTTTCATTAGCCAGAGTGCTGTAGCCACTGCCAAACCATGGGCCAATGACAAATGCCTCAGAGAGAGGAAAATGAGAAGGGGAGGAGGGGTAGAGAGACAAACAGTAGCGCCGCAAAGGAATAATTCTTAGATACTATCTCTTAAACGCCTTCTGTTTATACCCTGTATTTAATGAGTGGGAAGTAAGTTTATGACTCGCCCACTTTGAGCCAGCCCTGCCTTGCCCCTGAATTTCTCAGTTATTGTAACAGATAAAGCTAGTTGCACGTATACCCTATACAAATACTTCAAATAATGAAGTAAATGCCTTATTAATACTGTACAACAATTCAACGAGACGAACACAAAGCGCAAGCTGAACATCTGCATGGACTTTCTAGGGTATCTGCTAAGCTAGCATGCTTTACTGAGTAAAGCTCACTTGTTTCTTTCTTAGCTGTTTTATTTTTTCCTTTCTTTCATTAAAGTATCGACAACTTTGAAATTAGTTGATTTGTATATCGCCAAGTCACGGGCGCAGCCAGGTAGAACCGAGGAACAGCGGCAGATCTGAGCTGATGCGGCGGGGTCGCGTCCAGGGTCGGATATCGAATGCTTCGCTGGATGCCTCTCACCCTCTCTTCCTCTTTTCCTGCCTTGTCAATCGGTGACTAATGTTCAGCAATTTGGCTAAGCGACAGACACCGGAGACAACAACAAAAGCTGGCTGGCAGGCAGGCAGGCAGGCAGATGAGGCAAAGCAGAAGCACAGGTGGGGGGCAGTTGGGTGGGCAGTGGGGCAAAACAAGAAGCAGCAGCAGTGGCAGTGGCAGCAATAGTAGAAGAAAAAAAAGAAGAAGATGGTGGAGTCAACGACTAAAACGCAAGGACAAAATCGTTAAAATGTTAACAACAAACTGGCTGAAATAAATCAATGCGCTTTTTCCTTATTTATTCGCTTTCAACTTTTATTCCATTTCGCATTGAGGGTGTGTATGTGTGTGAGTGTGTCCCCTAGGGGAATTACCTCTCTGCTGTGCCGTGGAATGGGCCGAAGGTATAGGTTCCAAATCCACATTCAATTTGTTTATCAGCAAGAAATTGAGTGAGTGTCGCCGAATGAATCAAGCGAGACCCATCGAGCTGCTGCTCTGGGCGAGGAGCACGGAGGGCTGGAGGGCCCGTGGGTTGGATCCACGGCTTCGGTTGGCTCAAACGTTGCAAAGGTGACGACAATGGATGAGGTTCAGAATGACGGCGCTTTTTGTCATTAGTTGCATTAACTTTCCCCATTGACAGTCAATTTTTTAGTGCCTGCCGACGACCAGGAGACGACGCGTTGTCGCTGTTCTTCTTCTCCTTCCTCATCCTCCTTCTTCTTGTTGCTGTTGCCTGTTTACTGTATGCAAATTTTGTGCAGCTTGTCATTGTCAAAGCTGTCGCCAATGAAGCGGCACTCGAAGCGAGCATATGTAATCTTGCAGGCATTTGGTAACAGTTTCCAAAATGTGGCGCCCGAGCAGGGACTGCAGCTCTCACATGGCTTTACTTTGCTTGCCATTGTCAGCTGGCATAAAGCTGACGTTTAAATAACCAAGAAATGTGCCAGCTAAGTAAACACATTGTTTAGACACTCGTTCGGCTTCTGTTATTTACTGAAGACTGGCGCCCGAGCAGGGACTGCAATTGTCTTGGGCCTTTGAGGAATATATCGCTATATGCAATAGGTTTGTCGAGTAGCGTTAGAATTACTTTCAAATGAAAACTTTATAGTTAGTTTAGTTAGTTTAAAGCCATTGAGTAGATCATTTCAAATACCAAAAGGTTTCTCGATTAATCGTTCCTATGATAACTATATGATAAAGAGGTTCGATGGGACCGGATCCAAAATATGTAGTGAGAGATTACTGAGAGATTATCTCCCATAGAAACAGATATATAGACAGAAGGATAAGAGGATATGCCTATATTCACTCGGCTGTTCCCCAACTTGGTAGAGTATGTTCCACCAGCTTTAAATATATAAGTATCAGCCCTTTTTCAGGGCTAATCCATTTCAAATGCACCACTCTTTGGGTGTAGGGCATCATTTTAAAGTTGCTTTGTGCTGGGTTTGATGTCTCAATCGTCTGCTACACTTGTCTTTAATAGACACTTAATGGGCGAGGGGCGTGTGTTGTAAAGTGTATGCCGATAGTCGGGCAGCTCGTTGCTTGTCGTTAAGCTAATTTCAGATTCCTCGCATCAATCGAACCCTATTTCACGCAGTTAATGGCCACTAAATGTGCAAATAAAGCGTTTGAAAATTGATTTTGCATTTGACAACATTCAGTGAATGTCTGTGAATGGCATTCATTTGAATGCAGCCACACTCGCAAAACATTCACTACACTCGCACACTCGCACACACAAACACAGACACACACACACACACCGAACGAACGAGTGCCGATAAGACATGCAATAAATTTTGTTACTAATTTTTGTCGCCTTTGCTTTCAGCTGGATTCGTCGCTTCGTTTGCTTTTAATGAAGTCGCTTTGCTACGTGTTGCAGCAGAGCGGATGGGCTGGTTTGTGGGGTGGGGAGGGGCGGATTGGTGGTGCGGGGGCAGGGAGGCGATTGCAGCGGAAATTTGTATGTGATAAATCAAAAATGAGTCGAGAGTCGAGCGAAACAAAAGATGCAAAGCTAAAATGTCAAATGATTCATATTAAAGTTCGCTCCGATTGCGGGGCCCAAATAAATCATTACGGGCAGCGTGGAAATGTATCTTACAGATACATTTCGCCGCGCTGCGCTGGCCACGTTTGGGCTGCGTTTGGGCCAGGTTAAGTGCTAATGTTAATGTTTTGGCCTGCGTTTGTCATTGTCGACTCGCGTGCAACCGCTTTGATATATTGATTCGCATGCGACACTAAATCAAAATCTCTTTCGCTGCGCCAGGCAGCCAAATTTCCCGGGAATGCGACGCCTGACAATGCCAATTCTTGGAATTTTGATACGAGCCAAATGTTGGTCGACGAAGAGAGTGAGACAGAGAGAGACAGCGAGAGCAAGAGACTGTAGCTAAGGGCAAGTTAAGCCAGTCGGAAACACAAATATGCGCTGAATAATGAGCGATGAGCGTTGGCAGTCATACGTGAAGATACTGTATCTTAAGGCACCCAAAAGGAAGGGCATATGAGAAAACGCCAGCGCAGCGACCTGTGTGCGAAGCGTATTGACGCAGTGCATCGAGTTCTGTGGAAGATTAGGTATTCCACCAAATCTAACATAGTTTCACAACATGGCAAATTTAAGAAATATGTGAAAGCCAAGCTTATAAGGCAGCTACACGAATCGAAAGACACTTAGCCTCATCCAATGCACGTCTTCAGCTTAGCCAGTTTTTAAGCCTTTGTAGATGCCAAATGTAACGCATAGAAGGAGACTTCTCCGACCCCATAAGGTATATTTATTCATTTGATATCAGGCAGGATCGGACCACTATATCCTATAGCTACCATAGGAACGATAAATCGAGAAATAGGTTCTAGTATGAACAACTTTTTCGTTTATCAAGATATCTTCACCAAATCCGACATTTATAGTTTAACCTTGCTCTCTACATACATGCAAATTCTTATCAAATCGGATGACAATATCATATAGGGGCCATAGGAACAGTCGGTCGAAAAGTAGGCCCTTGCACGGCAAACTATTCCGTTGCCAAGATATTTTCATCAAACTCAGCATTTACGAGTTTCACTATTCTCACATTTCTGCAAAATCGTCAGGCAAATGTCTACGAGGGTATTAAATCTTCGGCATGCCGAAGATATCCTTACTTTCTCCTTAAGATTTCAGCTTTCAGTTTTTCAGTTTATTTTCAAAAACAGTTTCCGCTTAGATCCAGTTAAGTTTTCTTAAACTCATTTGCTTGAAACTCTTGCCGCAGCTAACTTAGATTTTAGCCTTTGTTTAATATCTGACATTCGTTGCATTTATTAAATAATTAAGCGCAATGCATTTATGTGCTTATTAAGTGCTATTTAAGTCATATTCATGAGACTATTCGTTTGTTCATAAATATATTTTTGGGTGCACATACTATATATATTTTTTCATATGGGGCTTAAGTTTCGTTTGAACTTTCGCGCGCTTCTGATGCCATATGCAGACGCTTCGCTTGGGCGCAAATTACCCAAAATGTTACCCAAGGCGCTCAGTACTCACACACACATACACACACACACACACACACACAACAATGCGAAACTCGTGCAAAATGTTGGGCAGAGTTTTTGGTTAGCTTCTGCCGAGTTGTTCGAGTTCAAAATGTAAACTGAGACCGCAAAATGCGTCTTGTAAGCGTATTTAACTTTATTATTTATGCAAAATTCCCCTCATGTGTGTGTGTGTGTGTGTGTGTGTGTGTGAGAGTTTAGTGCGCTTATTAATTTATAATACACTGCGGCCTTGGCGCAGCTCTTGCCGGTCCCGAACTTTGCATATTCAATAAAATGTTTCGGGGGAAAACTTTACCATTTGCTACAGCAACTAAAATATTTTACAACACACACATAAAGAAATTGCGCGGGTGTATGTGCGTGTGTGTGTGTGTGTAGCAATAGCAAACTATTTACATAAAATGCCACTTAAGCATTGATATTCTTAAAGAGAGAAAGACAGAAAAGAAAAGAGAGCGGAAGAAAAAGAGACAGGCAGAGAAAGAGAAAAGAAAAAGAAAATCATCCTGAACCTAATGTTGCCAACATCGATAAATATCGATTTAAGGCCCGAGATTTTTTGAACATCACACGAGGATTATGAAACTGCAGTCGCTCTATGTCTCTCAGTCTCTCTCTTTCTCTCTCTCTCTCTCTCTCTCTCCGTCTGTCTTCTGCCCCTCTTTCGCTTTCTCACAACATTTCCGCTCTTCCCACTACCTCTGTCTGTCTCTACCTCTCTCTCCCTCTCACTATCTCTAGCCGCCCTCTCTTTCGCTTCGAGTTTATCTCTCTGCCCCCTCCCCTGCCCCTTTTAGCACTTCCTTAGAACCCCCCTTGCTGCTTGATCGCCTGCACCTGTGTCTGATGCACGCGCTTCTCGTGTGTGCAGAATTTTGGCAGCCACTTTTGTTTTTTGCGCTAATCGTTTTAAGCTATTGTTGCTTGAAGTGCGTGCCACAAGCTGTGGCGCCACAGCTAATGGCGTCAAAAGCCACTCAAAATTCTCGAGCCCACTCTGAGGTTCAAGGCCCGAAAGGCCTTAACGCTCTTGGCTAGGCATTGAACCAGTTTATTGAAATCTAATGAGGCGGCTACAGAACAAACAAAGCACACACACACACACATGCGAATACACACACACACACACACATATTACAAATATGCTTAGTTTTATAGTTGGGTCAACAAAATGGCTGGGAGACAATGGGCCCAACGGCTGCTTTCCGCTTATGTTTATGGTGCGAGGGGGTGTGTGTGTGAGCGGGTGGCGGGGAGAAGGGTATTGTATTTTAGGGGTTGCCTGTTATGTTATTAAAGCCATAAATTCAATGCAAGAAGCGTTGGCAAAATGTTGTGAAGCCGACACGAGGCGACAAAGATGAAAGCCAAGACGTAGCTGGAACTAGAACGGGAGCTGGAACTGGAACTGGAGTGGGAACCGGAGCTGGCGCCGGAGTCGGAGTTGAGCATGTGTAATGGGATGCTCGGAAATCTCAGAGCTGGGCTACATAAGCATAATGGCATAAAGCGTTGATAACAAATTTGCGCATTTCAACATGAATGAATTCTCCAGAGGCTGAAAACAGACATGCACGGAGAAATTAAGGGAGAGAGGGAGGAGAGAGAGAGAGAGATGGGGACCAAGGAAAGGGGCAGAGTGAGAGCGAGAGATAGTAAACGAGCTTCGGCCTTAGCGGGGTTCCGTTTGCTGGGCTGCTGTTGCTAAAAGTCCTTTGCCAGCCTCTTGCCTTAAGTGCCTCAGCGTCCAAATGGCAAACAGATGGAGCCCAAATGTGTGTGTGTGTGTGCGTGTGTGTGTGTGTGTGATGTGTAATACACAAAAGTCCTCAGCTCGAGTCTGTGCCTACGTTTTGGGGCCAATGTAACGCTTGGCTCTGCGAGCTTGTCAACATGTAGGGCTGCCACGCCCCCCATGGCCGCATGGCCCCATGGCCCCTCTGCACGTATGGTTGCGACTTGAGACGCAGCTGCCGCAGGACACTTGGCCTCGCCGTGGACACAGGACAACTGATTTTCCGGCATGAGGCACACTGTGATTTGTTGGCGCCCAACAAGAAGACACAAGAGAAAATCCAAACGAAATGTAACTGACCAGCAGCAGGAGCTGAGAGGGGCGCTGCTGCCAGGCGGGTTAAGGGGGCGGAGAAGGCATAAAGCCAGCTTGATGAAAAGTAGACAAAAGAAATCACGAGTGACAACAACTACAACAACAACAACAGCAAGGAGTCGGCGACAATGCAGAGCGCCCAAAGGGCATTTGGGCCTAGTGCTGCACGTCCTTGGCTTCCGTTTGAGGGCCCCCCTCCCAGCCCCTGCTCACATACAAGCTCTACGCCACTGCCTCGTCAAGTCTGCCGCTTGTTGACGTTTCATTTATCGTAATCAAGTACGCAATCAATGCGACGAGAATTGCACTTGAAGATTGTTTTTCATTTCTTGTCTTTTCTTTTCTGTTCTTTTTTTTGGTTTTCCCGTCAGTCTCTTCTGGTTCTTCGAGTTTGCCTTCTAATTTACTTTGATTTCTGTGCACCCAAGAGGGCGAGTGCATCCACAGAGTGTCCCAAATTGGCCTATGGATTGCATTTGCAATCACGTGGACTCACATTTTCTGCATCCATTTCCGCAACCTTTTGCAGCCGAATTGGATCTTGCACTTAAAAATATAGAATCGATTCATCAATAAATCGATAAATATCGATTGAAGAAGAGGATTTGCTCTTGCTTCATGACATAAATCAAAAAAAGTATATATTATTATGTTTTTTTTCACTCTCTGGGGTGGAATATTGGTGGAAAATATAGTTGTATGCTACTTTCTATTGCCTTTGCATTATATATAATAATTTTGTATTACACTCAATCGGATTTTTGCTCAATTTTGTAAAATTTAGGTAAAAATGTCAATTCGACGCATTTCAATGCAAAATTCAGTTCGTTAGGTGGAAATTGAGTCAATTCAGCCCAATTGTTCGTGTGAAAATGTACTTTTTTTGTCAACAACTTAAATATTATTTTTGGAGCTTTGCATATAACATTAATTCATTTATTTATTTTTTAAATGGTCGAAAAAAACGAGTGTCTTCTTAATTATTCAATAAGCGTTAAGCGTTATGCGTTCAGAACAATTCAGTAAAATCCACCGTCACGAGTGGAAACATGCGTGAAAATCTGCCTAAGTTACAAATTGTGCATTTTATTCAAATTTTTATGGCTCAACTTCGCAACTATTTTGGTATTTTGATTTTTTTACAGGGGCCAAAGTCTTGCATGTTATTAACGGCCTGCACTAAGTGCTTCGCAGGAATTTATCCATAAACAAAAGGGCTTTTTTAGCATGCAAAATGTGAAATTAAATTAAAATAAATAAAAACGTGGCAATTTTGGTCGCCGTTTCGGGCCAGGTCTGATAATGAGTGGAGTCGAGCTGTGGCAGAATGGGGACAACTTCTTGGATTATGTCAACTTTGCATTGCCAGCAATATAAAAAGGGGCGGTGTGGAGCGGGGCGGAGGTTTCAAGATTGTGCTCAGCACATTTTTAAATTAGAACTGACTGACTGGCTCAGGCACAGGCTGTGGGTTTGGTCTACAAGGGGGAGAGGGGGCGGAAAACTTTTCGCGCAACCCATGCAAAAAATGTTTCGTTAACCAAAAATCGTGCCCAAAACTTTGTGGCCGCAGCGCGAACCTTAGCTATGACGAGTGACTAGATGGGCTACCGGGGAGTGGGGTGTATTTTTTGAGGGGGGTATGGCTGAAAGGGGCGAGGGGAGGGGGGGGGCAGCATGTCGTTTCAACAACTTGTTTTTACTCTTTTTTCAGGCTATGTTCATTTTTGGGCTGCCCGAACAATAGGAAAGCGACGACGTTGCGCGATATTGTCAAACGGGTGGTTAGGGTCGTTTGGGTGGTTTGGGTGGATTCTCGCAACGGTGCAGGCTGCAATGCAATTTTTGTGGAGCGCAACAAAAATGCTCAGCGACAAGCGACAACAGAAAATTGGATGAGCACTACGGCTGCTGGAATAAACCGCAACTGCCACTAACTGAATCCAAATCAGAGCGACAGAGGGTGAGAGCGGCAGAAGGCGAGTATGCGAGGGGGGCGCGGGAAGAGGGTGGGTTGATGGGGAGGATGGGGGTAGATGAGCCAACGAGGCACATGCTACACAGCGCAATGGTGTCCTGGCAACTGGCGGTGCTGCCAGACCGGCCAAGCATACAAAATAACCGCAAGCCCAAGCTGCACATTATCTATGAATGTGCTGTTTTGTTGTGTGTGTGTCTGTGTGTGTGTGTGTGTGTGTGTGTGTGTGTGGGCGTAACGCTGCCACTGCCTGCCACCGCCTGTGGTTTTTTTTCGCAACGTCAGTTGGCGCAACAAAAAACTGAAACGTCAGAGCGAGAGCGAGAGAGAGAAAGAGTGAGGGGAGGTGAGTAGCAGAAGTAGGCAGAGCGGGGCGTGTTCGCTGTGGTAGGGGGGCGGGGAGAGGTGGGATCTAAAGCACGCCAGAGCGGAAATTGTTGAACAGAACTTAAATCTCAACGAAATTGTTTTTGGCGACAGTTTGTGTATGCCAGGCAGTCCGGACCCCCCAGACCCACGCCCCCGTCTCACACACACACACACAACAAAGACCTCCCCGCCCTTGCCGCACTCGTTGGCTCGGACCTTGTTAGGCATCAGCATCAGGACAACAGCTGGCTGCATGTGCATGTTACAAGCTGCACATGTGTGTGTCTTGTGATGCCACCCCCGCAACACCGCACACCTCGCCTTCCACATCACCCCTTTCACACGACCCCTGCTTTAGCTGCAGACAGCGAAGCATCAGGGCAGGCAGTTACGGCCGTAGCCACTACACTTGACTCCGTTTGTGAGCCGCAAAAGATGTTGCCAACTCAGCGTATAAGCATGCACAGCGTTGCCAGACGGCCAACAGAGCGTTGCCAGCACAGAGCAGCCTTGCCATAGAGTTGCCGCCTAATGATTTTAGCTCAAAATGAAGCATTTGCATAGGTAGATTTTCAAGATTTGCATCTGTGGATTGCTTAATCGGAAATTCGCATTTCAATTCTCTTTTCTTCTTTTCAAAAATTAAAACACCATTAATTGTTTAATTGTCCTATCGAACTTGATCCTCGCAAATATCGATTTATAGATAAAAAAAAACTAAACATAAATTTGTAAGAATCTATTCTCTGCTTTTCTTCTATGCCACACCATTCAAAATCATTCACTCAACTGAATCTCATATATTATAATCCCGCCAGCCAAGGGACAACCTGTTTTTTCATCTGTCCCAAGCTTTAGGTTCTTCTCGAACGAACCCATTGAAGCCTTTTGGGCCCAAAAGTAGCGCACTGCTTGGTTGCTGCTAGCCGGTTCCACACATAGGCCTTACAGTTTTTTCGTAGGCCCTGGCTTGAGCTAGGACTGACATAGCGAGGGGTGAATAGTGAATTGCTCAGCTGGTGGGAGGGGAGGGGGTGGGTGTGGTAGTGGTAGTGGCAGAGGGTGGCAGTGTTGCAGTGCGGCAGCTTTGCAGAGATTTGTTGGCTTGGAAATTGTCCAACAAATTTCTGTTGGCGGCCCACAAACAACAACTACACACAAACACTCGCACACAGACCAGCCCACATGAACACATTCACACACACACATACGCAAATAGGACAGTCATATAGGCACGTACCTTTGCACATGCATATCTCAGCTGCAGGACCATGTGTGTGTTTGTGTTTCTGTGTGCATGTGTACGGGTGTGTGTGTGTAGATTACTTACTTCTCGAGCGTTAGTCGTTAGTGCCGTTATTTCATAGTTTACGTCTCGCTCCGTAACCGCAGCCTTCCTCAGCCTACCCCCCACAACAGATGGTCGCCCGCTCCACCTCTACAGAGTTACCCTAGACCCTGTCCCTTCCACATCCCCTCACACCACCCCTGACACTACCGACCCGTCTGGGGCTACTTAGGCGAGCGCCGCACAAAAGCGCAAAAGCCGTTCATTGATAATGTAAACTCAGCACAAAAATATCTCTCGCTAAAAGGGGGCTGTTGGGAGGGGGGGTGGCCGTGGCGTGCACCACACATTTATGAAGCCAGTCGAAACTTTTGCATAGCACAGGGTGTATGTGTGTGTGCGTGTGTGTGTGTGTGGTGCGAGTTTCAAGTCATGACCAAAAAATTATGTGGTTGTATTTAAAGTTGCGCTAAGCTCGGTCCGGATACGGCTCTGTACGGACTACAGACTACGGATCCAAATGCCCTTTTCCCTCTATATCTCTCCCCCTCTCTCTCTCTCCCCCCTCTCTCTCTCTCTCTCTCTCGCTCCAAAGGCCTCTGTTTGGCTGCGTAATACTTTTTCAGTTAACTCGCGCGTTGATTTCAAGTTGACTTTTGGGCAATGAAACTTTTTTGTGTTTGTGTGTGCTGGTGTGTGTGTGTGTGTGTGCTAGTGTGTGTGTGTTAGTGTGTCTATGAGATATGTGGTTTGTACTTAAATTGGACAGCGCTGACCACGCATTGCAGTCGTTAGCAGCCAAAGTTGAGAGATACTCGTAATGGTAACATACCTGCAAAGAAAGATGGAAAAATAAGAAAATTAGTCAATGGAAAATTCTGTAAAATATGTGCTTAAGGTAACTTACTAAAGCCAACTGCTTGAACTGCATAGCAAGAGTTGGGGGGAAAGTTAATCACTTTTTGCACGAATTAATCTACTATGAAAATCGATATGTATCGATTTTATTAGAAAACTGATGAATAAGGAAATTGGGCTTACGAGATAGTTATAGTTGGCGATAAATCTTACTTCCAGAAGTCCTTCCAAATTCAATAACATTTGAACAAAAGTTATAGAGTTATAGCAAATATCTGGTGGATTTCTTAAGTTCAATAAACGAGATAATCAACAAAGAGCTGTTGTTTGAGTAAACGATTTTTGACAGATTATCGATTAACATTTCTTATCATAATTGGTATCTTCCATAGATCTATATCCAAACTGTTCCCAAGTGATGTGTCCTTTAAAGCTCCCATTCTCCTAGCCAAACTAGCCTTATCAATAATTCAGTACGATCAAAGAATCCTCCACAACCCAATTTTTTGATTGTATTCATGTTTTACGCTCATTTCGTCAATTCCATTAGGTTTATGGTCGTAAACCACAAAAAAAAAAAGAGAAACAAACATGTCGCCCACCTCTGTTTCTGGTCAAAGGGGGGGTCGGTGCTAATTTCCTAAGTGCCAGTTGGCCAGCGTTGCCAACTCTGCTCATGAGTCACGAGTCGTTCTGTGTGTCTCCTCTTTGGCTTTGGGCCCTGTGCAAATATTCAACTCATTTAACACATTGTCCAGATCCGGCGCGAACATAACCTCAACGTGAAATTAACAGAACAATAACAACAACAAGAAAAAGAAAAAGAACAAGAACAACTAGAGGTTACAAATGTAAATAGCAAAAAACAGAAAAAAGAAAGCAGAGGGGAAAGATGTGCAGAAGTATAACAAGAGCAGAGCTTCCGGCAGCGGCCTTTCGGGCTCAGTTGCCAACTTCTGGCCAGGGTGCAGGGGCCCGAGTTTGTATGTTTCGCGTCGGTTCAAGTATTTTTGCATAAATTAAGCATCGAGCTGAAGGTCCCGACACATAACAGTATTGCTAATTACGCCATAATGTCCGAATTTACAGGCACTACAAATGCAAACGCTTAAGGACAGCTAGAGAAAGCGAGAGAGTGCGAGAGAGTGTGAGAGAGAGGGTGTGAATGGGGTGAGAGCACTTGGCGTTTGTCTGAAAAGGCAACAAATTAGCATAATAACCTTTAATAATACAAACGAAAAATTAAATAACAACAAGCACGACGACGAAACACAGAAAGAGGACAGAGAAAATAGAAGAAAAACAAATACATATACATATATATATATATATATGTATATATATTATATGCATAGAAATACCGCATGTTAAGCAGGCAATGGGCCCTGCTGGATGCGGGCAACGGTTAGGGGTTCGAGAGGGTTAGCGGTACGGTACTTTGGGCTGCTATTAAAAGGCGCAGCAACAAATTTTGAAAAGCGAAACTACAAGCCATTAACGCACATTAGCAGAACTTATAAATTTATTGCCTCTGCTGTGCGGAGTAGAAGAGGTGTAAGGGGGGAGGGGGTGGTGTGCGCTACGCTCATTTTTTTCTATTTTGCTTTGGGGGTAGCTTAGCCGAACAAAGGAGCGCGCCTAAGCCGAGGGTGGTCGCCGGTTCAGTGTCAAAGTGAGCGTGAACAAAAGTGCGGCTCGACCAGGGCTTGAGCAATAGTTAAATGGTCGAGGGCTCGACGAGGGGTTGCGACTGCGATTTGGGCTTCGCATTGAGTTTGGGCACGGGCATACCCGCTACGCTGAGCGGTAAATCAGAGACAAAGGTGCGCACGGGTACAGGGCGATTGCGAACGCAGCTCTAATTGAAGATCAAATAACAAATACAAACGGGATTTTTTGGAATATCTGAAGTAAGAAAGAATGGTAAAGAAAACAATAGGAAACAGAGCCGAAAGTGGGAGGAACGCAAAGAGGAAGAGTGAAATTATTTTGATAAACAGCAAAAGTGAGCGCGAGAGAGAGAACGAGAGAGAGAGAGAGAGAAAGAGAGAGATAGAGAAAGAGAAAGAGAGAGAGAGAGGGCGAGGAGGGAGAGAGAGCGAGGAGCGAGAGAGAGGAAGAGATTATTACCAGTTAGAAAGTAAAGAAGAAAATCATCAAAAGAGAATATGGTAGATATTAGAAAACAAAAGTGCTTAAGTCGGGAGTGCCCCACTAGGGGATACCCTAAACCTTCTTCTACGCAAGCTTAACACATTTTATTGGTGGATCTGTATTTTCTATACTAGAAGCTTAATATCGTACTCGGTGACTCTTCAAGCCGAAGAGATTTGCTCAAAATCAAGATTTCGATATCGATTTTTATCGATTGTTCGAAAACGAGACAAGTTGTCGATAATAGGAAACAAGCTCGTTTGCGCATGCTATATGAGGACCTACGTTTAAGTCCCCATAGTATATTATGGTTGAGGTTGAATTATTTATCAAAAATAATAAAAATGCATAACTTCATTTAAAGAAGAAGTTCTACAATACGCATCTTAAAGGCAACTAGAAGGTACAAAGCAAATCCCTTCAAATCTGGAGAATAACCCAAAGTTAAAGGTTTACGAGGCATTTCTGGAAAGATGGAGTTCTAATGGCAATTGTTCATCTATAATCAAGGCTCGAAACAACCAAGATTTGCTGTTAAATGTTGTCTAAATGATAGATTCCGTTAGAAACTGCCACAAACAAGCATCGAGATCTGTGAAAGGCTTTGCATTTGCAGTTAATAGGGCGTTGCTAATGTGAGTTGAATGCAAATTGCTTTTGTACCACTGTCACAGGCTGCAGCATGATATGCATTTGACTGTTGTGGTTGTTGTTGTTGCTTGGAGTTTGGAGATTGGAGTTTGGCTGCCTTAAGGATTGGCATTGCGCAGGGTTCGTGCTAATTTGTTTTCCAATTTGGCTGCTTGTACAGCGAGATGTGTGTGTGTGTGTGTGTGTGTGTGTGCTGGTGTGTAATGCACACAGACAGGCTGGCGGGCAGGCTGGCGGGCAGGCGGGCGGGGCGGGCGAACGTACTGGCTGGCAGGCTCGTTATCCTTGCCTTACGGCTCAGCCAGCTGCATTACAACAACAACAACAGCAACAACAACAACAGAATGTGCCACTTAGTTAAATGCACACGTGCGAAATCTCTCGAGCTAAATGCAGCCAAATTCTCACTCGCCCCTATGCTGTAAACATACTGCTCCTCACCCTCCCCGCACAACAACGCCCCTGACCCACCCGCTTGCTCTGTGCGCTGTTTATATCACAAGAAAATGCAATACAAAATGAATATTTAATTCGGCTTGCTGGCAGAGGGAAGAAACGGGGCAAGGAAAGGAGGGTGTGAGGTAGGGGGTGGTGTATGTGGTATGTGGAGTTGGGCAGGGTCACAGCAGGATCGCGCAGGATTTTGCCGAGTCACGACGCGTGCAAAAATCAACGCTCTGCCATAAGAAGAAAATTGCATTTCACTGTTATCCGCAAAGATGTCGACATATGTGTGTGTGTGTGTGCGGGTGTGTTTCTGTGTATGTGTAATATCCTAGATTTAAATTTAGCACAGGTTTAACCAACAGATAAAAGAAGCCATTTGCAGTTCTGCACAAATCTCGACTACAGACGCCAGCTATCAGAAACTAAAGATTAATGGGATTATTAAGCGTGCAGCAATAGGTATGCTTAGGAAATATCGATAAGTTATCGATATCGCTTCTTAAAAGTGGGAGACCATATTAAGTAGAGAAATGACTCCACATGAGCCCATAAGAAGGCATTAACTGCCTTTTTCCAACTAGATTTTAACTAAAGTTGCATTTACAGCTCAATATAAGTCATGTATATTAAAACTTATCGATGACTTGATAGATACATGCAAGCTATTCAACTTATCGATTAACATTGATTTGATATACGGCAAGCTATTCAACCTTATCGATTAATTGATTGATATATGCATTTTCACATCTCTTATTTTTCACTATGCGCGCACATCTGAGTACAGGGTATCTCACAATCTAGCATACCCAATAGCTCTTGAGCGCGTGCTGTCCCCGTTTTAACAGTCGGTTTGTTTGTTTCGTTGTTTATATTTATTTGCCGCATAGCGGTACATGGATTCCGGCTCCTGTGTCGAGGGCAGACAGAAGGCAGGCCGACAGGCAGACAGGCCGAGTCGTAAGGGCAGGTAAGAAAAAAGGGTTAACAGGGGCAGAACGGTGCACGTAATTCCCCATAAGAACCAATATACGAATGAACCAATATAACCAATAACAACAGCTGACGACAGACGGCAGCAGTCGTATCCTGGATAAACGACTTGGCAACAACAGCAAATTTTATTTCAGTTTTCAGCTTCTGTCCCTTAGTTCGTGGGGGTGGGGGTAAGTCAATTCTGTAAGATGCCAGGATATGTTTGGCCGAACCCCCTCTCCACAATTGATATGGGGGCACCTGTCACAATGCACTAAAGGCAGCTACCAAAGGCCGAGCCGCTGGCCCATAGCGTTGACAGCCTGTTGCCAAGTGCGTTCGAGGGCAATCAGAGGGGAAATCAGTTGCCTTAGCCGAGATATATATATATAAATATACACATATATATATACTTATAAATATATATCGTTCAGATTCGAACATGACACTTGATTACCTTGTAAAATGCATTCTTGTGTCGCCGTTCAAAATTGTGTTTCTTTGTTCATGCCTATTATATGACAGGCACTCACGTTTACGTTTTTAAACCGGTTCAAAAGTGGTTCAACGGCGTAACTGCATAGTTACTTGAGCTAAGCTGACGGAACATGCTATGACAGCTACTTTGGTTCGTGGCGACTACTATTTATGACTGTGAACCGGTTCAAATGATGTTCAGCCTTATTGTAGATACCTGGCAGCTGTTAACTTAGCAGCCGACTGAAAGCTGTTGCTGAATATATGAGTATGATGGTGAACCGTTTCAAAAGTGATTCAGCGTCTAGGACACCTATTGTAGATCTGATAGATGTGATAGGTATACCTGTATCTGATATCTCAATATCAGATTTAAAAATGCTTGTTGCAGAATATGTGAAAATGAGGTTGAACCTATAAACCGGTTCAACAGTGATTCATTGTTCATAAGAACAAATGGTGTAGATCTTTTAGATATATCTTCAAGCTTACAGCTGTTGATGAATATATACACATATCTATATAATCATTGCTGAACCGGTTCAACAGTGGTTCAGCAGCTTAGCTGGTAAACTAATAGAGCTATGCTTATGAAATTTGGTATGTAAGCTTATAATAGGCATATAGATATATAGCCAAGCACTGGTGCGTATTCTAAATCCTATGCCCCAATCAGTCTAACCCATCTCAACCGCCTGCAGGGTACCCCTGTGTGTGTGTGTGTGTGTGTGTGGGGGGGGTTTATTATTATCTCGCATACATTTCGGGCATGCGATTCCGTTATTTATGCCTAGCCTGTGCACATGCGACTACACACAGATCTCCCGATATATATAAATATATATATATACATATATGCTGTATATATATAGGACTTTTATATTATTACTTTTATGCAGCTGTTGTTGTCCCATTTGCCGTTTTGTATTCATTGCCTTTTGTTTTACAACAATTGCATGCCGAGTTGAGCGAGCGCCCATTGTTGTTGTTGTTGTTGTTGTTTTTTTTTGGTTTTTGTTTTTTAGTATTTTTGCTAAACTCAGCATTTAAGTTTAGTTGGCCAAAGGGTTGCTGCGTTCTTTGGTTCCTTTGGTCGTTTAGACTCTCGCCTTGTGGACGCGTGTGGTAAACGCTTTGCATTTTATTTTATTTCTCGTTTTCGTTGTTTGCCACAATAAAAAAGGGTGCATTTTTATATTTCGCCATAAGTTTTTATGGCTTCCGTGTGTGGCGGCAGCGGCGGCTGTGTCTGTGTGCCTTGTCCTTACCCCTGTCCATGCCCATGCCCCTACACTTAGCCCCGTCGCCATTTGGCTTTGGCCAAGACTACGTTGCGCCTCTCTGCCTAACGCCATCTCTCTCTCCCTCTCTCTCTCTCTCTCTCTCGCTCTCCCCGTTGTCGACATTTTGTCAAAAGTTAGTCCAGTCAAGCAAGTGTAGGTCCTGGCGGGAGAGCGCGGGTGTGCTTGCGGTGTGTCTAACATGACGCGCCTTTACACTTAACTGTTTTCAAAAAGTTGTTTTTTTTTTTTTCGCCGTCCCCTCTCTCTCTCTCTCTCTCATACGCTCACTCGTTTGTTGTTGTTTTTTCCTCTTGCTGCTGCTCTTTGTATTTTTATTGTTGGTCGCCTTGTTTTGCACTTTTAATTCGGTTTATTTGTCCAAAATATATGTGCATGTATGTATGTATGTGTGAGTGTATGTGAGTGTGTGTGTGTGCGAGTATTTAGATTTTAATCTACTTTGCCGCTGCAGCTGCCAAAAACTTTTGACAACCCCCCCACCAAAGAAAAAAAAATTTATGCAACGTAAAGAAGAAAAAAAAAAAACAAAACAAAAATGTGCCAAAAACAAAAGGCAAAGAGAAAAACTTTAAACAAAAAATGTTTAAAGAGCGACTCGACAGTTGAATGTTGTTATTTATTATGCCGTCTCATGGGGTGAGGGTGCGGTGGGGGAGGCAGACTAGCAGGGGCTGAGGGCAAGTCAAAATACTTAACACATTTAGGGCACGTTGAACTGGGGTCTTTTTAATGGGGTTCCGAGGGAGCACAAATGAGACACTCACGTTTTTTTTGGCTTTAACAACTTTTGTTTTTGCCAAGTTTCTCTTGAAATAAGCTTATATATACATTACCTATTTAAGAGGGGATTAAGAAGGAGAAGTAGGCAAAGGAGGTATATAAGTTCAACTCTTATAGATCTCTCTGAAATGGAGCGTAAATATGGACGGTTCCAATTTCCGAAGAGTTCCTACTTCTTATAGTCCTTATCAAAATTTCGCTCTAGAAATTTAAAGTCTTAAGAAAGTTAAGTATGCATTTACTCATTGTAAGGAAAGGGTATTCGGAGACATTATATTAATCAGTTGAGCTAATCTGTTACCATTTACGTCTGTCAAATTTAATTGCAGCCAGCAGCACTTGCCAGAGCATAGCCCCCCTCCCCCCCCACCGCACTCGAAGCATACGCCTTTGCTGATTACCCAATTTCGCATTCATTCAGGCACGATCATCGACTCCAATATCAGCTCATTTAATAGGCACTAGCCCCCTCCACAGCCCCTTTGCAGGCGTACCACACACTCTACAAATGAAATGTGCGCATTTGATTGCAATCATAAATTTCGCTGCGCTGTCCGGTCGGAAGAGTCGGGAGAGAGAGCCACACACAGCGCCCGCCCAAAGGAGGAGAGACTCCAAAGGCGATAGCCACACAGTGGCGTTCAGACGAGGGGGGGCAGTTGCAGTTGGGAAGCGCTAGGATGCGGGGCATGCTGAGGGGTGGGTTGGCGGTTACTGAAACGTGCACAGCAAATGAAAGCAGAGGCCAGTGTTAAATTTCAATGCCAATTGCACAAGTCAAAAGGCAAAAGTGGACAGCGAGAGCGGTATGGGGGCAGACGGAACGAGAAGCTATGAGGAGAATGGTTTTATGGGTTTCTCTTTTTTTCTTCATTCAATGCAAAAATCCAGACGCACAGACACACACGCACACACACACACACACGCATCGCCCATACTCATTTATGTGATGCGTTTTTGCGGTGCTTTTGTGTTGCTGCCTTCGATAAATGCGGGCGTCCGGTTCTAGGGTTCTGTCTGTGGAGAGTGAGTGAGAGGGGGGGGGAGGGGTTGGCCTGTGATTCATCAACTTTTAAATATTGCCTCTTCGCAAAAGTAATTAAAGAAAATATAAAATGGCAAAGGAATAACTGATAAGCGCGTTGAGTGTTGGGCAAGGGTAAGGGCGGGGCTATCAGCGGGGCTTTGGAATATTGCGGTACTTAAATGTTCGCTCAATTAGCATGCTGCACATTTTTCACATCCTTATTAAATGCCGCGCTTCCTCTGCCGCTGCCGCTGTCGCTGTCGCCGTCTCTTCCTTTTGCATTTATTTTCGTTTGTGATTCTTTTGCTGTGCCCTTTATGCATTTTCCGCTTGGCATATGAATTAATAAGAAACCATTTGATAAGAGCCCATTCGACGTCCAACTGCCCAAGCACTCCTCCTTCTTCGCCCCTTACCTCGTCCCATCACCCCACCGTCAATGGCAACGCACTCTGCGTTTTATGGCCGCGTCTTTGTTGCGGTTTATGCATTTTTTAACAGTTCATTCAACAGACAACAACAACGATTAACGGCAACAACAACAAGAAAAACACCCAATAAGACGCCACAGCCCGCATATGACACATCATAAACGGTTTTTTTTTTTGGGTCCCCACTTTTATACCCTTTAGAGGGTATCATAATTTGAACATGAAATGTGTAACGCCTAGAACCAGAAGATTACAGTAAAGAATGTAGTATATAGATATATTCATATATATATTCTTATCCCTCAGCTTGGGTCTGTCTTTCGGCTGTCGGAAATTGGACGAATCGGAAAACTATATCATATAGCTGCTATAGGAAAGATCGGTCGAATGTTAAGTCCATTCTATTTCTTAGTTTAATTCCTTATATAAAAGTCGATTTCTATATCAAATAGAACTACTATATCATATCGCTCAAATCGGAACAATTGATGGGCAATAAACTTTTTTCCTATAAGCACTTTGTCCAAGAGTATTTAATCTTCGTATTTAATAGTCGCTCTCTCTTGTTCTCATACCCTTCTTTTTCTTGTGACAACTTTTCTCCATTTAGAGAAAAATTGATATTTAATTCTATGTAAATTGGCGGCGCTTTAATTTCTCTTGATAACCGTTAAACACTAAAATCAGTGGGCGTGGCATTGCTCACACACACAAAACAGCTTCGCCCCCGTCGCTTGCGAGTGTGCCACCTGTCGCAGCGGTCAGGTCACCTGGTCGGGTCGCCTGCGGTGCATTTGTCCATTTGTTCTGATAAACACCTTTGAGTTTGACCGACATTATCCCATTTGCTGGTCAGCCAATGGGGAGATAGCTGGATAATGCGGGGAAACAATGGAATTGGAACAAAGAAAGTATAGTTTATTGTGTGGCGTCTGAATTGTTGGAATATGTCGAACGTAGTTTTTATCTTAATTGTTCTGCAATGGCTGAATTACTTATTAAAGAGGTTTATTTAAGTGAAACGATGGAAGTGGAACGTTGTGAATATGTCTTAAAAGGATAAAATCAGCTCTTCTTTGTAAATATTTAAATATCTCATTTGAAACAAGGAAATGAAAACAGTTAAGCGCCGAGCTGGAAGGCGAAGCCATTGAATGGCGGAACGACGGATTTGGAACGAGCAATGTTCTTTTGTTATGATAATTAAGAGGGTTGCCATGTTTTCTCTTTCGAAAACGAAACGAATTCAAATGCCAAAAATATTTCGATAATCTATGAATTCCTCTGGAACATTGGAATTGTCATGCTTCAAAATCATGGAAGTGGCACGCTTCAAATAAGGAAAAGCGGAATAGAAACATTTAGATAAACTTTGAATTCAAATGGAACGATGGAACTGATACGCTTTGAAACATTAAATGAAAATGGAATAAAAATATTTGAATGATCCTTTAGTTCAACTGGAACAATGGAATTGACACACTTCAAATCAATTAGGGATAGTAAAAGAGAAATAGTTGGATACTTTTTGAATTCAGCTGGAACGATGGAATACAAAAAGTTAAAACAGATTAAAACATTTGGATAATCTTAAAAATTCAACTGGAACGATGGAATTGATTCGCTTCAAGTGCTAGCCGAGAACCCTTAACGGTTAAATGCCAACTCTTACGAGTTGATTTCCAGGAAGTTTGTTGACCCCACCAACACTAGATGCTACAGACTAGCCCAAGCACTATGCAGCACAACTGTCCCTCCCATACCCCACAGCTCCAATAACACGACGTAACACTCCCTCGTCTGGCGGGGCGGAGGCGGGGGCGGGGTTGGGGTTAGGTTTGGGGTCAGAAAGTGACAGAATGCAAGTTAACATCAGTCTCTTGGGTCGATTTGAATCGTTTGTGTGGCCCGCCGTCTGGCGGGAATTCCAACTGTTCCAACCAAGGAGCCCAGCGCTGGGCATAGGTTCGCGTTGTAAATCAAATGTCATGTCAATTTTAATTGCATTTTAATGATAAACGATGGCGCGAACTCGCGAACTACGCAAACACGCACTCCCCCACCCCCCGGCCACCCATCGCACACCCGCTCCCCCGCGCTCGACCACATATTCGCATAGTTCAAGGGTTAAGTAAAGTTAAAGTTGAACTTGTCAGTGTGTTTGGGTGTGTGGAAAATCAATAAATGCGCTCGTCACTTTCATTCAATTTGATTCACACTCTACACCCACACACTCACACACACACACACACACGCATATCCTGGCACACACAAATTGGCAATTAAATATCCCAACATGATAATCATATTTAATTACAGGCATATGTATAACCCATCATAACTCATTGACACTCGCTGCGTATTTGATTGCAGTTCATTTGCAGCTGCATCCATAACCATTCCATTCAATCATTCAATCATTTATTCAATCATTCAGACATCCAGACATTCGGACATTCGGACATTCATTCAGCTATTCAAGCTATCCATATTTGCCATTTATGGCCATATCTGTTCATGCATAAAAAACCGCGAAACGTTAATTTAATTATTCTCTATCCCATTAAAATGGCAACAACAAAAAAATAACGCTTTTTAGCTAAGAGTGCTTGACTGAAAAATACCCTGTACCGTAGAAGTATTTTCTATTTAAATATAGCTTGTGGGTTTCCTTTTTAAGTTTTGTAGTTTATGTATGCTTAAAAAAAATTACAAAAAAAAAACACTATTTAGTTTAAAGTGTCTAGACTGAAAAATACCCTGTACTAACTAAAACATTTCTATTCGAATTAAGTTTGTGATTTTGGTTTTTCAGATAAGATGCTTAAAAAATTGACAAAACATATAGTTTATGGTGCTAGACTGGCAAATACCCTGTACTGAGCATAGAATTGATATCGGAAAAGGGCTTTCTGGCTTAATTTTCAGATTATATGCTTGAAGCTCAGCTGAAGAGTTTCTCTTTTTGTCCTCCCTATTCCGATCTATCCTCAGCTGTTATAGAGTCCCAGATCAATGTGCATGTTGTTATACCATTGAAAATGGGTATGTATATTGGTCTTATGTACATGTATATACCCTATAAGGCCTAGTCCGTTTTAATAGTAAATTAAACGTACATCGCGCAAAAGTTCAAAGCGAAATAATGGAAAAAATGTGCATCCCCTTTGAAGCTGGGATACTATATGATACTCACACACACACGCACACACACACATGTATGTAGACAATGTTGTATATAGATATTATAGGTGGATACTATATATTGTGGCAAGGCTACAGTAGCTGCAATATTTCGTTGTGGCTCAGTGCAAAGTGCAAATATACGATATTTAATTGATTTTTAATTAAATGTTTAATTGTCAGCTGCAGGCGCGTGTTTTGTGCGGTTCTGTTGTGTCGGCAACGCCGGAAAATGGCGGAAAATTCGCTGCTCTCCGCACACAATGTGGGCCAATCTGCCGATTCAAGTGCCACTGCAGGGCGAATATTGCGCAAGTTGAACTTTGTTTTTACGCTATTTGGCATTTTATGATTATTTTACAAAAAACAAAACAACTGAAAAAAAAGAAATGAAACGAAAATGAAAATAGCTGGGAAATTATTTTTCTTTTGGGAAACTAGGGCAGGGCGAGAGCTCAATCGAATGATATATGAGCATAAAAGCGAATTCCAATTAAACTCTTGGCATTCGATCAGCAACTGCAAATGAGTTGGCAGCTTTTCTCGGGAGTGAGGGAGAAAGAGAGAAGACGACCGAAATAATGCTCTCTTACATAGATTCCGACTACTTTGCATAGACCCCTCAGAGAGAAGCTAAGATCTATGAGAAGCAAAGAAAGACGGAGCGAAAAATGATCCGAAAACAATAGAATTATTAAAATAGTAAGGCTAGGTTAGGCTATAGATTTGAAAAGTCGGGCTGCTCGAGAGTTTGGCTTGACCTCACCCAAGGAGAAGATAGGTACAATTTGATACCACAATCGGCTTTAAAGAAAACTTAATGTAAGTTTGCACACATTTGAATGAAAGAATTCCAATCTTGCGGGTGGAATTTAAATGATTTCCGATGGCAATGATCATAAAAGTTAACTAATTTATAAGAAATAGTTACAATGGGTGTTCACAAATAACAAATATAAGAAGATTTTGACATTACAAGGCAATATCTTGAGAGAGATATACTCTTTTTTTATTTTAAGGGAATTATATTGTGTTATTTTTTTTTAATTTTCTTTAGTTTTGGTACGGAATTAATGGATATTTCTTCATTAATGTTATTATGGAAAATGTTATGCATGCTTAAAATCAGCTCTAAAATGGACACGTTCTCTTTAGCGAGTGTCTACTGTACATGGCAGTACCTCGTACTCCACGCAACAAATAATCGCATATTGCATGAAGAATACCAGATTTCAACTGCTGTCACTACCTTACAGTCTCTCGCATGCTTCTCAGTCTCCCTCTCTCTCAGTCTCCCTCCCTCTCTCTCTCTCTCTCTCTCTCTCTCTCTCTCTCTCTCTCTCTCTCTGTCTCTCACTCTGTCTAACATAGGCCGGGTCACGCTTGCTGCCTTAAACTGTTTACTCGCTACTTTTGACACTAAGCTTGGCATAAAGATAAACTATGTGTATAAGAATATATTTATATGTTTATATATAAATATATATATAGAGGGACAAAGTGGGAGAGATATATATATAAATAGAGAGAGAGAGAGAGAGAGAGAGCGAGAGAGAGGGAATGAGATCATTGGCAGTCTTGGCAATTGTTTGACAACTTTGAAGCATTTCGCTTTAGCCAAAGCCCAGGCTAAAGTTTTTTACAAACAATGGCATCAAGTCAGAGAGTTCGGCTGTAGAGAGGGGGATTGGAGGGTTGGAAAAGTTTTGTAATGCGCTTAAATTTCTTTCTCAGTCGCACAGGTGGGCTCGATGGCCGTTGAAAGCTGTTGTCGTCGTCGGCTCAGAGCCGGGCGGCGCCATTATTAGCATTACGCCCAAAATCAACAGTAAATGGAACACAGCGAGGAGTCTGGCGATTCCATCAGATGATGAGAATGATGCGAATGATGATGATGATGATGATGATGAGCATAATGTTCACTGGGAGCGCACATTGTGAGCCTATCACGTACGTTTGCCATCAATAACGCAACGATTTAACTTGTCTCGTTCGCCCAGAGGCCACGTAGAACAGCGATGACCCCTCCCCCATCCCTCCTTAACCATCGCTGGGCTAGAATGTCACGCCCACCTCGCACGTACACGCATGCCACGTAGATTAGGCCCGTAAGCCTCGACTGGATGCCAGCCAGATAAAGCACACTAGTCCACTTGTTTCCAGTTGTAGCCCGCTGCTATATCCGATACCCTGTGCCAACTAACGCAGAGGGTCTGATTGAAACTTTGTAAGTGTCTGACACAAGCCTAGGGCAGATCTCATTAGCCATATCTTGATACAAATACATACAAATAGATACAAAAGGGCATCTGCTAGTCGTTGTCGAGCGCCGAAATATTGTTTTCATGTCCTCGTATTTAGCTAGGGTAGGTTAGAGCTATTTTGTTTATCGATATAAATATTGGAAGCCCTGCGCCTCGCATTTTGACTTGTCACGTAACCTAGGGCCAGACAGCAACAAAAAAAAAAAAAAAAACAAAACCGAAGCCGAAGCCGAAATGCAAATGCAAAGGCAAACGGCAAACGGAAAACCAACTGTGGGTGGTTGGGTGTGTGTAAATGGATAACTGTCGGAGAGCTGGCAAAAATGGCTTTTGGTAAACAAAATCCACTTAGCTGCTAATTGGCGGCCAATCAGGCAGTAAAGCTGCCTACAAGCCAATTCGGAGTCAGAGCCCTGCCCCCCGCACAACCCACCCCGTCCTCCACTAACATACACAGTGCTTGGCTTTGGCGTCAAGTGCAGCGTCCTGCAGCATTTCGATAGCCTTCCGGCCCTGCATCCCGCACCCCTCTGAGGGGCAGTGAGCCCCGTAAGAAAGCGCATCACGTGCGGCCATCATCTTGTTACTTAGCTGCTGCTGGGTTTATCTTTCGGTTGCTGTTGCCGGTTTCTGTTTCAGTTGCAATTGCTGGCCAAATCCATTTTAAGCACACAGAGTACCAGAAACCAAGAGGGGCAAGTGGGGGGGAGCAGGGATTCAGGCTCCAGTTAGTTGCGTCTGCTCTGTCTGCGGTCAGTGGACAAACAGCCAGAGAAACAGATGGACACTGTTGGACGTTGGACGACAGCGGACGGGGAGCGGGCGGGAGGAACGGGGGGTACAACAGCAACGAAAGGACGCGAATATGCAACGGACGAGCGGCTGGGCCAGGTAAAGGGGCAGGGGGCTGCGGGGCACTGCGACCAGTGATAGTCGTAAAAATACCCATGAGATGTCGAAGGCATGTTGCAAAAATTTCAAGCTCAAGCTCCAAATGGCAGCCAGCGTCAGTTGCCCAGGGCCAACCACACACACATACACACGCACACACACACTCTCGCACACACACATGCAACGCACGTCAGTGGCATAAAAGTTGCTTGTTTGGATTTCAAATGGTCAAAATGTGGACATTTGCTTATAAAAAAAAAAAAAGCATAAAAAAAGAAAAGAAAGGAGAAGGCGCTGCAGGGTCTTGAGCGGGAAAGGGGGAGCATGCTGTTGGGAGGGGATGTTGTGGACAGCAAAACCAGTCGCGGTGCTCAGTTGCTGTTGTTGTTGTCCCAAAACCAGATATGGACGAGAGTTTGGGCAAAAAAGGGCGTACAAAATGCGCGACTTTGAACAATAGTGAAGACAGAGACAGAGAGATGGGCTCTGAGAGAGAGCGAGGGAGCGAGCGAGAAGGCACGACAAGAAAGAAACATTATAGTGCAATAGTTGCTTCAGATGTCCGAAAAAAAAGTCTAGAGACTCCCGATGCAGAGACCACCAAAAAGAGCGTTAGGCTTATACAATATTTTAAAAGACAAACCAATTTTAGAATTAGTTAGTCTTAGTCATGAAAAACAGCCGAAGAAAGAGAGCAGGAAAAACTCCAGAGCGGCGATGGACGGACAAGGTACGAGGAATCTCTATGATCTTGGGTGTAAAAACTCGAAAAAGAAAAAGAGAATCAGCACTAAGCGAGACGGGCTTAGAGTTTATTTCATATAAAACGAGAGGAAGAAAGGGACAGAGAGATAAGAGAGAAAGAGAGGAGAGAGAGAAAAGGGAGAGAAGAAGCTTTACCAGGATAGTCTGAAGCTAGAGACAAATAAAATGAAAGTAAAACGAAAATGAGAGAGAGAGAGAGAGAGAGAGAGAGAGAGAGAGAGAGAGGGAAGTTACGCTGGCAAGAAAATCGAAAGACATTTTGGTGGGAGCTAAGCACAGAAATACTATCAAAAGAGGCAAGTGAGAGAACAACGTAAAGAAAGAGAGAGAGAGAGAGGGAGAGAGCGTGGAAGAAAGCCATAGTACCTATTATTATTGTGTAACGTGAATAAAAAAAAGAGCGAGCCTCTCAGAGCTAGCATCTGGAGCAAAAAGAGAGTGGCAGAGAGGGACGAAGGGCGAACAAAACTAAAGCTGAGTTCCCGAAAGCTGCCCAATCGAAGAGAGCTTGGATTAGCCCCAAAACTATATAAACATGGGCAGATGATCGGGCAGCTCCGAGCTCCAAGTTGGCTTGGCGACTCGAGCTAGTCGCTCTGCTGCTCTGCGCCAGGCAAGGGTGGGAGCCCAGGGGGGCAGGGTCAACTCAGTCGATTGTTGTTAGCTCTTGGCGTTTGCCTGCTGGCCAAGCTAGTTGCCTGCCTCCCTGCCGCTGCCCCCTGCCCCCTGGGCTATGGCTGCTCTATCAGTTGCACGCACTCACACAGAAATCGCTTTTTTTTTCTTCAGCTTTTTTTTCTTTCCTTTTTTTTTTTTTTAACTAAAAGTTTGCGTTTTAGCTTTAGCCAGATTTATGTTTTCCTGCTTGCGTTTGCAGAATTGTTGTCGGAAGTTTTTTGTGCAGCATCATGGCACACACAGCAAGACGCACAGACAGACACACATGTGTGTGTGTGTGTAAGTGTGTGGAAAAGAAAAAAGTTCTAAAAAGATGTTTGAAAAATAAAAAGTGCGCCCCGAAGTTTGAGCAGCAACTGAAAATGAAACATGCGGAGTGTGTTCGGGGGATGGGGCGATGGGCGTTCGCTGAGCCCAAAAATATGTTAAGAGCCTGGCAGAAACAGAAGCTCCTGAGACGCACAAGCAGAAGCAAAAAGAAGAAGAAGAAGCAGAAGTAGCCGCATTGATGCGCCTTCTAACTTGGCCTTTGACTTAAGTCTTGGTCTCTGTGACTGTGATTTGCCGTCCAAAGGCAGCCCGGTGTCCTCTTGGCCGTGGCGTGTGCCTGATTAGCCGTGTGTGTCCTATGTTTGGCATTTTGTGCTCATCTTTTATGTTTTTGGCATTTGGGGATTTTGGGGTTTTTTGGTTTTCGGTTTTCGTTTCTGGTTTTCACTTTCACTTGCTGCGGCGCCTGCTGCCGCAACATGTTGTCCAATTAGCCGACAGGGCACAGCATAAAGCTGCCTCATTTCTGTGGCATGTACTTCAAATGTCATGTAAGTTGTTGTGCCCCGCGGGCACAAAAAAAGAAATCAAATTAATACAACTGCAAAGAAAATGTAATGCTAAAGTGGACTCATTAGGCTACTTCAAAAGCTAACCTCATAATCTCAGCCCCAGGGCAAAAGGTTCAATTATAGACCTAGTTCCTTAAATTAGATGAAAAGAACATAAATTTGAAATCTCCTAGATGTACATGCTTCCGCTGGCAGGCACTTCAATCACTCGGCTACTGAACTAGCTAGAGAAAAAGTCTGCCAATTAGCAAAATATGAAGCTTGCGGCTCATTTATTTTGTCCATCAATCACTCAACTCAATCAGAAATAAAAGTAATAGTTCAATCAAGCAACAAAAGAAGAAGCCTTGAACTTTCATTAAGTAATACATTTTTAGGTATATTTCAACAGGCGAAGCATGTAGAGTCTACATAAATAATGAATGCTCGAACGCATTTGCATGAGTTTTGACATCAATCATTTGCCATCAATCTGCTGTCAATCATGACAATCCAGCTCATTAACAATATAGATCATTTAGACATCTCCATCAATCAGCCCATGTGCTCGCATTCGAATTTTAGGCTTATTTCTTTTGCTGTACAGCTTAACTTTCAGCTGTTGTAGTAATACATTTTTGATCTCCAAGAACGACTCACCTCACATCAGGCCGAGACTTTCAATCAAAGCTTTTCGTGAAGCTTTCTGCTATTATACTAGACTTTCCTTCTGCTAAAGATCAGTTCTTTAATTACGGGCTTTTCTCATACCAGCTTTTGCTATCCATCACCTAATCTCAATCAAACATAGCTCTTCAATCATTTACTTTTCTTAATCTAGCGCATTCAAGATAACTAGGGGCTATTATTTTCGAGCCTAGGTTTGGCAATTTTCAGCATTTGTTGGGCTTTGCAGTCCATTCGCAGAAGACACCTACCATCAATCTCACCTAGTCGCTCAATCAATGCTCATGACCTTTGCTCCATTTACGAGCTTTTCAGCAACGCTTTTAGCCATCATTCAGGCCCAATAACCGCAAAGCTTAACCCCGCCATCAGCTCACAGTCTAGAGCCGGGTGGAGGCTCGTTAAGCGCCTGTTAATGACGCAATTTCCGTGCAGTGACCACCGTGTGCGACCTTTGGGGTCAGAGCGGTGACCAACGTACAGCCTATACGTATATCGTATTGTGTATACGTAGATATTGAAGCGCACACAACTTCCTCTTCTGGCTAATTAGCTTAGCGCCGTTAAACTGTTTGCTTGTTGAACTACACGAGTCGCACATTTCTATGGCATCGATGCGAACTGCCCGCCTTCAGTTACCCAACGTTGGGCAGTTCTTCCACTCCATCTTGCTTGCTTTTTTTTTGACTTGGACTTGGTTTGGGTCCTGCTGGGGTGTGGGTTTTGCCAAAATGGCAGACAATAAATAAAGCACACACAAAAGGAAGGGCACAGAAAGGGGTTGCTGCTGGGCGGCTGCTAGATAGCTCGAATTGCTGTCTCCAAAACATGCCGCAAGCACAAACATATTTGATGGGCGAGCCAGAGACCCTTAAAGGACATTCCGCTACACACACTTCCGGGCCATTACACTGAGAAATGTGACACAATTTGAATAACATTTAAAATATATAAAATTGAGCATCAATTCGGTCCAAGGAATGGGCGCCGAAGTGGTTCTTGAATCCACCAAGCAAACCAGATATTTAAAAAAAAAAGAAGAAGAAAACAAATGTAAGCAACAATAGAATGTTTTCGATTGGGCATACTCTGTATTCAGTTGCGTTTCACAGAATTTCTTGGGATATGTTAGAATATAAGTGTACTGACAACTGAGACTATTATTTGTGATTTTTAGAGCGAGACAAAGTGGATGGAAATATGGGCTAGAAGTGGAATATTAGAATATTCGCTTTACATATATATAAATATATCTGTTCTATAACATATATTATCTATTTACAGGGTATTAAGATATCCAAATACGCATGTTATAAAGCTTGATTTTTGTATCTTATGTCGCATTTGGCTAACATTCATTTCAGCTCTCGTGTCATTTAGTGGCGTCCTGTTTTACACTTTAGCACAACTTTACAGGGTATAAACGAAACGAAACAGCTTGAAATTGTAGAGCAGCCCCGCTCGTTGTCTGCGCCAGCGCCTACACATGTTGCTGTCGTTGTCTTTTGGGCAAGGGAACTGAATGAATCTTTGGGCTCTTGCTCGTCAGCGTCCGTGTCTGCGGCCTTTTCCACTTTTCTTGTTTTCTTGCTTATTTTCTTTATTTGTTGTTGTTTTTTTTTCGTTTTTTGTTTTTGACTAAATTGCGTAAATTATTGGCATATGTTGTCGAGGCGAGCGCAATGAAACATTTTAACCCTTTTCGTTGGCTGCGTCGAGGATGTCGCTGAAATTGACAGTCCCACATTGTTGGGGCGCGGCTGGTAACAAGCGGAAGATGGGCACCGAGGACGGGGGCAGACCGCGGAGCGCGCAGATGGATAGGAGGGGGAGGGGGGAGGGGAAGGGTATGGTGAGGTTCAGTCAGGGGCAGCCAGATACTTTGGCAAGGCATTTCATTCCAATTTTGCGCCCGCCCGCCCCGCCTCCGGCTGCCAGTTGGCTGTCAGTTTTGTTCGCTTCGTTTTCCTTGCCTCGCTCCTTGCTTTTCCTTTTCTTTCCGACGTTTTTTTTTTTTTTTGTTTTTCTTGGCTTTTTTTTATCATTTATTCCCATTCTTTGGCATTTTATGTGCGCTATTTCGCGAAGTAGAACAATAGCCCGACACTGCAAACTGGAAGTGGAGCTGGGAAATGGGTTTCGTTTTGGATGCCGCCCGACTAGCTGGTCCCGGCCTGCTGCTCGTAGGACCTGCCGGCCCATTCATCCTTCTGCTGCTGCTGCTGCTTCTGCTTCATCTTGGTGCTCTCTTTTGTTACAACTAAACGCGGACTCCGCACTATACTTCATCTGCGGCAGCTACTTTTTTAGCGAGACACCCGACCATGCCCACCACGCAACTACTCTCTGGACACCCCTTTGGCTGGTGGTGTTATCCAACTTTATTGTCTTGCCAAAGAAATAGACTTTTAATATACCCGGAGCCTAGCACGGCACACAATACATGGACTACCATTATAGTGAGTGTGTGTGTGTGTGTGTGTGTGTGGAAATATTAGGCGCTTTTGCCAGTTCATTGACTTGCCACAACAATAGTTTGAAGTTTGTCTGCCAAAATATGAGCGAACATTTTAGAACCTAGCCAGAAGGAGAGGGCGGGACGGAGGCGCAGGACAATTGCGAACATTGTTGGAAACATGAAACCATATACGGCATGGCCCAGGCAAAGTTGAGCCAATAAACGAAGGGAACTAAATCGAAATAAAAAGAATCGAAATGCAATCCCAGCAATTGGGGAGAGAAACGGACTGAGAGAACGAGAGATGGAGGGAGAGAGAGAGAGGGAAAGCGTGTAGGGGAAGAAAATGTTCCCTAGCTAAGGGAGCAGGTGAAAGGCGAGATCCGCAGCGACATGAAATGATCTAATAGGCCAAAAGGACAATAGAGTTTCTAGAGATCAAGAGAGCAAACTAAAAAACAGTAGAAAAACCATTAAACTTAGAGCAAAACATAAGAAGATCGGCCGATTGGTAAGAAGATAAAAATAGTACAATGATCTGGTGCCAACATATACCTGATCAGGATTATAAGCATGTCCATTTGTTCATCTTTCAGAATGCTTCAAGCTCGGCTGCCGTGAAGGCTATTCTCGTATGTAACACGCAGCTCGAAAATAGATAGATAAAGCTTTAAACGTTAAATCAACAAAACTTTTTGTTAGTCAAAATAGGCTTGTGGGAAACCGGAAAAACTCAGAGCAAAAAGCTAAAGGCACATAATAACATCGAAATTCGAAAACTAAAAAAAAAAAAAAACTATTTATTTTTTTTGGTAAATAAACAACCTGAAGGCCCATCTGAGCAGAGCGGGTGGTCCGGAAAAGCAGCCAAAAATTGAGATGTCTGACAAGCAGCAACAGCAGCCAGCAAAGCCAGCAAAGGCAGCAAAGGCAGCAAAGGATGCAAAGGATGCAAAGGATGCGAATCCGGGCAGCAGCGGAAACAGCAGTACGCGACCCAATGCCAGCCAGATGGAGCAAGCGGAGAATACGAATGTGTTTAAGCAGCTCTTTGCCACGCTCGAGGCAGAGCACCAGAAGCTACAGGAACTGGAGCAGCGTCGTCTCAAGCTCACCGAAGAGATGAAGAATTTGCGCGAAATGCTGCAGCAGGAGAACCGCAGGCTGCGCAGCAGCTCCGAGGAGGCCTCAGCCGGAGCACCAAGCAGTTCTCCAAATGCCAAAAAATCAAAGAGTGTGAAAATAGCCAAACTGCCACCAAGTGAGTAGAACCCCAGAGCTAAAAAGCTGCATCTGCTGCTAAATTGACAACCGATTTGCAGAACAAGTCGCCAATCAGCATCAAATGCTCGACATTATTGACCAGGGCATGGAGTTGAACACATTGGATAATCAAATGGCTGGGCGTGCCTGCAAGGAGGAGCTGCAACTGATGCCAGCGGATCTTTGCGAGCCACCAGCCCCAGAAACGTCCGAGGTGCTCATCCAGCTGATCGATTCGAGCTCTGCCATGAGACGGCTGCAGACAATCGAATTGCCAGCACTTTGGCATACGCCCGTCACCTCAGTGGATCTGGAGTCATTTCTACACGTGTCGAGCACATCCGTGGCCCAATCAAGCACTGAGGAGTCTAGAGAGGCTGAATGAGTGCGTCGCGAACAGTTTCGCTGTAACAAGCTTGATCGGTTCAGGTGCTCAGCATAGCCATATACTATATAAGCCGGGGGAGCCAACATAAAGTTCACTGACAAATTTTAGTATTCAATGTTTGACATAAGTACACAAAAGCCTACCTGATCAGACTGTATAACAACTAGTTGCTTTCTATTCAATGGGTGGACACACTAAATACCCTGTATACTACCTAAAAACCGTTCAACTGAGAGGAAAACCAAACCTAGAAGATAAACAAAGACAACATCTTCAACTCAATTGCAAGCAGTTCTCGGCAAATGAATCCAAAGGCCCAAGGCAAGTCCAGGGATAAGGTGCTCTCCTTCTTTTCTCCCAAGCTAAGGCAGCAAGAACTATTTAAAAAGAATTTTATCATAATATCTCTCGCTCGGATATTACGAGCTTTAGAAACATTTCAATGACGTCTTCTCTTTTTAAACATTTAAATATATTTACCATTTTTTAACGCCCCATGAAATAGGTCTATTATTCAATATACTGAATTATATTAACTTATTTTTATTTTGAGACTTTTTATAAATAAGGATTTGAATTATTTTTCGCGCTTAAGTTGCTTATAATTCTCAAGTAGTTATAGCTTCAGTCTATCTCTCTCTCTCTCTCTTTTTCCCCCTTCTCTCTTTTTCAATTTATATTTTCTTCTCTCTTGTTCTCTCATTCTCTTTTTCTCCCTTTATCCATCTGCCTCACTTTTCTTCCTCTTTTTTTGCTCTCTTTTTTGCTGTCATTCTTTTTCTGTATTTTCATCCTTTTTCCTCTCTTATTTTTCTCTCAATTTATTTTTCTGTATCTCTCTTTTTCTTTCTTTTTTCGTCTTAATTTTCTTTTCTCTCTCTCTCCTCTTTCTCTTTCTCTTTTTCTCTCTGCCCACTCTCTTCCTCCCGTTTTTCCCTCTCTTTTTCTCTCCCCCTTTTGCTCTCTGCCTTGGCTCTCACTCTTTTTCTGTTTCGCTCTCCTCTTTTTCTCCTCTTTCGCTGACTCTCCTTTTCTCTTTTCTCTTTCTCTCTTTCTTTTTCTCTCATGCTCGCTTCTTCTCTGTTGAATTGCTGTGCGTTTTTCTTGTAATCTTTATTCAATTTGTTGACCTTTGTGTTTCGTTTTGTTTGACTTGGCTCCTGCTGCCGCTGATGCTGCCAGTTGCCGTCCGTTTCCAAAACAAATTAGTTGCCAACTGTCCGAAACAAATGTTGCGCACGCCCTAGCTGCCCACTACCGACCCCCCCGCACACCCACACACACGCAAACACCCACACGTAAGTACATATATATATATACCATATATATATTTTCTATATATAGAGGAAATCATATCAAGCTCAGCATTTCAATCATAATGCTGCTGATGAGCTGAGTTGGCCATTGGTGGTGCAGGCTGGTCTAGGGTGGTCTAGGCTGGTGCATGGCTGGGCATTGGGCAATCTCCAGTGGGACAGCTGAACGTTTGGGCAGTGATATGCCTGGCCAAGGCTCGTGTGCGTGTGTGTGTGTGTGTGTGTACACAAGTACGGGGCATGTGCTGGGCATATTGATTGCCGGCCAGTACCCCCCGCCGCCCAGCTCATAGGCACAGTACGTGCAGCCTGTAGAGCTGAGAGAGGCGTCCCCGTGCACTGTAGGTTGTTGCCATTTTTATTATTATTATTATATTTTATTTTTTGTGGCTACCTCAGGCTGCCTGTGCGACTAGGTCAAGAGGTCAGGCCACGTGTACTGGTAGGGCGGGAGGGCGGCAAATTTGTCAGTTGAAATGCGCACTCAAGTGAGCGGGTAGAGGGGGATTCAGAGCGTAGGCATTCCTTCATGTGCCATGCAAATTTCACTGCACAAAGTTTGTGTTTGCAACATGCCCGCCCTACCCCTCAAGACCCCCCGCCACCACGACGCCTGCCATATTTCGCATATTTTGCTATATTATTATTTTTTTCTGCCAGCGCAAATGCACTTGAAGTTTTGTCGTTGTTGTTATCGTTGTTGTAGCAGGAAGCCGGAAGCCGTAGCCATAGCCGAACCCAAACAGAACGCGGAACTTCTTGCAAGTAAACTAAACCAAACTAAACTCAAACCTGAACTCGAGCCCAAGCCCAAGCCCAAGCACAAGCCCGAGCCCGAGCCCGCTGAGCGAAGCAAACAACTTTTGCCTGCAGCACCTGTCCCCAAGGGGGAAGGGGCAAACCAACAACGCCCACAGAAATTACTTATGTATATTATTGTTGTTCCTAGTCGTCGCAGCAAGGGGAAGGGTTTGCGGCGGGCCGGAGGACTCGTGAAGTAGGTCATTAGGGGCGTTCTTGCTGTCCGCCCGCTGGGCTACTTGAATTATTAAATGTTTGTTCATAGAGAACATTTCCCAGGACCTGCCAGTTGCAACGACGTTAAAATGCTGAAAAGTTTCCAAAAAAAAAAAAAAAAAAAAAAAAACAATAAAACGGAAGAGAATCAAAAACTCTTGGCGGACTCTTAAATTCAGTTTGGAGTACACCCTGTACACATTAGAAATGGGCATGCAAGACGAACACAGACGCTTTAACATAGGACGCGATACAGCTAAGTGTATGGAACTGTGCCCATTGGTCCAGCTATTTCCCTCAATACGCACTCTCGGGAACTACAAGGGCTGGCGTTACCAAATTTCTTTCACGTAAGGACTGGAATGTAATTTGAATATTTTTTAAGTCTTAGTAGGCATAAAAGTCAGATACAAAGGAGAGTGCATTCGGGCAATTTGGGATAAAGCTAGGGTATCCTCTAGTCTAGCACTCTAAACCAGCTTCTTCTTACTTGTTTGTATGCATCAGTTGTAACCGTTTAAGTGCAAGTTGTCGGGCAGCAGTTGGACTCAGTTGCAGTCATATCTTACCAAAGCTTTGTGTAATTTAAAAACTTCAATGCGTGAAACTTACCTGTGGAGAGGGAGAAGAGGGTAAGAGGAAACATTATTAGCAATAAATAAGAAATGCAGCTTATGAAATTGTGAATTAAGTAACTCGGCATTAAATATTCTAAATTTAAGCTAAAGCATAAGGAAAACCTAAAGCAAGTAGCTTTAATAAGTTAAATTACGATTGAAAATGGATTTATTTATATTACATTTAACCAATTGACATTTAACAGTAAGCTGCATTAAAATAACTGCAATGCCAACAGAACTCGACTGGAAAATACCCTAGAGTTAGGTTAATGATAACTTGAGAAATTTAATAAACTATTGGCTGGCAATTAATAAGCTAAACTTAGGGTTTTTATTCTTCGGCATTCACAAAGACATATTTCTAGATAGTTTTCCTTTCAGGTAGGCCTTTTTCATGTTTACAGGGTATACGCTCTGTTAATTTAAGCTGCTTAGCATTTACAAAACTTTTACTTCAGTTGAAATACAGTTAAGTAAACTTAAAGTAAATTTATGGAAGTCACACACACACACACACAGACACACACATCTATATTTAAATAATACTCTGCATTTGTGTCTGTGGGTCCAATCTGCGTGGCAGGGTGGAGGGGCGTACACGGGGTTGGGCAATCATATGCATATGAGCTGTGCCACGTTCTCTGCTCGCATTGAGGTTGTCCAATAAAATGTAATTGGAGTTTTCATTTAATAAAACGAAGGAAAAGAAAAAAAAGGAAAATAAATAATAATAAACGAAGCAGGGCACAAAAATTCTAACCCGGTTTGCATTAGGCGGTCCTTTCACGAGTTTCCCCAAACGAAAAAAAAACGTTGCATACAAACAGGCTGTGCCCATCCTTGTCGAGTGCCTCTCTCTCTTCCTCCCTCTCACTCTCCTTGTTGCTCTCTCTCTCTCTCTCTCTCTCACTTCATCTCTATCACTGTGTATTGTTGTGCATACAATGTATCCACTAGAGCATCATCATAGATGTATCCACTCAGTCGTTGTTATTGTTGTCAAGAGCATGGGCTACCCTACTCTTGCCTGCCTCCCTCTTCTCTCTCTCTCTCTCTCTCTCTCACTCTCTCTGGCACGTCTTCTCTCCCTCTCTCCCCTCAGCAGCTGGCATGCTGCTCATAAAACTCACTCAAGTAAAAGTACGAATGGTTTTCGATATGAAATGCATGAAACTGACAGCCAAACATATTGCGCCGCATTTTTACCAGAGTCGCCTCCAATTCCAGCTGCAACACCACCCTCCCCCCCCCACCCTGGCACCACGTGAGCCCCTCAATAACCAGTTGCCCGACTGACTGTTGGCTACCATTTGGCCATTGCCTATCACTCCCACCCTCCGCTCCCCCTCTCGCCCATCTGCCATTCCCTCGCTCTCTGTCCCTCTCTTTTTTGATATGCGAGATATGAGCCTGAGCGCTTTTCCTATCAAACACCTTCCCCCTCCCTCACCCAACTGCATTGCCGCCGGAGGCAACCAGCTACCCGCTAGATGCTGCGGACTGAGGCTATTTGGCATTGTTGAAGCTTGTTTTATGTAAAGGATATACACAATTTCCATATGCGACACACGAACTTTGCGTCGTCCGTCGTCTCTCGCACCACCCACATTTGATACTATATGCAGTTAACCCACTCAACCGTCTACACCACCCGACGCCCCGTCACCCACCCACGTTATTGTATCAAAATGCATTTTGTACACTCGACAAGATACTCGCGCACATTATATGAAACGTTCCACTCTTAATATGCAACTAGGCAACACAGCAGCTGATTGCAGGGGTGGCAGGGGGTGTGCGGACAGCGAGGGGAGTGTGGCGCAGCGTTGCCACTTGGTTTCATGCTTGTACGCGGACTCAGCCTTAACATTCGTGTGCCGGAGAATGAAATTCGAATAGAGAAGGTCTAGCTTGCTAACTTGCTAGACATGTTTATATCGGCACGGCCGATGACACTAAGAAGAAGAACCTATATACTATATATATGGTTTCAGAGGGCAGACCTAGCAGGATAGCGTTAGACATTGCCACAGTTAGCAAGTGTTTAACGAATTTTGATTATAATTCCCAAGTGGTTTTAATGCTAAATGCACTGAGGCCATGTTGAGATCAAATGACGCGCACTTTTTTGAACAGAACAGAATATCGAAAATAATCGATAAACGCCGTCTGTTACAATTAGGCACAGTTAATGTTTTAAATACTTATCAGCTGCACATTTCAAATGGAACTTAATTTAGATAAACAGCACATGAATCGACTTGTCAGTAATTCATGTTTGTGTTATCGTTATCGCTAAAATTATCGATGACTGGCTTATTTACATGTATATATATCTAGATAATTACCTGCTGGAATGGTTCGGCTCGTGTGCAAAAGGCTCGGCATAGATATTACGCACCGGCGGCACACGTCGCGGCAATGGAGGCGGCACTGGATTATAGCCATCCATAATGGTATCACAATCGGAGTACTTCATCGATTTCATAGTCATTTTGTTATCGAGTACACTTACGTACGGTACGGTATATTTCGTAATGGGTGGTTTGGTGGTTCGTGGTTCGTGGTTCGTGATTCGTGATTCGTGGTTGGTTTTCTGGTACCTGATTCGCACTTCACTCGCGCTACATGTGTATTTCACTTCTTTATATTTTTCTCTCTCTTATTTTCTTTGTTAATTTGTTTGCTTTTGTATTTGCATTAAATAAATATTGACATTTTCATATGAGAATTTCAGTTGGGCGCGATTTTGCGATTACTGTAATTATTATTAATTATTATTGGCCACGTTGCGCGTTTGCAATTTCATTAATCAACGCCTGCACGTTGTTGCACGTTCTGTTTGCAATCGCAATTGCAATTGCAGTTTGGTTGTTGTTGCAATTATGCGTTATCAGTACTCGATACTCAGCGGCACTCGGCGCGTAGCTCAGAGCGCGCCCCCAAATAGCTCCATATGCTCGACGCTGGCCAGGGGGCAGGCGGTGGCAACTGTGGCCCAGGGGCGGCGCATGCGGGTGGGTGCTGGCATCGCTGCCGCCGACAGCGCTTTTAATTGAATGCAAATATTCATTTACCTGCACAGGGTGTCTCTCCCCCTCCCTCTATCACTCTTACTGTCACTCTTGTTCTTATTTTTCTCCCTTTGGTTTATTTTTGTTTTGTCTACCAGCTGACTGTCTCGCTCACACTTGACGCTGTTTTTGGGCTTCACATATTTTATTTTCCACAAGCACTTGCAACAACAATGCCAACTGCAACCGCGGCAACTTTGTGTTGCCACAAAGTGTTTACCTTGTTGTTGTTGTTGTTATTTTGGATATTGGCCTGCGGAAAAGGATTAGAGAGATAATATATAGAGATGTAGCATTATATAGAGCTGTCAAACAGTTGGCAACTTTGTGACCAAATTCCATTTACGCTTTCTCGTTTCACTTGTTTCACGCGTTTCGTTCTTTTCACGCCCGACGACGGATTTTCGATAAATTTATTGTTGTTTTTCGCAAGTTTCTTCAAAAGTGTTCAATTGTTATGTAAAGCTGTGACATTTCATAAATGAATTTTTATAAAAGCTAAATTGACTCGACTTTTGACCATATGTAAACATATAGTTCTTATGAAGCTGACACTATTTGTTCTATTTAAAGAGCATATACTTGGTAATATTGTTCGCTTAACCTGTCAAGAACTTTCCACTTTTTGAATTATTCTGCATTTCTGAGAAAAGCAAACGTTTATCTCGCTTAAACGTGTTTTGTTTTTGACGGGCTTCAAGCCCAGGCCGCTTCTAAACAATAGACATAACTAATATGATGTGTTTGCAGAAATTCGATTATTTTAATTGCTCAACCAATTTTGTAGCAACGTTTTTCGAATTTAATAAATTCAAATAGACGAATATTTACACTCAACAATCCACATGTCAATATACAGTTTTATGTTTCATTGAACTCAAGACATTTCAGCTTGAACACACATTTCGAACCGGTTTACATATTTATAAAAATCTTCTGTAGTTCCGAAAGAGAAAATTAACAATTAATAATGTTTGTTCAATTGGAAATTCCAAGAAATTGAAATGCCTTATGTGCAACTAGGAAATCCCAAGAGGAGATAATCTGCCACTTTTCCCAATGTTGCCACAAAATAAAAACACACACACACGCACACGCACACGCTCAGATAGACACTTATTTCCGGCTATTTTGCGGAATGCAGCAATGTGAAATAATTTCGAGTATCGATTTTAATTTTTGGGCTCAAACACAGCTCAACTCGAAATCATCTTTGGTTCTTTGCCTGGCTAAAAGCAGCCAAAAGGAAAGAAAAAACCAAATCCGCTGCAAATGGACGCATAAAATGTATGTGTGTGTGTCTTTGTAACGCCCCTTCTGAACACCCACCTGAGCCTGTGCCTTCGATGCGCAAACAATCACAATAAGTGTATCTGTATCTATCGCTTAAGCTGCAGCTGTATCTGTATTTGTATCTTTATTTACGTATATATCTATATCTATATCTATATCTATATCTATATCTATATCTATATCTATATCTATATCTATATCTATATCTATATCTATATCTATATCTATATCTATATCTATATCTATATCTATATCTCATATCTATATTATATCTATATCTATATCTATATCTATATTATATCTATATCTATATCTATATCTATATCTATATCTATATCTATATTTTATTTTTTTTTATTTTATACTGTATCGTATATTTGCATCTTATCAGCCTTATGCTTGTATCTGTAAATGCATCTGTATCTGTATACCTGTATTTGAATCTACATTTGTATTTGTATTTGTGTTTCTATCTGTATCTCTATCTCTGGCTGCATTTGTATCTGAAGCTGTATTGGCATCTGTGTCCCAAGCAAGCATCTCGCTTGTATCCCAATGCTCAACATATTTGTTACACTTGCTTTCTGCCGCTGCTGTTGCTGCTGGCTTTGGGCCTGCCTGGCAGCCAGCCTGTGAGCTGTTGTTGTGTATCTGCCGCTTGTATCTCTCTAATCACAAAATCCCACCCATGAAGTACAACAACAACAACAACAATAGCAACACCAATATTCAAAGTCATCGTGTAATATTGAAAAAAAAAGAGGCAGAAAGGGAATCCACAGAGAGCCAAAGGAGTTGAGTTAAGCGTGGCAAAGGGGGCAGTTGGTTTTCGAGGGGATGGCAGCTCTCGTGGCCCAGACGTATCGAAAGCCAATGCCAAACAATTTCGTATCTAATCCGTTATTGTGGTCGAAAAAAGCTCGTGTGTGTGTGTGTTTGTTGGATCTGCAAGATACATTTGAATCGGCGTCGCGCATTTTTAGAGGATTTTCATTTCAAATTAAATTTATGAGATGGCAGAAAAATTGAATTACAAAACGTGGCGTGAAGCCGCCGGCCGACAGTCTCCAACTAACTGTGCGCGACACCTCAAATGAACCGCAACTTATGGCTACAAGATACAAATACATCCACAAGATACACGCTGCCACAATTGTAGACCGCAAGAGGGGCCAGCCAATCGCGCAGCTATTTTGTAAGAGATATATATACATATATATATAGATTGAACGCAGCTTTGCAACTAATTTTCCATTAATCAACAACACAGCGAAGCGACTAGCCGTCAATGTGGGCGTGGCACATTAATTAACACACGCCACACACACACACACACACACACACACACACACACACAGAGAAAACGCAGTATACGCACTCGCGATGAGCTAGCACATTCGCAGATTGCTCAGCGAACTACTTGCCACACATTCGATAGCAGCTTACAGATGCCAGCTAAAAGATACAAGATACATTTGTATCTGTTCGACTGCTTATGCTCAGCGTGTCGCTTAATCATCATCAGCAGCATTTGCCCAGAAATGAAAACAATTTCACGTTCATTAAAATACACAAAAAGAAGCCCAACGCAAAATCAACTTTTCATCGATTTGTTTGTTCCAATCGCTTCGACATGTTTCAACACGCGTCCAAAAAAAAAATAAAAATAAAAAAGGAAAAAGGAAAAAAGCGAGAGATATTTCTGTCTGGTAATCACATAATTGACCCACCACAAGCTGCCGCCACAGCATATTATGAATTTATTGACAAGTGTAAAAAAAAATTACATAAATTGGAATTTTAGCATTTTTCTGTTTTTCAGCTTAAAAAAAATGTTGAGAAATTTGTCAGCTGTTGAAATGTTTTGCAGTTTCCGCATAACACGAGCTGCCGCCGCCATATGGAGGATGGCATAATTGTTCAAGTGGGAAAAAATCGGGAACTTTTTGTTCGATTATGCCCTGGTTTTTTGTGCATTTGTAATTTTGCAATACATATTGTTAAATGACATTTTGGGCGGAATTTTGTTTGAAGAGTTTGTTTGTTTTGAATTACTTTGAGATATCTTAGTTTTCCCGGCATGTTTTAATCTAGAACATTCTAAAAAGTTGCTATAATATTTTCATTTTGTCTCTATTCCAAGCCTGAACTCTTTTTCTTTTAGCTATCTTACATTAACTATCAGCCTAATGTTGCCACAACGGCTTCCCTGTAGCTCCCTTCTCTGCAGCTAACATTCCTACTGGCAGGTCTGCAACTCTGTTTTGAACTGAAACTGGCATCTTGAGCTGCCTCTGTGCAGTTCCTGTCCTGTCGTTTTTTGGGGCCCGGGCATATCTAAAGATTTAGTGGCCACAAACACGAAACGCTCGCTGTCTCCGCGTCTGGCTGCGTCTTAACTTGGCTAACTCTTCTAAGCCAGTCATGAGCATACCCCAGACCTGAATCCCGTTCCCGTTCCCATTCCCACTCCCATTCCCGCCTCTGCTCCGCATGCTGTCATTAATCTCTGCCTGCGCTGGCTACCAGTTCCCTGCACTCAGCACGAAACAACCTACGCAAAAAATGCAGCGCGAAAAGTGGGCATGCTCCAAGCGCGCCCGGGCGGGAGGAGATGGACGAGGAGCTGGGCTGCAGTTGATGCTGGATCAGTTGCTGCTGAGCTGCTCCTTAAATTTTGTTTTGTAGTGCAAATCATGTTGACGCCCCCCGCCTCCAAAAATACACAACAACAAAATAAGCAAAGCGCAACATAAGAAAAAAAAAATGTTTGCCAAATGCTACCAAACGAGTTCGAAGCAGGTTTATGCTTTGTTATACCCTGTACTTTACGAGCCACAGGGTAATATTGGTTGTGGGCAGTACCCCTGCTGCTGAGCACCTTTTTGAAGCCTACTTCGCCTACAGTTTTAGATCTACTGCCAGTAGCTGGGTAAGTTGTAAGGCCGACCATCAATGCTCCAATTAATCCCAAGGCTACAGTTTTAGAGTCACACAGGCTGTTAGAATTTAAGATGCATATCTTTAAAGTCCCGATCTCATTTGCTCGCCGTGATCTATCTGTGATCCACTTCAAGGAAACAGCATCACAGTTTTAGAGTCGCAATCGAAAAATCACACGTGAAGCAGGCATTTTCTAGGCTTTGAACAAGCGCAGCCCCTACAGGGTATCGCGCAATTGTCAACTTTCAGTTGTTAAAGTTGCTTCTGCTGCTTCTTCTTACATTTTGGCCAAGCAAGTTTTAGTTGCAGCTTGAAACGGGTTTTCAGTGGCAACTCGCCGCGACTAGTGAGTTCCTCCAGTCCCCCCTCCCCCAACCTCCATTACCCACCCCACCATTGCCCCTTCCCCCTGTCGCTGTCTGCTGCTGTTGCAAATGTCAGCGACAAAAATGCAATTAAAATTCGATTTTTATAATTTTTATGAACATTTACGCAAATAAAACAATTAAATGGCGTTCAAATTCTGATTGTTTATAAATAAAATGATGTTTCAGCGGGCCTTCGGTGGTTGGGTGGGGGCGGGTGGTTGGTTTTTGTTGATGCCTACAACACATTTTCTTGCCGCACATTTGCCACAAATGTCAAAAATAATCATCATGGGCAACACAGCATTTCATTTGACAACATAAGCGGGCCTTCTAGGACTCCCCACCCCCTGCTCCCTCCCTGCCCCCTCCTACGACAACAGTGCAGGCAACATAAACGCCCCACTTCTCAGCTGCTTGCGATCCCCCACACTACAGAGCCCCCAACCGCTGGCGCAGTCGCGCCCAAGAAGACAAACCGAAGGGTTACCCAAAACATTTTTATGTGTGGATTTTATTTCTTGAGCCGTCTGCTTGTTATTGCTTTGTGAGGGGTGGGGGGAGCTGGACGGAGAGTTGGGGTAAACATTTTTCGGAAAAATGTTTTCAGTTTTTATGAGTGGGAAGTGCGTGCCACGGCGCTCTGCAAACGGCAGACAGATGAAGCTGGAAGATCTTGCTGCCCCTGCGTTCGCGTTCGCGTTCAGTTCATATAAAATATGTTTTTCCAATTAGCGTTTATTTGGTTTTTCATTTTCTGTTTTATGTTATGCCAGATAAACAACAACTATAACAACAACAACGACAACGACAACAATTAAACCAGCAGCGGCAGCAAACGCTGCCTAACTGTGGCCCCCGACCAACAACAAACTGTGAACTGTTCCAATGAAAGTGTCGTCCAAGTTCAGGCTGTGGCATGTGGCAGGAGGCAGGGCCAAGAGGGGGCATAGATATGTTTGGAAAAAGAGGGAAAACGGGAAGCACAACATGCGACTGCATTGATTTGAGGGCAGCTAATTGGCCAGACCGAGTTGAGAAAAGTGTGATTTGAATATCAAAGAATAACCTGTTGAGAATTATACGAAATGTGTCGAATGATTCTGCAGATCGTATCTCAAGAATTCGAGCTGCATCTAAAGTGTGTAGCTGAGCAATGGAAATGATTTGTATACAGCTGCAGATGATGAGGAAGCTATATAATGATTCGTTATGGAGCTACAAAACTTATCTAGAGTAAACAAGCTGCAAAGATCGAGATCACAGATTCACAGATTCACACAGATACTTATACAGTTGGCATCGATTGTTATCGATACATACGATAGACAAGCGCTTAAATATTATTTTAAAATGATCTACAGATCTCACATAAACCACCTAAGCTAGTTACAAGCTCTAGATCATATAAACTGTAAAATATATCGATCTTAAGTTAGACATGGGTATACAAAGCCAAGGTCAAGTTTCAGGCAAAACAAATTGAGATATATCGAACCAAAGCAAAAATTACCTATCGATATAGATCATCAATTAGAATATTCTAGACCAGGTCGAGGTAGCCAAGAGAAGCTTTTAAAATTGTGATATACCTTTACCATATCATTATTAAAAATCTCACGGGAAAAGGCTAAAAACTTATCGATAAAAGATTCTAGATCAGATCTTTTTGATAAGAAACTTTACTTAACATGAAATAGATGGCTTTTCATAGCATATAATAAAATATTGATTAAAAATGTCACGAAAAGGCAAGTTTATTTTCAACTCTTGAACAAAATGCTTCAGATAACAATAATTCCAATGAAGTTTCGACATTTGTAAATGATATAAAACTTGTAAACGCCTGGCATAAAATTAAATTGATATCTTGAGATAACAATCACTTGGCTGAATGCATGGCAGAGAGTACGGAATGCAGCGAGGCCTTTCATTACAAGATCCCTTGCGCGCTTTTGCTCCTCTTCAGCTCCTCCGCCCCGCTTCCGAGCCATCTGACTCTCTGGAAGTGCACATAAATTAACGCCCCTGTCATATGCAAGCGCATTTCAAGGTCTTGCCACAGTCTGAAAGACAAACAACCTTTGCAATGCTCCGAGAGGGGGCATTGCATAAGGTAACGAAAGGGGTGTCTAGTGGGGCGGGGGCGATCGGAGAGGAGGAGTCTGAGGGGCTTAAGTATAACCGCAGGCTGCCGCACGCACGCGTTTCGCATCGGAATGAGAATGGGAATCAGAGAGTTGCGGCTGCGGGTTCGAGTTCGAGCCCGAGATCCGAAGTTGCATTCACTTTTTATTTACTCATTTTTGTTTTTATTTTGTTTTGTTTAAATATTTTGCGTGCCTCCAGATTTATGCGATCTTTTTTTATGCTTTGTTGTAGCTGCTTTAATATACATATATATATATATTGTGTGTGTGTGTGTGTGTGTGTGTGTGTGTGTGTGTGTGTGTAGTACGAGTAATTCTCACTTCCCTCGGTCTTTGCTCCGTCCGGCAATTGTGATTGCGTCGCCCAAATGCGAATGCTTCATCTACTGCGTGGCGTTTATTTGTCTTGAAAGTTTTATTGCTTTTAAATTTATGAGTTCTTGTCGCATGTTCTGCCCGAATCCACAGCAGATCGTAATGAAGATGAACATAATGATGATGATCAGCAGCATGATGTTATGATGTTGCTGCCTGCTGCTCGCACATGTCACTGTGAAAAAGTGTTCACACCTCCGAAATTATGAAGCGGCAACCCTCAAGTTCCCAGTCGCCAGTTGCCAGTTGCCAGTTGCGAGAAACACATGTGGCAAAGCGGCAACGGCTGTTGATTGACTGATGCTACGAATTGCCTGCGTGCAACATTCTGGGGAAGGCCTCTTGATAATTTAGTGCATTTTGTGCACAAGCTAACACCTTTAGCTATCAAAAGATATTATCTCAAATTTTGAGTGAAATCCCAAGAGGTTTTATGGTTCTACAAGAGCTTGCTACGGCCTCTTAACTAAAAATTTTGGCAAAACAAGACTATGTTTACGGATGGGCAAGTAAAACAGAAGGCGAACGAACTATCTAGCTATAAAGAAACTGTATCCAAAACTATAGGGAAATCTATCGAGGTTTAAGGGTTCTGGAAAAGTCCGGTATGGCTAGTTGGCTGTAGATTTAGACATAACAAGCCCAAGTATGTTAAACTGAAAGGGAACGCACCATCTAGCCCTTCCGTAGCTGTATTAAAAACTTCAGGAAAATTCATGAAGGTTTCATGTTTGACTTTACATTTTGCTAGAGATACATTATGCATTATTATAATCTAATAATCGGCTACAAACAACTTAAGCTACCAAGGAGCTGTATATAAGACTTCAGGGAAATCTATCGAAATCTATTCAATTTTTTCATAGCTAACCTAATCTTGAAGTTATGCACAACATTTCACACTTTAATGAATTCAAAGAAATGCCTTTTGGGAATTTAGAGAATATCAAAGCCAAAGATATGATTTCTCCGTAATAGATTAGTGTGAATTAGAAATAAAACCACAAATAATTTCATTCATTTGCCATGCACAAACCCCCAGAGGCTGCCTTGGATGACGGCAAATTACGGGGGGCAAACGGGCACATAATTCGCTGGGAAAAGACAAAAACAAAAACAAAAACAAAACCCAACGGAGTCTGAAGAAAATAAAAATAGAATGCCAAAAAACTCAAGAGGAAATGTCTTGTCAAAAGTCAAAGTTTACATTTGTGACTGTCTTAAACAGGTTGAAGCGCAACGATAAGTTATCAGGGCTAGACACACACGAACACCCAGAAAATACACATATGCACAACCTCACACACACACACACACACACACACACACACACACACACAGAGACAGGGCATGTGAGCTAAGCAGCATGCGAAAAAGAATTTAACGGTTCTTACAAAGGGCCGCCCGCAGTTATGAGATATTTTTGGGGCAAGGGATGAGAGAAACTCGGTCTGTCTCCTCCTCCATGTGAGATTAAAATCTTTGAAGGCATTTCATAAATATGAAAAATGGTGACTACTAACTACAAATAACAACAACAACAACAACAACAAGATGATGAAGAACAGCAACAATAACAACAGAAACAGCAATAAAGCTTGATAAGAGCAGAAAACCGAAAGATTTGCACAAAGGGGAGGTTAAGTTCTTCTTCTTGAACACAAGGGTGGGATGATGTAGCTAAAAATGTTAATATTTATTGAAAGCATCAAAAACTGTAAAAGGGCGTGCGAAATGCTTGCGAGGAGAGAGAGAGAGAGAGAGAGAGAGAGAGAGAGATGGAGAGAGAGAGAGAAAGGGAGATGTGAGGAGCTGTACAAACATGCGTCTGCCTCTTCTTATGTTTTATTATAACAAAACTGTGCACAAGATTAACAAAAGAACAAACAAAAAACTGCTATCTATTTGTGACCGAAGTTTTAATACCCTTGCGAACATGAATGCAGTGTGTAAGATGCTTCTCCCGGAGCTATCTTTAGATTTAGAGTCTTATCAACTATTACAATATATATATATATATATATATATATATATGTATATCTTCTATTATTAGATTTTCATCAATCTCTGCAACTACGGTCTATATAGATATATATACTCTGTTCTTAAGCCGATAATTCATATGAGAACGATATGATATATATACATATAAAAATAGTAGGTGATAAAGTGTATAGCTCCGAGCAAGTCTGCTTAAGGTAATCTCTGCAACTGTGAGACTAGATAAAGATAGGATATAAGTAAGATATATATAAGAAGAAGGAGATATATCCGGGCCTATAAACATATAAATATATACATAAATATATAAATAATATATAGCCGTCACAAATTATAATACCTCGCGCAAGGGTATCAAGTAAGAATGAAAGTGAATAAAGTACACGCAGCATAATAAAAAGTTAAGCTCACACACGCAGACACACAAACACATACACACAAACACACACACACAAAACACACACACACACACACAAAACACACACAAAACACACACGCACACACACATGACAAAAGAGCAATTTGTTATTTAATGAAACTGAAAATGAAATAAGTTGACAATGCTGCAGGAATTGTGCGAGGGCAACAAAAAAAGAAAGATACACACACACACACACGCGCAAGCTAAGTATCTTGCAGATACAAAGATACTTTAGCTCAGCTGCTAAGCATGGAAAGACCGTAGCTGCCAGATGAAAAGCATTAGCACAGCGCATGCTAATAGCAAATGCACACACACACACACACACACACATATACACACACACATGACACTAGAAGAAGCAGCAGCAACTGCTTTGACTTCTATGTAAAAATTGTTTGGCATGGCTTTGGCCACATATTACTTAGGTCCAGGCCAGGCCAGGCCAGGCCAGAGTAGACAGCAGCTCGCTGGGATTTCGTGCCTTTGATTGTTATCAGCAGCAGCAACAACAATAAGTAAAGCTACAACAACTCGTAAAAACCAACAAGCCCGAGCGAGCGCCCAAAATGTATCTGTATCTTTGACATTAAACAAAAAAGAAGTTGGGCCAATAAAGCAAGGCGCTGGCAAAGGCCCACACCAGCAACCCCGTAACATCACCTCGCAACACCCCGCACCACAACGCACCACAACGCACCACCTCGCACCACCACGCACCACACCCACTCGCCCATTAGCTGGCCACATTTCTCTTATTGTTGTTTAAGCAGCGCTAAGTGAAAAAAGTTGTTTTGTCAAAACATTCGAACAATTTTTGGAAAGGACACGTTATGGCGCGCAGTTATCCTGCGAGGAAAAAAACGGGCAGAGAAAATAAGAAACAGATACCGCAAATGTTTCGGCTTGTGGGCGTGGCTGTGGCCCTAGCGGGCAATTCGAGAGGAATTTAAGAACTGCACAAAAACATTTGGAGAACTTTTAAAAGCTATTTTAAAGTTTAAAAGTTCAGTTTCGTGTTAATCGAAATATTCAATTCAAAGATGCGGGAACAGGAACTGGAACTGGAACTGGTTCGCGTCCCAATAAACTTACAGTGTAGACTATCGATATCGACAAATTGTCGATGCGCGGGTCTCTGTAGTCTATATTTTTGTTAGCTGGTTTCTCAACTGCAGAAGCTGAGTTACACATCAATTGATTGACTGATTGATGGAGTGAGTAACTGATTGATTAAGTGATTGATTGAGTAATTCAAAAGTGATTTTTAAAGGCAATCAAGTAAACGACAAGATATACGTGTTTCGTTCCAGATAGAAACAGTTGTTTTAGCTGCACACGAGGCACATCTAAAATTTAGCTTGATTTCATCGGCGTTTTATGGTTTATTCATGTTCAATGCTTAGTTTGCTGTATGCAATCGAAAGGCCATTTGATGAGTTGATTGCCTCGCAGAGACTCGAGAGCCCATCGAATGTCTCTCGACAGCTTGTTAAAATATAACAAGAAACAGGCTAAATAAATAAGCAGACAGAGAGAGGGAGAGAGAGAGAGAGAGAGGGAGAGGAGAGTGAGAAACATGGCTGCATCTGCTCGGCCCACACCAAATGTGATCGTGTCATGCACAAAAGAAGTAAAAGACCTTTTTTCAATCCGACAATCACACAATGACAAGAGAATTCGCCCCCACACAAATCGCAGACACATTTGTCGCTTCAGCAGTCACCAAATCGAGTGCCAGGCCACATATCAGGGGGGTAAGGGAAATTGGGGGGGGAAATGAAAGAAAGTAACGTTGCGCTTCAGCGGCCTGTAACAAGCCATTTGCCCCCAAAAGGAATGAAAACAAGAAATAAAACAGAATACAAAGATCAACGGGCGACCGCCTAGAAGAAGAAAAATAAAGCCAAATAAAAAAAAAACTTGAAGCCACACACAACGTAAAAAGCGAGAATTCTTAAGCTGGGAAGAATCTATGAATCTGCTGGGATCGCTTTCGGGTATCGTGTGTCGCGCAGAGGCTGCGGCTCTCGAGTGGCTCGTTAACTCGTCAGCTCTGCCCGAGTTTCGAGAGGTGTTAAAAACCCAAAACATAGAAGAAATAAAACAGCTACAGCTTTGATCAGCTTATCAGCTGGAGAGATTGTTAAAGGTTTTGCATTTCAAATGAGGCAGGCCAGGTAAGCACAGCACACGTAGCACGTTGGCCGCGATCAGCGATCGGATAGGCTCGGATGGGGCATGCCCCAGGCTGGAGATAAGACCAAACGATAAACTTGATGCCACACATTTGCATGCCAAACGAGCGCAGTTACTGCAACACGTTTGTAAAAATACACGAGTATCTAAAACGGAGTAGATCTGCGACTAGCTCCATGCACACTTATCCATACATTTGCACACACATTTCTGTATATACATATACTATATATTTATCCAGGTAGCTAAAACTTCTGGCCAAGTTTCAGCAATTAATTCCTAATTGTTATTACAATAACAGCTATGAAATGGCAATTCTCAAAATATTTGGTAAATATCCTAAATTAAGATGTGACTGTCATGTTATATTTAATTTATGTAGTCTGATTTGGCTTTTAGCTTTTCTAATCTTTAGTATTATTTATTATTTAATATTAAATAATTAATTTTTTTTATTATTTATTGTATATTATAATTATTTTTGTAATATATTATTCATTACCCATTATTCATTATCTATAATTAATTATTCATTACTTATTAGTCATTACCCATTGTTCATTGGTCATAATAAATTATTCATTACTTATTATTATTAATGTAATAACTATTATTATCATTATTATTATTATTATTATTTTTTTTTTTTTTTTTATATTATTATTATTATTATTATTATTGTTATCATTATTAATTACTGTTTATTTTTATTATTTATTATTAGAGTAGAAGTAAATTTTGCAGCATAGCGAAAGAAAACTCGTCTATTTGCATACGAGATCCACTCTCAAGCTCCATCCGAAGGACATCGGTTTTTTCAATCTCAACTCGCATATCATAAATATTGCTACCCGATTTGTGCACTGCGCGAGTCTGGGGTTTATTGGCACGTCCATCAGCAGGAGGCCGGCTGCAAAACGTTTTACACATAATAAAGGCGTCAAGAGCACCATAATAATTATCAGCCGCATATGACTCGTACCGAAAAGCAGTGTGCCCAGCACCCAGAAACAGGCACATTAAAATGGGCAGCGTGGGGGCAGGGGAGCTGGGGTTGAGAGGGGAGGGGGCAAAAAAAAATGTATTAAAAACGCAGGCCCAAAACTTGTGCTCTGCTCATAAAATGAGCTGCATGGCAAATAAAACAACTTTTCAGATACGAAAACCAAAACAGAGGGAGAAAAAAAACTATTACAAAGTGCTTTGCTTCATAGCGAGGGCAACCCGCACACAACCCTCTGACACACACACACATGAAAACACACACACACACACACAAACATACACGTACACCGCCCCGTCCCTCTTTCAAACAGCTGCCACGGGTGTTGATTGGCATGTTCGGCTGACTCTCGTGTGGCACTTGCCAGCGCAATTAGGCGGCCATTGCACTTGTCTAGAGCCGCCCCAGTACCTCCCTCCCCCCTCCGCCCAACCTCCTCTTGCTGCTGCCCCTCCGCAACATTCCTCATATACTGCACACTCTTCATATCCATTTCTCGGATTGCTGTTGAAAATTTGATAGCACGACAAAAGAGCAGCAGCCGCAGCCACAGACAACGTTGCTTCTTCATTAGCAAATGCATTCTAATAAGTGTGGCAGCAACTTTGCTCTTCTTCTTCTTCTTCTACTAGAGTTGCCCCTTTATGTTCTTCTTTTTTTTTTTGGTCAACAAGTTCGCCAGAGTTCACAACCAACTGGCAACTAGGCCAAAGTTGGACAAATATAACAAGACGGGCTTGCATAATCTACAGAAATTTTAATGGCAGCAAGTGCATATAATCTAAAAACAACAGCTCGTTTTAAAAATACTAGAAAAATACTTTAAAAATACTGCAAGTAACAGTATAACATACCAAATAGCTTACGTTAGCTTCGATACATATTATCCTCATTAACTGATATAATTTCAGTATTTTACTGCTAAGCGTATATCAAAAAGATACCAAAAAAAATGCTGCAAAATATATATCTATAAGCTGCATATACTATATATATTTCAAATATATATACTGCATAAATATCAATAAATTCTGCAAAATACTAACAAAATACCGAATAATAATTGAAAAGTAAGCCAGACGGCTTAAGCTTTATATAGCTTACATATTTAGTTACATTTTTGCGGTATAGTTTAGGTATGTTATTGGCATATTTTTGGTATTTATTTGGTATATTTAAGTATTTCTTCAGCATTTTTCATGCAGTTTTAACTGCAAAAAAAGCATTTTGCCAAGTTATTGAACTTCAGCACAAATCTCAGTCAACAAAGCTGTGAATGGTGCACAAGCGAATGCCAGCACATGCTTCTGTCAATATGATGCACACACACACACACCAAAATGTACACAGAGAGAGAGAGAGAGAGAGAGAGAGAGGGAGAAACCCGCCCATTGCAATTTCTATTTGGGCTTGTGCTTAAGCATTATATTTGCATTTTGCCTGGCAATGAATGAAAATTTGTACACACATGCAAATTGGCTGCCGGGGTACGGATTGGCAAAGGCGTGTGGAGGGCGAGGGAGAATACGGAATAGCTGCAGTTTAGGGGCTGGGCATATGGAACTCCAAGCTGACAGGCCAAAATGACAAACTGGCTGCCGAGGACGAGAACGTTGCCAACGTGACAACTGCAACAATAATTGGCGCAGCGCCAGCTACTCAAGTCCATTGATGAAAAGCAGCCATACGAACCAAGCATCAAGAGCTAAGAGATACAGATACAGCGTAAAAGATACAGATACAGCCACAGAAACAGATACAGATACAGCTAAAAGATACAGATACAGCTAGCCAGATTCAGAGCCGCAACTCATTCGCTCGCCGCTGCTTGGATTTAAATTTAGCCACTTGAATTTCCGCCGCAACTTTTCCACATTTATTTTTTGGATTTTTATTTCATTTTTTTTTTTTGTTGTTTTTTGTTTACTGAAATATATAAATAAAAGCAAATGAAGTGAAATATTTTGTCGACTTCCGCTCGTAATCACCAATTAGTAATGCCACACTGACAAATATGCCAACAAAAACGAAAACTTTGGAAGAGCAATGCTCGCAGGGGTAGGAGAATGCGGGCACTGGGCGCTGGAGGGCGGCGAAGGAGGCGGGGGTGGAGGCGGAGAGGCTCGCCTTTGATATATGATTTCTAATAAATTGCTTGGGCCAAAAAATCGTATCTTGCAAATGGGCCAAAAGTTGGGTCACACTTTCAACCGTTCATCATTAGTCAAGAGGCAGATGCGCAAACTAAATTCAAATTCAGCTACACACACAGATGCAGATACAAAGATACAGATACAAAGATACACACACACACTTTGCGCGTTCTCAAATCTAGCAAATCGAAGTGTATCCATTGGAACGCACTGAGCTGCGCCGCGTAATGCCCTGGGGAGCAATTTTAGGCGACGCAATAAAAATGTATCTATGTATCTGTATCCGTGTATCTGTTGATGTAGCTTCTAGCTGTATTTGTTGTATCTTTCAGCTGCAGCCGCACGCAGCGGCAGCTTTGGCTATTCTAGCTTGAGAAAATGGCCAAAAAATTAAATATAAATAGCAAAAATGGCCGACGCACCCCCTAGACAACACTTCCCCCCTCTCCTCCTACTACCCCTGTATTTACCCACACTTGCAGCTTTGTTCTAGTTGTTTTTTTTTGGCTATTTGCGTGCTTTCCGTTTGGCTGATTCTTTGGCTTCGCACTTTTTGGCATTGGGTTTGGGTTTTGCGGCTTTTCGGCTTTACGCTTTTGGCCAATGAATGCGCCGCTGACCAAGTTGCCAATCAATCGATTGCGTCTAAAAAAAAAAAAACATCAACATTTTTGTGCGGATTCTTAAGCAAAACGGCCACACCCCTTGCAGCCTACCGCCCCGCCAAATGAGGCTCTTAGCATTGGCTTTTGCTTTTCATTTAGTTTGTTTTGTTTTCCTCTCTTTTTTGTTTTCGCATAGATCAAAGCGTTGCGAATGCAAAGCGCTTGGGAAATGCGCTCAAGTATTGTATGTGTGTGTGTGTGCGTGTGTGTGTGTGCGTGTGCGTGTGTGCGCCTTTTCTTTTGATTCTCGAGTGGGTGTGCAGAGGTGACGACTGCCTGAACTGCTGTTCCCCTAAAACTCAAGCGTTTTGTAGCTGCCGCCAATTGGCTTTGCCTCTCTCCTGACATTTCATTCGTTTTTAATACCACGGCCCAGTTTTATTTGTTCCTGATATTTGTTTTGCCGCGGGTTAAACAGACGTCAGAGCGTACGGGGCTTAGATGGGCTGGGGGTTGGCATTATGTCTGCTCAATTTGAGAACTCTGCGTGATTTGCCCCTGAGTTTGTTTCTGTTTGCCACATAAAACATGGGCCCTTCAAATGTTTTAAGTAAATGGACTTTAATTAGTTAAGCTTATTTTGTTCAATTCATTATTAGACAAATTCAATCTTTCACTTTATGTTAGTTGTGATGATTTTTTGTAGATTCCTTGAAAGAGTTCAATCACATGTCGAATTTTATTGAATTTTATGTTTGGTTCCAGATATGATTTCAACAATAATTTTGAAACAATCTACAATTTTAGGAATATCTTTAATCTTTATATTTTTTGAGCTCCGGCCTGGCATCTGTTACGCGCTGCTTTTGCTACAAGTTCTTCTCTTTGTGGATGTCAAGATCTTTGGTTTTAGAGCATGTTCCTCGATACTATCGATGCTTCATACATTTGCGATACGCACTTAAGTTCAATATCGATGGCAGACTGTGGCAAGTTGTTTGCCACATTACAATTAACCCTCCTCTCCTCCCCTCCCCTCCAGCCGCCTTTCAGCAGTAGCCGCAATGCCAAAAACTGCACGCAAATTTCTTGTAATGTCTTTGCGGTTGTTAGTGTTGTTGTTGTCGTTGTCGATGGTGGTTGTTGCTGCTCCACGCATATTAATGAAAATCGTTTAAGTGTTTTTGTGCGTGGAGTGGGTGTAGCACTGGGCTCTGCTCGAGTTGTTGTCTACAGCGTGGAGTGTGTGGGGCAGGCACGGCACGGCAGGGCACGGCACGCGCGCATAAATATCAGCAGGCAGGCAACAACAACACGAACAACACGAACAACAACAACAACAGCAGCAATTGGCAATTCGGGTTGTAGCTGAGAAGCACTCAATGAAAATTAAAGCAATTTCCTGTGCCAATTTGAAGAAGCTAAATTAAAATAAAATACCCAAATGCAAGCAGACGGCCAGAAAGAGATAGCAATATGTAAACTGAGGAGATGCAAGAGAGATGCAGCAGCAGAAAAAGAAGAAGACTTCGAATTGTCAACTGTGGTGCGCGGCACAGGAATTGGGCAACCGCCATTCATAGATATTTAATTAGCAAACCGAGTGCGACAGACAGCTGCAGAGAGAGCGAGAGGCAGAGAGTGTGTGTGAGAGAGAGAGGGAACGCGCTACATAGAGATGTAAATTGGCAATAATCTGAAAGGCAGAGCAGTCTCTGGCGACGTCAAGAGGCAACTTGGGGCAAACAGCGTTGGCAGGCAACAAAGTAAATGAAGATGAGCACTTCCTGCAACAAAAGCGACAACAACAACAAACAGCAACAGAAACAGCATCCACAACAGCATTCGGCGAGAGAGAGCGAAAGAGCGAGAGAGAGAAAGCTAGAGGGAGCTTGAGCGAGAGAGGGAGAGGAAGAGGATGAGATACGAGCACATTTTTAATCGAGTGCAACATCATGAATGGCAGAAGCCGCCGTCAGTTTTGTTTGTTTGCACAGTGCGAGTGTGTGCGTGTGTGTGAGTGTGTGCGTGTGTGTGAGTGTGCGTGTGTGTATCTTTTATACGAATGAGTTAAATGCTACGCTCGAGTTGAGTGAGTGATGCATCCCAGGGCGCATCCGTAAGATAAACAGGCGCAGCACGCAACGTTTAACTTTTAATTTGCAGCTGCACAACTGCGCGAGTGTGTGTTCGAGTGTGTGTGTTCGAGTGTGTGCGTGTGTATGATGCTGCGCGTTGTGGGTGCCTGCGCTACCCGGCCTAAGTACACCGCACACCGCACACAAAGGTCATGGACATGCGACGTTGCACAAATTTAATGCTTAAAATCATTAAGAAACATTTCGCAGATACGTGCAAAATATGAAGAACAAAAAAAAAACCAAGAACAAACAACGTGCCGAAGTGGAAATACTCTTAAATACATATACGACAGATTGGCGATTCTTTATAATACGCTGGGCAAGAACAAAAAAGTACAAGAGACCAAAGAGTATTCAAGTCGGGAAAGCCGCATTATGGATACTCTATCATCGAAATTGTATATGGTAGTTGCTGATATAGAGTCAATTCTTATAGATACATATATATTTTATAAATGCTCTATAATAGCAAAAGTATATAATTACAGTTAATTATTTATTTACACAATTTAACTTTCTTTTGGCCAACATTTTTCTAGTTTTTCATAAAATCTGTTTAATCTAACATTAACGAAAACTCTTTAAACTTGATTTGTGATACATGTTTCAACTGCAACAACAGGCGGCACGTGCATCAACTTTCCTCCAGAGGACTCAACGGAGAGCAGAGCACATGAAGAAGGCATAAAGAAACCCTAAAGAAATAGATTTAACAACATCGTAAATGTCATTTACTGTGCGTGACATATGCCAGCAGCAGTGCATTATACCCGCAGCGTAAGTAAGTGTGTAAAGTGTGTGGCAGATTTGGTTATGCCACAGGAAGCGGCAGGAGCTGCTGTTCTGGGCGCGCCGCCGGTTTGTCTGGGGCAGCGCCCACGGCCCCAAAAATAATGCGGCGAGCTGTTCAATTAAGCAACAAAATGACAAAACATTTAAATGAGCCAAGTTACGATAAGACTTGCAACATGTCTGCGTCATAGAGTTATATTTATGATTGATAAAGCCTTGGGTGTAAGTATTATACCATATAAATGCCTAGAGTTTGAAACGATTTAAAGATACTTTTCATTAAAAGCTCATTAAAGTCGAAGAAAATGCATAAATCAATATTCCAAATGCATTTTTTCCATTAACTTAAGAATTTCTTTGACTAATTATTAACTTGTCTCTTAATTTTATTTACTATCTTGTCTTTACTCTCGCTTTTAGAGTGCTTGACTTATGACTTTATAGTTTTATAGTCTTTTCAAAATAAATTGCTGATAAAAAGGTTTTAATTTCTATATTTATTACATGAGTTTCTTTTATAGCCTCAGCAGAAATAAAAGCACAATAAAACATATTTCATTTATTGAGCATTTCTTTAAAAATGTTTAGACTTTTGAAATATGTCTGGAGCAAGATTAGACAAATATGGGAACTATTGGGTCTATGCCACCCGGTTTCAAACTGTTCGTGTAGCTTAAGAGCTCGCTTCGGACTGAGAGTTCTGTTTGCAAATGATTATCTCTCAGCTATTGGCAAAGCTATTGGGCTCTGAAGGCTTATGATAGAAACTCAATAGAGCTCTCAGAAAGTGGGCCAGATATTAGTTGGGCGCCCATAGAAATTATTGTCTTAGTAAGTCCAACTGTAATTGGGGAATTTGCGTAGTACTTGATTTGAATGGCACTTGAAATCAATGCGATTACATATGTGCACACACACACACACACACACACAATTCGCACACATTCGCACACACGCAATATTAAGCTTTAGGAGGCGAAGCGGAAGAACTCGAGCTCTACATCAATTTCTAAATGATTTAACTTGCCCAACACTTAAGCTGCCGTCAAACAAAAAAAAAACAAATCGAATGCGAAATGAATGTGCGTGGCCCGCAGTAACAGAGATTGAGGGCTGGGGCAGGGGGCTAGCGTCAGACTTGAGGCTCGTCTGAGCTAAAGATATTTTCTTTAGCTTTGTTATTTTTATATATATACATTTTTTTTCAAAAACTATATCAATTTGGGGTATGCACGAGCTGCTCTACGCAATTGAAGCCAATTGAAGCTAATCATTTGCTATTTAAATACGGGACAGCAGACGAATGCACAGATACAGATGCAGTTACGGCTACAGATACAGATACGGATACGGCTACGGACGGCGAGATACAGATACACGCAGTCAAGCACAACAAATGCGCCCAATTTTCAATGCTCAAAAGTTTAAATTGCAATTGCCCAAAAGTACTAATAAAAAAAAAAAAACAAAAGAGCAGCCCAGGCGGAGAGTTGGTGGCGAGTGATGGCGGGGGGAGGGGAGCGGGTGTGGCAGCACCCACATAAGCGTGCAACATGCTCAACAACACTCAACAATGGCAGGGGGCAGAGCTTTGTTTCTTTTTCTGCTGGCGACGAGGATAAGAGAAATGCGACGAAAGGCACCTACAGGCCCGCCTCCGCCCACACTGAGTGCTCCCTCTCGCCCACCTTTTTGTGCTGTGAGTATTAGCCGCTTACGTTGATGTTGCGCCAGTGTTGCAAGCCTGCAATTTGCCAGTGTTGGCAATAAAAACAGGCGGTAGCAGGGGGAAGGTGCGTTTAATGAGCAACAGGAAGGAAAACACTTTCGCACAGTTTTATAGGTTAAGTTTTTATTGAGGCACGAGTTGAGCCGAATGTTAAAAAACAATCCTTTTTTAATTGTATAGGAAACATATCGAATGGGGAAGAGAGGAAAGCCAAGTGAGTTATTGAGTGGAAATTTCTAGTAAAAAGAGTGCCCGACTGGGGAATACCCTGAACCTTCTTTGTGGCGGTAGCTATAAAGTGAAAGATAACTGATCTTTAAAAACTGTTCAAGAGAAAAAACATGATTTCGATATCGATTTTAATCGATTGCTTAAAAACGAGGCATGTTTTCGATTATCGGACAAACAAACTCGAACTGTGCGGGCACAGGGAGGACCTACGTTCAAATCTCTAGTCTATAGCTCTTATAAATAGGTTCTGAGATCGAGGACGGACATGGCTAGATCGACTCGAATATTGATGCTGATTAAGAATATAAATATAATTTATGGGGTCGCAGATGCTCTAGTTTGCGTGTTGCAGAATACCATTATACCCTCCCTTTTCACCCATTTTCAATGGGTATAAAAACAAGTATATTTGTTCAATTTATCATAAATGCAACTGTTCTAGTGCATGGAAAATAACTCAACTTATTTCTGCACAATTTGAATCAATGAGAATTCTAATTAACGAGTGTCCACTGTACTTGAACTACTTCAGCTATTGGCTGCTTGATTTGAAGTGTTTGTCTTCTTTTTATGGCCAAAAACTTTGGCTAAAGTTACATTTAAATTGCGAATTAAGTTTACCAACACTTGTGCAGAGTAGCTTTTGGCCTTTTGCAACACTATTTGCTGACCCTTAAGCAAAATGTTGCTTCTTCTTCTGCTGCTGCTTCACTTGGCATTTGTGGCCATTGCCAAGTCGTAGCTAACTGCCAAAACGTTTCGCATTCGGCAGCGCGTCTCGCTGCCTGCAGTTGACCCCGTTTTGTGCAAAGGCAAACTGCCCCCAAGTGCCCCCTTTCCATCCCCTCGACTCTAGGCGCCTGCTCTTCAGCTACCCTCCACCCGGAACGGGGCCAAACATTAAATTATATTTTATGTGCAAATTATTTAAGTTTGTGAGCAAGTTTTGGCAAAATAGGAACATTAAGACGAGATATATGCATGCATATTACACACGCACACACGCGCACACACACACACACACACACACATGACAGTCATTATTTGAAAGCATTTTGCATAGTTTTTGGCGCTGCCAAATTCTTGGCCAACGGCCATCAATGCCAAACAAAACCATTAACATAAGCAAGGACAATGCAGCCAGGATGAGCGGCAAGGACGAGCAAGACGAGCAGGATTCGGAGAGAGAGTGAGAGGGAGAGAGAGGGAGAGAGAGGAAGAGAGGCAAGGGAACGGAGGCTAGCCAACTCAAATGCATTGATGCGTTTGCATTTTCTATAATCACTTTTTTTCTCTCTATTAGTTTTTTTTGTTTTTTCGTTCATGCGAAAAGTTTTCAATTGCTCTGGCGTCACTTTTTGATTGCTTTGATGTGTTTTTCTCGCACATTTCCCAAGCCTCAATTCATGACAAAAGTTTTTCGAGGCAAGGACGCAAAAGGATGTGCAACGGCAGCGGCAGCAGGACACAAAGCCGAGCACAACTTTCGCTTTGATTTTCAACTACCACACACACACACACACACACACATATAAGCTATATGCATGTGCTTGTGAGTGTATATGTGTGTGTGTGTGTGGTGTTTGGTTTTTGGAGTTTTGCATTTCCTTCTCTCTCTCTCTCTCTCTCTCAATCTCTCTGTCCCTTTCTACATACTGCTGCTTTAAATGAAAGTTTAATGCGTTTGCCAAATATGATTTCCAAATTTTCTTCTACTTTAATCAATATATATATATATATATATATATATATAACTTTAGATATATATTTAGTTATCTGTTCTATATTCTAACTGCCCCGCTTTACCGGATATTATATCATTTTATGTTTTTTATTTATTATTTTGTTTTAATTTTTTAGTTTTTTTTTATCTATTTGTAGCTGGCAAATTTTCTGTTTGCCGCCGCTCTCACTTTTGCCCCTCCCTCTTTTCTTCACCCTCCACCCTCCATATATATAGTTATCTCTATATTTTATTTTTCATATTATTTTCCTTTCTATATGTATTTGTTGGCCGGAAAATGTGTGCGTCTGTGCGGAAATTGCATTTTTTTCTTTCGCCCAAGCAATTCGAGTTTCAGTTTTTCTGTTGTGAACTTTTCCATATAAATATATATGTATATATATAAATATATATATTTATATATATATATTTTTTTGTTATTTGCATTTCGCAGTTTTTTAGTTTGGCTTTTTTTCCAGAGAGAGCGCATTATCCTGGCCGCCTTTGGGGGCAAGTTTAAATGGTTTAAAGTGCTTATAATGCAAATATTAAAATGGCTGAAGGGACGCGGCAAAAGTTAAGCTGCCAAAGTGTAAGAAAGTTAAGTGCAAGCATAAGCGGGGTGAGGTGGCGGACAGACTGGCGTTTGCAATAGTTGCATATTAGTTGCAAGTGCCGCATAAAGCAGCGATGAAAACACAACAACAACAACAACAACAGCAACAACAAAAACATGAGCAGCAGCAGACGGCGATGAGCTCAACTTAACGGCCAATAAAATGAAAATGCTTGCGATCATATCAGCGCATAGACTTGTCGGAGGGGGGGGAGTAGTGTGCAGCGGGGAGGCAGCTGAGTTGTCTCGAGCTGGTTGCGCTTTGGCGCGCTGCGGCAACATTATCACATATTTATTGTTATCTAACGGATTGCACAGCTTGCACAGCGCATCACAAAGCAGGACATTTTATGCCCTTAAGGAAATTAAAGCTTGAACTAGTTACGAATTCTAAATAAGCTCTTGTGCTAAGGCGGCGGCCATAGCAATGCTTTGTGTGTGTTAACTTATGTATTTCTTGTTATTTAAGCCTTCTTTTCTAGCTAATACACTGTTATGTGTGTTTATATGACTCATTAGCTATATTATCCCATATTTAATGCAATTAATTTCAAAGAAGAAACTTCTGCGTTGTCCTTTTCCAATTGCTTTGGTGTGCAATGCCTCGTGCATGCTTTGTTTTTACTAAAACAATTAATACATTGTGGCCAAATTGTTTTGTATAATATGTTATGATTCAAATTATTTACAGTTTCTTGGGTCTCTTTTTAATTGAAGTTGCCTGCCGCTCAATTGATAAATGACAAACAACACCAGGATCGCTGCACACGTGTCCATGGGGTAAGATAAAGAAGAGGCATAAACAAATATGTGAAAGAGAGTGGGAAAACTTTAATCTATAAATTGAAATTCCCTACATAAGGCAGAACATTTCACATTTCTTTTAATTGCCGCACAGCCTGACGACTTGTGTTTACATTGCGACATGGCAGAAGGGAGAGCGAGTGCCGGGCAGGGTAGGGGGTAAGAGGGGGATAACGATTTGTAGCCTATGGGCGATGAATTTGTTTGCCTGTCAAATAAAACAAGACGCATCAAATTATTTCAAATTTATCGCACAGCCAGCCAAAGGTGTGTACGGCTGGATATCCTGTGACAGTGCGACCCTTCGAGCGAGTCCTGTCCGACGCAGGCAGCTGGTCACAACAGGCAGGAAAACAACCCCCGATGCGAACGAAATGGCAGAGAATTGAAATGCTGCCATTACTGGATCTACCTGAGACCGACTAGACCGAGTCGCTGTTCACATTTGCCACAGATTTGCACCGCAAAATGACAGTCAAATGGGCAACAATAACGATTAATGGCCAAGCGACCAACAAAATAGTCATGCATCCATGTATCTCGGGCTGTGTGTATCTATGTGTATCTATGAGTGTTTGCTATTTGTCCCGACTGGCTGCCAAATCAAAATTATATTTTGACACGCAGCAAGCAGCAGTAAATGAGTAAATGAGTAAAACTTGCAATTAGTTGGCCCAAAAGATAGCAGCCACTGTCAGAGCCACAGCCACAGACACTGATGAGTGCTGCACATGCCAAGCAAACGCACAGATACAGATACGACAAAAAAAGATACAAACACACGCTCAGCTACAGATAGACGTACTTTATGGGTTTTTCTCTTGTTTTCTCGTTTTTGGGCTGCGCAATTGTGGGTTAATGGCACTTTAAACTCGGCTTCGCACAGGAAGCGGCGCTCATGTATCTCATAGCTACATCTAAGGTTTCTATGTATATATATTTTTTTTCTGCTCTCTTCTCTTTTTTTTTATCCATTTTCATTTTGATTTTATTTTTGGTTTTGCCTTTGTCTTTGCTTTGATTAATATTTGGCACGCAACAATGCAATTTGCCCGGCTTCAGTTCGGAGTTAAATGTGTAACAACAGTCGAATCATTGTAGATCTGGCCCGAATGGAAACAGCTCGATGGGGTAGCAGCATATCAGGCTTACAGTATGTCTACAAAATGCTAGCATTGAAGTTATTTGGTCGAGATTTTCAAGTGGAGACGGCAAGTTTTTGGTCTTGATGCTGTTGGTGAGCCTTGCTAACCCACGTTGGGCGCCGTCAATAAACTCTATGCCATTTGCGGAGCCGCATTTCGGTCCGCTGCAGTCTGCACAAAACTCCAACCATTCGTAGACCGCAACGATGCTGCGCTCACATATATCTTTACATTTATGGCTCAGTGTGTGGGGCGTGTCGCAGTGTTGCATAAATCAAAACCAAATGAAAATGAAAACTAAAACGAGCAAAAGGTGTAGAGACTGCAAACGCAATTTAGTCAATGCAATTAAGTTACAGAGAGAGATAGGGAGGGAGAGACAGAGAAGGAGATAGATACTGGACAGCACAGACAGTGCCTGATGTGTCAGTGTGGAGTGGCAAGGGAAACGAGAGGCAACATTTTGTTGGTCTTCTGCTTGTGGGCCACGCCCAAAGCACAAAAGCGAAACAAGCGCCGACTGATTTTTATCAACTAACCAAGCGTAACGCAGACAAACACTTCCTAAATCACTTCGAGTCGTTCCACTCGGCCCGTCTACTAGCTCTCCACCTCCTGCTCGATCCACTGCCACCAGAGTCCACCCTCAAACCGAACCCTCGCTCTCTATAGACAGCAAAGGGAAACGTTTCCTGCGCACATAAAACATAAATTATTTAATTTTTTCTTCTTTTTCTGCTTTTCTTGACTTTGGTGCGCCTAGACAACCAAGACGACAATGGCATATAGTAGAGCATGGGCACAATGGCAATACCAAATATTTCATAGGGCTTTTTGTGTGGCAAGGGGCGGCAGGGGGCAGGACCAGGGTGTCTGTTATCAGCATTGTCGATGGCGGCGCTTGGTATAAAAATTATGAAACACTTTCGCTCATTGACTTCATTAAATTATTTTGTATTTATTTTGTGCGCATCGCACTCGTATCTCTCAATGGATCGTCGGGATTTGGAACACCTTTGCGTTTAATTTATTTCGCCAGCGCCTTTTTATGGGACAGCAGTCGGGTGCCGAGTGTTTTTTATGGGCCGTATTTCTGTTTTATTTTACACACTCACTACTTCATTAAGAGCCGTCGATGGCGAAATGGGTTTCCATTTCGTTGCCATCTGCATTTTCTTATGATGTCCGCTTGGGTTTCCTTGTGAAAACAAAATAACACAACAGAAATATCAAATTCGCAGCGCACAAAAAGAAAAAATATATCAATAAAATGACAAAAAAGGTTCTTGTGGCTCCCAATGTGGGGCACAATTAATTTGACACCCTTTGTGCCGAACAGAAAGGCGGGCGGCCGGCGTTAAGTGGGCCGTAATTAATTGATTCGCTTTGCCTTTTGACTTTCAATTGTGGTCACATTGCTGTCCTTTAAGCTGAATTCAACATTTGGCGCCCAACGTGGGCGCAACGTCCTATCGATTTAAGCCAGAATTTCGACTGATTCGGATACGGCATCAGCTTTTAACAAAATTCCACAGCCAATCCATTAAATGCGACTTTTCTAGGCGCACGGTTGGCGTTCGGCGACGCACTGCTAAACTTTTTACTTTTCTTCATTTTTTTTTTTTTTGCACTTGTATGCCGCACAATTCAATCAAACTTGCCAGAAAAACTTTACGACACACTCATAAGCAGCTCACGCCACCAAGAGAAGTAGAAAAAAAAACTGAAATAAGGAAATGAAAAACGTGCGGCATATGGGCAAGAGGAAGACGCAGGCGCCACGTACTAGACTAGGAAAAGTTCGGTAGCAGGAGGCGCAGCCGAAGAAGCCAAACGTTTTGCATAGAAAATGGGCAAAAGTCAACGCACAGTAAAAACAGTGCAAGGGCGAGAGGCACCGCGGGCCTAGGGCTGTGGACGGGGGAGGCGGGGGGCTCGAAGTCGTGTGGTTCGGCGGGACCGACAGGAATAATAAATATTCAGTTTAAGTAAATGGGCTTTTATCGCGCATCTCTGGGGTGCCATAATTTGCCATTTTTGCCAGGCAGTCTACGCTTTCTGTGTTTTTTTTTTTTTGAGTTTCTTTGCCTCAGTTTTCGGAGAGGTTTTCCTTTGGCTTTCTGGTTTTCCTTCTTTTTTTTTGGGTGCCACACACTTGCAATTTGGCTGGGAGGCAAATGTATGTAATTGATTCAACAAACGGCGCAAAGGTGCCAAGAAACAAAGCGAAAACTTGGCGACGCCAGGAGAGAACGAACCAAAAAAATTATAAAAGGCAAAGCACAAATACTTTGGGGGCAACAACAATTATACGCATAATATATTTTCACCATAAATATACATGTGTGTATGTCTGTGTTAGTGTGTGTGCGTGTTACATAAAGGTCTTGCTTTCAGTTCTGGTTTTAATGCTAAGTTACAGGCAAAAAGATAAACAAATGCTGTGCTTGATCACAAGATATACCCTGTAACAATTTCAATACACTGTTTAAATTCCAACTAACTATTTACCCTCGTCAAATTCCAATTAAAGACTTGATCTTGTGAAAAAGTGTTACCGTATATCTTGTATAAATTCCAACGTAATGTATAGTTGTCGTTTAACAGTGTGACCATATACCCTCTTCAAATACCAACTGAATGTCTAGTTGTTGTGAATAAGTGTGACCATATACCCTATTTAAATTCCAACTAAATGTCTAGCTGTCGTGGAAAAAGTGTGACCATATACTCTCATCAAATTCCAATTAAAGTCTAGATGTTTTGATAAAGTGTTACCAAAGAAAGCCCGACAATATATATACATATATTTTAGATTTATATTTCTTGTATTTTATTTAAAACCAGATTCAAAGTCTGACCTGTTGCAGCATCTTGCATAGCCCTACTCCACGCTCAATACACCCTTTGCGCACGCACATCTCATGTTTACAGGGTACACAAAGGCAAAGTCACGCTTGTGCTTCTCCGGGTGCCCAGGCCTGACTTCCCCCCCTCAATAGCCCCTTCGACCGACTGGGCCATAAAAAAAGAGCATTTTCGCGGCGGCAAATCACTTCAGCGCCTGGCAGCAACAATTTAGCTCATTTATTTTTATACATTTTAAGAAACAATAAACCGACGGCCCATAAAACACGCAGTTACAAAATGAAAATGATTTAAGACAATGGCCAGGCAAGTTCGCCACCCTCCCCACCCTTCCGCCCTTCCAAACTCGAGCCGGGCGCATGAATTATACGCATTTGGGCAAAAGTTTAACATTATAATTGCAACGTTTTATAATACCAGAGAGCTCTATGTGATTTACGACAACGTTCTATACGCTACGCAATATATCTGGCCAATTCTTTGGCCTTCTCGATTGACAGCCAAAGCAATTAAAGCCGATTCGAGTTGGCAAAAAAACAGAAAACTCAAACAAAAACAAACTAAATGAGAGCCATAAGCTGAAGCAGGTGTCAGCTGGTCGAAGGCGTGCCCTGTAAATAGGTTGACTTAAAGGGAAAAGCCATTTGGCTTAAGCTGCATCCATTTCACAGTGAAGCCTCTCTGCGTCGTTTCAAAGTTCTACCTTCTACGGGCAAAAAACATTGAGGCGTGTTCAGCTATGCCACTTATGAACTTGAGCTTGCAACTTGTAGCCAAGTAAAATGAGTGCAGATGGATACAAGAGAGAGTAAAAACTAATATATAATCTCTATATGTTTGTACTGTTTGTACTGACTGACTGACTGACTGATTGACTGACTGACTGACTGACTGACTGACTGATTGGCTGACTGACTGATTGGCTGACTGACTGACTGGCTGACTGAGTGACTGATTGACTAACTGACTGACGGACTCACTGACTGTATGACTGATGGACTGACTCACTGATTGACCGCCTGATTGACTGACTGACAAAGTGACAAGCTGACTGACTGACTGACCAACTGACAAGCTCACCAACTGATTGACAAGCTGACTGGCTGATTCACTGATTGACTGACTAATTGACTAGTTTACTGACTGATTGACTGACTAACTGATTGGCTGACTGATTGACTAGTTAACTGACTGATTGACTGACAGACTCACTGATTGACTGGCTGACCATCAGAGCCTAAAACTGATTTTCGAAGATCTATGTTCAAATTGATTTGGGACATTATTAATTAAGCTTTACACTTGGAAAATGCATCCATTCTTGGGGAAAATGGGGATCAAAGATTTGGTGAGTGATGTTGCGTATTTAAATTCGTTTCTAAGAATCCAAGTTCCCTCCGTGGAAAATGCGATTCAATGAAGTTTCAAGTTTTCTTCGATTTGCTTCAAAGCTATTTATATATTACATTAAAGCGAAACATTTCTCAAAATTCAACTGTCCCTGGAGGACATGTGGCAAGCTAAAGAAAATAAACAGAAGCATTTAGCTGACACAGCAGACATTCAACTGAGTAAGCTAAGCAAAAGACGTTCAAGGAAAGTGACCATGGAGAACATGTTACCGGAACAAAAGACTGGCAAGGCAGCATTTAGTTGGCCAAATGTAACCAGTGAAGAGGACCCTACAAGTGCTTGTGAGAGCATCAAAGAGCTCGAGCTGTTAAATGCAATTCATGTGCTCAACTTTGTGGCAGATAGGATGCAGACAGACGGCAACTGACTATGTGTGTGTGCCTGCGTGTGTGTGTGTGTGTGTGTGAACTTGCAACTCATTAGTGGCACTCGCAGCGGCAGCTAAAAGCAGCTAAAAGTTGACACTTAACGTTGACTTTAACTAAATCAGAGCTTTGGCCTAAATGTAAATGGATTCAATGCCGAGCGGCAGCTTTAAGGCAACTGCGGATGCAACCAACTGATGAAGTGGATAATGCAGCAAGACTGCAATCTTTGGCAACAGGGCTGAGCTGCTGTTGTTGTTGTTGTTGTTGCAGTTGTTGCAACTAAAACAATTCGTTGGTCCTGGCATTAAATGAGTTTCAGTTGCTGCTGCTGCTTGTCAGCCTTTAAATCAGCTGTCGCATTCTGCTCCAGTTTTCCATGGAAGCTAGGATGTGCAGCAGCCAGCGTGTGGCAGGCGGGGCAGGCGGGGCAGGCGTGACTGCAGGTTGCCTGAACGTAAAATTTAATTAAGCTGCTTTTAGCTACAGTTCCAAAGCGACGTCTTAAGCTGCACACAGATAGAACGAGCAATATATATACAAATAGCGAGACAGATAGAAAGAGAGAGAGAGAGAGAGAGAGAGAGGGCGAGGGGTAGACATACTCACGCACACACTCGAATTGGGTTGCAAGCACTTGTGTGTGCGGCAAATATTTTTGCAACCACAACCACTTGACTCCTCGAGTGCGGCACTTTCTTTTCTCAGGTCTGCAGTGCGCCTGGCATCCTTTGGCGCCTGCCACCTGTGCAGCTGTCATGCCACGCCCGGCCCCGCCCCGCTCCGCATGCCTGCTTGACGCCCCTGCTGTGGCACATCTCTGCACGCTTGTGTCTTAAATGCTTAATGCAACCACATACCGCCCCCCCGCCCCCTTTGCCCAGCACGCCCCCTTTAGCGCCCACAAATTAGCCACAGTTTTACGTTTTTCTGCGTGTGTGTTATCCTTTTTTACTTTGCCAGCTGGTACGCTGCTCATTTGCTGGCTTGCAATTCTCAACAGGTTCTTGAAGCTCTTCTTTCTGCTACTTGCATTTCTCTTAATCTCCAATTAATTGTTTGCAAGCTTTGTTGTTGTCAGGGGAAAACATTTGATAGAAGCACGAAATTTGTAACGTTAAGAAGGCGATATCTGTCATTCCAGGAAGCAGTATGTGTACTCATAGTATATACTTGAGCAGGGCGACTCGGTCCCTTTGTATTTACTTTCCTTATAAGTTCTCTTTATGCATTTATTCACATTTTCACCATGTGCGTCTATTTCTCTTATCGTTCTTCAATTAGGTACATAACATATCTCTCTCTCTCACTCCTTTGACGCAACCCACAGAGGAGAGTTACTATTTTCTTCCCCTCTTCGCAGAATCTATTTTCTAATTTTTATATTTTTGCGAATTCTTCCGTGCATAATTTCTTTATAAGCTCTCTCCTATCTTTATTTGTTCACTTTCTTCTTCTATTTCCTTTATCTTTCTTCAGTTTCTTCACAGATTTCTTTACACCAACTGAAATTCAGTGGTTTTCCTTTACTTTTTAGTCTCAAGCAGTTGCCCTCGGCTGCCCGGTCCATTGCTCTACATTAAAAAGATTTATGTGCCGTCTCTTTTCGTCTCTCACCCCCCACTTCCCCTCTCTCTCTCTCTCTCTCTCCCTCTCTCTCTTCGCTCCAATTCATTTTAATGTGCAACCCGCAATCGATTTTCTATTTAAATTCTACATTTTTGTATTGTGTTTTTTTAAGTCATTTCTATTTGATTTTCTCATATGAAACGAAAGTAAGAAAATCTGCTGCATATTTGAAATTCTGTTTTCCTCTGTGGCTTTGGGCGGTGCGGGGCTGGCAACCGTGGGAGGGGGGTTTTGGCAACCGAATAATGTCAATTTGTGCTTTAGATTTTGTTGCCTTTAATCGTTATTCCAGGCATTCCGTAGGACAGGCAAGTAATGCAAGTCATATGAAGAAATTTTATAATTTCTTAACTAGAAAATTGTTTTCTATTTCTTAGTGGCAAAAATTGCTTTAAATGTTTGCATTCTAGAATAAGAGCGTTGGCAAAATGCAATTTTCCGCTTGTTAAATATTTTTACAAATAATTTGACAAATCGGCTTTTATCAGCCTTAATGCAGTTTATTGATTAGAATGCGATTATTGACAATTACACAAGTTGGCCACTCACTATTACTATTATGAGAAAATATTTGCAGGGAATGCAAGAAAATGCACCTAAAATGCTTTGAAGGATGAAGGTTGCCGGTTCGAACCAGAGGCTGGTATATGGATTAAGAAAGTGCTAGCTTAGCTGGAAACGTTAGCCGGGAGCCCAAAACATGAAATAAACTTGATTTATATATACTACACTCCATACTTTATTATATTTGCCATACTATATACTTTACTATATATTATACTATACGACAAGCTATATGCCAAACATTGCTGCTCTGCCATTCAAGGCCTACGAGTTGTGCTCAATAATTGGCCGTTTATATTGATTTTGGTCAATTTCCTGAAAACGGAACAAGTTATCGATATCGGAAAATAAGCTTCATCTGCGGGGCATATCGACCTACGATCAATTTCGAGCATGCAACTCTTATTGTTCCCGATATTACAATTGGGTAAAGCATAGAAGACATCTTCGACCCCATAGACTATATATATTCTAGATCGGCATCAATAGCCGAGTTGATATAGCCATGTGCTCCAATCCGTCGAAGCGTAGGTTCTTGTGTGGAAACCTTTTTGTTTGTCAAGCTATCCAAGCCAATCTCGGCCCATATAAGATTGACTATGTTCTATATATATATATATATATATATAAATCGGACCATTATAGCATATAGCTGGCATATCAGATCAGCTTGTGCCAAAGATATGCTTGCTTTCTCGATTATATTGAAAAATGTGTCCAGATTTTCGATATTTTGTGCTAAGCAATTCTCAGTTGCGAGCGATTGATGAAATTTGAAAACCAAGTTCATTTTTGCAGCAATGTTTTCTTTATTTTGTATTTTTTTTAAAGCCAGCTTCAGAGCTCGTCAGCTGAACTTGGCAGCTAAGGCGTTTTCAGGTTTATTACGCATATCTTTTACCTGAAGCTGCGGCCTTTGGCAAAACAACGCGCCCAAGTGCTGGATAAACAACAACAGCAGCAGCAGCAAAAGCAGAAGCAACAACGACAAGAGCAAGAAAAACTAAAGGAAACCAAAAGAAGATGGTTAAGATAACAACAAGAAGAAGAAGAAGAATCACAAAATGTTGGCCAGCTTCAGCCGTGTAAGGCCCAAACGCAAACGCAAACGCAAAATCAACAACAATAACGAACAGCGAAAAATCAGTCGAGTGTTTTTGCAAAGGGGAAGAGCATAATTTCGAGGGGTCGGTGGAGGGAAGGGGAGGGGGGGGGGTGTGGGAGCGGAAAGGGGAAGCTGTGTGTGTGTGTGTGTGTGTGTGTAACAGTTGTGCTGATTCACAGACACGACGAAGAGGTGCCAAATGGAAAAACTGGCCACGTGAGCGACAGATAGGAGGGGGGCTCAGCGCAGGGGAGGGCGAGGGGAGAGTGCTGGAAAATAAACGATGTTGTCTATGACAAGGCATGACGGTAATGACGACGACGATGAACGCGAGGGGGGAGGGAGAGAAGGGGGAGCAGCAGCAACAGCAGGAGCTAAGTGTGTGTGTGTGTGTGTGTGTGTTACCTGTGGGCCAAGTGTTTCGGCCAAGTGCTGTGAGCCCTCAGCTGGACGGTACGGGACGGGTTTTTGCCAAAGCGCCTGCTTCTTCTTCATCTTCATCTTTACCTTCAATTTTCGTTTTAGCCGCATCATTGTCGCTGCCTCTGAGAGCTGTTGTTGCTGTTGTTGTTGTTGTGGCGTGTTTTGTTTTTGGAATTTTTCAATTCAAGGTTTTGCCAAGTTGCCTGTCTCTGTTGCCCTGCCCCTACCCCTGTGCCTGTCCACCCGTCCTGGGCTACCTGCCGCTGCCTTCACACCTCTGAAAAGGCGCGCACATTCCATGTCTCAGGCTCGGGCTCAGGCTCAGCCTCAGTCGCGGCAGCTTCTGCACAATCATGCGAGAGGATGAGAGAGCGAGAGGAGCAGAGAGAAGTGGAGAGGGGGCGAGACGCTGACTGCTGCTATCAATGGCAGCCTTTTTAGGTTTAACAATGCGCTACGATGTAGGGTATTTCAGTTAGCTGATGAACTATGTAACACATTGGCAGAAAGACAGTGGGAAGTCGCTCGCTAAAATGCAAAGCTCGTCTTGAGATGCAGAAAATACTCTAGATACGACTATATACGACATAAGTTGTATTTAAAACAATGTAGCTAACTGTTACATTTCTTTGAGATTCAAAGCCATCTTAAAAGTCAGCGATTATCTATAACTTTAGCCCAAGGTTAAGCCCGAATCGGTTTTGTTTATCATTAAGGTCATTACTTATTTGTTTATATTTGCAAAGGGTATTTCAGAGTGCGGCTTGGACCGCGGGTAACTGCTCTTTCTAGTTGTTATTTTTGCTGCTGATGCTGCCTGTCTGCACTTGCGCCCCGTCAAGTGTGTGTGTGTATATGTGTGCTTGTGTGTGTTTGTGTGTGTGTAACTGTGTGTTGTAGCCTGTGCTGCCTGGCATCATAAATCATCTCAAGTGGCTGCTGCTGCTGTCTGCTTGCGCCTGCTATTTTGGTTTTGTATCTATAACTATAACAATTTGCAAGTGTAACTCACAGATACACACACACACACACGCACACACACACACACTAGTCAGTCAGCGCTGGCAACACCTTGCTGCCAGGCGGCGGCGGCAGTCACTTTGACATTTGTGTTGCACTAATTTGCAGCACTTGCAGCAAAAGATACAAAGATACACAGCTACAGATACAGCTGGAGATGCGTAGATGCGCGCACTCTTTAGATACACAGTTACAGATAGTTTCACAATAGCGCTGGCAAGGCTCTGCGCATTCAATTTGGTAACAGGTATAAGGTAACAGCCGCTGCCTCAGTCGCTGCCTCTGCTGTTGCATCCATAAGATACAGATACATTTTTTGCCGTGCTAAACTGGCAACAGCTGTGCGCCACATTTGCAGCGTACGATGATAATCGAGTTAATGCAGCTAATGATTATGATGTTCCTGAGGCTGATGACGCAGTTGAGGATTTGCGCATTTCATCAATCTTTGATTTCAGCACTTCTTATTCTTCTTCCTCTTGCAGCACTGAAATGCGGCAACAGCGCAGCATACAAAAAAATGTATATAAATATAATAATAATAATAATCATAATAGCTGTATAAAATCTGCAACAGCTGTGCGAAATTTGAGCTAATTTTGGGGCTAAGGATACGCCCTACAAAAAAAGGCGAAGAAGAAGCAGCTCATGATAATCAATCAAATTCCGGCCGGAGTTTAGTGAACGCTTGAGTCTAAGAAAATTAACAAAGAATGTTTCGTGAAGAGGAAAAGACACACCTTCAAAAAAAGGCGAAGGCAGGAAACTTGGAAGAATATCAAAAAACATAAAAAAAGCAAACGCAATCGAAACTGGCTTTGAAAAAATGATAAAATTGTTTGAGAAAACTGAATCTAAGAAATCTTAAAATCATTCTATTTGAAAACTTGAGCAAATAGTGTGACCAGCTTAATTGAAGATAACTTAAATAAAGACTTTTTAAAAACTTGAGAAAACGGTTTGACAAAACAGAATTAATCTGGAAAGACAAAACAAGAACTAAAAAATCTTAACAGAATTAATTTGTATATTTTATTTGAAAGACAGACTTTTCTTTCTTGAGTCTGTCTTGAAAACTTCTTAAATCTCCTGCAGAAATCTTTCTTGTGGAAATATACTTGCATCTTGTATCTTTTACCTGCATGCATATGAATTTTCCAGAATTTATCGACGTCTTCGCTGGAGCCACCAATTGTTCAGTTCAGTGGGCAAAAGTTGAAAAAATTGTCTCTAGAAAGTGGAAATTGTTGGATTTCTTTGAAAATGGTCCATCTAAAATCATTTGCCGGCATCTCTTAAGTGTCTAATCAAATGAAAACCCAAAAAGGAAACTTGCCCCCAACATGCATATGTGCAAATGGAAAATCTACTCAATTGGAAAAGCCTTTGATATCACCTAAATTTACTGCGCTGCGTTTCAAGCAATCAATAATAAACATTTATGCAGCGGATGCTGCTTTATCAACATTAATCGAGAATTTCAATGCTATTGTTATTAACTTTTATTGAACAGTTTTTTAAGATAGCGCAGCCTGAAGTTGGTATATTATTGGGTATATTATTTGGGACAGTATTTCAGCTAGTATTTCAGCTAGTATTTCGGCTAGTATTACGGCTAGTATTACGGCTAGTATTAGGGCTAGTATTTGGTATATTATATTGGCATATTATTTGGTATCTTAATTGGTATATTGGTATATTAATTGGACTAGTATTTGGCTAGTATTTGGAGTGTTATTTGTGTTAGAATATGGGCTAGTATTCGGTATATTATATTGGTACATTATTTGGTATCTTAATTAGTATATCACAATATTTTTTTTGGGTTTTTTTTTGGATATTTTTTTTGGCTCCATTACATTATTTGGTATCTTAATTAGTATATCATCTGGTATATTATTTGGGCTAGTATTTGGTATATTATTTGGGCTAGTATTTCGGCGAGTATTTGGTGTGCTATTTAGGCTAGATTATGGGCAAGTAGTTGGTATATTATATTGGTATATTAATTGGTATGTTAAATAACATATTATTTGGTATATTAGTATTTGGGCTAGTATTTGGGTGTGTATATGAGAACTTGGTTAATAACTGTATATAATTCATATTTATTCTTCAGTTATTTAGCTGATTAAAAAATATTCATATATTTTATGTTTCAAACAGTTTTTTTCCAGCTCTAGAATTTAGACCAAAAAAACCCCTAAATGCCATTTAGCACAAGAATATCCGTTAGTCAAAATGAGAAATAAAAATATCTGCTCAAATATATATATTCTCTTTTATATCACGAACTTACTTCTTATGCAAGAACTCAACATTTTCTGTAAAATATATTTCGTCAGATAATCTCTATTTTATATTAATTTATTATAATGTTTTATTTCGTTGCATTGTTCAGATAATATATTAATTATGTTATCTATATCTAGTATTTAATGCTGTTTTTGATTTTTCTAGATAGTGTATTTTAGTTTATTTCTTTAAAATAGTCATAAAATAAACTAATTTTAATTATTTTTTCAGCTCAGTAACTGCTCTCTCTCTCTATCTATCTCTCTTTCTCTCCTCTCTCTCTCTCTCGCTCGATATATTTCTATCTTCGATTCGGCAAAGTCTTGAGTTAAGTTTGTGAAATGCCGTCGGCTCAGTTTCCAACTCGAGTTTGGACGTGGCACAAAATAGAAAGGAACAACAACAACAAAACATGTGCAAAAACATGTGAAAAAGGCAGCAGAAAAAGAAGTAAGAAGAGAGAACAGAAGTAAAGGCAAACATAAACAAAATATAATTTTGTCTAGACGTCAGTCAGAGCTCATCTGTGGGTAAATATGGATTTTATGGTCCAGGCCAAGCTCGTAACTGACTTTTTTATTTACTTATTTATTTATTGTTTTTTTCCTCTTTTATGTATTTATTTAACTTGCTTGGCACTTTGTTTAATTAATGGAGCTCTTCTTCTGCTTCAATTCAATTTGGGCAGCTTTTTTTCGCTTTTCAAAATTAAACGAAACGTATTTCAAAAGCTAATTCAGCTTCCTTTTCATTTGTTTAGTTAATAATAATTTATTTAAGTTATTTATAATTGTTTAACTAAGAAAATGTTAAAAGGCAAACTTTTAATATGTTTAATGTGCCTTTTTATTTCATCCTGCCTTTATTCGTATTCTCTTTCTTTACTTTTCGAACATTTTGCAATAATTTTCATCATTATTTATTATTTTATAATATATATATTATTTTATATTTATCATACATTATTTATTTATTTAATTCGAAATCTTCTTGTTTCATCGAAATAAGATTTCCGATTTAGAGCAAAGCAAAGTTCTTAGAAAGAGATTATTCGATATAAGCACGAGTTTAATAAATATCTATCTTCGAGGAATACATATTAGTTGTATCTATTATGTATCTACAGATGAAGTATCTTTAGATGAAGTATCTTTAGATGAAGTATCTTTAGATGAAGTATCTTTAGATGAAGCATCTTTAGATGAAGTATCTTTAGATGAAGTATCTTAGATAAAGTATCTTTAGATGAAGAATCTTTAGATGAAGTATCTACAGATGAATTATCTTTAGATGAAGTGTCTTCAGATGAAGTATCTTTAGATGAAGTATCTTTAGATGAAGTATCTTTAGATGAAGTATCTTTAGATGATTATCTTTGCGTGTGCTTCATTTTATCTGAGTGCGAATCATCGAATTGAAATCGTTTTCACTCTTTCCCCAATGAGAACAATTCGATTTCATTTCACTGGGATTCGCCTTTTTTTTTAATTTGTCAAACAATTTTTGAAAGAACATTTTGTAAAAAAACGAATTTAAAATGAATAGTAAAATAACTTATTATAAAAATCTATGAAGCAATCTATCTTTTAGGTATTCTTGACTCCGACTGCAAATCGTTTTCACTCTTTTCCCAATGAGAACAATTCGGTTTCATTTCACTGGGTTTCGTTTGCTTAAAACTTTTTTGAACAATAACTTTTTTTGAACAAGTCTATAATATGAACAATAAATAATGTCAGCTAAAGCTGCGCTTGTTTTAATAAATAATGAAATATTAATAATAGTAAATATCGATGGAGCCTTCTATCAATAAATGTGCTTCATTTCGACTGACTGCAATTCGATTTTGATTTCGTTTTCACTCATTCCCAACTGAGAACAGTTCGGTTTTTCTAGTTCTGATTATAATATGAGAAATAAAAACCATTTATTTAAACTTGCTATTGCTTAAAGGAATGAAGGAATAAAGGAATATAAATCTATCTTTTCAAATCGTTTTCACACTTTCCCAATCGGAAGAGTTCCATTTCATTTTCCTTAAACAATTTTTCAAATAATTTTTAAGACAACCTTTTGTAAAAGACATTGTAAAATGAAAAATAAAAAAACCTATGAAAATGAAACTAGCCTTAACAAATAATTAAGTATTTTATATTTTGCTGCTTAACACTTTTAACATTGTTTAAATTATATTAGAATATGTTATTAACATGTCGCAAAATGTAATTCGATTTCTTAACTCTCAGCAAATTGAAAAGAACAAAAATATTGCTAAAAAAAAAGTGATTTTCAACAGTTTAAAATAAAAGTTTTTGGCACAAACTAACTTTAAGCAATTTAAACTTTTTCCAATCGATTCGAGTCTCGAGCAATATTGTAAGTTAATAACTCTCACTAGGCTTAACGAAAGGAACTATGCACTTTTTTGATATAATGTTCATGTGTTTGCCCGCCGCGTCAACATAACATAACATTTATTTGTTTAGAAAGAAGAAGGGAACCCGACGTCAAAACGCGAAACGTGAAAGCGTAAAAAGGACACAAAGTTGCTAGAATGTTAGTTAAATGTCGCTCCATTATTTAGTTTCTTTTCTTTGGGAGCCTTTGTAAATGTTAATAACAGAGTTTGACCTACATTTGTTGCTTCTGGGCTGCCTGTTAGACGCCGACGTCGCTGTCGCTGTCGCTGCCGCCGCCAAAGCGGCGCTGATGCGTCCGCTGCACTTGCAAAATGGTTCCGCGCGACGTTTGGCTGCTGCTGCCGCTTCTTCTTACTCTTAAGCTTCTTCTGCTTCTTCTAAGAAATTGACTATCCAATAAACACAACAAGAAGCCGACGGACGCCGCCGCCGCAGCTGCTGCAGCAGTTGCTGCAACTGTTATTATTGTTGTTGCAGCTGCCGCGCTTGATGTTGTTGTTGTTGCTGTGATTGCTGCTAATATTCCACGCGTAACACTTTTGCGGTACTTTTCCGCAGACTCAAGAATTTGCAAGTCCTTTGAGCATTTGTTGTTGTTGTTGTTGTTGCTGTTACAATTTGCACTTGAAAAAAATATGGCAAAAAAAAACCTGAACAGAAATGGCGAAATAACCGTAAAACAAAAGATGCACAAATAATGCGATAATATTTATTTGCAGTTGCTGTTGTTGTTGTTGTTGCTGTATATTCTGGTTGTTTTGGCTGCTGTAAAGCGCGTTACACGCACACATACACAGACGCGCAAAGAAACAGACACACACACGCACGCACACTGCGAGACGAGCGAAGTCGGTTTGCGTTGATTAAAGCGACGACGAACGGATATACACGCACCGACAACGTGTCCAAACGCTTCAATGAATCGCACAGAACTAAACGCGTGCCCGTCACGATGGCTGCTGCCTGCTGCTGCTGCCTTCTGCCTGCTGCTGCTTTTGCTGCTGCTGTTGCTGTTGCTGTTATTGCCTGCCTGCCTGCCTGGCTGACTGCTGTTGTGCTGGCCGCCTTGCGCGCACGTGAGCGAACGGGAGAGCTAACGTGAGAGGGCCATGCAACGTGCATGCATATGTTGAGGCGCTGCTCTCGCAATGCTATTTGCAAGATGTAAGACATGCGGGTGGCTCTCACAGCCTCTGTAAGCGGCATAATTGATTACATTGATGCTGCTGCTAACAGCGCGCGGCTGTCAAGCAGCGGTCAGCGCTGTTAACTATGCAAACAATATGCCAAAAACTCGAAGGAGGAAACATTTAAATCAATTATTTAATATTAAATGCAATAAATATGTAGGTACTTCTGTAAAAACAAATAAATGCAAGCCAGTAAGCAATAAACAATTAAAAATAAATTAAATTCCTTAAACAATATTCATATATAAGTTAAAAAAAGGACAAAACTATATTTTGCACATGAACTTAACTGAAATGTTAACTAATTGATTTTATTCGTTATCTTTGCAATTAGCCAAAGAATTACTTATTTCTCTTCTTCTTTAGTTCCCTGAATCCTCATATACTATTAACTACTTTGTGTTTTTACCCCCATATTATTATCCACACATCCGCAGATCCGCAATTGCCGAATGCATTTGTTGTTGCGAGTAAACGTTAAGAGTAATGTAAATATACAGCTTACATGCGGCTGTTACTTAACAGCGCTGGCTTACGCTCACTCGTCCGCTCGCTCGCTCACGCTCGCACTCTGTTGCTCTCTGGTTGTGCGCTCACCCACGTGACTGTTATACGCGCTGAGCGTGTTTACAGCTTACAGGACAGCGCTTCTGTTAGCCGCCACAGGTTTCTGTTGTTGTGCTGCTGCCGCTAAGCCAAACAGCTGCTTAGTGTTGTTTACTGCGTCACATTTTGTGCGTATAACAGTTTGACTTAATTAATTGCTATTAATTCAAATTACAAAAAAATGTATGCAATTATTCCATCACATTTTTCTACGAATATGCCAAATTGGTTTATTTTGTTACACCTACTTTTCTTCCTTAGATTTTAATCATTATTTTGGTTCATGTTTTTGGGTGCCAAATATTTGAAAATAAGAACTTAGCAGAACCTTTGTTTATTCGCAACAACAGTTTTTATGTAACTGCGATTTTCGCTTCCTCTCTTCGGTAGGAGTTTAAGAGCAGCTGCTGCGGCAAGCGTATAACAGTTTATGGCATAACTCTTATACAAACAGGAGAGTGTGCCTTGAGGTTGCGAACTCGACTAATGTTGCGAATTCGGAAACACTTGTTGAGATCAAAGGCTTCCGTACTATGTCATGGATAACTTTCTATAGACGCGTCCTTATACGGTTAAGCTTGAAAATAATCGATAATAATATCGATAGCTGATAATTTCAAATGCTTAAAATTGGAAGGCATACCCATATATTGGAGTTCACACGCTATCGATATCATTGCCATCGCTAAGTAATCTATCGGCAAGCAGCAATCGATAAGTTCAATTATAAAAATATCGCTATGACATTACATAATATATTTTGTGTATAGTTCGTCTTTAATTTGTCCGGCACACCAAAAAGTTATCGATAATTTCGATACACATAATATCGATTTGCCTAACTAAAACTTCGATAGTTCGACAAAACATGTTATCGATAGCGTGCAATATATCGCTTGCGCTATCGCATACCATCTTATATAATTGCAATTGATTAATAAGCCCCTCATGTCTTATAAATGACAGTCGCAGGCGGCTTTCGCAAGCTGCGCAGCCGGCGCAGACCCAACTCAAGACGTAATTTGACACCTCGTCTTAACCGCAAAAGTCAATCCAACAACCCCCACCCCTCCACCCCGTTGCCCTACAACGAACGCTCGAAATGCACCCAGTGCCAAACTGCAGTTGTTGTTGGAATGGCCGTCATCGATAAACAGTTACAACACATTTTGGGCACTGTTCTCAAGCACACTCACACACGCACACGCATACCGAAAATAATAAGGTCAATCAACGGGCGCAGCGGGCGGCGACAGCGACGTTGTCAACAGCTGCGCTGGCGCAAAGGCGAACAGCGACGGCAATGGCAACGGCAACGTCAACGGCGACGGCGACTGCGCAGGCAGGCAGATTAATTGCGTCGTCGTCGTTGACGTTGTTGTCTGCGGCGTGAATTTATGAGTTTCACATGAGCGATGCTTGGCCTGTTGTTGTTGCTGCTCACTCGCTCACATGCTGCTTTTACTCCCTCTCCCTCTTGCTCTCTCTTTCTCCCTCTTCGGCTCAATCTGTTAGCCTCTCATCATTTGTATAGCATACGCATGTGTTTGTGTGCATGTGCACACTTGAGCGCCGGCTTCGAGCGCCACTTGAGGTCCGAGGCCTGAGACTGTTATTCTTCTTTGTCTTCTGCCTGTTCCTCTTCCTCTTCCTCTGCAGCTGAGTCTAGTTTGTATTGGCTGCGTGGGCCCGCATTGTTGTTGTTGTTGTTGTTGTTGTTATTATTGTTGTTGTTGCGTGTTGTTGGTAAAACGATATGATATGATATGATATATATACACACACACATGCATGCTTGTGAAGGTACGTACATATGTATGTGTGTGTGTGCGTGCGAATAAAACATGAATTCAGTTAATCGAAATTGATCCATTTCGAAAGTACTTTTGAATTAAACAAAACACTATTATTACAAAACCTCTTAATTACTCAACTTTGATTAATGTTGAATTGAACGAACAACAAAATGTATCCAAAAAGATCAGGTACTCAAATCCGGAACCCCATTCAAAAATCAAGTTTTAAGTATTTTATGGTGTAAACTTCTTTAAGATGAATTCATTTCAATGGAACACACAAATTTTACATTGAATTCAAATTCAGCCGGTTTTCAACTGATTTTAGATTCAATTACAATTCGCTTTCGCCATTTAATCTCAATTCTTCTAATCCTCCTTATTTATATAAAATTTAAACTGATCTCCTATTCAATCTGTTGCCATCCACATTCAATTAAGTTTTTAGATCAATTCAATCATTCAACATCTTTCAACCTTCCCAAATTCAACTTCAAATGCTTGAGGCTAATTTGATCACTTCTTTTCAACTTGTTTCAATTTGCTTTCAATTTGCTTTCAATTTGCTTTCAATTTGCTTTCAGTTTGCTTTCCATTTCCATTCAGTTGGCATTAGAGATTAGACCAATGAAGTATCGAACGTTGGAATTATTATTATTGAATGTTGTCAATTTATGTTTCAACCAACCCAAAATTCAACTTCAATTGCCTGAGGCCTATTTTAAATGATTTTCAACTTAGTTCAGATTCCACTTAAACTTGTTTTCAATCTAATCTTAATACGGTAGTTATACCAAATTCAACTATTTTGTATGAAATTCAACTGCCTTTCAACCTGTTTCAACTCGATTTCAATTTGCATTCAGTGAAGATCGAATTTATCAATTCGTCAGTTCAGTTTGGAGTTCAATTCAATAATTAAATGCAGTTGTCAATTACACCAATTTATGTTTCAAACGTTGCGAATTCAACCTCAATTGCCCGCGGCTAATTTGGCGATTTGTAAAGTGTAATTAAGCCAAATCAGTTGGCTATTAAACAATTGAAGATAATTATGCGAAATTAAGAGAATATGCCTCAAAGAAGTACAACTCTAGCTAATTGCGAATACAAGCCAATCAGATGGAAGACGGGCTTCCCCCGCACGAAAGAAATGCAAATCAGATACACTGAAAGTGAGCCAAATTGTAGACGAGAGGGCGAGAGAGAGGGAGAGAGAGAGGGAGAGTGAGAGCTTAACAATAATTAATATAGTTATAAATAATGTGCAAAGGTCTACGGTCTTTCGGTCTTTCGGTCTCTCGGTCTCCCGGTCTCTCGGTCTCCCAGTCTCTGGGTCTCTGGTAGTCTCAGAGTCTGCACTTTGTGGTCGGTTCGTGGTCCGTGTCCCGGGACCCAACTCAGTTGGACGTCGTTGTTTGAGTTTGTTGTCCGACTCCTACGACTGTTGTTGTTGTTGCTTGTGCGGTGATAATGACAGCTCACAAGTAAGCCAGCGCCCGATGAGAGTGCTCGACTAAGCAATACCCTCTACGAGCTGAGAGAAGTCAAGCCATGTGCAAATAAATAATAGATTTTCATTTAATTTCATGTAATATTTTAAGTAACAATAAAAAGAGACAAATGATGTATTTTTAGCTGTTAGAAATATCTGAAATTTCGAGTATATTTCAACTATTGAGGCAAATTTGCCAGCTCAACTCTGAGAAACACAAAGATCAAAGAGAACTGATTGAGATCTAGGCGCATCTTTTGGCCCTAAAGTTATACTGAGCACAGAGCTATGGTATACCCTATATTAAACAACCAATTATTACAGGGTATACGAAAAACCAGCAAGCAACTCCTTTAATGAAGTGAAAAAGTAAACGCTGAAACGTTGTGTGTAGTTGGCATATCCCACAGAGAGACACAGCGGCAGCTGCCAAGGTGTACGAGTTGTGCCGTCGAGAATAATACAAATATCGAATACTGAATACCCAAATGGAGGAGTACAAGCTAGAGATGTTTGTGTACAGTTATAATTAAGTGATACACATAAATGCGAGAGCGAGACGGAGAGAGAGGAAGAGAAAGAGAGAGAGAGAGAGAGAGAGCGAGAGACAGTGAGAAGCTGTCCCTAAGTATTTCAGTATTTTTTTCTTTAGGCCTTCTTAATGATTGTTTTCAATTACTTTTTGGTCTCACTGTGCCTGCCCCTTAGGCGGAGGCGTTGGCGGGGTGGGCGGGGCGGGGCGGGGCGGCGCTCGGCTAAGATTCAATCGCGTGGAATCGATTGAGTCAGCCGGAGCGCCTTTTAAGTGTTTACGCTTGTTTTATTAATTTCCATCATACATCTTCAGCTGTCAGCGTGTGCATCTTCCACTGGCAAACAAAAAAGGAAAAGTCGCGGGGGGAGGGGAGGCTTCGGTTGGTTGTCGGGATGGGGGAAGTGGCAGTTACAACTATCAACTTCAAGTTCAACATCGAAATTTCAACGCATCAACGAGCTGCCAATGAAATCAAACGTTGGACGTTGAAATACGTTTAAATATTGACCCTGAACATTTGAAAATTGAAATCAAAATGCGAAGGCGTTCAACCAAAATATAAATCAAACTCGACTCCGAATTGAAACAAAGCTTGAGTTGAAACTGAGCAGAGCAGCGAGTTTTGTCTAGTTTACAGATTGTTCAAAAGCTGACGAAATGTATGCAAAAAGGAGTTTTCGACTTGAATTGAAATAAAGCTGAAAACTGAAGAGCATTAATTGAAAAAAGAAAAAAACTGAAAAAAGAAAGAACAAACGATTGAAAGCTAAGTTGAATTGAAAGTGGTTGAACTTAAAAAGTACTAAAATTGAATTGAAATTGAAAGCAAGTTGAAACGGGTTGAATATAAAATACAAAATGTAAGCAAATTGAATTAAATGAAGGTTAAGTAAATCATAAAAGACTGAAATGGAAAGTTGAGTGAAAGACGTTGAAATTCAAATGTTTTAAGCGGAAACCTCACTTTTCATGCCGCCAATTGATGCAAATGGCATTTGAACCCTGCAAGTTGACAGATGTTCTGTCAAGTCAACCAGCAACCGAACCGAACAAGAGCACATAAATGTTCGCATTTAAGTTAGACAAACGAATCAAACGAAAAAACGGCGACAAAATAAATGACAGCGCGAAAGCCTTGATGTAATCCACCGAAATGTCATATTAATGCCACAGCTAGGCCATGTACAGTGGAGCCCCGATACCAACATCATCGCTGGATACGATAGGACAATAACAATTGCACTGGCTGGCCTGGCCCCTGTAAGGCACGAAAGTTTACAGCTAAAACGATTCGAATTGCCAATTTCATGCTTCGAGTGCAAGGCTTTCAATCAAACCACAAATCGAGACAGGGAGAGAGAGAGAGAGGGAAAGGGAGAGAGAGAGAGAAACGTGAAAACCAACGCTGACATGTTCATAGAAATGGAATATAGTTGGATACATAAGTATTCGTACTTAGAGATACATATGCAGCCCGTCTGGCCCGTCCGCCCCGCCCATCCCGTCCGCCCCGTCTGGTCTGTCCGCCCCATTCTGGACAGCCTTGTGAAGTGTATTAACATCGAATGCGAGCTGTTTCGTATCATGACCTCGTCTCTCGTGGCAATTGGATATGCCACCACCACAACGACATCACTTTCCATCGCAGATGCTTTCTATCTGCCTGCCCCCCTCCAGCTCCAGCTTCAGCTCCTGTCCCAGTCCCGAAAGAATGTCCTTTACGTAGAGGACTTGCCAGCGAGCGCACGCGATTTTTATGGCATATTCGTGAGCTTATTGTAATGAATTACTTTACGAATCTTTTGCTCTCCTTCATTTTTATTTTATTTCTATTTTTTTTTGTATTTTTTTTTGTATATCCTGCAGTAGGCTAGCTGAGCTAAATGGGTAGCATCAGCGGAAGGCTACAATAGCCAAGTTCTATGGCCATTTATAATAAACATAACTCTTAATATTTATGATATATATAATTTAATATGCTTATAACATATTTATTTTTAATATATTTCATTAATTAGAATAATTTTTGTTTTATCTTTTCTTTTTTCTCGAGAAAAGCCAGATTAAAGCCTCAACTCTCAAGCTATATAATGCTGGTCTTGGCGACCGAGGTCCGAACAGGATCCGACATCAAAACTACAGACAAAGAATAATAACTTTGTGGCACAATAATCTAAGATGGGACTTATATCAAAGGACGAAAGTAATATGATGACAGGAACAACAGCTCCTTCACCTCCACGGATATATGGACTACCAAAAATACCTAAAGAAAGGACACCAATGAGGCCAACATGTGCCTCGTTTGGATCCTCTTCACACGGAGAAAATAGACTCCAGAAAAGACAAGGACAAAGTCAAAGTCACCTTGGCATCGCTCGAGATAATAATTGTTTCCCACTGGACAGATATCAATTCGATTTTAGTAATTTTTAAGTTGGCCCCAAAATAATTGGTATGCGCATATTTGCATGTGTCAACATGAAAGTGAAGAACTTTCAACTCGATCTGTTCAAAAGTTCCCGAGTTATTCAAGAATAAACGTAACTTTGAACAGGATAACTGCAAGTCAGCCCACGTTTGAGGGACCTGCTTTATTTTTCTGGCGTAATCCTTGGCGATGGTCGTTAGTCGTTAGTCTGAGGCTCGGTTATTGACTGCATGCGTTGGGGTTTAACGTCCATTTCCTGCTGCTATATATATATGTTATATATATACTTATGTATGTGTGTGTCTATAAGCATGTGGTGTATCCAATCTGCCCAGTGCAGCGCCTGATAGCATGTGACATGTGGTATTTGCTGTAATCATAATTTTATGTCCATCTAAGTAGCTGCGCATGACGACTGTCAACGACACGGCCAGCAGGAGCCACATCCGGACTGGCTGGCCCACGGCCCACGGCCCACGGCCCACCAAATGTGAAGATGTGTTAAGTTTTAGCATCGCTGTCAATCGATGTCTTAGCCTGTCGTTTACAATCCGTTGTCGAAATCTTGCCGTTGCTTAACTGACGGGGTCAGTTGTAGTTCGTATGCGGCACCTGCAACTCATGATGTCAGGGCTCAAGTTGAATGCGCCCGCCTGGGCCGGACATTTGTGGCAGCATCCCTGCCCCAAAGTAGTTCGATGACTCTTCAGATTCAATTGAACTAGTTCCTTCAATACAGACCCTATGGAATGCCTGTAGCACATACTTATTTATGTCCTAATTTTCAATCCCAATTTTTGTTTCTACCTCAATTAAGTCTTATTTTGGGCCATATATATATATTACAAGGATTATCTAAATATGAATTTAAAAAGCTATTGAACCGGTTTATAGCTCGTTCTTGCATATTGAACACAAGCACAAACCAGTTAAGCTGTCTAAAGAAACGCAAAAACCAAAACTGTATTCAAACATATTTCGTCAAAGGTGTTACGAAATTAAGTCATTATAGGTCATTATAGGCATGTTCGACTGTCTGGCTGTCAGTGTAGACGCTTTTTTCCTACCCAAATCGATAAATATCGATAAATTCCAGCTACCTTTATTGGGCATATATTCAAGAAGATAGGTCAGTTAGATTCTCGCATATTATTTATCATATCAGTTACGTTCCCCTTTTCAAATATATCTCTTTTTTCACTCAAATCGATAAATATCGATGGCTTGGAGCTGCCTTCCATATCGCATATCATATCAGATATGTTTCCCTTATTAAGTATATTTAGTTTTTGGTTTTCCTTGATCCAAATCAGATAAATATCGATGGCTTGGAGCTACTTGCTTTGAGCATACCTCAAAAATAGTTAATAGGACTTGCATACACATCACCTTTTAAATAAATCTTTCCACATTTTAAAGCTGTACGGAATTTGTGGATGAACTGGAAGATTGTCAAGCAAATTCTTGAATGTTTTTGCAGCTGTTAATAATTGATCTACATGCTTGTCAAAGATTTAACAGTCGGATTAAGTGCACGACATGCCCGCATGTTAACGAATTTGTCATGTTAAGGTGCATGTCAACTCTGACAGCAGTTTGACGCGGGCCACTCTTGTGCATACAAATAGTTGCGTTAGATTCATGTCCTCTTGCAACTGGCATGTGTGTTTACATCTTTATCTCAAGTTATCTCCAGCTCAAGTTGTCTGGCAGCTGTAACCGCAGCTTTGACAATTGTGAGCCTTGGCTACAGCAGACACCTTACCTAGCCCCTCACCTTACGACAAAACAAAAGAGCAACAACAACAATCATTAGCTGTACATTAGCGGCATTGAAGTTGAAAATTTGCTACACGAAACGTTTACGCTAATCCTTTGAGTAAGCAATGTGAATGCAGTCAGAGGATACGCAACAACAACAGCAAACAGGACACCGCAAAAACAAACACAACAAAATATCAACTGAATGAGTGAGCACATATCAGACAACAGCAGGAACAGGAGCTTGAGCAGGAGCAGGAGCAGGAGTTGCAGGCACAAAAAGGTGCAGCAGTAAGACATATCCTGCCCGAACAAATCCAATAGGTGCTCAGCAGGAAGGAGGGGGAGGTGGAGGGGGCTAGTGGGTAGAACCTATAAAACCACGTAATCTGCAAGTGAGTTCTTTAATTATGCTGGAATGCAACACATGTAAACGGCGCAGCAGGTGGCAGCAGGAGCAGAAGCAGGAGCTCAGCAGTCGGAGGCTAGGCGGGCTTGCCCCCGGGAAGCAGGGGTTAAGGCGGCGAGGGGGCGGAGGGGTGGCTCGCGAGCCATGTGAGGAAGCGCAAACAAAATGCGAATGCGAAAGCCGCTTACAAAACCACAAAATGCTACGGACATCTTTTTCCCGGCGCAGCAGGGACAGCAGGAGGAGCAGGAGCAGGAGGAGAAGCGGGCTATTGGAGTTGCGGGAGCAACTGAAGCTGGCGCCCGGCCACGGCAACGCCCAACGCCCGCCCGCCCGGCGACAAATGCTGGCGACGACATTCCCGTGGCCCACGGTCTGGCAGCCATTTTGAAGTTTTTGGCGCTGCGGCTTTTCGGGTCCCTAGCCAAGGATTACAATGGAGAGGCGAATAAATACAAGAGCAGGGCAGAGCAGACCAGAGCAGAGAGAAGGAGTGAGGGGGTAGGGGGGTGCGGGGTGTGTGGGCGGCTGCTGCCAATGCGAAACCATTTGCGGATTTAATTGCCGTTAACATGCGGCTCGCTTTACTTTGTTATTGCAGTTCGGCTCCGGCTGCAGCTGCTTCTTCTTTATCTTGTTGCCCTCTTTATTTGCTGTTGTTGTTGTTGTTGTTGTTGGTAACATGAGCGTCACAGTCAGAGTGGGTGTGGGATGAGGGGTAGGGGTAGGGGGAGGGGGCAGCTAAACTGCACGCAGATTAGAGACCAAAGCGACAACGTGCACCTACAAGCTGCAAGCTTCAGGCTCCGCGCAACTCCAACTTCTTTCGCCACCAGCTCCTCCTTTGACCTTATCTTTGTCCGTGTCGCTTACTTTTGCTTCTGTGCTTATAATACCCTGCCAGAGGGTATTATCAATGCGTCATCTTATACGTAACGGGTATGTTTTTGAGTTTTTATCAAGCTCCTGATCGGCATATATCGCTAAAATATATCTGGCCAGACATTTTTATCTAACAAGCAAGTCAATATCTGCCCGATCGGAGCTCTATATGATATAGCTGCCATAAGCTACGATCGCTTAATAAGTGAATTTTTCTTTAAACAACTTTTTTCAACATATTCTGTCGACATATGCGCAAAATTTGATCTATATCGGATAGCTGTTTGCTTTTTAAAAAAGAGTTTTGTAAATTGTGTAATAATTCCCAAATGGTTATTGCTTGAGACTGAAGGCAAAGCCTTGCAAATATGGAGTCGGTAGCACAGTCTCCTTATGCCAGAACCGAAAGGTTTGTGAAATAGCTAGGCAAATAAACGAAAAATGTTGATCACACTCAGCTAATGTATAGAAAAAATATGGCACGTCCCAATCCCAAACCCAACAATTAGGAGCTTCATGATGTACCCCGAATCTGTTAAGCTCCAGAAAGGGTATCCTTCCGGTTTTTGTTGTCTCTTTTTCCCCCTTCAGATATTTTGCCTGTATGCCACACAAGTTTTGTGGTCAGCCGAGGGTATTATGTCGGCGCTTTAGATTCCACATCCATCCACAGATATCGCAACTGCACAGATTTTGGACTTTGACAACGACTTTGGCAGCGGTTTTGTAAGCGTTTATAAATCAGCCGTGCGCCCAGAACCACAAAAGCGTCTTAGATAATAATTCCAGCTGAAGATTTCATTGTAAATAAACTTCAACTTTTTTTTTTTTAAGCACTTTCTGAAACACTTTTCAAATTGTTGTCAAAGAACCTTTGAGGAGCGCTTAAGACCGGAGCTTAAGCTTTTCTTTTTTTTTAACCATTTTTTTTTAACTACTCTTAAGCATTTTTCTTAGACCTATCTTTAAGGCTCGAGCTGCATTCGAGATATTATCGAACTAGTTCTTGAACTGTTCCAATTTTGACACTGTTCGTAAACCGAACTTTTCCAAACATCACACATTTGCAAACCAAAGTTCAAAAACATTCTTTCTCAAATAATCTCAAGAGAGAAATTTACAAACATCTTTTTCGGAATCGAGCCAAGTTTTAAATATATTCAATATGATATACACAAATTGTATCATAAATCAAAGAATCTTGTTTTCGAAAAAGGGTTTTAAATGCATTTCGAATACCTATTCTAAATACTTAAATATTAGACTTAAGTGCCGAGTAACTTGATTGAATAATAAATGGAATAGAAACTCACCCCTGTGATTCGCCGGGCGAAATGGGATTCAATTGTTGCTCCACAGAACGAAGATTATCGCTGATAATATAATCTGGAGAATAGAAAAATGTAATGAAAGATAAAGCTTTGATTATAGGAGAATCTCCGTTCTTTGCAGAAACTATTTCAACTGCATTCAATGCGTCTTTCAATTGAGGTCAACAAGTAAATTGAAATGCATGCCAAAAGCTTTTGCAGCTTTTTAAGCTCAGTTGTCAGTTAAATAACATAAATGTTAAAGTATAACAGCTGACTAACATTGCTGTTAAATCGTAGCGGTTGGCTAACATTACTGTTCAAGCGTAACAGCTATGTTAAACTTAGTCCCAAAAACATCGCAGCCAAGCACGAAAGCTGATGGCATAGATTTCCTGGCGCAGGGAAATTTGGGCACAATTTGTGCCCAGAAGCTTTTGGTACTTACCCTTCTGCAGCTGGCTGGTCGGTATAAATTCCTCGTGTTTTTGGTCCCCCTTCTCCTCGTACTTGAGCTTGTAGTCGGAATGCTTGCGCAAGGACATTAGCAGCGATTGGGTGCGCGGCGGTATCTCTGGCGGCGCCGGCTCTGGCGGTGGCTCCGACTCGCCGCTGCTGCCCGCGAAATCATCCAGATCGCTGCCGGCGCCGTGCAGCTCCGGCAGCTGCAGCGACGTCATTGCTGCCGCCAGCTGCTGTTGCTGCTGCTGCTGCTGTTGCTGCTGCTGTTGCAGCGGCGTCTGAGCTCGGTCGCGCAGCGAATCGCTGCGATTAACGGACAGGGCAGAGGTGCCGCTGCTGGAGCTGGTCATGCCGCTCAAGCGGTTCAGCGTGTTGCGTGCGGCGCCGCTGCGATGGCTGCGACTGCTCGACGCCGCCGTCGAGGAGGAGGCCGAGCCAGGCAGCAAATAGGCGACCGATGCTGCTGCTGCTGCGGCTGCTCCACCCACCGTCGCATCCAGTGGCGCCTCCTCGGCCGTGTACTTGCCGTTTAGAAAGGGATTTGTACTGCGCGGCGCGGCATTTGCCGCTGTAGTCAGCGTGCTGCTGCTGCTGCTGCTGTTGGGGAAGAGTCCCAGATTGGCATTCGACGGGTATTTGCCGGCGCCTGTGCTCGCCGATACGGTGGCCAGTTTTAGCGGCGACTGCGCTGCCGGCGCTGCCGAGGCAGCGGGTCGCTGATGCGGCTGTGCATAGGTCACCTCCGCTTGGCTGGCATCTTCGCTGCGCCGGTCACGTTTACGCAGATATTCCGGCTCACAATCCGAATTGTAGTGCTCCATGCCTGAGAGAGAGGGAGAGAGAGAGAGAGAGAGAGAAGTCAGTACTGGCTATGTATTGCAGGTTAGTTTTTAGTGTTGTATAAGCGTTTCAGAGTTCGGTGTGGAAAAGTGTTCTACAGCAACTGTTCTCAGATTTACTCTACGCGGAATTCATTAACGAATGGTTTTAATTTAACATGAATACAATATTACATGATAACTGAGCACAGTTATGCCTGGGAACAGTTGTTATTCTTATTATTCTCCACTTTACTCTCTTGCATGCCTTTAGGAAAACTCTATAAAGTCAATGGGAACAGTATGATACCCAAAATGTCGACTTGAACATAATGTGGTTCAAGATTTGATTGATCAACTGATAGCAGACAGCTATGTGGGAACAGAGTGCAAGCAATATTCAACTGTGCATAGCTATGCCTAGGAACAGTTGTCTATACGAGCAAAAAGAGAGCAAACCCAAGAACAGATGCAATTTATTTACGTTTTGTCCTGATTTTACATAGTTTAAGACTCTATTTAAGTAGAATATAAAATATTCCCTGTACATATTCAAACATTTAACGACTCAATGAAGAATCTATTAAAAACCTACGACATAATCTGCAAATGTGTACTTGTTAGTGGGTGCTCCAATAAGCTCACACGGGTCGTCGTCGTCGTCTTACAGATTTAGATATTTCCACGCCCAGTCGCGCCTCCTTTCTCGATTCTCTGAGCAAAGAGCAACAATCGGTCCCCAGTCGGCTGGGGAAACGGCACCCAGTGTTGTTATGAGGTTGTAAAAAATGAATCGTAAATTGCATTAAATATTAACAGACAATAAAAAGCAATACACACACACACACACACAACACACATACTTGGGAACAACAAAACGCAATATGCAATGCGAACATAAAAATCGCGGGGCAGACGGCGATTTGCGTTTTATGCTTCGATTAGACGCTGCCAGCAAGTCCCTCAAATGCCCCTCGAGCGCAACCCCTGCGATTCGTGCTGCCATTTCGCCACTTATTCAGCTGCGTTCGTAATTGAATTGGAGCTACAGTTTCAGTTAGTCAATCTTTATAAGCCCCAACGTCCGTTGCCATCAAATTGCGCACTTGATATGCGAATTAAACGCGCTCTTATTGAATGTTACGCTCAATTCGCAATTTTCACGCTCGCAACGAGTTGAAATTTATGAAAATTAACTATACAAATAAATCTCTCGGCATTCGCTCAGTCCGAGATACTTCTGTCCGTTCATGAGAAACCCAAATGAAGCAAGTATTTTATAATTAACCCAAAGTTAGTTGGCCATAAAGTGCCCGCTCGGATATTAAAACTGGCTCGAGTTAAACTTATACCATCTATTTACACTATTCAACAGCCACATGTGGAAAGTTCTTAAATAGTGGTTTATTTTAAATTAAACACATTGATTTACCTTTGTAGAGAGTTTTATAAGTTTGTAATGCATAGATGGAGACAACTCTGACCCCATAAAGTATTTATATTCTAGATCAGCATCAACAGCCGAGTTGATAGAGCCATGTCCTCCTATTCCTCTGTCCGCCTGTCTTTCTCTCAATTTGAAAGCTTTCGTCTTGAAACTTTGCGCAGGCAGTACCTATAACTTAACTGACCAGATCGGACACCTATATCATACATCATAAATGCGCGATCGTCCGAAAGCTAGTTTCTAGTATGAAAGACTTTTCTGTTTTTATCAAACTCGGCAGTTATAGGTTTCATTATGCTACTCCTCCTAAGCTGCCCAAACTAGCCCGTTGAGTCAAGCTCGATTTGGCGATGATTGGACTTAAATACCCTTTAATTTCGATATGTCAATCGAGTATGGAAGAGCCGCGATAGAAACTGTACCCATTCTAGCTTCTTGAACTCCAATGTTGAGCTGCTTATGTGTCAATTTGATTGGCCACCCTTCTTTACAGGGTATTGTGCATAGACTTGTTTAAGCCGCCTGACTGGCGAAAAAAAAAAAGTGAAGCGGTTTTGGGTTCCAATGAACTGAGCCCAAGCGGCCACAAAAGCCCAGAAACCGAATACCCAAAAACCCATCAATGCAATTCAAATCCCGCGCGACGCGTCACGTTGACTCGCACCGAATCCAATCAGAGCCAAAGCTCAATCGAAAACAAAACAAAAAGAAAGAATAAAAAAACAAAAGGTAAGAGCAGAAACGAGTGTGCACGACTAGACAACACCCTCTAAAATGAGCGAAAGTCTCTATAATAAACGTATATATAAGACATATCAGATATATGTTTATTTTTCTAAAAACTTTTTTGTGAGAAATTTTGTGAATAGGAATATGATACGGATAAAGACGTGGGGAATGCATTTTCTGAAGGTCGAGTTAGGAACTTCTCAGAAAGTTGAAATACCCTTACATAAACTTTGTTTAGGATTTGGAATATTTGATAGTAAATTTAATATTTTGTTTAAAATATTGAAATATTGAAAATTGTATGTATTCTTTGTATGAGACAGTACGATTCTTCTGCTCAATATATCCAGTTACATCCAGTGAAAAAAAGGAAATACCAAATCTACTTTTCATTTTTAGCGCAAGATTTAATATTTAAAATATTTAACTACTATTTTAATCTTAAGATTCTCTTCAAAACATATTTTTATGTTCAATATGTCAAACTTGAAAGAACACGTAACTGATAAATGTGAAAGCTTTAGCCGAATTCACATACCAAGTTTCTTGGCTTAAGCTCAATTAGGACCTCATATAAGACTAGAATATAGCTAAAGAGACGGGCTTAACAGGATATTTAAACCTTGGGTACGAATTCAAATGCTTTCAGCTATTAGAGCTTTTCATGGTTACAGGTTACAGGGTATTTCTAAGTCGCAGCAAACGCAGGCGAGCTGCCAGCTTGGCCTTGAGTCATGCACTGGCTGGGCTTGGGAGTCGGTGGATTTGTGGATTAGATCAGATGACCACTGAATAATTCAATTAAATAAAATAATGAATATTTAGTTGTTTGACTGACTTATAAATCGCCCGAGGCCCGAGGCCCGAGGGCAGGACTGCTTATTGAGACAAAGTAGGGTGTATCTTTGTATCTGTATCTGTAGCTGTATCTTTTGTATCGTGTATCTTAGTGTCTGGTTTACTCACTTGCCAATTGCTGACTCTGCAGCAGCAACTGGGCCAACAGCTGCGTATCAAAGGCCGTTGCCTGGGCGGTATTTTGATATTCATCCTCGCTGCTGCTGCCATAGCCGTGTCCATGCCGATGGCTATGCCATTCGGCTGACCGTTGCCGCCTCAGCTGCTCCCCGCCAGCCGTGCTGCCGGCGTTCGAGCCACTTACACTGCCGTAGTAAAATTCGCTGCCAACGGCGCTGCCGCTGCCAACGCGTTTACGGCCAATTGTGCCGGAATGACTGCTGGACATGTTGATGCGGGTGCAGGTGGACCCCGCCCGTGTGCCAAGTATATATCTCTATATGTATCTCTTCTCTGTCTCCGTAGACGGAACTGTTTCGGCGAGTGGCTTTCACCTTCAATTGAACTATGCACGTAACTTGGCCAAGCAATTTGTTCTCGTTTGTTACTTGACTTGGCTTCTCTTATTCTTGTTGTTGTTGTTGTTGTTGCTGTTGTTGTTGTCAACGCATTGCGTCGCGTTGGCCGCTTCTGGGCCACATGGGCATGTGCCCCTGGACCCCTCCCTTTGGCTCCTGCTGACGGCGCTTTAAGTGCTTAACCGAATTAACGCTGAAACGATAAAAACGACAAAGTGTCAGCATGAGTCGAGTATAGCTCACAGATAGAGAGATTCGTAGGGAGCGGAAGAGGGCGAGTGCTCGACTAGGGGATATCCTGTGCCCAGCTCTGAAACCCACCCCCTCCCGTTTACAACATACACACACCTAAACACATACACACAAAACCAACAACAAACTTTAACTAAAAACAAATATTTATCGATTTTGTTACATTAAGAGAACTTATAAAAAACCTCTTCTGCATATACAATAAAAGAACCTGCATTCAAAATTGCATGCCTTAAGCGCTTTAAACTATCGAAATATACTCAAGAAATAAGGAAATTGAAATATATCGATAAGATACGATTGCTGCTTAGATTGAAATGCAGATCAAAACTGTGCATATTTGGTACTTAATCGAAGCTTATTTCAGAGCTGCATTATACCCAATTGCGTGGAGTGCAGGGTATACACAGGATGACGGGGGAGTAGTGCGTAGAAGCGTAAGAGATAAAACCATAAATGCACGAAAATGAAAATAAATAGCAGCCGGCGACCTTCTGACTTCTCTGACCCAACACACACACAGCCACACCCACACACCCACACCCACACAGAGCTAACGTTCGAGCTTTGAACTGGAACTGGAGCTGGCTACAGGGTGGACTTTTTGTTTGTGGCGTCAAGTGAACTTAATAGCAATTGCATTAAATGGAAGCTCAGCTCTTAAACGTTGCCTGTTATTAGTCCTTCCAACAGCAGCAGAGAAAGCAGACTTTTTATGAGTGTCCAGCCAGCCCACAGCCCACAGCTCACAGCTCACAGCTCCCAGAGCCGAAAACCCCGTCACACTTTGACAAGGAGTTGACCATCGCAGCTAGTGGCAATTGGGGAGCTGACACTTTGGCTTTTGATTTGATGAGTGCGCATTTGAATGCACTCAAAGGGCAACACAAGTGGCCCATTACTTGCAGAGCTAACCAAGCTTAACTGGCCCCGACTTGGGGTCTGCTCGTAAGCGTTTTCGTTTATCTAATCGCATTCGCTGTACAGCAGCCGGAAAGTGGGGCAACTAACTGTCCATTGTGATCGGGTCCATTTCCTTGTCAAAAACTGTTCGGCCTGGAACGAGTTTCGACAGCTTCTATTGAAAATCGTATGCAGCTCGTCATAGTGAATCTATAAAGTTTCTTATTTCTGTATTCAAACAGCGTACCAGGTTTAAGATACGACCTTAAGATATTCTGAGCTATGAACCACTTTTGAGCCGGTTCGTAAAGCACTTCAAGATGCTTTTACGCATAACCCTTTCTTTTAAGCAAATCTACCTCAGTTCTTAAAGCATAGCGAAGGTATAACTCTGAACCTCTTGTGAACCGGCTCACTGGTTAGTTCGAATTAGCTTGAAGGGACATTTCCCTATGTATTTATCCTTCGCTTTTTTATGTTAATCTAGTACATATTTATTTATCAGCTAAAGCACACAGCTTCTTAAGACTCTCAGCCACTTGTAAAACGGTTCAGCAGACATTTCAAGAAGCCTGAACAAAATGGTTTTATGCATCGCCCATCTATTATTGAAATCTACCAGGGTACTCGCATCATGGCTAAATTATAGCTCTGAATCTCTTTTGAACCGGTTCAATGGTTGCATCAAAATTTGTTTTAAGAGTTATTTCATGATGTTTTTACTATACTTTCGCTATTTCCTTCGCTCAGCTAACCAAACCCATAACGCTGAACCACATTTGGAGCCGGAACCCAAGCTAAGCAAAGTTCAATTTAATAGGGACTTTCGGAAGTAGTATTCTATGCATGTGCAGCATTCTAAACCTCTTGTCGACTGGATTAACAGTTGATTAAAAATTTGCTTTGCATTTCTTGCTAAACTGTATTCCTTCGATCTTTCTTTCGTTTATCTAGATACCTTATTGCACCAGCTCGAGGACCACATTTTGAACCGGTTCACAAGCCAATTGCAGTTTAATTCAACGGAAAAACACTTGATTTCTTATTATCCTTCAGCAATCTTTGCCTCAGTCAAATTCTGTGCTCTACTGCCTTCGCAATTTCCCAGCTCTCAACTGCATCGCTCATTTTAATGTCCGGCCACATCGGACGCTTCATAAATGTCTCTGCATCTGTTGCATCCATTTGCCTGTCAACCCGACGCATTTCACCTGTCACACCTCGACGGGCCGCAATGCTTGTCTGTCTGTCTGCCAGGCGCCCAACCACTCGAAACACGAGTAATAAACATGCCCATGCTCGACATACCTCAAACACGTGCCCAACACAGGCAGCCGCAATTCGTACACGGACATCTCCCGGGTTAATCCACATGCAGTTCAGCAGGCCGAGACGTTGGAGACACTGAGACAACGCATTGGTCACTGGATGTGCTTTTAATGGATTGGGATGTGAGTCTTTCCAATACACATACACACACACACACACACAGTCATATGTACATTCAATACATAGCATGATTTATTAAACTGGGAAAGCATTGAGCCGGACTTGAACTGGTTCATTTCATTTTCTTTCTTTCATTTTATATGTTAGAGTGTTTTGCAAGTTTTAAAAAGAAAAAGTAAGCCAAATAAATTTTGCTGAGCACTTTTTGTGCTTTTGACCTTTTATTGAAATAACAATGACAGTGTGAATATGAAAATGTATTTAAAAGCTATAAACCGATTGTAAATTAGTTATGAATCAAAAATAAAGAAGTTGTATGGAAATGGTTGAGTATCGGTTATGAAGCGGAAATCCGGAACTAGTTACATGTTATATGTTATGTTATGTTATATTATTATTATAAGGAAAAAAAAACCGGTAATGAATCGGTTATAAAATGGTTACGAAACAATATGGCCGCGTCTATGAAGTGGGTATTCATTACTGGAGTGGTTAAAAAGATGAATCGGTAATGAATCGGTTACGCAATGATTACGAAAGGATAAAGCCGCATTTATGCACTCCGTAATATATTTTTATCGACTAACTTTGTATTGTTGTTTTAGATTAAAAGGATTAGCCAGTACTGAATCGGTTATGAAATGATAACGAAAGGATATAGAGATATATATATATATTCATATCGACTAACTTTCATTAGTGGAATGTAATGAACCGATTATTATTCTCTTTAATACATATTATTATTGACTTGCTTTAATTGGTGAAACATTTTCGTTTTAAATAACTAAAACTTCAATAAGTCACCGTGACCTTTATCGGGACTGAACTAGAGTTGAATTATTTACAAACCGTCACAAACTCCCGCCCAATCATCCTCGTTATCATGCGCCTAATGGGGACTTGAACTTTGAGCGTAATCAATTAACGAAATTCGATACAACTCGACGCATAAGCACATAGTACATATTCATGGCCCCACAACTGAACAATGATGCCTAAATTCAGACCCAACCTGATGATGCTTGCTGTTCATTAACACCTAACCACACCCTCCACTAGTGGGTACCCCCCCTCTCCCTAACCTTCTACCTGATTGTAGTCAATTCCTTAACCATTTTGCTGACGTTAATGAAGCCGCGCTATTTTTAGGTAGCGCAACATGAAAATTAATTTCGCTCTTTCACTTTGGCCACATGTATGTTGGTGTGTATATACGTGTATGTGTGTGTGTGTGTGTGTGTTAGTGTGTTCGTAATAACACTTATTGTGGGTATATTTGCATTCATTAGATAGATGATAGCCTGGTTCGAGTACCCTTGCAGCGTGGTTATTATAATTTTGTCAGGGTACGTGCCAGGTATTGAAGAGGAGCTTTTATTTTTGATTACGATAGAGAGCTATATCAACTATCGAATGTAACTTCGAAGTTGTGCCGATGAGGTTAGCTAAGGACTCGATTAATTAGTTAAAGATTTGATTATAGTACATTAGCTGGCAGCAGTCGCATCGATTGTTTGTATAAATTGTTTTGCTTTAAATCTGAGCTATTAAGTTTGATTTGCAATTAATTTTTATGTAAACGTGTTCATGTGGGAAACTGATCTTTAGATGAACATAGTCTAAGGCTAATGCTCGAACTTATTAGATTTTAAAAAATAGTCAGCTTGGCTTGGTAAGTAACTTACCTACCTTTAACCTGAAAGAAGTCTAGGCATACGACCAGTCAGTTATCTCTTTCTCCAATAAGGTTTTAAACTTATACGCAATTAATTGTAGAGAAATAAGACTCAGATCTAGATCACAGTGTATGACGCAATGGTAAACATTGTAGTCTTTGTTTCAGCTAGCTTTGACTTTTTTTGTTGCTTATGATTCTCAAGTGGTTATAGCTTCAGACTATGGATAATGCCTTGCATATCTAGAGTCTGCTGTTGATATAGCCGAAAGGTTCTGGAAAGAGCTAAACAGGCAACCTGCTCACACTTGTTGGTTACACCATGTTGACCTCGAGCTGGCCAGCCTAAGCTTAGTCTGATCTTAACAGGTCCAGGAAAACACATTCTCATTGTATTCTGTTATTGTTGGTTAAAGTTAAGGAAACAAACTCCTTAAAAGTGTGACCTTATGGAAAGCATAACATCTTTCTTACTTTACATTTATTATTTAGTTGCGTTTGTCTACAGATGTGACAGCTATAATTCTATATGACAAACTTTATTAAAACAAACTAGTCCAAAGTTAAATCCCTTTCTTGTATGCCTGATAAAAGCTTAATTACCTTATTAGCTACCTGACGACCTAATATCGATGCATGTTAGGGTATTTAAGTTTCGGCTACGGCAGATTTAAGGGCTTGAAATTGTTTGTTTTTTTGATAGCGTGTGTGGAAGGGTCGAGCTTTGGGCTCACTTTTACAGGTTCGCGCTCTATGTCAATAATTTCGTTAGCAGCCAAAACATTCAAAATGCCGTACGACGTTGCAAGGGAAGCAATTATGGCACCCACGAGGAGATACCTTTATGTGTGTGTGTGTGTGTGTGTGTGTGTGTGTGTGTGTGTGGTTGAGTATGTGGATATTAACAATGGCGGTCTCCTGGCGAGATAGGCCCTACTGTGTGCTGTGTGTGTGAGTGTTCGCTGGTAATGAGGTTGTTTTGCATGTTTAGTCATAATACAACATTTTGTGCTCGACGCTGTGTGCGCTTTATCTATGAAACCGTTAGGATTCAGCGATAGCAGCAGGTGGGGTACGCCCATGTGTGTGTGTGGTAGAGTGTGTGCGTGTTTGAGTCTCGAGTTGATTCTATTGACTGATTCATTGCACTGGGCGCATTTTGATATGTAATTAAATATTGTGTGGTTTTATTTCAGCAAGCAAATCTAAAGCTCGTATTCCCCCTCTCTCTCTCTTTAGCTGGCAATAAATATGCCCTGCAATTGTGGCAAAAACAATGAAACGCAACGCACCAATTGATGTGTCACAGGAAATGCGCAACAATTTTCCCTTCCCAATCGAATGAAAACGAAAATGTTAATGAAATTCAAATGAAATGAATCGAAACGCGGCAAATTGAATCGAATTCAACTGCCGGCACTCAGTGCGCAATTGTTGCAACATTTTGTATTCAATTTTGTGAACCAGCCAGTTGGCGGCAGGAAATGCTGCAAATGATTCAATGGACAACATGACGTATGAGTAATGCGCAGCAAAACTGAACGAAATGGAACGAAATGGAACGGAACGGCAAGTCTAAATATGAAACGGAACAGAATGAAATGAAATGGAACGATTTGCTGTCAATCTTATATAAGAGTGAAGTGCATATCTGAAGAAGAATGCCCTAGGCAGGTCAAGCTAATAATAAGTAAGTATATGCTTTTGGATTAACCAACATTCATCTTTGGCATCTGTACATGTGTGCTAACAGGTCTTGTCGGGTTTTTATTAGCTGAGAACTCTAGAAAGTTCAAAGGCTTTGCTGTATATGCTTATCTGCAGCTTACGGCTGCTGCTAATGAGAAAATAGTTGCTGCGGCTGCTATAAAAAATGCACAACAAATAAAATAAAAAGTAAATAAAAAGAGCATTGCATACTTTTAGGGCTGTGAGTATGTATGAGTGTGTGTTGCACACAGTCAACTTAATATTTTCTTGACTCTTCTCTTTTGCACTGTTTCTTGTTGATTTTTTCCACACTTGCGACGTACTTAAGCGTGCATATGAAAACGAATTGCAGCCCGGCAACCGCCTGGCCCGTCCTGGTCTATCCTGTCCTGTCCTGCACTATTCTGTTCTGTTCTGGCCTGGTCTGGAGTCGCATTCCACACTCCATACTCTTTTGCATCCCATATAAGACTACATGCTATATATATATATACAACATCCTGCTTCATTCAGCGACTCTCTAATGCCCCACATTCTCCCATATACTTGCTACCATTTAAGGGCCTGGGGTTTGGGGCAGGCTGCAGAGGCAGTAAAAATTCTCGCTTCCTAGCCCAGTCACTCATTCGTTCGTTCATTTTCGCATTTCACTTGCTCACATTTCTGCCTCATGTAATTTTTTTCTTCAATACCCTGTAGTAGTAAAGCGTAAAGGTATACCAAATGGGCCAGGACAGCACTAAGGGTTCCCAGATAATAAAGGAGCTGGAGCTTATAAATTTGCCATGCAGCTTTTAGTAAGCATGTTGACCAAGTCTTAAGATTAACAAGTAAAAATAAAACCAACTCGAATAATAGTAAAATCTATGCACAGGGTATCGCATTGTCGTGCTTTCTCCATCAACAACACGTACTTGGTGTTTCCCCTTAAATTGTTAAAATGGAGCATGCAAAATAATTGCGTAGGCGCATATTATGTTCCTGGAGTGCACGGAGATGGAGCGGGAGTCGTATACGCGCCGGGGTTTTGGGGGGTTAGAGCGTCGGGTCCTATCCGGACCGCGGCCGTACTTTATGCAACATTTTACGTCAAACATTTCGCCTTATATACGCTCAAAGCTGTTGCATACTTTGGGGCTGCCTCAGCTGCTCATTAAAGGCAAATTGTTGCAACGTTGCAAATTGTACTTTATTTTGAGTGTCAGCACAGTTAAGTTAAATACAAAAAAAATTCCTTAATTAAACCTTTGATCAAAACTTCAGACAAAAGCATACATTATTTAAAGCAGCATTTGTGCTTAAAAAAAGCTAACAGACATTTCTTTTTCGATTTCTTTACAAAATCCATGGCTTTGAGTAAAACCGATCATTATTTTTATTGATTTAGTTCAGTCTTTAAACCCTGCACCCATTGGATATGTTACATGCGGAGATAGGCAGGCGTTTCTGAAAGCTTTTAATGTTATTCCTGATCATCAACAGCCCAGTCGATCTCTCCCTGTCCGTCCTTCCGTATGTGTGAAAGCTTCAATTTAAGAGTCTATTAGAGCCAGAGACTTTAAATTAGGCTGACGCAGGTTTTGGTTTGTTTCAAATAATCGATTACTTGTTGCATGGTCTAAATTGCTTAAAGTCATCGATACCTTGTCGCATTTTCACGTAAATCAATAAATATCGATAATTATAAGAGCCAGAGACTTGAAAGTTGGCTCACGCAGATTAAGCGTGTTTCACATAATCGATAACATATTGCATTTCCACGAAAAATCGATAAATATCAATATCGAAATCATTGCTTTTTGTCATACCTCTCAGCATATAAGAGTTAAAGACATTCAATTTGTTATGTAGACGCTCGTATAGCATATAGTGATCCAGAAGACTATTTTCAGACCCCGAAATGAACAATTCAAAGCTTCTAAATAGTTTGTATATTGTGCTGATATAAGGAACATATTTGATTAGGCAGCTTATCCGGCAAGAAGACGCATTTGCTCCAATTTGTTGAAGGAACAGATAACTTTTCTGGCCAAGTATTTTCTAAGGAGAGTCTTTAACGATATTCATGCAGCTCGAAGCGCCGAACCGAAAGCCCCCGAGCTGACAGTTAATAAGCAATTAAGAAGTTTAAACTTTCGATTTTATGCGAGCGAGTCGGGCTGCCACAAAATGCTTGACACTGCAGTTGGGGCGAGTCCTTTGGTCCTGTGTCTGGCTCAAGGCCAAAGATGCGCGAAGTGCGCGTGCATAAAAATGCATAACGACTCCCAAAGTCAAAGGCTAAAAGTTTATTTTATACACAGTTTTATTCCTCTTCGTTTTTGTTTTCATTTAAAAGCGGCTCAGGATCAAAACATGCCAGCAGAGAAGGACCAGCACACACGCACATACAGGCAGCTGGCTTAGCAAACGGTGTCAGCGATGGCTGCCATTGAAAGAGGAGGCAAAAGCGAAAAAAAAAATAGTAAAGACGAAAACCCAGAAACTATTAGAAGGTGTTGGCTGGAAACATTTTACAACTTGACTTTTGACACACACACACACACACGCGTGTCAAGGATGCGTGCCCCTCCACATGTGTGTGTGTGTGTGTGAGTGTTGCACATAAATTGCAGCTACCATGCATACATAAGCTCAAGGTTATTTCGTTGACTACCTTGTCTTCTTCTTTCAGCTGCTGTTGCACTTTTTTAAGCAGGTTTTTTTCTTTGTACCGAGTAAATGATTAAACGCAAGAGCAAAGCGAGTTGTTGCCGCATGAACAGCTCTAGAAGTTTATGTCTACCAGCTAGAGGCTGAAGGCGCCCTATCAAAGAATATCGAATACGGGACAGTAATGATATCTTCGGCACGCCGACGATTTAATACCCTTGCAGACATTTGCCTACCAAGTTTGCAGATTTGAGAGCATAATGAAGCACGTCGATGCCCAGCTTAATGAGAACATTTTGAAGGTAAAAAGGGTATAATGTATTTGTGGATATGTATGTAACAGGCAGGAGGAAGCATCTCAATAAGCGAGTACGTTTTGGGCAGGGTGAGGCCTCCAGATCGAAATCTGCGCATATTAATTATTTTAGTCAGTGAGATTTCAAAACCTTTTGAAAATAAACTGATTTCTGTGGGTAAAAAATGTTGTTCATGATTCGTTGTTTAGATTTCTTTAAAAGTCCACTGAAAGTGTTGGTTAATAGGGTCCATACGGCACAGATATCTGAGAGAAGCACATTCGAAAAAGAGAGAAAAACAGAGAGAGAGAGAGAGTAAGCTGAAAAGGGCTAGAGAAGAGAGAGAGAGGGGGGGCTAGTGAATCGAAAGATATGTGACAGTTGACTTTATTGGGGGCATCCACCAATGTGTTGTTTGTGGTCTGCGTCGCTGCAGCAGCCATTTCATCTGGCCAGGCAGGCGAGTGGATAGTGTGTGTGTGTGTGTGTGTGTGTGTGTGTGTGTGGCAGGCAAGGGGAGGCTAGGGGGTGTGGTGTGGGGGCGTCATGCGTCAGGTGGCGGCACTCGTGCAGCTAGTCAAACTCGTATTTATTATGGAGCTGCACAAGGAGCAGAAAGCTTGAGCGGCAATGCAAGAACAGCTTGCTGACTGCTTGACTTGCTGCATGACTCAGCACCCTCCGCTGCAACTTTCAACCCCGCCGCCCACCCTCCGACACTCACCACAACCCCAGGTGATCAGCTGGCTGAGACAGATGCTGCCAGACGACGGCAAAAGGATATGATGGGAAACACAAGAACGAGCACGTTGAAATGATTACCTAAAGCAAACACAGACATGGCAGCAAACAAACACACACACGTACACACACACACACACATGAGTACACACACACACACCCGTGGAGCTGGCTATTGTTACAAAATGTTGGCCCCTACTTCAGTTGCTGACGATGATGATGTTGATAATGATGATGATAGCTTGAAGGCTTAAAATGTTCACTCACAAAGCGTGTTGCTAGCTGGCGGTGGGGCGGAGGGGCGGAGGGGCGGAGTGGTAATAGCAACGGCTGCCGCGCTGCAGGTGAGCGTCGGCTGCAGAGCTGGAGGGGCTTGCTGCTGCGTAGGGGTTCTCCTTGGGCACGCATGTGTGAAAAGAATGCAAAGACCGGCCGGCATGGAGTACCAAAGCGAGTGCTAGACCCTTCCAAAACGAGCCAAACACACGGCGTATACGTAATGCATTGCAATTGCACGTGTGTGTGTGTGTGCGGCTCGTAAGTGGGTTTGGTGGTGCTTGCACCACTTGAAAAACGTGTGCGAACAGGCACTTGATTGTGTTATTATTATTGTTTGAAGTGTTGCCTTCAGTTGTTTGTTGCAGTTGTTGTTGCCTCTTGTTTATCTGCATGCATTGTACCTGCTGCTGTCACAAAGGGAACTCGTTCGTTCGCACAAATAGATATTATATATATACATATATTCTACTATTTTCCGGCATTGCCCGGCACAAGTTTTTTTTGTCAATAATATTTGATATCAATTTTCTAGCCATTTCCTATTTAGAAATGGAAAAAATTGAAGTAAACGTCTTAGCTGTGAAGCTTGAAGCCTAATAAAAAAATTCCATTAAGTTGTCAACCAGTGGGAGTCGATTTTGCGAAAAGTGTAAAACGCTTCTCAAATGAACTTTTATAAGGATCCTTAAAACTGAATTTGAGCCCGAAACCACATCTACCCAGCTCTTGACCAGCACTTTCCACCAAGAATGGTGGATTTCTCGTAACGTGTGAAACAGATTAGTTTTAAGGTTAAGATTTTTAGAAATGAGTTTGAACTCGAAACCTCACCCACGAATTTAAACAAAGATCTTAGAATATTATTATGTTTCAAGACCAAACAAAGATGCATACAACCATCTTCCGCAATTTTTCCTCGCTGACAGCACGCTGGCTGCTGCAAGAACAAATTTAATAGCTAAATGTAAGAGAATAATAATAAAAGGGCAATGGAAAACCCTTCAACCAGCTATCGGCGGCTCTTATCGATTATCGATTAAACGCATGAACTGTTGCAAATACGTTATTCAAATGCGATTCACATTGCCACACTCTACACGCGCATAAAGCACACAGCAACTTTTTCTAGCCCCCAAACCACCCCCTACCCACCCTTACGCTCGCTGAAAGCTACCCACTTTACGAACTGTTGCGTTGCACACAGAAGAAACTGGAATGCACTTGAAGTGCAACCAAGCGGCAGGCAGCACTCGAATGCGCTCCCGTTTCATGGGAGTTGGTCTCGTATTGCCCATGTCCAGTATTCCAAGTATTAAGCGGGCCATGCCTCAGTTTCAAAATACGCGAGACAACTAGAAGAAAAGTTTTGGACTAAGTAAAGTTTTATCCAGTCCAAGGTTTTCTGCTCTAAACTTAAGATCGATGTTGCAAACGTTTTCCGCTGAAACCTTGAAAAACCCCTCGCTCATTCAACCTGTAGCCTGAACTTCTCATCCAAGACAGGAGAATTTTGCGTAAAGTGTAAAGCACGTATCATGTTAATTTTAAAATTTTTGAGATGCTTAGAATTGATTTTGAATCCGACACATCACCCACCAACTCTTTGACCCACATTTCCATCAAGGAGGAATGGATTTTCCAAAAAGTGTGAGACTCTAAAATGAATTTGATCAAAGATCTTTGCAAATGAGTTTGAGGCCAATCGGATGGAAGGCAAAATAGTTAATACAATCGTTTTTCGTGATTTTTCCACACTTGCAGGTGGAATCTTCCCCGATTACCCCGTCTTAGCGTGCAAATCCACCAGAGAAGTTAACAGCAGTAAAAATTACTGCTTCCTAGCCGTTCGGTTTGGACTGTGAGTCAATCAGTGAGTACATCAATCAATCAGTCAGTCAGTCCCTCAGCTTGTTTTTAAGTTTCAATCCAAGCCATAAAAGTTTTAAAAACAAACTTTTTACAAACAAAAAACTCTACACAACAACAGAAACCAGTGGAAAACTGTTGCATTAAACTTGCTAGTTTTCATTTTTGTCGGCTTACAAATCAGATTCAAATATCTTTATAAAAATACGTTTTATTCACGTTTCATTGATTACGGTAAAACCCAGTATCTAGGCGGAGACAACGGCCCTAATGTTCAACGAAAGTTTCATTTTTCACGTTCGTGTTGCAACGATTTCAACGGAACGGAAATTGGGTGGAAAACGATTTGGCAACAAGCACATAAATTAATACACATTTATATAGTTCCAGCGCCCTTCGAAAATTTTGCTCATACTTCCCACCGTGGAGGAATGGATCCGCCGAAAAGTGTGAAATGTACTAAAAATGCATATCCCAAACAATTTTTGAAGGTTGGTAATCGATCGGTTAGTAAACAAACATGTATCGTAAAACACATTTCCATCAAACTGTGAGTCAGTCATTCAGTCAGTTAGTCAGTCAACCAGTCAATTAGTCAGTCAGTCAGCCAAAGAGTACTAAACAAATACGTTTCATAGTCATTTCCACCAATATTTCACAGCTTTAAGTGGAATTCTTCTACGTCTTAGCCTAGGTCACGAATTTCAGCGTTAAGTCCAATCAGTCAGTCAGTCCGTCAAGTGAATTCTCATGACTTATTAAGCTTAAGCTTTAAATAATTTATTACATCCCGATTGACCCATTTAACGCGAAGAGGGTACACATGAAAATTGTGAAATAATTTTCCTTGCGCTAAACGAAAATCTGTGCAATTATTTGATCATTTAAAACGAATTTGTTTTGGCTTGAATTGGGTTAAAGGAGCGCCCGATAATGATAATTTGTATCTGCGAGTGTGCGCCAGTGAAAGCTGTAAGTCCTTGCGCCAATCCTTGCAAATCTGTTTCCCACTGCCCCAGGCGCCACTTGCGGTCCTCCACCCCTCTCCTTAGCCCCCGCCGCCATCCTTTGTGCGCGTGTGAAGGGTAATTTATGAAAATTACTAAACGAACTACACCGAATGCGTGCAAATGATGTTTTGCTCAGCAAAGAGCTCGCCAAAGAAAAGCCAAAAAAAAAAAAGACTTAAGTGATCGACAGAAAGATATCCTGTAAGCAGATGGAGAGAAGTTTTCATGTAGCATAATATTGAGTATAATCAGTTGCTGATTCGGGAAAACGCCGAATCAGATACCAAGAAAGAAGAAAAAATATCTAAAGCGCTCGACTGGTAGATATCCTGTAAGTAGATGAAGAGTAGCTTTCAGTTAGTTATTTAATATTCTCAACGTAATCAGTTGATAATCAAGAAGAGAAAACACCGAAACTGAGCGTAAGATACACGAAAAGTGAACCTAAAAGCTCGACTGGAAGATATCCTGTAAGTAGATGGACAGTACCTTATTATTACAAGACTTGAATGCAACTTTGAATCTAAGATATATTGTGCTGAAATATTAAACTAAAATTTGACTCGAACGAAATCCTAATGTATTGTGCTAAAATTACATAACAGACTTTGAAATTGAAAACACAGGACTTGAATGTAAAACTTAGTCTAAAAACTATTGTACATTAATTGAGAAGGTTTTATACTTGTTTAAAGTCAACTTATTCTTGTAAAAAGTAGTTATTTCCTTAATTAGATTTAAATTAAGAATTTAAAACAAAACTGAGAATGTTGTCTATTTACTAGGTGTATCAAATGAGAGCCTGCACATTGGGTGCATGCAGCTCCACTTTTGAAACTGAGGCATCTTTATTGGAATCCTCTTGTTACCACATTTTATGATTACAGGGTATTTAACTGGGCTAGGTGCAGCAGAAGGCTAAGACTGAAGCTGGCCCAGTCGCAGCTGGGCGTGCCAGTTGGCTGGCACAAACGGGCAAACAGGCGAAGCGCAGGATGTTGGCGTGCGCTTCATTGTCGTAAACAAAAAGGCGGCAGCGCGCAGCAGGATGCATCGCCCGAACGGAAGGCGAGACCAAGAGCGGACAGCAGCCATGATAAAGCTGGCAGGAGCTCTGGCTCCAGTTTCCCTGCACGTAATCATCATCATTATGATGATGCTGATGATGATGATGACGTGGCTGGGACGCTCGGGCTGCTCATTAAAAAATTACCTTTCTTATGAAAAGTGGAATTAAAACGTGAAGTTTTTGGCAAGGCGCGTAAAGTTTTAATTGTTTATAATACGCAACGTTGCAAAAAATGCACTGAGAAAAAAACCAAATATGAAGAGCGAACGTGAGATTTTATCTAACAATAAACATAAGATAAAATAATAATAATTATAAATAACTCTTGCTTGTTCTGCAAAGGCATTTAAACAAGGCTCGAAACGGATATTTTAAGATAAAACCTAGCCTTATTAGGGCTTGTTTAACTTGTTTAAGGTGAAGCCTTAACTTTTTTCCATCGATAGAGAACTTAACTGATATTTAAAGTGACAACAGAGATCTTCCCTTCAAACACTTCTCATTATGCTTCTATATCCAAGTTATGTTTCAATTTTCAATGTCTAAACATCAAGGTTATTTTATTTTCCAAAATCCCGAAATATCTCTAACATTTTAGAACAAATTGAAGCCTAGGCTTTCCATATTTTATGCATAGATTGTCCTCAAATGTATCTATCTTTCTTCCCACAACAACACGCCCACACACACACACACAAACACAAAACAACACATACGCACACTCTACTTCACAGCTAAATACTTTCTTTTAGAGTTTTCTTTGAAGCTTCTACAGCTGCCATTCAGGCCTGGACTATTTATTTGGCTTTCGCTGTCTCCAACTTTCTCTCCCTCTCTCGCCCTCTCTCCATCTCTCTCTCTCTCTCTCTCTCTCTCTTTGCTCCTTCGCTGCTGCTGCCAAGTCATTAAGACTAATGGCCACCTAAACAGCTGCGGGTGGAGGCTATATGAGTGGGGGCCAGGGCTACAGTTGGAGCTGTTGGTGGTTGCCAGCTGCAGTTGTTGTTGTTGCTCTTGTTGTTGTTGTTCTTGTGTTATCGTGGTTTTGATTTTGTAGTTTTCTGGTATTACAATACAACACGTACCACCGCACACGAATTTATTTGCCGCTCTCTTTTTGGCCATTTGGTGCATTGTTCGGCATTGTTAACGCCCCCTCCCGCCCCTTGTGGCTGTGTGTGTGTAATTAAGCACTTCAGCTGAGTTGTAAAATGTGTTTCAACACTCTTCCACTTACGTTTCCCGCAGTTATTCTCCATTGTAGTGTATCTTCCCGATGCCTCCTCGAGTCCCCCGCAACTCGCCACGGAATTTGTCGGAAAACAATTTAAGGCAACCCGTGCGGTTTTTTTTTGGCCCCATTCCGGCCAGACAGACTGGACCCCTATATTCCAACTATTGACTACCAATTTCGGTTGATTTTATTGAATTTCAAGGAACACTGAAACAAAAAAAAAAATAAAAGCCCAAACACGAATAAAAAAACACCACAAAAAACAAACAAAACAAAACAGAACAATGCAAAAAAACAAAAATTGTAAAAAGTTTGCATTGTGTGAGTGCCAAGTGTTTGGAAAGCCGCTGAAGAGGAAAATTCAAATGGACTTTCTTCAGCTGGGAAAATGCAACAGAATAAGAGATTTGCCTCGATGCAGTAGTTTGGAGCTGTCGCTTGTAGACCGTTCCGAAAGGTGTTCAATCGTCAGCAGAGAGAGGGAAGCAAAGTGAGAAGTTAAGCTAAAAAAGGCAACGTAAATTAAAATTAATAACAAAGCGGAAGGCAGCAAAACAAGAAGAAACTCACAACGCGAAGGGCACAGCGAGAAGCAACAAGAGAAGTAGGAAAAGTGAAGGGAAGCGAACGCATAAAGTCAACAGAAAGAAGCAACTTGAGCTACGAAAATAAAGGCAAAGGTCAAATCCAGAAATAAAGAAACTAATAAATGCATAAAATAAAAGCTAAATAGGTAAGATGTAAATAGAAAGTGAAAGGGAGAAGCGATAAAAGAAAGGAGAAAAAACTATAAGAAAAGTGTGATGACACTAAGTGATGTACACGATCAAATTTATGAGAGAAATACTGTTTAAAGCGAGAAGCAAGCGAGAAGCTGAATAATAAACATATGTTGAACAAAATAAGAGTCGTTTAAAAACAAACAAGGGAGAAGCAATTGGAAAAAGGAAGACACAGGTACGAGCAAGTTCAACTAGAAAACTAGATAAATGGTGGAAAGAGTAAATATCCAAAGAAGAAGCAAAGTTGAACCGTTAAGCCAGAAGTTAAGCGAGAATCAGAGGAGCAAGCCAAGAAATTAGAGAAAATAATCTTAAGCAGTCGAAGAGAGCAGCTAGAACTAGAAAGCTTTGCTTAAGCAAAAGGTAAACAGTTATTCAAACTAAGAAGCCAAGTATTAAATAAGTTAAGTCAAGCCGTGCAATCAGATTAAAATAGGGTTTATCACGCTAAACAAGCCGTCTCCACTCACTTAGTCGAGCACCTCTCAGGGCTGACTTTACTTAAACGGGAGCCAAAGTAAAACGCAAATCAAATCCAAAGGCACGTTGCCTGGCAATACGTTCGACGTCTTGCGACTTGCAACCTTGATGATGCCACATTCAACATTCGCATTCAACTGCGTTAAGTGCATTTGCTTTCAGCATTTTGTGGGTGCTTTCAAGCAGCAATTAGACACTTTTAGCTACATTTGAAATTAAATGCTGTCGGGCTGTGTGTGTTTGTGTGTGCGTGTGTCTCTGTGTGTGTGTGTGTGTGTGTGTGTGTGCGAATCGAGAGATCACTTGACGCAGACGCAACGTTTCCCATTTGGCCAACAGATTTTGGTGTGCATTCGTAACACTTTTCATCTGCCTACTTTTTGGTTGCACAAACTAAATGAAATTATTTCCGTATAATTTATTTGCACTAACAAGAAAATGATATAAGCGTCTGGGGCGCCAACTCAGCCCTCGGGCGGCATTCATTAAGTGCAACAACCATCTACCCATGCTTCGCTGGCCCCTTTCGTGACAGTCGTCTCCATCTGTGTCCCCATCGTGGTCGTAGTCGCAGTCGCAGTCGCCGTCGCCGTTGCGTTCGTCTTCATCATCATCATCATCATAACCAGAGAGAAGCTGAAATTTATGCCTGACATAGAAACACAATTTCGTCTGACTGTCGACCATTTTGTTCATGTACTTGCATCTGCCACCATTTGACTTGTTTCCATGTCTTGTTGTCTTGCCTAACTTTTTACATTTTTTATTTCTATTTTTTTTTTTTGCACAACCCCCTTTTGGCTTGCTTTCAAATTGAGTTGTAACACGCTAAAGAAACAAAAAAAAAACATTGTGTGTGAGTGGTTGCAGTTGTGCATTCGACTAGAAGATGCCCTGCCCAAGCGAAGCAGCAACAACAACAACAATTTCCAAGTGAAATAACTACAAGTCCTTGCGCACTGTGGAAGATGTAGTGCCTGCTTTTGAGTGGGTCAAGGCGGCTAATAAACCCCTTGGCGTCTCACTCACGAGGCCCCACTTCAGCTTACATGTCCACTTAACCTCCATGGGGACATTTTTCGTTAATTCCATTACATACATTTTTTATACATTTATCATTATTTTTATTTACAACTACCAGTTGCACTCCTCATTCATGTCCTCCGTGGTCACCTTAGTTAGACTTTTTTTTTGCGTCTAACCATTTATGATTAGTTTTAAATAACCTAACTTTACTTAATTCTTCATTTAGCTGACCTCCATGGTCACATTATTGTATTGCAATCAAATCTAGTTGCATTTCATGGGGTACCTCCCAATATTCCTCGTAATCATATATATATATTTTTTGTTTGATCACTTTGCTCTATTTCCCTTTAGCTTTTTATATGCAATCATCCTCCATGTTCACTTTTATTTTCACCTATTTCCGTTGCAAGCTCTTTTTTCCACATTGCTCACATTTCTAGTCCTCTAAATGAACCTCAAAGCTCTCGCCTTCTACTGACATGTTTCTCAAATATTCAAATATTTTCTCATTTCTCCTTTATGTTTCTTTTCTTTGCTGATAACCAAACAACCTGCTGAACTAAACTTACAGGGCATATCCGGCTAAATCCGGCGAGGCAAATACTTTCAGAATAAAACTGACAAAGAAAATAAGCCTTTCTGCAGATACCCTGCAATCGACCATCTAATTACCTGCAGCTGGGATTTAAAGGCAAGCGAAGTGCGAGTTAAATGTGAGAAAAAATAGCTGCTAAGCTACCCTCAAGCGGCAAAACCACACAATGCTGTTGGCGACAAGAGCTGTAAAACAGACAAACACACACACACACACAAACAGTCAGAAAATACACCAGCAAAAAACACACACATGAATGAGCTGTAGAGCTGTATGTGCGGGCAGATAGCTTAAGGTCCCTTGTATCATGACGAAGCTGTTGACACTTCATAAATACATGAGTTGCACTCAACGTCCGTTCACACGTGCACTGCGCGCCACACACACACACACACACACACACACTTTAGGTATACTAGTTCTGCGCAACTGTTACTCTTCACGTTTTGTAATACCCTGTAAGCAGCAAAGGGTTGTGAAAGCGGCATAATCCGGCTCATGAAGTGTTCACGCAATTAAAAACGTTGCAGCTGAAACTTGAACGACTGCTTAATACCGTGTAATGAAAATAGGAAAAAGGTATGATTAACTATGAGCGCCAGTGTGGCGCGTAACAAAATTAAATAACTCTTTGTACTTCTTTTTACAGGGTTTTAACAAGCGAGCTCTTTTAATCTTTCTTGTTTTTTTCAAGTACATTTTTCGTGTTTTGTCCCATTCGAGCACTTCAACAAATTTACACTTGTATCACTCAAACGCTACGTTTTTATGCCATTTGCCTCACACACACCCACACACACACACACACACCCACACACACATACACACACATACACACTAGCACGCGCTGCCCACCTCAACATGGCGTTTGCACTTGTTGTCAACGCTTGTTTCACGCCTGAATCGTCGCATGCGAATTACAAGAAAACTAAAAAAACGTACTTAAATAAAAGGAAACAAATTTTAACAACAAAATTAAAAGCACGCGAAATTTGTGTGCACTATGAAAATGAAAAAAAATAATAAAAAACTCGAATGTTTGCCCAAACTGCCAGCGAAAGTTGTGGTGCAAAGTGCGAAAGAGCTCAAGGATATCTGGTACAGCGTGCAGGAAAGTGCATTGGCTATGATTCAGGTCGGTGAACCGGTGGGAAAGTGATTCAGTTGGATAGCTCCAGGAAATGCGGTTTGTGGGATTGGCAGATATTAACTGAAATGAAGAACTTTGCCAATCTCGATGATCTTGTTTGAGCTGTATTTCAGGTATTTCGATGTACGAGGGTTTTCTTTTCTGATGGCCTTTGTAAGTTATCAAAAATTTGGATTACCTTAAGTCTGTGAACCGGTTCGAAAGTGGTTCACAGTTATAGCTATATATATTTAAACCATGATGCTAGTAATTAGGTACTGGGACACTTAACTTCTTCGAGGTAAACTAAGGCGTAGCTTGTGAACCGGTTTATAGGATACTTTGTACTAATGGAGCTTTGTCAGTTATCAAAGAAACGTGGACTTATGAGCCGGTTCAAAAGCGGTTCAATGGTACACGATCATTTGAATACTAATGCTGCAACTTGATTTCTGCTATACTTAATTATATTGGTGTAAATGAGGACATGTGCATATATATATTTGTCTATCAAGTTCTAGGTTGCAAGTGCTCGAACCGGTTCAAGCAAGACAGAATAGAACATTATCTTAATATAAGTGAACACCTTGAGGGACAAACTATTAAACAAGCCGAAAAACTAGAGGGTATCACAGCTGCAAAGTGTCAAAAGGAACAGTTCTTCCAGTGTTTGTTCATAATGCTGCCCTAAGGGCTATGACAAGTTGCAGGGGGGGTCAAAAATAGTGGCAAAAAGCATTTAATAGAGAGGCGCCACTAGCCGAAAACCACGAGGAGGAAGCACAACATAAAAAGCTGCAGCTGGCACTTGCTGTTGGCGAGGGGCAGCAAGCAGCAAGGGCCGGGGTAGGGACAGGGACAGGCAAAACTATGCAAAAGGCAAATGAAGGGGAAAAATAAATGCGAAACAGAGCAAATGAATCACCGACAAATTACGGTAAGAAAAGGAAATTTGAAAAACGGAAATGGCGGCAGCAAAATTTCGCTATGGCAACATCACAATTTTTCCGTAGCGCATATTTCCTCTGGTCTCTTTGTGTTTTTCTTGCCTCTTCCTCTGCTTCTTTGCTGTTGCCAACAATATTTTCAGATTCTTAAGTTTTTTTTTATGGGCCAGCGGCCAAACGTAGAAGTAGTAAAAATTTTAACATAACTTGAGAGCACGAATAAAAACAAAAACAAAAAAAAAACTCCCTGAAAAAGGTCTTATAAAATATGCATATGCTCATTTGGGCTTACAGCATAAAATGGCAAGCTGCCACGCCCACACATAAGCAAACACACTCATTCACAAGTTTTTGGCGTGCGAAATTTCATTAAAGTTTCGACTAAAAATACCTTCACTTTAAGATGTTCGCACTGGGAATGCCCAAGCCGAATACAAGGTCTCAGATCCCCAAGATGAACAGAGTTGAACAGCTTGAGTTTTTAGTTGGAGGTTACTTCGAGACATTTACCTGCAATAAAAAGAAGAGAAACAGCTCATGAGTAATATATAGTACCGTTATCATCATTAAATATCTATGTAATGCATAATATGATTAATACAAGTATTTTGGGTCATCAATTTAGTATGATTTAAGTTTGTGAGCTCTCGAATCAAGATTTATATGAACTTATTCTAAGCTCAAGCTGGTATTGTATAAAGGACGTATTGGTCTTATATTAAGAATCATTGAAACTTGATTCAATACTATTTCGTTCTTAAATTCAGCGTAATAAGGCTGAAAAACGTAACAAACAAAGCTTGATGCAAGTATTTTCGTACTTTAAAGCTAATACTAGAAATGAGAATTTCATACTAAAACCAAGTGAAATTCTTCATTTTTTCTCACTGTTTATGGAAAGTTTCAATAGTGAGAGACTAGTTCGCATAGAAACAGACAGACGGACAGATGAGCACAGCCATATCAACTCGGCAGTTGAGGCTGATCTAGAATATATAAACTATATGGGCTCGGAGAAAACAAGCCTACTATGCGTTACCCATTCCATATCAAAACTATAATACTTTCTACAAGGGTATAAAGGCCCGAGTCGTTGCAGTTAAATAACAACTATCACGCGGACATGGGATATTTATCTTTATCAAGCTTTACAACCTAGGTTTGCAGTAGATTATTCCTAATGTTTGTTCAGATTTTGTCCAATATTTTCATGCAATAAAAACTATCATAACTATTCCAACAAGGAAAAAAACTAATGTACAGCGATCTTAAAAAAAAGCTATATTGTTTTGAACTTAGGTTTAAGGTCAATCAGTTTTAATTTGTGTTGCTTGGAAACAGGATTCGAGTCGAAAGAAGGGAGGAGAACACTTGATGATTTGGGTTAAGTTCACATCTATATATATATAAATCGAAAAGTATTGCGCGTTTCGGTTTGTTCGTTTGGCTTTGCTGTAGTTCCTGCAGTTGATATTTTCTTCTCTATTCTTTTGCTCAAGAATCTTTTTTTTTTTTGTTTTTTTTTTTTGTTTCTTCAGGAAAAGTCGGGTGAGCTGGTTGAGTTGTACTTGTTGGAACTGGACATGGTATTGCTGCCATTGCTCTGCAGCTCCTGCAGTTTCATGATCAATGGCATGAAGACGCGCTCCGGCAAGGATTCCTTCAGGGTGTGGAGCACTGGCATCGGCTGGGCGCACATCATGATCGCATTGGCCAAATGGCCGAGACCCTCTGACATGTTGCCCTGGACAATCAGCCGCTCACCCAGATTGATCTCGTTGAGAAAACAACGCTCCAGACATGTGTGATCATTGGATTCCAGCATGGAGCTATTTGGATCCATATCATCGCCACTTGACACGCGATATTTGAATTCGTCCTGCCCACGCTGCCGGCGCGCGTGCACCTTCTTCTTGTACTCGGGATCGGAGCGACGCTTCTGATCGAAATAGATGCAAAAGCCCAGGATAAATGCACCCGCGGTGCCTACGGTAAATGCCAGCAAGGATTTGCTCGACATGTTTAACAAAATCAATTTGGAAGCAAATTGAGGTATCAAAAACAAGAAAACAAACCAAAAACCACAAAAAAAAAATTAAATAAAAAAAAATCGGAAATGAAAAATAAATGAATAAAATTAATTATGAAATTAAATCCTAAAATTCTTGTGACTATTTTTTGTTATACTTTTCGTATTATTTTATTCAGTCCTCTTACTCTCATTATCTGTGTTTATGAAACGAATATTAAATGAATACTGACAAAACTCGGTTTTGCCTTGGTTGCCCAACTAATGTTTAGGGCAAGGCCAACATGTTTTAGCCGAAAGGACTTTATTCACGATGGAGTTCATTTAGTTAGTGATCGAGGGCTCAGTTCTCACTTTTAATATGCTCATTAAGTGTGTACTATGTAAGCATGTAGACCCCAGATCAATAAGTCGAAATCTCAGATTTGAAGCTGTCTTATACATTCACTAATCCACTTTTTGTTTGTTTCTGCAGATATTTTCTGCTACTTATATAGAGCAATCAACGCTGAAGTTCCACAAGAATAACACACTTCCTGTTCAGTCCTATACACAATTTTCACGGCTGTCGTGGCAGCTACATACGCTGATAATACTGTCATCATCGCCAGGAGCTCTTCTTGATCGAAAAGTGGTTGACTAAGTGGAGAAAAGCGGCCAATACCCAAAAATCGGTCCCGCCAGTAACATTTAATATCTTCACTATTACATGAAAGCTCCATACAAAATAGAAACAAATGCAGCTCAATGCGAAGAACAGAAAAATGAACTATCTATTGGGACCGCGCCTGCAATCAAGTCTTGAGAACAAAGTTGGTCTCTACAAGGCGATCCTTCTATCCAGTATGGTACAGTACACTATGTTCCCCAAAGCACAATCATAACAATAATTCAGCTCTGGATCTCTTGGACAATATTAGGGAGACACGACGCTTAAAAAGATTCCACGTAATGGATCTTTCACACAATGTCTTAAATTAAGCCAAAATAGACCAACTACAATGTAAGTCATTGGTTTTAACTCATTGGAGCCCAAACTATCCTGTTAAGTTTTACTGTAACTTAGTTTATTTTCTAAGAAAGAAGTTTATTTAGTAAATAATAACCAATGTATCCCATAGTGTGATTAACTGGCTGCAGAATATTTCATATAGACACCTATTGAAATAGGCAATTATATTGAGTGTCTGCTAGGGTATTTTAAGCGTTGGCATACTCGAAGCTAAATGTAGTTCGCCAAATGGTTTCTACTGCTTCCTTATATCCTTACTTAACACTGTGCTTGAGTTTCGTGTACTTTCTGCTCGATAGCTAGCTTTGGGGGGAGAGAGTTGAATCAAAGAAAATAGCTAAAAAAAAAAAAAATGACGATTTTTATTTTTTTACCGGAAACGCTGTACAAGCAAATTTGTTTGGTTTTTGGTTCGGGTTTTTTTTTTTTGGCTTGGCTTTTCATTCGTTTCTCCTAACTACAAAAATCAAATGTTAGAGCTTGATTGAGTTTCAATCGAGCGCGAGATCTACGCCCGTGCTCTCGCCAAGGGGATTGGGCAACTGCAGTTCGGGGAGCTTTGTCAGCAGCAGGTTGAAGATGCGTTCGGGCAATGCCACTTTCATGGCCTCCAGAAGGGCTACCGGCTGGGCACAGACCATTATGGCATTGGCCAGATGCACCAGACCCGCATCCAATTTGGCCTGCCTAAATAGATCCTCGGCCATTTTGATCTCATTCTGGAAATAATGCTGCACAACCTCATGATCGTTGAGCTCAAATGTATCGTCGCTTGTCGACTCGCCTCGGTAATCGCAGACGAACGGCAACGGGTTTATCTTTTGGCGACGCTCGTGCACCTTTTTCTTATAATTGGGATCGGAGCGACGCTTCCGATCGTAATATATACAATAGCCGAGGAGCAGTGCACCGGCTGTGCCGGCTGTTAGGGCCAGCAGGGAGTTCCTTGACATATTTCTGTAGGACAATTTTGAAATTGCGAGTTCTTGTGGCTACTATTATATAAAATACTGTACGGGAATATATATATATTTTATGTTTTCTATTTATAAAGGTTTTACTTAGATTCGAATAAAAATTTGATCTTACGAGAAAAGCTAAAGTTTTATTTGTGTAGTTATTTAAAACAAAAGTCAGGGAACACTCTTCTCTTAACTAGCCAACGAACTAGCTCACGAACTAGCTCACGAACTAGTTGACGAACTAGCTGACGAGCTAGGCTGGTTCCGTATTCACATATGTATTCGACAACTGGTTCTTTTGAGTTAAATTTCAACTTCACTTCAATTTCAATCTGCATACGTTTAAATTTAGAATTTAATTTACCAAAGCTACTACAGATAAGCAAGGGTTTGCCTTGGGCGCTTTTTTGATAGGGAGTAGGCGTGTATGGGGGCGGGGCTCTTATTGTTTATGTGTTTTTGAATACACTTGCTCAGGGTGTTCGAATTATGTACTTTGTAAGGCATGATTGGAAACTGACTTAATGTATATTCTTGATCAGCAAAGTCGTTTTAGTCGTGTCTAGTCTAATCTCTTAGTCTGAGTCTTTCTTTTGCAGCCATTAGTAAAAATCTTTCAGATCAGACCACGAAAGTATATAGCTGCCATATCCTGATCGCTTAGGTAAGCTCATGTATAAAAAACCTTTTCAGCCCAATATATCTTGGCCAACAGCTAATCAACATCGATATACTTTACCATAAAGATCTGTAAAAGCAATTGGTCGACGCAAAAGCTGTTGTACATAATCTCTTTTAAGCCATAGGGTATTTAGTCTTCGGCATGCCGAATATAGCTGTTTTCTTTTCATGTTTGTTTGTATTGTAAGTCACAAATGAAATACGATTCATAAAAAAACTTTATCTCTTCAGCCGTACGCTCCGCTGTCATTATTCAGCGGCTGGACCAAATCCTTGGTCCCTTTTCATTATTTAAGCTAACATGTGCACAAATACACAAGCACACACACAGACACACGTTCACGCACGTTTAAATCTCGCATGTTACGTTGACGTCAAAGTATTTATCACAATGACAAAATCAGGCAAACGCACGGACTCCCCGAAGGTGGAGCCGAGAGGGGCCAACCGAACAGACTTTACTTTAGGGTTTAAATGTAACACATTTACAAATTGTTTATACACACACATCAGCTCACACACGCGTCTCAGCATGGTGATAAATGATAACAAATTAGCGGTTTGTCTCTTAAGCGAAAAAGAGCGCACCACGCACATCGCACCACACACACACACAAACACACACACACCTAACCACACGCACACACCAGAGCAGAGCGATACCTAAAAGTTACCACAATGCAATAAATCACCTCACCTGGCCAACACACATACACGCACACACTCGTCTACACACGCAAAACCTAAATGCCTGCTCGTACAGTAAACACTGCTAATTGACAAACCTTATCTTGACTAAAAGTGTAAGAATAAGAATAAGAATTAGAATAAGAATAAGAATAAGAATAAGAATAAGAATAAGAATAAGAATAAGAATAAGAATAAGAATAAGAATAAGAATAAGAATAAGAATAAGAATAAGAATAAGAATAAGAATAAGAATAAGAATAAGAATAAGAATAAGAATAAGAATAAGAATAAGAATAAGAATAAGAATAAGAATAAGAATAAGAATAAGAATAAGAATAAGAATAAGAATAAGAATAAGAATAAGAATAAGAATAAGAATAAGAATAAGAATAAGAATAAGAATAAGAATAAGAATAAGAATAAGAATAAGAATAAGAATAAGAATAAGAATAAGAATAAGAATAAGAATAAGAATAAGAATAAGAATAAGAATAAGAATAAGAATAAGAATAAGAATAAGAATAAGAATAAGAATAAGAATAAATTAGAATAAGAATAAGAATAAGAATAAGAATAAGAATAAGAATAAGAATAAGAATAAGAATAAGAATAAGAATAAGAATAAGAATAAGAATAAGAATAAGAATAAGAATAAGAATAAGAATAAGAATAAGAATAAGAATAAGAATAAGAATAAGAATAAGAATAAAGAATAAGAATAAGAATAAGAATAAGAATAAGAATAAGAATAAGAATAAGAATAAGAATAAGAATAAGAATAAGAATAAGAATAAGAATAAGAATAAGAATAAGAATAAGAATAAGAATAAGAATAAGAATAAGAATAAGAATAAGAATAAGAATAAGAATAAGAATAAGAATAAGAATAAGAATAAGAATAAGAATAAGAATAAGAATAAGAATAAGAATAAGAATAAGAATAAGAATAAGAATAAGAATAAGAATAAGAATAAGAATAAGAATAAGAATAAGAATAAGAATAAGAATAAGAATAAGAATAAGAATAAGAATAAGAATAAGAATAAGAATAAGAATAAGAATAAGAATAAGAATAAGAATAAGAATAAGAATAAGAATAAGAATAAGAATAAGAATAAGAATAAGAATAAGAATAAGAATAAGAATAAGAATAAGAATAAGAATAAGAATAAGAATAAGAATAAGAATAAGAATAAGAATAAGAATAAGAATAAGAATAAGAATAAGAATAAGAATAAGAATAGAAAAGAATAAGAATAAGAATAAGAATAAGAATAAGAATAAGAATAAGAATAAGAATAAGAATAAGAATAAGAATAAGAATAAGAATAAGAATAAGAATAAGAATAAGAATAAGAATAAGAATAAGAATAAGAATAAGAATAAGAATAAGAATAAGAATAAGAATAAGAATAAGAATAAGAATAAGAATAAGAATAAGAATAAGAATAAGAATAAGAATAAGAATAAGAATAAGAATAAGAATAAGAATAAGAATAAGAATAAGAATAAGAATAAGAATAAGAATAAGAATAAGAGAATTCCCGCAACTCTGAACGTTAATCAATTAGCTATTAGGCAAGTTCCTTTTAGGCAGCTAAGACTGTAAATATTACGTATACGCAACGCTTTTAGTTGAACGTTTGCTTCACTCGTTTTCATTCTTCTGCGTGTGGGCGTGTGTGTGCGTGTGCGTGTGAGGGTGGGCGCGGTTCTGGCTTAAGAAACTGCTTTCTTATGCATGCATGAAGCAGAGGCCAGCGGCGCATAGCCGTGAATTGTGACAGTAACCAGAGTCTGCCGTGAATCCTGAAGCCTGAATCCTGACCCGCCCTAGCCAGCCAGCTCACGTACTCCTGCTGCTGATGTCCTTCTGGCATCCTGTGTGAATCCTTTTTACTGGCCTGCACAGCATTTATGAGTTGCTGCTCCGCCCACTCAACCGCTGAACTGCCCCCCTCAACAGCTCCAACTGCTGCTGCAACATGGAGGCCGGCAGCTGGAGCAGCAGCAGCATCAGGATGCCACGTTGTGCGCTGGTTCGTTTGGGTGTTAAGTGTGTGCTTGCGCATAATTCATGCCTTGCAAACCCACACACACACACACACACACACACACACACACACACACACACACATGCACACACACTTAGAGCAAGCTTTGGTTGGGTTCAAGTTGGAGGCTGGGACTCATTTTAATTATCATTTTCGGATTTGGGCGCGTTTGGAAAACTATGAAAATTTAATGAGAGGCTGCTGCCTGCGAGCAAAATTAGAGCCACCAATTTGTTGCAGGCCCGCACACACACACATACGCACACACACTTATAACGAACATGCATGTGTTTGCCTGGCCATAACCCAACTGCCATGCCGGACAAGGGCTTCTTCAGGATCTGCCTGCCAGAGATCCTGTTGAACTTATTTCATTACATTAGAAAAACCCAAAAATAAACAAACAAAAAAAAAAAACACTCGCAACCGCAACGCTATTTGTTTTTCAGTTTATGCATCCTAATGAAGCAACTTGATGTTCCCCATGTGTGTGTGTGTGTCTGTGTGTGTGTGTGTGTTGGACAATTAAGCGCACGCGGACAGCTTTGGATTTTGCTCCACATACAGCACATCCGTCTAATAGCGTTAGCAACATATTAATAGCTTTAAGTTGCACTTAGAATATAAAACTATTATCGTTTACAGTTAACGCAGGTAACTAAATTGTTTAACGTCTAAGCGTTGTGATACGAAAAAAGAAAGACAAGCAGAACTTGCTGTGGCACGTAGAATATCGAATGACCTTTAAGACTTTTGCGCAGATATTTGAGTAGAATTGTGCAGCTTGTTTCCGCTGAGTTTTGGGGAGGATATCAGCGAAAAGAAAACGTTTTTCATTGCAAAAACTAATTTCTCCTAAAGCAGCTATATGATCCGATTGATTGCAATCAAAAGTAAGGACGTTAGCAAAGTCAAATGATGATAACTTTACGACTGAGAAAGTAGTTGGCATAGGAGCAGAGAGACCTGGCTGTATCCTCTTGATTGTTGTTCTCGATCAGGTATATATATATATAGCTCATAAAATCGCTGAAGCCTTAGACATATCATGCCCAAATTATAATACCCTTTGCAAGGTTATACAGAAGTTCAATAAATTGGTAGCCTGAGCCGTCTTTTCATGTTTACAATTTAGTGCTGACTTTGCTAGCTTTGTGTTGTCATGCGAGACGCAAATATTTTTGCTAAAAATGCGGTCACATTCTTTTGTTTGCCTACAAAATCATCGACATAACGACCCAATTAGTTAGAACAAATGCACACATGACAGCTAACAGCTTATTCGAGGCAATTCACAAAAAAGTTTTAGCCAAGTCAGCACCCTGATATATGTACATATATAAGCCTCATCGAATAATAAAAAGGTAAAATAATATTTTTAAGGGGTGATCTCACGAGATATCGGCGAACAAGCTAAACGAACTAAACGAACGTCAACTGAGTCGGCTATCAAAAAGTTCGTCAAATGAAAACTCTAATCTGGCTTTTGAGCACAGAAAAGAGCACCAATAAATATACAAATAAAATACTTAATAGAAGCTGCCAGAACTCTTGCATAAAGTAATATCCTCATTGATTTAAATTCCTAAAAATGCCGACCAAATAAACGGAAAGGAAGGAGACTGCAACAAAAAAAAACAAAAAATAAAAAAAAACTATTGGGAAAAATTCAGAAAAACGTGTAAAATTGACAAAACTTTTAATGGATTTTATGACAACACAATTTTTGCTGCTGTTGTTGTTGTTGTTGTTGTTGTTGTTGTTGTTGTTGCCGGTCAAATCACTTGCGCCATTTCCATTACGAATTTCCTGTAGCTTGATTTAACCCTTCGATATTTTTTTCATATAAAAATATTGTCAACCCGTTAACGTTGCCAACAGCCAAATTCCAATGTGGTTCATACAAAATGCAAAAAAAAGTTTATATATGTATATATATATTTAAATGTGTGTGTGCGTGAGGTGGGTGGGGGTTAAAAAATTGTAACAAATATTCAAAAACTATTTTCAGCTTGCGTTGCACATTTCGCTGCGTGTGCTCTATGTGTGTGTGTGTTTGTGTGCTGTGTGTGTGTGTGTGTGTGCGCGATAGTTCAATATTCATTGGCCGTAATTTGATTGAAATAAGTGAAGCGCGCTTTTGTGCGTCGCCCGAGTGAGCAGCATGGCGGGGTGCACGATGAATGATGGCAAGGTGGGCAAGGTGGCAACGGGGGAATTAAGGAGATGCCGGTGGAAGCGGGGAGGGGGGAGATGGTGGCTCTCTAGCAGGCGGCAACGTTCTGCTTGGTTCATCATGAAATTTATGAAGCATTCAACACGCCAGAGCGCAGGAAATTAAAATTATTAAGCATCACTTTTTATGCCCTTGCCACCAAGCCCAAAACTGAAGGGTGTGCGCTTGTGTGTATACATACATATATAACTGTTTTTGCGTTCTAGTGCCCACACACATTGTCAATTTAATGGCAGCCCCATAGTTCACATTATGGCCAATTGAAAATTGTGCTGATGAATGCACACAGCTCACCAGGTAAGCAAAGCCAAAGGCAGGCAGCCAGCTCATAAGCACTTAATGTGTGGAATTACATAATCAAATGAAAACGCTTTTGTTTGGCGATATAGACGACTAGCAGATACTCACTCATATTGGGTATAAATAAAGCTCTACACCAATTAACTATGGCTCTCAATGAGCCCAGGCTGCCGAATTTGGTTAAATAGATTGGACTATTGCTGCCATGGAGATGTTTGCTTTTGCATTCTGTGCACGTTTACACTAGGTCTAACGATATTAACGCTAAATATATGTAGACAGGGCTGTTTAATGCTTATGATGGTTGATTTAGAAATAGTTCAATTAAATAAGTTTGAACTATCTAGAGTATAAGTGTGACCAGGTCGTATCAACCTATCGCTTCTCTCGACACTTGCAGCGATTGCTCAAGTTAAGATTTCTGGTTAAGTATTCTCACCTATAGCTAGCTGGCGTACTCGATAACTTTTAATATATTCTTCTAGCTGTTAATATGTTCCTTAGGAATAAATATACTTAAAACTTGGACTTGAACAGCAACAAATCAAAGAAAACGATCAACTATCGTTTATAGCTACTAGCGATATGGTAATCGATAGTTTTATGAGAACTAATTCTCATATTTATATTGAGAAAAAAATAGTTGACTTTATTTACATATATCCAAGTGTAGCCCATTTATTGGATTAGAACTTAGAATAGTTACGACTAGTCATATAAAATTCATGAGATATTCAAGCTTCGTTTAATAATAGTTGAAAACTGTTTTAATTATAACCGAAATATGTTCCAAAATCAGTTAGTTCGACTAATTTTAAATGAGGATTTTTGTATTGGGCTGTGCATAGCGTTTGTAACACTAATGAAATTGCCAGGATTCTATTCACATGCGTTGCCATTGTTGCATGTATATCTAACTCTCTACCTTTCCCACCCCCCCTTCCCACTGCTTTCCGCACTCCAACTCATGCGGTTTTTCGTTTTTGCCAACGTTTTTGGGGACGTCATGTGGCATTGTCGTTTGGCTTTTACCATTTGACTGCGCGCATAATAAAAATTGGCACATATTTTTGGTCTCAATGCGGTTATTGCTGCCGCTGCCTGCTGCCGCTGCCGCTGCAGCTGCTGCTGCGTTTTCACTTTTCACAGCAACAACAAATAATACATAAAAATGTATACATATAAAACGCAAGAGTGTGGGGCAGAGGAAGATACAATTGCGTTGCAGTTGCAATGCAAATGCTGGCTACGTTTTTGCATTTATACCCTGTAGCCATAAAACCTATATAATTTGGGTATACTCGTGTTGTATGTGCTGAAGAAGCTTTCCCCGACTTGATCTACATGCACAAAGAAAACTGTTTGTCTTGCCTGACTGATTGACTGATAAATGCACAGCTTAAGTTACCTTTCGTGATGTAAGGTTCTGGGAAATTGTGTGCGCAACTGTGGAAAGTGGGCGATAAACTATTGTTTGGGCGTCAAACTCAGTTTCAGAGTTCTTTGTGAATACTCATTTTTGACAGGTTTTGACCGCTTGATGGTAAAAACCCCAGCTAGCATAATGGATATGAGTACATATTTAATCATACCCAGCAAGGCCATCCAAGCAAGTCCAACTCCAAGTGAGTTCAACTATAGGTTCCATTTTATATATACCGCAGCTCAAGTTTGTACAGACTTTGCAAATAACTACCTTAACAAATCGTTTATTTAATACGAAAATGTGTTTTAAGGCTTAACTGAAGGCGACTAAGGTCTTGTGGATTTATATTTGCCTCTTTCAAACAAGACATCAAAGGGTATCTACTCGGTCGAGTAGTATGTAAGCTGCTGTTGGTTATGTTTTTGGCATTTTATTGAATATGTGTGACACACACACACACGCACACAAATTGATGCATAAGTTATACGAATCGCAATGCGTTGATTGTCAGTTTGCCCACTGAGCGCAAAATGTGCGCCAAAGCGTAATGAAAAGCAATGAAAATGAGACATAAAAAATGAAAAGCAGCAGCGACAGCTATCTGACGGCTGCTGGCGCCACCTGGCGCCCAAGTGGACAAACGTTCATAATACGTAAGTACCGAATACATTTGTATATACATACATAACAACAAGACTATATACACACACATACGTACATGCATCGACAAACATATAGATCAAGGCTGGAAAGCCTAAACCGTGTCCCCGTATTCGCATTGACGAAAAATTTCGAAATTTCCAATATATTTAACTCATTCCCAGGATGTAAGAGGAAGAAAGAATTAAGTCAGTTATTAGTTCAGTAATTCAACATAAGTCTTGCATTGCAAAACTTGTTTGAGTACAAACTAATTACTAACTAACTTGAATTAAAAGGCTTTTGGTAAGAATTTTGGAAATTTGCACATAATTTCTTTGGAAATTAGGTCCCAATCGTCCGGTTCCGACAAATGCACAGAATGGCGGATCTATGCAAAGTATCAAGGCGGGACTTACAACCTGAGTTTGCATAGACGGGCATGGCTAAGGCCTCGTCTCGATTTATGCGTGTCACATATTATGACAAAATTATAATACCCGCTAGAAGGGCATAAAAAGGAGCGACAATAGAATATATATATTCGATATTTTCCCTAACTGTGATTCACGAAATTTACTTTTCAGCTTTTGATCGAAAATTGCAGGCCGTAAGTTTTACATACGGCATGCCTAATGGAGTTTGCTAAAAGTTGCTTTTTTTTCTCTCTCTTTTGATGTAATTTGTTGGCCACCGAAGGGATGTGGTTGGTTTTCGTAGTGCTCACGTAGTGCTCCATGCTCCAGTAATTGAATTTCTGTGCGCACAGAAAAGTATGCCACATGCAATAACGGGCGAAATTTGGACGGGAAAACGTGAAATTGCCTGTGGTTTTTGTTTGTACTTTTATTTGCTTTTTTTTTTCTTTTTTTTGTTGTTGTTGTCGTGCCTGTTTGTTTAACGTGGTGGGGGGAGGGGAATAGCGAGGGATTGGAGCCGGGCTCCAATGTGCTGTAACACGACAGTGACAATGACAGGCACCGCTGACAACGACAACGACAACAGCAACAACGATAATTAAAAATAATTTGTGGAGCCCAAAGCTCTGGTCAACTAAAATCAAGCGAAACAGCAGGCAGGACACACACACACACACCACAGCACACACAAACACACAGCACACACAAACACACAGCACACACAAACACACTGCACACCCTGGTATGCAGGACACAGGATGATGCAGGAACATGCAACGCATTCGATATGGATGTGAATGTGCATGTGAAAGCTGAAATGGACACTCGCACAAAACCGCCAACATGTTGTTGCTGGCCAAAACGACGGGCTGCATAGGCTCAACGGCACTTTGGCAAACAATCAGTCAAAAGGTGAAAGTAAGCCCGCTCGCTTCTGATTAAAACTGCAAATACGCGCTCCAAGCTGATGCCCGCAGCCCCGCCATAAGCCCTAAGCTTGATCCTGACACAACACAAACCAAACCCCAAGCCGAAACCAATCCAGAAACTGGCTAAGCGCAAAGGGCTCAAACACGGTTGGCAGTTAAAAAGCAACGCGTTCCCAGAGAATAGTACACACTCTCTCTCCCTCTCACACATATACACAAAGCACTGACATGAGCATTTTTAAGTTTGAGTGACACGAACCGAAGGCACAAAGTGCTTGCCATCGAGCTGTAGGCAGGTGGGGAGGAAACGCAAGCGCAAACTAGGGGCTGAGGATAGTCCGTGCAGAGCGCCCTTAATGCAAGTGAAAGCTTGCAAAGGCAACGCCACTGGGTCGATGGGTCGCTCACTCGCTCGCTTGCCTCCATTGTGGTCCTGGCCTGTTTGGGCCTCGGTTTTCGACTTGCCAGACAGGCAGCAGCTCAGTCACTCAGTCAAGCAAACAAACAAATAGCCAGGAAAAGGACAGCAGACGACTAAAGTGAAAGTCACCAGCAAGCAAGCAGCACAAACCGGTAAGGCAGCAAGAGAGTAGGAGAGAGAGAGAACAAGAGAGAGAGAGAGAGAGAGAGAGAGAGAGCGAGTGGATAAAGATACTAAGCTAACTAGTAAATACCTTTAATGCTGATATAAACTGCTACACCAAGCCATTATCTATTGTAATGTTCATCAATCAGCATGATTGACTGATGGATAATGAGTGCACATTCCAAACCAACAGAACGATAGAGCGAGAGGAAGAGTAGCAAGAGATAAAAGCAGTTAAGCCAAACTAGAAAATAGCTTTAATGCTAATATTAACTTTGATTTATTGCTTGATTGACTGGCTGATTGATAATGAACGCACAGCCTTATCCAGTAGAAATATAGAGTGAGAGAGTGAAGTTAAAGATAACAAGCAGATAAGCTCAAGTGTTAGCAGGTTAATGTCGATGAAGCTATGTATGTTGTTCGAGTACTTGATGAAACCAACAAAAATATAGAGCGAGAGAAAATATAGAATGTAACAACAAGCAGTAAAACACTCTAAAACACTTATTTTAATGCGGATGAAAATTGTTGCAACTCTTTAGCTTCAATGTTATTCCTGACTGATTGATTGATTGATTGACAGGCAAAGCCAATAGAAGGATACGCCGAGACTTTGATTACTGCTAATTAAGCTTAACTAGGAGAGACGTGCAGAATAGAAAGTGCACATAGAAAATATTGCAGCAAATAAATTTCAATATTTGTCCTGCCTGATTGATTGATTGATAGTCGATGATCTGACCTCGACTGTCTTCATTACAACTTCGGGCCTTACTTTGGATATTAAGATATCATATTAAAAGAATCATTACTATCAATCAGTATGCCTTACAACACCAAGCACTGACAAGATAACTGCCATTGCTTCAATCTAAGCTAATCTAAAAAGAAAATAAACAGCAATTCTCTCAATGTCAGAGCCCGACACAGCTTAACAGAAGTAGGGCGTCGCCTCAAAAAGTATGCAGCATAAAAATAAAAAGTCATGTAAAACATATTTCGATGGGTGCCACGAAATGAAGGCGCCGCTTAAGCAGCAACAGCATCGGTAGCCACTTGTAATCCCTTCAGGAAATCAACTAAGCATTTTAATTAACTTGGCCCAAAACAACAGGCCAAACAACTGCCCTGAAAATGGGCAACAAACAACAAACAACAGCTGCAAAATATGACCAAAGCCACAAACTAAAATCAAAGCCACACCAGAGACTTTCGACTAACTTCTGCTGCCACACACACACTCACCCACTCTCTCTCTCTCTCTCTCTCTCTCTTATGTGTGTGTTTGGCCGTGTATCATGATAATTTACTGAAAGCGCCGCCATTTGTAGACACACTCTCTCTCACACACACACACCAACACAATCAATATTAAATTTCCACTTGCCACATCTTTATTTGCTCTTGTTTTGGCGCAAACAAAGCGCGGCACATAGACGAAATGGCAGAGAAATCGAGCCGTTATTAGAGATGAGCTTGTGTCGTGTTTTTGCACACGTGTACACGATTTTGCACGAGTAAACACGACTTTACACAAACTTGCAACTTGCAAATAATTGAAATACAATTTCATATATAACTAATTATTTCATAGTTAAGAGATATGCTGTGCTGTATCAGATTTCAGACTCGAAAAGTGTTGTGTTAATAAAAACGTTGGCAATATTAAAACAATTAGTTGGCGCGGCTCGTGTTAAGAGAAGGCCATCTCTAGCCGAATGAAAGCCTTAGGCAAGAAGGGTTGAAGCGGGGGCTAATATCGGGCATACGGGATAATGCTGGAACAGAGCACCGTCATATAATGTGAGCAAAGCACAACTAATTTTCGAAAGGCAATTTTATTATACTTATTTGTGTGCGATTTCCAGAACATAAACACGCGCCGGATGTGCAGGGGCGAAACGGACGGCCAGACAAAGTGCGGGCGGGGGAGGTGCAGAGAAGCGCTTAGAAACACATTCCCAAATGCAAATCTAAACTGCTGTTGGCACACACACACACACACACACACACACACACACGCACGCACACAGGTGAAAAGTTGACACAAAGTTTTCAACCGAAGTTGAAGTTGGAATTGGCTTTGAAAGGCGACGGCGGCGCGGGCTGCAGGCACTGAATGTGTAAAATTCGAGTTGTTTAACAAATAGAAATAGAAATTAAATGAAAATAAAATAAGAAAGGAAAAACTTTTAATTTCATTTACAATGAGTTGATGCAGTTGCAGAACTGTTTGTGAATTAGTTCATCAAATTGTTGTCGCAAATGTAATATGAAACCAAGTGAACTATATTGCAATATTTTATATGCTCAACTGAGTGAATGACTATCTGATTGATTGACTGACTGAGTGACTGACGTTTTAGGTACAGCACAAAGGGTCCCCATGGGCTGCTGTATATTGCATCGAATCTGAGCTTTTCTCAAGCAAATAAATCTTGAAGTCGTTAATTCCACCGACATGTGTGGAAAATTAGTGAAAACTTTAGTAAGAAATTGCTCCGTCTTGGCCTTTAGCTCTTGCCTCGTTCCAATCCTTGGAAGCAGCTCTCTATATTTTCGAATTCTTCCTTTACGAGCTCACGGCTTAAACACATTTCAACGTTTGGCCTAAATAACTATCAACACAATTTTCTTTATTATATTTACCCATTTGTAATTACGTTCAATTGGCTTTTTCTTGAGCCAGTCTCGGCAAATATTAATCTCTAGTCTTTTTTAGGACACTTGCTACTAGTTGCCATTCCGCTTGCCACTCTCTTTCTCGCTCGCTCACTCTCTGTCTCCTGCTCTCTCTCTCTCTCCTCTCACTCTGCACTCTCGTACTGTGGCAGTGTCTCGTCGTAATGCCTTTGACCCATTTGGTTGGCCTGGCGGCCAAATAGTTTGCCTTGAAACTAAATATTAACTTTAGAGCTCAGGCCACTGTTCTTGTACATATATGTATGTGTGTGTATGTATGTAGATGTGTGTGTGTGTGTGTGTGTGTGTTTATGTGTATATGTCAGGTCAAAATGCAATCATAACAATAAATTCCATTTACACGTTTGCCTTTACTTGACTTCTCTCTCCGCGTGCTTTTATACTCTTGCATGGGGCTTTAGACATTTCTCTTGATTTGTGTCGTCAAGAAGGAAAGCTTAACACGTTTTGTCCTGTATGCTATTCATGTGTGTTCAGTAAAGTTATATTATTGTAATTATTTTAAATTGTGCTTTGTGCGACATTCGTAAACGTTGCACTGGCTGTCTTAAGCCTGAGCCGCTTCACACTTTTAGTATATTATCAGAAGATTCAGAAGAAAGACTCACGTGCACTTAAATTATGGAATTTCTCTCCAAAGAGCGTGATTTTTTAATTCTGCTTTGTGCAACATTCGTAAACGTTGCACTATCTGTGTTAAACTCTTTCTTTTTCTTTTCTTTTAAGTATTCTTTTTACACAAATGCCATTAATTTTTTGGAGGTTAGTGCAAAAATATCCGACTCAGCGGCAACAGTAGATGCCGTTTAATAACCTTTCAACTCACTCATCATATACCAAACACAACCCCCCCCCCCCCCTCCTCCCCCTCCCGCGCCCCCTCCAGCCCACGAAGCAAATATGTCTCTGGCTCTTTTGACACTTGACAGTGCCAATTGCCGTTTTCTTGGCAGCATTTTCAATTACGTAGCCGAAGCACAAAATAGCACGCGATTTTAGCATAGAGAATCCTGCAAATGAAGTCATCCAAAGGCTTACGGATTTGTGTGCCCAGACAGCGCTGCAGGCAGCAGTCAGATGTGGGTCATTCGAGCGAATGTGCACTGAATTCATGAAGGTAGCTGAAGCTCTCAACTGATGCCTGTCACAAACACAGCCAACGTGACGTCACAGGTGTTGTATAGCCCTGAGTTACTTTGCCTAATGCCATCAAATTGACAATAAATGAAGGAAATTAGTTAAGTGAATGAAATTGCATTGCATACGAGCTAGCGGGGGGTAAGGTTGGGATATAATCTGTCTACTTTTCGAGAAGCTCTGTTGAGTGCAGCGTTTCTTGAAAAAAAAAATCGATTTCTGTTTAAGTTCGTGATTGTGCAACAAGAAGAAAAGTTTCCAATTATATTGCAGGAATAGTTGATATCTATTAAGTTAAAGATACGTAAGCTCCATATACTACTGTAGAAATAAACTGACAAGTTTGGCGACTTTAGCTCTTAAGATCTAAGAGATTTGCTCAAAACACAAGATTTCGACATCGACATACATTCATATGTTCGAGTAGACGGACAGACGGGCGGACATAACTAGAGATGCTTACTTCTCCCTGTTACATGCATATGCACAAGACTATTATACCCTTTTATATCCATTTTCAATGAGTTTAGGGTACAAGAAATCAAGAGACAACTGACACTCTAAACTCATAACTTCTCAGAATCATATTTAAGCCCTATCAAAATAGCAATTCCTAGAAACCTTTAAATCTTAAAACAACATATTTCAATTCGTTTTTAGTGGGATAGACGATATGCGAAGATATATATGTATATGAATGACGAAATTTCTGAATGGAAATTCTATAGCTTTCTGTGCTGCGGGCGAACATTTTGGGGGCTGTTGCCAAGCAGCTTTGCGAGCCGTGCACATGCTATAGCTCGATGCTGATTTCGATACCGTCTTGTACTCACATTCGCATTCACTTCTCTTTCTTTTGTATCTTTCCTTTGCTATGGCGGCAAAATGCAAAACCCAAAACGGATAAAGCGAAAAATGCCAAACATAAAATGGCGAAATGCACAAGGAAACTGCGATTAGTTATGTCTGCCATGGTTTAGCCAGCTAGTCCCCCTCCTCCTCCCCCCATCGCCACTCTTCCCTTACGTTTTTCATCTTTTTTTTTTTTCTCAATTTATTTGTTGCTGCTTTGCTTTTAATTCTCTGCCGCAGTCGCAGTTGCCGCCTGCTGCTGTCAGTCAGGCTCTGCTTTTTGTTTGCCGTTGGTTTGTTTTTTGTTCTTTTCTTTTTTTTTGCATTCTTTTTCTCGCATTCATTTTGCCATTTTGTTTTTGCATAGTTCAAGTTATGTGGCCCGCAAAGGCATACAGAAGGGCCGCCACAAGCATACAGACACACACACACACACACACACACACAAAAAGACATACATACACACATATGCAACGAGCTGTTTTGTGTCTGAGCCAACTATTTTGTAGGTTATTAGGGCGTATTTCAAGCAGACAGACTGTCACACCCAAACACACACACACACTCAGACACACACACACACACACACACACACTTACACACACTATCGCAACAGCTGACAAACATAAACGGGGCTTTAAATTTAGAACATGCTGTTATTTTTATCAAGCTTTCATGTGAAGCGAACACATTGCAAGCCCCTCACACAATCTGTCCGCTTAGTTCTATCGTATTTAGTCAATGCAGCTGTTAAAGTGAACATGGAGGACCATGTTGGCTGGAGCATGAATTATAAATTAACTTGCAGCAGCTAAGCAAATGCCACAGTAATATATTGGACTATCAAATGTGACCACAATGACCACTTTATTTCGGGGACACTTTGACAGCCATGGTTTTACACCATATTTATTTAAAAAAAAAAAACCTTGTTTCTGTTTCTTAAAAATTCCGTTGAGAAAACTCGCACTTGAAGCGAGAAAACATAAAGTGGGCATGGAAACCAACTAAGTTTATCAAGAAGTTACAGACGTAATCAAATATTATTCCGTTAATGCATTTGGAAAATGTTCTGACTTTTAAGCGCAAATAAAGAGCGCTAGTTGCTTAGTCTTTAAACACACAAAATACTATATTTGATCAAGAAAAGAAAAAGGAAAGAAAAAGAGCTTGTTCTGTCCAACTGATCACCATCTTTAAGGGCTAGATTCTGCAATTATTACTGAAGCTTCATTTTGGCTTGAGAGTTAGCACAAGAACGGAGTTTTGAGAAATTCGACCTCTATGCGCCTTGTGCATTGCAAATGTGACGTCATGAGCCTGCAATTGCCTAGCTGTCTGAGCTTCGGACTGACAAAAGAGAGGTTGCTGCTTCAAATAGAGCAGCAATTGACAGTTTTGGATCAGTTTTTATAACTAAGCATGGATGATAAATAGGTCTAAAAGAAATTACACATAATTTCTTGTTTAATTTTAAGTTAATGTGCGTTTTTTTTGAGAATTTTCTTTAAGTTCGCAACCTTACGTATTATTGCGCAAATTTAAGACATTTGATTGTTATATTTATTAATTTAAAAAAATTTAAATGTTGCTTTTCATGTTCCATTCATTTGGGTCTCTCATAAAAATGTACAGCGCATCACATAGTCCGTCATGCCTTGTCACATTTGCGGTTAAACAAGAGGATCTCGCTACGTGACAGTCGCTTCGTTCAGCTGAAGGACTCAGGAACTTAAGGACTCAACGAGAAGTTCGCTTCGGGTTGTTGGGTGCCATTTTTGTCACTTTTGTGTGTGTTGGGGTAATGTTTATAGCCGATGCGATGCCTTTGACCATTGACCAGGCGCTATCCAAGCTCTAACCGGAATAAGTGTTAGATGGGGGCGAATGTGGTGTAGGGGAAGAGCAGGGGGGAGGGTGTTTTGATTATGATGCCGGCTCGTTTTAAAGCGGATTTGAACGCTGTTGAATATTATTTATGGGGCTGCCTTTCGCATTTCGCACAAAACTCGCAACGAGACCCGATGTTAGCGACCCTTAAGAGCCAATGCGCACACAGAACCACACATGTGTATGCGTGTGGGTGCGTGTGTGTGTATATGTGCCAACATTCTTTGGGTATTTAAACAAAGATTTATATTTTATATGTATATACACACATATATATTTATTTATTCTGTGCAAACGGCCAACGGAAATTGCAAGTGGAGCGTTGAATCCTTTTTGCTTCAACACGTCCTGTCTGTGGGTGTGTGTGTGTGTGGGTGTATGTGTGCCTGTCCATTGTTCGAGGATTTGTAGGGACTTGTTTCATATTTCACAATAACTCCATTTATTGTTGTTGAGGGGGAAGCTTTAAAGATGAAACGAGGTTATCAGTTTGAGGTTTTATGGTTCAGGGATCAACTATTAAGACCTCAGAAGGAGCCTGATTTGTGTACATTTGTGCGTAAGTGTGTGTGTGTGTGTGTGTGTGTGTGTGCGGGAGATAGCAGGAGGCACACACACCCGCACAGTTCACACTTCACACTAATTGGTGCAATATGCATATTTTGTCTATTAATTTGTGTTTATGCATAATTCAAATTAATTATGCATAATCGTGATTAACAGCCATATGCAAATTTGGCTCGAATTAAACGGCAGCCGCTGATCCGCTGCTTTTTTTTCTCTCACTGTATTTTAATTAGCCATATAACATGTGTGTGTGTGTGTGTGTGTGTGTGTGTGTGTGTGTTTGTGTGTGTTTGTGTGTGTTTTTGTGTGAGTGTGGGCTGGTGTGTGCGCTGGTGTATGTTTGTGTGCTGCTGCTATTTTATTTATGAGCTTCACACGTGACGCGCTATGTTTTATCTGCGCCCAGCGCGACAGTTGGTCAACAAGAAGCGCAGCAGTTCGACCAGGTCCACCCCATTTAAGCCCCAAATGAGTATCGCACTGATTACATTTGGGGTTTGGGACGTCTCCACGCAAAAAAAAATAAACACAAAATAAAATAAATAAGATAAATCCTTGCTGCTTCAAAGGAATCCATTTAAATATTTGTTACGCAAAAGATTCTTATCAAAAAGAAAACATCTAGAGATAAAAGAAGCAAGGCGAGAAGCGAGTTATAATATGAAGGCACTTAGAACGTATGTTCTATTAACAGGATACCAGATTTTGAAATAAACAAAATATATAAAAGGAAAAAAAAATGTGTTCTATGGTTTGTGGTCAAAGGTAGGTGATAGGTATAGCGAGAAGCAAATTGTGAAAGTAAAGCGCTGAGTATAGTAAAAATAAGTTCATAAGGTAGCAGATCAGGAAGTAGAGCGAGAATAAAAGAAGTGTGAGAAGCTCAGGGATGGGCAAAGTGAGTAGCACAGCGAGAATCAACGCATGAAGCCAAATTGATAGCAAAGCATGAAGCAAAAAAGTAAGTCAAGAAATGGAAGAGGCGAGCATAGAAGCGAGAAGCATACTTGACAGCAAAGTGAAAAGCAAAGCGTGAAGCAAAGTGAGAAGCAAAGCGGAGGTTAAGAAAGGCAAGAAGTTAAGTAGAAAGTAATATGATGACTGACGGTGAGAGGAAATGCAGGGTTAGCGCAAGCAGATGGGGAAGCGAGAAGTAAAGTCAAGAGAATCGCAAGAAGCAAATTGAAAAGCAAAGCGGGCAATGTGAGTGCTAAAAGCAAGCTAGCAAGCAGGAAGCAAACTGAGCAGAATAGTGAGGAGCAAAGCAGAGGTTAAGAAAAGCAAGAAGTCAAGTAAAAGTGAGAGTAAATGCAGTGGAATTCAAAGTGAGAAGCATGGATCAAGCTTAAGGAAAGCAAACAGAAAAGCGAGCAACGCGAGAAGCAAATCGCAAAGCGAAGCTAGAAGCCAAAGCAAAGCACATAGCATAAGTCAAAGCAATTTGAAAATCTAAGAAAGCAGCTAAGTGGAAAACAAAGCACTAAGAGAAGCAATAATATAGTAGGAAAAACGATAAGCTTAGTGAGAAGCAATAATATGGTAGGAAAAACGGTTAGATAAGTGAGAAGCAAAGTGAATAAAAAACAAAACCACGGTAATCAAAAAAGATAAGTAACCAGAACAAAGCGAAAAACCCAACCGTTAAGTCAAAGTGGCAAAAAATTTAAGTGGACTTCGCTTCTTTCTGAACTTCTCGCTGCGCAGCCAACTCTGCCAAAAACAATTGCACAGCAAACAATTCGTAACAGTTGTGGGCAGACTATATTTAAAGAAATTCATAGTTATCCGCATTATCAACTGAATGGAATATTATCTGGCAGCAAGTTCAGATTAGTTCACAACTCAATTTGATGGCGCTGCTTTCAAAATGCGGCTACCGCACTCGGTTTTGGGGCATTGCATTTCTACACCCAAATCTCGTTCGCAACGCACACTCAACGCCTTTGGCCCAGTGCCCAAAAACTTTGCCATGAGACAACAAAATTTGGAGAGGGGCGACAATCGTGAGCACCCGTGCCGCCGCTGGCCCTTTTCCTTGCCCCAGCCCAGACCTCAGCTAACGTAAGCTGGTTGACAAGATTTGAAATCCATTTATGGAGCAGTGCCCGACTAGAAAATACCCTGTAATCAGCTTCAAATTGATATAGCAGACACTATAGAACTAGGTGAAATTCAATTACTTACAATACATCGGTACTTATTGTCCGATCTTTTTAAAATTTTTGGGCCATTCAAGTGGTAGATCAATGTGTTTATATATGAAAGCGTAGGATTACAATTCTTTAGGATTTGAAAATACCTTTTAAACATTTATATAAATTTTGTGTGTTTTACGGGTCAAACAGAAAAGACAGACAGACTGCCTGCCTGGGCCTCTTACATACAGTTCCACAGCACCACTTAATCCAGTCATACCCATTCTCAGTGGATACAGGGTATATACCAAAAAAAAAAAAAAGAATAGGTGGGGAAAAGTAAGTGACCCTCTGAGTTTATCTTGCTTTTTATTTGGCCAACGCTTCGGCAGCTTTTGGCTAATTTTGTTTATTAAAAGTTGGCTGACCTTTTCCTGCCCCACAAAAAGCGACAAAAAAAAAATATATATATATATATATTGAGAAAAAAAAAGAAAAATAAACAAATACACCACACCACGAAGCTCGTGTTGCGAAATTAATTTTTCTGTGTGTTGGTTCTGCTTTCAGGGTTGCCAAGTGTCATTAGTTTGCTGTTTGGCAGCAACTCGGAGACATAGTTAAATTAGCTAAACATTGCGGTGGCTCTTACAGCGCTCGGCCAGCTGCCAGCGCTCGATTGGGGGTGGGGGTGGGGGCGTGGCAGTCGACCGCGTTTGATGAAAAAGTTGCCTGCGGACTGTTGCTGCTACCGCCGCTGCTGCCTCTGCTGCCTCTGCTGCCTCTGCTGCCGCTGCTGCTGCGCGTTTGGGTGGCCTCCGGAATGTGAGTGGTTTTTCTGGCTGGGTGGTGCGGCTAATGCCTTTTGCTTTTGCACTTCACTACACTTGGCAAAAAGTTTTCGCATAAAAATGTAGATAATGCCGGCTGGTATGGTGGGGTGGCAAGGGGTGGGCAATAAATGGGTTTGTGCCCTGAATGCGTTTCGCCCACCAACTGCAAATGATGGCGGGCAACAACAGCAGAGGGCGTGGCCACTAAGCGGTCTGCACTGCTGCTAAATGAATTTGTCTACAACAAAAATGCAGATAAATTCGCTTGCACTGAAAATGCGTAGCATGAACAATTTTTAACTGTTGCGGTCAAAATTAATCGAGTTAAAAATAAAGATTTCGCAATTAAGTTTGCAAGCACATTTCAAACGAATCAAATCTATTAAAGTGAGTCGACAAATGTTTTGACATCGATTTTGACTGTATGCAGTTTACGAAGCTCGAAAAGTTCTGTCTATTACAAGCTATAGAACTAGTTCATCAATCTGCCAAGCTCATTAGCACAGAATGTTGATGATCTTAATGATCATAAACTAAACTTCTCTCCCGCTACAAAAAAATCTCATTGAACAGGTTCAGAGATGATTTACAAAATTGTTTAAGCATAGTGGAATAAGGCTATAACTCTTAAAACCTCAAAATACAGGACTTCGCTATCTTATTTTATCGATTGGGGAACCGGTTCAAATATTCTTTAAAAAAGTCTAAAAACTGAGTGACTGAATAAAAAACTTTTTAATTAACAACGTTAGAATTGTATACTTCATTTCTTAGAATGAAATTGATTTTAGAGATGTTCGAAAAATTCTTGAAATGCGTTTCAAAGACTTGCGAGCCGAAAATCGAATTTAAATAGCAATTTGCGCTGCAGAGCAGAAATAAGTTCTGATATTTCTTATGCACAACTTGCAGCAACTTATTAAAATGAGAGACTGAAAAGGCCTCGAAGGAAATGCCATTGGCTGGCATCATAAATTAAGTCCTGTCTTGTCTCAATGCGCTGCATCAGCTTAAAACGAACGAGTGTACAAAAAATTGCATTTATTTATATATATATATATCATGTGTGTATGGGTGTGTGTGAGTATGAAAAAGTTTGCGAAAAGTTAGTTGACTGCCTGAGCTCAATATTTATGTGTCTGTTTATCGATTTCACGGATTACGAGTATCCATTTGAGCATTTCAAGCCGACGCGCCTCGAACAGTTCAATGGCAATGCACATAACGAAGTCATAACTGTTTGACAAGCACCTGGCATAGGATCTGTCTCCCTCTCGCTCTCTCTCTCTCTCTCTCTCTCTCGCTCTCTCTGTCTCGTACGTTCTCTGTGGGTCTCCATGCTGCCGGATGGCGCGGTGTTCAGTTGCTTTGGGGCACAGCCGGGCATCACTTATCAACCATTTATAAACAATAAACGAATATAAACAAGAAACTTTTGCCAGCGTCAAATGCATTACAACAATGCCACAAGGCAAGCGAGGAGCAGAGCAGCAGGGGAGTGGAGAAGATCGGGGCAGGAGGAGGCGACTTCGGAGGAGCCAACAATGAAAGCACAGATAAATGGCATAAATATGGCAAACAAAATGGACAGAGGGTGCGTAAATTGACGCTGGGGTTGCCAATGTAACTGAGCTAGTACAAAGGGGGTGTGTGCGTGTATGTGTGTGTGTGTGTGGGGGCTGGTGGGAAATGCAGATAGAAAGTGGAACAGACAGCGAGTGATGGAGAGAGAGAGAGAGAGAGAGAGCAGGAGCAAGGAGGTTCTTGTTGGCTCTCTGCTCAGCCAAAACATGTCAATGTGAAAAGTTTTTTGTGTGATTTCCCGAAACTTATTTGTCCCGTTTTGGCTTTTATTTTGCTTCATTGGAAGTTGCTGCTGAAATGACAGCAAAACGAAAGGAAAACAAAATAATGAGAACAAAAAAAAGGCACGTTAGAGTGCCCCACCAGAAAATGCCCTGTAAGAAAATGACAGCATGGCGTTGCAAGCATTCGAGCTTTCTTCTATCTATACACGCACAGGGGTACATATATGTACACACACACACACGCCGCTGATAGTCCCATTTGCATACAATTTGCTCGTCTTCTTATTCTTATTCCAAAGCACACAGATCGGTGAAAGGTATTCAAACAGAGAAATATTATGGAGCTGAATATATTATATTAGAATTTATGTACTTTACACATTTTTGTGTCTGTACCTCTTTAAATCCTCGAGTTATGACTTATCGATATCGATAATTCTCGATATCATGGCGTTATCGATACACATATTAGCTCGTACTGTGTCTGAAAGACGGAAATATATATTTCATCTAAGCCTTCGCTTTCAACTGTCAATAAAACTAGGTTCTAGTACTAAGACACCTCTTGTATTCAAGTAAAAGGTAAGAAGAATGGCGAAAGTGATTGGCTTTACATGGATAGTCTATGTACAGAATTTGCATTGCTGTCTAGCATAGCCCACAGCGTAGCACAGGGTATGCAAAGTATTAGACAGAAAAACGAAGCGCAAAAAAAAGTAAATAAAACAAATTTTGTACCAGAACACACAATAAAATGAGGGCACGCAAAAGATGACACCAATCAGCGGCTGGAGACAGAAGGAAATCGCCAAATAGGGGGTGGTAGAGGGGCATGGGGTTCGTTGTGGGGGAACTGTGGAAAATGCGAAAAGAAAAGGCAAAGTTTTACGTTTGTTTACGAAATATGAAAGGGAAGCGCGCGTTAAGGAAGCGACAAATAAAATGCCAACTGTAAGGGTGCAAGTGTATGGGGCTAGGGGTATAAAGTAGGGATGTGTCTGTGTGTGTGCATATACATACATATATATATATCAAAAGTATTTTATGCACATTAGTTGCGCTCTTATGAACTTGAAGTTGTCATTTCTAGCCAACAAACTTGACGCTCAACTGTCGCACTCCACCGTTCGCAAACCCCCCCTCACACCAACCCCTCTTCTTCCTGCCCCGCAGAGAGTCATTCCCCATTCCGCCAAGCATCGTCAGTCTCAGCGTCGTCTTGTTGTGCATTGTGTTGTTCGTGTGGCGTGGGCAAAACTGCTCAAAAGCAGCTGCAAATGACAAGAATTTGTTGCTAGGCTGCCTGCCATTTACCCCTTGTCGCAACCGACCCCCGCTCCCACTTTCTGTCTAGTTGTCTGCGCTGTTGTGCACAGTTGCGGCGCCTCCATTGCGTTCGTGGCATGTAAATATTAACTTTGAACAAAATACGACACGGTCGGGCCCAGCGACTTGGAAGTCCAAGCCCATCACAGCCCATCAGTTGAGCAGCTTCTACCTCCCCCTCTTCGCTCCTCTACCCGCTGCTTTTACAACCTGCCCAAGGCAAGCCCCTCTGAAGTTGCACTTAGCGAAATAATTGGCAGTCAAAGTCCATGAATACAAGCTTGGATCGCTCTCTATTCATGTTTTTCATCTTTCTCGATTAAAAAGCGCAAGTGCTCTCAGTTACTATCCACCTACTTTCACCTTTGCCAGCTTTTCCAGCGTATTGATTGGTGAAACAATTCTGTTGCATAGTTCGAGGCGCGCACACAAAACGATATTGCTTCGATTTGAGCTCTTAAGCCGATATTTGGGACCAGTTATTGAGATATTCTCTTGAAGTATTTGCTTCTCATAAGTTGCATATATATTTCATTGTACATCTTTTCATAACCTGTATTCACGAAAAGTGTCTAGAAATAGCGAATGCACCTTAGCTTAGTTTTCTGTTCCAGTGTTCGAAAAGCTTTCGCTGATGCGATGCTTATGCTCTCGTTGATTTTCAATGTCTTTTCCCACTCATAATCTCATCTATGCGGGCATTAATTGTTTGGCAAGTGAGCAAAAACTATATACTCCATTTGAAATAAAGTAATTTGTTTTAAAAGCTCTTAACTACATTTTATATATACTGTGGCATGTTACGCTGTTATCTTGAAAAGTTGGTTTTTGCAAGTGTAGATGCGGTTGCCTCTAAGCCTCGGTTAAATAAAACTTTGTGCGTATTTTTTGTCATACTTTATGGATGTTGTCGCAAACTCCGTCAACCCCCCTTGGCAAGCCCCCTGCAACGCACTGCAGCAGCATTGTTTGCAACTATTGCTGGCTCTTGGCCAGGCGGCGCGTCGGCCCTCCCTGCCCCCTTTTTTCGTGCAGCGCGTAATCGGATGCAACTCGGCTTAGAAGTTTTGTAATTGTTGCGATGGCTGCCACGGCAACAGCAATGGCAGCAACTGCAACTGCAACTGCAGCAGCAAAGCTGCAGCTAAGCCTCCTGGCCAACTGCTACTTCAGATTTGACCCAAAAAAAAAAAAAAAACAAAAAACTAACACAACAACGAGTGCAATGGATAAGGCAACAGACTCGCTTCATTAAAGCTCAGTTATGACACTGAGCAAAAAGTTGTGGAGCGTAAATTTGTTGGGGTTGCCATCGACTGCGACTGGTAGTTTTCTTTACGCCCTCTGAACACGTGTCAACGTTGCGTATGATTGATGAAGGCAGAGAGCCAACCAACAGCAGCAGCAGCAGCAGCAACAAAGCAATAACAATAACAGCAAGGACATTGAGCAAGCATGTCAGGCACAATGATGAAATAAGTGCGTGTTCCCAAACCCAACCCATAACAGAAAAAATAAAAATAAAGAAGAGAACCCACTGTGGGCAACTTTGGCAACGTCAGCCCAAAAACCTTCTGCTTGGGTTCATTAAACTGATGGCAGCCTAATCGCATTTTCCCCAAATGCCAGGAAATATTCTCACACCCAGGTTCTATCTCAGTTGAGTTGCTGACCAAGCCGAAACTCAATATTGATACGCACTAATGTCCCTCAATTATGTAAAATTGAGCTTGAGAGCATTTCATCTTAGCCTGTCAATCGAAAGTTAAGGCTTCTTAATGGAGCTCGACTGCCAGATACCCTATACACGAACTTTGGAGCATACTAAATAACATAGTGAAGATCGTCAATGCGGAGTTTAATGAAAGTATCTTGAAAAACAGAATATTTTGACAGGGGGTCCATGCGTTACAAATTACATGACAACATTAAAATACTCGTCTACAAGAGCATACAATAATGGCCCTTACTTTATGCCCAGTGTGCCGTAATTCAAAACGACCCGCCATGTGCAGCCCGCCAATGTATACATATGTCCGCATTGTAGTTGACGCAACATGCAAAGCAAGAAAAAAATTGGTTCTTTTTAATGCCCATTAATCTTCCTTTTCATTGTCGCTTTAACACTATTGTTATTGTTTTTGTTTTCTGTATGTTTTATAACACATTAAATATTTAAGCAAAAATATTGACAATTGCTGCTAGAGTTGAGCCGGCAGCTTCCCGCTCGGCAGTTCGATTCTCAGTTATTAAACCCACTCAAAACGTACTTTTATGTTTCCTAAACTCCTCTCCTAGTGCTCAGGTTTGACCAAAAAGGAAGATCCCCTGTCATCCAGTCATTCAGCAATTAAGTTAATCAAATGTACATATTATATGCATAAAGAACTAATAGTAGAATCAAAGTTTAAAGATTGAAACGAAACTGTTGCAGATATATGTAAATGTGAAAGGTTTCATCAGCTGCCTTAGTGCAATCGCAGCTAATACAAACCTATTGAACTGCATGTGTTATTTGATGTGCATGGGAATAAACAATTCCGGGAGGCAATCGCAATACGGAACAGAATGGGGATTGGTCATAAAGCAGCTGCAAGATGAGCAATTTTATGGCAGAGTGCAGAAAGAGATTGGTGAAGGGGTCGCGGGGGTCGGAGGGACACTTTGATTGCAAATAAAATCAGATGGGAAAACAGCAAGCACAATTTGTACAAAAGAGAAAGCGAGACAGACAAAGAGAGAGAGAGAGAGAGAGCTTGTGGGGGACTATGCATATATAGTAAAGGTTTATATATAGACTAGTCGCACTTGCAATTTGTTTGCACACAGTATTTGCTTATCAGTTGCGCTGCGGGTAGGTCGGGACAGCCGGTCGTTTGGCAACATCAAAAGCGCCGCCACTAATGCGACACATGGCAATTGTTGGGAGACCTTAATGTGACCCCGCGCCCCAAGTTCACCCAATCCCCAGCCCATGCCACCCCTTGGGAGGTGGCTTTGTTCTAAGTCATCTTGTTACAACGTTTTTGTTTATTTATTTTGATTTTGATTGAATAAGTGCACAGGCAGCTAGCTAACGGACGGATTTACACGACCCCAATCGCTGCCGCCCTACACCACCCCCCCATTGCCTGGCCAACCGTCTGCTCTGCTTGTTGATTTAGCGCATTTACGCGCCCGATTTGTACCATAAGAAATTTGTCGCAAATATTTTTTTTTTATTTCTTTTTTATAAGCTTATCGCATTTGGCAGATTTTTTACGCGCTCGTGGTAGGGGCTTTGGGGTAGCTTATAAATATTTAAATGGCAGCTGCTTGACATGAAAAATTATTGTCAAGAAAAACAGCCCACCTGCCAGTGTTGGAAAGCAGCGTAAGTATCATCAATCATTATACCAGAGCTAAAACAGATGCAGATTCTGAGATAGAGACGGAAAGAGAGCGAGCGAGAGAGAGAGAGAGGGAGGGAGGGAAAGAACAGAACTGAAACATAACGGAAATTGTGGGTTCACAACTTGGTTAAACTGTTCGGAAATTAAATATGGTAAATTATGACAATGCAATTGAACAAACTGGACACTAAAGCGCAGTCTGAAGGGTTCATTTTGTTTATTATTGGTATTTATTTATTTATTTATTTATTTAAGGTCGACAAAACGAGTGTCTTCTAAAAAAATATAGAAACCTAGTTAGAAATATTCTCTAAATATGTAGAGGTCTATTGAAAGATCTATGGATCAACTTGTAAATGAGTTCAACGGTACATAACTGTATTTTAAATTGGAGTCCCTAAACATTCTTTTCTGAAAGAATAATGAAATAAACTCGCATCTTTATGAGATTATCGTAAGTCAAAATATACATTTTCTTGTTGCACTTTTTCTGCAATTGGGCTTTAAAGGAAAAGTAAAAGTAGTTGAATAAGGGTTATAACTGTGCATGTTAAAATAAAATTAAAATGTACTACATTCTCATTTAAGGAATGCTACAGTTATAGACTACCGTGCCTGAGACTCTTTGTTCAGCAGGAAGATACAGATATTGGTCTTTAAGTTAATCACAGATTTGACACACATGTTGCGATATTTATCGACTTGATTTTGGTCATGATTTTAAAAAAGTTGTTAAGCAATCGATTGATATTTCTTGACCTCTTAATGTCAGGAATTAGCTTGTTTCGCTCAAAGATTGTCCAACAGAGCTGTCGTGTAATTTATCGATCTGTTATCGGTCAAGTTTTGCGTGCACTTCTTCGAGAGGTTGCGTTATTTCTTGTACTGCCAGCCAAATTGCTTGGCTGCAGACGTGGGAGCTCTGCGGCTGCAAAACTCTTTAAGCCACTACTCGAGACTTCTGCAATGGGGGCTTTAAACAAATTAAGTGGCACAAGGCGGGCATTTCACTTTATTGCCATGTGGCCTTTTCACTGACTTGCCGCCTGCTTGTTGTTATTCATTTTACCTGCCACGCACACACACACACACACACACACACACACACACACAGGCACACACACGCCACCTGCCAGCGACTAACCTGGTGGCTGCCTTAGTAGCCGAGTGACTGGTTGACTCTGGTCCTGCTCCTGGTCCTCTGGCTCTCTGCTTGGGTAGCTGCTTGCTGGTTGCCTGGCGGCTTCGTTTTGCTGCCTCGTATTTATTTTCGGGCGCGCCATTTACTTATACGCTCCACTTGCTGCACTTCCGACCTCTTACTCACACACACACATACACACACAATAGACATCAACTTATGGCCCCAGTAAAAGACGTGGACAAAGTAGGCGGCAGTTGCGAAACGGAAATCAACGGCATGCGGATGTTTACCCAGGCAAAGGGAGGAGCAAGGAGCCCGACTGTCCATCAGGCTAAACGAGCGTTCAGACAGAGAAAAAAGCGAGTGAGAAAGCAACAGAGAGAGGGAGAGAGAGAGCGAGCTAAGTAATGTGCAATGAGAGAAAGATAACCGCGCTTGCCAGCGATACTAATTAAACCAACTTAATTAAACTTAATGCAATAACAACGACGATTCGAAAATATGTAAGTGGTAAATGAGAGCGTATGAGTGACAAAGGAAAACGCAAGAGGAGTTGAGGGGGAGAACAAGAATGTGAGGATTCATTAATCCGTTGTGAGAGAGAAGGCAAGTAAAATATAAAGAATAAAAATGAAGGAATTTTAATGGAAACAAAGATGGAGAAAAGAGGAAATTCAAAGTTTATATATAATGAATAGAGAGATATAGAGAGAGAGAGTTAGAGAGAGAGAGTTAGAGAGAGAGAGAGAGAGAGAGAGAGAGAGAGAGAGAGAGAAACGAAGGCAAAGGTAAAGTGAGAAGGAGCGAAAGAAGAAAGTCAAATGTATAAAAAAAAAAGAGAGAGAGAGAAAGAGAATGAGATATCAAGGGAGAAAGAGAAAGAGAGAGAGAGAGAGAGAAACAGCGAACAAAATGAAAGAGAGGGGAAAATTAAAGTGAAAGATAAAGACTGAGCAAAGTGAAAGAGGGACAGAGAGAGCGAACAAAGTGAGAAGGAGAGAGAGAGAAAGAGAGAAAAATGAAAGAGTAAGAAAGTAAGGGATAGATAAAGAGAGGGAGAAAAAAAATAAATTTAAAGTGACAGAGAAGAAGCGAATAAAATGAAAGAGAGGGGTCGAAAGAAAGAGATAGTTCAAGACAGACTATTAACGCATGCGAACAACCGAGGCACATCGAGAATAAAAGAAAGCCAAAGAATTCCAAAAAATATTGCACAAAACAATCTATCGAAAACAATAATCTCATCAACAAATATAATTACCTCATGTAGGATCCACTTAGATATAAAACCTTAGGGCAAAATGGCGCGATGTCAATGTAGGTCAAAAGTGAGCAGGTTCTGTGTATGACTATTTAAAGAACCTTCCATCATCAGCAGACTTTGCTACCGACTTTGAGATTTGACAGCGCTCGTTCCTTATTCGAAGCTGTCATTATAATTCTCAATAGGTTATAGCTAACTATCAGCTATATTGAAATTAAAACACTTTGAAGAATGCTGCACAGTTGGCAAATACTTGGAACAGAAAAACAATACGAAGTCAAGTTCCTGACAGGTTGTAAAAGTGCAAAGCCCCCAGTTGCGGGCAATTACTGCCGCTGCTCCCGATTCCACATAGTTAAATAATCAGGTGCCATTGACAGGGCAGCTTCGAGTTAAGGCCAACCCATCACACCCATCTAACACCCACTTCGACAATGTCAAAACAAAGACCCCGTAGCACAAATTGTAACCTTTGATGAAAGTTTTTCGTAACTTTGCAAGCCACGAGAACGAAACGAAACGAAACGAATTAAAAGGAAAGGAACGAAACGGAACGGGCGAACGACTCGATTTTCATTATCAGAAAAGTTGGCCGATGCGGCAGCCATTTGCTGCGCAACGCTAATTAACAGACCCTGCCCAGTCTCGAAGGGGGTTGCTATAAATACATACACACACACACACACACACAAACACATACACACACATACACATCCACATACACATTTACACACCAGTTTTGGCAACAAAACTTTTGCCGCTGTTCGCGTTCCCTAATAAGAATGCATACATAATTAGAGCTGAAATTGAAACGTACCGAACCAAACTTGAGAGTATCTTTAGACCTTGTATACGATGTGCGTTTTAAGGGCAAAGCTAACAACTGATACCCGTATCATCGGCAGAAATTAGAGCCGTCGAATGGGCCATTGCATTAATTAAAAAGTCTCTCTTGACGAGTGAATAATATTCGGAATTTGTCTCAATTTCGTGTGGATCTGTTATGCAAAGAATTTTCAATAATATGAGCCTACAATTTGAGTTCTTCGATAATTTTTCGACAAAAACACTAAAAACCCTTTCTACCCACAATTTGTGGCAATTAAAAGTACGCTAGCTGACAGTGCTCATATAACGGTATCGAAGAAATTCGTTTTGAGAATTTGTTTCGTTTGCCAATATCAGCTTTTAAAGATCTACTCCGAGTGAGTCGCTTGTTGAACAATTTATAAGCTTTGCCATTGCTTATTACAAAATTCGCAAAAAACAAAAGTTTGTGATTCATTTTAAATGCTCTTTATTCAAAATCTTCCAAGCTAGGCAGGTCGTACTCATTATACTCGTACAGAGCATTAAATTTCGTTTCTTGAAAATCTTTTCATAGCTGACTGGTGGCTTTCACATGCGTATCAATTCACACACACACACACACACACACAGAGACACCTACTCTCACACACACACGCATGCAGTCAGCAATCAGCAAGATGAGCTTCTAATAAACACACACGTGCGCACATTAATGTGTTGGGCCTAAAAATCATTGAAGCAAAAAGAAGCACTTTATGATTGCTCTCCCAAACCCACTCAGCCCACACACTTCAGCAAAATGTGTCTGTGTGTGGCAGCACTTTGTATCTGGGCATGTGTGTGAGTCGATGTGTGTGCCTGTGTATTATTTTGCTATGAAATTGCATTTCATGAATGGTAATGTGCCATGATGTGAAAGTACACCTCATACTAGCACTCACACACACACACACCGTTTCGACACATGCCACTTCCTCAAGAGCTACAAAATATGAACATGCTACGAACAAGTAAATGCCACGCCCACACTAACGCCTTTCGCCTAAAACATCTATGTACAAAAGTCAAAATATGCTTAATATTCATAACATTCGCTTGTTGCTGCTGCTGTTGTTGTTGTTTTTGCAGTTGTTGTTTTCAGCAGTAGACATATACAATTAAAAATGCAGAGAGGCAAAACCTTTAAATTGAGTTGGCCAAAGGCCTTAGCCAACTAGCAGTAAACAGCCAGCAAATATGGAAAATAGCATTTGGCTTTTAAGTCTAGTCAAATACACTCGATCGCCAGGCTCTGCACTTCATAGCTGGTAGAAGAAACAAGATGTGCACATGGCTGAATATACGAGAGACACAAGGATCCTCGAATAAGAGATATCCTGTACGCAGATAATTTAATTAAAAATGTTGCTGTCTTAGTGTTCGAAATATGCTGAGAAAACAATAGTTGTCCGATACTTATCGATTTTGGCAGAGGTAAGAAGTTGTTGTAATGTTGTTGAAACACGTTTTGGACGAGAAACAACATCCCAATCCCATATTAAAGGCCACTCACACTAATTTTAAAAATAAAATGCATTTGCGAATCTTCATTATATAGATTCATTCATTTTACAGGGTATAGAAAGTACAAATAGTAAAGGCAAGATATTCATTTGAATGGGTTTGTAAGCATTGGGCTCTTTAGGGCCAAAACAAAAGACAGCAGTTGGAGCAATGAAAATTTTTAAAGCACACAGATTATTTCAGGCGCAAACACAAATTGGTAGATGGATGCAGTTAGTAATATTCAGAAAAATTTAGATTGCAGTTTGAACAGTTGAGTGTAAATCATCGACATGGAAATTGAACTAGAAGCGAGAAGGTAAGGATATTCTCGGCACGCCGAAGATTTAATACCCTTGTAGACATTTGCTTTTGCAGATATGTGAAAGTAGCTTGGCGAACAGAATACTTTGCCATACAAGAACCTACTCTTCAATTCCTTATATAATAAAGTGGTCCGATTTTGATAAGATGCTTCCGATATGAGAAGCGTAGAGAAACTTATAAATGCCGAGCCTGATCAAGATACCTACTTTTGGACCGAACGTTCCTATAGCAACTATATGATGTAGTGGTCTGATCCGGCCAGTTCCGACATATGTACTGCCTGCAAGAAAAAGGCGAGCCTTTGCAAAATTTCAAGACGAAAGCTTTAAAACTAAGAGACTAATTGGCGTAGAAATAGACAGGAGGATAGATGAACATGACTATATCAACTCCTCTGTTGATGCTGATCTAGACGATATATACTCAATGGGCTCGAAGATGTTTCAAAGCCAAGACTAGGAAAATCCCAATGCCTTTAATGGCTGCAAGCGCTTAACTTCGAATTTCAGTTTATGGCCGCAGGTGAAAAATGGGTGAAAGCAGTAAATCCATGGTTTTTATTCGAATGCACTTACTCTAAGTACAACTACAGATTTGGGAGCTAATATGGGCAAATTGTTTTGTTGTAAATGCCTTTAAAATATTTGATCAAATAAATAAATGCATTTAAATTCTTCTTTTTAAATTATACGCGGCAACGCTGTAATTAAATAATAACAAAAAACATCAACGTAAAATAACCTCAGACTAAAATAAAACTATTGCGCCCCCTGAGGGCAACCAGCTTAATTCAATGTTCATCAATATTCATACATATGTCCGTTTGTCCGTTTGTCGGTTTGTCGGTTTGTCTGTCTGTTTGTCTGATTGTTTACGAGTTTTGTGTCGGTCACGTTAATTAATAGGCAACGCACTTTAATTGCAAGTTTAATTAGTTATGCATTGGATGATTTGAATTTCGCACTACGTGTTGCATGTGCAAAGCACATGTGCACATTCATAATTAACCAGCATTAAAGGAAACTTTAGAAATTGTTTGCGTTGTTGTTTGCGTAACAAGAGTATTAAATTTGATGAATGCTCGCTCGCTCAATTTAAGAACCCCATTCGGTATCTTTCATTTGGAAAGGCCTAATTAAACAGATACTGCTTCGACAGCTTGTAATTAGGCAGACGGCTCAAAAGCATCCGACTGCGACTTTGCCTTTCAATGTGAGTTCATCTCAATTTTGTTGCCTGTTCATAAATTATTCATGCACTGCTCGCTTGTTAATTTAAGACATGAAGGAACATATTATTTGCAAAAGATTCATATTTCTGGAAATAATATTCGAATAGATACAACAACAGAAATTTGATACTTGTTTACCCTATTTCAGTAGATATATAATGAACAACAACATAAAACTGATCATTTTGAAATGTCATTTGAAATAGATATAGATAATATAATATAGAAAATACGGCAAGGCTTTCAATAACAAAAACAAATTTAATTTTCATTATTCCTAAGAACTACTAAGCTTAAGTGTTTCTCTCTCACAACAACCCCTATCCTTTAATCTCTAATCTTTAAACATTTTAAAAGCCTGCTCCAGATTAAAAAGCTCTACAAAAACACCTCTGGGAACTACTCAACCCCAAACTAGCTGCATCCAGCAAGCATTTACTAAGCTTATGAGTTTTACAAAATCTGTAAAATGCATTCATCATCTTTAAAAGCAAAATATTTAAGAAATGTTGAGCACAATACTTTTTCTAATTAGCAGTGTTTAACATCAGCAAAAAGCTACTGAAAGGCAGTATTGTAAAAATAATTAAATAGTTTTTTTCTGTAGTGTTGAAAAATAAATAAAATATACTAAAAGGAAATTTTAAAATAATAACGACCAGTTCATCATGCAGTTTGAAAAGGAATGAAAAGCTTTTAAGAAATAAATACCTCTTAGTTTTTTGTAGTTTTGAGAAAATTACGAAAAGCTTCTGAATGGCAATTTCGAAATAATTACAACCTTAGTTGTCGAGCGAATGCATCATCTGGGATTAGAAGCCGGCAACTTTTTTATTCTTATCTTAAATCCCAAGTGATGACTGCTAAGTTTCCCATTGCAAGTTCCTAGAAAGGATGCGGCTCAATTAAAGCTCCCTTTGATTTGACGTTCAGCAACATTTCAAGAAATTGGCATATTCAGTTCATGAAAATTTGCCGCAAACAGCTTATTGGGTATTCAGATGGAACTGTACTTAAATGTGATTTATTGAACATCAAGCTGTTAAGTGCAGGCGTTGGCCGTCCAGTGTTGGATAGTCGCAAAATAAGCATGTCCTAGCTTAGAAATTGAAAATGAGCTCGAAGTGCGATTAGAACGCAAATAATATTTAATATGCAGCAAATTGCAGCAAAATTCAGGTTTTGATAACTAGAACCGTAAGCAACAACTTTCGTAAATAGATTGTTTAACGCTTGTTTGGATGTTGTTTGGTTGTTGGTTTTGGGTGTACTTATTAAGAGGATTTGCACTTCGGCTCCAGTTGCTGGCCCTGCTGCTCCTTCACATTCTGCTCGTTGTAGGATGCTTGATTTAAGGGCGCACGTTACTTGGCCCCGTTCAGATGGCAATAATAATAATTTTAATAATAATAATTATAGTAGTAATATTATTCTTACTGTTGCTGTTGCTGTTGGTGTTGGTGCTGGTGGTTGTTGACCCTTTGGGCAGCTACAAATAATTGAACACAAATGAATGCCTGCAACAGCTCGACAGCTTGCCCCAAACCCACGTGTCGCTCGCCCCTTTACACGCACTCGCGCTCACTCAGTTTCTGTTTCAAATCTGTGTGTTTTGTGGAGCTGTGAGCGCCTGCTGCTTTTGTTATTGAACTTTGCTAATAAATACATAAATTAGCCACACACATAAGCACAAGTGTGTGGAAATGGAAATGCATTATGCAGGAACCTATTGAAAATTGAATGCAAATATATAATCAACAGAGGTAAAAGCGTTGCTGCTGAAATCTATTGACTGCACAATACTCTGTTCACAGTCTTAAAACACGATCAAAGTTATTGATTGCAGAAGTGAAGTTGACCCAAATACTTTCGTAGGCCTTTGGCGAGGTCTTACATTATCATTATCATAATCATTATTATTATCAATATGATTATCATTATCGTTATCAATTTCATTAGCATTAGCATTATAAGATCGAAATAAATAATATAGATTAAATATCGTTAAATCTAAACAAGTGATTGTCTTAAACATACCCCGAGAGAGCCTTGATTGGTCTATTCTCTTGAAATACGCTTTCATATGCACAGCTAGATCCTATTATGAGAGACATATTACCTGGGTTTTCCCACTGACTGCCCATCATGCTGCTACCTCCCTGCTACATAACACACATTTGTCGAGCCCTTGCCACAAAAACCTCAAAACTGTAATCAAATATATGCGCAAAACAAGAGTAAACAGCAAAACTGACAATCACAACAAATAAAGAAAAATATAAAATAAAATAAACAGATGCAACAAAAATTTAGTGCATAGAAAATTTACGTACTGTTTATTGCTTTTCACTCGCCCACACAATTTAAATAAATATTTTCATTTGATTTCCAATAGTCCAGCGTCGTTTTTTATGTGTGCCCCAAAATTGAAATTTAAAGCAAGCAAAACAAAAAAAGGAAAAATAAACAAGAGATATCTATAGACATGCCAGTGCCGAGATACACTGAATATCCTGACCAAAATCGAGGCAATAAACATACGTAAGAAGACGACAAAGTTAAATTTAAATTACACTCTTATGAGGAAAATATCCTTGGGCAAAATGACACAGGTTGCAGAAAACTGAAATAGTTACTGAAAGGGTATTTAAAAACATTCGAAATACCGGAAATTGTCTAGAAACACCAAAAATGGAAATTTGCGCACATAAAATAAAACATAAAAATAAATTTGTGGCCAAGCTTAAAATCATAAATAAATGCATAAAGCTGAAAATGCGTCAGGCTTTCAACATTGACAACAACAACAATAACAACAGCAATAATAACAACATCATGAAGAAGAGGCAGAAAGCAATAAAAACAAAACATTTTCCCTGCTAATTGACTAAAGTGCCATATTTCCGAATATTTGTGTATATGTAAAGGCTGTGTGCTTTTTCATGTGTGTGTGTGTGTGTGTGTGTGTTGGGGATGCATGTGTATGTGCTTGTGTGTATTTAGTGAATGAAAAATATCTCACTTGACCCATTTTAATGACAGTTGATGCAAAAGTCAACTATGAAATATGAAAACGGAAAATACTCTGCGGAAAATACAAAGCGATGGCATTGTATATTCGATTAGATGTTTTTACAGAACAGACAAATTTGCTTACCAACGACAACATTATTTTGGGGTAATTGTTTTTTAAAAACGTTGATTTTTTAGACAACACAAAGCAAAAGGCAAGAGGTCTGGGGATAAACTTAGCCAGCCTAAATATATTACTATTAATAATAATATTCATTATTATTATATAAATAAATATATTAATCTTTTTATAACATTATAAGCATCATTGTCATTATCATTATCATTATCATTGCCATTATCATTATCATTACCTTTATCATTGTCATTGTCATAATGATAATTATCATTGCCATTATCATTATCATTACCATTATCATTATCATTATCATTATCATTATCATTATCATTATCATTATCATTATCATTATCATTATCATTATCATTGTCATTGTCATTGTCATTGTCATTGTCATTGTCATTGTCATTGTCATTGTCATTGTCATTGTCATTGTCATTGTCATTGTCATTGTCATTGTCATTGTCATTGTCATTGTCATTGTCATTGTCATTGTCATTGTACATTGTCATTGTCATTAGTCATTACCACTACCACTACTATTACCATTATCATTATCATATCAAATATAAGAGTTTTTAAAACATAGAAAAATCAACGGTTAAGAGCCGGTTGCAGGTAGGGAGATTATTATAACATCAGGAAAAACTGTGTGTTGAAAATGTATCCAGCGATATCTTCAGTAAAACCTGATTGCCATAAACTAAACCTACGATAAGAACATATTTATGGATCGTGTGGCACAAACACAGAGAAACAGCCTCATAAAATGTTGCAACATTTGTTGGATTTGCGCCCGAAGCGTATGTGTTGTGACATAAGGCCCTAAAACAGCTGAGTTAGCTGGTTAGAGAAGGGGGCGGGATGGGGGACGTTTTGCAAGGTTACTTGGATAGGCACGTCGGTAGCGTGTTTTGTGTCGGTCGCTGCATATGAATAATAGAAAACCGCATAAAAAATGCAACCGAAAAATTATGCAAATATGCAAATAAATATCTCTAAAACATTTGTTTCAATTTCTGCGGCCCTACCCCAGCAAAGCACACACTCCCACACGCACCTTGCCACAAACGGATGCGCCACCGGATGCTGTACAAACGATTGGCTGCGTGTGTGGTTGTTCGACAAAGCGAATGCACAAAAGATTTTTGTGTGTGGCCCATAAATTTACAGCAATGTCATGAAATTTAGCAGCGAAAACCAACCCACTCAACCCCCAAACCTCCCTTCTGAACACCACAGCCCCAACCACCTAGAGCGATTGTGATTTGCCCGAAAGGATTGTACGATGGGCTGCATGGGTTGTGCGGTTGGGTTGAAAGTATGTTGCAAAAATGTGTTGCATACTTTTGTGCATAGTCGTCGATTGGCATCATTAAGTCGTAAATGTGCGGCATCAGCGCAGGCGGTGTTAAAGGAGGAGGAGGAGGCGGAGGCGTGGCATGTTGCAGGCGCTCCGGGTTCTGGGGGCTGGCATCGGCGGCTTGCCACATCATTTAATGCTCATTAAAATAAATGCGTCGCATATTCTTGCATTGCCAAAGCCTCCGCCCCCGCACCGCCCACACAAACACACACACACACACACACACACACACACACACACAGCACCTACTAGTATACTGCCCTTCATCACCCCGCAACACAGGCACAGCTCTGTCTACAGAAACTCGCGGTACTTGACATTTTGCGGTGTTTTAATTTGGCGCACGTTCAAGTGCTTCAGAATTGCCAACGTCAACGTCGACGTCGACTGCGCAGCGCATACTTCCAAATACTCTGTTCTCAATATTGTGCCACATGAGGTTGCTGGCTGCACAGGGGCTGTGGCGCGGGGGTAATGCTATAAATTGCGATTTCGGAAGTAAACCTCTTAAGAGATTACAAGGGATTTTCAGTTAAAGAAAACGATAATTGCCAAGTGTTGCATATTTTTATATATCTACATGCCTATATATGTATGTATATATCTGTATGTATGCTGGCCCTACGAAATGCTGCAGGCATGTAAAGATCTATAAATAACAAGATAAAAAGTGGATTAAATAACCCTTTACACATGTATAAAATATGCCATACAATCTATTATTTGGCCTCAATTTATCGTTCTTAAAAGTTAATATTTTGACATCAAACTAAAAATATCGCGGACTGAGATATTTTTGACAGTAATGGCTATATCAAGAATATATACGGTAAAACAAAAAGAAAACTTAAAAAAAGAGTGCTCTAGTCAGAAGTGACTGATTAGGAGACACCCTAAGCCCCGCGACAAACTATCTTTTCGAACCCTTAAGCTAACTTTTTCACCTACGTACAACAAGAACAAAAGGACATGCTGTGCTGGTTATGCCTTCCCTTAACCCCACACTATATGAGATTTGTTCTTTATTAACTTCGATGTAAATAGTTTGATCTTTATGACTTTTTCAGGAAATAAATATGACATGCGAAATTTGTCTAAATACGAAAGCCTAAGGTTGTAGCCCAACATAAAGTTTTCCACACTTTTGAAGAGAACACTGAGAGGTATTCAAAGAGTTAATTGCTCTATATCTATATTGTATACTAAACGAAAGTCTCTAGCTCAGATATCGACATTTGTTTTTAACCAATTGCATATAAACAGGACAAGTAGCCTCTAGCTTTTATAGTCTCTAGGATCGACTCGACTATTGATGCTGAGCAAGGATATTTAACGAGGTTAACTTAATAAACAGAATCGGTCGAAAAATGAGTTTTTTGTATCGAAACCTTTTCCATTTACTATCTTCACTGTTCTCCTTGCATATATATTTGCAAAATTACATAAAATCGGGCCTGGAGTATAGCTTGCGTAAAAAGTCATTTATGAACCACATGCCAAAAAGAGTGTTTGATGTTCGGCATGCGGAAAAGAACAGTTTTCTTGTTTATTAAAACCCGATTAAAACGCGCTGCATTTCAGGCTAGTTTGAAATCAAAAAAAAAAAAGAATAGCCAACTATAGCTCAGACGAGCGCAGAGCTAAGCAAATCGGATTACGTATATGATACAACCAAGCTATATGCTTTATATATAGTGTACACCTGTCGTCCGACTGAATTATTTGGATGGCCACCAAAATTGATGCAGTCTCTCGTGAGGCATGTGCCGTTGAATGGTCGTCTGAAGCTGTTGATAAGTCGCAACCGCATTCAATCAACTTGCTGCCAGCTGCTGGTTGCTTCTGCATTCGGAACATTCATTTATGTCAATGCCACAAAGCACACTTGCATGCAGGCATGTGTGTGTCTGTGCCTGTGTGTTTGTCTGTGCTTGTGTGGGTGTGTGTGTGTGTGTGTGTGTGTGTGTGTGTAAGCGCACATATTCGTGCTGCATTGACAGTGGCAAGAAAATTGAGTTTACGACTTGGCGCGCCTCTGCGACTGTCAGTCATAACTTGGCCAGGATACATTAGCGAGATAGGCGCCCAGGCTTTTGCTTTATTCATTTGAATGCCATCGGCATGGACAGGGAAGGCGGTTGTATTTAGGGGGCGGGTGGTTCGCGCGAGCCGGGCATTAGGCGGCATCTTTTATCGCCTTTTCATCGAGGTTATCCTGCATATTGCATGAGCTGCTGCCATATGGAAATTTATGTGTGTATGGGCGACACACATACGTGCGCATATGCATATATGTACGTACATATATACATATATATGTATATGTGTGTATATATCTGTATACATATTTATATAGAGACATCGTTTAAATTTGAACGTGTGTCTCAGCACTCGAGCGGAGCAGCAGCAGCCACAAACATATCCTTATCGATGCTGCTGCTGTCGCTGGCAATTTCTGGCAGCAGCAGCAAATGTTGCAATGTTGTGTGTGTCGATGTGGCCGCACTCAGTTATAGATTTCTTAGGGGACTCTGTTTATTATCCTTTTTTATATCCTTTCGCCTGGGTTTTTTATTTATTGATGCTGTACATTTGAGTTAAGGGCAAACGGCGTCGTCGCATTCGTTTGCCATAACCGATGCCGTTTTTCTTTGCATCCTTTCCCTCCGCCGCCACGCCGCCTCACCACCCTGTCTGCACACACAGAGACATGACCATCCATAACTAGGACACGTGGCATGGACCACAGCTACAGTTTCAACTTCAGTGCGGGCTTTTGGGGCTCTAGCGGCCCATACGAAACAGTAATACAAATTTTGCACATACGCCACGTTCGCCCCAGCGACAACAAAGTAGCCCTGACCATATTGTATGTGTGTTTGGGTGTGTGTGTGTGCGTGTGTATGTGTGCGTGCTGGAAAGCGATCAAAAGTCAACGGCAACTGCCATATATATTGAACTTGCCGAGCAATAGCAGCAACCGTAACGGTTCCGGTTACGGTTACAGTTACGGCAACAGTAAAGTTGTTTGCTTTAAAACTTGTTTGCTAGCACCTCTCACACCCCTCACCCACCCTTCTCACCTTCACCCTCACAATTCCATTTACCCCTAACTCCAGCTTAGTGTCTCACACCAAACTGCTCGCTCCATCGACTGAATGCAATTTCAAATGGGCTTGGACACAAATTGTGCAACTCAGTATCTTGTTTTCCTGGAAAATGCCAGGTCTATGAACGCCATAAATAGGCTTGGACCCGAGGTCATCAGTCGATCTCACATTTAAACTTATCGGATGCTATTAAAAGTGCATCGTTTGATCTTAAAAGCAAACGGCAAAGATGCTTAAAACGAAGTTATTTTACTCACTTGTTTTATTCAAACTCATATCGCTCATATTGTCGTTTGCCTGATTATTTGCAGTTTTGTGAAAATAGTAAAGTACGCTAGTGCTGAGTTTGGTGAAAATATATTCGAAAACATAATATTTTGCCAAACAAGAACCTTTCCAGTCGATAATTCCTATCGCACCTATAGGATTTAGTGACCACGTTGATAAAGAAAGAAAGACGGAAGGATGGACATGGCTATATCAACGCGGCTGTTGATGCTGATCAATGTCTTTTTCTATGCGTTACTTATTTCTAAGGGTATAAAAAAACAAAAGCTCATGCGCATCTTCATCTCTTTTATATATATAATATTATAATATAAATAAATTATAATACCTTTGCAAAGCCATGTCTGTGGATATATGAAGCTATTGGAATCGCTAGCTCTATCTAGTCACAAAGTCTTAGCAGAGTCATGTCCCACTTCGTATATAATCTCTACTTCAAGTTTCGCTTAAATCAGACCGATTATAGCTTATATTGACAAAAATGCATATAATACACAAGCAGGGAACTTCTTTTTTTTAGATCTTTTTTCTTTTGCTCTCAGCTACTTTTCTTTTCAATGAATTGTTCAATGACAATCGTTTATTTCTGCCAATCATTGAGCATTTGTTGTTTTGCTTGGGTGCATTTGGATATTGATATTGTTGTCATTGTGAATGGAAAACTGTATGGCTGCAGGCGCTCATCGTTGCCATTTGTGATCCACTTGACATGCACTCTAAATGGCGGCAAAGTCAAATTCATAATTGATTCAATTTTAATTGCCAGTATTGGCAAAAAACTGCAACTGAAGCTGAACACTGAAAACGAAAATGAAACTGAAACGGAAATGGCAACCAAACCAAACATGACAGCCCCGTTGCCCGGAGGCAGCGATCGATTTCATGGCAAGCCATCAATAGCATACACACTCAAGTTCATTTGAATAGGTATTGTTTGCGTTTACTCCATTCAGCACTCAGATTTATGTGACGCACACGCAATGTGCTTTAATATAAAGTTTTGCCGAGAAATCAGAGCTGTTGGCAATTAAAGTGTTGATGGCAAAATCTCAGAAATATTTATGATTACTTTTATAAATATTTGTTTTTTGAAGCAACCTAATTTTTGAAATGGGTCACTCCCGAGATCTGGGTGAGCGAGTTTTTATTAATAAGAGCAAACCGTTTTCTTTGTTTTATTTGAATATATTAAATTTTAGACAGAAAAAGTACTTTTCTTTAAGTCTTTCTAATGATTTGGGTTTTATAATAATTTTATAATATTTTGCAAAAAGTATGTTAGCAAGCAGCTTATCAACACGTTCTGGAAATGGTTATGAAGTTTATTATTAGATTATTAGCGCTTTCCCAATATCATTGTTGAATTAGAATTGCGATCAATGTTTGCTGAGCTAAGTTTCTGCAAAATACTTTTTATGCGTTTAGTTTTCTTAGATCTGACAGCTGGCCTTTAATTAACCATAGTTTGTGATTTACTAGATTGAGAATCTTATCATAGGCAAGTCTGGTTCATACATTGAAAACACTCATAATGGACACTCCAGATTATTTCATTCAAACCATTATTAGGTCCCCGATAGAGCCGACATAACTTACCCGTCCAAGAGAGTTTTCACTAGATATATATCTCATAAAGATCACAAGCTGTACCTCTGCGTTAGCTGTCTGTCGCCGGGATTTCCATCTTATGCCAGTTCGCTTTTAGTGCGAACATTTACCGACTTTTCCTGACGTTGTTTAACCAGTTTTTCTGGCTTTTCCATTTTGTTGTCTTGCTTTTTTAGCTCAACCGACTTGAATGTGTGTTAAATAAATGCTAAACCCAAACAGTTGAGCGGCATAGTATGTACAGTTTCTCTATCTACTCGTCTACCGCTGTCTCCTTCTAATTCTCCAAATTCTTTTTCTGTCTCTCACTCGCTTTCCCTCTCCTCTCTCTTTGCTCTCTTTGCTCTCTCTGTCTCGTTCGCTGTCTCTGTTTGCATTTGTGCTGCAACAGAATCACATTTAATATTGGCTTGTCACGTGAATTTAACTGTGCCACGGCTGGGCGACGGCGACTGAGTTTTCATTTCGTTTTGCAAAATGCGAAAACGAAAAGCCAGCAGGAAAAAATAAAAAAACATCAATCGACGGTTATGCTCGAGTTGCCAAAGTTTGAATACCCTCGCAGACATTCAGCAGATGTGCCGTAAATTTCAGCACATTATTCTCAGTAATACTCAGGTCTATTTGCAGTCGATTGTTCCCATGTAGAATGTTGTAGGAGAAGTGTGAAATTTATAATTGCTAAGTTTGTTTGAGATATCTTGAAAAGCTCAAAATGTTCTTTTTATAGAAAACCCCAATTTTGATGAATAATTTTCATCTTTCCATTGTTTCCTATATGAGGCAGTAATCCTTTGCTGACAAAATTCCGTCTTTCTATTTCCGTTTCCTCTATATGACAATGATGCGTTGTTGACAAGATTCCCTGAGTCCATTGTTTCCTTTATGAGGCCGTGATCAGTTGTTGACTAGTAAAACAGTATTGAAAAGCTCAAATTCGACCGATCCTATCTACTTGCACACATGAAAGAATCTAGACAAATTTACGCCCGGCTGACGTATATATATACTCAATATTTGTTGCCTTGGCAACAGATCTGTCGCCTTCAATGCGTTACACATTTCGTGACAAACTTATAATACCCTTGAAAAGGAAATTCAAAAAAAAAAAAAAAGCTTGCAATTTAAGTTTGAAACATTGAACATTGAATAAATTCGTCGAAAATGTCAGCGCCATTTAGATAGTTTAATTTTTTTGTAGGTTTGATGAAGGAAGTTTGCAATGCAAAGCAATTCATGAAAATAATTTTTCATTTGTCACCTTTTCGCTGCCAGCGATTGCAACATTTTACTTTGCATGCTGCGCATTTGGGCCACAATAAGCCAGGCCAAGGAGTTGGCCGCATTAAAGCCAAAATGCGATATGCTAAATGCATTAAATTACATGGCAAAATTGCATTGGCAAAAGGATTATTCGATATTCCGGAATAGCCGGATGGGCAAATATCTGGTTTATGGCGAAGGTATGCGTTTGCAGCAGTTGCCGCATTTGATGCCACAACTCGAGATATGCTACAAGCCGGAATGAAATTTGAAGTTCACAATTTAATTTAAGTTCATTCCAAGCATACGCAGCATTTTACAGCTTCATTCTTTAGCTGAATTAAACACAGCTCGGCGAAAGCAGGGGAGTTGTCATTTATAAACTGGAGAGTACTGAAACCGACAAATATTCTGTAAATGAAATGTAAAAAGTGCCCACGGAAGACTAGTCCATGAAAGAGGTTGTTGAAAGGAATATTCATAAGTGTCAAGAAGCTCAGAAAAGCTTAATAATTGTGAATAAGAGCAGTTCACAATGGCTAATGCTCACATAATATTTCGATTGCTTGAAAACGGGGAAAGTTATCGAATATCGGAAGCAAACATTTACTTCGAGGGCACTAGAAGGACCTACGTTCAAGTCTCTAGTCTTAAGCTTTTATAGGTTCTGACATCGTTGATATCATCCTTAAGGACAGTCGGACGGACAGACAAACAGGCGGACAGATAAACTGGGCTTCTTTCTTCTGCCTGTTACATACATTTGCGCAAAAACCAATATACCATTTTTACCCGTTTTCAATAGGTTCAGAGAAGAATTAAATCTCCAAATTAATGAAAGTGAAGTGAAAGTGAATTTAAAATTGTAATAATACGACATGTAAAAAGAGATGTGATCATGGTTAGTCAATCACAATTATGACCTGCATGGTTTGATGTGAAAAGCAATTATTGAGCAGTAAATAATGTGGGCATGGAGGACCAAATGACTGAGCAACAATTGGCAAAGGCAAACAGGGCAGTGAATATGAAAACGAAATAATAAGACAATAAAATATATGGACAGAAGGTGAGAAATAAACAGAATAGTGTGACAATATTGGATGTATATATAAAAAAACAAAGGTAAAAGAGAAATTAAAGTAAACGAGAAAGTATGGAGCATTCCGGCAGGCCGCAGATTTTATACCCTTGCAAACGTTTGCCTGACGGTTTTGCAGATATGTGAGAATGGTGAAACTCGAAAATGCTGAGTTTGATTCAAATATCTTGGCAAACAGAATATTTTACCAAACAAAAACTAATTTTCGACTTATTCTTCCTATAGAGCTATATATTAGAGTAGTGCTATTTCGATATGGGTTGGCACATATAAAAGCAACACAGTTTTAGAAGTAAATGATGGGGTTTGATATCTCAATAAACAAAAAATTTTTCAACCTACTTTATATGCTACCTATTTGTGAAAGTTGTCCGATTCGGCAAACTTTCAGGGCGATAGCTTTTATACTGAGAGACTAGTTCGCATAGAAAGACGGCATGACAGACGGACATGGCTCTATCAACTAGGCTGTTGATGCTCATATGGAATATATATAAGTTTTGGCCTGGGAGATGTCTTCTGCTAAGCGTTACACACTTCATGACGAAATTGTAATACCCACTACAAGAGTTTTAAAAGACAAAACAAAAGGTTAAGTATATTAATCGAGTTTCCGATATTCGATAACTTGACCCGTTTCCAAGTAATCGAAAAAAATCTATATAGAAATCCTGTTTTTTGCGCAATTTTGGTAAAGTAGAGTATATATATTTGCATTTGGTGTTGGAAGAAGAGGGTTCAAGGTAAGCCCTACTCGGGAGCTCTCGACCAGAACCTTTTACTTGTTTAATTTTATTATTATTTAAATTAAATTAGAATTGCGCAAGAATTACCTAATTATGTACAGCATTATATTCGGAGTTAAAGTGGAGTTAGCTTTCAATAAATTGCGAAGTCTATCAAATCTTAAACAACTTTAAAGAGTTAACTCACAGTTGGCTAACAGAACAAGGTAAGCGAAAAAACGTAAACAGGGCGAAGTAAAAGAGAAAAAATGTTATTTGAGTGTTTTTAATGTGGGCGCACACGGGTGTCCAGATTAGTGGGCGATATCGAGACAAAGTAGCCCAAAGCGCAGCCAAACAGCAAAGTTCGTTTGAGTGACAGAGGCTATCAGTGCGTTTCGATCACAGTCAGAATGGCGATGAGAATGTGAACGTGAATGTGGATATGGATGTGGATGTGGATGTGGATGATGATGAGGAAAAACCCATGTCACGACAGCTGACTGCCATTGCGACAAGCAAGAGTAACAAAAATAACAAAAGTGCCAAAATAAATAAATTAAATTGTTGAAAAATGTAGCAAGTTTTTATACCCTGTACACATTGCAAATGTGTAACAAAGGGTATAATGTTTCTGTGGAAATGTATGGAAAGGGAAACATGATATTTTTTAAATCAGCTGGATCTCTGATTAAAATCCCTCTGTCTGTCCGTCTTTACAAAGTTTTTTCTTATAATAGGTAGACTCTTGCGAGTTAGCACGCACATATTGGATCGTTGAAATTTTCATCAAGATCGGACCATAAAGACCGAAAATAATCAAGAACGAATATCCCATAATCTGAGGCGAAGGGAAGAAGAAGCACAACCGCTGGGCAAAGTGTGCATTTCTATTATGAGGAAAGCTAAAATATTTATAACAGCAGCTCGGCACGGGATACAGGGTATGTCCGAGTCGTGCACTATTGACTCGAGCACCCTTGTTTCTTTTTTCCCCCGCTTAAACCTCGCATGTTGCATACGAAATCGAAATGGAAACGAAAATGAAAACGAAACTTGCCAAAGTTGATTTGCTGCACGTGTGAGTCGTCATTGGCAGAAAGGACGTGGAAAAGGAACTCGCTCACGCGTGCACTCATTAGGTATATGGATTCAATTATCGTCTATCGCACCACAGCCGAAGAGCACGTCTGTCGGTCACAAACAATCTCCTACTCTGTTTATTATCATCGAACATACTTAGTACATTTGATTAGTTGATTAAGTGCACGTAAATAAATTAAAACTTATGTAAATGTAATGTAATTCGAGTAGAAATAAATAAATAAATTATTATATAAGAGAATTATAGATCGAATAAGCTTTTAATAATTTATTACATTTTTGAAAATTATCATTGTATAGCAAGCGTTCTTATTTTCAAAAGGCCACTGTATGTTGTGCGTTGGGTCTTCTGTTAGCAAAAGCATGTTATTAACATAGCATGCTGTTCGCAACATGATGTTCAGAGAATGCTGTTAACAGCCGTTCACATAAGGTGTACATAACAAGCAATACAACAACAAAATTCTCTAGCTGAAAAAACAAACTGTGACTTTTGGCGTAAAAAATTTTGTGTATAACATTCTGTTGTTCTTTGTGCTGTTATAATGTATAAAATAAAACATACCGTGCTGTTAATCAACATGTTTCCTAATGTTTGTTACACTATGTTAAACGCATAATGGTTACTGTTAACAAAAATGCAGTTCAGCAAATAACATTTCATTTCTCAGCAATGGCAAGCTTCAAGCTTTCAATCCTTCAACCTTTCTTTTAGCCCCACTATACAAAATTAAGGAAATCAACATTATGTATGCGAATTTAGTCAGTAAATGTCAACAACTGGCAGCAACTCAATACTTAACAAACATTTTTAGCAGCACTTCAATTGTAATTCGTTTTTCAAATGTAGATGAATTGTGAGCGAAATTGTTTTTCGGAAACACAAGCGTTCAACAATTCATAATAATTGTGTTTTGCTGCTTGCCACGTCAACTAATTAAGTCAATTTATCATTAGCCTGCACAAATTTCTATGCAGCTACCCATCTGCTATTACCATTACCCTCACCATTGACATCTTGGCCTCGCCGTTGTCGTTGTTGGCGTCGTCGTCATCTCTAATGGTAGCTCGTTAAATTTATTGCGCATACGCCCCCGTGTACCTGGAAGCGTTGGCGGCGATTTGTGTGGAACTTCACGAGCTGCTTTAAATGTTAAATGCGAAAATTACGGCGCACGTGCCGCAGCCATTGAATGCGAGTGCGACTGCGACTTTGACTTCGACTGCGCCTGACAGCCGCCCACACACACCACTCACACACGCACACACTCACACACACACACTTACACGGGGCGTGTCATGGTAGAAGCATTGCAACCTGGCAGCCTCTTGCTTTTGACGGCAAACAAATGCTTTGATATTTATTGCCAGCCAGTCAGTTAGCCCGTCAGTCAACCCGCCTGACACACTGCGTCATCTTGCGGCGCCCCAAAGACAAAGCTAGCGACAGAGTCGAAAAAGGAGACGAAATCATATTCAAAGTTGGAGTTGAAGCCAAAGTCAGAGCCAGGATTCGGCATTGCCTATTGTCTGTTATTTATGTGGGCGCAGTGGGTGTGCCAGATTTAAGTGTGGCCAGTTCGACCTAAAATAGAAATAGAATTTGAGAATAAACACATAGGCACACACACAAGCACATATCATTGGGCATTAATCCATAAATTTGAGTTATATTTTTCACTTAAGTTGAGAGTTGGAATAATAATAAACTAGCTTGCCTTTAAGTTGAGAGACAAAGAGAGACAGAGAGAGGGGAATTTTTAATCTTTAACTCCTTTAAAGGAAAATTTGCAAAAAGCTTTTTGCTGTAAAAGATAAAATACGCTCAATAATTCACATTTTGGAACAATTATGTTTTGGCAACAAAGGCAAAAACATTTTTGAATAATCTTTTAAAATAATTTATGTTACGAATCAAAGTATGGCGATATTAATAACGAATACCAATGCATTAGATAGCATTAGAAGAAATCAGAGTTATTGTCGTCCACACATTCAAAACATACATGAGGTCATAGTTGGAGAGTTTACTCAAAATAACTTGAAAGAAAAAAGTATTTGAAGAATCTAATATTCAAGCTTCTGTAACAGCTATGTGTTATAGTTGTTCGATCTAGCCGACTTTGACATTTATTTTAACTGGCAGTCATGAGAAGATCAACCTAAGCATCTTTTCATTAGGTTAGCTGCAAATAAGGAAGACTTGTTTGGATAAAAACAGACAACATGTCCACATAAACTAGACCAGATCACGAACATATATACATTAACATGTGGAAAAAAATAACTATAACAAACTCTGATATGAGACGTTTGGACGCTAGGTCGGGGTTGGGTAAAAGATAAACCGGCAATTGTGAAAAGTTCATGGCAAACGATTATAAGAAACTTTTCTCTCAGTTCAAAGGTCTACACATATCCGGTGCCTACCAAATTAATCAAAATAATCCTCCTTAAACACTTCATAACATAAAACACAGCCTGCTTTTGCAGGCCCTATAAGATGTACTTGTGTATAATACACAAAGGGGAGAGGTAGCCAAAAAGTGAAATATTTCTAATATGTAATAAACTCGTTCTGCGTAGGGTATAGAAAAACATAAATCCACCCAGTTAGTCGTCCTGCTCAAGAGTATACAAGCTTTATCGGCTTGGATACGACTTCTTCTGCATACATTGACACACAATCAATATACTCTTACGTTTACCAATTTTCAATAGGTGCAGGATATGAAAATAAAAACAGTGGTATTTGCATACATTTGGATACTTTATTTATGCTTGAAAATTTAATTAGGATTGGAAAATAAACACTGAGCGAAGAAGAAGCACAGTAAATAATCGCTAAGTAAACTCTCATTTTTAATTGTTATTTAAAACATGATTCGTGTTGCTAAACAATTTGCAAATAATGTATTTACATACTTGCAGTACTTTGAGCTGCCCTTTCAAGTGCACAAAATAAGCTCAACACAATTGTTATTAAATGATTAACTTTGACGAAGAGAAACTCAAATACCGACTGCGCAATACGCTGTTACCACAAAAATAACAGCTCAAATAGTAGGAAATTGTTGGCTCTGAAAATATCACCCTAACGCAATTCCTCTCAAGCTGTGGCTAAAAAATTTGGAAAAACTCTGTATACCAATAATCCATAGGTTAACTCATCGGACTTGGCTTTACTCTATATAGTCGTGTCAAGCTTCAGCCGGTCATGGCGCCTGCACAAAACCAATATAGCCATTCTCAACTGTTGGGGAGCAGAGTATAAACAGATTTTATATAGTTGAATAAAGCTCGAATTTATAAAACGTGCAGATGGAAAACGATGATTGCTCGCTTGTCAGCTCGAACTTATATAGAAATACCATAACAAATTATCCGGCATCGCCCGGGCAGAATGTATAATGCTGAAAATGTAATTGCTTAAAAATGTAAAAGGTTTTATGTTTGCGTGTCTTTGTTGCACAAAAGAACAAATAACAAAACAATTAAACAAATTAAAAGTTGCTGCCGGATTTGAACCAGCGACCACCCGCTCGCTAACATGACGCTGAGATACTTAAGCCTCGTGACACGTTGGCAAAGGTCTAAAGTAGGTCCAAAAGTAAATGCATTAATCACGAATCGGTCAGTTACTCTTTTGTATATAGATATATATTTATATAGCATTTAGTGGCTGTTAGTGAGCTGTTAACAGTGCTTGGGTACTAATTAGATCATTCAAAATTTTCGTGCATTTTTGAATCGTGCAAACGAGGAGTTGCCGTAGGAGAGGGGACTGCTGCCTGTCGACAGACCTTTTAACCCTTATCATATAAATCGCCAGAGCTGACTGGTATGATGGGTGTAAGGGCTTAGGGAGTTAGTGGGAGGGTGGGTTAACAGCGCACTAACGGGTCACGCTCGAATTGCCCTTGGCAAGCATTTTTGGTATTTTGGTAATTTGGTGTTTTTGGCTTTGGCTCTCGCTTTGCTTCGCTGGGGTTTGGTTTGGTTTCGTTGGGTTTGTTTTGGATTGTTGCTCTCGGCCAGCAACGGAGTGGCGGCGCTTGGCCCGTTAGCCGTGTTATTATGTGCATCCTGTGCGTTTGGGCCCTGTAATTTATTTATGGCCACATAATAAATCTGTGCATAAGACATTGCCAGTCCAGCGGTCAGAGAAGCTAAGGGAACAACTCTCGACTCTGCTCGGTGGCGGGCCGTACGTTTTTGTCCGGTTTTCCTTGCGTTTTCTGCTGGTTGCGCTGTATCTTTTAATGTTTTCCTTTCTCTTTATGCTTTATTGCAGTGTCATTTGCGCAAACTGTTGTTAATAGCCATGCGGTGACACTGGAAACCTCTCGCCCGGTCACCGAACTCCCTCCCTGCCATCTCCGCAGCAGCAGCAGCAACAGCAGCGGATCAACTGCTGAGCTTTATGCAGTTAAACAGGGTATACACAATTTCACATGATAAATGCAACATGTTTGAAAAAAGATATTCATGCAAACATAGGAGCTATATAATTTAGAAAATTATAAGTAGATTACGTTGTTAGATTGATAGAGAGATATGAGAAACTCAGTTATTGTTTTTTAAATGAAGAGCATCTGATCCGGCAGCTTGGCTTTCAAGTGAAGTGACAGGCAGCCAAATGGCCTGTTTGACTCTGTGACTGCCTAAATGGCAGCGCTTCATTAGAGCCACACCAAAATCAATAACGAGCCTGGCTTCAGTTTTGCTTAGTCAGTTGTCGAGTGCCAACAAAGTGTTGGCTGTTATGGGGCAGGAGGTCGGGCTACTCAGACTGATAATGCTAAGTACTGCGGAATCAACAAGCGTAACTCATGCGGTCGCCTGCGAATGCCTTTGAGCAGTGTCATTCGGTTTCTAATCATCATTTCAACCATCATCATTATCATTAAAATATACGTTGTTTGAATTAGGGCACGCTTCGCTGGCCATTGGAATACAATATGCCCCAATCTGTTTAGAACTGGGCGCTTTCTGTAGCTCTACTTAGCCTCAAATGGCAGCACCCACAATTAATGGCCATTTGCCACGCCCATGCGCAGACATTATCAGTGTGTTTTGTAAATAGTTAATGCATAGTTTTGCTTCACATGGATTAGTCGAAATGCGTAGAAGAAATAGTATTTAAAACTGACACCAGATACAGACAATAGTATGTATATGCATTATAGTTGTCCGATATTGATCAAAAGTTCCCTATCTGTTTAAAATTGATGCTGTTTCGGCTCGAGACAATGGCTCGCCTTTAGGTTTGTTTTTATACCCTGAACCCATTAAAAATGGGTAAAAGGGGTATTATGTTTTTGTGCAAAATGCAAATGTATGTAACAGTCAGAAGGAAGCATCCCCATGTAGGTGCTCCTAGTTCCTACGCAGATCGAGTTTGTTTCCGATAATCGATAACTTGCCCCGTTTCCAAGTAATCGACAAAAATGTATATGGAAATCCAGTTTTTTAAGCAATTTTGGTTAATAATAAAAGCTAGAGTCACCAAACTTGACATGTAGCTTCTAGAAAAGTATATATATATCAAGTATCTTTAATTTTTTACCCATCGCCACCTCCCCGCCTCTCTCTAACTATTAGCGCGAGCTGCATTTGGTGTTGGAATAAGAGGGTTCAGGGTATCCCCTAGTCGGGAGCTCCCGACTGGAACCTCTTACTTGTTTGAATGTAATTTTCTGCAAGGAACCAGACTTTGGTTTGTCACAGTCTTCCCCATTTTATATAAAACAGTTTAGTTTAGAAATAGTTACAAAATAGCTCGTTTAGATTTCAATTTTTTTTTTTGATCAATTTTATCAATATCACCCTAGCTCGTCGACCTGATTAGAAATATACATATATATATATATACATATATACTTCACAGGGTCAGAGATGTTTAAATATGGGCGGTAGTTCCCCTTTTTTCAGCTTAAAGCACGCTCGCGAATGTTCGGTTGATAACAATTTACAAATATTTATAGCTACACTGTGCAATAGAATTCAATATTTTGATACTGATATAAAACAAATCAATATGTATATATGTACATATGTAGTTAAGAATATTTAGAAGGCAAGGCTTTCTTGTGAAGTATTTTCAATATTTTGTGAAAGTCTAGAACTTAAGACAAACAACCCATTAATTTTAATCTATTTAAAGCTATCACTTGCTGTAAAATCTATAATATTCTGTTGGACAGTGTTATGTTTATTACACAAATACGCAGTTGATCGCCTAATCCAATAAATCCAATTGAGCATTATCGTGTACGAAATACCCTGTAGTTGGCTTCAAAGAGAAATTTTAAAGCTGCGTCTTACACATTCCTTTAAAGTTGATGAAAAATAAGGTAGTAAAAAAAGTGCGACATTAAATGAATTTAAATTTAAATTAATTGAATTAACTTAAAAATCAAGAGTATTTAAACTCAATTTCAGTGTGGAATGTATATAGAATACATCACAATCTACACAATTTATTTAAATACACTTATGGCACTCATATATAAAAATATATATACACCCATGGAGCGATAAGAGCAATCATCTCAGCAGTACTTCTACAAAGCCGTATAAAATAAGCTGAGCTCAGGCAGAGGCCATAGTACCTTAAAAATTGTCGTGATGAAATTGTTAAACGCCGTGATTCTAGGTCTGGCCGTTTTTGGCCTGACATTCCAGGACGTAAATGCGAGCTGTAAACTTACAATTAATTCACCTAAACCGCAAATATTAACACATTTTGGCTCGAAGCATTTGGTCAGCGAGGCTGCATCGACATTAATACGAGAAAGCGGTGAAACAGTTGATCTGTATTGTGCCAATGGATTTCAAACACATAGCAAGTATGTGGAGTATATCTGTCTTTCTGGCTGTAAATATTTATCAATGAATTTATTGTGAATTTAGCAACTATGGAGAGTACATACACAAAAGCCACCACGTTGAATTGACTTGTGACTCATCCAGCTTTTGGTACGCAAACGCAAGAACTAATAAAATGTACATTTTTCAACTTGAATGTTTGGACACCCAAGTATCCAACATGTATGAGAGCCGCCTGTCTATGCCGGACTGCAATGGATACATGAGTCTCGTTGTTGGCCAGAACTTTGGACCGCTCGGCTCACTGAAAAGCGCTGCCATGTGCTATGACATTATTAAGCAACAGTTGAAGTATGTCAGCTACACGGCATATCCATCCAAAATAAAGGTGCTTGAAAAGGTAAAGGCAGCTGCAATATAGACGCAACATATTGGAATCAACAGTATCTCATTTACAGACTCAGGCTGGCCAACTAAACGAATTGGGTCTAGATATTGGTGTGGCTTACAGTAAAAGTCTCTTCAAACCGTTCAGGTAAGCTTTTCGACTGGATAAGGAAGTAAATATTTGGGTAAAATAAATTGGTAGGAATATATGTAATATATGTATACTTACACGCTAAACGCGTTGAAAATGGGTAAAACTGAGAAGGAATGGATATCTTCGGCAAGCCGAAAACCCTTGTAAACGTTTTCCTTATGGTTTTTTAGATATGTGACGATAGTGAAGCTCGAAAATGCCGAGCTTTATGAATATATCTTGGAAAATAGAAAATTTTGCCACACTAGAACTTCATCTTTGACCGGAGCTATATGATATAATGGTCCGATCCGGCCAGTTCCGACACATGTGTTGACTGCAACAGAAAGACGGACCTGTGTAAAGTTTCAAGACGATAGCTTTAAAACTGAGAGACTTGCTCTCATAGAAGCAGACAGACGGGTAGCCGACTGTCGACCCGGCTGATAACACTGATCAGAAATATATACACTTTATGGGGTCGCTGATTTCTCCTGCCATGCGTTACACGTTGCATGACAATATTAAAAGGGGATTAAAAATGCATGACAGGCAAAGGGCTAAGGTTGGGAGAATAGTTCGGAAATATGTTCGGCTCTATATAAAAAGTATAGATATCTTTATGATATAGGTGTCAGATTCGGCAAATATACAGCCAGCAGCAACAGAAGGGAAGAAAGTATATGCAAAGGTACAAAAAAGAATGGAAATGGTAAAGTAATGTTAGGCCTTTTCATTAAAAGATTTAATCAGAAGAGATTTGTAGGCGAAACACTTGATAGCGCCATCTATGGCTTAGACGGCCAACTACTACTATTCACTTACTTGCAGTGATTCGAACATCAACGAGGCTTTCAGCAAGGACCAGCAACTGAAGGCACTTTTTGGTCAGGAAACCTTTGAGTATACTAACCTGATACAAGACGAGGCTTTTACCAGGGATCTATCAGCTTTTAAGGAAATGCTAAGCATTGTCTGGCTGCGCGCCCTTCGCACCGGTAACTGGCGGCATCTGCTTAACGCCCTTCAGACAGCCAGCATCACTGCCAAGTATGATGTCCGCGTTGGTGTCTCCGGTGTCGTTGGCCTGCCAATGCTGCAATCCTGCAATGAGAGTCGCACACTGACCATCGAACTGGACTCGGGAGATACTCTCTCCGTGCCGGCTCACATCTGGGCACATGTGCGTGCGTTGGAGCCAACGGTGAATGGCACAGATGAGTTTGTAGTCGTGGCCCACAATTCCCCCTTTGTAAGTGAATATCGAGAATGGGAACAATCGAATCTGTATTAATCTATCTGGTTTCCAGTTCACCAGCAATGAGCGGGAGGGCCTGTGCAAGAGCATCTGCCATGAAGTGCCATGGCTGAAGAACAGCCTCTTTAGCAAACTTCAGCACTATCCCGTCTATGGCATGGTCCAGTGTTGTCGCCTTGAGGATGTTAAGGACAAATTAGAAAATTTCCCCAAGCCAATCAAACCGCCACAGCTCCTCCCCAAGCGTATCGAACCGCCACAGCTCCTGCCATGGCTGGGTGAACCTGCGGAGGAACTGGAGACCGCTACCGAGTCTAATGTCAATGAAGATATCGAAGATTAGGTTGGTAAGGGCGAGTATATAGACGCATGCTGATAATTTCCATATTCCTGAAGTTGTCACGAATTACAAAACAACCTCGACATTACTTGCATTTTGAATATTAAACATTTAATACGGGCAATGCCGGGTAATTTCAACGTGTAAACGTGTGTATTTCTTGTTGAAGGCATATAACTTGGCATACATGAATGTATACGAAGAAAGGTAATTCCCATTGCATGCTTGCACAGCCGAGTACAGGGTATCTTCCTGCCTGCCACTGACCTCGACTAGACGTACCCTTCTTTTATTATTGCCCTAAATACCCACTAAGTTTCAATTGAAAAACAGTTGCGCTTTTCTTTTTTCCATGTTTTCTCTTTTGGATTGAATGGCTACTTTGAGTCATTCGGTTGGGCGATTAGTTTGGGTCAAACCATCGATTATTGCGGCCACTTTGTGTGACTGAAGGCGATTTAATTGCCATAAGCCACAAAGTGGGCAGACAAACAAATTTATGATATTAGTTTCATTCAGCTGAAAGCTGTAAGCGTTTAGCGAGCGAAAGCCTTTAAGGACAACAACAACAGATTGTTGTCAGCCATGAATCTGGCATGTGGCCAGGAGCTCTCAATTGCTTTTGGCCAAGTGACAGGCGACTAATGCGTCAGAGTCCGCATTGCCCCGCAATGCATATCAGGTGACAAAAAATAATTTATATGGTTTTTAATTAATTTTGAAGTAACAGTGAAAAGCCAAATAAACAAAGAACGAGCAAGCGCGGATATCTTTGGCACGCCGAAGATTTAATACCCTTGTAGACATCTGCCGGACCGTTTAGAATCGATATGGTGGTCTGATCGGGCCAGATCCGATATGTGTTCTGACTGCTACAGAAAGACGGTCCTGTGCAAAGTTCCATGACAATAGCTTTGAAACTGCAATGCCAGTTCGCATGGAAACAGACAGTTGGACAGACGGACATGGCTATATCGACCCGGCTGTCGATGCATAACAAGAATTTATGCATATACTTTCTAGGATCAAATATGTCTGCTGCTAGGCGTTAAACATTTGATAACAAAATATGAATACGCTTCACAAGGGGGAAACATCAAAACGTTTCCGGTTTGCCTATCGACCTGCTAAAGTGTTAAACTTTTTCGATAGGAATATCTGTTTTTGCCTCTCATATTCACTCTCTCTTTTCATGAGTCGGCGGCGGGTATGACGAACTCTTGATAAGATGTATGCATGTGTGGCAGAATAATGAATAAAATAAATCATAGCCACAATAACATCAATGCTGATCAATGAAGGTAATTGCGATTGTTCTTATATGATGCTTGTGAGGAGGCAGAAGCGTGAGGCTCAGCCCGATTTATATAGGTATACATATATTCTGCATACTTTTGCCTGGTAAACGCACTCGCAGTGACATTTTTACACTCGTGAAAAAACCAAATTGTTATATATAATAGAATTATATATATTATATTCCCGTGAGACATCGGTAACATCTTCCACAGCCACTGGGCGCTTGGCACAATCGATATGCCTAGCTGTCATTAGAGTGAGAGTATGCGACTACTTGCCCTTAGAATTTTAGGGTATTTAGCTTCGGTAAGGTGTTAATTGAACTCTCGCTCTCTCTTTTATCATTGTTCGGTCTATGTTTCGGGTACGTTTCGTGCTTTCGTTTGTTCGTTTGTTTGTTTATTTACTTTAATGCTTGATTTATGCATCGCAGCTAAATGAGAAACCACTTAGGCAGCGCGTCCTGTGCCGTTCTGTTGCTGTCCTGACCCGGTTCCGGTTGTCGGCACTTGTGCATAATTTAAATGCCTCAAGTTTATGTTTGGCTGAGGTGCATGGTGAGGGGGGTTGCGTCCCCAAACAGCTTACCGCTTAATCAAATGTACTTGTAATTCCTATAATATAACTTTAACAATTTGTTGTTGTTGTTCTTTTTTTCGCTCGCAAAATTCATTGCATACCCTGGCGCACACACTCAGAGCGAGAGGGGAGAAGGGAGAGGCAACTGATTGGGGCTTGGGACTTCGACGTTTTACGACTTCATTTGGCGTTACGTGATATTCCAAATAATGAAAACCCGCAGCGGCAACTAAAAAGCAACAGCGTAAAGCTGCCAGGGAACAGGGCGTGCGGTGGGGGAGGGGGCAGAGAGGGTGTACGCTTCCGGGCGTTTGGTGTCGTGGGTCGGTCGGATGTTGAGGCCGGTTAAAGGGAATTTAAGTAAAACATAAACGCAAACGGAAATAGCCAAAAAATTTAGCGATTTTTGGCACGCGACTTTACACGCAGGCAACAACAGCAACAACAACAACAACAACAACAACAAGAATAGCAGCAACGCCAGCAGGTGTTTGGTGGGCGTGTGCGTGTGTGTGGGTGTGCGTGGGTATGTGTGTGTGTGTGGCACAATGACACACAAGCCGGCTGCATAACAACAACAACAACAACAACAATAGCCCAAATACAAACAACACAGAAACAAAAGTGTGCACAAAGCGCAAAAGAAATACACAAAAAATAATGTACGATTGCACAAGCTGGGTAAGCTCGACTAGCACATACTCTACACCTTAAGCCTAAATTTTCCTACTTCTCCTTGAACTAATATTGGCATTAAAAGAACATTTTTTCTAATTCCTTAAACTATTGTTGGTTTTTAGAGAAAAAAGCTCTGCCAAGATTTTAACAACACATTGAAAACGTCGGTATTTGAAGTCCGATCGTCGTGAAATATTCTTCTTTTTTTTATATGCCACGGCACATGTTTTGACAATATATATACTTGACCTGCATATAATATGCGAACTACTCGAATTCCAAATATGATAGGTACCTCCATACCCTATTCATAACATCTTCAGTGGGTTACAGGGTATAAAAATATACCGGCAAAAAACTAAAAGCAGACACGAGACAAATGACAAAGAGAGCGAGAGTGAAAGGAGTGAGAGAGAGAGAAAGAGAGTGGGGCGTAAGTGTAGCACTGTAGGCGTGGCTGGCGTTGCGGGTAAACAAAAAGCAGAACACAGCCCAAAATGTAGAAAGAAGAAGCCAAATTGCCAAAACGGGGGTGTTCACGAAGTGCGTGGGAGCTGCATAAACGCGCCGAATAATAAACAGGAAATAGTAAAAGAAATCGAACGTTAAAAGTTCAATTATGGATAAGCCAGCAGTGTCCAAATGGAGTCGTCTATCGACTTGTTATCGAAGCAGACAGTGTAACAGCAGCTTTTAAATATAATCACAAGTAATTTTATTTACGGGGTTCATTTTGAAATTCAAGCAATGTTACATAACCAAAGGTTAGCTAGCTTATCGATATGTTATCGACTCGGACGAATACGATTCTGATACTGCTCGCTTGTATATAAAGTTTAATATACCCTACTCCAGAGGAACTCTTTGTTTGCCCAATCGGAATCAGAATATATACATTTATTCATCCACTCCGATATTCAATAGTTGCTTTGTACAGTTGCGAATTGTGGCGATAATTTTTACTATCGCATAGTTAAGAATCGGATTTAGAAATTGTATCTCGCTGCAGTCACGGCTCCAGTTAAGCATTTAGAAAGAACGAAAACAAAAAAAAAACAAATGAAAAATCATTGAAATTTTGGCTTTGGAGCAACTGGCACTACGCCCGGCAACTGTGTGGCCCCCACGGGCTACACACAGATCCCCTCTTCCCGCTGTGCAAAGTTCGCAGTTCCCGTCACGCCCGCAACGTAAAGCGGCGCGTGCTCGGCTGCAATACAACCACACACAAATACACACACACAAGCACACACAAGCACACACATAGACAGAGTAGGTAAGCGCGATACGGGATTCATGATGTTTTCTGTTTGCCTTCTTCCTTTGTGGGGCTGGAGGGGTTTGAGTTTTCTTTTGCTTTTCTTTTTTTGGGGCACATGTACCGCTATTTTCATTCGTATTCAGTTGAGAAAGGTATTAAACCGGAAAAACACGTTGCACATCGATGTATTCCCTGGTGGCCGGCAGCGCCATCAGTCCCCCTGCCCCTCGTCAGGTTCAGCGACGTCTGCAGCATCAGCTTCAGCTGCGGCACGTGTATTTACGTAAAGTCGTCGACACGAATGGTGGCGGCATCCGCAGCTCTGCCACCTGAGTGACCAGCACGATGGTGTTGTATTGGATCAGGCGGAGGGGCTGACGGAGGTGTTGTTTGTATGGTAGCTCGGCGGGCCAGTTCGGGAATGTCACCAGAATCAAATGAAATTACAGCAGCAAAGTGCAAAAGCAGGCCCGTGGAGAAGTTAATTAAAAGTGAGCCCAGCGTAGAAATTAGTTAATTAATATTAAATTCAATTTGAAGGCGCTGAGCTGGCCCTACAATTAGGTTATCAAATGAGCGCCTCGAGTCCAAGTCACTCGTTCGCACGTGACACCATTAAAACCAAGTGAAACGTGCCCCATGCCTTGGCCAAAACCACATCGAACGGCATTTCGTGGGGCTAGGCGCTTTTGCATGTATCAAAGGAATCCATCAATCCATTGAGATTGGGCGTAGCCTAAGGAAAACCTGGCTGTGTCTAAAAGGGGAATAAATATTTATTCCAAATGGCGTTTTGTAAACATTCGCAAGTACATTTGTGAGTTCGTTGCGTTCGATTGAATAATATGAATGTACCGCATGCTGATTGTATTAAGTCAAAAATAAATCCAAGATGAAAATTCAGATTTAAATGTGTTGTAAGTACTTGCAGTTATTTTTGAGATGCACGTCAATTAATGCATATAACAAGTTATAATACATATTAATACAATTTTAAGAAATGCATTTGAAGTTCTTACAGGTATTTGTATTGTATTTAATGCATTAAATGTTAAAGTGACTCTGCATGTGAAATGTATGTTAGCCAAGAATTTTCACATAACTCAAATTCAATTAACTTGCATCTGTTGGCAATCGCATTGAGAACAATTTGTTGTACACCATGCAGAGTTAAATCATAAGCATGACCAACAAGCACTTTTGGTCGACGCCAGAACATGACACATATCGAAGTATGCAGGTTTTCCGATTTCCAATTAGCTTTTCTTTTAAAGTTTCACATTTTGTTTTACCACATATGTTGCATTAGTTAAATAGATGTGGAGACGTTGTTCTGGCAAAAATAATCACCAGAAAATAAATGTGTTTTTCATTTAAGCATCTATTGTACATGGCAAAGCGAAAAAAAAAAACCACAGAAGCCCCAATATGTTGCATGTTTGAAATTTCATTAATTTGATTTGTTCGAGCAAATATTTGAAATGTTGCGAGCGTTAACCCCGTATCCGGCTTTAAGTTGTCCCTGGCTATGCAAGAAAATGCCAAAGATTGTACATTTTTATTTTGTAAACCACATTGCTGTGGCCCATCGATCAACAATCAATCAAACGACAAATTGCAACTGCATTGCCATCTAATACGTGTAATGCTCAGTGCATAGAGCAACCCATCATGGCATAAGTTTCAAATATATATGTATGTATATACATATGTATCCAAGCCAGGCCGGCAGCCTGTGGCTTTAACTATTTGTTTATTGGTTATCCCTACGACAACACCTTTGGCTCTACTTTTGCGTCTCCGTCTGCATCAATATACACTCTTGGTCTCTTAATTTCATTTACAATTCCAGCTGCAACGTAAGTTTGTAATTTTACATACATTTTCGTATAATATTAAACCTTGTGGGCCACTGGCTAAATTTCGAATTACTATCCATAACAAGAAAGAAGAACGAATTCCAAATACTCTAGCGCATAAAAGTACATTGCATACGGAAAGCCACAAGCTAAATTTTGTATTTAAACGATTCCACACGCAACTGTGAAAAATTAGTGAAAAACAGTGGTGTGAATCTTTTCCGTTTACCATCCGATGCTCCTTTAAAGCAAAATGCTATCTTATCTTTGCGCTCATTCGAGACATGTTTTACAATTTGCGGAAATTTCACATTTCCTGGGTACAACATGGAAATCATAGATTATAAATGTTCCTCAAACTCTTCGTTAAAGATCTACAAAAAAAATATGAATACGATTCTGGAAACTTTACCCGCAAGAGCGGAAAATGCGCGAGAAGCTGCTGTATGTAACTATTTTGCTTATCATTCGATTGGAGTCAATTTATTCACAAAGATCTTTGTCACATTTTTGTCACATTGCAGACGCAAAGTCCTCCTTCTGTGCTCGAAGCATGTCGGTCAAAGGTTATACAAGTCCTTACACACAAGTCTAACACACGCAAGAGATATCGAAAAAATATAAAGCAAGCTTTGCGTATGAAATCATCTTGCTAAAAAAAAATAATTAAGAAATAATATAGCTGAGCAAAGACTTTGTCTAAATCATAGTACCTCAGACTTAAGTAGGGCATAAGAACTCAAATTGTAAAAGCCAACAACAGGAACCGCAAATACGAGCAGCTACGTTGAAAACGATTTTCATAAAATAACCAGCAAATACTATATATATTTATATAAATGTACGTTTGTCGATATAGAGGCAAACGATTTGTAGTAAAATGTTTACAGCAATTTATAGCACTTATGCGGGGAATACGAGTAAGCTAGCCAGATGTCCAGATGGCCCATACAACTGTGTTGTGCAGTTGGCGACACAGACAGAAGTAAAATTACGTTCAATTTACAATTCTTGCCGAAGACAATATACGCAAAGCGTGGGAGTGCGAACAGCTCTATATGACTTTAGTAGTTCACAGTGAATTTGACTTAGGCTCAACTAGCTCAAATGTCCTTCAAACAGTCACAACACGACAATTAATTGATTTATGACAGCTGAACTTGACTTGAATTTGACTTGCACAGAGTTCAGTTTAGCTCTGACTTTTTGATTGGCAAAATGTCAATTCAATTAGTTCAGGAAGTCTGGCGAATTGATTCAAACTAGTCACGAATGTAAGAACGGCTCCAAAGAACGGTTCAGAGTTAAGAACTTGCTTTCAAAAATTTGGAAAAATTAACCACAGACTCAAGAACCGTCTGTGTACAGAAACTAAATCACAACTCACAATGAACGACTCATTCAAGAAAACCGTAGAGCAAAATTATAAAAAGTAATTTACGTTGGATGGATAAAAGGGTATATCCAATAAAAGTTAATCTTTACTTTTAGCTGGTTCATGATAGAATATCAATCAACTAACCAATCAACTACTAGCTCACATTTATGTTTGTTAAAGTGATTGACAACACATTTAAGATTGATTTAAATGAACCACACAAGAATTCAAAATGAAATTATGGCGCGTAATAAACATTGGACTACAACTGATTTATGGTTGTATATCAATGAACTAGTTCGACAACGATTTGAATGTGGTTCAATGAGAATAGTGTAGTACTAATCTAATTACTTAATGGCTTTTAAAGAGTATTTGGCATTCAAATTTTATCAAATTTAGCATCACTTTTTTTCCTCTTTTCTCCAGAGCTGCAAACTGGGCCTGGCATCTAGGCTTTGCCTTAGACGGCAAACACGTTGTGACGGGCAACAACAACTGCTACGAGTGACACTTGTACTCTAGCGATTGTGTGTGTGTGTGTGTACTGTTGTGTGTGCATTATTTAGTTTCCGAGCCATATACGTAGCAAGAAAAAAGATCCCAATACTTTGCTCCTTTCGTTTGTTCACTTGTGTTTCGTTTACATTTGTTGTTGTTGTTGTGTTTGCAATTGTTGTTATTGCATTGAATATTTGTTGTTCAATTTTATTGCAAAACTAAAGCATGCGGACTTTGCTGCTTCGTTTGTGAATGCACAGGGATAATCAAAGGGATCTGCGCAGCATGCACTCGAAACGATGTCCTGTTAGTGTGTGCGTACGTGTGGGTGTAGGTGTGCGTGTGTGTGTAACAATGTGCACCAGCTCTAGCTCTCTCTCACACACACACACACACACACACACACACACACACATACATGCAATGGCATATCTTTATATTTGGTCTACACAGTCATCCAATAGCCATGTCATAAATATATAAGTTCCATTTAAGAACGTTGCATTAGAAATTTCACACGGCGCTTCCCATAAAACTAGAGATACAAAAATGACGCCCAAGGCAACCGCGACCTTACAGCCCGTTCAATAAAAAAATGCAATTAATCTAAAAGAAATTAAAAATAATAGCTGTTTGTAGACATTTGCCTGACGGTTTTTGCAGATATGTGAGAATAGTGAAGCTCGTGATGAAAATATCACGGAAAACAGAATATGGGCCTTTTATATAATATAGCAGTGCAATATTGATACGATTTAGCTCATATATAAAAATTATGGTATAACTAGTAAACGCCGAGATTAGTCATGATATCTTCAATAACAAAAGACCTTTCCGTACGGCCGATATTTCCACTGTGACCTAGTGGGTAAGGAGCGTAGTGAATCTAAAGAGTCCCGAGTTTGATCCAGATATCTTGATAAACAAGATGTGTACTTTTATGAGATTCACATTTCATGAGCAGAGTAGAGTACCTTCTCCCGGGACAAAAAAGGTTGTACATACAGATAATGTGCCATACAATTGAATATATATACAAAAAATTGTTCAATAGTTTAAGTACATACTTAAGCTAGTTTCTTTGCATAAATCAAATATTTGATCTGTTAAATCGTGTTCAGTCCTCACTAAACGCCGTGCTACGAGCATAAAATTTTAGCTGTTCCTCGTTGGTTTGTTTGGTATGAGAACACGTCAAGACAGGTCTTTAAATATTCCAACCACAATTGCAACCTTTTTTGCTTACCATCCGATCGGTCGCAAACTTATTTATGGATAGTTCTTTCACACAATTCGGAAAATCCTACCCTATTAGTTGGCGAGTGTGGTTCAAATGCTTCATGAACATTTTCGGTTTCAGCTTAATCCGATCGGATTCAACGTATTTACAAATCTCTGCATCCTCCATTTTATATTTATATCGCTAGTGAAAAGCATTTTAAACGAAAAAACCTTCACCGCGGCATAGAACAGGGAAAAGGGAAAGAATCAAATTTCGATCAAATAATGTCTGGTATCGTTATGCTCGACTATAACATCAACATGCTCAGAATATTGTTAAAATCGACGTCAATTGTTGGACAGCAAGCCAATTTCTTATGCCTTACAAACTGCTATTGGCCATTGGCTAATGTAAATTTTATTGCCGTTTAGAGCAGGGTGGGGGTTAAAAAATGAAGGTTTTACCTGTGTAAAGGTGTGTGAGTGTGTGTGTGTGTCTAATTGTTGTAAACTTTTGCATTGTGTGCATTGATTCAATATTTATTTGCTATTGTGGTCTATTTTTCGCATTGTGTTTCGTGTTCGTTGTTTTTGCAGTTAGCTTGAAAAAGTTTATTTTGCCTTCGACCTGTCGCTCGTGTGCTCTTTAATTACTCTCAAAGCTGTAATTGTGTATGTTTGCCAAATAATATGTTGTTCGAACATTCTGTTTATTTTCAATATTATTTTAATGAAATATTTCATTACAATATATCGACGGTTGCATTATTAAAGGCACCAATGACTTGACTTTTTACAAACCCGCTCACTGCTGGGCAGAAAGTATTTTGATTTTATCATTGCCTTTGTCATGCCCAGTTTTATGTGAATAGTATAAGTATATTAGGCAAGGGGATTTTTTTCAGGACCTCTTAATGTGTTGGCTTATGGCAAGTTGCATTGCAGCTTTATATAATTTAAGCTTTGAGCTTGTGAAGGGAGCATATCAACCTTTATTTTTCCTTTAAAATTTCAGAAGTAAATCTACGGAAATCTCTCAGCTTATACTTAACAATCTCTTCAATCTCTGATTCGATTTTTGTGTGACTTTTAGCTATTATATATGTTAATCTAATTATAACTAAATAAATAACTATTATCAAAAGGCCTCTGGACCTCTTTTCTGTGTGTGAGAGCAGCAAAAGAGGATTTGAGAGATTTCACCCAAAACGCAGCATAGATGAAAAACTACCCTTGCAGAGGGTATTTACATTTAGCTAGGAATTATAGAGCATTAAAGGAAAGATTTGCGACCCCAACAGAGTATCAACAGTCGATATAGTCGATAAATCTCACATGCCCCTCTGTCAGTTTGTCCAGTCTACATGTTTATGCCAATTAGTCTCTCTGTCTCACGTAGTCCATATATCGCAACTGGCCTGATCGAAACATTAGATCAGAGAGCTAGGATCGGTCGAAAAGTAGGTTCTTGTATATTCTTTTGTTTATCATGATATCCGGACCAAGCCGGGCAATGATTAGTTTCATTATACTTCACACTCATAACCAAAATGCTGCAGCCTAGACCGTCCGGCCTAAACGACTATTCGAGTATTTATATGAAAACTTTTCTGTTCGAGGTAATTGTTGCATGAGCAACACGTTTGCAAAGGCCCTCCATTAAGTCTACATAAAACATTAGTAATAGTGCACAGTAATAAATTAAAATAAAGGTGCAAGCCCAGAAAAAAGTTGATTGCAGTTGAAGGAAAAGAGGGCAAGAGGGTAATAAAAGAAATAAAACTCTGGGAATAACTTATATTTAAGCATTGTCAAGCTTAACACGATGATTGCAATGTATTCAAGACAAGTATAGTAGATAGCATAAATGATTGATTAAGGAAGAGTATTTAAGATTCGTTGCAGCGTAGACAAATGTTTTGGTTGGCCGTGCCAATGATTTTACATATTGTTTAAAGCGGGCGCACGCTGCGTATGAGCAACCTGTAAAATGCATTTGATTATTGTGCATGTTAAATATGCACTTTACTATTTATGCATGCATTTAGGCTGTTGTTGTTTTTATTGCTGCTGCTGCTGTTGCTGTTGCTGCTGCTGTTGCTGTTGCTGCTGCTGCTGTTGCAACTTAAGTGCATAAATAAACACATTTTAATTAAATTAAAATAAAATGCATATCGCATGCATTTATTATCGATGTCCACATCCGACAGACCGACATCCGACGATGAGCTGAATGCCATTTTACAATGCATAAATTTATGTCATGTGCGTTGCCTACTTTTAGGCTGCCAAGCGCCTATACCCATTCGCCTGCCCCTTACCCTTCCCCCACTTGCCATGGCTTTAGTTTTCAAATCGAATTAGACCCAGGGGCCGAATTGTGCAACATTTTCGATTTCGATGGCATGGAAAGTGCAGCGCTTAGGGACAAGTTGAACTCATTTACTCGTTTCATGGCCTTCACTTAAGTTTGAGTTAGGATCAGGTTCCCCCGAGTGGATGCCAGCCAGTTGCCAGCTGCATTAAATCCGACTAATAAGCGTGTCTGTGCCCACTGTGCCCACTGTGCCCACTGCCGCTGCTGCTGAGCTTGTTGTTCAGCTGCCCTTCAACAGCCGCAGCTTTAATCAACCAATCGAACAGCCCTAATTAATCCAAAGGAAAATACACATATCACAAATTATCGCAACACATTGATTCACATATCAAAGGACGATGGGAATTACAAGCACACACATGATGCATATCCCCAGAGCAAAGTACATCTCAGCACCTTCAAAGGAGACCTCGACTAATGAGTAGGCATTCATGTGTCGGATCTAGTTCAAAACTTCGCCAAGTCTCTCCCAAATCCTAAGTAAGGCCAAGCAGGAAATACTACAACTAACTTTGTTACTCGTATTATTTACATGTGAGACACAGTTATTGCGTTAGTTTCCATAATGAGGTGTTCTCTAATTTAAATAGACATTTGCATTTAATTTTTGGATATTTTTTTTGACAATTTATACCATGCTCCATACTCCTGGGCGCTCTAGCTAAATATTAGAACAATTTTTCTAATTCAAAACTTTGTTTTAGAACAAATAGCTGCCAGCATTAACAGCTGAGTTGATTAGACCAAGCCCGTCTGTTTGCACGCATCAATCATAGACACTATAAGAATTAGAGACTAGAGATTTGAATAGTAAGTCCCGAGCAGATCAAGTTTATCTCAAGTCGATCAACGATCCTAGTGCTCTTTCATGATACCATGATTGTACACAGCTAAGTATGCCATATTTAATTCCTGAAAGTTTCTAAAAGATCTCCACACTCTGATGAAAATTGCTGGCAATAACAGCAAATCAGATCGAAGAAAACAAATAATATCGTTAAGATCGATCTCTTAACATTCAAAGTTAATGTATCTATTTCTCATAGTATTCATTCATTCATTTTTGCATCACATATATCATATATGTATCTACCATAGGATATATATACTATATATGTATCTGCCATAGGAACGATCGGTCGAAAACTAGGTTGATTAAAAACTTTTTTTGCTTATCAAGATATCTTGACCAAGCTCGGCATTAACTATTTTCCCTGTGCTTCTTAGATGCGGGCAAAGCACTTTGAGTAGTATGAAAAGGTTGGGTCTGCTAGGGTATTAGATCTTCGGCGTGGCGAAGCAATTTGGCAACTTAATTTTTACTTTTAATTTTAACATAATTTAAGAATTATTGTTAATTTCTCAATAACAAAATTGTAAAATTTGTGCATCAATTAGTTCTAAAGAGCTTCAATGATGCTTCATTTAGTAAATGAATTAAGAAACGTTAAACACATGAAATAGTTTAAACAGTTTAATTTTTCTATGCTGGTTTTTGAATGGAGTTTTTCAACATACCTGTTAGGTGGAAAATCGAACGCACCGCAATCAATGCGTTAAAAAGTTTGTCAATAAGATATTGTTGGATTTTGGCTACCCTGTCTTGTTTATTACTCCGCGATCCCGGCAATTTTTAATTATATTTTTTATTTAGTTGAATATCACAAACTAACACTCAACACTTACCGGTGGCCAATGGAAATATCAAAGGATTTTTTTTAATTAATATTTTTTTTTTATAAATTTTTTTCCAGGTATGCCACACAGCTTATGCGTTTAGAACAACAAAAAATAATAAAAAAAAAAAAAATCAAATGCCCAGCACAAAAAAAAAAAACAATACAATCCTTAGCATTCACGACGCTACTTTCAGTATGAAGGGCGGACGGGGGCTGGCGTAATAGCAATCACAACAAACAAGAAACACGCGGTACGCGGTCGTAAAGTCGGTAAGCGGGTACAAACAGCCGGAAAAAAAAAACAAACAAATTCTGACTAGGAAGCTACACACGTTGGAGAGCGTAACGCAGTTCACGACGATATCGTCGCTGCCCGGCTCATTGGGTCACTGAAGCAGCCAGTTGCACTGCCAGTTGGTTGGACCTACAACTCGATGCTAGACAGACACACACAGACACGGAGGCACACACGGGAAGACACGCGCACGCACACTCACGCGGGAGACGACACGTTGCCCGCTGCAAATACCGATACTGACTGCATTCGCCAATGTTTTGGCTAGCGAATTTAAGACGCACACACGCACCGCATTTTGCCGAGCAGCAGGACGCAGCAGGACGAGCATCGGGACACGACCAACGACAACGCGAACCGACGACAATCGACGAACAACGGCCGACAGCTGTTTGCCCCAATGCCGTGCAACATCGTGGCGCCGCGCTGCGCATGACCCGTGAGCATTGTGTGGCAGCTGCCGAGCTGCAAGCGGCACGAAGACGCGACGGCCAACAAGCCACAAAATTGGCGCGCAATTTCAATTAGTTGATATCCTGTCGCCTGTCGTCTGACGGTCTCTCGTCTTGTTTCGTCTCTCATCGTCACGGTATCGGCTGGGCATCAATTTCTTAACACCAGTCGCCGGTAGCTGGCCAGCTCTCCCCGCCCACCGCCGCCGCTTCACCTTCGGCCTTGCCCCTTCATTAGTTCGATGCTGAAGTTCATGGACTGACGCTCTGTTTAATTTGGCGTTCAAAGTGCCCACGTCCGGTCACTCGTTTGGGACCAACAAAAAGCAGCACGAAAATCTGATCACACACAGCCGACACTTGATGTACTCCCAAAGTGCTATTGTCCGAAACGACTCTTCAAACTGCTCGCTACTCGGATGCAGCAAGTGTCCACAACATTCACAGATCTTTTTAACGACGGGCATATTGGCTATTCATCTGAAAAAGGAAAAGATACTTGGTCAATTCAGTTACGTTTCGCAATTAATATACGTCAAACTTAAAGTGTATAAGAACTGAAAACGTGTCCAAAAATATGCATTTATATAATTGCACTGTATTGTATATGTATTGTAGAGAAAATATTTAACTCACATTTTTCACATTTCTACGTGAAAAACGAGGGATTTCTAAAACTTAATTTCATTGTACAAAATACACATTCCCACGTGAAAAATTAGAGATTAATTGTTCAGAAAAAAGTTCAATTCACAAATTTCACATTTCCACAGCAAAAAATTGAAATTTCCGAAATCCACATTCTTATGTGAACAATGAAGAATTTATTGTACAGGAAAAAGTAGAATTTACAAATTACACAATTCCAAAAATAAATAAATTCTAGGAAAACAAATTATTTTATTTAAACACAACGTTTTAACAGTTTAAAGATCGGGAGGTATTTTTTACTCATTAAATACTTATGACCAATATACTATTGTACATTTCCAGATCAATAAAAGATCCCAGATCAATAAGTACTTCAAATAAATGTTACCATATATGAAGAAAACATAGTCTAACTTTCAGCATATGTTATTTATATTAACCTAGAAGATTATAAAAGCTAGCTCAACTATATATAAAGTCTTAAGCACTTTTCACGATACTTTTTCGCTGCCATGGATGAAAACGAAATGAGAATTTGTAAATTCTTAAAGATGAAAGCCTGCAGCACAGCGTTGACACGTTTTTAGTTCTGGTCGACGTCAATGTTTGATTAAGAACCCAGCTACACATGCATAGATACTGTCTGCTGCACCCAATGCCGAGTTCGAATAATGAAAAATTGCGACTGATAGCGTTAGTTGTGTGGGCGCTAAAGAAGTCGCGAGTGGGTTAAAACAACAGACAAGCCGGCAGGCATTCGAGGGAACAACAACAAAGAGCGCCTACGATTGCCATTCAGCTGGAGTAGTTAGCTCTCGGTTGGGTCATTGACAAGTAACGGGGGGGCCCGGCGGGGACCGAGCATAGGGGCAAATCTAAGCTGAAACAAAGGAGCCACTGTAACAACTACAATGACGTGGAGGCAACTGCAAAAACACAAAAAGGCGAACAGCGCGCACAATGGAACGCTCCTCCATAGCCAAAGCAGTCGTGCCAGGCCCGCGCCCGAGCCCCTACCCACACAATGAACCGCCTCCGAAGAGCCGCCCACATGGTGTGAAATGTGGCATTAAAATAAAGGAACACTCTAATAAGGCTGCCTTTTGTTATCGATGCACAGAAGAAAACAAAAAGGGAAAGAAAAAACTGTCGCAAGCGACTGCAGCCGTGGCACCTTTCAGGTTCAGGACTAGCAGGCGGCGATGGCCCCGTGAGGGCCAAGTGGGAAGAACGGATAGAAGAAAAAATTTGTAATTTCCGGCCAAATTGTGAACGAAGCTTTTTAATATCAACTGACAGATGCGATGCATCAGGAAACTAGAAAAACGACTGCAGGCACCTAGCCAGCCAGCCAGCAGGCATTTGCTAATGTCAGCGACTGGAGCAGAACTGATTAGCATACCGTTTGGTAATCAATTACCAAGACACAATTTAAATCACTTTCACGCAACGAAAAAACGTATATGAAATATACAAAGTTTAAGCTTATCCAATGCTTAAATTTGCTTGCGGCACAGTTTACAAGTGTGGTTATCATGCCTGAAAGATCAGCAAACGTTTTTGCTGGTTTAGTTCAATCAATGGCTCAGCTTAAGTTTCGGTTCGATTAAATGGTTTTGCACATCTGTGTAAATAGGCCTGGGTTCGAACTCAGCTCTATTTTTGAGCTAATCTCTTTGTTTCATCATAACAAATATATAAATCAATTGGATCTATCCACCACACAAGCCACAATTTTAATGCTGCAGTATTTTCTGAATACATACGAATATTCTATGGCACAATAAAATCTATGGCTGAAAATTTCATCAAGATCGGTTAAGAAACACAGAAGTTATTAAGGAAAACGTGCAGGCGAATTTCTGTGTACATGTGCACACATACACATACATGCCTGCACTCAAATATAACTGCAGTTGCGATTGTATTGCATGCTGTGCTCTGTGTATGTGCTGCTATTTTAATTCAGTTTTCATTTCATTAAAAACGCATTCTTGGCATGGCTGTGAGGAGTGAGATGAAGGCGAGTAGTTCGAAGAGTTGAAGGCATTTTGCGAGTTCAACTCCGGAAGAGGGAAATTAATGTGCACGAGCTGCCTTTGATCGTGATTGAAGAAGGTTCAAGGTAGCCGCTAGTCGGGCACTCTTTCTTGTATTTAGAGCAATAAGCCATCGCCCAAAAGTTACAGATTCAAATCAAGTTTAATTGTGTCTTTAAATTATAAAGTGAAATGTATGTATTTTAAAATTTCTTGATCCTTGTCACCTTGTCCTGCCTGTCTGCGGAAAAAGTTTTCTGCAGAAAGATGCAAACCCAGCCGATAGCAAACAAGGCTCTGAGCCTATTTAAAATTCCGTCTCAGAGCTCACATCAATTTCAGCGAGTAAAAAAGAGCATTTGAGCATTAGCTAAAGTCAAAATATGACTCTTTACAGCATAATTGTCCATTAAGCCACAGCAAGGGCTAATATACTTCATTAGTGATCGATATGTTATCGACAATGTTGCGTAACCCAAATGCAATGAATTTGCAAGCAACAAAGCGAACAAAGGCACAGTGGCAATTTGGGGTGCCTAACAACCAAATTTCGGTTCTATGTGGCTTATGACCACGCCCACCGCATTGACAATGCAAACAACGCACCACCCACAAATAAACACCACACACACACTCACACACACACAGGCGCGCGCGCACACCCACATAGACTGAGGTATGCCAATATTTCAATAACATTGATGGAAGCGCACGTTGATTAGGGCCCCAGCTTTAGTCAGAAGAGCTGTGGCAAGTGGGCGGGGACGTAGTGTATAATCAAATGTTAAAGCAAAATGCAATTGACTTCGACTAAGACGTTTGATACGCAGTGTTAATGCGCTTACGCGTGTGTGGATGTGCGTCTCTATGCCATTGTGCGCGTGTATGTGTGTGTGTAGTTAATGCATCTGGAAGCAGAAACACGCAAACGCACACACACACACGCACAGATATCCTGAGGCATCGCCTGAAGTGAGACGCGCCTTGCGTATTTGTATGAATGCTCATAATACCCGCCTAATGCTAATAAACATTTATGTGTCTGTTGTTATAAGCCAGTTGGCATGTTGTGTGCATGTGTGTGTGTGCTAATGTAAGTGTGCGTAGGTGTCTGTGTGTGGGATTTTCAAAAGTGGCATTCCAGAAAAGAGTTCCATTGAAATGCCAATCGATTCAGTTTTGTGCTGGGAACTGAGTATGATAAATTTAACATTCCAAGGAATTAAGAACAAGAAGAAATATATTAAGGGAAACGAGCTCAAGAGAACGTGGAAACTGAAAAAAATATGGCGACAAAGCTAGAGAAACATATTATAAGACAAAAGCAGAGAAAAAGATGTGGGGACATAGATAAAACAGTACGAGAACAATTTATATGGCGCAGAAAAAGTGCACTACAAATGAACTTTAAGGTTATAATGAAAAAGATATATTTTCTGGACTTTCTTTCAAGTAATTTCCATTCACGATTAGCGATTTGCTAATGAAGAGCTAAACTGAAACCGTTTGCTAATTTAAATTGAATTCACGTGAAAACGAATAAGTTGCTTTCTTTATGTATTTTCTTTCTTAAGCATATTCTCTTGTGTACCCATTCAATTTTCAGCACAAGTGGATTTGTCAATGGAACGGTGAAATGAAACACTTGCAACAATACAAACACAGTTTGTATAAAGAGTGTATTAAAAACGAATACATAAACATATTTCTACAGCGAAACGCTGGAATAAAAGGCTCTGTTGACTCAAAAAGCAAATGACAACGGAATGCTGAAATGAAACAAATGACATATGCCAACTTTTTATTTGTATGCAGCCGCACAGGCTGGGTGGTGTTTCAAATGCGAAGAGAATAGCAAACGGAACGCTGGAATGAAACACTTTGCTTAGACGAACCAAATATGCCAACAGTGTCAAACAGGAATGTAAAGGCAGCATACTGTGGCGCAGCATCGAACGTATTTTTATTTTTGGCTTACACAAAAATAAATGTTATTTAACTTTTAGGAAAGTGCTGCCAAATTGTCAAAAACACGCGCAGGGTTGTCAATCATTCGCTGTGCAAGTGGCTTAAAGGTTATTTCAACTTCCTCTTTTAAAGGTTATTTCAGCTGCGATGTGGATTTTAGTTATGTGGTCTGCTGGTACGACATTTCATGTTGTTGCCCACATATGAGATCAATTTGAGAAGAAGCTAACAACAAGGGATTTGGTGCTCACATCCAAGCGAAGGCCCTAACAAAGTACAGCTTAAACTTATTCTAAGAGCTGAAAATCGTATGCTGCTGAATTTAAGAACATTTGCAGATGTATATATGTATGCAAGTATGTATGTAAGGTGTATGTGTTGTAAGTGTGTGTGTGTGTCTGTGTGTGCTGGGTGCTGGTGTGCATTTTAATCCCTATAGTTACATAGGCGACGACGACGTCTGCTGTCGCTGTCTGAGTCAGCACAAAATTCGCCTTAATACGCTTCAAAATTACATTTTATTAACGCACGCACACACGCAGACACAGACGCACACACACATAGAGACAAACCAGACACTTGTCGTGCAGTTGGCAACACTTTCACTAACCCCCGCTTTCTCTAGCTCTCACTCTCTCTCTCTCTCTCTCTCTCTCTCTGTCTCTCTAATTCTCGCTCTCTCTCTTTCACTTATGCTCTCGCCCACTCTCGCTAAACATTTATTTTGCTTGTTATTTCTTTGCCTGCTTCTCAGCACTTTATTGCGATTTAAATTCTCATTATCTCGCTCGCTATTTCTACTTGTGTGTGTGTGTGTGTGTGTGTGTGTGTGTGTGTGTGTGTGTGCGTGCGCCAAGGGCGCGGGGAAAGTAGGCTTAGGGGGCTGCCTCCCAACTTTTGCTACCTAATGATAAGTTATCTAATCTGCTTGTGTGAGATAACAACTGCGGGAAATTTGCGCGAAATAATTTAATTATTAGCGCAGCACAACCAAAAAACTATAAAAAAAAAAAGATGAAATTGAAGCAAAGAGAAATTTCTCTACCAGCGGCATCATCTTTTGTTAAATGGCAATCTTTTGTTGCAACTCCTGATGCTGCCGCTGCCGCTGCAAACGTCATTAAAAATTTCGCATATAATAGCTCCAATTATTGTTGTAGTCGCACTTGCTATACCCTTTCTCCCAAAGGAAATGCGAGTATATTGGTTGCTTCTGTGCATATGAATTGAATAATTTAAAAGCTCAGGTGGTCTTAAGAATTTGGCCACTCCCTGGACAGATAAAAGAAATATGTGCCATGCCCACTCACTCAAGTGCGATTTGCAAACGTTTTCAGCGCACAGTTTGAAAGTCACTGTCGTAAATTGACAGTTAAAGTTATGGCTTATAGCCGGTATCCTTTATTATAGGGGTTTATAGCTATAACAAGTTTAGCAAAACAAAAATGTATCTGCCACAGTCACTTTTTTAACATTCTTAGAACAGCAAAAATTGTTTTCTCATTATTGCGACAAAAAGGCTCAAAAAATATGCTTGACACTCTCATTTGCAAGTCTATATCTGTCACAGTTTTAGAGTAACTGTCTGTTAGCAGTTTTGCAGTCGCCGTATTTGTAATTCTTTACCTGCTGCATGTTTTTTCTGACTTTAAGATAAATAGTTTAAATAGTTTAACCAAAACTATTACCGCCACACCCACAGTCCCAGACCTTTGTGAGCAAGCCCTTTGCCCTTGCACGAGCCCTTATTTAACACTAAAAACAGGGTATGGCGCAGTCGAAAGATTTCGCTTGTTTAAACAGGCTGTAGGTTGTGTTGTTGCTATTATCGCATTACGTAATAGTTTCAAGCGGCGTCTGCCGTACGCTAATTAATGACGTAAAATATTTGTACTTCATCATCATCATCGTCATCAGCAGCCAGGAGCCAGGAGCCAGGCTCCAGAGCCAACAGACATTGCCATCGCGTTTCCCCCAACCAGCGAAATACCCGCACCACATTTTTGCATGTCGTCAATTATGGAAACTTTTTAGCACGCTCTTAACTTGAATATGTATGTGTGTGTTGGCGTGTGTGTGTGTGTGTGTGTTTATATGTGTATGTGTTGGTGTGTCTCTTAACTGGCAGACAGCTCGTTAGTTGTTGCCCAGTCGATGCTCAACAAGTAGGCAAGGCACACAGGGCGCATACTTGATCTTATCTTAAGTACTGCATACCCTAACAAAGGGAACTTCAATTTTCATTAGAAATATGCAATGTAGTTAATAAGCTATAAAAGAGCCAATAAAGGGCATATATATATACAAATAAACTTATATGCCATATAGAAAAAAAACTGAGCATGACAATATTCCATGTTCTGCACTGACTACGTAAACTAAACTCTCAGTTCAGCTTTACTGTTAAGTTTTGGTATAGATGTTTCTTTTGGCCTAAGAGGGCAGATATGTTGATAACTATCAGATCGTATCAATACAACATATATCTACCTGAACACTTGTCAATGTACGAATTAGACAAAATAGCCCAATAGAATAGAATAAATAAACATTATCATCAACAACCATATTCTCTTACCTATAAATTCTAGACTTGATAATACTTTCGAAATCCTAACATTTTATTTTAGTATTTTTTTGTGGGTAGGGTATTGCATCTTCGGCAGGCCGAACTAACATAACTGCTTTTCCCCGCTCGTTTGGCACGTGTGAAAATTGTCATTTTGTTCATTCTTTTGGCCACTTCAGTGTTTTCATCTCCTCGCCGCACTTCCTCTAGTTTCATCCCCCTTTCCCCCCCTCCTGCTCCTCCTCATTCTCGTCTCTAGCCAGCTAATCACCGAGTGCCAGTGAAATTTGCGTGCTTCATAGTTAATACCTTTGATCCCATAAGCTGGGCAACTGATAGGCATCGCGGCTCGCATGGGTTGTGGGGATTAATTTCGCTGAGCCAAATGATGTTGTCCTTTCAACTTAGATTCTGTTGGCACAGTTCGTAAGTGTGTCTGTAATTTCGCTGAAAAGCTTCACATGCAAATGCTTTCAGCATAGAATGTAAGCAACATTGAACTAGTTAATTAGCATTTGCTGGCATTAAACACTTATTTAAATTTAATTAACCATGAATGTTCATGGAACAGCTTTTGAGTAGAGAATCGTGGGTCAAACCAATTGGTTAGTTTAATGTTTGACTTACGAAAAGCCTTATGAAACTCAGCTTTGGTCCAAGGTCAACAACTAAATTCTTCAAAAACTAAACTTTTATCTAGCTGTTGCCCTGGAAATGATTGGTTAAGAGATTTTTGAAAACAAAATGTGAGTTTGTCAAACGAAAACCTTGCCAATGACAAATAGTTAACATTGCAGCTATATAATAAAGTGCGGACTTTTGTGGTTAATTAAAGTCAGTTCCACAAATCTGTATGCAAGCATTTCTAATTATCCTTTTTTTCAAGGGCTTTGAGTATTTTTAGAGTTTGCAAGGCTCTGCGGCCAGAGGATGGATGTACCATGCTGGCAGTTGAGCAGGTGGCATATATTGTGGCAAGCATAACTGTGGTTCTGTGGCGCCGCCGTATGTGGCAATTATACGTAATCA